>OW052237.1:5000000-6250000 GCA_932527175.1 Operophtera brumata | reverse complement strand
AGATAATAATAATAATAATGCTGGACAGTACACACAACATTATCTAGCCCCAAGCTAAGCAGAGCTTGTGTTATGGGTACTAGATAACTAATATACTTAATACAATACATTTACATAGATATTCAAAATAGGAGTATACTTCGTTTGCGTACAACAGTGCTCAAGCACCCTAGCGGTAGATCGTCCGTCAGCACAGAAGATACACCTAATATAGCATCCGTCAGTGCTCCATTCGCCGGCTATCCACTGCGAATCCCATGTCCGGTCTAATGATGAAGGAGCGTTACCGCGCAATTCGTTACGACCCACTTATTTCCCCGATGGAAATTGAACCATCCGAATTCTTTTCACGCCGGGAAATGAGGCACTGGGGTAAGAAGTAATCTCTGGGAACGTTTAGCAGTGATAAATAGGTGCTCCATTCATTAACAAACCAATCCATGTTCTATTTAACCAACTTCAAGAAAATGAGGTGTAAATTCGTCGGCAATGAGATTTTAACTAGAATGACGTCGCTTTTTTAAAATGTACTGTACACATCGATTACGCTGTGACAACTGATCTAATCTATATTTTTTTAATTATCCCGGAGTCGTCCCATTAAAATAAAACTCAAATCGGTTTACTACCAGCACTCGTAAAAAAGTTCCAGGATTTGGTGATTACTTGAACTTGGCGAATTTAATAGCACTTTCACATTAGGCGACTAAGTCGCGCGACTCATAAACATTAGCAGCGCGGCTACTGCGCTACAGTCGCGCGACACCAGCGCGGGAACATGTCACTGCAAGACGCAAGTAGTCGCGCGTGATAGTTCAGAGGCTCGCCGCCGTTGAGCCAGTGTAGTGTTGCAAGCGTCGCGTGCCGTAAGCACGTTCGATACAGAAACAAGTAATTAATTTTGTAAAAATTAAAAAACCCTCAACGCAATGAAACGGCTGAACCGATTTTGATCAAACATAGCTAAGAAAACTCCCGACAAATTCACCTTTCAAACAAAAAATAAAAAATCGAATCGGCACACACAGACACGTCAAACTTATAACACCCCGTCGTTTTTGCGTCGGGGGTTAAAAATCATTATTATAAAATTAACAGATGCAATTACAGTTGGGACTCCATTTAAAACGCGCGGCATAGTCGCGCGACATTGCCGCGCCGTTGCTAGTAAGATAGCTAATGTGAACGCGATTAATAATTTGAACTGTTCGATTCGATCGTTCGCTATCGGAATAGCAGTTCCAGAGACCCGATTAAATAAATAGGTACTTATGTGGTGAATTCACCTCTCATATCCGGCCATGTGTGATGCGCAAGCCGGTCGCTATTTCTGGACAGTCATATATCTCTGAGCATCAATATATACTACCAACACCAGGAAACATTCCTTGGTTTATTTTACTTTCAAATTGTTTAGGAATATTGGTGGGTGGATGGAGTGCCTGTCAATTGCGATGAAACTTCGGATGCCAGCATTGAAAGACAGTCAGTCTCAAAATGTCACAGGACGTTATGCGAACAAGGTTTATTTTTGAGCGCGGGACATTTTGCGAAAGTGACATTACCGTCCGAATCGTCAAAATTTGTGATCGATTGGCGCCATGCTTTGATTAATATGGCGCCAGACAACTCGCCATGTGACATATATACATAAAATATACTTCCGTGTTCGGGAAGACATTTTCATTTAGGAGTTAAATAAGTCTTCATGCATACAGATCCACCAACTTATCTGTAGAATGAAATGTATGTAGTTTTCTATCATCTACATACATTTAATTCCACAGATAAGTTGTTGGATCTGTACTCGTATTTTTAGAGTAGGTTAGATAGAACCAATATTGAAGTGAGGTGACGGCTGACAGGGGAAAGTGGAAGAAAAAGACATAGGTACTGCGCCAACCCCAAATAAATAAATTGAGATAAGGGCAAGTTTGAAGTGAAATATTGAGTGACCAATATTTGTTTTCCATGTCGTAAAATATCTTTGCTATAATCAATTTATTCACTTCATATCACCGGTTTTTTACAATGAATTAAAGCAAAACACACGGTGTTTTAAAAAAAAAAAATATATCACTTGTGTGAATGTATTATTTTTAGTTTGTTGATCACCAACACCTGCACCCTAAATGACCTGTGCGAAGCCACTGAAAATGCTGCCGAAGTGGCTAAATTTCGGTCTAAAACAATATAATTATCTAATATATGGGAACCAACGACACGATGAAGAAGAAGTTCGTTGATTTCTCCCTCTACGGGCAGATACTTCTGCGGCATCTTTCAGGTCTACGGGCTCGTCCAGCGAAATAAACCTGGTTGCGATCCCATCGTCAATCGGCTTCTAGATTCTGTGCTTCTAGTTCAATTCTGAGTCCCGTAAAGTTTGTATGGAAATTACACAACCCTTTGCCCCTTTTCGTAAAGTTATAGCAAAGCTTATTAATTTTAAAGCTAGAACTTTGTAACAGCTGTCTTTCTACACGGAGTAACATAAAACCGTTACAGAATAACGAACACAAAATATTTCGAATCCCTTCTCAAATTAATTTTGTTTAGAAACTACAACAATTTCGCTAGTAACCAGATAACAAAAGAATCTTAATAACGTTCACTTTAAAACTTTGCTTAAAGTATTTTATAAGTTTCATTCAGTAAATTGTACACCCACGTCGTACTGGTTCAAAGCATGTTCAGCCCGTTTCGATCGCACACTATACAAGACTTACATGAACACAACATTTCCATGCAAATTAACCTTATACAGACAAATACCAAAGCTCGGGCCGAACCAAATCCGCGGCAGCGTAGTCCTGTCTAATCGAAACGTGAGCCGTAAAACTCATTTATTCGTACGAGCATTACCTGCGGGTGAATTCATTACGGTTTGAACGTCTCTAACGTCGCGTCGGAACGATTCGTGGATAACAAGGATTTATTTATACTCGGTTAAGGTTTGTTATGATTGCATAATTGTTCGGTTACCTTTTTGAAATGTCAATATTAGTCAAGGGTTGATGAGTAGGGAATATTGGGTTATTTGCATTAATTAATAATAGAAGAAGTTAACATTGAAATGAAGCTTTAGTAAGTTAATCTGGACTTCAATAGAATTGAATTGAGCAAGAAATTATATTACGAAAGGGGTTTATTTGCATTAATTAATAATAGAAGTAATTAACATTGAAATCAAGCTTTAGAAAGTTAATCTGGACTTCAATAGAATTGAATTGAGCAAGAAATTATATCACGCAAGGGGTATACCTGTAAGAGGACCTTGCCTTTTGCCCGCGTAGTGTCGGGATACCCTATAGCGCAATCAAGTCATAATAAATCTGTAGGTATACCATATTCACCGAAATCGGTTCAGCCGTTATGGCATGTTAAGTAACAAATATACAAACAACCAAACAAACATCCAAACTTTGATATTGACGATATTAGCGGGATAATTAGTACATATAAAATACCTGCTACACGGTTGACAACGCGGGCTATCGACAGAGGTCTCCTTTGATAGCCGACGGTCGAGTGTGTTTCAACTACACGGTCGCCAAAAAGGCATTCCGTCTCTTGACATGGCGTCGCGTCTCTCAAATTTCAAAGGCTTTACACTATAGACTTATACATTATTTATAGCGCTTACGGAACAAGCAAGAATGAAAATAAAATAAAAAATTGTTGTCCTTATATTCCTGGGACGGGGCCGGCCACGTCAGCCGGATATCGGAAGATCTATGGGCAAAATCCACTACTCAGTGGGTTCCTAGCTTCCTACCTAACGCAAGACGCGCGGCAGACCACCACGGAGATGGATGGCGTGACGAGTTGGATGAATGAATGAATGAAAATACTTTATTGCACACCTTACAAACTAGTTAAAATAAACACACAATAATGTGTGTGGATGTGCACCTACCAGACTAGCCCCCTGCAGCAAGGGACAGAGAGAACTGGAAAAAAGGGAGGGAGGCCTTTGCCCTGCAGTGGGACAATATGGGCTGAAAATAATAATAATAAATAACTTATTTTCCTCGCAGCTTAGATCCCAGCGACACAACAAGTCTCTGTATAAATGTCTTATTTCATAACATTCCGCTCCTCTGAAAATCGCGCCGCCATCTTGCACGCATGCGTTTCTGCCGGTAGTCGACGGGGAATGCAGTACTCTCCGTTGGCCCCGACACAACGCCCTTTGCCACTAGAGCAGCTCTTGAAGCTAAGATTGTTGGAAGGTCACACAACATTTAGTCGCAAAATGCCGTTTACACGGTTCAAACCAAGGTCACCTTTCAGCCCGATGCCAACCGTTTAGCAGGCGTTTAAGACGCTGACAAGAACCAAATATGCTAGCAAAATCCACACAGTTTATGACAGCAAAATAATAATGTGAATTTTCACCATATTTCCATGGGCAAGAAGCCATGAGCCCAAAACAAGATTTCGACAAATATTCTCGATAATCTGAAATCGTGAACTAAGCTTTAAAATGCGCTTCTAACATAAATATCTATATTACCTATGAACGTACATTTATAAAAATAGCATATTATACGAGCAAAGTTGATTTATATTTGCGATTACGCAGCAAATATTTGTTTAAATACTGTTTTTCGTGATTGTCGTTCACTTAAGGTTCGAGAGCGCTATTTTGTCACTAACTTAATTAGATAGTGATGGAATTTGACTGTTTTGTCAGCGTCATAAAAGGTTCTTCGTATTTTCTAGGGCATAGTAACTCGAGTGCAATAACAAGCTACTCGATACGCCTCGAGATCTAGAGAGGAGCTGAAGTGACGTCGTTGTTATTACACAACCTAGTTGGAGGTTCATATCGCAAGAAGTCACACGCCGTTTGGGAACACGTTATATGATATACACCAAGGATGGGCAGCAGCATCCACCTGAGTATTCAACACCATAAATACTGCGCCTATTAGGCATGGTGAACACGGCAAATACCCTCCCCCCCTCATTGCATTATATGAAGGCCTCGTCAGCAGTGGACGTCTTAAGGATGATGACGACCAATCATTCACAAGTGATGAGCTCATCGCCGTCATTACTTCTCACGACTGAATCGGCTAACGCTTTCTTCCAGTAATAACACATTCCATAATAAGCTATAGCAGCCAGGACAAATCTTATACCAACGAATCTTATCAACAAGTCCGAGTAATCCCTTAGTCGGCTTTTACGACATCCACGGGTGGAGACGGAGGGGTCTATTCCCGGACACACCAAAGCCACACACATTTTTAATTATTGCTTTAGTTATATCAACTATTATGAGCCAATGACTTTATTAGGTTACAATACATGGAGTTCGCATCGTAGTTCTGAAAACGACACTATTGGCAAGTTAGTTTTGTTTTATGAAAGTTTTATATGTGAAAAAGGTGAATTATGTTCTAATACTAGTAAAAATAAACCACCTATATAAACATACCTAGCCAGATCGTTTTTTCGCTTCCAAAAACCCCAAATATACACTAATAACAAATTTGATCGAAAATTTTGGAGCCGTTTTCGAGATCTCGTAACATATATTTTGATATAGGTACAAATATTCCTTGTTTAATAGTATAGATCAAATACCAAGTTTTTTATTTGGTAGTTGCAATATGTTTAGAATGGAAACTATAGCAACGTAATTTTACGAAACTCAATTAGAGTAAGTAAATTGACTTACTTCGAGTCATGTTCATCAGCGCGAGCGGACACTCGTCGTCCTCCAGAATGTACTCCGTGTTGTCAGACTTGTCCTCCTGACAAACAAATGTAAGTGTTACATAAACATACACAACATGACACCCAACAGGCACATTATGAACTCCTTAGCAGAACTGAAACGTTTAGTATGAATAGAGGGTATACTAATGAGGTAAGGATGGCACCGAGCCGTGCGCTTATTCGTCTTAAGATGGCGGGATCAGATCGTGAAGTTCCTGGGAGCATTCCCCGAAATGTAACCTATAGAAGATCGAAAGGCATGCGACTTTACGGCGATGACACTGGCTGGATCTTAGTCTCCGCCATATGTTGCCCACCTATAAGCCGAGTTCAATCGAGTCCAAGGCAGCAAGATGGTATTTGGCCGAGCCATCCCAAACATGGCAGCAGTACTTCATACCAGCCTGGACTTGAGCTTTATATAGACTCAAAAGCTGCCCTTCCCTGGTGTGAAGTAACGCTTTGCCTTATTCAGGATGCCTAGCTTCATGGCAGCTGTTTTTGCCTTAGACTCGATGTAGGAGCCAAAGTTGAGAGTAGGCGTAACACCTAAGATCTCGAGGTGATCACCTATAGCTACAGTCTACATCTCGGAAGACAAGAACTTAGAGAAACTGGTTTTTTTTCGCCGAGAAGAGACAAGCCTGCGTTTTAGAGCCGTTGAACTTGACTAGATTGGCATCGCCCCAGTTGGATATGGCCTTGAGAGTCAAATTCAGACGCTGCAGCATCTCATCTCTTAGCTTAAGTTTAGTAGTAGACAACACATTTAATAGAAGTAGAGATAGATAGATAGATAGAAAACACTTTATTGTAATCACCTTAAAAATAAAATAACAGCATACTTATATCTTCTTACTTAGAGCTTCTTTGTGAAAGAGTTTGTCCGGGGAAGTACTACCACCATACCTATTTCTGTCGTTAAGAAGCTCGCATTGCTGTGTTCCAGTTTAAACTGGTATGGGTGCCGAAGAAACTACAGGCACATGAGACTTTTTATCTTTATGTCTCAGAGTGGCGGGCGCAGTGAATTGCCACATATGGCGCATCCTAGGTTAATGTGACCTATGTGGTAATGCACTGTTAAAGGCAGGGGCTATCACTTAACATCAGGTAGGCCATAAGCTTTTCCGTCATTGATGCAGTTAAAAAAATGTGTTGGGGCTATCAGGAACTACGGGTACCATGGCTACCACAACCCAGATCAAATACTTACAGATCATGCAAACATTAGTCCTGCAGCGGGAATCGAACTCGCACCTCTCGTATCTCAGCCGGCTACTCACTTGCTGCAGCACGGAGGTCGTCAAAGAATAGTGAGGGAGATGGGGTGTGGCAAGTTAATTACTGATTTTGTATTTCATGCAACTCTATCTCATCTACTTTGTAAACAGGTTATTATTATGTACCGTGTTAGCTGGGATGTGTCTGGCATTAGAATAAACTCCTCCGTCTCCTCTCGTGCATGTCGTAAAAGCCAAATAAGGAATTACACCACAAGGGATGGGCAGAAGCTTCTGCGTCATCTGGTTTGTGGTTGCCACTCGAGAATCTTTATTCCCCAACAGATTTATTGTTTCGAGCTATATGGCCTGCCCATTGCCATTTCAATTCACTTATAATACTCTGTAGCGCGCTAGGCAAGTAGCTGGTTTTTTTTTAATTTTTGTCCCTGGTTTGGGTGTTGTGGTACCATGGTACTTGTAGTTCCTGACACAGTGGATCCTAGTGAAGGATCAGGACTATGTATGTGACTGTTGGGTGTTATATTATATATGTTAATACTACAGAATAAATAAATGGTAATACCTGAACAATGCAGTACTGCAATGGGTCGTGATGTCCCATGCCGTACTTGTCGAGCGTTTCCCTCAGCACCGCCGCTGCGTTGTCGTTTATAGAGAGCAGCAGTGTGATGTAGGAGACGTCAGGCCGGAGTATACCGCCGTATATCCTCAGTGTGCCACCTACACACATAATAACACAAAATAAAACTAAGATCAAGAAAGTATTTGCAACAATGCAAACGGTGTTAATAGTGCATAATCAGTGTAATTGTTTTTTTTCAAAATAGCGCGGTCGGGAGGCTCCAGATCAGGTCGCTCTCTCCAAAAAATTATATTTTCATTTTTACTTGATAGTTATGCAAAATTGGCTCAGAATCGGCTTGCAAGATTTAACTACACCAACCAAGCCTAAAATAACTATGATTTAAATACCTTTTTAGAATTAATGATAAACCAACTAAAAAAATGCTAACCGATTGGCGTAAACTTATTTAGAGCTTCATATCGTTCTTCTCATCGAGTTGACGAGTACTTATTTAGAGCTTCATATCGTTCTTCTCATCGAGTTGACGAGTAGACGCGCTTTAGAAAACGTGTGGAATTATTGCTAACGCCATCTGTTGACGAACTGACGCACTGAGTGATAAGATGGACGCATATAGTCATCCTCAAAAAGTTCAAGAAGAATCTCCGAAGACTCTTCCTGCCATTTTCGAAGAGACGTCGTTTACTTTTACTTTATTTCGTTTCCTAGTGTTTTTTTAAATCTATTTTGTGTAATTTTGGTGGTATTTAACCAATGTGGCTCGTCCATAGAGCACAAGTTCAGTGAAATGAAATGGAAGTGTTTTGCGTGACTTTTCAAACAGGTGGAAACTGTCTACCAAAGTTTTTGTAAAATGGCCACCGTTTTACTAAAACATGACTTGACTGTATAGATTTTAACGATGCAAATTATATTGAAAGTACATTATTCATTTATACTTGAAAATGGCAAATGCATAAGCCGTGCGACGCCAATTATAGAGATAAAAAAGGTTCTCCGAATGTCTCGACAGCTACAGAGATTTCTATTGCTCTGGTATACAAGCAGAGCTCACTCGAAGAGCAGTCAGTTGGCTTTCAGTGCGAATCAATCAAGTGACTTGAGAGTGATTACGAAGTGATTAGTGAACAGTGCCAGCGAAGTACAGTTGTAGTGAAGAGTGAATTAGTGTTATTAATAATTTTATGAAATGAGTCCAGGTTATTTTATTCCGAACCCTAGCTCGTAGCAGTAATAATGAGTTTACCTGTATCGGGTCCACCGTCTTTGGACTTGAACTGCTGCAGTTTCCGACCCAGCTTCTGCTGCCGGCGACGTCGCATCACCGCCTCGGGGTTACTGATGCTACGCATGAACGACGACTCCGGCAGTTCTGGACAACAAACAACTTGATAAGCAATTGCATGATGTTACTAGCATCCACCGAAACGATGGGTGGACGACATAAAAGGATACGCAGGCTATCACTGGATGGCGAAGGCAACTGATCGGCTCGAATGGATAAAATTGGGAGAGGCCTACGTCTAAAAATGGACATTTAATGGCTCGTGATGATGATGATGATACTAGCACTATCGGCTCAGCGACGTGCATGGACCGCGCAGAGCCAGGAGCTGGCGAGAGCGTCGCCTGTACCACACCCTGGCCACTGCCTACAAACTTTTTGATTTTTGTACCTACTACTCCTACATATAAACAGATGACGTTTGTACACGCGCCAAATGTGTGTGTAAGTACATAGATCTGCGATCGAGCAATCTTGAGAGAATGTGATAGCTGCGAAATACTAGAGCCCACCGTCGTCATACCAAAACACCTTGGCTCAATCTTAGACTGTTGAACTGACTGTTGACTGGTAACTATGAAGCTAGACTTTATCTGATTATTCTAAAAATTAGAAAAAAACTTATAAGGTTTCTGTGATCTATGGTTACATTATTACCTACATTACGTTATATTTATGTAATGTTATTAGATGGAAACTTGTAAAAATGCCTGTCTATATCGTTGCTTGAAGACGATAGACACCTTTATACCTTTAATGACAGAACTTTTCACCATAGTTTTTGCTTTTGCACTTAGTGTACTTAGTGGAGGTGCACGTACGCAACACACTGCTCTCGATAATGAACCACACATTCAACAACGAATCTGCGGGGTGGGCTGCTGGGACGCGGATCGCGCGGGGCGTAGAGTGAACGTTTTGTACGTACTATACTTAGATATACAGTTGTGGTCATATAATTAAGAACGATTTGAAGTTCTAGAAGTTTTTTATTTAAATCGTATCATACACAGAGATGTGTACCTTCTGAGAAGCAACTAGTTATGTTATATAATAGTCACATTAATAGAGCAACCTGACTTAAGAATAAAGTATGAAATCGCTAACGATTTTTTGCACATTTTATTGATTTTATCAAAGTAACACATTCAAATAGTACTGAAACTGGACAAATAATTAAGAACGATTTATTTAACTGCTCGGGAATTGTTTTGTATGACACTTAGATTTAAAAAATCACAATATTATGTAGCACAGGAAACATAAAAAGAAATTTAATAAATATTTAACTAAAATTAATAGTTAATAGCATATCCACGGCTTTTAATTACAGCTTTACACCGGCGAGGCATTGACTCTATTAATTTTTGACATTTCTCAAGAGAAATAGAGTTCCATTCTTCTAAAAAAACGTCATACAGCTCTCTTAAATTTCCACACTTTGTATTTGAAACCTTTTTCTTTACTTCAAACCACAGATTCTCTATTGGGTTTAGATCTGGACTGTTAGCAGGCCAGTCTAAGACAGAAACTAATTGCGCTGTAAGAAATTCCTTTACGGTGCGTGCAGTGTGCTTTGGATCATTGTCATGCTGGAATGTCCAAATGACCGGTAGAACGTCTTCAGCTTATGGTAACATTGTTTCTTCCAGTATATTTTTGTATTGGAACTGATCCATGTTACCTTCTATCAACTTTACAGGTCCTACACCATGTCCAGAAAAGCAACCCCAATTTTTCACATTTCCACCATCGTACTTTAATGTAACTTTCGTGTACTTTGGGTCGAATGCTGTATTCGGGGGACATCGTACATATCGTTTTCCATCAGAACATACTCTGTTTATTTTCGTCTCGTCAGAAAAAAGTACATTTTTCCACTGTTGCACAGTCCAGTTTTCATACTTTCTCGCAAATGCAAGCCGGGCTTGCCTGTGGCAAAGTTTTAACATGGGTACCTTTCTTGCTATCCTACCGTGCAATTTTTCTTCTACCAAACGTCTTCGAATAGTGCGTGCTGAGATTGCTGAAGGGTTGTTTTCACAAAAATATTATTTTCTAAGCTCATTGGACCCTTTAAAAGGATTTTGTTTTGCCATACGAACGATGTTTCGGTCATCTCGAGGAGTTGTTTTTCTCTGTTTAGGTACACGTGGAACATTCAAAGTAGTTTGATACGTAGCAAAATGCTTACAGCGTGGAAAACCATCGTTTTTGAACATTGCAGATGGTCGGCTATCTTTTTATAAGACCAATTCTTCCGGCGAAGTTTTATTATTACTTCCCTTGTAGATTTATCACAACTTTTATTTTTTCCCATTGTTTTTTCTAAAGAAGCAATCACCTTTAATCTTTTACAGCACGTAATGGCGCCAAAATTATACAAACAGTAACAAATCGACTGAGTGTTCTCTATTTAAATTTGAATAAAGGTATAAACTACTTAGCGTTCTTAATTACGTGACCAGCCAGTAATAAGGAATACTTTGTTTAAAAGTAGTGTAAAAAGTTTGCCTATTGATTTTTAGCCAATCATGTGTATCAATGAATACAGTGGTAATATGGAAATGTTTTACGATACCGAGAGAAATAAAAACAAATGCATACAATTAGTTTTGCATCTTAGTTGGAAAAAATCTTCCCTTTATATCAGCGTTCTTAATTATATGGCCACCACTGTATGTCATGTGGCTGTACTGTAATCTGTCGGATGACCGGCTGACTCTGTCCGCGTTCAACGCGTACTTGTGTGCTGAGTTTCTGTAGGTCGTTGGAGGAATTTAACTCTTCGGATGCCTATTCTCTAAGTTCAACAATAACCATTATGTCCTTTTCCGAAACTTCAAGGAGCTGTGCTGGCTGGAGTAGGGTTAGCAGAGGTATGCAGAATACACCCCACAGCGAGACTTTAGTGCAGGTCTACACACCCCCACTTAGAGTTAGAAAGATGATAGTTGAGGATGCTGTTTGGCTTGAGGACTGTGGTGACAATATGGCAGTCCAATAACACTGGCTCCGCGTGCCTAGACGTTGTAACTATTAAGCCATGACTATCGAGAGCTATCCAGGCCAATTAATTAAAGCTGTGTGTGCCTTGGCCTGCTATCCTCCTTCTCATTCTGTGTTATCTCGCCAGCGAATTCGATACCTTCTATGAGTTTCGAATTCTGCTACCATCATTTAGATCTCCATGTGTTTTAGTCACAGTGTTTTAAATATAGCGAGCCGATTTATCCGTTTGAGCTGAAATTTAGGATACCTAAGACGTTTAGACAACAATACAATATCTTGGTTACAGTGAGCTGATCTGTTCACGCTCCGGTTCCGTTTACTAACATCATTTATGAGCTTGTTTTAAAACACGTATTTGGACAAAACCACATTGCGATTATCAGAACTGTCAACAATTTCTAAGTGCGCAGCACGAACGAAAGGAACGCTTGAAATTCAGCGATCTAAGAAGTTAAATTAGATAACTTACATACTTTTCGATATTATTTTACATGAAATCAACGCGCTAGGGAACACAACTTCGCGTCTTTTTATTAGAATAGCGTCACCATAATATTCTAGGAAAGTTGTATAAAACAAGAGTTTCATAGCGTTGCTATAGAAACGAATACCTAGCAATATTCATGATCATGTTACGGAGACGGTAAAAACAACAGCAAAGTAAAGACATCAAAAATATTGATCAAGTGACCTTTTTGTGACCGACAGGAACCTTCTCTGCCTATTTCTGCTTATCGACGATTCAAGTTTGTGAGCCAAACTTCAAACCAGATCTTCTGTTAGTAAATAAGGCTTACAGAGACAGGAAAAAAAACCTTCCCATCAGGGAATTTTAAATCCAGTGAGCGCGGTCTCTCTTTAATTTATATCATCACCATCATCAGCCTGAGAAGCCTGCTGCTGGACATAGGCCTGCCAGCATTAATTTGTCAGATATTGTAGATTTTTAGAATGTTTTCTCATGTTCAAATACAGCGAAAACTGCCTTAACGGTATAAAGACAATATATAATCATAATATACTGCATGGACCACTAGAAGTGTTTTAAGTCTTGACTGTTTTGAGTTTTTTGTGTCATCATCATCACCCGTAAGATGGACGTCCACTGGTGGACGAGGCCTCCCCCATAGAATGTAATGGGGGGATTTGCAATAATCACCACGCTTGGGTGGATTGGTGATCGCACTGTGATGGCATTGGTGTTGAGTACTTAGGTAGATACTGCTGCCTATCCCCTAGTGTAACGCCTTGGTCGGGTTTTACGACATCCATGTGAGGAGACGGATGGGTTTATTCTTAGGCCAGACACACCACGCTAGGGCCTTGGTTATATACTGACCAGTGTAAAGTTTTTCCGCAGGTCTGTTCTCATCTGTCGCGTCGGATTTCATTCGAGAAGCTTTTTCTTTTTTCTTCAGTTCTTTCTTCTCTCGTTTCGATAGTTTCCTCTTGAAATTCTGATCTCCCTTATCACTAGCTGATGAGGGTATCTGAGAACAAAAAAATAAGACAAGTAAAGACAGAGAAACTAATACCATGACTCTTCGATCACAGATCTCTGATCGCAGCCCTGACTGTACAAAATAGGTAACGCTTTCAACATTATTTCAGGGCTTCTGTTCGAAGCGACGCGTGACCCGAGAGCTGGCTCTTTTCTGGCTCAACGCATTAGTATAGCCATTCAACGTGGCAATGCAGCCAACGTCTTAGGGACGTTTCTGTCTGGTAGTGATTTGGATCTGTTGGGCTATCTTTAGGTCGATTGCAACGGTCTTTACGGAATTATTGGTATTTAAAAAAAAAAAATTTCGTCTTATATAGTTGTAATATTATTTCTGTAAACTAAGATTATAGTTTAAAAAAAACTACTTATAAAATGTTCCGCCTCTTTTTGGCTCGCTTTTGTAAATCGTACCGTAATCAAAATATTTCTGTAAACTAATAGTAGTAAAAAAAAAAAAAAAAATGTTCCGCCCCTTTTTGGCTTAGTTTTGTAAATCGTAATGTAATCAAAATATCTAGCATCAATGATGTATCTCATAAAGAACATGTTTCATACTTTGAAATTCTATAGGCCTTTGAAACAGCTATAGTATTGTTTTGTAACAGAACAGAGCTAGCCTTGAATGCATGTTACAGCGAGCTATTATAGGTTCCGAAGCATTTGAGGGATTTCTCTGAATGCTACGTAGGCAACAATGGACTGTAAACACCCTCACACGCATTGTTTTATGTTCGACGTTATTACAATGAGGTTACTGATTTCATTCTCAATGTAAATAACCAACAGACTTACAATGAACGATTCAAGGAGGTAATTCGTGCCTTATATTATTATTTTAACTGATATACTCCTAAGTAAGATAAATTGTCTGATTCATAAAAATATTAGTACTTAGACTATTGCGTTGAAAAAGAAATTTGCAAAAAAATACTTGGTCATTAAGCAAGAAAAATCCAATTAACACGGATCTAATTGAATTGCCCTCGAATTAATTGTCCACAAATAATCTAAGGAATTATTTCACTTCAGTTGAATCAGGTTACTACGCGCGTTAAGGAATATTGGTCCTATTTGTGATGGTGTAATTAATATCCTCATTCCCAGTGAGACATTACATAAGAAACCGTCCCTTAGATCCTCAGCGTGTTTAATTGGACCTGCAGCGGTTTCTCGTCCGTCGTCTGGACGCGTGCGCCTCGACAGATTACAATCCTAGCCTACAGCTGGAATGTTTTCTTACCTAAACACTTGCAGGCATCGTTCTCGATAAGTTTTTTATTTTATTATTATATATGTATGATTGACGAAACAACTAGATGGCCCTCTTGATGTAGCGGTAACCTCTGCCTATGTATTACATGAGGCCACGTCAGACCTTAAGACAAAAAGTCTCATGTGCCTATAATTTCTTCGGCACCCATATACCTTTTAAACTGGAACACAGCAATGCGAACACTACTGCTTTGCGGCAGAAATAGGTATAGTGCTATTACTTCTCCGGCCGAACTCTGTCAAAAAAGCTCTACTTCTACTATTCTCTATTTAGATCTACGTAGTGCGTGTAGTTGCTGTTAGAGGTAAAGAACGGAAAGTTCATACCTCATTCCCAGTAAGGCACTTCAGCAGGAACCGTCCCTCGCGGTCCTCGGCATGCCAGTTCAGTTGCACCAGCAGCGGTTTCTCGTCGGGCTCCAACTTGCGTTCGTCGTCCGGCCCGTGCGTCTCCCACAAGGAGTACGAGCCTAGTGACAGCATGCGCATGTCAGGCCGGAACTTTTCTATCAGCGTTTCTGTAAGGAAATAGAATGTAGTAGTTAGTGTGATTTTAGTAGTAGTAGAGCTTTTTTGTGAAAGAGTTTGTCCACGGAAGTACTACCGCCATACCTAATTCTGCCGAAAAGCAGTAGTGCTCGCATTGCTGTATTCCAGTTTGAAGGGTAAGGTTGCCGGTGAAATTACAGGCACATGAAACTTTTCATCTTTATGTCTCAGGGTGGCGGGCGCAGTGCAATGCCACATAGGGTGCGTCCTAGGTGGACGTGACCTATGTGGTAATGCACTGTTCATAGGAAGAGGGTACCACTTAATATCAGGTGGTCCATCGGCTTGCCCTGTCATTCCAAGTAGTAAAAAAAAAAATGTGAGACTGTTAATTCTCACGTACCGTTATGTTGGTGAATGCACCAGCAGGTGTTTTGAATGAGGGTTTTTTTCTTCCTCCGCATATTTCCTCGCATATAAATAAGTGTCTATATGAATCCTACTTAAATTGGAGTAGTTGCGAGCCGCCAGTATTTTTTTTAAATTAATAAATAGGGCTGCCGTCTGCTTCTCTCGCTTGGTGCCGGGATAAAAAAAAATAGCCTATGTCATATCCTGATAAGCTGGCTGTAGTGGAAAACTGGTTGTAGTGGGAAAAGTCGATGGAAAAAGACCGCGCGGCCGATCATCTAGTCGCTGGTCTGATCAAGTCAATGCACTCACTGGCTATCACCGCTGCCCTGAGACAAGCCGAGAATAGAACAGCGTGGAAGAAGCTCGTCTGCATCTCCACTAAATCCTTTCAAGACGGGCACGACCTTCAGTAATGAAGAATACGACGAAGAAGAAGATGTCATATCGAGGCATAATCTACCTCTGTATCCAATTTCATCGAAATCGGTTCAGCCATTACGACATTATTGAGAAGCAAAAAACAAACATCTAAACATGTTATAAATGTTTGATTGTTTGTTATTCAGTAACGGCGGAACCGATTTTGTTTTTATTTTATTTTATTTTGTGTGTTAGCGATATTACTAGTTTGTTATAATATAGCACATCGACCCGACATATCTATACGTACCTAAATCGGTATGCAAAACATTTCAGCAACCAGTAACAAGTGTGCTGATAAAGCCACATCATTCAGTCACAATTCTGATCACTTGCGTCCTAGTGGGCCGAGTGAAGTCAATTAGTAAATTGGGGAGGTCGCCGTTGCAGATGTGGCGCTAGGTCAAGTGACATTGCACTTACTTGACGAAAGGAGAATCTTTCAAGCAATTCTACATGTTGAAAAAGCGGCCAAGTGCGTGTCGGACTCGCCCATGAAGGGTTCCGTAGCAGCAAGTAACATAATATAAAAGTTCTTGGATGGATTACGATTAATGACGTATTAAAAAAAAACTACTTACTAGATCTCGTTCAAACCAATTTTGAGTGAAAGTTTACATGGTAATGTACATTATATTTTTTTTTTAGTTTTATCATTCTCTTATTTTAGAAGTTATGAGGGGGAGGGACACACTTTTTACCACTTTGGAAGTGTCTCTCGCGCGAACTATTCAGTTTAGAAAAAAATGATATTAGAAACCTCAATATCATTTTTGAAGACCTATCCATAGACACCACACACGTACAGGTTTGATGAAAAAAAAATTTTGGAGTTTCAGTTCTAAGTATGGGGAACCCCAAAAATAAAAAACTACTTACTAGATCTCGTTCAAACCAATTTTGAGTGAAAGTTTATATGGTAATGTACATCATATATTTTTTTAGTTTTATCATTCTCTTATTTTTTAAGTTACGGGGTGGGGGGGGGGAACACTTTTTACCACTTTGGAAGTGTCTCTCGCGCAAACTATTCAGTTTAGAAAAAAATGATATTAGAAACCTCAGCATCATTTTTGAAGACCTATCCATAGATATTACACGTATAGGTTTGATGAAAAAAAAATCTTTGAGTTTAAGTTCTAGGTAAGGGGAAACCCAAAAATAATTGTTATTTTTTTTTAATTTTTGTGTAAAAATCTTAATGCGGTTCACAGAATACATCTACCTACCAAGTTTCAACAGTATAGCTCTTATAGTTTCGGAAAAAAAAGGCTGTGACATACACGGACAGACAGACAGACAGACAGACAGACAGACAGACAGACATGACGAATCCATAAGGGTTCCTTGTCTTTGACTACGGAACCCTAAAAACGGTGTATCAAATTATGATTCAGATTCTTATTTGTCTTATAACCACACTGAATGTTGACCGAATCGAGACTGTATTGCGAATTGACAGAAAATTGGTACTTATTCTGCTCCCTCATAACATGATAGTCTAGTCTAAAAGTGTTTTTTATATGTATGTTAGTTTTTAAGGTATTTATGTTGCTATGGACTTATTGTTTAGGTTTTTCTACATTTTCCAATAATCCTAAAATAAAGATATTTGATTTGATAACAACAATAGTCTACTTTCGATTCATGGCGACCATAGATTAGACTTGATTATAATATGATGAAAGAGTAAAGTAGAAACGCGGGGATTATTTTTTTTTATACAACTTTAGATGACGGTACAAGCAGATGGCCCACGTGATGATAAGCGGTACCCTCTGCCTATGAACAGTGCATTATCACACAGGTCACGTCCACACACGTGCCATGTGTGGCACTGCAATCCGCCCGCTACCTTGAGACATAAAGATGGAAAGTCTCATGTGCCTGTAATTTCACCGGCACCCATACTCTTCAAACCGGAACACAGTAATGCGAACACTACTACTCTCTGTAGGTAACTCAATGTATTTTGATTTATTTTTTGTGTAATGGAGACTTGCTTGATGTTTTTGTTGTATTATTACTAGTTTGTTTTGTTTTTTATACTATGTTATCATCACCGTTGGTCGTGATCTCGGTGAAATCTGGTTTTGGGTGAAAATATGCGCTGGATACTTTACTCGTATGTAACTTATCCAGCACAACGCTGAGTTGAAACCAATTTGCTGCAGCGATCTGGGCAGCACAGAGGGTATCTTTTAAGCATAGTTATTTTTAGTTTACTTTCCTATATTTGATTTAGTATTAATTTTCTTTTCTTTTTTTTGTGTTAGTTAGGTGCCTGGTCTTCGTTTGTGCCCCGTTTTTTTGTAGCATACATAAATAGATACACGCTTTTTTCCTCGAAACGGTAGGCAGAGCTTCAATGGGCCTCGTTGCACCTTGGGTTGCACCATCGTGGCCCACGATGGTGCAACGTCCACGATTCGTGGGATATAGACTTGACAAGTGCTCAGCTCATCGCCGCCATTGCTTCCCACGACTGACTCGACTAACGCTTTCTTCCAGTAATGCTCTTAAGCAGCCAGGAAAAATCTTATACCAACTAATCTTACTAACAAGTCCGGGCAATCTTCCAGTAATGCTCTTAAGCAGCCAGGAAAAATCTTATACCAACTAATCTTACTAACAAGTCCGGGCAATAAATATTTTTATCTTTTTTATATATCCGAGCGAAGCACGGGTATTCGGCTAGTACTAAATAAGATAATAACTAAATAAGTCACTAGCACACTCCGCTCATACGAGTACATCCAGTATACATGTATCTAATATCAGTGTTAGTACGCTGCTCTAGTTGAGTCTAGTTATCTGTCTGTAGTATAATGGCTATATCTAAATCATATTGTGATCATTCAAGCAACCCAATTAGTAGTTACTACTACCATCATACCTAAATCTGCCGCAAAGCAGTAGTTCTCGCATTACTGTTTAAAGAAAAAATGCCGGTGCCGGTGAAATTACAGGCTTTCGTTATGTCGCAGTGCAATGCTACCTAGGGCGCGTCCTAGGTGGACGTGGCTTGTGTGTATTGCATTGATAAAGACAGAGGTTACCGCTTAAAATAAGGACACAAAAACTTACATCTAAAACATTATCCAATTAATTATCATTGGTCTACTCCCTATATTAAAAAGTAGTACTTCTGCTCTATTTGTCTAAACCTAATAAAATCTTTTCTTAATGAACTGTGCAGAAAACTCCAGTGTTACTCGATCGACTCCAAGAGAAACAGTCCACATTGACAAGGCTATTTTATTTTCGGTCAAGGCTACTGTATCGGTTATTTTGGTGGAACTTACCTATGACATCGCTGACGGTAGCGTCCGAAGCCACACGTATACATTTGGTTGCAATTTTCTGGCCGGAGTCTTGGAAATAGAAGCGCATTACGCCATGGAACTCCAGATTCTGAAAATAGACCACATACACCTTAGTACTGAAACAAAACTAGCCCTTTAGCCAGCAGTGGGACACACCATGCTAATAGTTGCTGAACGAGCGAAGACACTTAGAGTTAACTTGGATGAATCGGCGTTCTTAAGTCATCAAGACAAGGAACCTTTCTTATAGTTTCGCCATGTCCGTCTGTCTGTCCGCAGCTTAGCTCAGAGACTCTTATTATGAGACAGCTGTAATTTGGAATGGGTATACATAAATATGTTGTTTCGTTTTGCCACTTTGTTGGCATGAGAAATATATTGCCGACAAAGAGACAAAAAAAACATAAAAAAAAAGTGAGTACATCTCTAGGTAGTACATATTAGGGGTCCTAGAGGAGGTACAAATAAAGAGGCAATCAGGTCAAGTGGGGTGCCCTAAATAGGCCTTTGGGGAGACATTTCAAAACAATTTTGTTTTGGACGTACCACTACTGAGTGTAGTTACTAGGAGGTGTACTATTGTTTATTCTGTGGAGGTACCTACAAGTAATCCCACAAATGGTGAAATTTGTTATGTATTAGTAGTTTTTGTGACACAAATACAGGGAAAAAGTCCATAATTGTAGAATTTCGACATTTGCACCCCCTATAAAATTAAACAGCAACTTTTTTTTTAAGTATTTGCCTTGCACGTGTCTAAGCAAGCTAGCTAGCCCTAGCCAAGTATTCGCGAGCTCTCAGTTGGGGGCGTAGTGGCTCGCCCGCCGTTAAACTTGTCATAACAAAATCAGTTTATTCTGGGACAACAATGACATGAGGGACCTAGATCATTGTTATTTTAGAAACAGATTGTGACAAAGTCAATGAAATAACCGGAAACTAACTATCTCGGTTAGTTGATACCTAGTCTTTGTTCGATAAGGATATTATCAATGCATGCCCTTGTATCTAGAGGTTGGGATCTAGTGCTTTGAGAGTACCCAACTGTCCCACATTGAGGTAACATTACTTACGAGAAATCATCATCATCATCAGCCCGCATCAGTCCACTGCTGGTCATAGGCCTCTCCCAATGCGCGCCATTTAGACCGATTTCCAGCTCTTCCCATCCACTTTCTACCAGCCGCCTTACACAGATCGTCGCTCCACCTAACCAGACGGCGGGTACTTACGAGTACTAACTATTATTTAATCTGTGATATTATTTACCTCGTTGGGTTCGCTGAGCGCAAACAGATCCAGCCGGTTGGCGTTCCATTGCTGGATCATGTTGCGCAGCGCCTCTCGCTCCAGCATCCGCTTGTCCGCCGCATCCATCGCGTCACCGCATCAAGTTAGCCTGGAATGCAACACGTAATTCATCACCAACTTTTTACATAGTTTCTACGGGTTATATTACTAGAAAAAGTGATAAGAAAGTTAGAAGCCCAGACCCTCCAATCCGCGCAGGGTCATCGAGGTGGCTTTAGCGTATTGAAAGACGTCTGAGAACAAACGAATATATGAACGTTCATAATAATCTTAAGTATGTACTCAATAATAAGAAGAATCATGGTCTCTTTTTAAACGATTATTGACTCGAATGAGGAATAACCTAATTCGAAATAGAATTTCATTCGGGGTTTTGTATTGGAAAGTATGTATTTCTGCCGCAAAGCAGTAGTGCTCGCCTTGCTGTGTTCCTGTTGGAAGGGTAATGGTGCCGGTGAAATTACAGGCACATGAGACTTTTCATCTTTATGTCTCAGGGTGGCGGGCGCAATGCAATGCCACATAGGGTGCGTCATAGGTGGACGTGACCTATGAGGTAATGCACTGTTCATAGGCAGAGGGTACCACTTAACATCAGGTGGGCCATCTGCTTGATTCGCCATTCCAAGTAGGATAAAAAAAAACTAACTATAAAGGTAGAGCAGCCAAGAATTCCAAGCATTTCTACTCTACCTTGACGTGGACCGTACCAGTGTAATATCGCAGCTGGTATCTTAGTTCGTATCTTGGTTGGTATCTCAGTTTGTATCTCAGCTTGTATCTCAGTTGGTATCTCAGTTGGTATGTCAGTTCGTATCTCAGTTGGTATCTCAGTTGGTATCTCAGTTCGTATCTCAGATGGTATCTCAGTTGGTATCTTAGTTGGCATTGCCGTTATTGCATTGCCAGGGTCCCGGGTTCAATCGATCCCCGCTAAGTCAGTAATATTTAGGATATTATAAAAAGTGGTCATTTAGTCCGAGGGCTGAGTTAGGTTTGGGCTAAGTTAAGATTTTCAAAGGGGTCGATATGGCCCGCGGCACAGAATAAATATTAGCCCACGGGCTGAGTTGACTATAAAACAATATAAATAAATTTCGTAGTGGACATTTCGGCCGCGGGTTAAGACGCTATGTTAAAATTTTGGAGTAGTTTCGTTACTTGTTCACTCACTATCAGTAAAGGTTACAAACTTGATGTTAATACAGTAAATACTTGAGGATGTAATCTAAATAAATTATAGACTAGAAACACGATTCGCGAAACTTTTCTCGATAGCTTTAATTTTTGAAATTGGTTTTTCTAAAGCCCTTTTTAGGTCCCTCCTTCGACTAGAGAAAGTATTAAGCATATTTTTTTATATTATTCAGTAGGTAATCACATTAGTTACATTAATTATAGATAATTTATTTTTATATTTGCTACTTTAGAAGCTAAACGAAGTTTTATCATTTGTCGCTTACGTCAGTTACTTCCGAGTGGGAAAAATCTATACCTCACCTTTTCCCGGGTTCAAGTGAGCAATTGCGCTGACACTGTCTTACAGCTATTGTTTTCTTGCTAGACTCCGCCCATTCGGTATTTTGACATATCGCCTTAAGTGAGGTGTAGGCTGAGTTGACCAAAGAATCTATAAAACTGGTAGAGTACTAACAATTGTACAAAATAAACCCCTACAACCTGAACTTTTTTTTTTTAACATTGATTTTCCTTTGTTTGACCACGATCTCACCTGTTGGTAAGTGACGATGTGGCCGAAGATGGAGCATAAAGGTCTAGAAGGCACCTATCACTCTAGCCTTGAAGAGACCTAGATTATAGTTTTCAGGGCAGACGGACGACGGTAGTGTATTCCACTCCTTAGCAGTTCGCACAGTTCGCATTATAAAGGTAGAACCGAAACGTTTTGTGCGAATAGAAGGTATACTAATGAGGTACGGATGGTACTGAGCCGTACGCCTGCTCGACCTATGATGAAAAGGAGATAGTGGGATCAGATCGTGCAGTTCCTGGGAGCATTCCCCTAACTTATTGACTTACTTGACTTTATTAGTAAAGTTCCTTTTTCAACTTGATAACCTACTATGTATCAACATCATCACAAACAGCAGTGGTATCTCCATAGACGGATTGAAAACACAAACCTCACCACGTGTGTGACACGCCTCAATCTGTTTATTTATCGCACCGGTGTCGGTGATCGTGCTATCTATATTTGGATGCCTATAGCATAACAGGTGTTTAAGGCGTCCACTGTGAGGTAGCACCTAGACCTAGTTACATAAATTACAAGTGTATATATAAGACTAAACAAATGCAAACTGCCTGAGAAACTAGTGTTTTATTTTAAGTTAAAACTAATTACAAAATGGCCATTTCCCAGTTTAACTACAAAAAATACATTTAAAAACTTATTTTTGTATGGGAAAATAAACTTGAATACTATTAGCATTAAACTTGTTTTTTTGCGAGTCCTGTATAAAACCCAAGTAGGTTTTTAGTTTAGTAATTATTACTAAAATATTTAATTAGTAATAATTAAACTAAATAGAAGCCAACTTCGTTCGCGTGCAAAAGGGCTTAAACGCCCTACCGATACACTCAACGCATATTACCTGTGACTAATCGATAAATAAAGATAGCGGTTTTAGGAGTGTACAGTTTATCTAAAAGAAGATAAGGATGTTGATAAATCCTTTGTTAGAGTACGACTCTACTATGACAGGAATTCGTAGGACGTCCATTTTAGACTTCGCTCCGCTTTACGTTTATGTTTTGGCTCATTTCGATAAGCACGCGGTTCTAAACACTAAAGCTAAGGCCAAACCAACGCGTTCAGCCCGCGTCCTCAGTGGCGATCAATGGCAAGACAATGGATCACCACCGTGCACGCCACCGCAGACACGGGCTGAACGCGTTGGTTTGGCCTTAGCTTAACGGTCTATCTAATAAAATAATGCTAAAATGAGACATTTAGGTGTTGATTAACTAATGCGTACTCTAAGTCACTAATGCAAGCTGAAATAGAACCACTTCTTGACATCCGATTGAGCTGAAATTTTGCATACCTGTCAAGTTCCGATGACAATACAATATTATGGTGACAGCGAGCTGATCTGATGACGGAGACGAAAGGAAGTCCTCGATGGATCAGCGTACGGTTCCGATCACTAATTTTATAAAAGCTTGTATTGAAATGAATATTTTTGAACAAAAACATATTGGAAACATTGGTGTATGTAATATATCTAAGTAAGGGAAAAGAGCAAGACAATGATGATGATGTTTTTTTGTTTTTTTTTTACTTCTTGGAATGACGGGTCAAGCAGATGGTCCACCTGAATGTTAAGTGGTACCCTCTGCCTATGAACAGTGCATTACCACATAGGTCACGTTCACCTAGGACGCACCCTATGTGGCATTGCACTGCGCCCGCCACCCTGAGACATAAAGATGAAAAGTCTTATGTGCCTGTAGGTAATTTCACCGGCAACCCTTCAAACCGGAACACAGGAATGCGAACACTACTGCTTTGCGGCAAAAATAGGTATGGTGGTAGTACTTCCCAGGACGAACTCTTTCACAAAAAAGCTATGTGTATATCTAAGTAAAAGTAAGATATAACCGAAAGATAAATTAATGAATATTTTCCAGCGAGTTTAAATTTAGTGGGCGGTTTCTGGCATACATCATACGCCAGCGCGCAACCAACACATACGGGAATGCGCCTGTAGATATAAATAAACAATGCAAACATATGGCCCTGCTGGTCATCAAACCGCCGGTGACCGCCAATATCCGTCCAATATTGTACCTATATTATTATCCCACTAACATCATAAACGAAAATTTACTCAATCACGCCGTAACGGTTGAACCAAATTCGATGAAATTTGGTACACAGATAGATTATGACCTGGAAAGAGGTATATATGCATTTTATGCTTATAAAAGGGCCACATAGGGCGCGTCCTAGGTGGACGTGACCTATGAGGTAATGCACTGTTCATAGGCGGAGGTTACCGCTTAACATCAGGTGGGCCACTTGCTTGTTCAGTCATCCAAATAGTATTAAAAAAAAAAAAAAAAAAAAAAACACGAGCGTAGCCGCGGGTTGACACTAGTAATAATTAAGCCATCATATAAATAAACTGGGCAAGTGTGTGTCGGCCAGTCCACGATAGTATTGGATTCCGTGGTAATTTACGTTGACCGTTTATTGTTTTTAACGCGCATTTTATACGATATTGAAGTGAATTACAAAATAAAGTAGGTATGTTATGTATTATAAATATTGTATGAAAATAGTGCCTAATTTGAAAAAAATTACAAGGATATGGTGAACTTAGCAGACCATTCAGTCAGTCATTCATCAGTCCAGCAGATCAAAATAAAGTTCTTTTCGCATGCAGCTGAGTTCTACAGTTCCTGATGCTTTTTAGACAAGACACGAGGGGGTTCGTGCGCAAGGAAACGCTTGATGTTTGCTTCGAATTTTATACAGAAATCAATACTGATAGTTCCTTATTCAGTGACAGCAAAAAGTGCGCGAGAGTTTTTCTGTTTGGTTTGTACTGACCCTTATCACGCTTATTAGCTTATCATGCGTGAGTGAGATTAGGACGCCGGGTGACGTAACGATAATCTAAAGCCGAATTACAAACAAATCGAACGCCTTAAACATTGCTAAACTAAAGGACCTAGTACACGCTGGCCCAGTAGCTGGGCCACAACTTGACGAGCATTGGTGATACCGTTTACACGTTGTTCCAACTATTGAGCCAGTGACTGAACCAAATAATGGCCAAACATGTAAAAACACACCTCACCGTCGACGCATGCCGCGAACTTAGCGCTTGCCCAACGCGGTCACGTACTTGGCGCATTGACGCCAACATCCTTTGGTGTGTTTTTTATATACCTATATATAATTGGCTTCGCACGGCTTTTGCATTTGCCATTTTCAAGTATAATTATTGTATTTTCAATATAATTTGCAACATTAATAACGTTTATAATTTGCAATCCTTCGAAGTCGACAAAGTCACAGTGGATTAAAAACCGACAAGGCACGGCTGCCGCACCAACGTTGGCCGCCAACGCCATAACTAATAGACAAATGGCCAGCAAAAAATAAACACTTATGACTTAGCGCAAAGCTAAAACTTTCTGAGAAGGATGCCAGGTTATAAAAAACATGGCCGCGCAAGTATGGCGGCTCATATAGGTGTTGCCCTGCGCTATATATTTTGTGTAAAAAAATGTGTAGAACAGGCACAAGTGCCATACTCATGATGATACTTTTCAGACAATTTAACGTCAGGAATACGAAAAATATGTGCCATACCGATATCATGTTTTTAAGTTATAACCCTGTAAAGTTCGGAACTCCGCGGGGCCCACGCTGGGCCCTCGTATACAAGGGCCATAATACTAGCATATTAGCACTGTGATATTAGTTACAAATGGTTTTCATTACTCGGAAACGTGTTCTCATTTCATTACAGTTTTCACTCGAAGCCGGTTTATTAGTGTTAGGTGTCAGAAACAGAGACTGCCGTCAGTGTTGTTATGCTTGGGCTCGCTTCCGCTACGAGTGCGAGTAGCCATGCAATGTACAATACACATGGAGCTGCACCACACACGAGCGTGGAACGAGGAACCGTACAAACACACGGTAGGTAGGTACGTTGACTCGTTTTAGTAAACACGCATCACTAATACTGTAAATGAAACTCGTTAAGAAAGTATTTTTACTAACTTAGCACACAAACGAAAAGTGAAATTAAGTTTGCGTTTGAAAGTGACGTTTAATTTTGTGACAGTAGATTGTACAACGAGTGCATAAGACAAGCCATTTTATCCTAGAGCACGTCGCCCTAGCCGAAGGCCAGGTTACTCGTGGATAAAATGGGTTTTATAATCGAGTTTATAGACTCTGCTTTTCACTTCGATTGAGAGAAAATTAAAACGTCTCTTTTATTAAAATTTAAAGTTTATTTGAACAATTTTGTAGTTTTATTGTTTTTTGGAGTTTTATTGTGTTTGGCAGCCAAATTATCTTATTCCCAGTAGAATTAAATAATGGGAAGTAAACACTTTTATGCAATAGGACATAAAAAGCAGTTTTAGTCCGCATGCACCTAGCATAAACAAGAACTTTAAGAGCATGAGAAGTGAAAACGTGCTTTATTCATTCAGGCTGTCACATAGTACCCAGTTCATTAATTTGCAAACAAACGAGGGGCCTCCGCTCCGGTACGGTAACCTCAACATTATACGTACCTACTCAAATTACGTTACAAGCTAAGGATCACGATTGCATGTCATATCATTTTGTCAGTAACACAGTAAGGAGTTGTCAATAGGTTGCTGACTGGTTGACTGACGGAACTTCACGCTTGGTCGCCGACCTTGCCTCTTCCTGCGGCGACGGTGAACGCACCGCGCGCTCCCGCAGACTAGGTCGCAGATGTACCTACCTAACTAGTTATCTAGGTACCTTCTATTAGAAATCTATCTATGAAACATTGAACACTATCTACCTATTAATCAGGTCGCAGTTGCCCTTAGCGTCTCCTAAAGATAGCGCATTCATTTCTCAGTACCTAGTTACTTTTTGTAATAAAAATAAAAATGCCGTGGTGTGCCTACGAATAGACCTCTCCGTCTCCTCCCATGGATGTCGTTAAAGCCGACTAAGGGATTACCCGGACTTGTTAGTAAGATTAGTTGGTATAAGATTTGTCCTGGCTGCTAGCTTATTATGGGACGTGTTATAACTGGAAGAAAGCGTTAGTTGAGTCAGTCGTGGGAAGCAATGGCGGCGATGAGCTCACCACTTGTCACGTCTATATTCCACGATGGTGCAACTCACTGTGAAAAGCGGCCCATTGAGGCTCTGCCTACCCCTTCGGGGAAAAGGCTTGTGTCTATGTATGTATGTATAAAAATAACGGGCTACAACTTTCCATTTCTTTTTGCTTGAAAAATGTTATAAGCCTCGTAAATATTTGAAGTGACTGATTTACAATCACTTAGAACTGACACTAGTTCCCATCGAGTGCCATTGAACAGGTTAATTCCGATAACTGCAGCGTGGGAAAGTGTTGGGTTAAAATAATAAGTGGGTGCAAAAACTATGGGTTGAACAGCGACCCCCGCGCAAGTGCATAGGGGCGGAACAAGTGGCCCTATCCGCGACGAGGAATTACCCTCCACAAAACTAAAGGATTACAGTTACCTACAACACCATTTTACAAACACTTTACACTTATTTAAGTTTGTACTTAAATAAACACAAAGAACATGGGCAACTCCCCGTACATTGTTTGACCCATTTTTTTTGACTAAAGTAACGTACTTTTGAGATACTTTTGATTATTGATAATATATGTTAAGATAATGAACAAGCTAATTTAATTTCTTGCGTAGAAGTTGTGGGAACGTAATGAAGCTTGTTGCGTTTTGTTTCACGCAAATGCAATGAGTTGATTTATCTAATTATTTAAAAATGCAACTTTTACTTCCCAACTTCTAAAAATATACAAGTTCTTTAGAAAAATTTAATAAAAAATAACATTTAAAACCGTACCTACTAATTACCGTAATTGAGGTCACTTTACCGCTGTGACTTTAGCACAAACCGGAAAAAAGATTTAAATTCCAGCCACGTCGATATGGCTTGAGTTATTGTCCTAATTCAAACGCCGATTGATAAATTTATCGATATTAGGACGATAACTCAAGCCATATCGACGTGGCGGGAATTTAATTTTTTTTCCCGGTTTGGGCTAAAGTCAACTCCCAGGGCTAAAGTGACCCTCAATTACGGTACCTCCATGGAGGGGCCACCCCCTGGTTCATTTATTTTTGACCTGGTTCAGCGGTTGCCCACCTCCTTTAAGAAAGCTATTTAGGTCTAGCTACTATGGCAGAACTAAAATAACCATGTTAGTATTTTAACGGATTCGCGAAACGCGCTGGTCGATGCCCGACCTTTGGCAAATGCTGGCATTTGGTGGAGATAAGACACTGAGAGGACTAATTGATTACTTACTACGAAGTTCCATTATGCTTATCAATTTAATTACTAAAAATTCCGTTACAAATAGGCCATTTCATACAAAGATATCAAAGTCAAATTCGGTCACTATCATGAATGTAGTAGTACATGGATTGAGTGCTAAAATAGCATAGAGAGTTCCTTCTTACTCCTATCCTAGAAGATAGCTTGCTATCCTATGTTAGAGAGAAACAAATATATTGTCACACGACAGTCGTTTTTCCGTTCCGTACC
Source organism: Operophtera brumata (assembly GCA_932527175.1). Lineage (NCBI taxonomy): Eukaryota > Metazoa > Arthropoda > Insecta > Lepidoptera > Geometridae > Operophtera > Operophtera brumata. The sequence continues at coordinate 6,221,102 of OW052237.1, read as the reverse complement.
CTGAGTATTTGGTACCATGCATATACATCTTCCTAGATTGTTACCATGAATGTAGTAGTAATTTGACATTTGGCCTGGTACGACTTACACAAATAAGAACAGATAGATATATATGCTTGTCTCATTCCAACACATGAATACATTCATATAAAAGAATGACACTGGTATAATCGATACCGTTTCTTTTTTAGCCTTAGTTCCATGCCTTTAGTCCATCTTCCTAGGTCACTATCTAACGTACCTACCTAAGTTACGAAGTGACAGAACAGCGCTCACGAAAGGAAAAGTGAGCGAAAAAGGTGCTAAGCAGTATGTTTGAAGTTTTTTTTATGCTTCGAAGTATGTTCAATTAAGTTTTTGGTTGAGACTATTGCTGCAATTTTTTTTTTTTTTTTTAAGTATAATCAAACTACGGGTTTTTGTTCACACTGCTTTATTAAATACCTTATTTAGCCAACGATCCCAAAGTCATTGTTCAAATGCTGTTCGCTACCGGAATCGTAAAACACGATATGCCTTGCGATCTTGCGATTCGGTTGATGATCGCGACGCAGCACTGAGAACTTTGTCCCCTTGTGTGAAGACTCCCATGACTGTTATGTAATGCATGGAACATTACTGTTATGTGGGATTGTGACTATCACAACAATGGCAACTTCGTGATTACCGACAAAGGCATGGTCTAAAACAGTTTCCCATACAAACTTTGAAGAACCAATGTCGGTGATAGAATAGATTTAATCACTAGTGTTTTATTTTAACGAAAAACTAATTACAAAATGGCCATTACCCAGTTGTATTAAAAAAAAAAAAAAACTCGATGTAAGGACTTCGGGTCTCCGCTCAAAGTGTCCGAACCAAAAGAGAAAAATATAAACAATTCTGACAAGTTTTATCCGTCCATTGCTACTTGATTATTGAACACATTTGAAGGACTATAGTTTGAACCGGCAGTGTATAAAACTCAACATCGACATCGTTCGAATTTTCAAAGGTCTAACGTAATGTACAAGTGCATGAAGGTGCTATATTTTAGCGTTGATAGTATATGGAATGGCCCATCGTAGAGTTAATAGAAAGTCTTTGCTAAAATGTATGTTTCCTTACATACATACATTTTAACACTTACTAGTGATGCAATTGTATAGGTACATATTATCATTGTCATTGGGTTCCTCAAAGTATGTATAGAACAGTGAGTTGTAATACGCTAGTAATAATACTCGTAGTTCAATGGTATACGGTTATAGAACGGTTTTCGACCATCCATCTTAATCGTTTTGAAGCTTTTCTTACCTATATAGTATCAATATTTTTTGTACTGTTTTATTTTATATATTAATTTAGAGAAAACATACAGCTAGGTACACTAAACTATAACTTATTTTCGACCCTGAACCATTCTTTGCGTATGTACCTACGGTACGAGTAATGATTGCAAACCGAAGCTGGCATTTAAATAAAGTAGTGCTGCCCCAGTTAAGGGATTAACTTGTTTGCAGCACACCTGTACTAAACGAATTATGAGAGTCACACAAAGCAGTGTCATTCTCATGATATTTTATCAACTGGGTTAATATATCCAGTAGTTATTGAGAACATTCTTCAAATTCCAAATAGTCGTTGAGTGACGGACTGATATCAATGCACAGTCTAAACCGGTCAGATACCTGAAATGGGTACATACTACATACCTTTTCAGGTCTAGCAATGAAATTGAGGCTACACTAAGAATGGATTTTACGAAATACACCCCCTTTAGGGGTGCACCGGGGTGTTGAAGTTTCTATGGAAAACTCCACGCGGACGAAGTCGCGGTTATTCCACTAGTAAATATATAAAATCGTTACGTGACTGACTGACTATCACCGCGCAGCCTAAACCGACCAAGTCCTAGAGACCTGAGGTGGATAAGTACATTTCTGTTGTGGTCTAGAGGTGCACTAATAAATTAAGAAATTCACAGCAAGGTAAGGGTGCAGCGGGGTGTTGATGTTTCTATTAAAATGAAGTCGCGCGCGTTTCGCTAGCCATAACTATTTATTGGAATGCATAAGTTAACAAAGGGAATGCAAAAGCCCAAGCTCAGTGAGTCACATGCGAGGTATGCGAGGCTCGCCGCGCCGTGTCACCCGCTAACTCATACCGGCTCGTAAGTCGCACTCAAGCCTAAGTAGCAAGGTGTATCGCATAGAATACATTATACTAGCCATTTGCCCACGGCTTCGCACGCGTGGTGGCACGATAAAAAGCAGCCCCCCCCCCTCCCCCCAGCATCCGTCCACACAGCAAATACCATCAAAATCCGCTCAACCGTTACGGAGTTCAGTGGAACTACACATATAAAGCGCGAGCGTAGTCGTAGCGTAGAAAAATCGGTTAATTACCTATACCAAAACCTTATACCTACAGTAGGACAAATCTTATACCAATAACCAATGTAGTACCAATGTATCTTACTAACAAGTTCGGGTAATCCCCTAGTCGGATTTTACGACATCCACGGGAGGAGACGGAGGGGTCTATTCTTAGGCCGGACATACCAGGTAATGGTTTTTAATAAAACCTATTTAAAGGTAACACAGACTCCTTTGATTGCCAGTTGGTACATCGAAGATTCCGGCATCAGTTTTTTTCTGAAATCCATAACAACCAACGTTATCAAATTGCGCACTCGACACCCAGGGTATGTGCACCTGCCAGATACACGTACCTTTCAATAAATCAAACGTGACACAATTCTTGAATCAAATTACAATTGCCACCCATATGCTCATTATACGAATTTACTCTACCAGTTCCTCTCTACTCTACTACTCTACTCTCTCTAACAAATTGTTTTGTTTTGATTTGGTAGATCGATAGAAAAGTACCTAGAGCTTTTTATCCGGTTCTCAGCGGAAACTGCATACCGTAGAAATGTTAGCAATGTAATAGCGAAGTAGGACGATCAGCGTCGCTTCGTCGGCCGGCACATTACACCGCCGACCGACTAGTTTCACCTATCACAGGTTTCGTAGAGAAGCTCGGGGCCCGTCTCTCCATCGCCATTCGCGCTGTAGATATCAGATGGCCGTGATCGGACACCGCATTCACTCTCAATGAAAATGAAACCGCGAAACAAAACAAGCGCTTCACTTCATCACTTTTCGCTCCGGTGATTGACGTTCGCCCGTTAGCCGGAATGACAAAAAGTTTGCTATCGACGAATTTAGAAATGGGCATAAAAGGGGCTATACTGGGGTGCGCGGTAAATTGACAAGTAGCTATGTGTATCGAACACGCGCACGTACGGGGCAGGTTGGAGCCTGGCACGGTACGCCATGAAAGCAACCAACTCACGCAGAATCTTGAATAATGAACCTGACACGAAAAACATAGGCGACTTTTTTGATTCCAGACATATTTTTATACATTTACTATTCGTATCCAATGAAGAACCTTAAGTTTCATCTTGTATGATGAAATCATAAGCGCATTCATGCACTCAGCCACTCACTGAAATACTATGTCCAGAGATAATATCTTACAATACCAGCATTACGCCATTGATTTTAGACAAAGCGTGAGGCCATTACGAGCTATTGTTTACTCAACCACTTTTGCAACTCTTCGGGTTAACTTTTTAAATAATCAAATTTTACCCCACTTCCAAAAATAAGTTCTTTAACGTTATTTTTTTAGTTTTTTTTGTATTGTGAAAAGATCGCGTTAATAATCATTGAGTGAATGAAGGACCTATGTAACTCCCTTGTGCAACTCCATAACTGTATCATATTGCATCTCTCTATGTGTAGGGTTCCGTATCCAGAGTGCCAATAACGGGCCCTTACAATACAATTTAGTGGTTGGCCCTAAACTGAGACCTCGCGCATACATGCGATATATTACATACTTTCCTAAACTTTCTAACAGACTTCTTTTTTTTTTGTTAAAAATGCTTTTTATTAATAGGTTAAAAATTACGAAAATATTAAAACGAATAGTCAAATTTTATTTGGGATCATACTAATCCAAAGCTCCATGGAACCCTCAGTGTGAGCCTCAGACTCGCACTTGGTTTACTATTTGGTTAGCTGATAGACGAGAACGCTATTACGCGATCAATAAATAAAACCGAGAAAAATCAAATTAAGCTTTCCAAAGATTTCATTGTTACGGTGTTTAGGCACGCTACGTAATTTGGAGGCTCCACAATGCAAACATCAATCCATAAAGTACAGCAAACAGGTACTTTATGGATTGATGATTACATAAAAGTGGAAAGTGTGTGAAAAGCGGTCAGTCAGCGCGCCAAGCTCTTCGTTCATTTCATATCCGAGGTCAGGCGCGTTCTACATGTAAGCTAGGTACCTAATTGAATTAGAAGCAATCGCCTCGTGAACAGCGCCAATGCTGGCGTAGCCTCCTTCATTCATGTGCTTAGCGGTCATTGTTCCCACCCGCACCTAATCAAACAAACAGTCACCTACATAACAGCAAGCTTGCATCTTTTCGTTATCTTCGACCAAATTGCATCCACAGGCTCAGGACGAAGAAAAAACTTTAATCTGCGCTGACAGGTTTTGGTCTGATGATAGCTTGTTCGAATTGGAGTTTGTATGGATGTATCTCTGTCTAAATATTATCATCATAAAATTTGGCAGGTGAATAAATAATATTGGTATAATTTGTATGATTTGTTTTTTATTGAGTTAAATCGGTCGAGGGGATTGTTGAGATGTTGGTGCGGTTGGGGTCGAAGCGCGGGTAAAAAAGTGAGACAGTCAGTGTGGTGTCTTGAAAGTACTTTGGTTGACAAAAATTATACTTTTCGATTTTAATAACGTAATTGGATCGATCCGCATCATGGAGACAAGCCCCAAGTTTTAAGAACTTTATTTGCCTTACGCACTAGTCTTTGCAATTCTCAAGTTAAAAGAAAGTACGAAAGCTCCGTCGTAAACAAAAAAAACTCGCTTATGGCAGCCATTACATACCGTTCAAGCTAAGGGGCATGGTGAAAGTTTCAATCAAGCTTAGAAAACAGGTTACTGCATTTCTGACCCACATGCGCGAGAAATAACACTTGTAGGCTTGAATACCAACATGATGTCCCAGTTGCAGACTTGCAAGCGCTTCAGTCATACCGACAAATGAATGACAGAGTAGAAAGGATTTCTAGTCACTTTGCTTTGCTACCTTCAATAGCGGTTGAGCCTTGCTCGAACCAACAGAGGCGCAAGCTTTAAATTTGAAGAGGGATAAGGGTTTCCCTCAAGCGCTATGTTGCATTGATGGCGAGGCCCTAAGGTGAAATTGTCTCCGCGCTGCGCCTTACTGCGAGAAAGTAAAAAGACGCAATCAGCGAGAGAAAAGCGACACAAACTGAGCGAGCAGCGACTTAATAGAGTACTTAAAAATTCAGGACGTCGACCACAGCTCTGACCCACTAGTTTATTGGTACTTTTATGTGATGTTTAACACTAGTTACCGTATTCTCGATAAGTATGCGAAGTATCTTAGAAAATACGAAACCTGCATTTCAATCAACTAGGTACGTTAGGTATTATGGAGGACGCATGCAGCTAATAGTAGATTTGATTTTTAACTAAGTAAGTAAAGTACAATATTCAGATAAAAAATATGAATAGATACTATATAATATTTATATTTTCTTTACTGGTATGATGAATTGATGATTGAACCGTGATTGTATGCTTAATATGCTAACGGATCCCGCTGAGTAGCTAGCGAATTGATTTCACCAGGATTTGCAACAGATAATGACTTTTTACTCTGCTAATGAGTAGCGAACTGATCTAAGAATTATCAGACAATAAAGAATTCGTCTTCACTGAATCTTAATAGTCATTGTTCTTATGTATGCCTGAGTCAACTCAACAATCAAGTCCGGTGAGAATCCGTGAGTCACTGAGGCAACGACCGGTCGCACTAAATAGTGGTACCTAAGTATCGTACTTATCCGTTCTACATCTAAGTACCTAGGCCTAGATAGAGTACCGACGTGTGTGCAGTAGATAAACCTTAGCGTGTCCGTCAAGTTCGCAGCCACACCATGGAATTTGGTGGTTTTAACTATGCCAAAACACTTTGATGAAATAATTACACAAAGCAGAGACGGTCAGTGACCGGACGGTGGATGAATTTAGTGCACTTCGCAAAGTCTCTTTTTATTGCAGAGATTATTCTTAAACAAAATAATTCTTTTCGAAAAAAAAAAACATAAACCACTTCGAAGCTAGTATTGTTTTTCCCAATACAAGATTTTATAATTTTAGTGATCGGAGCCGTGTGCTGATCACAATGAGCCTAAACATGGCGAGTCTACTATTATCCATCGAGGAGTTCCGTTGTCCACCTTCCATCTCATCATCAGATCTGCTCGCTGTCACCATAATATTATATTGTCATCGGAACTTGATAGGTATGCAATATTTCATCTCAATCGGTTGAGGATAACTGCTTTAAAATTCAGTTACAAGATTTGACCCTAACGTTCACACTGTACATTGCAAGTTAAAATAAAAGCTTGTAAAAAACAGAGCCATTTTATATTTCCTTTCATGTTAGAACTCAATAGGCCGACAGTTTTACTATATCGAAGTACCCAATCACTTTCGAAAGCGGATAAACGTAACTATCAAACTTAAGGGTGACACAACCCATTTATATTCCATACGCAATATGTACTAGCATGATCATGACCATATTCCAACTGACAGCACTGCGCGCCTAGGCCGAGATAATTAGAATGGGCGACGCGTCAAAGCGTGTGCCCGATGCATGACTCTACATGGTACCTACAGCTTAAAATATTAGTTGATGAACCATTACATCATCATCATCATCATCAGCCTTAAAACCTCCACGGTTGGACGAGGCCTACCCCATAAGATAAGATGGGGGGTTAGGTATTTTCGTAGGCGACGACGTGCTAAAATTGTCGATTTAACAAATTTAAAACAAACTTTCAAAAAAAGAGTACTATAAAATTTCAGATTATTTAGATGAAAATAAAGCTTGGGACTGAATTTTCTCCAACACGGTCCAAACAAATGAATTAAATGAAATTAAATTTTAATTTTTAAAACTGTTTTGTCAAAGGTGTTTTAAGAATCATATTCAAAAAAACATTTTTGATTTTACTTGTTATAGTACTCAGGTGGATGCTGTTAGAGAAACTGTCAGCATAAACATGAAACAGTACTAGCGTGAGCTTTAACATTTTGAATCAAAATTCTATCATAAAACTGACGAAAGCTATTCCTTGCTAATTAATTTTCAAAATTCTGAGGATAAGACTACCTAAAATTAACCCTGAGTGCTATAGGCTGTGCTGTTTCATTAGCTTCCGCCCGCGGCTACGCTCGCGTTATTTTCCGGAACTACTGATCCGATTCCGAAAATTATTTCACTACCAGGAGGCTCCTGCGCTATTTATTTATTCTGTACCCTGAGTGCTATTGGCTAGGCTGTTTTATTAGCTTCCGCCCGCGGCTACGCTCGCGTCATTTTCCGGAACTACTGATCCGATTCCGAAAATTATTTCACTACCAGGAGGCTCCTGAGCTATTTATTTATTCTGTACCCTGAGTGCTATTGGCTAGGCTGTTTTATTAGCTTCCGCCCGCGGCTACGCTCGCGTTATTTTCCGGAACTACTGATCCGATTCCGAAAATTATTTCACTACCAGGAGGCTACATTAACCCTGAGCTATTTATTTATTCTGTGCCCTGAGTGCTATTGGCTAGGCTGTTTTATTAGCTTCCGCCCGCGGCTACGCTCGCGTTTTTTTCCAGAACTTGATCCGATTCAGAAAATTATATCACTGCTAGGAGGCTACATTATCCCTGAGTGCTATAGGCTCTTTTATTAGCTTCCGCCCGCGGCTACGCTCGCGTTATTTTCCGGAACTACTGATCCGATTCCGAAAATTATTTCACTACCAGGAGGCTCCTGAGCTATTTATTTATTCTGTGCCCTGAGTGCTATTGGCTAGGCTGTTTTATTAGCTTCCGCCCGCGGCTACGCTCGCGTTATATTCCGGAACTACTGATCCGATTCCGAAAATTATTTCACAACCAGGAGGCTACATTAACCCTGAGCTATTTATTTATTCTGTGCCCTGAGTGCTATTGGCTACGCTGTTTTATTAGCTTCCGCCCGCGGCTACGCTCGCGTTATTTTCGGGACTTGATCCGATTCCGAAAATTATTTCACTGCCAGGAGGCTACATTATCCCTGAGTGCTATAGGTTGTTTTATTAGCTTCCGCCCGCGGCTACGCTCGCGTTATTTTCCGGAACTACTGATCCGATTCCGAAATTGTTTTCACTACCAGGAGGCTACATTAACCCTGAGCTATTTATTTATTATGTGCCCTGAGTGCTACTGGCTAGGCTGTTTTATTAGCTTCCACCCGCGGCTACGCTCGCGTTATTTTCCGGAACTTGATCCGATTCCGAAAATTATTTCATTGCCAGGTGGCTAAATTATCCCTGACTGCTATAGGCTATAGGCTGTTTTATTAGCTTCAGCCCGTGGCTACGCTCGCGTCTAGTGTAATTCCACTTAACACATAAAAAAATATATTTACAAAATAGAAATGCAAGTTACCATTTTATAAATTTATATTGGGTCAGACTCTGATCGGATTTTAACAACTCAATAACTTTTGTTAACACAGTTTTAACATTTTAAATAGCTACTATGTAAAAACTTGTTTAATTAAATTGACCCATAGAATAGTTTCTGTTCACATCAATGACTAGAATTAAAATCCAACACAATTTTTTGAATTTTAGGTAGTTGTTGTATTTTCAACTCCTAGACTACTCCACTTGCGGTTGTTTAGTCTCCAACGTACGCAGGAATGGCTGAACGGATTTCGATAAAAATCGGTACACTGATATGCACACTTTTATCAAAAAAACAAGCGGAAGAAATGGGGCGCCCGCTATTCTCCAACTGCCTTTTTAGCTGATGCTGGTAAGTTTTTTGCAAACCCACTTGTGAACCCTGGACAACTTTAGAAGATCTAAACCTATACAACACTGGACCAAAAGCAGGGTAATCAAATTAAATACATCTTAATGCAATATACTGCACCTAAGCAGTTATAATCCTAGAGTCTCATACAGCCTGGATGAACCACCATAGATGCAGTCAACCTTCAAAGAGATCTAGGGCCAACATTGCATCTTATGTCTAATGGGAAGAGCACATCACTTCAATAGTCAAGGAAGCTAATTTTGTTTATCTATGTCATACGCAAATCCTTTCAATCAATGACAGTGGATGTCTTCCGCAAGACCTACAAAGCATACATCAGGGGAGTATGGATTTCAAGTGTCGAGCCAGTTTTTTTTAGTTTTTTTATGCTACTTGAATGACGGAACATGCAGATGATCCACCTGATGTTAAGCGTGGAACTCATTCACAAAAAAGTTCTACTACTACTTATTTATTTGTAATACACAGGCAGCTCTCAGAGCTGATTAGGTTCGAGTCAGTGGCGGTCCGGGGGGGGTTCTAATAATAGATATCTTTAGTAATGCCACGGAATAAATAAATGCACTCTCCTCAAGCTAAAAAAAATTCATTTTTAGATCGCAATCGATCAAGGTCGCTTTGGAACAGGAGTAAATTAAGTTTCTAGGACGATTCTAAATGTTCCTTGTAGAAGTACTTTTTGACTTTTGTACTAGAGCCAAGATGACCTGCAACCACGCCTGGTTCGAGAAGGTTAATATCTTTTTTTTGAAGTACGGGCTCCAAATCTGGAATGCATACTCTAATAATGGCCTCAGATATGCCTTGTAAAGTTTACTAAACAACTCCCAGATAATAAATAATTATTATATAATTAAATTTCACCTGCATTGGTCTCCCTTGGGCAAATTTCATAAAAATTGTTCTAGACCTTTTAGCATCAAAGCACAACTAACAAACAAAACTACTGCTGGTTCTCGCCGTTAGGTATTGAATACATTCCAGATATCCTCTGTACTAGTTCTACAGCCCGCTGCATGCCCAGTATATTAGATAAATTCCGCATACCTTTTTATCAATACCAGAGAGGAAATGGTCGCCCCATTTCACGCTGAAGTATCCTATAGCAATCCAGGTTATAATTTATCTGTATCCCAAACATCTAAATAGGCTAAATATGTTCAGTAATTACAGGGTGATCGAGTAATAAATATATAAACTGGGGGTCCGTGAGTTATGGTACCATGGTACTTGTAGTTTCTGATACCCACAACAAGCACTACTTGTAGTTAGTGTTTGTAATGTTTTATGATAGACTTTGTTTTTATTTACTCTTCTTTCTTCTACCTGTCTGTCCTGTGTACTTACGTGTTCACGGTCATTAAATCTGGCTATATCCACAACGATCAGTACGGACAACACTGAGATATTGATATACTATCTCTCTGTTTCATTGCTATCATTTATATCCCAGCAAAACTCTGTAAATAGTAAAATCATACCAACCTGTAAGTAACTTGCAGATATTTTCCCAGTGATATTGACACATATTTTCTCACACAAACAAATACAACAACCACAAGGACCTGAATCACTTTGCACACGCTTTGTACCTACAAACTTTAATCTTGTTCAAAAACTAGTAATGACACTCACTACACAACGGAGGCACAGCATGTAAGACACTCATAGATTTATTTATGACACTTCAAAGTTAACATAAGTTATCAAAAAGTTATTATTTTATACCTTAGGCCAATTTGGTAAAAGTAAACACTGAATCCACGACTTTTTTGAAAAAAACATTAAAACTTTCACGTATTTTATACAACAGACAACAACTAAACGAAATCGAACGGCAAACCAGCCACCGCGAGCGAGCGACGGGTTGTTGTGTTGGTATGTGGTATTTTTTTATGATTCACGTCACAACTCAAGAATGAGCAGGCAACCACAGACTAATTAGGATACTGGAGCCATGGAAGTAGAAATCGTTTCGAGACTGGAGCAAGCATGGACTTGGTAATCTAGCGCCACGATGGAAGTCCTGTGACTGGAGCGCTAGTTTCTATGCGAAAAAGGGCAAAAGCGAAAATCTACCTCTGTTATCCGTTAGTTCCTCAAAAGGCCGTCGGACTTCAGTCGTGGCACGAACGCTACGTCCATGTGAGCAAGCAACCCAGAAAGAGTAACACGCAATACGGACTCTTCCCGCCATTTTCGAGAAGAGACGTTGTCTACTTTTATTTTATTTATTTTCTTAGTGTTTTCTTGAGTTATTTTGTGTTATTTTAGTGGCATTTTAACTAATGTAGCTCGTTTAAAAAGCACAAGTGTAGTGAAATGAAATGGAAGTGAATTGCGTGACTTTTGAAATGGGTGGAAATTGTTTACCAAAGTTTTAGTAAAATTGGCCACCGTTTTACTAAAACATGACTGGAATGTGACTTTGACGACTTGGACGGAGTGTAACGTTGCAAAATATATTAAAAATACAATATAGTGAAAATGGCAAATGCACAAACCGAGCGGCGCCAATTATATAACAAAAAAAAAAAAAAAAAAACCACGCAATACCATAGGCAGAGCCAATTTTCCACTATGGATAAGTAAATTACTACGTCCATGAGGTAAACAGAGTGTATTACTTATTCTGTGGGTTAGCTACAAGGTTTACCTATAACTTCATGCAAGGAATTTATAAATACATACATACATAAACTCACGCCTGTTTGCCGGAGGGGTCGGCAGAGACCACGGATTTCCACTTGCTACGATCCTGACACACCTCTTTTGCTTCATTCACTTTCATCACATTCTTCATACATGCTCGTCGGTTAAGGGTACTCTTGACCTGGCCTTTTTCCAGAACGTCTCCGATCTGGTCTGAATATGTTTGCCGAGGTCTTCCCCTTCCCACTGTCCCATTCACACTCGTCTTATGTACCCGTTTCGTCAATCTACTATCGTCCATCCTTTCTAAATGCCCAAACCATCTGAGCATACCTTTCTCAATCCTAGTCACTACGTCTTCTTTAATTTCACAACGCTCTCTTATCACACTATTCCTTATTCTATCTGTCAAAGTCACACCACACATACTTCTCAAAGCTCTCATCTCCACTGCATTTATTCTACTTTCATGTTTCTTCTGCCATACCCAACTTTCGCTACCATACATTAGTGTCGGTACTAACACCCCTCTATGCACGCCCAGTCGTGCCTTTTTTGGACACATTCCGACTGCTCATAAAGGCGTGAAGTGCCCCATTCACTTGGTTTCCAGCATTCACTATCCTTTCAATATCATCTTCATGCTTGCCGTCTCTTGTAAACAAAGTTCCCAAATATACAAACTTTTCTACTTGTTCCACTCCTTCTCCACCAATCAAAACATCACATATTGTCATTAGTTCGTCTCTTTCAAAAACCATTACTTTCGTCTTACTTACGTTTACTTTCATTCCTTTCCTCTCAAAACATTCATGCGCAATTGTTACCATCTCTTGTAACTCATCCGCGGACAGCGCAAGTATTACTTGGTCGTCGGCGTAGAGAAGACATTTGACGAGTAACTCATTCATTCTTAACCCACATTCACTATCTTTCAAATCTTGTAAACAACTGTCCATGAATAGGTTAAACAGCCACGGTGACGCTACACATCCCTGTCTAACACCCTTTTCGATGCTAAACCATTCAGTGTATGACCCGTGTATTCTAAGCAAGAACTGGAATCCTCGCAGAGAGATTTCAGAGCTCGAATGAGGTTTCTGTCTACCCCATACATCGACAGGACCGACCATAGTTCATTTCTCATCACTTTATCGTAGGCCTTTTCCAAATCCACGAAAGCGCAATAGACTTTTCGACCCTTAGCCAAAAAAAAATCGGTTATGCATCGCAAGGAAAAGACCTGGTCCGTACATCCCATACCCTTTCGAAATCCCGCTTGTACGTCCCATATTTTCTCATCGGTTTCTTTCACAACTCTTTCAATCAACACCTTTGCATACAGTTTGCCGACGATGCTGAGTAGGCTAATACCTCTGTAGTTTTTGCATTCTTGCTGTGATCCTTTTCCCTTGTAAAGAGGTACGATGACAGCTTTGCTCCAATCCTTTGGTACTTCACCGGTGTTCCAGCACAAATTGAAAAGGCAGTACAGCTGACTCGCTACGATGCCATGTCCAGCCTTCAGCATCTCAACTGTTATCCTATCATACCCTGCAGACTTCCCTGATTTCATACTTCGCAATGCTTTCACAATTTCATCCATGCTTATACTACTTTCATTATGGTTATCGCTTACATTCATAACTGAGGTAGGTGCCTGTCTATCCTCTCTTTCAAACAAACTTTCAAAATAATCTTTCCATCTACTTAATACGCATTCTTCTCCTTTCACTATACTTCCATTCTGATCTCTGATCGAGTTCAGCTCAGAGCCTTGAGTTTTACCTCTAACTGAAGGAACAGATTTCCAGAAAAACTTTATGTTCGTCCGGAAATCTTCAGATAACCTTTTATCAAACTCATCTTCCTGCGCATTCTTCTTTCTTTTAACCAATTCTTTCACTCTGCCTTTCAGTCTCTTAAACTCTTTCTTAGCTGCATCTACATCAGCATTCGTTGCCTTCTGCATTCTTTCGTTAGCTCTAACAGCTAGCCAATCCATCCACGCTTTCTTCTTCTCACCTACTACCTTCTATACATCTTTATCCCACCGCACATTCTTCACCTTTTTTCCTTTCCTCCTCTTAATCACCCCACATACTTCAATAGCAACACTCACTACTTCTTCTTTAAATGACTTCCACAATTCTTCAATCTCAGAAATGTCATCGAACCTATCAAACCTTTCAATCAACTTATTTTTATACTCATCTATCACTTCATCCTCTTGCAAGTTTTCTACTTTTATTCTTTCTAAAACACTTGTAGGCTCACGCACCCGATGTCACTATCCTTTAAACAGACCACTTATTCGGCTCATTACCAGGAAGTGGTCTGTATGAATGCTGATCACATGTCTAAAACTTTCTTTCTGATTATTTCATCCACTATAACAAAATCAATCATACTTTTTCTCACATTCTTCGCCTCTCGCGTATACATATGGATCCTTTTGTGGTCAAACATGGTGTTTGTCACACAAAAGTTCCATTCCAAACATAACTCAAGCAAACTTTTACCATTCTCATTCACCCTTTCATCACCAAAAATTCCTAGAACACCATCAAATCCATCCCGCTTTACCCCCACCCAACCATTAAAATCACCTATTAACCTTTCATTATCCTTGCATATTCTCAGAACATCCCTCAAACTCGCCCAAAACTTTTCTCTTTCTCCCTGTGCACGCTGAGACCCACCTGTACCATTGTCGACAGCAGCATATACCCCTACGACAAAGATACGAGTGAGGCCGACTAAGCAATCTCGCATTTACACATTCAAACTCATTCACACACTCAGCCATTCGCGCGGAAAGTATTACACCAACTCCCTGGCAAGCTCTGGCGGTACTAGGTACTCCAGACCAATATGCCGTGTAGGGTCCGTGCTTGGTGGTGTCACAGCCTTTCCGCTTCGTCTCGTTTACACAACGAACATCAATATTTCTTTCATCCATCATCTGACACACCTCATTCAACTTTTCTTCCATTCCTCCTCCAACATTCAACGTAGCAAAACGGCTCTCCGTAGGCCGCTTTTCGCCCCCGCGGGAAACGAGACGTGACGGGTGGCGGATCGCCGCCATGCGGATGATTATAATTATATACCTCCATTGCGTTCCCACGAGTAGAAGGGATCTAAAGGTCCACCCCCGCCGAGCCCTTTACGGGGGAAGGCAGATCATAAATAAGAATGAATATATAAATTCCTTGGCTGTTTATCTCACGGAAGATTAGTACAGCTCGTTCACCGTATGATGGCACCTGTAAATACTCGGTCGTACGACTGAGTACGACCAGCGGCTTACAGACCGTTCACCGTTAATTGGCACCTGCCATGTAGTATCTACAGGTGCCATCTTACGGTGAACGTGTGACTGACCTCCTTCACCATGTCAGGACATTGACTTCTTTAGAATATTATGAGAGATTTCGATACTGTGCAGCTCTTTTTATCCTTAAAATTTTCTTATTTTAGCTACACGCAGTTAGGCTTAAATTATTAATTTTAACGAATGTGTGACGTCAACTGCTAAAACTAATAATAAACAGGGGGTTTTTAGGGGTAGGAGGAAAGAAGCAGAAAGTGACGGTGAATGTAGAGTTTAACTAAACCACAAATAAAATTAAAGTTAAATTATAATCTTAGTGAAAACGCACAGAAACTTCAGTAAGGTAACCCAAAGCAACTAGAAAATCACATTAATTTGTCATGAAGTAAGATTTTTAGCGAGTCCGAAAAATAATAAAACTACCTGAATTAATTTCACAATGGCAACCCTTACTTAACACAAGGTTGTTCGTACGTTTCCACTTCCACAACCATGTAATCACTGACTGTTTCCACTTTCCCTCCCAGCCAGAAGTCCAGTCCAGTTCCTTTTTGTGAATATTAGAGAGAGCAAATTTTAGCGTTGTTTAATTTTGAAAGTCAATAGAAGATAATAGAAATACCACTCATGGAAAAACACTCGAGAAAATGTCTACCTATGTTCATGAGTTACAGCCCACGGACAGCAGAGGGTCCCGTTGGCACCCAGCTAAAATTATAACTTCTTCAAATTTAAATGTTAAATAATAATAAAATATACCATTATATGTTGTTGGAATTTTGATTTATTTATTTAAATATTCATCTAAAATTGTACATTAACTCAAAACACAGACATGTATTCTAATAACGTAAAATTAAAGACAGTAGGTACACACAGATTCAATCAGGTAGGTACCCAATGAAACCACTACACTGTGTATGAATGATGCCACCAGGCATATGCTTCACTCGGGATTGGGACACCTGGCTGCCACTACAAACAACTTATCGAGAACAATTCATAGTTATAGTTCATAGTTCAATTAAACATAGTCATTATTTATTGAAGGATAATACTTGATTCTCAAGTCATATTGATATTAATAATTATTATAAACCAAGAGATTATATTATACCTATAGATAAGAATCTAGAAAAAATGGGACCTTACAAATTATATCTTATAGTTGTACATTGCTAGGGAGAGCTAAAACATCCAAAAATTACTTACGTGAGCTTTTTTTACAATACTTCTGATAAACCAAATGCATCGTAGACAGAAAAAACTACCAAAGCAATTAGGTACTAACTTACTTTTGCTAAATTCCCACATAAATAAAATTTGAATCTCTTATGAGAGCTTTGTACTGTCAAGATAACCCAATGTATTTTACGAATGTGTAAATGCATACAAGAAAACTGAATGAATCTTGTAAATAAATACATGGTTATCAAAACAGACAAATTACACTAAGAATGAGTGTGCTGTTTGTTGTAGCAGACACATTTACTCGTCCGAGCCTTCCTCCTCCTCATCCTCGTCCTGTTCCTCATCGGATGAAGCATCCTTCTTCGGAGGTGCAGCTTCCTTGCGCCCTCGTCCACGCCCTTTAGATTCTGGTGTTGCAGCAGTCTGTGACAAAGGGAAATAATTAATTTATTTTTCGTTATGACCTATTTTGTTTTACCGCTGGGTGAATTAGTAGTATAGTAGGTGCCGACAAATAGCAAAACCTAACAATATAATAGCATGATGATTTATAAGGTAAAGCCGTTAGTGTGATGTCTATCGTTCATTTCCTTGTATAACAAATTCTGTAGTTAATCCAGGCCCACACATTAGCTCATTTCTCTACAGAGGAACATATGGTTCTAGGGTATAATTCTTTAATCTTGTTATTGTTATAATTTAACTAAATATATTTCAGTAATTACCTTTCCTCTGGCTGGAGCCTTCTTTTTGGTGCCTTTGGGCCGACCCCTTCCTCGTTTTACAACGGGAGCCTGCTCATCATCGGAAGACTTTTCGGTTTCCTTGGCAGGTTTTGCTGCACCAGGTGGCCTTCCTCGTTTTCTAGCATCTACTTTTGGTTCCTGAAACATGGTTTATTATAAGGTATTTTTGAGAGATGAGAGTTCTGATAACTCTTAAACTAATTTGGTAGGTAACACACTTACAGCAGCAGGCTGGTTTCCATTAGCTTTTGGCCTTCCGCGGCCTCTCTTCTCCACTACTACTACTCCATCATCAGACATTTTTGATTAATTAACAGACTGCTACCAGATCCTGAAAAAAAAAACTGATATGACACACATAAATACACTAGATTTTAGATAGAACACAAATGACCAACGTCATGTATTGGCAGGCAGGGCAGCACAATTTATAAAGGTGGTTTGCTTATTTTATAAGATCGATTTTTCATATCACTGAGTAACTTATGTTTCGTTTAGGTATAACTGGGTTAGTAGGTATGCAAATATTCTTTAGAAACATCGTTTCGAAGAAAGCAATGTCAACAACCGCGAAATAAGGCGAAGACGCGGCGGGCGGCCGGCAGCGTCACAAAGATAATTTGCTTAGTGGTTAGCGACCGCGGCATCTTGAACTAAGATTTATTTCCGGTCTATATGTTCAAAGGAAACTCTTACTAACAAAATTATCGCAAAAATGTGAATATAACACAGTTGACTTTCCAATCGAACACAATTGGACTAAAATTTCCAAGAGCCGCTTCAATGGAGAATGGAGTGGCTACGTGCTTGTGCTTGTATTCGTAACGCCTATTTAATTCTACTGTTATTTGTCAGCTTTAATTAGCTACATACAGTAAAACATCTGAATTCTTAAAAATAACAAATGAAAATCATGATTTCTGCAGAAAAATAGGATTTCAAATATAATTCTCACCAAAATTGTTTACAGCAAACACTCCAAGCGAACGGAACGGACGAAAAAAATATTTATGGCGGGCCGCGCGCACCGGCCGGACTACGCGTTTTTAAAGACCGTTGGCGTCTGTATAGAGGGCGACACTGGGCGGTCGTCATCTCGCTAGAGAATACAATATACTCATTTTGTTTCTAAATATTGAAAATGTATATCTATTTTGATAAAATAATAGAATAATAGCGTTTAAAGTTGATTTTGATTATTACATGTCATACATTTTCGAAATTTACATGTAACGAATAAATTAATTCAAAGTTGCCGCTCTTTTCCTTATTACATTCTTTTCCCCCACCGCCCGCTCTCTCGCTTGGGTTTGACAACTTACATTTTTTTTTGTCAGTACTCGTTTGTGTATCTGTTTCGTTCCTAAAGGCCCCTTTACACGTAGTGTTTCTTACCACCGAATAAATATGTCTTACTCTTAAAGACTACAGCCAAGCGCGCTCTTTAGGATAAAGTTTAACTTGATTAAAGACGATTGAAAATGAGAGAACTAGCGGACTGTTGACCACGCAAGCACAATATTGTCTATACGCATCGTTTGCTCTCATGTCGATCCTTAATGATCAAAGAAAACAAAAAGGCATATTTTTTAATTCTATTTTAGAACCTGTAACATGTTTCGTCGAATTACAAAAACAATTAAAATACTGTAGAACGAGTATAGGCACATATAGACAAACAGTGTACTAGTGTGTAAGTTAGATGCTGCAAGGAGTTCGCTCGCTCGGTCAATAAACCATCAATAAACACAGCAAAAAAACAATCCAAATGGGCCCAGCAATCACAGAGTATTCGATGTCATCATCATCTGCCTGTAGAAGTCCACCTCAGGACTTATATTGCCACCAACTTATCTGTAGAATGAAACGAGGGCCACCTATTAAATATTTTGATGCAATCGGTATAAACATGGTTGTACACGGACTTGACGAAATTGAAAAAATAAGGTAAGGTTGAGTAACCTGCGCTTGGCTGTCGACATTGTTCTCTTCTCCACGACAGCATCTGAACTACAGTCCTTACTCGAAGACCTGAGCAATGCACGCCTTGAGGTTGGATTGAAGATGAACATGTCAAGGACCAAAGTAATGATGACCAACAGTACCAAACATCAAATAGTAGTCAACGGTGAAGCGACTCATTATATCCAAGATTACATCTATCTAGGACAGATAGTTTCCCTCCAGGCGGGCAGGCAGGATAGAGGAATTGCAAGACGCACTGAGAACGCCTGGAGGGGTTATTGGTCGATGAAAAAGCTGATGAAGTGAAACCTTCCCATAATACTATAGCGCAAATTTATGAACATGTGCATCCTTCCCGTTCTCACTTATGGCTCGCAAACTTTGTCTTTGGCAAATATTCATAAATCCAAACTCATGGTTTGCCAGCGGGCGATGGAGCGCAGTATTCTGGGAGTTAAATTAACCGACTGTATTCGAAACACCATACTACGCTCCAAAACTAAAATCACCGACGTAGGAGAAAGAGCTACCCAGCTGAAGTGGAATTGGGCTGGACATGTCTGTCGCGTGCCTGATGAGCTGTGGGCCAAAATAACCACTATGTGGAGCCCTGACACAGCGAGACGGCATCGCGGCAGACCACGCAGGAGATGGCGGGATGAAATAGACACTTTTAACATAGATTGGCAAACAATAGCACAGGATCGTACTAGAGGATATTGGGGGAGGCCTTTGCCCAACAATGGGATGATTCAGGCTAACAGTAACAGTATGTTTACGTCATGGAACTTCATATCATCTTTATGGGATTTAGGTCACAGTGATACGCTGGAAGTCGTAAGCATTTCTGACCATGTTGTGCAAATAAAGTATCAAATTCATAAACAGGATCAGAAAATAAAAATATCCAACGATTTCGGGAATTTATTTAATAATCATCTGGTAACACCGATCTGTAGCGGCAGCCCACATGGATGTATAATAGTAAGGATTGAGTGCTAAAATAGCATAGAGTGTTCCTTCTTACTCCTATCCTAGAAGATAGCTTGCTATCCTATGTTAGAGAGAAACAAGTATATTGTCACACGACAGTCGTTTTTCCGTTCCGTACCCTGAATATTGGTACCATGCATATACATCTTCCTAGATTGTTACCATGAATGTAGTAGTAATTTGACATTTAGCCAAATAAAAACAGATAGATATATACTTGTCTCATTCCAACACATGAATACATTCATATAAAAGAATGAATAGAATAGAATATAATAGAATATTTATTTTCACACCACACGTCTGTTACATATTTTTAAGTACTTATTTCTATAACAATGAGATGAGACTGGTATATTCGATACTGGTTTGTTTTTAGCCTTAGTTCCATGCTTTAGTTCTTTTTCTGAGGCAGCCCACTACAACCACTGACAGCGAAGTGACGTTTTCAATAGTTTCCATTTTAGCCGTTCTACAAGATAAGTTGGTGGCACTATACAATACGTTCACCGTAAGATGGCACCTGTAAATACTCCATGGCAGGTGCCAACTTACGGTAAACGTCCCGGCTCGTTCACCGTTAGATGGCACCACCTGTAAATACTCCATGGCAGGTACCAACTTACGGTGAAAGAACGGGTCTTTAATATAGGCGCTCTTCATAGAATGCTACAACAAACGGGCTTTTTTATTTTCCAGTAACATTGTAAAAATAGGAACATTATTATTATGGAATGGGCTTCCATCTGAGGTTTTCCCGCTTGGTTACGACATGTGTCGCTTCAAGAAAAATGTTCATAAATTCCTTCAGGGTAGGCAGCGCATCGACAATACCCCCGGTGTTGCCGGTGTCTATAAGCGACGGTGACCAACTTACATGGAGGGCCCTAAGCTAGATTGCCTATTAGTTTTATTAAAAAAAAAAGTGTCTACTATAACCATAGAGGAAAGTAATATAATCATGATTTCCCCCCATAATACTTACCTCTATGATGATTATATTTCAAACCGAGTTTCAATATTTGTTATGTGTATTAGTTTTTTTTTCAGTTAAGTGTGAATCAATTTGTTTTACTTAATCTCGTACGATTCTCCCTTTAAACCGTACCTTTATCTTTCCTCAAACTCCCAGCACTTTTTTGGTTTTATGTCAAGTTAATCATCTGTCATTGGCAAACTCTTGTGGCACCACTACCGGTCCGCTGAACACGCCAAAAAAAGAAGAAGAAGAAGAAGAGTTTCAATATAGTACAAGCCCCATTTGTAAAAAAGTCTTCAAATAACGATTTTCGTGGGACTCAGCTCCGCCATACAGACTACTGGTATTTACTTGTTTGGTATGTTACCCTGAAATTTTCAGGGCCTGAATACAAAAAGTGCGTAGTCTCTTCCTAGGGGTGTGGGGAGGGGAGCTGTGACGTAGCAAAGATGGCGGGCCGGCCCATTATATTAAGCGGTATTTCTAGATAACTACTGAACCGATTTACTTAAATAAGGTGTCGAATGAAAGTCCATGAAATGCACATTATTTGATTTCATACATGCGTTCATGTACAGCTAATATCAAATTAAATAATTTAAAATAAACAACATTTTGAAAAAAAAGATTATTTATTATTTAAATAGCTCGGTAACCGTTAGGATTGTGGAAATTTAGCTTATAATAAAATATATTACTACTGTTATCAGCTTTTAAATTAACCTTAAATTATTACAATCGAGTCATAAACAATGAAGCTACAATTATTTTTGTGAGCGGAGTCCTGGTACGAAGAATCCCAAATTGATGTAACTGGACTGGTTTTCTACTAAATTACTAGTAAAAAGTATGATAATTATACGCATATGAAATAGTACTTATTAAGAATTTAGGTAAGTACCTACCTGGTATACATAATATAAGGTTTTTTTTTACCATGATAGACCTTTGACCACCATATCACCTGTTGGTAAGAGACGATATATTTTTTTATCAACAGGACCGCAACCTACAATAACAGGTAACTGCAAAACAAATATAACTAAAAATATTTTATTTTTTTGATCAGCGTCTTCTGTCTGATCAATATCGTCTACATAATTAAACTGGTTATAGTCCATCCATCTATTTAAAAGCTGATAACAGTAGCAATACATTTTATTATAAGCTAAATTTCCACAATCCTATCGGTTACAGAGCTATTTAAATACATAAAAATCTATTTTTCAAAATGTTTATTTTAAATTATTTAATTTGATATTAGCTGTACATGAACGCATGTATGAAATAAAATAATGTGCATTTCATGGTCTTTCATTCGACACCTTACTTAAGTAAATCGGTTCAGTAGTTATCTAGAAATACTGCTCAATAGAATGGGCCGGCCCGCCATCTTTGCTACGTCACAGCTCCCCTCCCCACACCCCTAGGAAGTGACTACCGCACTTTTTGTATTCAGAGTAACATAACCAAACAAGTAAATACCAGTAGTCTGTATGGCGGAGCAGAGTCCCACGGAAATTAATTTTGTCTATTGGGGACCGTACTTCAGTTAATCTCTATCTATTATGTTCTATGAAGCCACATACAGACAAACACACCATGGCATCCAACTATGACTCCAAACTTTTGATGAACTTACAGGCACATGAGACTATTCATCTATGTCTCAGGGTGGCGGGCGCAGTGCAATGCCACATAGTGTGCGTCCTAGGTGGACGAGACTTATGAAGTAAGAGGTTACCGCCTAACATCAGGCGGGCCATTTGCTTGTTCAGTCATTCACGCAGTTTAAGTTTTTTTTAAATTAATATAGCAATAAAGTGAATTGAATTTCAATTTATTTACCTATATATATTCGTTTAAAATTGACCATTACGCGAAACACTCGTGTTCTTATAACGTACAGACAGTAGGTACAAACAGATTCAATTAGGTAGGTACCCAATGAAAACATGAAAGAATACAGAAGAAACATGAAGAATACAGTATGTATGAATGATGCCACCAGCAGGCATATGTTTCACTCGGGATTGGGACACCTGGCTGCCACTGCAATTTCTAATCTACAAGCAAATTATCAGAGAACAATTTATAAACATATTTACTTACTATTTTTTTTATTGACTATTTAATAAAGAATAATACTTGATTCTCAAGTCAAATTAATATTAATCTACAAAATATAGGATTGATATTTGAAAAAACAAATGATTTTGCATTATACATATAGATAAGAATCTAAAAAAAAAACAGACCTTACAAATTATAACTTATTATTATAGAACACTGCTAAAACATTCAAAAATTAATTACGAGAGTTATTTTTTACAATAGGTACTTCTATTTAAACCTTTGTAGAAAGAAAAAACTATCAAAGCAATTACTTAACTTACTTTTTGCTAAATTCCCACATAAATAAAATTTGAATCTCTTATGAGAGCTTTGTACTGTCAAGATAACCCAATGTATTTTACGAATGTGTAAATGCATACAAGAAAACTGAATGAATCTTGTAAATAAATACATGGTTATCAAAACAGACAAATTACACTAAGAATGAGTGTGCTGTTTGTTGTAGCGGACACATTTACTCGTCCGAGCCTTCCTCCTCCTCATCCTCGTCCTGTTCCTCATCGGATGAAGCATCCTTCTTCGGAGGTGCAGCTTCCTTGCGCCCTCGTCCACGCCCTTTAGATTCTGGTGTTGCAGCAGTCTGTGACAAAGGGAAATAATTAATTTAATACCATTTATTTTTCTTAATGACCTATTTTGTTCTGCTGCTGGGTGAAGAGTCTCTCCCAAATTCATCCACCAGTCCCTGTCAATGGCAGTCTGCTACCACTTATCGAAAACATTTAAGATCAATCTACCAACTTTTTCCTGTCCGGCCCCAATAAACAACCCTATTATAATATTATTTTCGTCAGTTAAGAGTTCTGGCCAGCAGGAAACATGTATCTAAATAGTAGCCGCCGCAGAAAAAAAACAAAAAATAATAGTATGCTGATTTATAATTTTCTAGGGCACAGCCATTGGTGTGATGTCTATCATTCATTTCCATGTATTACAACAAGTCTTGTAGTTTTTGAAGATAATCCAGGCCCACCCAAGTAGCTCACTTCTAAAAAATAATTGTGTTTTGTTATTTTCATTTACTTTTCGTTCCACAAGCGTTAATATGTCACTTTCTAACTTCTTTCTAACAACGCACTTCTTTCCATGCTCACATACTTTTATTAAAATTACAGGTAAATATTTTAAAATAAGTAGGTACCATTATCATAACATTTTAGGTAAGTAGTAACAATAGGTACATAACTAAGTTACTTCACAAACTTTTTAACACTAGGAATATACAAAAATATTTATTTTAATACCTTACGAATCTTTTCTCACTGACAAAATCTAAGTGAATAAACTTTCGTACGTTTACGATGACATGCCGATAGCCAGCCTTCGAGCTTACATTAACGCAAGATTCGTGCTCGCAATTTTCATATAAATAGACATAACGATACCCATTCGAAACGAAGGCGACGCGATAGTATGCCAAACCGTTCGTGCTCCCAAATTTAGTTCGATTCACCTCCTGTAGGGGCGCTGGATCAAATCTCATACAAAATGCTTACATTAACCATACAAGACTTTTTCGCAAGTTGTTCCTTCTTGCCTTACTGAACTTTAATTACGTGACGTGAACGTGACGGAATTTGGCCTTGTATGCGCCTTAAGGTGAATGCTGACGCTTGCGGCGCGAGATTCAATTTTTTTAGTGTTTTTGCCGATTACAGCTCATCAACACTTCTTCAGATAGCGAAAGTTGAGTTCGCGAGAACTAAGAGACAACACACATGTTTTAATTGATAGTATCTCATAAATATCATCAGTTTAGCTACGATACCCATAAACAAAAAAAAACACTAAAAATGTGCATAGAAACTGATGACATTTATGAGATACTATCAATTAAAGTGTTGTCTCTTAGTTCTCGCGAACTCAACTTTCGCTATATGAAGAAGTGTCGCAATGAGCTAAAATGGGCAAAAATCACCAAAAAATTTGAATTTGGCGCCGCTAGCGTGCGCTTCCACCTTAATTGTTATGATTTACTAAATATATTTCAGTAATTACCTTTCCTCTGGCCGGAACCTTCTTTTTGGTCCCTTTGGGCCGACCCCTTCCTCGTTTTACAACTGGTGCCTCCTCATCATCAGAAGACTTTTCTGTTTCCTTGGCAGGTTTTGCAGCTCCAGGAGGCCTTCCTCGTTTTTTAGAGTCTACTTTTGGTTCCTGAAACATGATTTATTTAAAAGTACTTTGTGAAAGAGTTCTGATAACTTTAACCATTGCTAACATGACATTTAACAATGGCCTTGGCTGTATATATTTGTATTTAAGATCATATTTAACTTTGAATTAGTACATATCTCGGGTTGGATTTAGAATCGTTTGGCAGGAGGAGGGTGGGGGGCTGGGGAGGGGTACCCCTTCGCCATTGGTACCAATCCCATAAAAAGGTAACTTACAGTTTTCGAGAAAAATATAAAGAAAATTTTGAAATAAGGTATGAGCTTTTAAATTGGAAGTGTCGGATGTTACGGGAGTCATCACCCACATGCAGGGAGGGGAGGCAAAGGTCGAGTGGATGAAGCGATACTCAGTGGATGAAGCGATACTCAGGGGCGACCTCGCGAGCAGTGGCGTAACTATACCATCTGCGGCCCGTGGCAAATTCGAAAATTTAAAAAAATTAGTTGTGGGCCCGTGGCTAATTCGAAAATTTTAAATTTACTTGTCTCACTTTGGATTTTAAGTAGAACTTATACAAATATACTTTTCAAATAAAACAAATTACCCTGGTACAAAGTAAAAAAATATTTTTGAGCTCACGGCCTCTTGGGTCGGGGGCCCGTGGCATTTTGCCAGCCCTGCCACCCTATTGTTACGCCACTGCTCGCGAGAGTACTAGCGGGAGCATCATACCGGAGTCCGACATTTGCGAAATTTTATTTATTATTTTTCTTTAAAACTATAAGTTTCTTGGATAAGGGGGCGAGGGTGGAAATTCCTGCATCCTCCCTGCAAGTGGGCGATGACTCCCGTAACATACGACACTTTCAATTTGAAAATATCATACCTTTAACATCAAAGTTTACTTTATTATTTTTCTCGAAAACTATAAGTTACCTTTTTATGGTATTGGTACCAGGGGCGAAGGGGTACCCTTCCCATTCATCCCCCAACCCTCCTCTTCCTGCCAAACGATTCTAAATTTTTATCTAAAATTATGATTATTAGTTATTATTAAATTTGGTTGTATTGTGCCTACTTAAAATCACAGATAGATTTTTGGTGTCAAAACTGTAAGCTATCTGTCAATTTTAATAAATAAATGTCTTAACTCGTTTGGTAGGTAACACTTACAGCTGCTGGCGTGTTTCCATTTGATTTTGGCCTTCCGCGCCCCCTTTTCTCAACTACTACTGCTTCATCATCAGACATTTTTGACAAGTAAAAGGGACAAATACAAGATTCTGAAAAAATAAAAGCTATTACGACACAAGCAGGGAACATGATAATAGGGTGGTCCAAACGACGAAGTTTTTTTTTTATTTTTTTATTCTTCCCATCCAGGTTTACCCGAAAATACCCCCATGTACCTATGTTCCGCGTTTTTTTGTAGTTTTCGAGTTTTGATTTTTTTGAGTTTTTTATTTCACTAAATATAAATTTCGGTACCTATTTATGAAGCTCACGGGTCTAGGCCAAGTAAGATTATTATTATTATTTTAACTCTTTATATTTTTCTCAAAACATTAAAATGTTTCGGCAATAAATGAAACCACGGGCTGAAAATTGAACTCTAGCTCGCTGAAACGTAATTTATTCACTTTTGATCAAAATTCTTGCAACATGCAGTAATGCTAGGAAGTTAAATTCTGTGCAAGTTAAAGAGCAATTTATGAAGATTATGTTTCAGTAAAAAAACACAAAAACACATTGTTTTGTATTTTTGAAGGCTAAGAAAGGTTAAGATTTTATACTACCGCCTATGGAAATTATGGAATCATAAAAAAAACATAAAACTGCAAAAAAAAAGGAACATGCATGGGGTATTTTCGGGTAAACCTGGGTGGGAGGAATCCAAAAAAAAAATGACTTCGCTCCTACTAATATCATCGATTTTTCACATCAACGAGTTAAGTTGGTAGCTACATAAGTTTCATCTATACCTAGGTTTGTCTGTTATGTTTTAGAAACATCGTCTATAAGCAATCTATCGAACAAAGCAATGTCAACAACCGCGAAATAAGGCGACGACGCGGAGGACGGCGTCACAAAGCTACAGTGCTAGAACGGTTAGCGGCACCTTGCATTAATATTTATTTCCGGTCTAGATATTCAAGAATAACTCTGATTACTCACAAAATAATGGCATAAATTTGAATGTAACTCAGACGCCTTTCCAATCGAACACAATTTTACTTTCAAATTTCCAAGAGGCGCTTCAATGGAGAATGGATGGAGCTTGCTGCTTGTATTTGAACGCAACGCGTATTGAGAATTGAATTCTACTTTGGTTATTCTTATTTGTCAGCTTCAATTCAACAACGTTTACTTTCTAAAAATAACAAATGAAAATCAAGATTTCTACAGGTTAGTATGATTTCAAATAAAATTCTCACCAAAAGTACACTACACAGCAACAGCAAACACCAAGCGAAGCGAACGGGCGAAACGAAAAACTTATGGCGGGCCGCGCGCTGGCGGGTCTACTACGTAGTACACTGTTTGTCTGTTTTCGGGCCGGAGTCTCGAAACTACGGGTTCACCGTAAGATGGCACCTGTAAAGCGTAGACAGTTTATAGTCGCTCTACGCTGTAAATACTCCATCCATGGCAGGTGCCAACCATGAATGAATGGGTGCCAACCATGGAGGTATAATAGTAATGGAGTGAGTGCTAAAAATAGCATAGAGTGTTCTTTCTTACTCCTATCCTAGAAGATAGCTTGCTATGCTATGTTAGAGAGAAACAAATATATTGTCACACGACAGTCGTCCTTCCGTTCCGTACCCTGAATTTTGGTATCATGCATATACATCTCCCTAGATTGTTACCATGAATGTACTAGTAATTTGACATTTGGCCTGGTACGACTTACACAAATAAGAACAGATAGATTTATGCTTGTCTCATTCCAACACATGAATACATTCATATAAAAGAATGAGACTGGTATAATCGCTAACGTTTCGTTTTTAGCCTTAGTTCCATGCCTTTAGTCCATCTTCCTAGGTGCCAACTTACGGTGACCATCTCGCTTCGCTTGCTAGAGAGTATAAGTATTCTGTGCGGTGAACCCATGGAGGTATAAGTTCTTCCGAGGGTGAACCAAAGATTTAAATCTTTGCGGTGAGCGGTCTGTCCCTCTCGCTAGAGAGTATTTGTGTTCTGTGGTCCAAAAACTATAGTCTGCGGTCTGCACCCCTATTCCCTAACTGAATGTCACTCGGTGACTAACGTTTGACAAGAAGAATGATCATCAATTAAAAAAAAATACTATTAAGAATTGTCAATTGATGGTAATTTTACTTGTCAAACGTTGGTCACTGCACTGAGTGACTTTCAAGATAGGGAATAGGGGGGCTGATCTTCCTACTCCTAGATTAAAACTGGACCCACTTTGCGTAGCATCCTAGTAGTCTGTGGATCCACTGTGGAGGTAAATTGTTCAAAAACTACAATTTAAGGGCATCGAGCAACCGGTACGAAAGCCTGCAATGCTCTAAGTATATACCGGGGAAGTATTGTTGATCTATCGAAGGGACATAATAACCATATTCTCGGAAGCAAAAACTACAACACATATACCGCTCGGAAGTCTCCAGCACAGGTGCTCCAGTCGAGTTTTATTTACCTACCTATCTAGAAGAGAGGAAACAGACATCAAGTCTATCAGTAGGATTATAGCTATTCAGCTTGCAACCTACTATTGGATATGAAGAAACCTACTGAGCCAAAACAAGAAGATTGCTGCAATAGTGGTTGCAACCCATGTATCTTTGATGTTTATGAAAAGCAACTCCAACTCTATGAATCATTTAAAGAGAGTGGTAAAACAGATAGTGCACTTGCTAATGCTATTTCGCAATTAGATTATACAGCATTTTATGTTGAAAACAGCATTGACCTAATGAATGAACATAGGCTTATCTTATTCAAACAATGTAATACTAGTAGTGATGCTGAACGAGTGGTCTGGAATCCTGGTGATCATTTTTTATTCAAATATTTATCGAAAGAACTTAATTGCACACGAGCTTATACACCAGTTAGAATAAAGATCAAGGAAAAATATGATTTTGCTATTCTTGTCAAAAGATATTTAAATGGAGTTGTGTCTAATCATCTATGTGATTTGAACATAGGAGATACAACTTTATGGAGAGGACCATATGGGCATTACAAACTGATTCCTAATAAATTTTGTAGAATGATAATGATTGCTCAAGGGACAGGAATTGCTCCTGTTTACTCTATCATAAAACAAGTACTAAACAATGAAGATGACATGACAAACATAATCCTTTTTTATTGTTGCAAAAACCTTATGACTGTTTTGTTACGTAATGAATTGTACTCCTTTAAATCTTATTGGAACTTTCACTACGAGGTTTATTTGAGTGATAAACTAAAAGAGCCCTGTAAATACCAAGAGCCAATAATACCTCATAGATTAAACATCAGCCATATAAATAAATTAAAAACCTTTACCGATGGTGATCAGTTTCTTCTATGTGGATCTAATACATTTATGGAACACTTCAAACAATCATTATTAGAAGAAAATATAAAAGAAGAGTTTATTGTTAAATTCTGAATGCATCTTCATCTTCATCAACTGGTAGATGTGCACTGCTGAACTGGGCCTCCGGGAGGATCACCATGCTTGGCAGGTGGATTGGTGATTGCTGCTGCCCATCCCCTGTTGTAATCCCTCTTACAACACCTACAAGAGGAGAACGCCTATTCTTAGGCCTGAGACCAGCAAGGCCGAACGCATAAAACAGTATACTGTCTCTGAATACATAAAACAGATTTAGATTGTAACTTAAATAAACCTATTTAGCATAACATAGTTTAGTAATATGTGTTATGAAGTTTATTGTTAAATTCTGAATGCATAAAACAGATAGATAGATTAACACTTTATAGTACACCAAAAAATAAATATAATAGGGTAACTAAAAACAAATTGCAGTGCTATAGGCGGCCTTATCGCTGAACGCGATTTCTTCCAGGCAACAGATTTATTTTGTAACCTTAGTAAACCTATTTAGTTTAGCATAGTTGAATCATACATGTAATCAAACTATACTTTATTACACTTATGTATGCTAGTAATATGTCTATGCATGTATGGCGGCGATGAGCTCACCACTTGTCACATCTATTTACCACGATGGTGCAACCACGATGAAGAGAAAGAGGCGCATTTGACCTGCCTACCCTTTCGGGGAAAAAGGCGTGTGTCTATGTATGTAAGTGGTGTGTATGGTTTAATTGACCCTTACTGAGGCTGATTAAATAATCTTCTGTAGATGTGAACGCCCATCATGAACAATACATAATGGGTCTAATCCTACTAATATTATAAATGCGAAAGTTTGTGTGTGTGTGAGTGTGTTTGTTACTTCTTCACGCTGAAACGGCTGGATGGATTTGCATGAAATTTGGAATGGAGGTAACTGGACTCCCAGAATAACACATAGGCACATTTTTATCCCGATATTCCCACGGGATCGAGACTTACGCGGGTGAAACCGCGGGGCGCTACTTGTTTATAATAAACAAGTACATCTCTATGCAGGCGTGCTTTTTGCGAGAGGGAGACAGGCCCTCGTGAGTCGAGCGAGGCAGTCGGTCGCACAGCACACACCACACGTGCGAGTCAACTCGTGAGCCTCTCGCTCTCCTCCCTCAATTGTGCTTGCTAGCCTCGTTTCCATAGTGTGCTGGCACACTTGTGTCAAAGAGTGCCTCACACGATCCTCGCGAAAAAAGGATGTGTTACCTTAAAAGTAAAAATAGTTTTGGAATGTCTAGACAAAGCCCTTTCATATGACACCCCACTTGATATTAGAGTATTTTTCTTTAACCCGCTTTTGAAACCCGAAATCATAACAACCCTTCGACTGATTGAGCTTGCATACAATTATCAGCCAATCTTGATAGCACAACCTATCGACTGCAGATCGGATCAACGGTTCGAAAGTTGTCTAAGACATGTTTATCTCGTTAAATAGCTTGAAATCTACATGATAAAATATAAAATAATCAACGGAAGACGGCGACGGTAACGCGGCGAACATAATTATTATGTATATAGTACAATATATTTTAGCCAGTAATTTAGGTATTTATTATTATTATTATATTTTGTTAATTTTCTTAAACTTATTCAATATTTCCCTTGTGCTCTACCGATACATCTTTTTTTCCGCAATACATCAAGGTTATCCGGAAGAGAATGCTTTCTAGCATTAAGTTCGCCTTTGACACTCAATAATGTATTTGTTTGTATGGGACGTGAATGATTAATTACCTCGCCGTAACACAGTTTATAACTAGCACGGGAGGTAAAGGTTTCGAACTGTGTAAATCCTACTTAAGTAGGTAGTAGGTACCTTCATTTTTATTATAAAAATCGTAAGCATATGATTATTTACCACCTAGTCACCTCTGTAGGTAGATAATGTAAGTTTTTATAAGTATATTTTTATCGAAATAAATTTATATAAAGTTTTATTTTATTTTACTGACACCTAATCGGGTAGTTGAAATAAAGTATAAACTATACAAAGGAATCTTTCCGCCATTATCAAAAAGAGACTTATTTTCCTATTGTTTTTTCGAGTTATTTTGTGTTATTTTGGTGGCATTTTAACCAATGTAGCTCGTATAGAGCACAAGTGTAGTGAAGTGAAATGAAATGACATGACTTGACTGGCTTTGACGACTAGGAAGGAGTGTAACGTTGCAAATTATATTGAAAGTATAATAATATAACTTGAAAATGGCAAATGCACAAGCTTTGAAAAAAAACTACGAAACGTGATAGTAAGTGCAGATGCCATCTTACGGTGAACGAGCTGTTTATAAGAAAATAATAAGCAGAATATATAATAGTACAAGATAATAGTCCGTTTCACGAAGGAAAACTCGACGGCTGGGGCGCTAGTTATTATATGCTAATGTTTAGGAAAATCGGCGAAATTATGAGAGGTGTGCATAAATAGAATGTATTTTAGTGCGAGTGCAACAAATCATCATAGGACGCACGCTATTCCCCGCTAGATGGCGGTACACCACAGATCAAATTCTCTAAAGGTTAATTTACGGAACAATAAATTCTTCCATGATTATATTATAGTTTTTTTTTTATAGCAGTTATTTTAGTACATTAATGAGGTTCCATAGAAAGTTCACAATGACAAGACGTTCTACTTATTACATGGCAACTCAGTCTACACTACGGATTTTTTATTCGCGCCGGCGCGAAATGTGTTGCTGTCTTACTTCCTGTTCAATTTATTTTAATATTTTTATTTTCCAAATTATATTTAATAAATAGACAAGACTTGCAATTAATATGTGAAAGCTCTTATACAAATTATACATGTGTCTAGTTATTAACTATGTATCTACATGATTGTAGTAGTGAAAATCGATATCACCAGTTCATCATGTCTCTGATGTAAGTCAGTGCTAGCCTGAAATAAGCGCTAGCCATCGCTAAGATGGGGTCTATCGTGTTGAAAAGCTTATCTGTGCTACTGGGTGTGTTCTTTATATTTGTTGGAATTACGAAGTTAACGCCATTTATTTCAAAGGAATTACATAAAGATTTGGTAAGTAATAATCTCAATTCTCTTGATTGTAAAGTCTGAAAGGTCGCCGAGTGTATTGAATTTTTTGTGGCAGCGCGATGTGGATTGCTATTTTGGTATTTGGCTTCCCGCCTATTATCGCGACTGACTGATTCGTCTGCTTTCTATGGCCAGACCTACACGCGAACAAATAATTGATATTAAAATCAATTATTTTTATATTGACTTATTTTCCGTGCTCAACCCACATACATTAACATACCTAAGTAACTAAGCGTTAACTTGCACCATGCTACAAATAATAGGTAATCTAAATACCTACAAGCTTCGTGATTTTATTTTGTAGGTACATAGGTATACCTATAAATTTTTGCTATCATTGTACGCCATTTTCGACCATCGACGACCTCTGTGGCGCGGCGGGCGAATGGCTAGCCTGCGACGCAGGAGGTTGCGGGTTCGATTCCCGCCTCGGAACAAATATTTGTGCGATCGCAGATACTTGTTCAGGGTGTTCTGGGTATTTTCTACGTATAATAAAAATATCTATCTATGTATTATATTGTATTAAGTATATCAGTTATCTAGTACCGATGACACAAGCTCTGCTTAGCTTGGGGCTAGATAATGTTGTGTGAATTGTCCAGCATTATTTATTATTTATTTTTAGCCAATTGCTAGAAATCAAGTTTTTCTGATTGCCGTTGAATTAGCTTTAAACTTACAAGGTTTTGAAAGTTACAACAGTTATTTTATAAAAACGGGAAATTTCCACGTACCTACCGTTAAATCGATGTAAGCACCGACTGTGTTTCGACCCGTTTTGAGAGTTACAACACTTTTCCATGAAAGTAAAAATGTATGTAGACCGAGAAGCGTCCTGGTGATGTGACTGTTGGGTGTTATAATGATAGCTTAGCTTGTATTTCTCATTAGATTGTTTTTGTCCTGTTTCGTTTCAGAGAAAAGAGTACGTCAGGTACGCTAAAGTATTTCCGCTGACCGATACTTTTGATTTCAAGTTACCATCGAAATGGTATCGAAGAGGGGTTGGTGGACTGGAAATTGTATTTGGGCTCATTTTGGCACTGGTACCAAGTCGTAAGTAGTTCTTTACCTACCCTATGCCACAGAATAAATATTAGTACAAGTATATACCTCGGTAGACTCGGCAAGTCTACCCTGCGAGGCGCACGGAATCTTTATCACCAACATCTCCTCTGCCGACCTCTGTGGCGCGGCTGGCGATTGTTGGCCTGCGACGCAGGAGGTTGCGGGTTCGATTCCCGCCTCGGAACAAATATTTGTGCAATCTTCAGATATTTGTTTAGGGTGTTTTCTATGTATGTATTTTCTATGTGTCTCAGGGTGGCGGGCGCAGTGCAATGCCACATAGGGCGCGTCCTAGACGTGACCTATGAGGTAATGCACTGTTCATAGGCAGAGGTTACCACTTACCATCAGGTGGGCCATCTGCCTGTTCCGTCATGCAAGTAGTAAAAAAAAAAATGATCTATATAATGTATTATATTAAGTATATCAGTTATCTAGTACCCTAACACAAGCTCTGGCTTAGCTTGGGGCTAGATAATGTTGTGTGAACTTGTCCAGCATTATTTATTTATAACATGGATTTTTTTGGATTATCTGCGATCATTCTTGAGAATGTAAGCAAATTGTGTAGATGCCCCCCAGTAGTTTCTGCCTATACAGAACGCGCCCCACGTGGCATTGCACTGCGCAGAGACATGAAGATGAAAAGTCTTATGTTCCTGTAATTTCACCGCCATACCCTTCAAACCAGAACACAGCAATGCGAGCACTACTGCTTTGCGGCAGAAATAGTTATGCCGTATGGTGGTAGTACTTCCTCGGACGAACTCTTTCACAAAAAAGCGGCCAAGTGCGAGTCGGACTCGCCCATGAAGGGTTCCGTAGGAGCAAGTAACATAATATAAAAGTTCTTGGATGGATAACGATTAAGGACGTATTAAAAAAAACTACTTACTAGATCTCGTTCAAACCAATTTTGAGTGAAAGTTTACATGGTAATGTACATCATATATTTTTTTTAGTTTTATCATTCTCTTATTTTAGAAGTTATGGGGGGGGAGGACACACTTTTTACCACTTTGGAAGTGTCTATCGTGCAAACTATTCAGTTTAGAAAAAAATTACATAAGAAACCTCAAAATCATTTTTGAAGACCTATCCATAGATACCCCACACGTATGGGTGTGATGAAAAAAAAATTGTTGAGTTTCAGTTCTAAGTATGTGGAACCCCAAAAATAAAAAACTACTTACTAGATCTCGTTCAAACCAATTTTGAGTGAAAGTTTACATGGTAATGTACATCATATATTTTTTTTAGTTTTATCATTCTCTTATTTTAGAAGTTCCGGGGGGGGGGGACGACACTTTTTACCACTTTGGAAGTGTCTCTCGCGCAAACTATTCTGTTTAGAAAAAAAATATATAATAAGCCAAGCATTTTTGAAAACCTATCCATAGAAACCCAACACGTATGGGTTTGATGAAAAAAAAAATTTTGAGTTTTAAGTACCCCCAAAATGTATTGTTTTGTTTTCTATTTTTGTGTGAAAATCTTAATGCGGTTCAGAGAATACGCATCTACTTACCAAGTTTCCACAACATAGTTCCCATAGTTTCGGAAAAAAGTGCCTGTGACATACGGACGGACAGACAGACAGACAGACATGACGAATCCATAAGGGTTCCGGTTTTTTTGCCATTTGGCTACGGAACCCTAAAAAGCAGCTTCTTCGTGCAAACTATTAAGTTTAGAAAAAAATTATATTAGAAACCTCAACATCATTTTTGAAGACCTATCCATAGGTACCTCACACGTATAGGTTTAATGAAAAAAAAATTTTGAGTTTCAGTTCTAAGTATGGGGAACCCCTAAAATAATTGTTTTTTTTCAATTTTTGTGTAAAAATCTTAATGCGGTTCACAGAATACATCTACGTACCAAGTTTCAACAGTATAGCTCTTATAGTTACGGAAAAAAAAGGCTGTGACATACACGGACAGACAGACAGACAGACAGACATGACGAATCTATAAGGGTTCCTTGTCTTTGACTACGGAACCCTAAAAAGCTACCTACTACTACTAAAGGTTGTCTTGTCTTGATGACTACGGAACCCTAAAAAGTGGCCGCCATT
The DNA here is from genome assembly GCA_932527175.1 of Operophtera brumata. NCBI lineage: Eukaryota > Metazoa > Arthropoda > Insecta > Lepidoptera > Geometridae > Operophtera > Operophtera brumata. The sequence continues at coordinate 6,185,138 of OW052237.1, read as the reverse complement.
TTGAACTTTTTGATACCTACTGGAGCGACAGTTACGGTTTTTTTTTTTGAATTGACCTAATAGCCAAACTAGCTTACGGCTCACCTGATCACCGTCGCTTATAGACACCGGCAACACCAGGGGTATTGTCGATGCGCTGCCTACCCTGAAGGAATTTATGTACATTTTTCTTGAAGCGACACATGTCGTAACTAAGCGGGAAAACCTCAGGTCCCGCGTATGTGAATTAAAGGTCACCTACATTTGCAGATAAATTAAAGAACTCCGCAAACATCGGTCTGGTGTTGCTGATGGTACTAGCTGCGTATTCCCACGTGATGGTGGGTGATCCCTTCGATCGGTGCGCACCCGCGTTGGTCTTCTTCTTCATGTTGAGTGGAAGACTCGTTGTGTGGTGAGTTATCAATTTTACTAATATTATTCTGGAATTGCAGTATTATATGTATTCGTTTTTCACATAGTAACAAAATTCGGTCCATTAAAGATGTTTTTTTAAAGCTTTTCTAAGTACATATAACTTGCTTCGTTCGTATGTCGGTCTGTCTTTCTGGACTCAAAATAAATATAATTTTTCAAGAAAGTGCTGGTAGGTATCCGATTTATCTGTGACGACCTGACAAGTTCCGTTGACAGTACAATATATTGGTGAAAGCCAGCTGATCTGATGATGGAGTCTGAAGGTAGATAACGGAACTACTCGATGATGAATCTCACTGCTCATTGTTCTCATCACTAATTTTAAAAATATATTTTTCTACATAAAACTTTTTGTTCAAAGTCGAGCTGAGACAATATTCTCATACCCGCAGACTAGGTACTCACTCAATTAGTCCGTTCTCTGTTGGTTACTAACAACTAAACTGATTTAGATGACTTTTGGAAAAGGGATTGAAAAATTCCCGAAAGAAGGATCCGGGTTGATAAATTAATAGGTATCTACCCACCTACGTAATTAAAACTTCAATCAAACAGTACAGTCAGATAGATAGTAATGAATGAGTTATTTAATATATCCGGCTCGAAGGACCAGTACAAGTAAGCAAAGGCGACCTCGGACGCGACCTGGGCGATTAGCTGGTTGAGACCTGAGTAAAGGTGTGTGGGTTCGATCCCTGCAGTGGGACAAATGTTACTTAGCTACTTACATAATTATGTTTTCCAACTTTACCATTCTGACCGATGATGACATTCGTATAAAGGCAGACAATCAACCTGCCTGCCCGTATCATTATCATCGGTCTAAACTTAGCTTTAGACTCTAAAGCTTCAGCGTAAGTAACCACCTACAGTAAGTCAAGACATCTGGCTCGAAGGGCCAGCAGTATGTTCGTCGAACCCAGTGTTGTTGATCGTAGTTAATCAGTGAGGGATTATCTATTTCAGTTTATTGGATCATTTGCCGTTAGCCTTGTGGGTAGAACTGCGTTACTGACACGTGTTTATTGGAATTAGCTATGAAATCAAAAAACTATTCTGAATATTTTTGTTTTAGAATTATTTCCGCTTTACACGAATTCCAGGGTCACTCTGAAATAAGAGTATGCAAAATGGCAGCTAAACATGGGTAATAAACGGCTCTACATTGGGATTGGGAATAAAATGCACCTTGACCAATATATTATGATGTAAACAAGGGTTACGAAATAAAATTAGTACTATCGTACCAGTCGAGCGTCGCTGGCACCGCGCCATAGAATCCATGCATGACGAACCATAATGTCGCGGATATGTATGTAGGTACATACATACATAATAGCACATGTATAATATTATAATTCTCGTCGGTCACACCGAAGTCCCCACAAAAATGTTGGATCAAATTATATATATTCATCGGTACTGTAAACAGTTTATGTGGCTCTTTTATTTGAGTACCAGAGTATAGAGTAGGTAATGCCCGCGACTTTTGCCGCGTGTTCTTTCCATCCAAACTTCAACACATCATTTCGGAAATTAGACCACAGAAGGAATAAGAAAAAAATGGAAAAAAAAGAAAGAATTTATTTTATGTTATAAAATGTAACGAGATGGTTAATAAATAAATATCTTATCTTTAATATCTAAGCCTGCGGCCGCCCAGCATAACAAATGGTTAACTTAATATTTTTTTTAGGTATCAAACCAGTCGCAGAGAAGAATTGGAGAAGTCTGCTGCCACATCGAACGGCAACGGGCTCAAGAGAGATTAATGGAATTTATTAAATTATAATATACTTAGTATTGTAATCTGTGTCTAGTCGAATCGCGAATAATAAATGAAATAGGAAATGTGTGACTGCTTTCAAACAGCCCCATGAGTGAGAAGCTTCGTTATTTAACACAATCACGCTGTGATGTTTAAGCTAGTCATTCATTTTATTTATACCTATATTTAAGCCTATTTTTTATACTTAACAAATTATGATTTAAATCTGCAAGTCTGCTTATAGATCGACCATCTGGCTGTCTGAAATTGGAACATCAAACGAAGCCATTTTCGTTTTAATCTTCCGATAACTATTTGGGCGAGCGTGCCTTGAGAGTATCTGTAGTTTGTACCTAAAAGTGATATTAATTTAGGCGATACGTGCTAGATTCATTTTGTATGTGTATCTAACTGCTGTGGTGTTTTGTGCGTGATTGTAGGTAGTGTAGTATTCTTATGTAATTTTTACTGCACAAGACACTAATTTTATTATATAATGCACTATTAGAATATATAAATAATTAATTTTGCTCAATCATAGTCGGCACAGCTTCTTAACATAACATTGTAGAAGAACCCATATCTATAGATAGGTACGGATAGCCAATCCCACTAATATCATAAATTTCAAAGTTACGATGTTTGTTACTCAATCATTTGAAAACGGCTTAACCGATTTAAACCTATTGTTTAGTAACTAGTATCGTAAAAAGAAGATTTTTTCTTTTACCGCAACTGGTTACGAACCTTCCGTTTCGTGCGCGGCCGAAGGGATTTCAATGAATTTTTGTGCACCGATAAATTATGACCTGGATATAGGCTAAGTTTTTTCCTGGTAATACGCGAGCGAAGCCACGAGCGGACACTAGTCATAATTAATAGTGGGTATGTAATCTCATTATGAGCGTCTTTCATAAACATGCCTATAACTTGAAAGCTTGGATTTGCTCATAAATTAATGTAGGTAGTTTTAATTAAGAAGTGTATGGTTGTGTTGTGGTGTTGGATATTTTGTGAGTGTATGAATAAAAGCATAGAGTACTAATTATGTTGTTTATTTTTTCCTTAAACGCAAGCACGATACAAACGAAAATCTCCATACCAAAAAAACACCGTGACGCTCGATTTTATTTATTTGAATTACGTAAAATACCTATTGGCAATTTAAAAAAAATCCTGCCAGCTCTACATTTGTGAAGTAACACATTTATAATCGATTAAATTGAACAATTATGAAAAGAAAGCACAATTATTGGCTAAAGAAGTAACTTTGTGTCTTTTTTTTTAAGATTAAACAAATATAAATCTATATGATGAGTTATCGGAATCATACGAAATGACCAAAAACGAATAAGTTAGAAAAAAATTGCTTTATTGTAGCTAATACCTACTATTTTTTTATATTACAAGCATGTTACATACATTTATATGAAAATAATATTAATTATATAAACTGTATGTACTGCAAGTATTACCATAAGCATATACCTAGTAAACAAGTCAAAAACGATTTTGATAATTAGAAAATTCTATACTTAGATGAATATTTTTTTTGTGATAAAAAAAAATGCATTAAATTGTTAGCTTAATGTAAACCGAAATTATTAGTTAGCTGGGGTATTTTTTTGTTTACTTAGCCAGTATTCATATCATGTCCACAGCTCAAACCCAAGCTTACAATTAAATAGTGTGCTACACATAACTGTATTATTCAGGCAGGGTCACGTCCAGTCTGAAGCAACTCCAGCGCATTCCTCAAATTGTTAATGGCCGTTTTGATATCATCATAGTTGAGGGCACTGCTGGCCCACTTGCAGTACTTCTGGGCTTTGGATATCTGATCAGGGGACAACTGGGGTAGAGCAGATGAGCTGTCGCTGTATAAATTTGTTGGTGGGATCGGCTGAGGCTGCTGAGATGGATCGTACGGCACGAAGCCACCGGGGTTAGGGTCGGGAGTGTAAGGGACCGGTGGCATTTGTGAGGCTGCCCTCATAGCGGCGTTAGGATCAGGTATGCTGGGGCTGGCTGGGTTAGGTGTGAAGCCACCAGCAAAGCCACCGCTGAAGGATTGAGGATCTGCAAAGCCAGGAGCTTGAGGAGCATCAGATGGAGTGTCTGCAGGAGCCGGTGGATCGGTACTTGTAGTTTCTGAATCATCTTGAGCGCCTTCTACAGACATTGGACCTGAAATTATAATATTATTATTTCAGGATGGAGGACTTTTAGGGCCAAGGCACACTAGCTACTTTTTCGATTAAGTCGCTTTTCGGAAGCTTGATGCCGCGTCCGAACACTCCTATCCACACACTACGAGAGCGATATAAACAAAACGCGAAACACAATCGCTAAAACGCAAGATTTATATCCAGCAATCCAACGCACAAAGTCGCTAAACCGCGATGCAGCATCGACGCAGTGGCTAAATAGCTAATCACCGCTGCAAAAAGTAGCTAGGCTTGGGCCCTTACACCAGAAGAATCACATTTACATAGGGCAAGTAATTAAATGGTATTTTTTTCAAATATACGGTCAGTAAAAAGCCATTTTAACAGCATAATATGTTTTTGTTTGCCGTAAAAAAGAAACCGGCGAAGAATACAGCACACCAGAGAGCAAATCAAATCAGCTGTTAATGCAGTTTAAATGATTTTTTAAGTAACATATTTATCATTTTTTGATAATAGTTTTCAATTAATTTCAATAAACAGTTATCACAGCAAATCGATTATAATAAACACAAACCTTTTTATTCAATAGGTACTTGATAATATATATCCCGATGATTATACATGAATTATTACGAAATTGTTTTCATATTGTTTGGTGACTACGTTTTGGCGACATATCTACATTTTGCAAACAAACGCTATGATTTAAGAAAACCAATTTAATTGGCGACTACCCTAAAAGCTTTTTCTTGTTATTTAGAAGCATATTCAGCCAGATAAAATAAATAACTATTCTGGCATATCAAGAATATATATGACGTCAGCAATTTCCAGTCTAGGAATTGAGAGCAAGTGAGTTCTTGGTGAAGTGTTGTTTCTTCCGTACAGAAAAAAGCCAATTGGCATATTCTTTTTTTATACACTTAATATTAATGACGAAATTTCCGAGCAAGGTTGAGAATTCTTTAAGGTGGGATACTCTCGCTTCAGGCGCGAAATTAAATTTGTTTGGTGTCTATCTGAAGGAGTGTTCATGAGCTGTAATGTGCAAAAAAAACAAAAAAATAGAATTTCGTGCCTAAAGCGAGGGCATTTGCCTTAGCAAGAATCTCGACTACATCAGCCTGATTGATACTGATTTCGATGATAAAATCTTTAATGGAAGTTACTCAAATGGAAATCTATACATAGTATTACTATCTCCCCAATATAACTGGTGCAGTTTACCTGGTACTGGTGTTTCTCCATTCTTGAGACAGTTGTGAATGTATGCCGCCTTCCACTTGGCATACTTCCTGTTCTGAGCCGCTTCATCAGTTAGCTCACCAAATGTTGTGAGGACATCATAGATAATGCCAGCAGTGTAGAAAGCTTTCACAATGTTCCTAAAATTTGTATTTCAATTTGAATTCACTCTAAATAGTTTTCTCAGTGGTCTTTGTTGAGTTTAATAACTGTGCTCGTGTTTGTCCCGGCTGGACCTCAACTGGCCTGTATTTTTTAATTACCTACTTGTTTATATTGTTTTCCCAGAGTATGATTATGGCTGTTTCAATACAGCAAAAACATTAGAAAAGCAATAAAAAGGAATTTAAACACATTCTAGACTAGTGAGTAATCAATATGATAGTTAAGCCATATTGCCATAAGATTGCCCATTGTATGTTGTTAGTAAGTCTGTTGTTTGTTACTTTATTATTTAACTTTATCTTATGTTGGCAGTACACAGTTTTTCTGCTAATATGAGTTCTATACACCTATACACTAAATGAATAAAGAAAAGGACTTTATTTATACTCACTTTCCATAATTTTGTTCTCTGTCTTGTTTATCTGCATACAAGAACAGTTTTAGGGCATAGTTTTCAAGATGAGCCTGGGCTGCAACTTCATTGCAGACAGCGTCATTATCTTTATTAACTTTCTTGGCTTCCTCCAACCACTCCATTAGAGCTAAATAACAAGTTTACATTGCATTGTAGTTTTGATAGATACATTTCGATATGGCAGCTAAGTAGAGTTGTTTCAAATCATTCAGGTAGGTATGTTATACTATGGTGAAAAATTGATAACTTAGACTATGGTGCAAGCAGACATTAATTGACTCACCCACTAGAACTTTACTTTCTTCTGGTGTTTTCTTCGATACGCCTTTGATACCAACTTGCAGTGCTTGCAGTCTGCACCAGTAAGCCACCACAGGATCTCTGTTGTCATGTTCTGCAGCAGTCTTCAAGTAATGTTGAATTGACCTGAGACTCGGAGGACATTCAGGAATATTTGCAGACATTTTCAGTATGTTCCTATAAAACAAGACTATTTATCATTTGGAGCTTGAAATGAAGCATTTCTTCACTATGATGTTTGAATTGAATTAAATATAAAACTTACGAGTTACAAATACAAAGATTGTTATGAGAAAATTTAATTTTGAGGAGGCCGATGATGAGTAAATAGATGAATGACCATAGACATCATATTCATAGCTATCAACTCCTTGACATTGACAGTAACATTTCGCTAGCAAAAATTCATAGACTGGCCACAGTTTTGTAGACTAGCTATTTTATTTGATTCCTCCAAACCTATTCTCCAAGGTGTCATGCTCCTCCGGTACGCATCACAGTTTCCTTCCACGGTTCCGCCATGTAGCGGTGCCATGCCAACATGGACCTATTGTATTATACCACCCTACCACCCCTTCTGTGTATTGTAGAGATCCACCAACTTATCTGTAGAATGAAATGTAGTATGTAAATGATTGAAAATGTAGGTAAATGGTTCTAAAGATAATTTGGTGGATCTTTACCACCCAAATGACTGTCAGTCTATTCTTCCGAGATTAATATACACTCTTTGGCATCAAGCAAGAAACATGGACTTAGTATACAAAAGGACTGAGCGCTCTAAAAAATTACATTACCGAAACAAGACCTTATTCCATTAGGTTAAGACACAATTTAGATTACCGTCATAGATAGAGGAAAAACGAGCCAAGAGAGATAGTTAGAATAGAGGCAGTTTGTCCCTTTCTAACACTTGAAATGATAGCTTTTTGATAGCAAGGGTGACTATGAATATTGTATAGGTAAATACTTAGAGGTCATCGATACTACAAATTTAAAAGATGGCCGTCGTGGGACGCCCGGCAGACGAGAAACATCACGGCATGGCTGCGTCACGAGTCACGCCGCGGCCGTTTGCCGACACTGAACACTCGGTAAGTAATCAGTAATAAGGTTCGATAACACTTTCTATGATATTGGAAAAAAACGTGTTTCCTACAAACGTAAGCCCAGTCCCAAGTTATCTAATATGGGAGGTCAACATTTTATTTTACGAAATTAACAAAAAGTGTTATCGATTCGTGATACTGATCACTTACGAAGCCTCCAGTATGAATATGGCTGCATAAATAACTGTGCTAGATAATTAGATTTAATTAATGTTTGTTTCACTCCACGTTCTTATGTGTCTATTGAAAAAGTTTCCTGGACATGTTTTTTTTATGGTCACCGTATTAAAAAGAGACACACTGTCTGTATCATAGACGTAGAATTTTTTCGCTACGCTAAATAGACAAACGAAGCGTGGGAGAGAGAAGTCATTTTTAAATGTACCCCGTGCAAGAAGAAAAGTGACAGCAACAAAGTATTGAATGTGACATGTTTTGCTTGAGTACATGCGCATACCGGACGGTCTCTTGTGCAGTTTAACTAATTTTGTAATTATTTTAGTAATCTTACTATTAAATAATAAATATTACTTTTTATGACAATGGTGTCGTGTTCAGTTTGTGACTGTGAAGATACAAGACGTAATTATCCGGGAAAATACACGTTTCACAGGTAAATAAGAGATTATTGGTAGTTCGATTGTATTGCTTATTTTATCAATTCTGCTTTAGTAAATGGCCTAAAAACCAGTTTCATTCGTAGATTAGGACTTTCCCTTATATTTTTTAATAATATTTCGTTGCTGCACCTAGAAATAAACAATATTTTATGTAAAATATAAAAATGTTTGATTACGATAGGGCTTGACCAAGTGATGACGTCAGAAATATCGATAGTCCTGTTGCAGTCTTATCGTTGTATAATGCGCATCATGTAAAAAGAACGCTGGCGGTCAAGCTTCTTCAGGCGTTCCAGCGTTCTTTTTAAGAGATTACTTACTTTTCTACTTATTTGAGAGATGTATAACTATGCATTGAATGAGTGCCTATCTAGTTTACTACAAATAATGTACAATTATAGTACGCGTCATGTAAAAAGAACGCTGGAACGCCTGTAGAAGCTTGACCACCAGCGTTCTTTTTACATGACGCGCACTATACCTACCTATAAATTAAATTTGTATCCATCCTAGAATGGAGGTTTACTTTGTTTGGAGTAAATTTGTGTGCTATATTAACATTTTACTGTTTTTTTTTAATCTATAATAACCAGGTGGACATCGAGGTGTGTGTTTTTGTATTGACTATTGAAAAGGTAACTTTAAAGCACCACGGGTGTTTTTATTGCAGTTTGTGTAGTAGATATTTTGGAGTAAATATTTACGTTGTTGATTATTACACACGCCTTTTTCCCCGAAAGGATATATCTATTTTTAATTTTTTATAAATAAATATTGTTTATTTCTGCTTAATAAAATAATAGGTAACAAATTAAATTTAAATATACCCCAAAAACTCTGTTCCAGCGGTACTCGAACCTGCACCCTCGCCTGTGATCAGCGATGCCTTTACTTTCGAACTTTGAATAGAAGGTTTCCAATGAAACACCTGTAGATACAGCACTATCAACTTGGCGCTATAGCCGAGTTGATAGTGCCCACAAATTTCGTCTCCAGCGTCATAGCTCGATCTATGGCTAAATTGTTTAAGGCATCGCCGATGACAGGCGAGGGTGCGGGTTCGAGTCCCGCTAGAACGGAATTTTTGGGTTACATTTAAATTTAATGTTATCCATAAAGCGTGGTTTACACTTGAAAAATAATAAACTTTGGGGTAACAAATTGTCTATAGATAAAATAACAGAGTGAAAAATTATATGGGCGTAGCACGGCTGATATAAAATGTTTTTGTGCTTTCAGATTTCCAAGTAATCCTTTGCTACGAGAAAAATGGTTATCGGTTATAAGAAGAGTGGGATGGACTCAAATAAGAACTCCACTAGGTATATGCAGCAAACATTTTAAGTTTAAATTTAAAAGGGAAACTCTAAGATCCCACCTATAAATAAAACCGTAATATTTAGGGGTCAATAAATAATAAAGGTTTATTTATTAACTGTATTCAAAATTGGAATAAGAACCTTATTCTCTTTATGACGTCAAATCTGCCAAGCTGTGTTCTTCATGAAAGACTTAATCTGCATTAAGATGTATTTATCTACCATACACATCACGGACGGATGACGAATTCTATCGACAATGTAAAAGTGTTGGTCGAGGACAACACTATTTTTAACTCAGACATAGACTTTCACCAACACGTGCACATATTTTTTTTGGTTCCATCTTCGATTTCTGATTGTAGATCTAGTACATATACTAAATCTATGGTCTGTATAGTACATATCTTGCTCGGCTCGTTTTTCAGCTGCGAGCGCTCAGAGGGGCGAGTCCGAGTTTACACACACCATCGTAACGATGATCGTAACGGCGAGTGTACGTGTATTGCGTAGTAACTAGCCATTAATCTGTGACGTTTTTGGCACAGATTAATAGCTAGTTATTATGTTATACACGTACGATCGTGTTACGTTCACCGTTACGATGGTGTTTGCAAAACTCAGACTCACCCCTCAGTTCCTTTTGTATTTTACGTCCATGGCAAGAAAAGAATAATACGTAGTATTTATTATTTAAAAAAGAAAGAAGTACTATAATGACTTATGAGACTTTAATACTTATATATCTGTTGCAAGAATTACTGAACTGAAATTCTGACGGGTGCGTGCATGGGAATATTAAGTTTTTGATTATAATCGTACAATTTTAATAAAGTGCACTTGTTTGAAAAATATTAAAAAATGCCGTCGAAGCAGAGAAAGATCGCTATGATGGGAACACGCTCAGTTGGTAAAGTTGCCTCTGCATATATTACTAAATTTGTGCGAAAGACTGGATTGTGCGTCTTATGTTTTGAAATGACGTTCTAACTAGTGTAAATTAATATTTTCAGGCAAATCATCTCTAATTATTCAATTCGTAGAAGGACAGTTCGTAGATTCATATGACCCTACAATCGAAAACAGTAAGTGAATCCTAAATCTAGTCACAATATGCTAAGATTAACGAATTGTTTCTTATTTATTAAAAACATTCAACTCATTTTCATTTAATTAAATAAAACATTCATATCATCATCATAACATTAGCTAATACATTGAGTTTACTCTTCACACACAATTATAATTAGATACATCTATTAGAATAAAATACCTATCAATAATAATTATCAAAATCTAGGAAAGTGGATGTTTCTTTGTTGTAAGCTGGCATTACGCGGATCCCCCAGTCCCTTATCCCTTCCAGGAAGTACAGCCCAGGTACCTCGCAGGTTGTCCATGTGGGATAGATCTTACTGAACTGCATGAATGATGGAACAAGCAGATGTCCCATCTGATGTTAATTGGTAACCTGTGCCTTTAACAATGCTTAACCATATAGGTCACGTCTGCCGAGGTCGCACCATATGTGGCATTGCACTGCGCTCGCCACCTGGACACATAAAGATGAAAAGACTCATGTAACTGTAATTTTAATTTCACCGGCACCCTTAAACCCCTTGAAACCGGAACACAGCAATGTGACCTACTGCTTTGTGGCAGAATTAGGTATAGGTGGTAGCACATCCCCGGACAAACTCTTTCACAAAAAACTCTACTAAAAACTGTTTTCAGCATTCACAAAGTTCATTCGTCTCAATTCAACGGAGTATGAAGTAAAACTTGTGGATACGGCAGGTCAGGATGAGTACGGCATATTCCCGCAGCAGTACAGTATGGACTTTCATGGATATGTGCTCGTGTACTCAATCACTTCACGGAAAAGTTTCCAAATTGTTCAAATAATTTATGATAAGCTGTTGGACATGGTTGGAAAAATACAGTAAGTATTTTTATTTTTGTTTTTGTTAGAGGCTGAATATCTTGTTTGGAAGAAAGTTAGGGTAAACTATTGATATGAAACACCACCCACTGTATGGTGAGTTAAGTTGGAGAGTGGGAGGAAAGAAAGGGGAGGGAGGGTTGACCCTCCTCTATAAGTAATAAAACTAGGAAAAACCAACATTAATTAAAAATCGATACTTAAGCTTGACAACTATTTGTTCCCTAGTTTTTACTCATAGGGGAGGGTCTCTCCCTCCTTTTCCACCACTCCCCAACTTTCTATGGTGTTGTTGTATATATATAGCCACCGAAAGTTATACATATTGATTAAGTTATTACAAGGAATTTTATCATATTGGTATAAATTGAGATTTGAAATGTATTGCAGTTGCAAGCAGGAAATTCTGTCATATTTTTGACTTAACTGTGTGTATTTTTGCATCGGAACAAAAAAAAAAGAATTTAATTGAAGGTTATCACAATGCCAAAACAAAACAAATGAACACAATAAAAATAATGGCCATGCATAGTGTAGGATTCCATATGTAGTTTTCCATTCAAAACTTGAGAAGTTCTTACCACAGAATACATTAAATAAATTTAATTGAGAGTTCCTACTATGACTCATTAAAATGGGAGATTACAAGTTTCCAGGCCAAATAGATTAGAAATGTCAAGGTTAGTGGGATTTATCTCGCACACATTGTGGGCTAAGAATTAAATATGTTATGGAAAAACCGCCTCATTTTAACACTTCTTCAGCAATAGATAAACCGGCCAAATGCATTTGTGGTATATATGTATCAAATCAAATCAAAATCAAATCATGGCCCAACAACAAACAGATCTTCTGTGAAAATTTAATCTGGCTGCCGAGATATACCCTGTAACAGAATATGTACAGGCGGACGGTTAGCGTAGGCTTAGTAGTAGGGATCCGTTTGGTGCCCTTTGGGTATGGAAACCAAAAAAGCATAATAAATGGAAAAAAAAATACCTAGCTTTACAACATCAGATTATGCAACTTGGAATTGGGATAACAAACCAAATATCATGCATTTTAGTTCAACACTTTATAATTTATATGATGCTGTGATAGATCACTGGACACTGGCCATTATAAAGGTTAATTATCAGACTATGCCCCAAGCAAGAACACCATACGACATAATTGAATGAAAATACGCATAACAAACACACAAACAGTTTTTGCTATTCTATTGTTACTTTGTCGTATAGTTTTAATTGCATAATAAGTCGATCAGTCTTCCAGCAAGAGTGTCCATATGTATTCCAATACAGGGCATAGGCCTCCCTTCCATCTTTCCAATCATCTCTATCCTGAGTTATTTGTAGCTAGTCGTAGTGGCCACAATTATAATACTTATAAAATATATGGTATCAATAGTACATATTTTTTTAATAAATTTTAGTTTTGTTTGACTAAGTAATCACTATGTCCTTTGCATAAAATAAATTTTACAATACTCGTTTTTACATTTCATAATAGGTTATTGGCATACAAATTAAAATTAAAAATTATCCTTAGGCCCAAGTTCACAAGCACACAAATAGGCGCTTACCGTAACCAATCGACAAAGTGAGAGAATGTATGAAAACATCTCTAAAAAAGAATTGTTTAAACTAAACAGCCGTTTAAAGGCCCGTTAATGTGTTGATGCACAGTGACCTTATTCTTGTCACTTACTACTACAGTGTTCTGACATCAGCAAACAGGACTTTAACCTATTCATCATATATACTTACAACATGGTAATTTATGACTAATTGTACATTCCTTGTTTTTTTCAGTGTCCCTATAGTCCTAGTTGGTAACAAAACAGATCTCCATTTAGAAAGGAAAATAAGCACAGAAGAGGGTAAAAGGCTCGCTGAGAAATGGAAGGCAGCCTTTGTTGAAACCAGTGCTAAAAGAAATGAGGTAAGATTTGTATTTGTGTTTTTTTATTGCTTAAACCTAAGTATAATATACGGTGGTGTGTCTGGCCTAAAAATAGAACCCTCCGTCGCTCCTCTCGTGGATTTCGTAAAAGCCGACTTAGCACCCACATCCACTTGAGTATGCAATATCAATACTGTGATCACTTAACCGCCTGCCAAGCGTGGAGATTACGGCAAATCCCCCATTGCAATCTAAGGAAATTGAAATTACAGGCACGTGAGACTTTCATCTTTATGTCTCAGGTTAGCGGGCGCAGTGCAATGCCACATAGGCGTCCTAGGTGGACGTGACCTATGTGAGAATGCACTGTTCATAGGCAGTGGTTACCGCTTAACATCAGGTGGGCCATCTGCTTGTTCCGTCATTCAAGTAGTATAAAAAAAAAGAAAAAAGAAAAGGAGGCCTCGTCCAGGAGTGGATGTCTATCTGGATGCTGCAATTTTAGAAATGTTTGCACCCCCCGTTTAAATCGGTAAAATGCAGAAAAGTTTCGACTGAAACATCTCGGATGACAAATCTCAAGCAAAAAATCTCGAATTAAGAATACCTTTTTATTTGTTACATTGATAGACCTTTGTTTGACCACGATCTCACCTGTTGGTAAGTGACGATGTGGCCGAAGATGGAGCACAAAGGTCCAGAAGGCACCTATTCACTCTAGCCTTGAAGAGACCCAGATTATAGTTTTCAGGAAAGACAGACGACGATAGTATTTTCCACTCCTAGCAGTTCGCATTATATAGGTAGAACTGAAACGTTTAGTACGAATAGAGGGTATACTAATGAAGTAAGGGTGGTACCGAGCCGTGCGCCTGCTCGTCCTATAATGAAAAACGCGCTGTTTAAAAACGACGTGTGTGTGTATTGTCCCTAACATTGTATGGACGGCGCATAGTCATAATGACGTCATATATCTGCAGTGCCGCGCTCGCCCGTGTGTGTAAAGCTTTTACAGCTACCTAATAAAGTTGTTTGTGCATTCCAGTCGGTGACAGACATGTTCCACGCCATACTCTCGGAAATAGAGAGATCAGACGGCCATGTACCAGACAAGAGTAGCTGTGTCATTTCCTAATGGCCCACCCGAACGGACCCAGTGCTTTTAGAAGTGATTTAGCTGCAGTGTTGTGTTGGCACAGCTTTATGGTCTGTTGCTTTGTATATTGTTGTAAAAAGGCTATTGTGCAAGATGGTTGCTGCATTTTTTGTAAATGTGTGTACAATACTTGTCAAATTACTTTGCGGGTGTAGCAAGTAGTACCTCAGTTAACGCATGCTAATTTTCAGCAATTAATTAAGGGACATTTTAAGAGGAGTGTCCTTTTAGGGCGCCCGTTTGTAAGCTAACGAAATTTGCTCCTATTTTGGTTATGATCTCCACAAACTCTATGAAATTTTGTACACACGATCTCTATATCACGGTACGGTATGTGTACGGTAACTGTACACCGGAATCTAGACCCTTGGTGTGTCAGTTTCTTTTGTAAATTTGGATTTGGTAACCATAATATTATTTAATAAGAAACTTACAAGCCACCGGTCTAGATAATAGTGTACTGATCATGTGTACGAAATTTTATGGAGTTTGATGAGATAATATCAAAAATAGGAGCAAACTTCGTTCGCGTACTAAAGGGATCAAGCACCCTAGCGGTACACTCCTCGGTAGCATTCGGACCGCTCTATAGGGATTTAGATATAGGTTTCCCGGTGTAGGCGACTGTGTCGCGCGACCTGAAGGCTCTGCCTGAACGCGCCAGGGTAGCGGCTGCGGGTCGCAGCAGTCGGTCGCGGCTGCTGAGTCGCGACTGAAGATCCGAATGGGTACCATTACACTTACGAGCCACTTAATAATGTCAAATCTTAAAATATCTTTGGAATATGTTGACGTGAATTGAGTCTCGTAAGTATCAGGTATCCCGTAAGCTGTTGAAACTGGTATTATGTCTTCTTTCACTATATTAACATCCGCAAAATGATTTTTGAGTATAATTATGTACTTAGTTGACTAAAAGCCAACGCTAGTGGCAGACGCGGCAATATCGAGGATGACATATTTACCGACTATCGCACACCACTCGCTCGCACTTATGGCGCTCATGGAACGGCGAAGTGACGCCCGTGTTTCTGACGATTATGTCAGTAACCATCTTTTATTGGCACGTGCACACACAGTCCTAGCGCGTAATTGGTTTATGTCCCGTCTGCCACAAGCTTTGGGCTTTGGTATAAATATTTTAAGGTGGTTCCTTTCGCTTGTGGCGCGAAATACAAACTTTTTCGTGTTTTTTGCTCATCACAGCTCGTCGACACTTCTTCAGATAGCGAAAACTATGTTGCCGGTAATTATATGACCTAACACACAAGTTTTAATTTATAGTATCACATAAATATCATTAGTTTGGCTATGTATGTGCTTGAAAGAAAAAAACACTGTGATTACCATTGAAGCACAATCGTAGACTAATGATATTTATGTGATACTATAAATTAAAACTTGTGTGTTAGGTCATATAATTACCGGCAACATAGTTATCGTTATCGTTATCTGATGTAGTGTTGATGATCTGTCATGAGCAAAAAACACGAAAAAAATTGAATTTCGCGCCACATGCGAAAGGAACCACCTTAAAGGGGTTGTCACACAGCGGGCGTGGACAGAACGGTTCGCTGGCTACGCTCTGATATGGTGCGTAGGATGTGAACACACCGAACAATAAAATATCCTGACACGCTCGTTGTGTGCACAAGGCTTAAACGTTTGAAATATACAAGAGCAATACTTAGGGCAACCAAGGCACTAAACTTTAGGGCACTAAGCGCGTGGTTTAGAGAATTCAACACAGTAGTCATAAGACATGTTAGTGAAGTGCTTACGGTTTACGCATACGTCTTTTCAAATGATATTGAGTCCAATTTTTATACTTATTGATGCAAATGCAATTGAACAGTACTATACGTACAGTAGTACCCAACTCATATGGCGCGTCGTGAATCTTCGTTCACGCAGAAAAGAAAGTATGGCTCCGAAGATTAACGAAAGAATGCTCAAAACTTACAATCAACCTTAGGTCACTATTATAAGGTTCATAATACACTTCAGCTGTTAGTTCCGTCTCACTCGCAAGTCACGCCCCTCAATTAGAAGTATGGCGGCTGACCTCGGAAGAAGAACTAAAGCATGGAACTAAGGCTAAAAACGAAACGGTATCGATTATACCAGTCTCATTCTTTTATATGAATGTATTCATGTGTTGGAATGAGACAAGCATATATCTATCTGTTTTTATTTGTGTAACGCGTACCAGGCCAAAAGTCAAAATTACTACTATACATTCATGGTACCAATATAGAGAGATGTCATACCATGTATGCCATGTCATGTATGTGATTCATGATACCAATATTCAGGGTACGGAACGGAAAAACGATTGTCGTGTGACAATATATTTGTTTCTCTCTAACATAGGATAGCAATAATATTAGCAATAGCAATAATAGCATATCTGCGCAGGTACATCGGAAAGCCATATTACTTGGGTAGTACTGTACAATGGTGTACTAGTGTTGAATATTGTTATATTCAAGACTTTCGAGCAACACTATAGTGGGATATGGTCTTCGAGTTGCTCGGAATCGCTTCTAAAGCAGGCATGCATGGAAACAGATTTATCACTCAAAGAAGCGAGTATGTTATCATGATTTGAATTTTTTCGATCAAGTCAGTTTAAACATTTAGATGTTTCCTATCTATATAACAGGTAGAAGTGTCAATCCTGCGCAGCCTTCTCTAAGTCTTGCGCAAGCTAGACAGAAGCGGTGTAAGGAAGTGGTGAAGACGGGGTGCTTATACTTTCGTACTAAAAATAGAAGCGTTACAAAGCAAATCATACAGAGAAGACGAGGCGCGGTTGCTACGGGGTGTGGGCGGGGTGTGGGGTACCATTCCCCTAGCAATAATTCGGACTATTGCAACAGAACGTCTGTTCCCCCGTTTCTTCTATGTATAGCTTTATAAGTCTCGTCTACGCCCCGTCCGTGACGCGTCATCCCTTTTGTATCTTGTTGCGCCTTAATAAGAGCTTGCCCGTAAAAAATAATAATGTGGCATTTTCTTATAAACTGACCCCCTTATTTATAAACGTTATTTAAATTAAAGCATTGCTTAAAAGTAGTCCTGTCACTTCATGGTACTCGTAGTTCCTGATACCCACGAGGATCCACTGTGGGTGGATCCTGGAGTATATGATATCACTTGAATTAATAAAAAAACATCGTATCATGGTGTAGGTATGTTAAATAAAGAGTGACATACAAAAATATAGTTTTTCAATCATAAATTACAATTTCTTTAATTGAACATAATAAACTTTTCTGTAATATAATCAAATTAATTCATTGATTTAAAAAGTCTCAGTAGTTCAATTAACAGTTCAATTGATTGAACTGCTGATACTTTTTAGTTCAATGAGTTAATTAAGACCTTTAAAATAGACCTTAACTTGTATTGCTTAACTTTTAACTTTTTTTTAAAGTAATCCCTTGAAATGAAACGTACTCAGCGCTGTTTAGCTTTAGAGAAAGGTGCACAGAACCGACACTAAGTTCTAGTTCTTAAAAAAGTTTTTTCTCTCTTTTAATTATCACTTTTTAAGGCATGTTATTCAGTCTTGTGGCCTTAAAAGCATGCGCTTTGGCAGCCAATGTTAAAAGTGCTGATAAGGTACTGATTTTTATATATCGTATAATATAATAATGCAGCTAATAATAATAATATAATCAGTATAGGATGTAATACTTTATTAACATAACATCTTTTACAAAATTATTGTAAAGCTTCCCTTTGGTTTTACTCCATTATAATAATTGCTGTATCTTTTGAACAGTAATAGGTAGATACTTGGAATAACGTAAATGTACGATGGTACGGAATCCTTTGTGTGCGAGTCCGAATTGCACTTGCCGGTACCGATATTTCGTTAAGAAATATGAAAACCAGCAAACGGCCTAGAAAGGACTTGGTGGACGCATCATCCTTTTAAAATTACTTGGGGAGGATTCCACTACCCCTAATCCTTCCAATAATACCTACTCGCCCGTTAAATGGCCGACAGTAATGTACTGTTATTCAATTTAATTTAAAACAGATAGTTGTCCTGTTATCTGACCCCTTAAAATAATGTGACAGATAACTTTGAAGCAGTCTGTTCAGCTTTTACTGAACAGTTTGTAATTACATTCATTATGGATGTGTGGAAGGTACATTGCATTTAGCTAGGTACTTCATTAGCTTTGTAAGATTTTTATATTAGTGACACATATAAGAGAGAAGTCTCTTTCAGCTCGTTCGCCATCGAAGCGTATCCGTGTATTTTACTGGATAGCGTTATTCCACTTAAAAATTGAATTTTGCGAACATCAGTCAGATGCCACTTTCTATGTTGAACAGCGAAAAATACACATGAATACACTAATAAACTACGGGTATTGTAGTTTATTGACCATGTGTGCAAATATTCATTTAGTTTGAGGAGATAATATCAAAAATATCAGCAAACGTAGTTTGCGGCTCAAGTCAAATGCCTTAGCGGTACAATGCTCCTTTCGGCGCCGAACCCATCGCACGAAACCTCATGTCATGTCACGCAAATCATGATATCGTTCTATCCGGCCGCCGCGCCGGCGCGTCTACGTGGGTATTTACAAACGTATTTTCGGTAATTCCAAGAGGTCAAGAGATCCAGATAACGCGTATGTCGTTGAATTGAATACATTTTTTGCTAGTTTTTATAAAATAAATAGGTACTACGATTTAACATCAGTTAAACCGGTCAAAATTAGTTACACCTAATTAAAAGTTACATTTATGTACTGTTTTATAGTACTGCTACTACAATACTAAACCTATATAAGGTGTACCTCGCGTCACGTATGAAGAACGCTGCGTAGCGCAGTAGGCGATAACGCTGCGTCCCCAGTAGGTATCGGTTTAGTACGCCCTTCCATATTTGAAATGAATTGTTCACAGTTTGCTAGTTTTGCGCGTAACGCTGCAAACTGCGTAGAGTGAGCGCAAAACTAGCAAACTGTGAACACTCCATTTCAAATATATGGAAGGGCGTACTAAACCGATGCGCCGCTAATTCAGTCGGCGGCGAACAGTTTGCCTACTGAGGACGCAGCCTTATGGGTCTACTGGTTACCAGCAAGGTGAGGCGATGTCTCGTGCGCAACTGTACACATGCGCAGACTCATCCCCTCCAGGAGGCCAATTCTAGGATTGTAGAGATTATCTCTAAATTAGAGATAATGTCGAAGCATGAATGTCTACAAAAAATGTCACGAAAATGTCACAATAACCATCAAATCGTATTCGATTTGAATGATTTTGGTTGACTTATGTCTATTTGTGACATCACGAGAATAGATAATATTCGACATTCGCCATCTTGTTTCGACATATGTCTAATTCGACTTAATCTCTAAAGCACAAGAATTGCCCTCCAGTTCTTTTATACGTGACGCGACGTATAGGTACGTTTACTGACAAGCCAGACCCTTGTTTTTGACGACCTCTGTGGCGCGGCGGGCGAACGTTCGCCTGTGACGCCGGAGGTTGCTGGTTCGATTCCCGCCTCGGAACCAATATTTGTGCGATCTTCAGATATTTGTTCAGGGTGTTCTGGGTATTTTCTATGTATAATAAAAAATATCTATGTTGTATATTGTATTAAGTATATCAGTTATCTAGTACCCATAACACAAGCTCTGCTTAGCTTGGGGCTAGATAATGTTGTGTAAACTGTCCAGCATCATTTATTTATTATTATTTATTTGTGGTTGTATATTTATTAACATTTAAACATAAGCTTAGATTCGTTTGTAAAAATTGTAAAGTAATAACTATACCTACATAGTTATTTTGTTAAACTAAGTGGTTTTTTTTAATTATCTGATTGATTCGTTTTATAACATAAAAGCTTTCTATGTGCACAAACTCTTATATTTACGGGCGTGTGGATATTGTTATTACCTGCTTGTTGGCTACCAAAACCAATTAGGGTGTTTTGTAAACAAACCTTCCATAAAATACACTCATTCAATCCATATATATGGAGAAACTGATCATATACAGGATGTCGAGTTATACACTCACCACATTTACGAATGCTATTCTGCTTGAGATCCAGACCTTAATAAATATTCAAGTTAAGGAAGCGACTAAAGCAAACATGTTCATTCAAAAAAAAAGGCCCGCGCCGCTCAAAAAAGGCGTTAAGTATAATTTTATTTCATTTTATTTATTTGGAACACCAACGAAAGAAGCACAGTCGAGCAAAAATAAAATTATAAAGTTACTTTAATCTAGCGCTCCTTCAATTATAGGCAGCCACAGCATGCATATTAAATTAAGAACTGTGAATATTAGGTACTGGGCAAAAACAAATACATAGGTACAAATGTAAATAATACAAATTTGTGTCTTCAGTTAAATTAAATAGCAGGTACAAAGAAACACGTAGATGTATAGTAACAAGAATTGAATAATTGAAGTAATTGAATATCTCGTTAAATACCTCTAGATAATTTTAGAAAAGTTTGCTCATAATTTGATTTTATTGATCTACGTTTTGGCCCAATAATCTGCACCATATTGAAAAACAATCTAATCTAGCCCAAAATTAGAGGTACATTTGTGTTTTATCCTATACTATTATTAAAAAAGCGATATTTATATGTTTTGAGATCTCGAAAACGTTTTCTATTAAATTTGCTATATGGGGGTATTTGGGGGCGAAAAATCTAGGTCTCATCTTCACTCAGATGTTAAGATTGGTAATTTGACTGCAGAATGTACTGCATTACATTTTGCAAACACCGAACAAAGCTCGGTAACCCAGGTACTCCAGACCTAGGTGACCGAGCTTAAGGTCAGGATCTCAAGCAGAATAGCATTCGTAAATGTGGCGAGTGTATAAATCGACACCCTGTATATGATCAGCTTCGAGTTTTTTTTGTATAATGTGGTTTCCATGCTTTTTTTTAATCTGAATTATTATTCTAATTGATTTATACAGATTAAAATCAAATCTACCATTGACATTTTGACTTAATCGCAGCCTTAAACAACCACATTCCAATACAAAGAGTCAGGTGTCAGATAGGTCGTGATCATGTATCTTATGGTGTCTCCAGACGCTTGGCCAACGTTCTAACTACAAACCCGAGCTCCAGCCTCGCATTTGGCCGAGCGTCTGGACTCCAGACGCCAACCGATTTAAGACCGACGACAAAGGTTGTCATCTCGAATCTAATGGTCTTGGTGTGACCAGACTGTTCTGGAGACACCAGAGCCAGCTTCAAGCGAGCCTCAACCGGGACTAACTCGGCCGAGCCTTCAAACAAGCCCGTGCCACCTTTCCACACACTCGGGCCTGGGTTGGAACGCTGGGCAAGCGTCTCTGGAGGTACCATTAGACTACAATAAACACAGGTTATATTGTACAGGATCTCGGGCATATAATCTCCGTTAATATGGCGCGTGTACAGTCAACACCCTGTTGAGTAGATAGGGCATACAAGATGAGACCTGAAAAAGTTATAGGAAAAGATCTTTCTTTTGATCTTCTCCCGTAGGTATACTAAAAGACATTCAAGTTTAGTGAGACCTATCGGTTGTACCACGTGACTTGCGCAGTAGTAATTTTTAATACAAAATCGTCTTTTGCGCAGTCACGTGGTACGCAAGTAAGAGCTCAACATATTTGCCGCTATTACGGAGTATTTCATGGTCTCCCTGAGCATGTGGCTTTGAAAGCAGCCTTTGACTGAGAACCATGAGTAAAAAAAAGAGGGTGATTTTTAAAAAAAAAATATTTTAGTCAAATGGTGATTTATTTATTCAGTGTCAGCAAAGGCCTTTATTTATTTTTTATAGCATTCTTGGTTTTATATAAATTGTACCAAGTGCGAGTTACTCTGAACACTATTAATTATGATTAGTTTTAGATTGAATACCTTGAGTCATTGAAATATTATTCCTATACCTCGTGAATTTTCTACATAGGTATTTATGTAGGTATTTGTGTGCAAAGTTAAATGTGCGTAACCTTCAAAAAGGTTTAAAAATGTACGGGCTTCAAAGTGTAAATATGTAAGGAAATAAATACTGCCGATGTAAATAGCTTTGTTTGTTTTATTTATTATTTTAAGGGTAACATTACATACATCAAACGGTAGGTACCATAGGCACAGATAAAATAACACTATAATAAATATTTGTCCATTCCTCCCGTTTTCTCAGGAACGGTTATCGCGTTCCGTTTTTGTTGCTGAAACCAAATACTGTATAGAAGAAACCAAGTTTCTATCTTAATTAAATAAAAAAATACGGTCCTTCAGTATATCTTCATACACCATCTTACACCATTCAATTTTCTCTATGGTACCTGACGGCTGGCTGACAGATAAAAACCTGGTACCTACTTCCTGAAATGATGATGATAACTGCACCATGAAAGAAATAAAGGAAATTATCTCTTAACAATATTATTATCAGTATTACAACTTCCATGGAAATTACGAAAAAAAAAAAAACATCAAAGTCATTAGAATAATGGAAAGCACCGGCGGCGATGAACTAATCAACGGCTCAGTGGAAAGAGGCTCATTGTGTGAGGCTCTGCCTACCCCTGAGAGGCAAAACACGCATGCAATATTGTGTACTTTAGTACAGATTCCCACAACTAGATGTCGTTGGTAGTATATAACTTGGAGTGAAAAACTCGTACAGAACCACAACTAACCAAATCGTAAAAGAAAAAATTAAATTAAAAATCGTTACCAGCGGTCTTTCTTCAGGTAGCACAGCTGTTTCATATGTAATTTTTTTAATTTTGTAAATATCTACTTGTATTAGTTGTATTATTATTTCTGTAAATAAATGTATAAAAATCTAACTAAATCTGTATAATATTATAATAATCATTTTATTATATAGCAAACAGCGCTACAACGGCGGCCACAAGTCGTGCCAATTTATATAGGGTAAATACGCTAAATGTCGCCCCCCCCTATGGTATTTCGACTTTGAGCCTATGTAACTTTGGTAATTTGGACGTTTGGATTATTTCATAAACATTTTTGAAAGGTTATTGAATCGTCTATTCAAAAACAACATCAAACCTTACGCAGCTGTATGCTCAACAACACAGTAAACGTTTAAATTCAGGAAGGGTGAAAAACCCTAAAGTCAGCCGTTTTCACCCTAACATCGACCGCATATTTTCCTAATGTCGGCCGGGTACAGTATGCTCTAAAAAGTAAAACAGAACTATTGTACCAATTAAAAAATATTTGTTTTTCCCGCAATATAAACTGTCTCAGCTAAACTACTGATGGTAATCTTTTAACAACTAAGATATTCACCTATTCATAACGAAACAAAAAATAAAAAACATGTTAAATCTTAGAGAATTGGCGTTGATAAAATAGGGTAAATACGCTAAATGTCGGCCTCCTAAGGTTTTTTCGACTTTGAGCCTATACAACTTTGGTAATTTCGAAACAAAATATAAGAAATAAAAATCCAATTTTTTTATTGAGTTTTATACTTATTCCTATAACAGAAAAAACAATGTAATTTTTTTATAATATATTATAAGTCTTTCAAAAATTATGACATAGAATATAAAATTTATATTATTAATTAAACATCATTTTTGTATCATCCTGTCTTTAGACTGACCAGCCGGTTGTGCCGGCCGACTTTAGATTATTCGCTATCCCTAAAGTCCCTAAAGTAAGTATAAGACGCAACGGGTTACCATTTGTTTTCGAGAGAAAAGGATAAACACACAGGTCGTGATTTATGTGACAAAAATGTGAGAAACATCCTGTCTTTAGACTGACCAGCCGGTTGTGCCGGCCGACTTTAGATTATTCGCTATCCCTAAAGTCCCTAAAGTAAGTATAAGACGCAACGGGTTACCATTTGTTTTCGAGAGAAAAGGATAAACATAGGTCGTGATTTATGTGACAAAATGTGAGTTTCTTTAGTATTTTGGGAATGCAAAGGAAAAATGTATAGGGGGCCGACTTTAGAGGGGGGCGGGCCGGAATTAGGCATATCTACCCATGAATGTATGAGTCCATCTTCCTAGTATCTACCCTATATTGGTCCCCGCTAGAGAGTAGTGTTCTGTGTACTGGTCATACTCATGGACGTAGTATACAAAACGTCCATGGTCATACTCAAAGATTCTGGGTAGTCTATCTATTCAGCCGGTAACACCCACTGCTGAGTAAAGGCCTCTTCTCTAGAACGCCACTCCTGGCGATCTTGTGCCAGCCGGATCCACTGCTCTCCTACTGCCTGCACAATATCATCTGACCATCGGGCAGGTGGTCTGCCTCGAGGCCGCCGCATATGTCTCGACCTCCATTCGGTGACTGCTTTGGTCCATCGGTAGCTGGGTAGTAGCACATAATAAATATTAGTGCAGTAGGTCCATGCTCATGGCTCTGAGTAATGTATGAACAAAATATAAAATTACGCCATCTATTGATGAGTAGTAAGACGAAAGTGCGCAAGTTCGAATATTAATGTCAATATAATCTATGGAACGAAATGACGTTTCAAATACAATTGACATTAGTGTCAACAACACAAATTGTTGTGAAGAAAAAAAGTTTAAATTCGTGAAAAATGGCGACTACGGGGGTAGGATTTCGGTGGTTGGATATTTTAGAAAAAGAATTTGATAAAGCATGTGTCGAAGTAGATACTTCTCTAGGTAAGTATATTAATGTACGAAGATTTTACAGTGTTTGTGAAAAACCCAGTCCAGTATTCAAGTTATAGCAAAGCTCTCGATCACATCCACTTTCCCATCAATACTGTTTAATTTAGGACTCGCTGTCATTGTTTCAGTTAATGAGTCTCTTAAAAATGTATTACTTAGTTTCTTTCTTACCTAATCTACTAAGTGCCGGTCGCGTTGAAGTTTCTAAATTGTCGATTTCATTGTACCGCAAATCATGGAACATACATCACCAATACTGGACAATGAGGTATTCAAATACCTCAGGGGTGCCTTCAAAACTTACATTTAGATTACATAAAAGGTTGATGAAGGCTGATGTTATATAGTATACTTTGCAATAAAAGTCTAATGACCAATGTCTGCACTTAGCACTTAGCATATAAAAAGTTGATATGTTCTAAAGTGGAAATTGGAATTGTTCTAAAGTTGATATGCTATTGAAAGAAAAAGCGCATTAAAGTAGGCTACTTTTGATTTCCAGTGGAATTGGAGGCCGAGGAACCAGAGGTAGTGTTCACAGCTCGGCAGAAGGTAGCCACACTGGGCTCCTGCTTTTCACAACTAACGCACAAGGCCCTCACTATATTCCAAAACAGTGCCAAGATGGAGGTATGAATCTTTGCATAGTTATAATGAAATTTATTCCTAATTTCGTCTTTTAAATACAAATCTTTAGATAATACTAAAATAAGTGACATTTGTTGTGAAAACAAGTGAAACGTCCGCAGACGGAATTCAACCTTTATGCTATTCAATGGCATACATTGCAACAAACTAAAAACCAGTCTTATAATATGGGTATAATGTGGTGAAAGAGTGCAATTTTCGATCTCAAAAACACAAAGGAATGACTGGTTTTGTTTCATAATTAAGATTGAAATGCGAATAGTTTTTACACTTGTACCAAAGTACAAAACACAGAAAATCTTACAAAAATAAAAAAGTTATTTACAACAAAGTGCTACCATTAAAAGCGTGTACAGTTTTACCGTGTATACGAAACTTTTGCGAATAAATTTAATGTACACAAAAATATTTGAAGTGTAGGTAAGTCAAACTTTGTGACTATTTTCATATGGTAGGCAATACGGACATTGCCACTACAAAAAACATACCTATATCTATCAAATTGACGTCATGCGTGAGTATGTTTTTGTCTTTAGTGTTATACAACACTTACAACATTCATCAATGTCTGTTCTCATGTCCATTTGTGTATAGTATGTATGCAAATGTCTGGCTTTTTGTGACAAAGTCAACTGGCAGCCCTGTGTATTTGTAGCTAAAGAAACAATTCAATCTCTGGTGTCTTCCAAGTGAGTGTTAGATGTTGTCTACAGAGTTCTTACATATTGGTAACTATACAGACACAGATACAGGCTCGGCCTAGTGTGAGGGCCGTCAATAACACTTAACTTTAGCATAGGAAGAGAGCTTTATAGCAAATGCTGTAAATAAAAATTTCTTATTTGTCCTGCAGTGGAAATCGAACCCCCGCCTCTCGCGTTTCAGCCTGCTACTCCGTAACCGCGCCGCACAAGTTGTTAAAGTCATATCTAGTCTAGTAATGTAATTGACTAACTAGTGGGCTTCATCCATGTGTAGTTTCTTTCATACAAATTTCAACTCCCCGCTGTGCCCCGTTAGTACACCGATAGACCACAAAAGGAACATACCCTCCAAATTGCAGGTCTTTAGGACTAACAGTTTAGGCCGTGCGTTGATAGTCAGTGAGTGAGTTAGTGAGTCAGTAACACAATGATTTTATGTAAATTGATGGTTTGCTAAGACTGGGGTATGCAATACACAAAGGTGGACACAACAAACCTACACAAAAGTACTTGATGTGCATAATCTCTGTAGATTGTAAGTATTCAAAACTGCATTTATTTACGGCCTCAACAACTTCAATAGCCTTTGGCACCGTAATTAAACCTGATGTCTACAAATCCTGTTGACACTAGCAAATGACTAACTTTAATAGACTTCCTGACCCCTCTAGACCTCATAAAACTTTGCCCTTTAAGGTGTGAGCAAACATATAAATCTTGAAGTCATTTTATGGGTTTTAAAGTCCACTTTTAATAAAACAACAATAAATGAATTGTATAATTTTTTAGAAGGTTTATTCTAGGCTTGGTTTCCTCCAGGTAGGGCCGCGGTCGTAGGGGTGTTTGTGGAGATGTCTTCGGTGCGTGGGGCGCGTGGTAGTGCTTTCAGACGATGTAC
Source organism: Operophtera brumata (assembly GCA_932527175.1). Lineage (NCBI taxonomy): Eukaryota > Metazoa > Arthropoda > Insecta > Lepidoptera > Geometridae > Operophtera > Operophtera brumata. The sequence goes on along the minus strand of OW052237.1, from coordinate 6,157,648 downwards.
TGTCTCGCTCTGACGCCTTGTCGAGGATTTGTTTGTCCTCGGCCATCATGTCGCTTTCTCCGTCCTCGGAGTAACCGGCGTCATCTTCGATGTCATATTCAAAGTCCTCATATGAATCTTTGTCTGCCCTGAAATTATTTCAAGATGTTTATTGCTTTATCTAGTAATCATACTCGTACTATTGAAATCCACAGATCAGTGGATAATGTCAGTGTATAGAGGATAATGTTTGCTCGTCAGGCAACTGAGATAACTGAGTTGAATAGTTTGACGATACATGCAAAACCGTTATGCATAACCTAACGTGTATGTTCTTCTTAATTCATTCCATTACCTAAGGTAGGTAGGTAAGTATTATTTTATTAGGCATCAGCGTCCGTCTCATTGTTCGATAGGCATCACACTGGCGCTTCCCACCTATTAGTAAGAAGGATCATCAAAAAAGCCAAGCCGTGTTTGTTGTCCGATTCTTCAAAGGTTTAGTTTGCGTTGGTACAGTTGCACACCGCTTACACTGTTTTACACTATTTTTAAGACGATTCAAAATTATCCTTGTTCACTGAATAAAATGTCGAACTGTGGCGTGGCGGGCGAGTAGCCGGCTAGGATGCGAGAGATTCAAATTTTGCGGGGTAACAGTTTGTATGATCTCCCATATTTGTTCCTCGTTTGGGTGTTATGTTCGTGGTACTCGTAGTTCCTGATATCAATGACACGGGATCCTAGTGTGAATGAGGAACGCCTAGGAGTTGGAATAAAAACGTTGTTATAACTCACTTTATGTCTTGAAGATGCTGCAGCAGTTTGTCCGTTTCTAATATGCCGTTCGACGCTGGGCTCGGCATGTCCATTTCCTCGCTGATTTTCCTCTCGAGTTGCTGCAGCGCTGCATCAGCGCGGTTCGTCAGGTCCACGAACTTTTCAGTCAGCTGTTTCAGCTCATTCTCTTTAAAGATTCCGTGAGATTTGTTGTGGAAAGCGCTTTCTAGGCGCCGACACGTTGCATCAGTCTGAATAGAAGATTAAATACTTTTTTATACAGCTTAAAATGGCGGAACAAGCAGATGGCCCACCTCATGTTAAAAGCGGGACCCTCTGCCTATGAACAGTGCATTACCTCATATGTCACGTCAACCTAGAACGCGCCCTAAGCGGCAAAGCAATGCGCCCGCCACCCTGAGACAAAGTCCAGTCAAGACAGAGACAACACTCTACCTTTGCACCGACCTCGCCGGCGAGGTCGACGAACCTTCTAAGTACCTTCTGTACCCTACGCCTAAACCGGTACAAGCATGTTCCGGGGCGTTTTGCCCGTTCCTCCCCAACCGGCAACAGCCCAAGCCGAGGTCCGTACCTAAGTGGTGCCCTTGTGCTAGTTGCCCCAACCTAACTTTGCAGGTTGAGCGCCATCTGCGCTCACCAAAAGCCCGGCAAAGCAGTCATGGCCCCAGGCGGTCAACTGCATATAAATCCTTCCGAAATAAAAAAAAACCTGAGACAAAGTGAAAAGTCTCATGTGCCTGTAATTTCAACGGCACCCTTTAAACCGAAACACAGCAATGCGAGCACTACTGCTTTACGGCAGAAATAGGTATGGCGTATTTCCTCTTTCAGAAAAAAGCCCTGCTAGCTCTACTATTACTTATTAGGAATACACTAGCATAGCAAGCTAGTGTATTCCTAATAAGTAATAGTATAGCTTCTATGTGCAACAACATGAGCCGGAAGCATAGGTCTCTTTCGTAGAATGAACGGTCTTGAGCCACCTCCATTCACCGTCATGACGACCTCTGTGGCGCGGCGGGCGAGTGGCCGGCTGAGATGCGAGACGTTGTGGGTTCGATCCCCACTGCGGACAAATGTTTGCATAATCTGCAAATATTTGTTCCGGGTCTGGGTGTTGTGGTACCATAGTAATCTCGTAGTTTCTGATACACACGACACAGGGTATCCTAGTGTGGGACCAGGTATGTTATGTCTTCCTGCCACTTTTATAATGACAACCTACGGTCATCATTTGCCGAATGATGCCAGCTGTTAGCTACTATCTTGTTACCTGAGGCGGTCGCGCTGTGTTTAGAACCTTCATTACAGTGGTATCGTGCTCACGCACGTTGGCTTTTATGGTTTGCAGCTCGTAATATATATTTTGAATCCTGAAAGTAAATTTTTATTATTATTTTGAAAAGTTACAATTGAACCTCTGTTGTATGTACTGGTGGGTTACTATGAGCTCTTATAGCCATGCAGTTGAAAAAATATTCAGTTCAAAATATCGGTTCCGTGATGTCCGCAACTCTATGTAAAGGCACAGACGCAGAGGGTCTATAGACTTCTGCGATTAAAGTTATTCAACGATGAACCGATATTTTGTATTGAATAGTTTTTGAACTGAATTGATATTAGAGCTCATAGTAACCCCCAGTACTAACCACTAGGAAAGTAATGCACCTCGGCAATCTTTGTTCTTGACTGGCTGTCACTTTTTCACTCACTTTACTTGCAATCAAATATTCACAATCAAATTGCAATCATATGTCACAAATATTTCTGTTTCGAAAAGACGTAGATTGCCAAGGCACATTACTTTCTTGGTACTGTATAGAGCTCATTCTATTTCAAAGATTGTTTCAAAACATGAACTTTCTTTTTGATCAGAACTTCGACCAATTTCTCCAATGCATTGGCGACTTTGTTCGGATCATCTTGCTGCACTGGCTGGCATGAATCCACCAACCGCTTCTGCATGTCTATAACCTCTTGCATCTGGAAAAAATAGTTATAAACTTTACAAAAGTGACTTTCATAATTAAAGTTATGTACTCTATGATACTAGTTATGCTCATGCAGAATCTATTTAGTCAAGATTACCTTCAAATCAATCTTATCAGTATTATCACTGAGCTGACGAGCAAAGCTGGCTTCTAAACCTCCAGAAGTGAGCCTCGCGTCCCGTTGCCTTCTCCCCAAAGCCCTCAGACCATCAGCCAGTTCTCGTCGGGTCACGTTCACCAGGGACAACCCATCCCTCATCAGAGCCTCAAGCACCAAACCCCTGTGCCAGGTGTCCGCGTAAGCACCGTTAACCTGATAAAAAGTTGATTGATTAAACACACAGTGTCCGTATTCAAGTTCGAACTCATTTGGCCTGGTGATCAATCTTTGCTTGTTCAACCCGCTGCCAAATCAGTCATTTAATAACACGGAATGAGTATGAGCTGTTGTGATTAATGTTTACTCGCTCACCTTCTCTAGTAAAGTTCTATGCGCATTGATATTATTAGTGAGGTTCTGCGTGAGCTCCACTATTTTGTCTTGACTTCGCTCTAACTTATCACTGTTTTCTTTTATTGATGTCTGAAATAAAAAAGGTCATGTTAAGGTGGATGGACCATTTTGTGGCACGAATGTTTTTTTCTCGTCACTGCTCATCAATGCGGATAGCAAAAACTGATTGAACTAACAGACATAACAAAGATGTTGTGATTATTAGTTTTTTTTATACTACCAAGTTAGCAAACAAGCATACGGCCTACCGGTTGGTAAGCGGTTACCGTAGCCTATGGACCCCTGCAATACCAGAGGCATCACACGCGCGTTGGCGATCCTTTAAACACTCCTTTGAAGATCCCCTGTTCAATAAACGTTATTGTATTGTATATTTATGTGATTACTGTATGTATGTTGTCTCTTTTTTGCATGAGCTGTGATGAGCAAAAACGAGAAAATTATGCGCACCACAAAATGGACCTTAATACATTTGTATAACAGTAACTTTAAATCATCTGTCTGTGCCAGTTTAAAGCTCACCTGCACATTTGTCTGCAGCATATGCAGTCTGTGCTCCAGTCTCTCGGCCGCTAGCTGAGCCCTTTCTAATTTTAAAGTCAATGTAGTCTCCACGCGATCTGCAAACAATTAGACAATAATTGGCTTCCTGCTTAGCGAGGCTTCTCACGTAAGTGTCTTTGTTAATTTATTCGCTGCAGCCCTATTGCCTAGCAAGCGGATCCTTTTACCAATTCATCGGTACGTACCTTCCTACTGTTGGTCAATTGGTATATCTATGGTACTGGTCTAGGGAAGCAATATTGCGAAAGTACACTTAACTGACGCACCGTAAAATAGGATATGACATAATATCTGACTCATTATCCTGCTCGGGTGAAATGAAGGAGTTATTCCCATCTGTAACGCTCGTCTGAAAATGAATTCGGTACAAAAGGGTATTTCAATTTGTACTGCCATATCTCGCAGTGCCTTATGGCTTTGAAAACTAATGCTATTTAAGACTTTTAAGGCGCATACGTATTTTTGGAGGCTTTACCTCACATAGAGGAGTCAAAGGTATGTGCTGAAAAAATAAATATTAGTTGACCTTTTATCTGTAAAGTGCACGTACGAAAATGTTCTACCTGTTCATTTATAATGCTCATGAAAAATAATAACAAAGTGTAGCTGTTTTCGACTGAAAATTTGATTCAACTTCTAAACAACTTAGAATAATTACTAATTTATTTATTTATTACTAACTAATTGATTAGTTATTAGAATCTTACTTTTTCCTTCACCTAAATGTCGGAGAAGACTTTATCTTCAAGTTGAACGTATGATTCTGTGATGCGACGGTTTTTCAAATAATAGGTTTTTGTTCTGTAATTTTCTAACTTACCTGAACTTTAATGAGTTAGAAAGTGAGGGAATTTGGCTGGTGTATGTGCCTTAAGCAATTACGAAGGCTTTGACTTATTACAACACGTTAAACATTGCGTTTTGCTTGCAAATATTGTGTACTCAAAGGTATTTTATATCATGTATGAAGCATTAAATGTTGTCTCCTGAGTGGCTGTAACAGCGCTGCTGCTTTCAATATTGCCAGTATTTGTGTCAAGTAGACACTAAGTAACGGTTTAGTGGTAAAGTAGCGTGATTTATTTGTTTGACATCGCGGTAGTTACCAAGTTTGTCCTGTATGTCGTCTAGGCGGCGAGCCTGCTTCGCTTGCACAGCACTCATTGTGTCCAATACCCGTAGCCTTTCTTCGATGCTCGTTAATATACTTGTAATATCCTGTAACCAAAATAATATATTTTTCAAAATAAGATTTATGAAGTGTTTCTTCGGGCTGAGCGGTTTTCGGAACCGCGAGCTGATCAAAATGAACCCAAACACTGGCATTACCCATCAAGGTATTCCGTTATCCAACAGCCGTCTATCAGCTCGTTGTCTCCATATTATTGGATTTTCAGTTATGCAAAAGGTATGGGTTAAGATCACGTTAAACTTTTCACATACTGTAATTTAATTTAAAACTTTAATTTAATTTAATTTCTTGTATTTTATTTTCTCATTTTTTCGCTTGAGCCATTATATCCTTTTTTCTTATTATTAAAATAAACTATAGTAAAAAAAGTTCTACTATCGTGTCGCTAACACGGGGTATCTTCGATCGGCCGTTGTAGCTAATTGTACCGTCCATTTCAGCATTAGCTTCGTTCTACACTGTAGGTAGAGCCTACAAAATATGATTTCTCATACCTTATTGTTATGTGTCTTCTGTGAGTACATACGCAGGCTGTGGGGCTCGGCAGGCGAGGTGCGCGCCAGCAAGAGGCACGCGAGCGCCGCCACGGCCACGCTTAACATCGCCCCGTCTGAAAATAGAAAATCACCACTTATGATTTCACCTCCATTTCCTATAGAACCGATCATGAACCGACTGGCCGAAAAAGGCTTGAGAATATCCCGGTCAGAGTTCGAAGTCAAGATTGTCACATCCATATAGAGATGAGACCTCATCCAAATAAAATAGCAGTAGTAGAGCTTTTTAGTGAGTTGTCCGGGGAAGTAGTGCTCGCATTGCTGTGTTCCGGTTTGAAGGGTATTGTTTCCGGTGAAATTTCAGGCACATAACACTTTCATCTTTATTTCTTAGGGTGGCGGGAGTAGTGCAATGCCACATAGGGTGCGTCCTAGGTGGACGTGACTAATCAGGTAATGCACTGTTAAAGGCAGTGGTTACCGTTTAATATCAGGTGGGGATCTGCTTGTTCCGTCAAACAAGAAGATAGAAAAAATAAACTGGTGATATCGCAAGCATGATTGTTTTCTTTCCAAGTATCTTTTCTGTCAGAATCTGTAACTTATAAACCTCGTTCGGCTTGTTCATTCGCATTTGTGTGATACAGACGTGCGGGCTAGGTTGTAAGCTAGATTGATTTAGCACCGAATTAGCTCAATGTAATTGCAGCAACAGGGAAATGGTTTCACAGAATCATAAATTGGCCTAACCAACGGTAAACCGTCACATCTACTCAATAAACCTTATTACCAGCTAATTTATTACTCGCGTGCATTAATCCACGTACCAGGTACGTATACTTAGCTGTCGGCGCGGCACCCACCCATTTCTTGTATTCACTGACCAAATTAAGATTTTTAATTATGCATTGAGGATTTACTATCTTCCGGTTTTGTAAGTAAATACACAGCCCGACATAGGAATGTCGCCATTGTTGTTTATGGACAATTGTGGCAAAACTAATCAAGTGAAGTGCCATGATACGACTTTCCCTGAGATATTGTACGCCTGTCCGTTGGAAATGATTTACATTATAAAGTCGCCAGACATTTTAGTACTTACCGCCAGGCCACCAGACCGCACCTGTTCTGTTTACTGCCGATACCCGGGATCATAAATGATTTGATTTGCAATTTGATGGTACTTTATCATGTTTTATTGGTACGCGTTGTTTGTATGGAGCATCTTGTTCAGTTACGTACAAACGGGAACTTCTCATCAGCTTTCGTGAATAAAGCAATAGAGTGATATCGAAAACGCATTAGCGAAGACGAATTGAAAATTATTTATGCTTGTGGGAGAGGCAATTGATATGGTAGTGTTTATTATAATCTTGAATGTAGAAAAAAATGATAGAGTGGCGCGCAATGATTACTCTGAGCCGTTACTGCAGTCCTTTTAATGGTATATTAGAGGCTTTATGATCGGGCTTACATATTTGATTATAGGATTAACATTATAGCGATGTACTTAATTGGTCGTTAAAAGAGGCAAACACTATCTTCTGTTTTCCCAACTTAGCTCTGTGACGGAAAGTTATCCGATTCTAACCAAGCCCAGGGACCCGCGATCATTTTGAAAAATAATAACAATACCGTTACTGTTGTGCTATTTTGTATCGCGCAGCTTATCATCTGATCTGATAATATATAGAATGAAACTAGCATTGTAGATTTTCATACAAATATTTTAGTTGGATTGATTTGCACACCATATTTTATTAGAAACTGTCAAACCACGGTTCAAGATTAGTATTGATCATGTGTACAAAAATTCAGTTTTATGAGATAATATCTTCGACCAAAGTCCTTTTTACTTTGGTCGAAGGATAATATCAAAAATACGAGTAAACTTAGTTTGTATACAGATCAAGAGCCTTTTACTCCTTTTTAAAATGTTTTGATCACTTTAAATTCGATCACCTGTCTGTCATCCTACTTCTGATTTAAAATTAGGAACTAACTTCACTCTGTAAATATTGATTTAGATTGTACTACGTTCTCGTTTGAGATTTCCTATTGTCCGGACTCATTTCACGAAGGTATATAGCGGTTGGTAGGCGTGCGTCCCATCATTGACGATATGCATTGTTTATACCACGATGAACGACAGGTGTGCCGTCTCGTCCTGTTTATATGCATCATATGTATTTATTTGCATTCCGCTGCAGTTCGTGGACCCCGTTCTATCAGATTATCATTGTCTAGCAAACGCTTGGGTCAACCTTTCAACAGCGCTTTGCCGTTTGCATACGTTTTATGGCTAGATGATAGTTTATAGTTTACTAGCGACTCGCCCCGGCTTCGCACGGGTAGCCCCCGGTGAATAACAGCCCTCCCCCCGATTTTATTACTTATTCTGCTATTCGGAGCGGAGAAGAATCCACCAAAAAAGAGATAACTAACATCGGTCCAGCCTATCTTGAGTTATAAGTGGTGTAACTAACACGACTTTGTTTTATATATACAGTTGTGGTCATATAATTAAGAACGATTTGAAGTTCTAGAAGTTTTATATTTAAATCGTATCATACACAGAGATGTGTACCTTCTGAGAAGCAACTAGTTATGTTATATAATAGTCACATTAATAGAGCAACCTGACTTAAGAATAAAGTATGAAATCGCTTACTATTTTTTGCAAATTTTATTGATTTTATCAAAGTAACACATTCAAATAGTAATGAAACTGGACAAATAATTAAGAACGAATTATTTAACTGCTCGGGAATTGTTTTGTATGACACTTAGATTTAAAAAATCACAATATTATGTAGCACAGGAAACATAACAAGGAATTTAATAAATATTTAACTAAAATTAATAGTTAATAGCATATCCACGGCTTTTAATTACAGCCTTACACCGGCGAGGCATTGACTCTATTAATTTTTGACATTTCGCAAGAGAAATAGAGTTCCATTCTTCTAAAAAAACGTCATACAGCTCTCTTAAATTTCCACACTTTGTATTTGAAACCTTTTTCTTTACTTCAAACCACAGATTCTCTATTGGGTTTAGATCTGGACTGTTAGCAGGCCAGTCTAAGACAGAAACTAATTGCGCTGTAAGAAATTCATTTACGGTGCGTGCAGTGTGCTTTGGATCATTGTCATGCTGGAATGTCCAAATGACCGGTAGAACGTCTTCAGCGTATGGTAACATTATTTCTTCCAGTATATTTTTGTATTGGAACTGATCCATGTTACCTTCTATCACCTTTACAGGTCCTACACCATGTCCAGAAAAGCAACCCCAAATTTTCACATTTCCACCACCGTGCTTTAATGTAACTTTCGTGTACTTTGGGTCGAATGCTGTATTCGGGGGACGTCGTACATATCGTTTTCCATCAGAACATACTCTGTTTATTTTCGTCTCGTCAGAAAAAAGTAAATTTTTCCACTGTTGCACAGTCCAGTTTTCATACTTTCTCGCAAATGCAAGCCGGGCTTGCCTGTGGCAAAGTTTTAACATGGGTACCTTTCTTGCTATCCTACCGTGCAATTTGTCTTCTACCAAACGTCTTCGAATAGTGCGTGCTGAGATTGCTGAAGGGTTGTTTTCACCAAAATATTATTTTCTAAGCTCATTGGACCCTTTAAAAGGATTTTGTTTTGCCATACGAACGATGTTTCGGTCATCTCGAGGAGTTGTTTTTCTCTGTTTAGGTACACGTGGAACATTCGAAGTAGTTTGATACGTAGCAAAATGCTTTACAGCGTGGAAAACCATCATTTTTGAACATTGCAGATGGTCGGCTATCTTTTTATAAGACCAATTCTTCCGGCGAAGTTTTATTATTACTTCCCTTGTAGATTTATCACAACTTTTATTTTTCCCATTGTTTTTTCTAAAGAAGCAATCACCTCTAATCTTTTACAGCACGTAATGGCGCCAAAATTATACAAACAGTAACAAATCGACTGAGTGTTCTCTATTTAAATTTGAATAAAGGTATAAACTACTTAGCGTTCTTAATTACGTGACCAGCCAGTAATAAGGAATACTTTGTTTAAGAGTAGTGTAAAAAGTTTGCCTATTGATTTTTAGCCAATCATGTGTATCAATGAATACAGTGGTAATATGGAAATGTTTTACGATACCGAGAGAAATAAAAACAAATGCATACAATTAGTTTTGCATCTTAGTTGGAAAAAATCTTCCCTTTATATCAGCGTTCTTAATTATATGGCCACCACTGTATATATAGATTTATTTATAACAGATTATTGTTACATGTCAAGTAGTTTCATAAAGCATTCAGGTCATAGGTATAGGTGCATACTGACAAATTAATACAAATAAAAAACAGAAATTAAGTACTTAGATTACAAGTTCGTCAATTATAAAATTCAATAAATTTAAATCAATTCATACAAATTATAATATAAAACACAAGTCACAAATCTAAACATTTTCAAGAATTACTCATTTCATTAAATTGACATTAAATGTCATATTACATTAATTACAGTCTAAGTACAACCTAATAATGATCTTGTCTTTTGTAGTTATTGCATCAAATAATGTTGATTTATTATTACAAAAAATATAATTTACTTTATAATTGTAGATTTGTTGGCGAATCCAATTAAAGCTGTGTAGCAGCGAGTGTAGCCAAAGCGCGTTCTATAATTTAATGTGATGTTCCATCTTCAGTTGTTTATTATCACGGTGTCAGTGTCGAGATCTGGCAAGCACGTAGTCGCGCTCATTTCATTAACATTAGAATTCGTCACGGCCCTACTGGTTACAATGTACCACTTTTAATTGACGTTCGAATAGACGCCCAGGCGGTTACTCTAGCAGCGTCCCAATAATATGGTAGTACAGGGCAGCAATCACTGACAGCTAAATAATCATGATCAATGGTTGTCGATACAGCAATTTCATTTAATGACTCCTCAATAAGGAAATACCATCCCGCATACATATTTCAAGATCGATAAGCTCACGCTCCCAAATCGATATCGGCTATACACAGCCTCGTTAAACTTGTCATGAAGTATAATAGAGAAATATTGTTGTTCGCATTGAGGGAATCCGTCATTACATTTCTGTTTCCGGTACATACTCTGGAGGCAATTTGAAATTCAGAAAGGGAGGTGGAGTGAGTATTTGGAGTGCGTCGACCGCGGCGTGATTGAATACTCGTATTGCGAACGGAGTGCAGAATGCAATAGGGAATTACGATTATTTCCGCGAATTGTTCTTTCGCTACTTTTATTATATACTCTTATTCCGTTGTTAAAAAAGGTTGTTAATTGTACGTTCGCTATTAAAGTACATGAGACGGATGTGCCAGGGCAATTTACCGCCGCGGCTCCTTGTCAAAGTTCAGTGGAGCTGGAACTACGCCAACGCGGCTATAGCACTCGCTTCCAGGTGCAGTGCTTTCCTCTCTAAAAGGGTAATTTTATTCAGCACTATTATTTTAAACTAGCCTTGTGCCCACGGCTTCGCGCGCTTGGTGTCAAGATAAAAAAACAGTCCCTGCTCCTCCTCTACTGCCGCCCCTCAGCATCCATCTACACTACCATCAAAATCCGCTAAACCGTTGAGTGGAACTATACATTCGAGTGCGTAGTCGCGGGCGGAAGCTAATAAAACATAGAAAAGAAAAGAATAGAATATAAATAGTTTATTTTGAACAGCAAATACACGCGGCTTACACACACAATACAATACAATAATAACACATAGATAACGTAGCTTGCTCAAAGTAAAATATTGTTTGGTATCGGATTGGTAGTTCCGGAGATTACATCCACAGACAACATGGCCTATCCTACAGGTACCCTTTTGGTTTTCGGGATGGTAATTATTGTAGATGTAACCTCATAGTATATGCTATAACTGTACCAAGTTGAAAATCCGTCAAGTAGTTTCAGTACGATAGTTTTTTTAAGATTCAGACAGAGAGAAAGAAAAAATAATAATAAGTTTTTTGTCAAAAATATATTTTTCAATACAAGCTTTCATAAAATTAGTGATCGTAACCGTTTGCTGATCGAAATGAGCCTAAACACGGCCAGTCTACTAATATTATCTCTCGAGGAGTTCCGTTGTCCACCTTCCGTCTCCATCATCAGATCAGCTCGCTGTCCCCATAATATTGCATTGTCATCGGAACTTGACAGGTATGCAAAATATCATCTCAATCGGTTGAGGATAACTGCTTTAAAATTCAGTTACAAGATTCCACGCGGACATACACTGCAAGTTAAATAAAAGCATGTAAAAAAAAACTGTTTTGGGCTCTATAAGTAAGTAATAACCTCAATTATAATTTTCATAAAATATTGAATGTACAGAGTCGGCCCTGTTACATTTTTATTAGTATAAGTATAGATAGATATCATCATAATTAGTTTCGTACTCTTTGTGCTTCGAAAGGAGTTTCTGTATAAAGTCATAATTAGCGATTAATGGAGGAATGTTTGATTTTACAAAGTCATTGGCCTTTTAGTCCTTGTCTCTTCCTATTGTATAGGCGGGCTTCCTCGTGAGATCACGTTTATTTCGATGCTTCGAGCTTTCGTAGTAGCAATCTCTACAGCCTTGTCATCACGTCTCCGCGATGTTTAGAAACTATTTATTTTAAACAGACTGGACGCGTCGGCCGGCGCAGCATCAACGTTGGAAATTAATCTGATTCCATTCTAGCAAGTCACGATGCTTCCGTTGTTAAATTAAAATGCAGGAACGGAAGATGTCCTATTTTTTTTTCAACCGTGATACGTTAATATTTACCACAAAAGGAAAGCGACAGACCACCCGAAATTACTCGCTGACTTTCCTGTTGCATCTTAATTGTTGCGTTCTTGCGCGCGTCCTCGTCGAGCTTTTAAAAGCTTGTTTGGTTTTAAACAAATGTTGAATTGTATGACTAAATTAATGAAGGCTTATGGAAAAGAAGCTTAAATAGAGCTGGTACAAAGTTCATATAAGACTCCTAAGTGATCTATTTATACAAAGGCGTAACATCACGCACGGTAATCCGCGTTGAATGCCGAACCCCTCGCCTCGAATATCCTAGCTCATGAATGTCGTAGATTTTAATAAAGATAAATAGCAGATCTTACTAGCTTTACGCCTGTTAAAGCTGTTATTATCATAAAAATCAGGGCATCGTATCGTACCGTTTACGAAAATGAAATAAGGTCAGTAAGTCGATACCTTCGACTTAGATACAATTTATGGGCATAACGATTGAATGTACGAAAGTGGATTCAATAAATAACATTTTCCGTGTCATCGTATTTAGGTCGACGATATTAAGGTTTCTCTCGATTGTAATTAGCATAATAGTTGTAATTTTTGCTTGATCGTGATCGTGTAGCTGGGAGCGGGAGCGGTGGCACGCCTCAACAAAGTTTACTTGGTGCGCGACTACGCGAGCTCCGTGGAATGTTGTCGGGTAGCTGATTATAAATTTGCCTTTATGTTGCAATTTTAAGTGACTCACCATTCTTAACATTTTCTCCTGTGGCTAAATAAATAATAATTAAAAAAAAGTCGCCAGATTGAATTGTTGCTTCGTCATTCGAATTTAACAACTTAATGACTGCTTTTTGATTACAAATTAACGTGTTGTATTTTTGAGAAACGAATACCTCCTCTGTAAATCAAAGTACGCAAGGCCTTTTGGACGCTTGTCATCACAGAACGGGCCCTCGTCAGAAAGATGATGCATGACATGTGACTGCTGCTATCACGCCCATTACTTAGTTTGTTAATCCACTCGATGACGTATATTTATTTAGAGATATATTTAACCAGCCGAGGTTGACGTCCTCAATGAAAGTGTGGTAGCCCTGAATCCGTGTAGTGTTTGCTTGCTTGCTTGCTCTATTGCAATATCAACAATAAACTGTGTTAATATACGTAAAGATAACTAGGAATGCTCCTAGAATATGTTATCTGCTTGCGTTAGGTCGTTTTACTGTCCTCGTTTCGAGAGACTGCCGATAGTTAATTCATCTCAGAAGAATAGCAGGATGTGTGAGGTGTTCTGCCGTATTGTTAAGTTCAGTAATCATTATTAATGTATGGGTCGTCAACGTCACAGCATGTTATGGGTTTGTGTAGACGTAGAACGCTGTAAAGCCGTTACAAAAAAGACAGTGTATAGTTTACGTTTCCAATGACATTTGCATAGGTTTTGTAATGCCATTGTCATCGGTATGTGTTGATTGCAAGTAGGTTGGAGCTGAAGCAGACGGTGCGGCGCGTCGCGGCTCACACAAACCGGCTGCCAATAACATCCTAACTAACTCTCGTTCATCTGATCACACTATCGTCTCTACATTACACGTAAATTCGTAAATGCACTTATTTTCACTTAGGCTGTTCTACCCACGAAATAATCGGAATGTTTCTTGTTCGCAGTCGCAAAGCAAATAAGAATTTTGTAAGCAATTTTCTAGGTGATGTCACTATGTTAACACTAGGTTTGTGAGGAAATTTTCTCAGAATGAACATTTGGTTACGAAAGGCCAAATATTGTTATGATTTATTGAAGGCGATGTTGCGTGACTGCTACCGTTTTACTATTGTTATTTTAATGTGGTGGTAAAATACCTTTATTCCCATTGTTTCTTTCACATAAAACTGAACTAAATTGGATCCAGTCCCATGAGGGAAAGTGGTAGCTTCGAAAACTTTAATAGATCTCCAAAGAGTCTATAAATCGCGTGACGTGTGCCGCAGGCCGCGAGTAAATTATTACTTAATTCAACTATTTAGTAATATTTTTCTTTTGATTGTTTAACTTATTACCAAGAAAAGTAAAAAGGATTTTGATAGTGTTTCACACGCACTCTCTAACGTCGATCACGAATTAATTTACAGCGTAAGCTTTATGTTAGAAGAATGTAATCCTACGCATGACTAGGATAGACGCTATTACGAAGCAGTGGAGAAGCTTGCGTCCTACATCTCCCTGGAGAGCCATTTACAATTGAGATTGTGCAATTGTGTGCTGCATATATAAGCCGCTGTAATCTAGATACACTACCCACAAACAAGTTGCACTGAAGCATATGCACTTGTACCTTGCTCCCGCTATTGATTCTAATCAAATGTCTCCAAAACAATACCTATTGCTTCATACCGAGCTTTAAGCTAACCTGTTACTGCATTGTCTTGTCTCAACTGATGGCCCTTGATACGTGCGCTCAGGGATTCATTCAAATGGATTTTATTTTTTCTGGCATGGTACCTATCGGTGCCAAGTTTAATTTAAATATGCAAGTGAATGATATCATAGATGTTAGTTTCAAGAAAACAAATGGTTAGAAAGGCTGATTCATAGTTGTGGTGTTGCCGAGGCTCTGTATTGTCATGTCAAGGAGGTCAACACTCCAGGTTCAATGTCTCACGCATTACAGAAGACTTTTAAACAATACCCCATAAATGTTAAAAAGTAGATAAAGCGTTTTAAAATTTAAGTGTACAATCCAGTCAGGATAAAGACATCAAGAATGCGTCAGTAAACGCTTTGTTCGTGATTTAATGGAGTTTGAAGAATTTACCTATATCCTAAATAAGCCTCCAGCATCAGAAACAAATGATGGCTATAATATATAGCTTATTTATGAGCCTCGTATCTTCGGCTATGTTTACAAAGTTATTAACTTTCGCCGCTATGACTTGAAAATGACAAGCACTATTTAAGGAACGCTGATGAATTCAGTGTCCTTGGGTGATATTTATACTTAAATGGCGTCGCAGAATTTGAGCTTGTACTACTTGCTTGGCGCGACGACATTAAAATTATTAAATTCTGGGATACAGGACATTGCAAAATAATGGAAATTGAGGCCTTATCAGAAAGTATATTTTATGTTAGGTTAATGTGAGAGTTTTTTTTTTTTTTTCTAAAAAAAGACGTTTTCAAAAACTTGACAAACATTTTCAATGACTTAAAAAAGAGTAGTTGGCTTCAACCGACTCAACTTTTCAATTTTCCCAAAACCATACTCAATTGAATCTGCAGATATTTTATTTATTGATTTATTCAACTAGAACAGCACAGGCCAATTACACTAGCATCTTATGGGACGCTTCCGTCTGGTAGTGATTTTGATCAGTTGAGCTACCTTTAGGTAAATATAATTACAAATTAGATCATCATGAAAATATACAAAATAAAAATGACAAAGTTTTGGTAATACCAAAATTATAGAATTGAAGCTATCGTGGTTGGGAATCATTTTAAATAAATAACGGCTAATTACCCCTGTATTTCTGAAGAGGCTTCTGAATATAGTTCTGAATTCAGTCTCGATACGTCAGCAAAGCGACGAAATACAGTGGTAGTTAGCCGTTATTTATTTAAAATACTAAAATTGCTTAAAAAAAAACGAAAAATGCATTATTTTTTTCTTCAACATTCGCTTAAATTTTCTTAAAAACCTCGTGTACAAAACAAGAGGTAGGTCTCTTGAAGTCTTATTATGTTGCCACATCCTGTACAAATTGTAGATATAAGTTCTCAAACAAAAATACTTATATTTTTGGTCGTTGAAGGGTGCCTGCATTCCTTATTTTGTAATTTGTGTTTCTGTCGTAGTTAAATACTGATCTTAGGAAGAAATCCATCTTACTAGGATCTCTAATGTCTGAAAAAGGGGCGTTGGTATTTTGCAGTTTTTATACTAGTTCAATTTTCTATTCTCTTTTTTACTTTATGCCAGCCAACCGTTCATACATCGCAATATCGTGAGTGACATCATCTACGGTCGTTCAATTTTTTGACCTAAAACGTGAAAAAGTAAAAAGTCTGATGCATCTCCAATTAGAGTTAAGTTAGATTTATGTCTAGATAAAACATCTTCTATGGTTTCACTTAAATAATTATTTCCTAACTTGTTTCACCTTGTTTATTTATCTAAAAGATTATGCAAACATAGTCCTTCATATTTTCAAATAAATGTATATTCTATGCTAATACAATCTGCATGTCGTGAAGAAATAACAAATAAACGATCATTATAATAAATATGTAAGCGATCGTTCTGGTTTTGTTACATTAGTCGGGATTATGACTCAATAGGCAATCCGAAGCATAAAATTATGCGAAGATGTTATGCTGCCTCTCTAGTGACATCGGCTCCTAAAGAACCGGCTGCGCTGAGACACTGGCTAAGTCGTGTCGAGCCACGACTATAAAAGGATCCCGAAGTAGCATACAAATCATCGAAAATCTGTCGAAATAATTTTCGTTCAGAGTTATCAAATGCAACTCCCTAAATTAGGTTTACAGAAAGGATAAAAAAACAAGGTCGCATGTAGTGTACATGTTTGTGTGCCCGAACAAATAAATGGGTATTTTAAAAGTTTTCCTCCTCTGCTTTGGTTTTTATCATCACACGTCTGAATGCCAGGTAAAAACTTTGCATGTAGTGTATATGTGTATAGTATAGTGTATATGTGTGCCCAAATTAATAAATATTTTTAAATATTTCCTCGTCTGCTTTATTATCATCACACGTCTGAATGCCAGGTAGAGTAAATAAATGCAAAATAAGGGTCAGCGCAGACCAAGAGCACCAAGGGTCTGTTCTAGCAGTTTTCCACTGAGAAATGAAAACGTCCTACTAGATATGTAGTTGAAAAGAGCGTGCGGTAGAGCGAATTATGTCTTACTATTTAAAACTCTATATGAATTTGAATAGACTATATTTATGAAAAGTTAAAAAACTGCTCATGCAGATCTGCAGTGATCAGAGAGCGATCGGGGTGTGAGTTTGTGACGTGCGGACAGACCGGAAGACATGACGAAATTATAAGGGTTCTATTTATAAACCATTTTGCTTGGGAACCCTAATTACAATATTACTATGATTCGCTTTAAAACCACCAGACAACCCCGTTCGTTGGCGCGCTTTATATGCTAATATAATTTATTATGCGGAATAAAGTCCTTTTTTGAGGTCGTACTAATAGTTGACAAAAAACTGCATCCAAATTGATAAGCACTTTTAGAGATACCAATAAACACAATCAAAATTGTATGAGCCATTTTGAAGGTACAGACGAATAAATACACTTTTTTTTTAGTATAGTAAGTCGGGTTGTTTTTTTTTTTTTTAATTAAAAATGTAAATAAAATATATTTAAAAAAAAAAACACAAAAACACGGAGGCACAAACGGTAGAAAAGGTAAACCAAACTAACAAAAAAAAAATTACTTGTTCTGCTGACTCTGACCTATAAATTGCCGAAACATCAACATAATTATTATTCAATAATGGCCACTCAGGGAAAATCGACAATTGGAAGAAAAGCGACTACGAGAGGCGCTACTACATAAAACTACACTGAGGATTCATTTCACGAGCTAATTTTTAACAGGCATTAGTTAAGTATCCATTACGCTTGCTTAAGTAAAATTTATTTGTGCGGACGTTAGGTATATACAAGGTTCATTTTACAGTACATTACATTTTATTTTCTCAGAAAACCAGAAAACAATCTTTTGTTTTCGATTCTTGTTTCAAATGCATGGGTTACGAAATACTGGTACTTTCTCTCTCGTAGCAGCTGATACATGCGGGTAGTATGGAGGTTAAAACAACATTGTGTCGTCTTCACACAGACATCGATGCAAATCCCTGCTAAGCATCATATCAGCATAAATTGAATTCATCTAGATTTTGATTCGAAGTAATTTGATCGCTCAGGAAACTGGTTCGCTTGCCACATCGATCCGAGGATTATTATAATTGCTTATCTTAAACTAGCCTTTTGCCTATTACGGCTTCGCACGCGTGCGTTGTTGTATGAAAATAAGTCTCCCTCTCTCCAGCATCCATCCACACATCAAATATCATCAAAATCCGCTCAATTGATACGACATACGTTAGAAAAGATCGTTAAAAAATTCCATTAAAAAAAGTTTTTCAGTTTTCCTTTACTTTTCTAATTTATCGGGCAACTTTTCCAATTTTTCTTTTCCTAAACACATTCGGTTGTGCAATGGTGTATCTGGATTTAGAATAAACCCCTCCGTCTCCTCCCGTGGATGTCGTAAAAGGGATTACACCATGGGTGGGCCACCACCTGAACATTACTGCGATCACCAATTCGGTGATTCGTGGTGATTATGGCAAATCCATTGCATTCTTTGCCTCGTCTAACAGTGGACGTCTGAAGGCTGATGATGATGATGATGATGATGATGATGATGATGATGATGATGATGATGAACCTTATTCAGACTAAAAGGAGTTTTTTTTTTTTAATTGCCCGAACTTCTTTGCCTTTTTAAACGAATTTATGTAGAAATAAACGTCGATTTTAAACGAGGCTACGAATTTGAAAGGTATAATTTCCACTGCATGAACGCAGCATGCTAGTTTACAGAAGCAGTTTGTCTTTGTTAGGGTAAAGTTTGTCTTTATGTTATTATCTATCTTGCAGTTGGGGACGTGTCGGGAGTTTTATTTGTGAACAAATACGAGGCACTTGTGTAGTGGTAGCGTCTGGAGTGCCGCAGGCGTCCTGTTTGCTCACGCTGACATGCATACCACCTTGTTTAATGCGACCGATTCCTTTTAACACGGGTATTACACCTTTCATGTTCCACCTTGTCTGGGCGTGAAAGATATTCTTTCATGCTATCCAAGATATAATTTTCTTGATTTTGGCTTATCCATATACAAACTGTAACTAGACCGAATCTGTACAATAAATATTTTTTGCTAATTCTCTTATTGAAGTAATAACTTATTACCCGATGTAGAGGTAAGAACAGCATTTTTTAATGAATTTTTATCTGTCTATCTGTCTGTCTCTTTAAAAAATCACAATATGTTATCAACATGATTGGTATCAAAGCTGATTTTTATCACGACGAGCGTGTGAAGCCGTTGGCAAATGGCTAGTCTAGAATAGAATAAAATCGTTGCGTGACGGACTGACTCAATCACGCACTGACTGACTATCAACGCACAGCCTAAACCGCAAGTCCTAGAGATCTGAAATTTGGAGAGTGATTCTGAAAATTATTTTACTACTGGGAAGCTTCCGACATTATCCCTGAGTGCTCTAGCTAGACTATTTTTGTTGTGATGCTGACCACGCGTGGACGAAGTCGCGGGTGGGACTAGTTTTTTATATCAAAAACAACGTTCTCTACTTTTGGTCCTTATTTGTCTACCAATTTGTAGACGAGCTATTTATTCCTAGCGCGTGAGTCCACCTTAAAAGTCTTGAAGTTATGAAAGCTCTCTTGAAATGTTGAAGCTCTACCAATTACAATGTCTATTTTGATCGCATCTACTCTTGATATTACAATTTATAATATAGGTCGTATAGTTTTATGCCTTCTGGAGATTTTATCCATATCGCAATTTACATCGGTAAGTTCATCGAGTTCCCGTTGTTCCCGTCTCAAAAGCAAGCTTGTTCCGCGTTCGAACATTATTTATGGCTCTTAATTATACTCCTATGCGGTGTATTGATTTTACAGACCTACATGACTTTCCTTTCTGCTTAATAAATGACTAAAGTTTATCTCTTACCAATCTAAACTTGAATTAGGATCATGCATTCGCAACAATTAATGTTAATCGATTCGAATTGCGATTATTTAACCGAATGATTCTAAATAGTGGCCATTGATTACACATCTCTGCATAGTTAACTGGTGATGCTACTGACCGCACTCTCCACATCGAAGGGCCTTACCTAACAAGTATCTACTCGAACTCAAGGCCCTCATAATCTCGCTTTTTTTCGTATAAACACTTGCAATCAATCGAAGTTATTAATAACAGCGTTATTTTTGTTACGTCAGTATTACATACACGTAATTAGAAAAATACATTTATGGCTTTTGAGGTTTTCCTCTAATCGTTTCCTTGACCGGTATGAAATCATCGTTGCAGTAACTAGTGTTTACTCTCGTGTTTACCCTTCACTCGAGCGCCCTACATCGTTATGCAATGCTAGGGCCCCGCAGCTTTCAGGAGCTGGAGGCGAGGCCCGGCTACACCAGTAATTAACGTTACTAGTTTATGTCGGATCATTGATTATGATATTCACAGCGCTTCCTCCGCACGCTCGGCCCTAATGCCTTGATTTATACCGCTGCTGGCGCTTCGTTAATACTCACAGTGGCGTCTGATCTTTTACGTCAGGTCACCTTTTTGTGATGGATTTATGAGCTTGGTTACCGTAGTGTCAAACTTTAGTTAACCTACGTGACCGAGTTGCAATAAGTCATGGCGAAACTGAGAACATAGGTGTATCTAAAATTCGAAATAGAGTACGCCACTGCTCATCACAAACTTTTAGATCACAATAGTTGTCCATCATCAGATTTTATATAAAAACACACGGTTTCTTTTTTTGAAAAGCTCAATAATTGCCATTGACTGGCTGTTTTTACTGTGCCTGATCAATATTTTCAAAAGTTAATTTGATGTTTCCTCTTACTTTTGCAGAAAATGTAATGATGGTTATTTATTAAGCTATTCTCGTATTATCCAAGGATAGAAGGACGTTTTACGTAGTTTCGCAAGCGCGGGTACGCTTTCGCCATGACTCTTTAACAATAGTTGTAATTAATTATCATTTAGCCTTTAACTACATTTTGTTTCTCGAAGCATAAAATATGAACTGTCACATTTGGAAACAGCGGTGATTATAATCTGTGTCGGAATGCGCGACATAAAATTAGCTTGCATTTCTGATTGAATTTGTACCGTTATAGTTCTGAAAATTAGCGCGTTCGGAAAGCTGTCCTGTTACCAGTCTGGTTTACACGTAGAACTCGAGTTTAGTGGGTTCGATTGCCGTCAGCGTGTGCAGCAACGAGTTTTGGCAACCGTGCTCTTTTGATCGAATAAGATGCGGTTATTTTCGCCCTAGTGTATTAATGGATGGTCACTTTCGCTCGAAGTTAGTCTAATTACCCTAGATATATTATTTCTGGTATAATTTTGTTCAAAGTTCTAAAGTCTGTGCAAACCGTAGGTGTATAATTAGGAAACTGAAAATAACTTAGAATTTACAGATTTGTCTCAAGTCTCGACTGTGCATCGCCAGATTCTGGACACTAATAATATTTATTTAAATCTTTGTAGTTGTTTCACTTTAAAATATACTGTAGGTAAGTATTAGATTTGTGTTCTAAATAAATAGGCACCTATATAGGTAAGTGGTGGTTTTCCCTAATAATTAAAACTCTGAAATCGGGAATATTATAACGTATGTAACAGCGGTTAGGTATGAAGTTTAACCTTGACCTTTCACCTAAATTGAAACTGTAAAAAAAGGTTAAATAAAAAAAACTAGGTTATTCATTATTTATTTCGATTTATGAAAGTAATATTTCGTATTTTTCCCCTTGTATTTCGCGTGGTATGAGTTTCGCGCGTATCGTTGTACGTATGCTTGTTTGAATGTGGCAAAAAAAAACTGTACCCAAACGGCTGAATGGATTTTGATTAGAATGGTCTTGACTTAGAAAGTGATACGGGGCACTGCAAATGTTTAAAAATAAATTATAGTGGCCTACCCATAGACATAGAATTTTCGCTATGCTGAACTAGATCTATGGGCTTACCAAATGCAAAATAACTGAAAGGTATCTTTGACGTCAACATGGTTATCAAAATCAAGAGACTCACAAATACGTTTCAAATACGTGTACACATTAGGTAAACATAAATAATCAGATAGGGTGCGACATTTTGAAAAAAACATAATTAATTTTTGGTTTCCTGCAAAATATGTAACTGTTATATAAATCTAAGATCCTGCGTCCAAATCGGTTACGCATTTTTATAGATACTAATAAACTCAATCAAAATTGGTCGAGCCATTTCGAGGTACAGTACAGACGAATAAATACACAAACTTTTAGTTCAGTCAGTTGGGTTTTTTTTCTTAATAATTTTGCTTATAGCCTGTGCGAGAGTCCGCATTGTACAACAAATTCTATGTCCTGTTACGTATCAATTCATATTTTATGAAATTAGAGTAAGACAGGCGCTATCAAATAAAAAAATAAAAATGCTGGATAGTTCACACAACATTATCTAGCCTCAAGCTAAGCAGAGCTTGTGTTATGGGTAGGTACTAGATAACTGATATACTTAATACAATATATTACATGGCTAGTTATATTTTTTATGCATAGAAAATACCCAGAACACCCTGAACAAATATCTGCAGACCGTACAAATATTTATACCGAGGCGGGAAACGAACCCGCAACCTCCTGCGTCCCAGGCGAACCTTCGCCCGCCGCGCCACAGAGGTAGTCAAATACAAAAAACCAAACCAAAAAGACGTCTGCAGAAAAGAAATACCTAATCACTAACTTAAATTACTCATCATACCTCAAGCTGGTCTCTGAACTAATGCAGGTGACCAAGAAAGAACCGGTGACACTTAGTAGAGTCACCAAAAAGAGAGGAAACCTTAATTTTCGCATGGCGGAAATTGCGTGCGCTATCATAACACGCGATAGTGTGATAAGATGATAACACATTGCGCTACCGACCTAGGGTTGGATCCTTGCGCAGACGCAGATTCCTCTAATGTCGGTCGTCACTGACACTGAACTCGCACTGTTCATTTCACACAGTTTTGGTAGATCGCGATGTTCTAAGCACGTGTGCTTGCGGGTCGCATGGCGCGTGTGACAGGTGCGTCCGGCGCAGCATCCGCGGCGACTCTGCGCGGGCGCCGCCGCGCCGACCACGGTTGCAGATAGACACGCCCCGTGCGTACGCGCTACACCCCGCCTGTCAGGATTCTGAAGCCTTCACGTTTTAAAGACGCTTTCCACCGTGTTTGATTAATTTTTAACCCCTGACTAAAAAGAGGGGTGTTATAAGTTTGAGACCATAGTGTGCTTGTCTGAACTCTGTGGCCTCATAGCTCCGGAACGGCTGCTCTGATTTCAATGCGTTTTAAAAAAATAAAAGTTGTTGTTTGCGAGATTAATGTTAGATCTTTATGGAAAAAAATTAAGGGAATTTTTACAGTTTCTAGTTCATTTTTGATGACATTTATCTACAGGGTCTGATGATGACCAGCATAGGATGAACAGGATCTAGGGTACTACTGAAGTTGAATTTGCAAGTTTCAGCTCAAACTTTAAATTAAGATGACATGTCTTCCTCACGCATACTGCAGCGTTATTAATACAAAAAAAGACATTTTATTAATGTTTTTTTTTTTATAAAAAAAAATTATAGATCTATGATCACGATCTCACCTGTTGGTAAAGTGTCGATGTGGCCGAAGTTGAAGCACAAAGGTCAACGACTGATTGTCATTGGCTTCCACGCATTTGATTTTAGCACGATTTAAGCGATTTGAGCAGTCATTTTATTCGTTTTCCGCCCTGTCCTTACGCGAGTCTAGTAATATACCTATAAGTCTGTAGTGAAACCGTATGTTCTAAAAATCAATAATTAAAAAAAAAATGGGCTCTTTGTTTTCGGTGAAACGGATGGGATTGACAATTATCGTATATTTTTACCTTTAATACCTTCTAAACGAAATATTTAGAAATTATAAAAAAACATTGTTATGTTTTTTTATAATTTCTAAATATTTAGAAATTAATTTGAAATGTCTCATACACATGACAAAATTTGTTTTTTTAATCGTCTAGTTTACCCCCGAATATTTTCTTAGGAACATAGTGTTTACTTTACCAAAATGACTACTTTCCCAAAAACGTCTCTTTTTCATAATGACTACTAACCCCCAAAATCAGAATACATTTATTTATGCTATACGTTGATCGGCTCACCTTATGCTTTACAAGTACCACATTTTTTTTCCATTAGATTCGAAGAAAATATGGATTCGGGCGGTAATGTCCCTTTCGCAAAAATGTCCCGCATCGTCAAAACGGCCCGTTCGATATGCTGTGCTATGACATACAGACAGACACGCGAGTGATCCTATTTGATACGTTGGTACCTTTTTACCACCTCAAAAATATATTTAAGTTCAATAACCAAAATCTATTAGCTACCATAAAAATGCATCATTGAGATGCTCTAGCTAAATCTCGTCAAGTCGATAGTAAAACGCGTGAGAAAGTTCGCCTCGTGGAGCCCATAAATCGTGTGTCTGATTTCCACTAAACGAATCCCTTGATTAGCTGCTAATTGAAAGAAGAAGAAATTCTTTGTGGCGTGATCATTGCGGTGAAATGATGTCGCGTTTTATGTTTGTACTTATACGTAATGTTCGATCGTCTGAGCACTTACACATGGAGCCACTGAAGATCTATCATTAATCAATATTTGTATATATCTTGTTACATTACGACTGTTATATAAATGGACTTTCCCTTCGCTGGGGTACCGCTGAATTGTAAACATTTGACTTCCTTGTTCAAAAATAGTGCATGACTATAAATTAAAGGCTTGTATTCAAATCTGAACCCAATGAAATAAATTCGGACAAGTGCGGGTAGGACACGCGCTCTCAGGCTTCCGTGTCGTTGTTTTCGTATAACTTTTCCTACAATGCGGAATTATAGTGATTTGTAGAGCTTTTTCTACAAACTTTACCATCCCATATAATGAGGTAGAAAAATTATAATTCCTATATATTTTAGTTATTCCTTTATTTGAGACACAATGCCTCCTAGCATTTCTGATTTCAGAATTGTGAGGTTACTGAAATACTCTAGAAGTTTTTAGTTTTCGCGATTTCCATACAAAAATTAGATAGTCATTGCCATACCTATATCCTACTAATATTATAAACGCGAAAGTTTGTATGGATGGATGTATCTTTGTTACTCTTTCACGTAAAAACTACTGAATGTATTTGGATGAAATTTGGAATGGAGATACCAGGACTCCCAGAATAACACATAGGCACATTTTTATCCCGATATTCCCACGGGATCGAGACTTACGCGGGTGAAACCGCGGGGCGCTGCTTGTGTATAGTAATGCATTGAGTTAGAAGCTTAATTTTTTACGGTTCTTAAGCTCACAAACGTTTATCAATACATATTATAAAACAAAGTCGCTATTCGCGTATGTCAGTTTGTCCGCTTAGTTGTTTTAAAGTACGCATCGGTTTTTGATGCGGTTTGTACTATCATTTAGAGAATTCTTCTGGAAGGTTTATGTGTAAATAACTTTTGTCGTGCGAAGCCGGGGCGGGTCTTTTTTTAACTTTGTGAATGGCGGAACAAGCGTATGGCCCACCTGATGTTAACCGGTAACCTCTGCCTATGAACAGCGCATTATCTCATAGGTCGCGTCCTAACGCGCCCTATGTGGCATTGCACTGCGCCCGCCACCCTGAGACAAAGATGGAAAGTCTCATGTGCCAGTAATTTCACCGGCACCCATACCCTTCAAACCGGAACACAGCAATGCGAGCACTACTTCTTTGCGGCAGAAATTGGTATGGTGGTAGTACTTCCCCGGACGAACTCTTTCACAAAAAAAGCTCTACTACTAACATTATGGAAAAGGTGTCCAGGGCTAACCAGAAATGTAATGATTACCCTGCGTTGCTAAAAAATATGATTTGAAAACCACTATTTGCTTTTTCTACTTGGAACAGTATCTTCTAAGATATTTTCTTAGAAGATTGCTAATTTATAAATTTTGACGGATTAAAAATATGATATCTTATCATGTAAGAAATCTAAATATTGGTAGAATAATGCTGATAAGCGATTTGGCATTCTCGTGTCATTTACATAGAGCTTTATGTGTAGCCTGGGTGGCGCCTCATTCTTTACAAGAACATTTGTATAAAACACAAATCCTGCTCCCTCGAAACCTCAAATTTATTAGTCAACAAGCTGTGCCCGCGACTTCCTTCGCGCGGTACTTTCTTCTGAACCCTGTGAGATATCGAAATGGAAAATATACGATAATTTAAATTAAAATTCATGTTATAATCCCTAAAAAATTTCGCATAGCGTAACTTACTTCCAAATGACAAAACGTGTAATTTGAAATCCGTAGAGCCTATTCATGACAAACTTTCAGATAATAATTCGTTACACTCAGTACTGTGTTCACGTGGCTTCATGGTCCGTTTTATCATTTTGAATGGATTTCTAAATTTAACCTTATTGGATGATATCATCATCATTGTCTTGCCCTTTTCCCAATTTATTTGAGGTCGGTGCATTACGTCTTTTTTTTCCACTCTCCCCAGTCAGCCGTCACCTCATCATTCACTCCCTTCTCATTCATATCATCTCTCAACGCAATCCATCCATCTTTTCTTAGGTCTTCCTTTTCCCTTCCATCCACTAACATGCATATTCATAACTTTCTTAGTTACATGCGTTTCATCCCTCCTCATACGAGTAACATGCCCATACCAAGCTAATCGATTTCCTTTCAACTTTTCTGCCACTGGTGCAATTTTCAAACTTCCTCTTATATACTCATTCCTTATTTTATCCATCCTTGTCACTCCACACATCCATCTCAATATTTTCATCTCTGCTGCATGCAATCTTCTATCATCCTTCTTCTTCTTCATGGCTCAGCATTCCGATCCATACATAACAACAGGTCTTATTACGGATTTGTAAATTTTATCCTTCAACTTTAGTGGCATCCGTGGGTCACACGTTGTTTCTGTGACCTGTTGTCATTTCATCCACCCTGAGTCGGTTGAGATTGGAATCTCAATTAATGGATGATAAGATGGTATAAATTATAAAACTTATAGCATCATGTAGTCCTTGCAATTATACGTATTTAATGTGAATGAGGTACATAATGTCATTAATGAGTAGAGCTACATCAAAGAGATGGTCAATATATGACAATAACGAGTATAACCGGCCGCAGTGTGGTGGCGCGATCGCGCTCGTATACTGTACAGTAATTAGCCATTTATGATTTTCGATTACCATCAAGCGTGTCCATAAAGTGATCGTTCGACCGCAGCCACCGACAGGTTCCGTAGGTTTACGGCATGCGCTTGCTCTGAGTCTACTATCCGGGTGGTCACCTGCCCTTATCGAGGCTCTCTTAGCTATTACTCATAAAAGCTGTTTGCATACTTCAATCTGCTCATGATCTTCCCCTATCCATAATGTCGATGGGTTCGCTTCGCGCGAAATGTTCTACATAAGAGTTTTTATCAACCCGTTACTAATGTGATTCATTGAGACTTCGAGTATCTTCATATTTAATTTATTAATAGCCTTAACTGATATGCGTTGCATACTTGTTACCCGACTGCGGCCAAGCAAAACTAGGGTTATGATTTTACATTTTGGTATAAATTATTGAACGAGCAAATCGGTTTTTGTATGTGTGTATGAATGTTTGTCGGACGATAACTAAAAATAAAACCCGACTACGCAAAAGCTGAAAACAACAAGGTATCTAAATTTTGTAGGGGAAAACCATATTCCCGATTCGGCTTTCCTCTATGCAACATTTTGATATTTGCCTTTTCAACTTTTGCGAGATACCTAGTCAGGTTTTAGTTTTTTGAATCTGCATTTGTATTGACGACGGCGTTAAATCACACGCGAACTTGACGAGGCCATTAACTTTGTAGGAATGGATGCTGTCCTTTCCAAATGTAATTAATATATTGTATATGCTATAATTTATGAGGCTGCCGCGGTGATTCGGTATGCAAAGTGCGTATGCTATTGGTGAATGGCCGATGATAAAATATAAACATTTAAGCACTTGTACATGGTTAAGTGGAAGTGTTCGATGCACTTCCTCATCGGCGAAATCTATCGGCCGCTATTTACAACGGAGCTCGAGTCTACGGTCGAGTGTTCCGTAGATTTACAACTCACGCCCCAGTGGGCTCGTGCTGTCCTGATTGATAACGTAATATTTACACACTTGATATATGGCATGATCAGTATCTTTTAAAACACAGGTATAAATGGTATATTTATTATGTTTGTCAATATAATTCCGATTCGTGAATCAATGTACCTACTTACATTATGTGCTGCATAACTGCTGATACCACCACCATATATACCACCATAAATATGCTGCACCATATTTGTTGCAGAACAGGGCTGTTTGTGTAAATCATAATATGGACATTATGGACCCAACCTCACCCAAAATCACTTCGAAATAAGTTTAAAGAAATAAACTTCATGACACTTTCATGTCAGTACATTTATGAACAATCTGATATATGTTCACATTAATATAAAATTGTTTACTAAAAAAGCGATAATGATAATGTAAATAAATAAACAAACTAGCTGTTCTCACAATTACCCTCCACAAAGTTAGTAAATCTATTACAGGACAGTGTACGCGTCTATAACAAATCCCCAAGCGACGTGCTAAAAAAATTGAAAATAATTAATCATAAACTTTCTGAAAAAGCGTACTTAGTCCAGTAACTTTGTCGTCCGAAAGTATGGGGTAGTATGCGTCAAATCCGGTAGTTCTGATTTGTTATGATGTTGGCCTGATGAATAATCCATATTTTTGACCTCGAGCGCCGAACGCAACCTTGTCAAAAAATTAATACTTTAAGTTCAACTCTTTATTTTATTTTTAAAAAAAACTGACGTGTCATATAGGTTTCCATAGTTTATTTTAAAAAAAGAAGATTTTATAGTTAAGAAGAGAGATGATACCAACATATCAAAGTTTGAGAAATAGGTTAACTTAAATTTGTATCAATAATAGGTATTTGTTAAGTTTTATTGATTTATGTCGTCCTGTTGTTAACTTAGTACAAGACACATCGCTGTTTATCAACAAGCTTGACTGGACAGACGACTGACAGATACATAAATACATTTCGAAGTATACTACTCAGGATTGCTAACAAGCTTACAATTTAATTTGTTTCATGTCACTCTGTTGTATACCGCTAGTTATGCACACCAAAATAGGCATTTACAATGCATTCAAGTAAATAACCAGCGAATCGAAACGGTCCACTCCATGGCCGCCTATTCATTACAATCGTCATTGAATTATTGATAATATCTTGTCAGCGAGAACTTACAAAATCGTGCGTGCCCTAATACGCGTCCGATTTATTATAATAGCACGTATAACAGGAGGCCAATTCTCGTAATTGACAGAGCGAGCGGAACGAGCGAATTCTGTACAACTACTGGCAAAATTTGCTTTCATCTGTCCGGATCTTAGAGCGTTTATAACCATCTGTCCGGATTTATGTATGTTGGTACTCGCGTACTGGTGGTATTTTTCAACTTATCTTGACGAAACTTGATGTACAAGGTTCTACAATTTCATCGTTTTTTTTGTAGTCGTATTTTTGGTTGGATGACTATTTTCGCCCAAAAAGGGGGGAAGTTTGCTGCGGCGCGGCGCCATTTACCGGCCGATTTTGATAATATTCGGCAGAAGCATTCAGTACGCAATTCTAAACAAGAATTTGGAATATGAGCAAAATTGATCAAGAGGTTGTCGAGACATAGATCGACTCATTGAATAATTACATGCAAACATCATCTTAAGTTTGTCATTCAAAATTTATCAATATGGAATTGAATTATACATAATGCACAGACTTAACACACAAATTATGAACTATACACACAAATTATTCACACTCGAAGACGCAAATTATGAACACACAATTATTGCAATAAAGTTTGTGCTTGCAAGTTCTACTGTTCGCAGAACTACTAGTTATTATTTACAACCATATTGAAAGTTGACATACTCGAGGCTGAATTAACTGAAAATTGGTATTCTGTTCCCTCATAATAAGATTTAAGTCTACTTTCGACTCATGGTACCCATAGATTAGAGTTAAACTTTAGTAGATAGTAGTAGAACTAAAAGTAGTTTCAAGAGCTATCTGTCTAAGAGTACGGGGGGTTTGCTACCTACCTTACCTATTTCTGCCGCAAAGCAGTAATGCTGTGGTAATGCTCGCATTGCTGTGTTCCGGTTTGAAGGGTGCCGGTGAAATTACAGGCACAGGAGACTTTCATCTTTGTCTCAAGGTGGCGGGCGCAGTGCAATGCCAGGCAGCGGGCGCGTCCTATATGGACGTGACCTGTGAGGTAATGCACTGTTCATAGGGGAAACCAGCTTGTTCAGTCATTCATTTAAATAAAAATTTAAAAAAGATGTAAGAAAGACGCGACTATTAGATATGCAAAAATTCTTCAAAAAATTTGAACTTATTACAAAAAACTAAATTAGTCCAGGTTTAAACCCGAACTACGTAGCCTAGATTTGTCGTAACTGAAATTAAAGAAATATTGTACCAGTACCAGTACTAACTAAGTTGACATTTATGAAATCAAAACTAGGCCGGAATATTATCCGAACTATATTATGATTGTTTTTTATTACGAGAATTGTGCCTCTGGACCAACTTGGGAGCAACACAAAGTGCTGTTTCTATCTCCAAAGATAGATTCTGCGTGTTCGTAATCAGTATCGACAACTTCATTGATTCGATATTTATCGATTTGACCTGCCTGTCTATACCGTAGCCGATTTGCGAAAGTCGACGATAAATCTTCGCATGTCAAAACGGTTCAATTTGAACTCTATGCTCATTACACACACGAGATAGGGTCACATCAGTATGCATGCAAGTATAATTAATAATTGCATACGCCAACCAATCAAACAACATCATCCTTATATTTTGATCGTAAAGGGTAGATACATACTCGATAGTTAGTTAGTACATAACTTGAGCGTTTTCAATTATGGCTCATGCGTGTACTATAGAAGCTTTTACATGTACTTGTTTGTTGATAAAGGGTCCTGCTTTTATAGTTCTCGTAAAGTAAGATGAGAATTTCCTGATTGATATTGCACTCGGCTTTATTGGCTCGCTGTAAGAACAATGTTTCATTGCATCTCACAGACTTGGCGCAAGGAGTATGCTGCCGGTACGAAACATAGTGTTGAATGTGATGAATATAATTTTCTCAAGAATAACATTTTTGTATCCAAACAATGTCACTGGTTGTTTGTAGTTTGGAGACATTGTATGTCTAAGTACCTAAGCGTGTGGGGGCGTTTGTGTAGGAACCAGCACTGCACTGCACTGGTTGGACGATTTTCGGATCCACATTTAGCATTTTGGATTAACATTTTAATAAAGTTTGACTGTATATACCTCCTCCTAACTTTTGACATATCTCTATTCGACATCAATGTCTACAATCCGAGAATCGGCCCCCTGATGTTGAGTGAGCCGCACGCAACATTTCGCGTCTATTTTTCGTCATTTCCCAGTCTAGGTTCAGGCTGAAAACCAGCGTCGATATCGTCCTCGGTCGGTATCGTCATTAAGCTAAGGCTGGACCTGTTTAGCCGCACACGTAGGGAAAGACCAATTTTGTCCATTCCTTAACGTAGGGTCTAGTTTTATGTTTAAATTTAAAACCCTATGGGTATTTTTCGTGTTTTATTCTTTTTTAGGGTTCCGTAACCAAAAATTACGGAACCCTTATAGATTCGTCATGTCTGTCTGTCTGTCTGTCTGTCTGTCCGTGTATGTCACAGCCACTTTTTTCCGAAACTATAAGAGCTAGGCTGTTGAAACTTGGGAAGTAGATGTATTCTGTGAACCGCATTAAGAATTTCACAAAAAAATAGAAAAAAAAACAGTAAATTTTTGGGGTTCCCCATACTTAGAACTGAAACTCAACAAAAAAAAACATTATACCCATACGTGTGGGGTATCTATGGATAGGTCTTAAAATATGATATTGAGGTTTTTAATATCATTTTTTTCTAAACTGAATAGTTTGCGCGAGAGACACTTCTAAAGTGGTAAAAAGTGTGTGTCCCCTCCCCCCCCATAACTTGTAAAATAAGAGAATGATAAAACTAAAAAAATATATATGATGTACATTACCATGTAAACTTCCAACGAAAATTGGTTTGAACGAGATCTAGTGAGTAGTTTTTTTTTAATACGTCATAAATCGTAATCCATCCAAGAACTTTTATATTATGTTACTTGCTGCTACGGAACCCTTCATGGGCGAGTCCGACTCGTACTTGGCCGCTTTTTTATGAGATATTTCTTTTGTTTTTGTTTACATTCTATTATTATTATTATTTTTATTTGTTATTTCTATTAAGTGTGTGTGTGTGTGTGTGTGTGTGTGTGTGTGTGTGTGTGTGTGCTAAAAAAATAAATATTTCTTTCTTTCTACTGTTACGTGTTTTCAAAGGGACACATTCTGTGTATGAACCAGCGCTTTCAGTTTTGTTATTTATTTTTATATAAATAAAATAACCCACCTGATGTGAAGCGATAACATCTGCCCATAACAATGTATTACCTCACTGGTTGAGTCCACCTAGGACGCGCTCTACGTGGAATTACACTGGACTGGTCTGTGTACTATTCTGCACCTCCCAGGATTGACTGGTATAGAGAGCCAGAGTTGGGATTCACTTTTTGCTTTGGGTACAGACGTTGTTTGATAGTTTGTATGGTTGTCTGTACTTTTTTTACAAAGGTAACCTTTCTATTGGGTTTTTTATTTCAACCGCTTCATAGATTTTTAGGAAGGTTTGAGATGTGTGGTGATGAAATGTATTTATTACATGCATAATTGACTGAGCGAGCAAATTTTTTGCAGCAACTGGCAAAATTTGCTTTCATCTGTCTTGTAATACGAATGTATGTAGGTTGGCACTCGCGTGAACATGTCGTATTTTTCAACGAATCTTGACGTAACTTGGTATTCAGATTCTAGAATTTCATAGTTTTTTTTTCGTCGGCGATTTTTCGATGGAGGGGTGTTTCCCCCAAACAATTCTCACTAATTTCATTCGAATATCAGGAAAATCGGTCAAGAGGGTGTCAAGATATAGATTATAGTACGATATGATGCATTAAATTATAATATCTAAAAGATTTTCATTAGATTTTTACTTTTTACGTAATTAAAAACGTTATCTATTTCAAAAAACAACTTCAAAAAACCTCACGAGGTATATGAACAAATAGTACAAATGAGACTGAAGTCACAAACCCGCGGGGTCTACTGTTCACAGAATTGCTAGTTATATAACTCACAGGTTTATCTTGGGTGCTGATAGCGATAACTTTTAATGAATATGCAAATAAACTAATTGTTCTTGAAATTCCTCATTAAAAAGCCTGAAATTAAGATAAGGATGCATGGAAGTAACTAATAAGGATATAACAAACGAAGTAATTGTGCTCCATGCTCCTCATTCGAGTATAAAACGTGTATTACACGAGCACCAGCGCGTCGTCGCCTTGCAGAATCTGGCACTTTGCACGCCTGCACACGATTTGCCCATAATATTATAATGCGACGGATCCAGAGTCCGCCTGTCGGTTGTCAGTGGTCCGTGAGAATTACCCGGTTCCCATCCAGCTACTTGTAGTCAACGAGCTCTACGAACTCTATGAACTCCCAATTTACGGTGGATCGAGCTTCTGCTCTATTATGTTATTTATGTAGCCATATGTTAAAAGCGGCAAGCAATCACTATTATTACTCGTAGTAGGTATGTACTCTCGCCAATCGTCACTTTACGGAGCTGTTCTAATAGCTCATACTTGGAAATCTCGAGTTCGAGTTACTGCATCCGGCTGTAAAAAAGGGAAAAGTTTAAAGCTTTTCTGTAAGTTATACATATACATATGAAGTGATATGTGTGTAAAGCTATTGAGTATTGATTAATGTGCTTATTTATTGCTTGTCAATGAGATTCAGATTTTTATGACACACTTGACTACTATGCGACGATTTAAACCCGATTTTAAGTCGTATTTATTCACTAATGTCGGTCGTGTTCGAAGTGAAAATTCTTGTACCTATTGAGATGGTGATTTGATGGGATAATTATATTTTAACAAGGAAATAGTCTAAAGCAAATAATTTTAAGACTGCAAGCGTCATAATATCACGTTATAAAATTAAATTAGAAAATTGATGTGTGATATGTTCTGGTCACAGATTATGAAGATAAGCATATTGAGAAACAAGTTAATTTTGGTCGTGGTTATTCAGGTATTGCTTGAGTGGCGGCTCTACAATGCGTCTCCACTCGGCTCTATTATCAGCATTGCGAGAACATTCGGTCATGGTAGGGTGTGATGAACTTGATATGATCTGACCACCGTGTGGGAGAGCGACCCCGTGCTCCCTTACCCTCCATCCTGCCTTGCACTACAAGACGCTCCATTGAGTTTGGAAGACTTGTCATCTTAATTTGAAACTCGACCTCGAAAAATTCTGCAGTAATAGGTACCCTAGATCCTGTTCATCCTATGCTAATATTTTGAGATCAAACGTCTAAAATAAAAAAATGTCTCTAGGATCCGTTCAAAAAAGAATTACGTGCCGACCCTGGGAACGGCTGCACCAATTTCCACCAATAATCACAGCCTACACCAGCCCCCTGCTGGGCATAGGCCTCCCCTATAAAATGCCACGACGAACGGTCTTGGATCCGCCTATAATCCATCACTTTCCTGCGACCTCTATTTCCACCAAACATAGCCAAGAACGATCTTGCAAACACTACAATTTAAAAAAAAACAATAAAATCAGAGCACCCGTTCTGGAGCTACGTGGCAACAAAGAAACATGCATGCAGACATACAGACATACTTACAAACATACAGAGACCCTTCATAGGGTGAGGTTTCGAGGCCATCCTCGAAACTTATAACACCCCTCATTTTAGTCGGGGATTAAAATCCTTTCATGATTTTCTTCTTTGCCATATAAACATTACCCTACTTACCATTCCTTGTCCTTTTCTCCACAATAACGATTGGAATGCCATGAGAAAGAGCATCATTACTCATCACCCTTAATACCCTAATGAAGTAAAGTTATTGCTTGCAAGTATAGAGGCAATAAATGATACCTCGCGAAATGGAAATGCGGCGGCGTAATGTTCCTTCCATCATACGGTGGCTATGGCTAATACTTTCACAGCCTCTCGAAGAAATGAATGTTTGATTAGCGTGAAGACATGTGTAGTTGACTTCACTTTTAAGGTTCCGAAAGTCTGAAGAGAAAATATTCCATTGATGACACGTTAGATTTGTTGAAGTTACTTAGATTAGAATATTTCTTTAACTGCAAAAATTTTAACCAACTACGGCAAAGCCAAAAGGAAAGGCTACGTTTTTAGCAGTCTATGTAGGTATATATGTATCTATGTTTGTCACTCATCCGATTTTGATGAATGAGGTGTCAATCGATTAGTTATTAGTGTCCGGGTCATATATGCTACATTTTATACGAACAAAATCAATATGAAGGATTACCAAAGAGCGCAAAAAAGTGGTGTATCTGGAATTTGTTTTTTGCTATAGTACGTACAAAGTATCGAATGGGATGTCAAATAAAGGAGGAGAAAAGTCTGCGTTCATTGAGATTTTTATTTTCATTTTGCACGCAAGATACCTATATTTTACAAAAAGATTGTGTTACCTAATGTTGTGGTTTACGTCGGGCTATAGTTTTAATGACTTTTTACTTGTTAGATGAGTATTTCCTGTTTGTCCCCGAAGTTGCATTCGGTGGAAAAATGTAATTAAAAATACCCGTTTGTCCCCGAATTTGAAATGAAGGACAAAAAAGAATTAAAATTACTTGTTGCCAGTCCATTCCAAGTCTGCAATAGATATCGCTCATAGCTAGAAAATCACGATTAGTTTCTACTTATCTTAAACTTTTCTTAACGAGTCAATCGTTAAAATACAAAAAAAGTTAACTGGCGTAGACAGATTCTCGCTCTACGTTAAATGTTATTATTGATATATGACTCTATGACTCAAACTATCATGTCACACGTATTTTATCTGTGATCTCTATAGTTATAATTAACAGTTAACGCAGAAATCATCAAATGTAAAATATTCGCTGCAAATAATTTAAATATCCTATATAAATAAAAATTATATAATGTTTGTTGGTGTGCGCATCACTTGAGAATGGCTGACGACTTGGCATTAAAAAAATATTGAATTATAGTCCAAGTAAGATATTTAGTTTTTTTTTAAATGTTGCCCTAGTAATTGGATAATTCGGGAAAAAGAGAGTTCTTTTTTCTAGGGTATTTTTGCATGAACTGAAAACAATTGGACAGGACAGCGTCTGTCGGATCAACGGTGGAGTGGATTTTGATGATATTTGGTGTGTGGAGGGATGGTTGGGGGGGGGGGGGGGGGGGCTATTTTGGATCCCTACACCACGTGTACGAAGCCGTGGACAAAAGGCTAGTGTTAAATCAATAAACGTATTTAATAGTTTAAACTTCCATTGAATGGTAGTCGTGACGATGAGTGGCAGTGCAGATAATTCATTATTGAGTTATGGTGTGCATGTGCTGCGTATTAACTGCTTGCAATTTGCATGTTTGTCTCCGTGAAAGATGTAATTCATGTTTTATAATCCAGTCGAGTCGCCCGAGGTGAAACCTAGTAAAGCAGAATTTCAATTAAGGCTTCCATCCGCTTTGCTGGATCAATACTTATGAAGTTGCAGGCCACGCCAGTGGGTCTATATTTCGCAAAAAGCTTGCGTCAAGCAAAATTTTGTAACGTACGTGACCATTCAATAGACTAAAAGGGCATACGCGTGTAACAGCTTTGTCCCCGGTCGCTATCTCGAAAGAGCCACGTCATTCATAGATGCTATTGTGTTTCCCCTATTCGAGTCGTTATATTAATCGTTTTGGAATCCGTGTTTTGAGGTTTTGTGGGTGCCAGGGCGCGGGATGCCTTCCTGCGGTCCACTTTGTGGTTCTGTCGAGCGTGCCACCATCCTCGGACGTCGTGACCGCAAACACCGGCGGCGGCGCGGGCACACAAACCTGTTCCTATTCCCTAGTATGCCTCGGTTCAATTTGTGGCTAGATCGTTGAACATTACTTTTTCCTCTCGAACCACGTCTGGTATCACGTAATCGAAAATGATCACACATACATTGGAAATGCTCATTAACTGCTAGACTCGTAGACACTTACGTTTACAGACTTAACTACATGCAGACAGTAAACATGTAAAAATGATTCGTTGTCTCGTGCGTTCTCTGAACCATTGTCTGGGAATACCGATGATTCATTGTTCGACTCCGGTACCCTAATCTCAACGCCAATTTTACTGCTGGCTGAGTGGAACAACCATAAAACTACCTCATGTGTTTATGACTTATTACCTTATTTTTACCTTCGCCGGTTTTTATTGTCCTTGAGTAAGCATTGTTTATGCAGTATGAGGTATATGAATACCTTTGAATAATAAATAAATAATAAATAAATAAATAATGCTGGACAGTCCACACAACATTATCTAGCCCCAAGCTAAGCAGAGCTTGTGTTATGGGTACTAGATAACTGATATACTTAATACAATATTATACATAGATATATATTTTTATTATATATAGAAAATACCCAGAACACCCTGAACAAATATCTGAAAATTACACAAATATTTGTTCCGAGGCGGGAATCGAACCCGCAACCTCCTGCGTCGAAGGCGAACGTTCGCCCGCAGCACCACAGAGGTCGTCGAACAGGTCGAATACCTGAATCTAGAATTTCCTGAATCCTGTATCTACCTTTAAGATACCTTTCTTACTATACTTTCTTATATATTTCTTTCTTACTTATAATATTCAATTTATGTTCCTATAAGCGCTTTTTTTTCTTTTTTTTTTCACTTTGATTGGCCTTTGTTTGACCACGATCTCACCTGTTGGTAAGTGACGATGTGGCCAAAGATGGAGCACAAAGGTCTAGAAGGCACTCTAGCCTTGAAGAGACCCAGGTTATAGTTTTCAGGAAAGAAAAACGACGGTAGTTTATTCCACTCCTTAGCAGTTCGCATATATTGTGAACGCACAAAAGGAGCATGCAATGTTTTTACATAGCGCCTACGTTAGTGGTTCATAAATTAGTTACATAACATGTTAATGTTTAAAATCTTTCCAATAAGTAAACATGTATAATTTCATAACATCTATTACCGTTCAACCAGATCGCGCAATTTGACACCATTTTGCAGTTTATTGCAAATAATTTCTAAGTAGAGCAGTTTATTGCGGGTGCCATGTGCCGGGAACACATACCACTACCACTCTTAAATAGGGCAATTTAAAATAATCGTAAATAGCTTCTTTTTTATTGAAGTATAATCAATGAGAATTGAGGATCTATTCATGAAAATTTATAATGAATCTGTAATAATAAACAAACCAACAATGCGAAAGTTATATACTAATTATATAACTTTTGAACCCGACTAAGGCGAACCACATCACAAGGTTTTTTTTTTCAATCTTGTAATTACTTATTAAGCAGTTGGCCCACCTGATGTTAAGCGGCACCATCTGCCTATGGACAGTGCATTATCACATAGGTCAAGTCCACCTAGGACGCGCCCTATGTGGCACTGCACTGCGCCCTCCACACTGAGACATAAAAATGAAAAGTCTCATGTGCCTGTAATTTCACCGGCAACCATACCCTACAATCCGGAACACAGCAATGCGAGCAATACTGCTTTGCGCAGATATAGGTATTGTGGTAGTACTTCCCCGGACGAACTCTTTCACAAAAAAACTCTACTACTACTAAAATGAATGCAACTAATACTTCCTAATACTTTTAATGAATGTTGTACATTATGATTGACCACATTCATTAAAATTCGGTAGAGTTGTGGAACATACTCAAGTAAATACAAACATACGTACATAGACCGCTAGAACACTTAAACCTTCCTTTTGGCTTTGGCGTAGTCGGGTAAAACTTACAACAAATAAAAATTTACAATTGCATTGCGTCAGCTTTACGCCTGATGGTGATGATTCAGCGAGTGCTACTAACAAACAATAAATTAATCATAATGAGCTTTCGCAAATAGCTTTTACTCAATAATTGAATCAAACCGTGTTATTTATTTAGTAACAAAAAAAAACATAAATTCTGAGAGGTAATCGAACACCATTAATTTATAGGAACTGTGCCATTAGCATATCCTCATTTGGTTTGCAGTTCATGTCATGCATCGCATTGATTCAGTTCCGAGAATACACCGTCGCTAAATAGTTGTAGACAACACGTCGTCCGGCGAGACAGCCAGCTTGCCAGGTGCGATCACGATCGTAGGTGTTCAACGAAACACGGCTAGCTTCTCATTATGCAAGCACAGCTGGGCTTCTCGCGAATGCGGATCTCTTAGATTACCAAGAAGCTTGATGGATTCCGATATCTTAGTAGGATGGTAGACGACTACACATACATATCGATCATCATCAACCCACTCTAGTCCACTGCTGGACATAGGCCTCTTCCATCGCGCCACTGAGCCCGATGTCATGTAGATGATACCGAGTTACCGAACATCAGAAAGATCGGCAATATTTTCGTAATTTTTACCCCCGACGGAACGGAAAGCGTGTATGTGTGAGAGGTTGTGTGTGCAAACGAATGTTCCCATCTATCTCCAAAACGGTTTGACCGATTTAGATACAGTTTACTTTATATGAAAGAAAAGTTTGCGAGATGGTCCTTAGCTATATTTGGTGGAAATTGCTGGAGCCGTTTCCAGGATCTCGAAAAAATGCTTTTGGAAGACAATTACAAGAAATGACAGCTGATAGCGCGTTCTATTTTTTTCTGTGGCGACATCGTCGTGATTAGTTATTATAAAATTAGCGTTCTGAAAAGTTCAAATCAATTTCAATCGAGTTTTATCTTCTCGGTACATATTGTGAAGCTAATTAAAAGCAGTAGACTTCTAATCCGTTCTCTTGGATTAGTTCCAATAAGGGCGCCTACAGTCACTGTCACAGACGTTGCATCAGACGTCAACAGTCTAACTTGTTCACGGCTCCATGTCTAGTATCCATAACTTTCGCGCTCACTAAACTGTTGAATACTATTTAAGTTACTAACAAAAGTAACAAACCATATTCAAGAAAGTTTCACTTGCCTAACAAGGCATAATGCTCCTCTACATAGAGCTAGTAAATCTTGCAGGAATATCAACTGCTTATATCTGAACATTTTGTCAACTAACTTAAGTGTAACAATTGGCGACTGTCAACAGACGCGGTCCATGTTCGTCTTTACACGATTTCATGTTTGCTTGTACTTGCTTGCTGCCATAACTGATTTTACTTTGCTGTTTATTTGGTTGTATTTTCTCTTCCTGGCTCTGAACTTTCGTAATTCTAAAGGAGGAAACTGCAATGAGTCTAAGGATAAACTTGTTAGTCTACAGTAGAGTTTTCTGAAGATAGTGTGGGATGATTATGTTGATGGCGGCTTCCCGCAGAGTATCCACTCTTACTGCTGTCCAGATAAAATCCATTTCCTGTGTGGCAATCTATCTACCTTTGTATTAAACTCTCACCATTGTCTGAGCATACTTGAACTTAGCCCGTTCATAATAACCTTTAATATATCGCTTGTCCCAAATGATCGGTTTTAAATAAATTTAATGGTTAAGCATTCATTGCGGCATTGCATGTAGACTAATAGATGTTAGCAGATCGGACCGTTGCATTAAATGTATGGGTGTCAAGTATCTGCAGCGTGGGTGTACTTACAGTGTATGAGTTCATGGTTGAAACCACTATAAGGCATTTACGAAACGTGATGTAATTAATGCGATAAAATTTGCTTCATTACTCAGATTGTGATTCGGTCGCCCACGACGAAAACAGCCCAAGAGGGACTGTTATAACCTTAACGCGTGCTTTCTGTGGCATAGTTATCCCGGAATGGGTGCCCTGATTTCAGTGCGGTTTTTTTACCAATGATGGTTTTTGCTAGATGGTTTTTAGGTATGTTTGGTTGAAATTGGTGCAGCCGTTTCCAGGATAATCAGCACGCAACACTTTAATATAATTTAATTTGAAGGAATTTTTGCAACTGAACCTTTACTTTGAGTCAAAATAATGTTAATTTTCGACGACACCATGGTCCAGGGTACTAGAATACTATGAACAGGGTCTAGGGTGCAACGGTAGCTCCGATTTCAATGCGGTTTTATTCTGTTTAGAACACTTAAAATGGTCGGGGATTTTGAACTTTTATAAAATTACCTTGTTTAGAGAAAAGCTCTTAGCATTCAGACTAGTGGTCCATTCCATCAGGTACAATACATATTTTGAATGTTTTACGTTCATTTGCATATTGACTTACAATGAGAGAAAAGGAGGAGGACAGTTTGCGCCCCGAGCGTGATGAGACTGCGACGGAGT
The DNA here is from genome assembly GCA_932527175.1 of Operophtera brumata. NCBI lineage: Eukaryota > Metazoa > Arthropoda > Insecta > Lepidoptera > Geometridae > Operophtera > Operophtera brumata. Next base: position 6,115,857 of record OW052237.1, on the reverse strand, counting down.
CCAGACGAATGTAAATGAAGAATTGCATGCGGTGCAAACATGCGCCAGACACAATAACGAGGCAAGTAGGCTGCAGTGTAGACACAACGACCTCTTGGACACGTAAACAGTGCTTATCTGGTGTATGTAATGTGTGTTGACGAATATTATGCACTTTGTGCCTGTATGCATAGCAATGTATGGGCTTATTACGAGCATGCCAAAACGTGAGAGATTTGTGATTCTAGTTACCTAATATGTAACTAAAGATTTTGTGTGTACACAACAATACAAGATAATTTTATAAAAAAATTAGAACCCCCGACTATTTTCAGTGTTCCACGAAGATATTATAATAACTTTACGATAGCAAGGAAATTCAAACGATGACAAATGATTTCGATACACTGCCGGTTCACACTCTAGTCTTTCAAATGTGTCAATAACCAAGCAGCACTGGACGGATAAAACTTGTCAGAATTGACCCTCTTTATGCGTTTTGTCTCTCTTTTGGTTCGGACACTTTTTGAGCGCTGACCTGAAGTCCTTTACTTAGTGGTCAATGGTGTCCCATTAAAATTTTAAAAAGGAACACTTATGGAAGCTCTTCGGTGTTTGGCAAGCATAATGTAGAGGCCGAAGCTATTACTCTATTCACGACTAGCTGTCGCCACAGGAAAAAATTGAACGCACTATCAGCTGTCATTCCTTGCAATTGTCTACCAAAAGCATTTTTGCGAGCCTGGTATGGAAGCGGGTGCGCCAATTTCCACCTCAGAACCATCTCGCAAACACCATATTTCCTTACCAATAGTTGACCTAAATCGGTCAAACCGTTTTGGAAATAAATAGGAACACACAACCTCTCTCCCTAAACGTCCTAAATAAGCGCTCCGTGCCGTCGGGGGAAAATATATTATTGGGGGTATTTGTAGCTTTCATACAAATAGATAATATTGTAATTGATAGTTTTTTTTAACTACGTGAATGACGGATCAAGCGGATGGCCACCTGATGTAAAGCGGTAACCTCTGCCATTATCAATGCATTACCTCATAGGTCATGTCCACCTAGGACGCGCCCTATATTGCACTGCACTGCGCCCGCCACCCTGAGACATAAAGATGAAAAGTCTCATGTGCCTGTAATTTCACCGGCACCCATATAACCTTCAAACCAGAACACAGCAATGCGAGCACTACTGCTTTGCGGCTGAAATAGGTATGGAGGTAGTACTTCCCCGGACGAAATCTTTCAAAAAAAGCTCTGCTACTACTCCTACTATAGTATAGTTCCAGTAAACCAAAATTCAAATATCTTTATCTTTTATTTTGCTTTCTTTGCCTTGAATTCGGAATATAATTTTCTTTAGTCCACTCGCCCGGTGTGGTCCACGTAAATATGCCATGACTCAAGAGCTTTCATGTGCGATCTCACTAGTAAAACGTGATAGTATGTGCTGTTATTCAAATGAGAATCAAATTTCATGTTGTAAGACAAGCGTGGAGGAAAAGTGTCGACACATAGATTTGAAGATTTATTATCGTTGCTAAGCATGAATTGTCAAGTCCAGTGTGGCTCGCATCAAGTTGAGGCGGCGCGTGCGCCGGCCGGTCAGATCGCTCGTGTATCTGAGATCCGTGAAATGATATCGACCAGCGGTGAATCAATCTTCCGGCCGATTGGACATTATCTCAGATCGGCGCCCACACAGCATGAGGAAAGGGCTTTCTTCGAACTTAGCGTAAAGCGCTTTGTACCGCGCACTCTCTTAAAACACTCTCCAATCTTAACTTCGCTGGAATCACTGAATTGCCAACGCATTATATGTATATCTCAATAACTCGCAACTTAGTTAAAGAGGTTAAAATAACTAGGAACGTTGTCATTGGGCTCGTGTTGGCATTCACATTGCCGTCGGCATTCAATGTTACTCTCGTTTTATAGCGGCCCTAATGAACCGCATTCATTGTCTCGCGATACGATTTAACTGTTCATTGATTGTAATGGTTTTTATATTGCATATAATATTATTGTATCGTTCGCGGGGGCGTTCTTCTTTTATACGTGGTTATAATATTCACAATCGCTCTTTACCACAACAGACGCCCACTCGCCATTCACGCGATAATGATCTTGAAATCGGCGTAGGTCGTGTTTATTGGTTGTTTGCTTTACAACGAGGCTCATCCCAAATAATGCGTTACATAGATGGGAATTTTCTACGTGTCTTGCGTAAATCAAATGCAGAATTTATTCATAATGATTATGTGTGCCAAGGCTCGAGTTCTAGGAGTCTGAAAATGAATTGAAAACAAATAAACTTGATGGCGGAATACCGATAAAACACATACTAAACTGTTACATTGTAAATTGTATATCGCAGATTTTTATACACATGCAGATTCTAGGGATTCTAAGGTCAGACAACGTTCGCTCTTTGCTAAACAAATCACAAAGTAAAGCTTCTTGCCAAATAATTACACAGTTGAGTATGTGTGAAAGACGGTCGAATAGCACAAATGTCATAGAGTCTCAAAGTTACTATCGGTGACGAAATTTAGCCCGCGTCATTAGAATTGTTCCGTGGAAATCTCACGGAAATTTAACAGTCATAAACTCTGTACCGAATTCTTCGTACGTAGGTTTCTCGAGTAGTTTCAAGGATGATAGATCGCAATATTAAGTATCTATCGAGTCCAGTTTGCCAACGTAAATGGTTCCTATTTGTATGCACAGCTATAATGGTCCGGCTAAGCGTAGGTCTAGCCTAACTGAATCTGTCCGGAGTGCATCGGACCACCGTATGCGCGCAGCTGCCCATGCGCCTTGTGGCTTCCATTCCATCCACTTGAGATCGCATGCATTGCCTCTGCTACCGGTACCATTACTAATTCTTCCGCCTATACTTACCAATGTACCGTATATCAAACAAATGAACTTGAAAAATCTGAATTTGTCTAAAAACGTTATGTACAAATTTTATCAATCATTTTTCAAGTTCAATGATATTACTTGCTCTAAGGCGGATATCTTATGCTCGACATTAAGTATTCTCATGTTTTGTTTAATAGGCTTGACTTTTTTCTTAGAACCCTCTCTCAGTGTTAGATCGTAATCGATCTAGCTAGAATATCATCGACTCTACAATTCGCAGAAGTGCATTTGCATGAAATGATGTGGTCGCTGTGTGAAGATTAAATAGTTTTCCTTCTAGGGCTTAGTGATTGGTTTGCATCGCATTCTCTTTACATTTATAAGAGTACGTAAAAATAATCATCTTGTCAATACTTAGATGAGTTTATATAGTGACTAGTGGAATGCCCGCGACTTCATCCGCGTAGTTTTTTTCCATACAGCCCGCTGCTAACTCCTGACGTGAATTTTGGAAATTAATTCCTTAGTGCACCCCTAGACTAAAAAAATTTACCCTTTAAATATCAGGTCTCAAGGACGGCTAAGGCTGTGCGTTGATAGTCAGTGAGATAATCACTTAAGGCGAAGCATTGATAAACTTTAATTTGCAGTGATTTCGTATAGGATTTCGTATAAGTTCGTATACGCTAAAAACGGGGTTTTCCTTTAAATTAAACACGACGATTAATCAAAAAAAAACTACTACAATATTGAAGTTTGTGTTTGTATTAATGTACCTAGAAAATTTAGAGGCTTAAGGCGCTATAGGTTCAACCAGGTTCAATGAATATTTTTGTATGAGGTGAAGAAGGCGAGCGCATTGGATATATATATTTATTAACCATTGGGTAAATCTGTTTTGATACCGTGTTTTTGTGTATAACAAAATAATATAAAAATGCCCTTTAGAGTCTTGATAAATATTGACTTCACTGACTCAAATAATAATTAATAAGTTACCAAATGTTTCAAAAATTAAAACGTGTAAGAAGTTAGTCTAAAATGGTATTTATATATTTATCGAGTGAAGTAATTCAATTAGTGTATTAAATTAATGATTTTACTAGATAAAAAGCTTAAGAATACCATAAATGTTTTCTTCTTGAAAACGCTTGAACTCTTATCAAAAACATAAAAGTTCTAGAGTTCTTTAAAGACATGCTGTGAACCTTTTGTGCCTCAAATCGCGCGTTTTTGCGTTTGACTGTAAAATGCAAATCTCTGTTTTAAAGGAGGTTTCTTCGATAAGTTTTTCTTTGTTATAAAATTTAACCAGTAGTGAAATGCAACTACAAAAAAAAGTCCGTGATATGAAGAATCAGACATTCAATATCACTTTAGTGTTTTGTAATTGCTGAGAAAAAATTAGATCGTTGCCACCAAAATTTCCAATGCGTCATCTTAACTTTTTTTTTATAAATTTTTATGGTTGTAGGTTTTTGTTTACTTTTATAAATCTGTTAATTTTGGAATTAGCGGCCATAAATGACTATGATCTTATCGCGATCTATACGCCAAATAACTGCATCACATGAAGGATTATTTTGAAGTGATTACTTTCTGTGCCATCAGTAGATGGTCTCAGCTATGCGCTGATTCATCGTGCTTGTCGGAGACTGAGATCAGCTATCATAGGCCCAATTATTTTGACCCAATTCGTGCGTGCCTGTGACATACTCAACTGCAGAGCAAATATAATAAATCACTTATAACCATGATTTGTTGAGATTCGATGAGGGCACGGCATGGGGCATGTTCCTATGGGGTGCAGAAGTCAAACGATTTATGTTATGTGCCCGTGCGCGTGCCCATAAGTTGCGGCTACTGGCCACACTCCAACACTCTATTCGGATTTAAGCTTTACAAAGCTATTGATTCGGGCCAAGATTAAATTCCATTGTAGCGCGGAAATCACCCCGAGATATTCGACACTGCATATTGTTGATATACGAAACCGAACCGTCCGTTTGTTAGATGTGGAATTTAGAGATAAAAGGTTTTTGTTCTATTTTTGCAGGCTGAACTTGTGGATATGAGGGCAGAGCTGGTACACGCTCGAGCCGCATCAGCTGGTAAGTTTTTTGATTTAATCTCAGATTAAGATGATTTTGTTCTGCTTTATATTCAAATAATTGTTATAAGAAGCCGCAGAGCCTTAAGGTGAGAAAGCTCACGCATGCGGCGCGTTTTTTTTTTTTTTGGTGTTTTTTGCCCATTACAGCTCATCAACACTTCTTCAGATAGCGAAAGTTGAGTTCGCGAGAACTGGGAGACTTAACACACATGTTTTAATTGATAGTATCTCATAAATATCATCAGTTTAGCTATGATACCCCTAAACAAAAAAAAACACTGTTAAAATGAGTTTAGAGGTATCATAGCTAAACTGATGATATTTATGAGATATCATCAATTAAAACATGTGTTCTGAGTCTCCTAGTTCTCGCGAACTCAACCTTCGCTATCAGAAGAAGTGTTGATGAGCTGTAATGGGCAAAAAACACCAAAAAATAATAATTTCTCTCCACAAGCGTGAGCATCCACCTTAAGACGAAAGCCTATAATCAGTGCGTGTTACCAGTAGGTAATGACAAAACGACAGTTAGACGTGGTCGCCAGCTATTGGCCTCATACACAAGCTCATAGTCTTATAGCGGGCTATGCAGAGAGCTATGCTCGGAGTTTCACTATACGTGATAGAATCTGAAATGAGATCCGTAAAAGAACCAAGATCAGCGACATAGCTCTCAGAATTAGCAAGTTGAAGTGGCAATACAGCTCGCAGAACTGACCACCGTAGGACGAACTGGAAGGGTTGGGGTGTAGATAAATTCAAATTCATTTATTTTATAATTTTAACATAAGGAACACTAAGGAAAAAAAAACATATTTTTTTTACCCTATCTTGTACCCTTTTCTTAGCCATCAATTAATGTTAAATGCTTTTTTTCCATACGACTTACCGTTTTTGAGATATGAAGTCTGAAAAAATTGTCTGTTCTCTAATGTTTTAAATCCAAGCCGGACTGTCAACATGGATTTAGAACAGCGATCACCACGTGAGCCAGAACCGACACATGCACGCCAATACCCAATACCCTATTTAATATCATAGGACTCGGACAATTCAAAATTCATTTGATTCATTGAATTGTGAGTTCATATCTCAAAAACGGTAAGTCGTATGGAAAAAATGCATTTAACATTAATTGATGGCTAAGAAAAAAGCTACACGATAGGCAGAAAAAACTATTATTATTTCCTCAGTGCCCCCTTATAGACTCTGACCGAAAATTCGTAGACTTATTAGATAAACAGATAATTTACAAAAGTGCATTAAATAAAAAACTGACGTCCTATATAGCCATTGAAAAATGTGCTCTGAAAAAGGTATTATTTTTCTTGCTTTCCTGTCTGTATGCGGGGGACAAATTTGGCTATCGATTTTCGACCACTTCCCAATTTCCCAATATCAAATCATGCTGAAATTTTTAACACATCTTTGGCTCTGAAGACAGTCATCTGTATCTGAGTATCTGAGTTGAGAGTCTGAGTATATTCAACATTATCTACATCCAATATTCTCAGCATTTGCAGCTTGTTTTGAACATTAGAATTTTCAACAAAAAGCTTATTCCATTTTTACGCCGCGAAATTTGTAGGGACCCCTAGTCATATCTTAATGATCAGCAGGTGGTTGCCAAGACAGCGGCGATGCGGCCGGCAACGTGACGGACGGGTGCCGGGCGCGGGCCGAGGCTGCCCAGCTCGTGAGGGAAAACGCAGCTCTACGGGAAACTGTGTTGGCGCTGCATTCGGAACTCTTTGGTGCCAGGTCAGAACTTACATTACTCATATCCATTTTGCTAAATCAATACTTATTTTACGGGAAATCTGCAATAGGTAACCGCTTACCAGGTAACGGAGTGATAGCCTGGCAAAAACAGGAGAGGAAAAGATGCCACATCAGCAAAACAGTGCACTTTTCGATTCCCGCGATGCATTATCGGCACACATGTGCAGGTAATTTTTATTGATTAACTATTTTGCAACCTTTTATTTTAAATATGGTGTCTCTGCAGTGAGCAAACGGAGCAGACGTGTTGCAAGTTTAAATTAAAATTAATATTCTACAGGGCAGCAATACCCACCCATTGTGCTAACACAATACGTACCACATTACCGTAAACTCTAATAGTTAGTAACATCATTATATTACTGGACACCGTCAACAGCGTCACAGAAGAAACAATATTTCAAGTGCAACCGCCTGGGCAGCAAGCGCCCCGCCCCCTCGGGTAAGCAAGATAGTTGCTATTTTTCATCCCACCCATTCATATTCGTGCGCCATAAGACAAGACATTCGCTCAACCTTATTGTCATTGAATTCCATACTTTGAAGAAAGTATTTAGCAAACATGAGTCTATTAAGGTCTCCTACGAATGTTGGTGGCTCGGCACCTGAGCTCACTACTACTGACAATAAGGTGAATCAAATGACGCTGCGAAAGCATAAAGGATCACCTCATACAGGGTCGCACGGTGACTGCGGATTAAATATGGCTGATTTGCGGAACGATATAATGGGTCTACTTAAAGATTTTACTATATCTCAAAATGAGCATATGACTTCAATGCGCCAAGATATCTCCCAAATCAAAAATCAAATGGACAACATACAGTCTACTACTGAATATCTAGTGACGGAACAAAGCAAGATACGAACTGAGATGAACGAACTTAAAAATCAAAAAGTCATATCCGAAGAGAAGTTTAAGATCTTGGAAAATGATATAAATGCTTTAAAAACCGGCTCGGGTCAGGAACCTAGTAGTTCGCTCCCAACCAGCTCACGCGAAGACCTTATCCGTGAAATTGGCGAGAGATCTAATAGGGAGAAAAATATCTTAATCATTGGCGTCACTGAATTGCATGGATCAGAGGTTGAGGTTAGGCGTTCTTATGATGAAAAAGAAGCACTAAACATACTAAGCGAGACATCTAAACGCATACCTACCACACTAAAAACATCTAGACTTGGTAAATACAAGACGGACGCTAATCGCCCATTGAAAATATATTTTGACTACCCTGAGATCGCAAAAGAAATACTACGAAACAAAGACAAGATTACGAACAAAAACATCAAAGTATTTTCGGATCAGACTCCAGCCCAACAACTGCACATGAAGGAACTAAAACAGAAACTTCTTGAAAGGCATGAAAATGGCGAAACGGAGCTGACTATAAAATATATAAAGGGGTATCCAAAAATTGTTTCATCGTCAAAAAACTGATAGTGCCTTCACAACGCTTACAAACTACTTCACTTAATGACAAAAAACATGGCCAAGAAGTTTCATACCAAATAATGAAAACATACGACAACCTGGACGATCTACACACAACAATGAATTTCTTCTACACAAACATAAGAAGCATTATTACTCCAGGAAAACTCGATGAACTTAAATGTATTATTAAATCCATTAGCGTGCAAATACATCTCATTTTGATAACTGAATCATGGATCAAAACGGAGGAAGAAGCTAATAGAATCCAAATACCTAACTACACTCATTACTATAATCACCGAACAGACAGGAGAGGCGGTGGCGTAACTATTTTCGCACATAAAGATTTGAAACACAGCCTAAGCGAAGAACTTTACATTAACGGTAACAATTATTTATGGATTACCCTTGATAATCTAAAAATAAACATTGGCCTGATATACAAGCCAGGTGATACCAATATAAACAATTTTCTTCAAGATTTTGAATCACAAATACAACACCGAAAAAGAGCATTAGTCTTCGGTGATTTTAACCTGAACCTGCTACTAACGGAAGGAGAAACAAACAGATATAGAAGTGTTTTAAGAGAAACTGGCTATTCTATTCTAAATAAAGTAGAAGAGGAATATGCGACGCGCTCAACAGCTACGACAGGATCGATCTTAGACCACGTCATTACAAATCTAAAAGACAGAAGCTTTCATTTTGGCGTACATGACTCTTCACTAGCAGACCATAAGCAGATTTTTCTAGGAATGAAGAAATTCAAACCAGAGCCTCCACAACGAGTAAAATATGAAGCTATAGACTATGACATGCTATTTAGAAACAGTGAAAAGGAGTTTTGTGAAAATATTAATCTCAATAGCTATGTAAACCTAGACAAATCGATTAAAACTGTTTTGGCACAAAGTAAAATCACTAAAATTAAGATACAAAACCCTCCGCAAAAAGATTGGATCAATAAAAACATAATTAATAACATAAACAACAGAAACGTACTTTGGCAAAATCTTAAAAATGAATCAAATAATGAACAACTTCTAAAAAAATACAATAAAGCAAGAAATTATGTAACCGAATTAATATCTCAGACAAAAAGCAATTACTATTTCGACTCATTTGGGAAATGTATAAATAACCCCAAAAAAATGTGGAGACTAATTGATACTTTATCAAAGAACAAAATTAAAGACGGCTCTTCTCCACCTAAACTTAAAACTGATTTCGGAACAATTACTGATGGCAAGGATATATGTGACGTGTTCAATACATTTTTTGCAACAATTGGTTCCCACCTTGCAAATAAAATACCACATAGCTTCCATAACAATACTACTTACACATTCACTAACAAAACTTCTACTACAGGTAACGAGTTATCGATGCTCGGAAAATGTACTGAAGATGAAGTCGCGAGAATAATTGATCATTTAGACCCCAACACCAGTTCTGGAATAGATGGTATTACCACCAAAGCGGTTAAATGTATTAAATCCCATATTCTCACTAAACTTAAATGCTGCATAAACGACTGCCTAGAGAAAGGAATATTCCCAGATGAACTAAAAACTGCTAAAGTTACACCCATATATAAGTCTGGAACAAAAACGGATCCTAGTAATTACCGTCCAGTCTCCGTCTTACCGGTGTTATCTAAAATATTTGAAAAGATAATATACAATCGTTTAAATAATCATCTAACGCAAATTAACTTTCTATCCGATCACCAATATGGCTTTCGGCCAAAATCAAACACTTTGTCGGCAACAACTGATTTAATAACTAAGATAAAAACAAACATTGATGCAAAGAAAATTGGAATAGGAATCTTTATAGACCTAAAAAAGGCATTCGATACAGTTAGTCACTCTCTCCTATTAAATAAACTTTTGAACATAGGAATCACTAATAAAGCATTAAGCATTTTTGAAAGTTACTTGAATAATAGACACCAAATTGTTAAGATTGGTCAATATCAAAGTTCCTGCCAACCAATCACTTACGGGGTTCCCCAAGGGTCGATATTGGGACCTCTTCTTTTCTTGATTTATATCAACAACATCAGTGAACTTAAATTATGTGGTGAAATATCACTATATGCGGATGATACTAGCATTTTCTACTTTGGACAATCAGTAAATGAAGTTATGCCACGAGTACAAACAGATTTAAACACACTACACAAATGGTTTCAATGTAACTTGTTAACTATTAACACCTCTAAAACATCCTACATGATTTTCAAAGCCAAAAATAAACAAATCGATTCTTATACTTCTCCAACTATTGATACCATTAACATAAAAGAAGCAACTGAAGAAAAATATTTAGGTCTAATAATAGACGGAGGCCTCACGTGGAAGGCACACATAGGCAAAGTAAGATCAAAACTATCGTCCTTATTAGGTTCACTATACGGTTGTGTCCGATGTCTTCCACGTCGAGTCCGCTACACAGTCTACTTTACGTTAGTTAAACCACACTTAGATTATCTTGTTGAAATATGGGGCAGTGCTAATAAAACTACATTGAAAGACTTACAAATAAGCCAAAACAAAATTTTGAAACTGCTTTTTAATTATGATTACCTGACACCGACAAAACAATTGTATAGAGAAACAAAAATTATGAATATCCACCAAATATATAGCTATAACACCTGCATTCTAATTAGAAAGGTTTTAGGCGGTCAAATACACACACAAACAACATTCAAAACAAATAGACAAAAGGGAAAAAAAGTAGTACTTCGTAATGCAGACAATATTCATATATCAAAGGTCCGTACGAATTATGGTCAGAAGAGCATATGCTTTGAAGGGGCCAAATTGTTTAATGCTCTCCCAAAAGAAATTAAAACCACTAAAAGTTTAAATATATTTAAGGCTAAACTAAAAAATCACATAATAACTAAATGTTAATTGCGACCCTGTATGTGGTAGCATTCTCGCTCACTCGACCGCGACCGGTATCGCCGTCCGTCCGCCAACCGAGCAATCTTTTCTACTTGTACCCACTTATTTATTTTTATTATTGTGGACACATACTTAGATGCAAATATTAAATGAGCACAAGCTCAAAGCTCCTTTTACATGTTTACTTGATATAACTTCGCTGCAAATGTTAATAAGTCGTAGTGTTTTGTTGATGTATAATTACTTACCTACTTAATAATTTTACTCACAACGTTCTGCATGCTCATTGTTTATTTTAGAACTTAAGTTTAAATTAGTAATTTCTCATTAAGCGAAATGTAATTTCTTTTGAGAATAAATATCTTTAACCTGAATATTTATCTTTTACTGAGAAGGTATTTCTCCTTACTAAACAAAATTATTAAACTCGCGTAATTAGGTGATATACTTAATTCTGTGACAGTGTTTTGAAGTTAATATCTACCAATTGTATGAGACGATTCTACAATTTTAAAATTAGCCATTACGTAAGGTAATTATTTTTATTTTCAGCTGTAAAAGTCTAGTTCGAATCGTGCGAGCGAGAAATTAATATCAACGGATTTGGCACAGTTTTGCGCGAAGTGCGGCAATCGGACTTTTTATGCTTTGTAATTTCGTCATAACTGTGTTAGTTTTAGTGCTAGAACCATAAACATTGTGCTATTTAGTGCTAGAATCATAAACGTTGTGCTGTTTAGTGCTAGAATCATAATCTTATTAGACTCTTATTATATAACTTATTATACTCTTATTATTTTATTTTATACATTTCATTTTAGAATTATATTAATGGTACTTATGTTTTATAATATATTAATGATATGTATTAGTATATTTTATATTTTAGGCAGTAATTTAAGTCATTATTTATTATTATTATTATATTTTGTTAATTTTCTTAAACTTATTCAATATTTCCCTTCTTGTGCACTACCTATACATCTTTTTTCCGGTTATCGGCCAAGGTTATCTAGAAGAGAATGCTTTCTAGCATTAAGTTCGCCTTTGTACTTCTTTGTTTTATGTGCAATAAATAATTTTCTATCGATCTATCTATCTTTGTGCGTATGTTATCACGGAATCAAAGAGGTCTATCACATAATTGCCGTGGTTAACAGTGTCCAAATACGAGTACATACATATAAGTCTACAATATTTTCTAAATGTACAGTGAGAAGGCTGATTAATTTCCCTAATAAAAACGTGTAATAGTATTCTAAGTAAAAGATATGTTTTATTTCATAATATTGTTTAATCACGAAATTGGATAAGCCAGCCTACCTACTCGACACTCAATATTTGTGTTGTGTGTCACATGAATCACCCAGAATTCCTAACGATTTAAGAGCGAAAGTTCTCTGTAAAGACATTACTTTCATTTGATCCAATCATCTTTAAAGGTAAGCGTCCACAGGCCCGCATCGCACGTAACGGATTTTAGTTTGCCTTGTATAAAAACTCATACAACAGTGTCCATTGGTCCGCACCGTACGGACCGCTCATCGGCAATGCCTACATGCGATGCGTACCGATGACGTTATACGGAATGCCGATCAGTGGACGCGCCCCGCGCGCTCGCTCCGCATCGTCGGCCATTTGCATTTGACGATCCAGAAGTTATGTTTCCTTTTTCTAGATTGTTTTCTTGTTTTTCCTCTTCTGCTAATAAACAAGCAATAACGACTTCTTCATCGCTTTCCTCCATTCTCACAAACACTTTCCGCACGTAAGATCACTACAAAAATCCGAATGAAGGTGGCATCGGCAATCCGATCGCTGCCGATACAGTGGACGCAGTGTAATTAATCCGTTTGATGTGATGCGTCCGATAAGTGCGATGCGGGCCTTTGGACGCTTACCTTTACGTGTCTACTTTTCAAGTCCGCTAATCTGCATTGTTGCATTCGGCGTTGGTGTCACTTGATAGTGTGGGCTTGGCCCTAAATTAAAATGTTGATAGGCTCATAAGTAAGATTTACAGCTATATTCACCGATCATATCTCGTTTATCAAATGACCAAATATGACTACGTTTGAGCTTTAAATTAGTTTTATTCTTGCTATCCGCTTTCGCGTTTGGGTGCTATCGGATGATGCTATAAATGTTCACGGAATTATGTTCACTATTAAAATAACTGCATTTCGTTTCACTTTTATGGTTCTAAGTAGTTATAAATAGAAAATGCATAAAAAACGTAAGATAAAGTAAGTTTATACGCATATAAGCGCGGGCGACATAAAGATGACGGCTGGTCCGCGCTGGCTGCAACTAGCACAAGATTGAGACGAATGGATATCTTTGGAGGAGGCCTTCACCTGTAGAGGGGTTCTTGCAGAATAAAGAATTGTATAGAAAATACACGGTATAAAATATAAAACACTAACATTTAAAATGTCAAACTACATAGGCAAAATACACGGTATAAAATATAAAACACTAACATTTAAAATGTCAAACTACATAGGCAAAATACACGGTATAAAATATAAAACACTAACATTTAAAATGTCAAACTACATAGGCAAAATACACGGTATAAAATATAAAACACTAACATTTAAAATGTCAAACTACATAGGCAAAATACACGGTATAAAATATAAAACACTAACATTTAAAATGTCAAACTACATAGACAAAAAGAACCTAGAAATAAAATATAATTTAACAGAGAATGTATAACCCTATAAACCTATAGACTAACTAATAATTTCTACCTAAGTATACATTAAATGGGTTTATTTATGTGTTTATGTATTTAAAGTAACTTTAGGCACCAAAATTAAGGAAACTGTATATTATGTTATTATGTTTGTTAATTTGCAAGAAATAAAAGGCTTTATTTTTATTTATATAAGCGCGGGCGAGGGTTCGCCTGCGACGCAGGAGTTTGCGGGTTCGATTCCCGCCTCGGAACAAATATTTGTGCGATCTGCAGATATTTGTTCAGGGTGTTCTGGGTATTTTCTATGTATAATATTTAAAAAAAAACTATGTAATGTATTGTATTAAGTATATCAGTTATCTAGTACCCATAACACAAGCTCTGCTTAGCTTGGGGCTAGATAATGTTGTGTGAACTGACCAGCAATATTTATTTATTATATATTGCAGGCTCGCGACTAAGTACTTGGATAAAGAATTAGCTGGGAGGATACAACAGTTGCAGCTGCTAGGGAAGGACATGCGGTCTGAAGTGAGGGATTCTCTTTGGGCACAGGTGAGTAATGCATTCAACACAAACGTGTGACTGATGGTTACATAATCGCAAATCTAGATTTTTTGTAGCTCTCACAATGTTGATCCTAAATCATAGTCAGCTGAGATGTTCACTGTTGGAGGAGGCCTCCTCCATAAAATGCAATGGGAGATTCGCCATAATTACCATGCTTGGCAGGCGGATTGGTGATCACAATATTAGTCTTGAGTACTCAGGTGGATTCTGAGGCCCATCCCCTGTTGTAATCCCTTAGTCGGCTTTTACGACATTCGCGGGAGGAGACGGAGGGGTCTATTTGGGGTTCTAATTTCGACTATCTCTTCGCTACACGGGCTATGTCAGACCGATATAACGACATATGATATTTATATAGACTGCGGTGTTACTAATGGCTTCTACAATAACATTCATAACACCATACCACCCATTATATTAGATAGATAGAAAATTCTTTATAGCACAAGACAAAAAGCAGTACATAGGCCAACTTAATGCTAATTAGCATTTTCTTCCAGCTAACCTTTGTGTAATGTAGAGTGGGTGGTAGTGCTATTAAAATTAATTATAGGTTGAGATTAAATGACAAACATAATTAAATACCTACTCTAAATAACTAGCTATATAATCCCTAGCTAGCTATTACCCTACATATAAACAACATATACACATACCCAACATACATTTAACCCCACATTCATAGAAACATAGATCCGGAACAAACAGTTGCAGGAAATATACAAATATTTGTCCCGCAGCGGAAATCGAACCCATAACCACTCGCATTTCAGCCGGCGACTCGCCCGACGTAGAGCTCGTCAACAACCATTTACAATATGTTATTCAGCTGTGGTGTGTCTGGCCTAAAAATAGACCCCTCTGTCTTCTCCCGTGGATTTAGTAAAAGCCGACTAAACGGAATGCATCAAGGGATTGGCAGCAGCATCCACCTGAGTAATCAAAACCAATACTGCGATCACCAGTCCGCCTACCAAGCGTGGTGATTATGGAAAATTCCCCCATTGCATACTTTGGGGAACACCTTGTCGAGCAGTGGACGCTGATTGTGATGATGATGATATATGATTGACGACCTCTGTGGCGTGGCTGGCGATGGTTCGCCTGTGACGCAGGAGGTTGCGGTTTCGATTCCCGCCTCGGAACAAATATTTGTGCGTTCTGCAGATATTTGTTCAGGGTGTTATGGGTGTTTTATATGCATAATAAAAAATATCTATCTATGTAATGTATTATATTAAGTATATCAGTTATCTAGTACCCATAACACAAGCTCTGGCTTAGCTTGGGGCTATATAATGTTGTGTGAACTTGTCCAGCATTATTTATTTATTATTTACTCTTCAGGTAGAAGCAGAGATTCTCCTGCAAAGGCATAAGACTCTGGTCCGCGTGTGCCGCGGGCTGTCCCCATGGCCGGCGCGCCCGCCCCCGCTCCCCGCGCACACGCCCCTGCACGGCGGGCACGACGCGCAGCGCGCGCGGCCCAGGACAGTGCGAGTGAGGCGCTCGCAACACCTCGGGCTAGGCATCTCTGTCACTGTAAGTATACCCTCGTACTTCTATTAAACTACTACTATACAGGGTGTAACCTAATATAAGCCCGGGGAGAGGGTATTCTACACATCATGGCGAATATCTTTAGTTCCACG
This sequence comes from Operophtera brumata, assembly GCA_932527175.1. Lineage (NCBI taxonomy): Eukaryota > Metazoa > Arthropoda > Insecta > Lepidoptera > Geometridae > Operophtera > Operophtera brumata. The sequence continues at coordinate 6,099,818 of OW052237.1, read as the reverse complement.
ACTTTTTAATATTCGTAGTTTTTAGTTCATGAAAAAAACTAAAAAAATCCTTGTAAAATTCATCGAGATATTTCTCCGGAAATGTACCTAACACAACAAGAGGCAGCCCTACGCGTACCGTAACATCCTCATGTCGTGTAAGGAACATTTCATGAGGAATTTCAGGATTTTTACGAGGCATTTCATGAAAACGAATTTTAAAACGTCGTTGAACTAAAGTTATTCGCCTTGATGTGTGAAATACCCCCGCTTATAGTGATATTATGTTACATCCTGTATATCGTGAATATAATTTATTATTTCGAACATGACCCCAGTTTAACTGTAGTGGTGCGATAGTTATTTGAACTGTCCACTTGTTTATGGAAATAGCGCAGCTTGTTTTAGAGAATATTTAATGCAAGTAGATAGTTTTGGTAATTATTGTAGGTCTATCCTCGTTAGGTACTTACTTATTCTATACTTGGTTGTTTTTTATTTTTATATAATTGTGTGCATGCAACATCGCTTTGGATTTCTGTTATGGTGTTGTACCTGTTTCTTAATAAATAAATAAATAAATGTTAGGTAACGAACTGGTGTAAATGTTGCAGGGCGGGCGCGAGCACGGCGTGCCTATCCTGATCTCCGAGCTGGAGGCGGGTGGGCCAGCTGCGCTCACCGGCCAGCTGTACGTCGGCGACGCCATACTCGCCATCAACGACGTGGATCTCACGCAGGTCACAGCGCCACACCGTACACAATAACACACCCCGAACACTCCATACAAACACCTCTTCAACATCGGAGCCACAGACACCCCACTCTGCAGAGGGTGTATGACCGAAGAAGAATCGGCTGACCACGTAGTCCAGAGGCCGTAGACAAAGTAGCAATCGAATAGCGATGTCGCTAGTAGAAAAGCCAAAAATTTATGAGATTGACGTACGCTATCAAAATGTCACGTTGTCAATTTTGTATTGTATTACGACTGTAGAAATAGAATCGCTTCGAAGAGAATGCCGTTTGGCTAGGCCGGCTGGAATGTGTGGGAGTAGCAGCTCAACGTAAACAAATCCTCAACAACCCGAGGTCACTCCGCCAAGCCTGCGAAGACCGCAGGAAACTTCTGTGCTTCTGGACGGAGTTAGGCTGGCTAACTACCTAGTCAGACAACTCTCACGCATAATGCCTCACCCATGGTGTTCGAATGCGGATTAGGGAGTTCTTTAACATTAACATTAACTCCATACAACGCGCTGACGAGCAAACTCCTATATAAACTGTGCGTGGCCTAAACAAAAGACAAGAAGAAAGTTATTTGCACAAGAAGTTTGTATGTCGAGTTTTCTTTGCACAAGGATTTTGTATCGAGTATTTTTTGCGCACTGAGGTTGTATAGGAGTTGTTATTGGAGGGTGTTGCATCGAGACGGAGACTCGCGAGTACATTGGTGTGTTCTAAATTCAAACACCAAAATCGTGATTAAAAGTGCTTTATATTCACTGTTTTCAGTGAATAAAATAAGCTCTTTAGAGGAGTAATGGTATAAACTACATTTTCTCATGTTCCAACGCGACTAAACCTAGAACCTTGTGTTTGTTTCCTAGGGATAACACGGCTTGGCTTTATTTGATGATCCTTCTTACTACTAGGTGGCCTTTGTCTTTTTGTTTTAATATTGGTTTTGTTCACAAAGTTTTTTTTTAAATTGCTTGTACAATTTCAGATTTTACTTAGCTCTTTGAGTAAAAGTTTTTCTGGGCAAGCAGAAGTCCTCGCATTGCTGTGTTCTGGTTTGAAGGGCACACATGAGACTTAGGGGTTATTGAGGGGGGTTAAAATGAGTGTACTTAGCGGAGTGATATAATCGCGAATACATGGTAATGTTGCAGGCGTGCCACAAGGAGGCGGTGCAGACGCTGCAGAGCGTGAAGGGGGACTGCGCGCTCTGCGTCCAGTTCATAGCCACCGACGACGACGACAGGCTCTCCGAGGACAACTATAGGTGATACTACTCTCATTACAATACCTACAGACCCTTCACCATAAGTTGGCACCTGCCATGGAGTATTTACAGGTGCCATCTCACGGTGAACGAGCCGGACCGTTCTCCGTAAGTTGGCACCTGCCATGGAGTATTTACAGGTGCTATCTCACGGTGAACGAGCCGGACCGTTCTCCGTAAGTTGGCACCTGCCATGGAGTATTTACAGGTGCCATCTCACGGTGAACGAGCCGGACCGTTCTCCGTAAGTTGGCACCTGCCATGGAGTATTTACAGGTGCTATCTCACGGTGAACGAGTCAGACCGTTCACCGTAAGTTGGTACCTGCCATGGAGTATTCACAGGCGCCATCTTACGGTGGACGAGTGATATAATCGCCACTGTCCACTGTATTGTCCACTGTGACTCTGTAGGATGACGATTGATGCTCTTCATCGCACGCGGTAATTCGAGCGCCGTCTCGCTCGCGGTTGCGGACGTACTGCTCAAGAGTATAGTTTTCACATCTCATGCTCGTAAAGTAGAAACCGTTAATGGTAGATATCGCTACTAAGCGATAAGACCACCCAATGTACAACATAGTTAGTTTTTTTCATTATTATTATTATGGCGTGCAATAAAGTTTTTTCTATCTTCTTCTCTCTATTTATCTAAAGTAGTTTTTTTATGGTGTGTGAACGCGGACTAAAACTGCATTTGATTAACTATTTTGTACCCATCATCATCCAAGAAAACAAGGTCTGCTACTCCGAGGCTACCGCGTGACTAACACCAGACGACGTCACTATCCGGTTGGCACATTATTACAACAGTAACAGAATTACGAACTGTGATAATTCTGTTAAAAATATACAAATCTCGTGGATTTCATCAGATCGGTGTGTCCGGCCTAAGAACAGACCCCTCCGTCTCCTACCGTGGATGTCGTAAAAGCCGACTAAGGGATTACCCGGACCTTTAGTAAGATTTGTCCGGGTTGGATTTGTACTACATTAATAAACCGGTTGGTGCAGTGACTACCGCGCGTTTTCGGGTCAGTCTTATTTGTTCTATGGAACTTGACGTCATCGGACAAAATTACACAATTTATTGCTTATGTTCCGTAGACCCGGACTTGTTGATAAGATTCATTGGTGTAAGATAAAGCGTTATCCGAGTCAGTCGTGGGAAGCAATGGCGGCGATGAGCTCATCCCTGGGCACGTCTATATTCCCACGTTGGTGCAACCCACAGTGAAAAGAGGCCCCATTGAGGCTACCCTACCCTATTGGGCCTCCCTTTCTAGGAAAAAGGCGTGTGTATATGTCAAAGTCATATAAGGGGTTATAAAAGGGAGTCGGGGAGTTAGATTATACTACACTGGTTAGATTATACTACAGAGACGGGCTGTCTCAATTCTCATGGGTAATGACGTCGTCTGGTATTTAACCACGCGACCATCGACTCTCGGAGTAGCATACCTGGCCAGTATGTTATTATACCACGGTACACATGTAAGTGCTATTTTTATTGCTGCTGTGTACAGTTTTGGTCAAAATAAGTTAATATTCATTCAACACACTTGCTCATAAAGTGGCTCTAATTTCACCCCAATTAGGCACATAACGACACCTGTAATCAAACTTACTTTTTCATTGCTATTACTCACAAGTGAGTTATAGAGACAGTTGAACATTTACACAGAAAATGTATTTAAAAACACACAACACAAGTGTGTTGAAAAACGACGTATGATACACGTGTGTATTGATGATTACCGTCCTCGGCTCTTATAAGACCCTCACCTAACGGCTCGGGTCTCAATGGTGCCTCAGCGGTAATCACCAACATTACACAATAATGTACTATTATTCATCCCAGTATGGGTGTTTTCGTTACGTCAAAAAGTAATATCATCAGGGGCATCGATATATTATACTAGTACTAGATGCCAGGTCAGCGCCAAAAATACGTCTCGGTGAATTACAGCTCACTTGAAAATCGAGCTCTTATTTTATTTAGTTCGCTTGCAGCCCAGCCAATGTAAACACGTGTCAAAATGACGCAATGTGTATTCAAAAGTTGCAAAAATAATGCCCGAAAAAACAATTTAACGGCCGGAGTGTCTTACTTTCGTTAAGTATATGTAGAATGTTATATTTTAAGCTTTATACTAATATATAATATCAAATATTGATCAAAATTACCGATTTTAAACCACCGCTACAAATGTTTGGTTAAAGTTGGCGCAAAACTTTGTGTAACAGAACAGTTAGATGCATGGAGTAGATTTGTATTGTAATAATTGATTTGTTACCAGAACTTTAAAATTGGTCAATACTACTTTTGTGTCTGTTTGTTGGACTCTCATAAGATACTTAGCTTTCCTTTTTTTATTTTAGCTTTCCGAGCAATCCGTTTACGTGTGCAGAATGGATCTCGATTGTCGCCAGAGAAAGAAGAGATGACTTTTATAAGGCAGCTAAGAATTCGGTTATAAGTTCGGATCACTTTGATAAATCGGATATATCCGGAAATACTAACCGACGTATTATAAATAAACTATACGTTGCGAAAAACTCATTGGTATGGGCCCTGATTTAATCCCTCGACCTCATGAACGTGAGGCAAGCGTAATACCAAATAGGCTACCACGACTTCACTTCTAAATATACATAAACATACACATAAACATACGCACAACAGAACGCAACAAAATAACAAGTACCCATGTATATATACTATCAAACATAGATGCCCAAAACATTAATTATTTATTATGTAAGAGTGCAGAGTTGCTTTTTAACCGCGTGCTCAATTTTGATGAATGAGCAAGCGAAGGATACTAAAATTGAATGACGAGTGATCAAAAATTAGAATCCTGAGCGCTAGCGAGCTTTTACACACGTAACTTTTCATCCCAAATCAGCGAGGAAATTACAAATGCAAAAAAAAGTAATACACCATGAAGGTTCCGCGTCTGAATTTTTAACAAATTAAAAAAGGTTGTATGTTAAATTCGGCACAATGGAGGTAGAAGTAGGTAAATAGGTTTAATGATGTTTTGAATTCACAAACATAGTGCACACGATGTTCTAAATTCAATTTTACTTTATCCTCTAGCGAATAAAAACTGCTTTTATACTCAGATATCGAAGAGCAAAAAAACTCCTTCCGAGATGGTGGGATGAAAAAATAATTTTAACTAAACTTTTACGTGCATATTATAAATTATTTAAGTGTTCAACGCGACTCCATACCTTCTGTAGTCAAATTTGAAAAACCAAACAGATATGAAACCAAGGAGGTTTGAGTGACAGTTCTGAGTCGACAGGAGTAATTTATTGCTTTGCTAGTTTTTGTGACGAATGATCGTAAGTATAAGATAATATTTTGAATATTTGCTACTTTATTGCTAGGTGTCATGGTGGTAATTAGGTTGAATTTAGAACTGTATTAAAGCTTTTGTCTCGGTTCACTTGTCCAGCATTTTTTTTTTTTTTTTTTTTTTAAATACCCAGAACACCCTGAACAAATATCTGCAGATCTCACAAATATTTGTTCCGAGGCGGGAATCGAACCCGCAACCTCCGGCGTCGCAGGCAAACGTTCGCCCGCCCCGCCACAGAGGTCGTCACCAAACTATATGAAGTTTGGTTTCCTTCTATACATTTACTTGCAGCGCCCCTAGCAGAAACGAGGAGAAAACTATGGACGCTGACAGTAAATGTATTGAAAGAAACGAAACTTCAAGTAGTTTCGAATACTATCAAATTCACGTACTTTGAGAGACGAAAACACCCCTCCCGTACCGCTCCCATACCTCAGGGACTGACTCAGTTAAGCGCTAGACCAGGGGTTCCCAAACTTATTTTGTCTACTTTAGATACTTTACATACTTTGAGAATAAATAATTTTTAGCGCCCCCATTTTTTCACCTACTTTCTATAACTTCAAATTAAAAAAAATACTGTGAGCTATATTAGCGGAGATTAAACATGCACAAATCGGGTTATTTAACAAAAACTTGTTAAAACATGATTGCCCGCGGTCTATTATCAACGAAAATTACCTATCTAGGAATACTAATAACTATTAAAATGCGAAAAGTGTGTCTGATTTGAAGCCCCTATTTTTTTCTGGGTCTCTTATCGCCCCCCTTTAGGCCTCTAGCGCCCACAAGGGGGCGTTATCGCCCACTTTGGGAACCCCTGCGCTAGACAAATAGCCAATAGTACAAAGTGTCGTTGGCAGGTTCCCCTTGTACCCTGAAGACGGCGAGGTGTTCGAGCGGGAGCCGGACGGGTCGGGCGCCACGCCCACCGCGCCGCGCACGCCGGACTATAATAGGTAAATAATTTAAACCAAATAATAACTAATAACCCATAGTATTTATTCTTATACTCAGAGAATATGGTGAGAGAGGACACACAGTTGGTCACACAAACTATACTCTAAGTTCGTCGACTTTGACTAACTAATGTTATTAAAATCAACTCGTTTCGTTTCGTTTCGTATGAGGTAGTGCTGGCCTCTGGTGTCGGAGTTTGTCAAGCCGCCCGAGGGCCTCTGACATGGCTTATCGACTGTGGTTGCGAGGCGAGAGTCGAGCGGGAAATCCTCTGATTATTCTTGAAAAATGGCTCTGCCGGTTTTGAACAGCAAAAATTTATTCATCATCATCATCATCATCAGCCTGCTGGATATAGGCCTTCCCCATGGCATGCTACGAAGAACGGTCTTGAGCCGCCTTCATCCACAGACTTCTACCTTTAAAATTATCTTTTGAACCCCTCCTTCCCCTCAATTATATGCTAATAGAATATCAATATTAAAAATGTATTAGGTATAATATATCCTGTGAATTTCATCAAAATTGAAAGAGTCCTTTGCGAGATAATTTGTACAGACAAATCAATAAACAAATATGCGTTGCTAAGTAGATATAGTAGGTACTTCTACCTACTACCTAACTAAGGCGTGGACAAACATCCATCTAAAAGGCGTAGTACTCGTAAGTAGGTTCTTGGTAGACACAGGAGATATGAACGGATCAGTTGGTTTTATAATATTATTTATAACATTTATATTTGGCATATTTTTTCTATTATAACCACTTCCATACAATTTTTGTCATTCCCCTTCTATATAGGGGCAGGTATAATGTTGGGGTCTCCATAGAAGCAAGTGCTTTATTGTGTGGTCTATGTTCAGACGCAACTCGGACGCGGAGAGCGACAGCGACAGCTCCACGCACACGGCGCCGGGCGCGGCGCCCTACCCCGACTACAACAACATCAACAACAACCTCGATATACTCGACATGGACGACGACTCCATCAAGATCGAGGCGAGGCTCGAGGTAACCACACTACAATACAACCTGTTCAGACGCAACTCGGACGCGGAGAGCGACAGCTCCACGCACACGGCGTCGGGCGCGGCGCCCTACCCCGACTACAACAACATCAACAACAACCTCGACATACTCGACATGGACGACGACTCCATCAAGATCGAGGCCAGGCTCGAGGTAACCACACTACATTACATGCTGTTCAGACGCAACTCGGACGCGGAGAGCGACAGCTCCACGCACACGGCGCCGGGCGCGGCTCCCTACCCCGACTACAACAACATCAACAACAACCTCGACATACTCGACATGGACGACGACTCCATCAAGATCGAGGCGAGGCTCGAGGTAACCACACTACATTACATACTGTTCAGACGCAACTCGGACGCGGAGAGCGACAGCGCAGCTCCACGCACACGGCGCCGGGCGCGGCGCCCTACCCCGACTACAACAACATCAACAACAACCTCGACATACTCGACATGGACGACGACTCCATCAAGATCGAGGCGAGGCTCGAGGTAACCTCACTACATTATATACTGTTCAGACGCAACTCGGACGCGGAGAGCGACAGCTCCACGCACAAAAGTTGCCAATCCTTTTTTTCCTTCCGTTTCTTCATCCATGTCATTCGTGCGACCTTGAATATCTTTCCAGTGGTCTCCCTCTTTTCCTCTTGTCACGACATATACGCGTGTTCTATTAATTGTTTTGTCCTGCCAGTGGGGAGGTCCGGTGGTGGGGCTCAGTAATCACCGCTACTCGTCGGGCGAGTCGCCGCGCTCCACTCCGGTGCACGCGCGGCCCCTCACCGCCAAGAAGAAACGCAAGCCGCAGGTACTAACACTACCATCCACAAACATCCCAGCATCTCTTTAAGAGAGAGAGCCTTCCAAAAATCTAAGTCACAATATAAAATAAAGAACACATTGAATCACATAACAAACGCAGTTAAAAGAATTTAAGTATTGTAAAATTAATGTAATGATTTTAAGAAATAGGACTATTAGAATTAATGACATTAACATAAATTACTCAGGTCATCAAATACAGCATATTGACACCACAACATTTTTAGGAATAAGCATTGACTGCAATGTTAACTGGAAATCACATGTGGAAACCTTATGTTTAAAACTTAGTCAACAATCCTATGCACTTTATATGCTCTCTAAAGTTGCTAACATTTCAACAGGTGTCACTGCATATCACGGTTATGTAGCATCTATTCTGAGGTATGGTGTTATTTTCTGGGATAATTCAGCTGGCAAAGAAACAGTCTTAAAAGCTCAAAAAAAATGCATCAGGGCTATTTGTAAACTAAAACAAACCGACAGTTGCAGACCATATTTTTGACAATTAAATATTTTAACATTACCCTGCATATACATTTATGAGATGGCTTTATTTGTTAGAAGCAATATGTTCATATTTAGTAAGTTTAAAAGTAAACGTCAGGAAAATAAAATATGCTGCCCACCGAGCAAGTCTGCAATGTTCAACAATAGTGTTTTTTGCATGGCACCGCGTATTTTTAATCATCTGCCTACTGACTTTTTAGAAATATTTACAATTAATATATTCGAATTCAAATTAAAATATTTTCTTTCGCAAAAGGTTTACTGAAGGTATCAATGAATATCTTAATGATTTTTAAAGACTTAATTTTATTGATTATTAATTTATTAACTGCCCTAGCGTTTGAGTATATATTATATTATTGTTATTTTTTATGGCATTTGAATTATTGTTAATCTGTGATTTATCTCTTAACTTGTAACGATGTACTTATTTTTTTAACTTTGCATGCTGTAAAGCTGATCATGGCCTGTATCTTTTTATTTTTATTATCATCTTATATACCCATGTTTCGCAAAATAAATGATTGGTTGATTGATTGATTGAAGTGTTGTTCCAATACAAAATAGTCCGGGTAACACTCTCCTTACTTCACATTTGTGTGGGCCGGATCTTGTAATAAAAGTTAGTTCCTGCCATTAGTTTGTTGATGTTTAAGTGTTTGATCAGGATTGGCGCACGAAGGGCACCTACCGCGCGGTCGACATGGAGGCGCCGTCGTCGGACGAGCCGCGCGCCCCGCCCGCCGCGCCTGTCCCCGCCCCCGCCCCCGCTCCCGCGCCGCACTCCGGTGACGGTGAGTCTGCGCCAGACGTTACTGCGGCTGAGAGTCACAGCATTAAAGGAAAACTAATTAGTTTCACCATGGGTCACTACGCTCTCTTCAGGGCCTATACTTCATGCTGGAGTAGAGAAAATACACGCCATATTGTACACACGCTGACATGTTTCTATGACAAATTTCACAAGCTCGTGTCTCGTAAGCGATAGGTGGTTGATTAAGGCCAAAGCTCACGAACACAAACGGGAGGTTACCTTAATCATCGGTCAAGGTGACAGGTTAGAATTGTTTTGGCGAAACATTCGCTTATCCGTCCGGTACAGAGGCCTTAGCTCATTTTGATCGTTGACTTTGTTTCCACTTAATGATCAAAATAATAATAAACAATAAGATTAATGATCTTAACTCGTGATCCAAGCCTTCTAATATTAAATACTATCCTACAGTGCCGGATTCCCCCGCTCAGTCCCCTGCGTCGCCGCCGCCCGACCAGCCGCTCGTAGACGTAGCGGACAGTCCGCTCGTGGACGTAGCTGACAGTCCGCTCATGCAGCCGCTACCTCAGCCGCCGCAGCCTCCAGCACCGTCGCTGCCTCTCGTGCTGTTGCCTCAGCCGACGACGTTCGCGATGACCACGACCATGCTCAACGGTGACGCGAAACCCGGCCGGAGAGAGAACAAAGGCTTCAGGTAACACTTAACAATCAACACCCAACAGTCACATAAATCGTACTAAGGCGTGTTAGTTACACCACTTATAACTCAAGAACGGGTTAACCGATTTAATTGGTGGGGAGGTAGCTTATAACCAGGAGAAGCTCATAATTGGGGGGTCACTGGGGGCTACCCGTGCGAAGCCGGGGCGAGTCGCTAGTTAGTAATATAATTTATAATAACAGTTAGTATTTTAGTAGTAGTAGTAGAGCTTTTTTGTGAAAGAGTTCGTCCGGGGAATTACTACCTCCATTTCTATTTCTGCCGCAAAGCAGTAATGCTGTGCTCGTATTGCTGTGTTCGAACGTTATGGGTGCCGGTGAAGTTACAGGCACGTGAGACTTTTCATATCTTTATGTCACAGGGTGGCGGGCGCATTGCAATGCCACATAGGGTGCGTCCTAGGTGGACGTGAACTATGAGGTAATGCATTGTTAAAGGTAGAGGTTACCGCTTAACATCAGGTGGCCCATTTGCAAGCTCCGTCATTAAGTAAGTAAAAAAAAAAAATGGTCTTTATCCCACACTAGGATCCCCTGTCTCTGGGTCTACGAGTACCATGGAAAAGGTACTGCAGACTTTTTGTTTTCAAAATTAAATAAAAAAACTTTTTGCTCGATATACCGTTTTACTTAAAATTTTATGGATAATTTAATCTAAATGTCTTCCATCGAGTTGCACACACTGTTCAAAACGGAGCCTCGTCTTTCGCTCTACACAAAACTGCCTAACCGCACGAAACAGTTACCCTAGGGCAAATGCAATGATTATGGGTGCTGGAGTCATTGATTTCGGGTTTTTGGAGCCCATTAACGGCAGTTGCCTGTCCACTCGTAACTGTGCTGATTAGCGCACTTTTATTCTCAGCGCAGTTTTTTTTTTTTCAGTTAAGAGTGGACAGGATACCTCAAGTATCTAGTGATAGTTACCTTATGTGTCGTTACATAATGTATTGTTACCTCACGTGTCGTTACGCGTTGTCGTTGCGGTGGGGTATAACGCAAAATTAGGAATCTTAGATTTGATTTTTAACTGAATAAATCAAGTACAATATTCAAATTAAAAGTATTCATGTATACTACATTATAATTCCGAGGTATCACTGTACCAGAAACACGATAGGACTATATTTTCTCGATAGAAAAAAAAAAAACAAAATTATCTTTTAACTTTTGGTTAGATTCAATTGTTTATTCAAATAGAGCATACTATTGGGTAAATTAATAAAATCAATACAACAAAGCCGAGGGTTTACCGTAGGGGTTATTAAATTATCTATATTTCATGAAATATTCAACAAAACTGTTTTTTCGAGCGGCGCATTTCGTTTTTTTTTGTATGAAGATTTCTGCCTGGTGTTGGCGCAGTCTTAAGCATCGTTACCTCACGTGTCGCTGCCTCACCTCACGTGCAGTCGATGTTCATGCTCAACGTAGACGCAAGCGTGCCGCACACCGGACGGTGTATATCCATCTATAACAATCCGTGTCGGTTCACAGGATAGGCACCGCGAGACGCGTCGTGGAAGCGCCGCTCACGAACGGAGACACGCGCGGCAAGTTCCCGCCGCGCCTGCGCACCGGCGACGGCGACCCGGACTTCGGCACGCCCGTCTGAACGGACACACCGCACACACGCACCGAGGCGCAACCACGCGTGTGCGGACGGACCTCACCGCACCCACGGGACTGTGAGACGCAACCACGCCCGTGCGGGCGGACCTTACCGCACCCACGGGGCTGTGAGACGCAACCACGCGCGTGCGGACGGGCCCTTACCTCACCCACGGGGCTGTGAGACGCAACCACGCATGTGCGGACGGACCTTACCGCACCCACGGGGCTGTGAGACGCAACCACGCATCTGTTAATGCAACCTTAGACCGCACAAGGCACCGAGACGCAACGCTGAGCTTACAGTACACTGCGATCCTTAATAATAGAAATAGGTAAAGTTTGTGAGTTTGGACTTGGGATTTAGGGGGTAATCTCCGGAACTTCTGATCTGATTCCGAAAGTTCACTAAAAGGAAGCTACATTATCGCTACGCTCGTGTTATGTGTAGTTTCACTCAACTAACGGTTGAACAAATTTTGATAATATTTGGTGTGTGGATGGACCTTCGGAAAGCTGTCATTTATTTTTCACTAGCATCAGCCCGCGGCCTTAATTGCGTGGAATCAGGATAAAAAGTAGCATAACTGTTATGCTAAGGGGATGATTCTCTGAAAAATCATATAGATGAAGTTATATCTCGCATGAACGGGTGAGCGGATTTAGATGATATGTGGTATGTGGATGGAGTTTTGCATTGCTTTTTATCCCGACACCACGCGTGCAAAGCTGCGGGCGAAAGGCTAGCTTATATTATTAAGTAGGATTGAAATCCGTGCCGTGCGGTGCCGCCGTTGCTGGCCAGTGTACGCCTACCTTTAGAATGTTATGCGTAAAGCGATCAAAAATACTATTTATATTTCATCTTCCACAATGATTCATCGTTGGGCACTGTGAGCAGAGCAAGCCGTATTAAACTACCCAATAAGAATTAGAAGATTTGCGCTTTTAGTGCCAATAGTTCCGTGATAAAATTAAGCATTTCCTGTAAGATCATACGAAACAAAATGAATCTAACCGTACAATGATTATAGAACAACATTCTAGCGAAAACAGCAGTTAGACCAGTGGCGTCATCTCGCGACGTGAACTAGTCTTAGAACAATTTGTATGGTAGTTTATGCACTAGATCCGATATTTGATACAAATAGTTTTACGACAACTCCAAACCATATTTTCACGGATTCTGATCGGATCGGACGTAGTGCGAAACCGCTCTTAGGCTAATAATTTATAATAAAATAGATAAAAACTTTTAAAAATAAAACAATATGTCTAAGAGCAATTTGGACAAAATATCATGGATTGATTTTGTAAAATATCATCATTTTTCTACGCTAGTCGGAACGAAACCGACTAATATTTCACCATTAATTTGAATAACAAGGGGTCTCACTCCCGGGATGCAACCCGAGTTCGCCATAGACTATCTAATATTCCACAGACTCCCCAAGATAAGTGCGGGCGCACATTGAGCGACTAGTCGCGGCCGCTAAATGTGACCACAAGCTGCGGACGAGTTTTTTTCATACATTTTATATAGTATCGGCGCAAACCGAGCGTTCGAGTGGCCGTGTTCGAGTCACAAGCTGCGGGAGCCGCCCGAGCTCGTTACTTGTGGCCGCGTTGTGTCACTCTCACTCGCACGTCACACGTCAGTCTTGCTGCAAGCACGCAACCGAACGCTCGACACGATGTCGGCGGATTTCGATGTATATGCTTTTATCTCTGCTATAGAAGAGCGCCGTGCTATAATCCGCGCCACGACTGAAGTTCTGTGACTGGAGCGCTAGTTTCTATGCGCAAAAGCGAAAATCTACCTCTGTTATCCGTTAGTTCCTCAAAAGGCCGTCGGACTTCAGTCGTGGCGCGGACTCTAATTCGGAACGGAATTCAGACAAATAGTGGCTTAAGTGGCGGCGTCCGGTGGCCGCCACTAAGGTACTAATAGCTGCGATTGGTAGCGTGACTGAGCCACTAGTGGTCGCGTTTTTTGGCTCAATGTGCGGAGGGTCTAAGGTTTTCCAAACAGCTCTCTTCAGCTAAAGGCTCCAGATAGATAAGATACTAAATTAGACAGAAGATCTGTGACAGTATAATTATAGAATAAAAGCTGCGGGATCTCACGAAGTTTGTTATCATCGGCCTACCGATACTAGGACTTAGATATTCGCGGTTGGTTGCGAAAGTGATATTGTTTTCGATGCTTAGTTAAACCGCGCTAAAACTATCGCGCTCCTTTTCTAATAAGCTAAGATGTAAAGGACCGCGATATTTTTTGTGTGGAATTAGAGAATGCTGGATGGATGCTCTAGCTTGTGGTGCGAAATTCAAATTATGTGATGTTTTTGCTTATGCACTTCTTCAGATAGGTAAAGTTGATTTCGCGAAAACAAGGAGACTTAACAAACATGTTTTAATTGATAGTATCTCATAATAAATATCAACAGCCTACGATTACCCAAAACAAAACAAAACTGTAAAAATTTGTTGAGTGTATTCATAGCAATACTGATGATATTTAAACACCCTAATGCAATTTTATTTTTAAAATGTGAAATTAGGGTGATGGAACGCTTTTATAAAGTTCAAAAATTCGACCGGTAATAAATAATAATATGTTTTGGGCATTATATTTCTAAAGTAATTATACATTGGCAACTGTTGATGTTTGTGAAATGAAACACTCATGTTTGTGAATCGTACTCACTAAACGGTAGACAACTGATTGTACAGTCAGCGTCATAACATCATAATATTAGAATAAATAGTTCTGACAACCCCAATCCCGCTAATATCATAAATGTCAAAGTTACGATGTGTGGGTGTTTGTTACTTAAACACGCCGAAACAGCTGAACCTATTTCGATTAAATTTGGTACACAGAATAATCTAGAACACACCCACACACACACACACACACACACACACACACACACACACACACACACACACAATATGGTACACATAGAATAAGCAGGCTACTCATGTCATAAAACTTGGATTGAGCTATAGCCTACTTTTTATCCTGGTAAAACGTGAGCGAAGCCGCGGGCCAACACAATTAATGTATCTAACAGATTTATGTTCAAAGTATTGACTCGTATTTGTACGCTCAGGGGTCGTACGTTACTGCAGTCTCCTATTTGTCGGAGCACGCAGACAGTGATGTCCTGATTTTCTTACTGCACATATAAAAAATGAGACATTTCGCTACACTGAAGTGGGAGTATAAAAACATTAAAATTAAATTTCTTGTTATCATACTTTTAAGTCAAGTACACATACAACACAAATATAATTTATTATTATCATATAAATTGTAATATGTACTTCTAAAAATGTTACCTATTTAAGTAAGTATGTTATGTCGCTGACTGTACGTGAAGTTTTGTCAGGTTGCCAACTCGCGCCAACTGTGCAATATATTAGACAAGTAACAATCGAGAACGCACCATGAAAGCACTAAAACTTATAACAGTATGTTTTTGGATAACATTGTAACGTTAGTTTGAATAAAATTCAAACACATTAAAATTGTACGATACGACGACTTGGGGATCGACAGACAAGCACTGTCAAGGTTTTTACCGGACATTTATTTAGCGTTTTCGTTTTGTTTTGGATTGCCATATGTCTTTCTCGTGCTGTATTAATCCTGAGACATTGAACTTGGCATTGGCTTACTGAATAATATTACACTACACAACGACCTTGCACCAATGTTATTTATGTAATATGACAAAAAAAAATAAGTTATGTAATATGACAAAAAAAATAAGGAATATCATTTGATTTTAGACGGGTCTTTATCGCGTATTAACCTTACGTTTGGGTTACAGAATGTTGGGTTCTGTACGTGGGCTAAACGGACACTGTTAATACCCGACAAAAATTAAATAATTTTATAAAAATTAAAAAAACCCTCAACGCAATGAAACGGCTGAACCTATTTTGATCAAACATAGCTATACTCCCAAATAATACACCGTTCAAACAAAAAAAAACGGTTCATCCGTTCGAGAGCTACGATGCCACAGACAGACACACACACGGACACGTCAAACTTATAACACTCCGTAGTTTTTGCGTCGGGCGTTAAAAATCCATCCAAATCAATAACGAATGGTTGAAAAACAATTGGTTTTTTAGTTACTTTTATTTAAAGCTTTTTGTATATTTTGATTTTTTACTTTTGTATTTTGTTTATAAATAGTTTTACCAATTTGAGAGCGCATGAAGACTTTCTACATTATAAGTTGACTAATTACAAATGAACTTTTTTGGAAATAAATCGAAAAAACTACGAAATAAACTCAGTTCAACTTCAGTTTAACTTTTTTATTTGAGGTTTGGTTTTGTTAAATGTTTGAGCTTTAGTGGGTCACCAGAGGGCATGCCAATCGACAACTTATAGTGTAGGAGCAAGATATAGATATGTTAGACATTCCTCTTTTATACTTAAAACTAAGATTATGATAATTATTTGTAAATATGTAATTATCCAAAAACAAAAATATTTCGAAAAATCTTAATATTTTAAATAGTAATGTGAAGTCGTGGTTTTTAATTTGCGAACTGTTAATTATGTTACTCGAATATACTAAGCACTAAAAGGAGAGTTTTATTATATTATAATGGAGGGAGATTCATCCAAAGTTATGTGGTACATTATGGTACTAGTGTGTAATGCTGGTGATTACCGCTCAGGTGCCATTGAGACCCGAGCCGTTAGGTGAGGGTCTTAAAAGTCGAGGACGGTAATCATCAATACACACGTGTATCATACGACGTTTTTCAACAGACTTGTGAACAAAATAATAATAAAACAGAAATACACACTCTGTGTAAATGTTCAACTGTCTCTATATAACTCACTAGTGAATAATAGCAATGAAAAAGTCGCAGTAATATTACAGGTGTAAAACAGAAATACACACTGTGTATATGTTGAACTGTCTCTATAACTCACTACAGAGCTAGTATTGATAAGTACATGACACCTTCACCGTAATGCGACACAGCAAAGTGCTGGTCACCATCGTAACAGCTGTCCGTCCGCGATGGACCTTTGCCAATAAATATTTCCGTACATCACACACACTCGTGGACAAACAATTTGATAACCACTTGTGATGTTTATAAATAATACCGTCGCTTTGTGATGTTCACTTCGATATAATGATTGATTGTTCGATCATGAATTATAAAATCGTCACTTACTGACTGACTATCAGCCTAGACCGTAAGTCCTAAAGACCTGAAATTTCGAGGCTACATTCCTTTTGTGGTCTAGGGGTGCACTAAGAGAGAAATTTCAGAAATTCTCTCCTAAAGGGGTGCATGTTGAAGTTGGTATGGAAAAAGACACGAGAACAAAGTCGTTGCGTTTCAATTGTTAATGATAGTATTTGTGGATATAAATGCAATTATAAATGATTAATTGGTAAAAATATGTTAGAGTCTGCGGAAAGAGAATAAGCGTGCCAAAACACGAAGGCAATGAGTCCAATAGAAAAAAGTTAAAAATGGCGGCAATTTTTTATATATATGTACCAATTGTCGAGTCGAGCTATAATGACGAGAATGTTGTTAACAATACAAAATCTTTAATTTGCACTGTCTCGCTCACATAGGCCACGTTTGTTCTCTTTCTCACACAATTATGTATTTGACTTCGCACACTTTAGATAAACCGTATGTCCGGTAATGTTCACCTTCAATTGATCTACCTATGTTTATTTTGAATCTCAAACACCTTTTGTACATACCGCTTACTGAAACATTTAGGGCCCATGTATTTATATTTATCTATATATTCTTGTGATATATGTATAAAGTGAGTTTATTTTTATGTTATGAACTGATAATAATAGGCTGAACACTGCAATCAGAGTTTTATATGTAAGTGGCTAAAATAACTGAAATTGCTTGTTGCAATCTTTATCGAATAGTTGAATGAAAATTAGACTAATATTAAAATGTTATACTAATTATTGTGACTACCTATGACTAACGGCCGAACCCAATAATCAGTTCCAAACTATTTGTTGGGGGAACTCAGATCTCTTAGAAGTAATCAATTTTTATACGATTGCATACGGTTCGGCCGTAACGTAAATTAGTTTGTATAGAATAGGGTTGAAAACATTAAAATAAATAGTTAGGTTAAACACTTTCATCAACTTAATGAAATGTTTGAGTATTATCTAAATTTCCAAATTGAATACCACCTGTTACCTGATCCATCTTGGACGGGCTGCGTTCGGGAACTATGCTACATCTTCTAGACGCAGATAACGCAGAGCCTCGAGACGAAAGTCTTTATAACCCGTTTGAGATCGGTGTACCTAATGCGTAGAGGGATTATAAGTCGCGTTATGACTCAGTGCGTGTTGCCAGGGATGACTTGCGGCGCTGAGCCGCTAACTATTGGCCTTTACACAATCATAGAGTCGTGCAGCGGGCTATGGACTATGCCCGGAGTTATACTGAATGATATAATCCAAAATGAGGAGCTAAAGAAACATGATCACCGACATATCTCTCAGAATTAACAAGTTAAAGTGGTAAAAAACCGACTTTCTGTTCGTCGTGGCATTCTGGCCCATGTCCAGCAGTCGACTTAGAAGTGCCCTGTAGACAGGCTGATGATGATTTACCTGGATTCAGTTGTTCGCTGTAGGTAGGTATCGACATTCCATTCCATGCGTTCTTTCCATAATAATTTGCGAAGATGTGTGCATTATGTTTTATGCATAATTATTTTAGGAGCAATGCGCCTATGTATTATAAATAAACATTCAAGTTTTTATAAAAGCTTCATTTTTATTTTCGCTTCCCTATGAATAGATGTTTTCTATGCCCATTACCAAACCTGGGCCACTGCTTACAAATGCCCATTACCAAACCTGGGCCACTGCTTACAACGGGTGGTTAAATCAATCTCCACTGGTATTAACAAACAGGTCGGTAGTAGTACCTGCAGGCAAAAAATAATACTTGAGGTACTATCAGCTGCACCATCGGTACAGGAGGGCAATTCTCGTGCTTTAGAGATTAAGTCGAATTAGACATATGTCGAAAAAAGATGGCGAATGTCGAATCAAATCTTAATTTGCTATTCTCGTGATATCACAAATAGACATAAGTGGACCAAAATCATTCAAATCTAATACGATTTGATGGTTATTGTGACATTTTCGTGACATTTTTTGTAGACATTCATGCTTCGACATTATCTCTAATTTAGAGATAATCTCTACTTTCCGAGAATTGCCCTCCAGGTCGCGTAACGAGTTATGAGCGTCGGCGAAAGTGGTGGGGTTGATTGAGCATGTTTACATTCGCGCATTCGCTGTACAGACCCAAAAAATTACTACTGCGCATTGAAGGTCAGCGGTCATAACTCGTTGCGCGACCTGGAGGACAATTCTCGTGCTTTAGAGATGATACGATATACGATTTGATGGTTATTGTGACATTTTCGTGACATTTTTTGTAGACATTCAAGTTTCGACATTATCTCTAATTTAGAGATAATCTCTACAATCCGAGAATAGCCCTCCTGTACCTAGTACCACGGGTATGAAGCGAAAATTTTACACGCGCCAAAAGACACGGGATTGCGATTGCGATCGAGCAATGTTGCTCTAGGCGAGAAAGTATCTGGCCTTATTCCAATGAAAATATAAAAGGAAGGTGAAAGTTCACCGTACACGATTTGGGTTTTTTATGGCTGGATCATGTTGGCTTTTATCAATTAGCTATCCGGCAGAAACTTTAGATTTAGAACACGTCCGTCAGAAGCTATTAGTCGTGCAAATCGTTTTTTTTTATAATTTCAGTTCAGTTTCGTCATGAATGACGGATGTGGAAAACCTCTAATGACCCTTTCGTCTGATTCCACTTTCTACTGAAAGTTTCAGCCGAAGACGTGTAAATCGAGTTAAGAGGTTCCCTGAAAGTTGACCAGCCATAAGTAGATAGTAGGTACTATGTTGCCAACAGTGTTGCCAGATGGTTTTCTATGTTTTCCCCCAAGCCTTCACCGATATCCCCCCAAAATTAAGGTTTAGAAGAAAAAAAACCCCACAAATTAAAATATTTTTTTTTTATTACAAATTATAAAATTACTATTCAAATTCGGGTCATTTAAAAGCTGATAACGATTATCAAATTATTTCAGCGATAGCCGCCATCACTTCTGAATCATCAGACGCTACATCTGTAGTATCGGCACTACTGGAGTACATTTTTTCCGAATTAAATTTCTTTAACATTTTTTCACTGGGCTGAAAGTTTATACATCCATCCGGGACTGTAGTCTGTACACTTTGTGGTTTCGTTCCGAATGTGAGCGTTATTTTATGCTTTGAATTGTTTTTTTGTGTCATTTCATACTTATATGTCGTAATTTAATAAAAATCTCCAAATTCTCTCCAAACGTAATTTTTTCTCTCCAACTATCCCCCCAAAAATATTTTCCCCCCAGTTGTCCCCCCATAACTTAAAAAAAACCCCAAATTTGGGGGGAATCCCCCCCATCTGGCATCAGTGGTTGCCAATTGTTTTATCGAGCACCCGCTAGATTCGACTGCATCTACAAAAGTTACGTACAATTTGATACTTTGCGTGCGTATGTATTTCTCTACCGTCCCACGAGCTGAATCTGATGATGGAGACGGCTATAACAGTGTAAAAAGTGTAAAATGCTCTACTTTCTGTGGGTTTATGCACTTAATTTAACAGAACAAATTGCAATTTTTAAAGTTGTAAAAAAAAAAAAAAACGCAACGAACTAAATGATAGCCATTAAGTTAAATAAAATACTCTGGTAGTAAATGATGTTCCAGGATTCTTAGGTTTAGTAGGTAGGGTAGCAAACTAAACAGTTCAAACGGGGAAGCCACTTGAAAACAAAGACTGATGAAAGGTCGAACAGGCAGAAATAAATCTGCCACGTCGTCGGCGGGTGTTTTCTATGTGGTGGCCTGAGGGCTTAGTCTTGCATTCGATATCCCGATTCTAAAATGTCGTGTTTGTATGGTGAACATGGAGAATACCCCTAGCGGACTTGTTGAGAAACAGTATCACCATACAAGAAAACAAAAGAATCCCAATTTGGTAGTCGAGAGAACGAACGGCAAACCTAGAATAGGCCCTCTAACTAACTGGCCAAGATCTATTCCTCCAAGTAACCAAACAAAGAAAAGTATGCTGTCACTGCCATTGACATAATTTTGACCGTCTGTCACTGTCATCTCAGGTCAGTCAGTCAGTCCATCCATGTCAGCTAATTAATTATTATTATTACAAAGCTGTATGGCCAAGCCTATTTTTCTCAAATAATTTATTTCTGGTGTTCTTTCTTCAATAAAAGTATTTAGAAAGTATAACTAACACTATGGTGGTCAAAGTGTATATTAGTGGTATCTCAGGTAACAAAGAGGTAAGTTGTAGATATAGAAATTCCATTGATGACCGACCGGGTGGTTTCCTGGACTTTTTCGTTGATTCATGTAATGAATGTTTTTGATTACGTGAATATAAAATTGCAGGTGAAAAAGCGACAACAGCGCGTACTAATGATATTAGATTCGAAAACCGTAAAATATGATGTCATTGACATAACGGAACCAGGAAAAGAAGCCGATAAAGAGTTCATGCAAAACAGTGCAACATCGAACGGAGGCACCGTCAGTGACCCAAACCCCCGCTCTGCGCTGCCACCACAGCTCTTCAATGACGAGGAATACTGCGGGGTGAGCTTTGCATTTAATCGAGACAACTATGAAAAACTAAAAACTAGTTTGTTTTGTACTGCTCCAAAACCCTCGCTTTTCTGTAATATCCCAGTACGTTGATTATGATGAAGAGCATTTTAAAAAACTCAACACAGCAGCGAAAATGTTTTATTTAGCCATGGTATATTAATTTCCTCTATGTAATGTTCCAATGTAGTAATGTAGTGCTTTGTCACAATAAATCACAGCAGTTGGCCAGTTGGCAGCATGTTATTGTTTGTTCAGTATCAGCATACAGAGGAATTTGATGAGCTGACTTTGAAAACAATGTGAGGAGTCACTTAATGATTGCAAGTAGGTAGTGCTTATCATGAGTGACCTAATAATAAAGTATGAATCATTATTGTTTTGTATACAGGATTATGACCTGTTCGACCTTGCTAATGAAGTGGACACTTTGGAGCAATTCTTGAAATTAGAAGTACCACCAGAAGAGCCCCCACAGTCCGAAAATGACAAGGTAGGTACCTGCATAAAAGTTTGTTTTATATAGTTTTCTCTTATTGTGGTATGTATGTGAAAATAGTAAACTAGTTAAAAAAATCATTCAAATCTGACCAGCCATTGCTATGTTACTGTAGTATATGCCTTCAATATAAATAGTTAATAGAAAAAATTCATCAGACCTTTTTAAGTCAGTTAATAATGAATTCTTACTGTATTCATTTCAGGAAAACACTTTAAATGGCGATGTAGCAAAAGAATCAAAGGAAAATTCGCAAGAGAAGGAAATTCCTGAGACCAATAAAGCTGAAAATGAAGCAGCAACTGAAAAGGAGAAGTCCCCTGTGAAAGAGGGGTCAAGGGAGGCGACACCGGTGAAGGGTGAAGAAGAAACTAAATCTAAAGAAAAGACCCCAGAGAAAGAATCTTCACCAGAAAGACAGAAATCTGTTGACAAAGAAACAGCAGATGGAAAAGAGCCATCTCCTGCTAAAGAAACTGCAGCTGCAAAAGAGCCATCACCTGCTAAAGAAACAGCAGCTGAAAAAGAGCCATCACCTGCTAAAGAAACAGCTATTGAAAAAGAGCCATCTCCTGCTAAAGAGCCATCACCTGCTAAAGAAACAGATACTGGAAAAGAGCCATCTCCTGCTAAAGAAACAGCTACTGAAAAAGAGCCATCTCCTGCTAAAGAAACAGCAGCTGAAAAAGAGCAGTCCCCTGCTAAAGAAATTGAGCAAAAACATGTATCAAAAGAAAACACACCAGATGTTGAATTGGCTAACAAGAATGAAACAGTTAGCTATGCAGAGAATGAAGCCACAGAGAAAGTTGAAAGGAAAAAGAATCCTTCAGAATTATTGATTGAGAGTGAACAATCCGCTGAGTAATGAAATGGATTTATTTTACCGTTCAGCTCAAATAAAGCCCTTATTAGCACTAAGCAAGCACTATTCACTAAGTTCTGTTAATTGGCTTCTTTGTTATAATTAGTCATTGTATATAATGCAAAGAAGTTTTGTTGAGAGCTCATTATATGTGGCGATGTATGTTATCAGTGAAGTGGCCTATACTAGTTATTAATCAAATTTTTCTATGAAGTCTCTGAGTAAGGTTTAACATGTTTACACTTCATTTTTTCATTAAGCTTGTATTATTGATAGTATTAATTTTTTGGTATTATTTTTATAATTTTTAATCATTGTCATTTGCATTATTAATTTCGAAGTATTATGTTATATTAAGATCAAGAACTGTGTAACTCATTAGTTAGTGTGTATAATTTGACTGTTCTTACTTGTTGCCATTGTAATCACCTGTGTATGTTCGGTATTGATCATGTAGGCACATCTACCACATGAAATAGTATTATTTATTATCATTACCTACTATTAAGCCAAATGCATTATTTTAATAATATGCACGCTTTTGATTGTAATCAATTATGATTTTTTATATCATTTTATTAATATTTTAAAGACATTTTTTAACAATTTTCATATGAATTATATAAAATACGATAAACTTTGATTGTTTTATTGTTTAAGCTAATTTGATAATGTGTGGAATAAAAATTACAACTTATTGTAGGGAAGTGATATTAGTACTATATAGGGCAATTTACACTTTGTCATCAGCGCTGCCTTTTACGTCTGGTATTTTTATTGCCATCGTTCTTGGGATGGAAATAAAAACCCCATCTTCTTCCAGTCGCTAGTTTGTAGACTACTGTCTTGTTTAAGACTTACGTATGGAAACATATATGTTTAAGATAATGTCTTGCCCATCACGCAAAAAGGGCCCATTGGTGGCCTAGTTGCGGAGAAGAGTCTGCTCTACAGGTACAAGTGCGTGTCTCGCCCATCACGCAAAAAGGGCCCACTGGTGGTCTAGTTGTGTAGAAGAGTCTGCTCTACAGGTACAAGTGCGTGTCTCGCCCATCACGCAAAAAGGGCCCACTGGTGGCCTAGTTGTGGAGAAGAGTCTGCTCTACAGGTACAAGTGCGTGTCTCGCCCATTACGCAAAAAGGGCCCACTGGTGGCCTAGTTGTGGAGAAGAGTCTGCTCTACAGGTACAAGTGCGTGTCTCGCCCATCACGCAAAAAGGGCCCACTGGTGGCCTAGTTGTGGAGAACAGTCTGCTCTACAGGTACAAGCGCGTGTCTCGCGTGTCTCGCCCATCACGCAAAAAGAGCCCACTGGTGGCCTAGTTGTGGAGAAGAGTCTGCTCTACAGGTACAAGTGCGTGTCTCGCGTGTCTCGCCCATCGCGCAAAAAGGGCCCACTGGTGGCCTAGTTGTGGAGAAGACTCTGCTCTACAGGTACAAGTGCGTGTCTCGCCCATCACGCAAAAACAGCCCACTGGTGGCCTAGTTGTGGAGAAGAGTCTGCTCTACAGGTACAAGTGCGTGTCTCGCGTGTCTCGCCCATCACGCAAAAAGAGCCCACTGGTGGCCTAGTTGTGGAGAAGAGTCTGCTCTACAGGTACAAGTGCGTGTCTCGCCCATCACGCAAAAAGGGCCCACTGGTGGCCTAGTTGTGGAGAAGAGCCTGCTCTACAGGTACAAGTGCGTGTCTCGCCCATCACGCAAAAAGGGCCCACTGGTGGCCTAGTTGTGGAGAAGAGTCTGCTCTGCAGGTACAAGTGCGTGTCTCGCCCATCACGCAAAAAGAGCCCACTGGTGGCCTAGTTGTGGAGAAGAGTCTGCTCTACAAGTACAAGTATGTTCATGTCTTTTGTGTGTTCCTTCAGACAACGATTTGAAGAGTAAAGATCAACTTATAAATGGGGCCTTAAAATAAAGGAATGGAAAATAAGCGAAACTGTTATATTCAAAATAAGTATTTTGAGCAAACTAATTTTCCTAACAATTTACAACTACATTTAGCTTATATCTGTAAAATAAATAGTAATGGAATAACATGATATAAAATATAATGGAAATGTAAAACATTCAGGTAACATTCATTGAAAATGTCTTTAACATAATTACTACAGTAAAATAAATTTGATTCAGTTAAATTTCTTTCTTATATTTGGTGAGGGTGGACTATTGAAGTCTAAAGTGGGATCTCTGGTGAAGTCTTGGAGGATGGGATCGATGGGTAGATCTGGGATGGTTCTGCGCCGGAACTCCGCGTCGGGGAATTCGTCTAACAGACAAGCTTGAACGTTTTTATCTGTAGTAACTAATCTTTGGCGTGAGTTTTTGTACTCTTCAACTATGCTCAGGTTCCTCTTGATGCCGTCGACTAGTTTGACCACGGAGTACTCGCCCATGGCGGCGCCTTCCTGCAGCTTGGTTCCCGCCGCCTTTGCCATGGCGGACTCCTTCACCTCGGCCGCCAGCTGCAGGAGCCACAGCTTCAAGTTGATAAGGATAGCGACGGGACCTTCGTAGTCGTTCGGCACGATGCCATCCACTTCAGACTCAAAGAACGACAGCAATGGAAACCATATCCTTGTCCTGTCAAATGAAGGATCACTTTTAGACAAATATTATTAGTTGGTGTTAGGTAGGCAAGTACTTTTTTGTTTTTCTTCAGAGTGGGAATTCTTTTACAAATAAACCGGTCCGGGGGGACCAGAATTATGTGAAAAGGGCATAATACCCACTACATCCACTCCGGTGTTCCTCTCTCGCCATGTTTGCCAGACCACGGGAACGAAATCCTTCGTAGGTAGTACTGCGATTTACAAATGGAAAGCCGACTAACGGAAATACGAGATAGGCAGCAGCACTAACATAATATACACTGATACTGCGATCACAAATCCCGACTGCCAAGCTTCCCCCATTGCATTCTATGGATGAGGCCTCGTCCAGTAGTGGACGACTAAAGGCTGCTGATGCTGATCATGATGATGTTGATGACCACACTAATATTATAAATTCAAAATATTCTGTGCGTGTGTGTTTGTTACTTTGTTTGTGTGTATGTTTGTTAACGGCTGGACGGATTTGGACTGGAGACAGCTAGATCCCTGGATTAACACAGGCCATTTTTAATCCCCGATATTCCAACGAGATCAAGACCTAGGCGGGTAAGCCTGCGGGGCGCAGCTGATGATGATGTCCATAGTTACCTGGACGAGTCGTTCTGCATGAGCGCCTGATTGTTGGACAGCGTGTGGTAGTAAAGGAAGAGACGCGACGAGATGTAGAACGCTATGAACACGTCGATGGAGCAGTGGTGAGATGATGATGTCCATAGTTACCTGGACGAGTCGTTCTCCATGAGCGCCTGGTTGTTGGACAGCGTGTGGTAGTAGAGGAAGAGGCGCGACGTGATGTAGAACGCTATGAACACGTCGATGGAGCAGTAGTCGGATGATGATGTGCATTGTTACCTGGACGAGTCGTTCTGCATGAGCGCCTGGTTGTTGGACAGCGTGTGGTAGTAAAGGAAGAGACGCGACGTGATGTAGAACGCTATGAACACGTCGATGGAGCAGTGGTGAGATGATGATGTCCATAGTTACCTGGATGAGTCGTTCTCCATGAGCGCCTGGTTGTTGGACAGCGTGTGGTAGTAGAGGAAGAGGCGCGACGTGATGTAGAACGCTATGAACACGTCGATGGAGCAGTAGTTGGATGATGATGTGCATTGTTACCTGGACGAGTCGTTCTGCATGAGCGCCTGGTTGTTGGACAGCGTGTGGTAGTAAAGGAAGAGACGCGACGTGATGTAGAACGCTATGAACACGTCGATGGAGCAGTGGTCGGATGATGATGTCCATAGTTACCTGGACGAGTCGTTCTACATGAGCGCCTGGTTGTTGGACAGCGTGTGGTAGTAGAGGAAGAGGCGCGACGTGATGTAGAACGCTATGAACACGTCGATGGAGCAGTAGTCGGATGATGATGTGCATTGTTACCTGGAGGAGTCGTTCTGCATGAGCGCCTGGTTGTTGGACAGCGTGTGGTAGTAAAGGAAGAGACGCGACGTGATGTAGAACGCTATGAACACGTCGATGGAGCAGTAGTCGGATGATGATGTGCATTGTTACCTGGAGGAGTCGTTCTGCATGAGCGCCTGGTTGTTGGACAGCGTGTGGTAGTAAAGGAAGAGACGCGACGTGATGTAGAACGCTATGAACACGTCGATGGAGTAGTGCTCGTGCGCCGCCAGGATGAAGAATATGCCGAACATGTTCATCACCCATGTTATGATGTGCAGGAGATACAGGTTCCGGGGCGTGTCTGAAACAGGACCAACCAAAGTTACAATCGAGATTACCGCATACTACGTTACATTTAATTTAGTAAACTGGTTGGTGCAGTGACCGCCGCGCATTTTCGGGTCAGTCACACTTGTTCTATGGAACTCTTCTCTTCTTGATGTCATCGGATAAAATTACTCAATTTATTACTTATTTGTTCTGTAGAACTACATACTAGTATTTCACCCCAACTCACTTTTCACTGACGTCATAGAACTTAATAAGAATCAGGTTTTTAATATAGATAATTTGATGTTTATTTGTTCGTCAAAAAAATAAATAAAACCCTGCCCTGACACAAAGTGACAATTTGTCTGGCATATCGATTTACGTAAGTAATTACAAAGAAGGGGCAGTTGTTGGAGCTGAAACGGATGTCTCAGTGAGGAAGCTAGTACTCTCCAGATGTTATTTAAGATTCTCAAAGCATTCTCCTACCTTCTACGTCGGTTCATTCTCAGACCACTATATAGTCACTACTATACTACTAATACTACTATGTTATTCAAATTATTGTACCATTTTTAAGTTCTTTAGACATGACTTCCTAGATATGGTATCATTACGGTTCGTGATTGATAACACATTCTAATAGGGTGTTGACTCCGTCGATGTTGGATGGATTAGTTTAAGCTTTTGTTATTATAAACGTACATACATTTCAATTACCTACACCTAATCAAACACTGACCTCAAAGTAAATGGAAATGTGTCTTCGGGTCAGCGCTCAAAAAGTGACGGAGCCAAAACAGAAACAAAACGCGTAAAAAGACACAATTCTGTCGAGTTTTATCTATCCATTGCTGCTTGATTGACACATTTGAAAGACTAGAAAGAAAACCGGCAGTGTATCAAAGTCATTTGTCATCGCTTTAAATTGCAAAGGTGCCATATTTTGGCGTTCATAGTGTATGGAATGCTAAGACCATTGTAGAGTTATTAGAAAGACTTTGTAATCAAATCATGAATTTCGTATAAGTAGGTCTGTGAGGTTATTTTTATCTTTATTACTTTATTTTCAACCAAGTCTGATTTGTTTTGGTAAATTATGTTAGTAGGTACCCTATTGCGCATTGTTATTCTAATGCGGATATTAGGTATTTATTAGATAAACGTAATGTGCGAAAACATCGCTCGATTATGGTCAATGGGGTCAATGTTCAAAACTCATTATAAATATTTTGTAGATGTGAGAATCAACTGCTCTACTCATCACACCATCGTCATCAGTTAGACGTCCAATGCTGGATGAGGCTTCCCCCAAAGAATGTAATGGGTTTTGCCATAACCGCCACGCTTGGCATGCGGGGATTGGCCATAGTCACCGCGCTTGGCAGACGGATTGGTGATCGCAGTATTGGTGTTGAGTACTCAGGTCAGGCTGCTGCTGCCTATCCCCTGGTGTAATCCCTTTATGAGTCATCCACGGGAGGACGGAGGGGTCTATAAAATAAAATAAATAAATAAATAAATAATGCTGGACAAGTTCACACAACATTATCTAGCCCCAAGCTAAGCAGAGCTTGTGTTATGGGTACTAGATAACTGATATACTTAATACAATATATTACATAGATAGATATTTTTATTATACATAGAAAAATACCCAGAACACCCTGAACAAATATCTGCGATCGCACAAATATTTGTTCCGAGGCGGGAAACGAACCCGCAACCTCCTGCGTTGCACGCCAACCTTCGCCCACCACGCCACAGAGTTCTATTCTTCTTTTTTAGGTAGTACACACCACAGACTGCCATACTGTGGCAGTATGGTATAAACCGCGTGTCGCAGTTGCTGCTATTCTCCGCCCTACAGTGCCGGTCGAAATCAGCGCTGCGAGCAGCTTGCTTCTGGAGAAAATGCTGAGGGGCCGTTTTGTCGTCACTTTGACGACCTATGTGGCGCGGCGGGCGAAGGTTGGCCTGCGAGGCCGCGACGCAGGAGGTTGCGGGTTCGATTCCCGCCTCGGAACAAATATTTGTGCGATCGCAGATATTTGTTCAGGGTGTTCTGGGTATTTACTAATAATATATTGTATTAAGTATATCAGTTATCCATAACACAAGCTCTGCTTAGCTTGGGGCTAGATAATGTTGTGTGAACTGTCCAGCATTATTTATTTATTTATTTACTTATGATGTATTACTAGATGGACTGATCAGCTTCGAGAGGAAAACGATATGTTTTAGGATGCTGACGGCCGCCGCCGCCAGTAGGCATGCCAGGAGGCAGCCGCCATGATCACCATATACCCACAGTGAGATATGTAGCGCAAATCAATATTTTCAAATTCATTAGACAATCAATTGAAATAAACAATCTGCAGCCACTGGTGCCTACAGATTAACATCGTTTTAGTGTTGTTTCTTCCTGACTGTCGTTAGGAGTAGACAGTACACTAGTACCTACAGTGACTAGGTCCTAGACTAAACCTTGTATTATTATTTATTCTGTGACTAAACCACGTTTATAAATAACGCGATAGTAGTTTACATCGCGCTACATACATCAGTTCTACACTTTTTCTGTAGGTACATTGACGTAGTAGCATTGTCTCTACCTATATATGTCAATATGTAAGTAGGTAAACATATCTGATTCCGACACGCTTTGGAGTAAGTACATAAACATAGCAACTTACATTCCTGTGTGAAGAAATTGAGCATTGTGACGCAACAGAGAATATGAGTCGCCACACGTCTGGATGCCCTGAACGGACATTCCCGCCCGCTCGGTATTTCACGAAGCCGAGGTAAAGATTTATCCCAGGATAAAAGTATAAATTGAACAGTATGGAAAATTACAGGCACATGTTTCTCTCCATATTTATATCTCCCTGGCCGTGGCGTGTCCCGAGGATGTCAAAAGCCGACTAAGTGATTACACCACCGGATGGGCAGCAGCATCTACCTGAGTACTTAGCACCAATACTGTGATCATCCGCCTGCCAAACGTGGTGCGATTATGGAAAATCCCCACATTGCATTCTATTTGGAGAGGCCTCTTCCAGCACGTCCAAGGGAGCTGAAGATTTTTTTATTTGTCATGTACTACTTATCTTAGGTTCCTACTAAAAACGCATAATCGTTTGAATACTTTGGTATTTGGTACCTATGTATAATCGTGGCATGAACCAACCGACGTCCGTGCTGACAATCAGTGTCGCAGGTTACTACAGCATTATGCTGAGCAAGGACCTTTTTTTAACGGCACTATACACAGCACATTTTGAATGTTAAATTGATTCTGTGTAGTTCTTTCAAAATAAACTTTGTCTTACTTACTGATTGTGATAGGTATCTCCGGAGATGTAAAGATCAAAAGTCGTGGCATGACACTTTCTTCCACCATCCTGTGGACGATCCTGATAACTACTAGGTCCTAGATATATTATGTAACTTACATTCAGTGATGAAGAAATTGAGCAGCGTCAACGCGACAGTGTGCCCTGAGAACATGTAGTCCCCACACGTCCGCACGCCCCGCACGGACATGCCCGCGCCGCTCCAGATATCGTACGCCTGCCTCAGCCGCCGGCCCCACACCGTCAGGTCGTCAGCTGGGGGGTAGGAGCGCGGCTCACACTTCAGGTGGGAACCAGGCACTGACAGTGACGTGATGAGCATTGTAAAACATCGCAGGAGGAATACTGTGCCGGCCAGCGCGAAGAATCTCCTTAGGATTATAAATCTAAAACAAAAAGTCAAACATTTGTTAATTAAATCCATCCATATCTACATAATGTATGTATGACAGTAGACGAGCGAGAATTGCGTGTGGATTATGAAATCGCGATCTACTTTTTCCTAGAATTCATATAGATAAAAAGATTAGAAGATGAAATGTCTCTATATCGCTATTAACAAACTTGTACGTAAATATTGAACAATTTGAATTGATCAAGCAGACATCATCATCATCATTACGGCAAATCAATCATGCCGTGGGAGAGGCCTCATCCAACAGTGAAAATCTAGGCTGTTGTTAGGCTATCAAGCAGGCATCAACATTATGCGAAAACTAGTAAACTTAGTTAGACACATTTTTGCACATAGTTTTCTAAGGATTTGTAAGATTTTTATATTGACTTCAAATCGACTGAACTGAAATTACAGGCACATAAGACTTTTCATCTTTATGTCAAAGATTGGCGGGCGCAGTCCAATGCCGCCTAGTGAGCGTCTTAAGTGGACGTATGCAATAATGCACTGTTCATTCATAGGCAATAGGCAGAGGGTACCGCTTAACATCAGGTGGGCCATCTACTAGTTCCATCATTCGAAGTATTATATAAAAAACTTAATGATGCTTATTAAGAGTAGGACATTAGACTAAGGGAAACCACACAGAGGGGGTCCGCATATCAGAGACCCCGAATGTATATAGATACTTCAATTATCTACATTAAGAGTCATAGGGCGTGTTTCGCGATAAATTTGACCCCATCTAAGACTGTTTGGAAGCGTTCAATAAATAATGTGATACGTCAAAGCAAATGCGTAAAAACAAGTTGTTTTTATGGCAGTTAATCTCCAGCTGATAAATAATTAGGCTTAGATCCTACTTACACAAGCAGTCCAGCTGATAAATGACATGACGAGTTGAATTGGGGCTATTATTTATTCTGTGATTTGGGTCAAATAAATTAACTACCTATTCGTTCAGCAGGATGAGCTTGGACTGGGGATTGGTAGAGTCTATACTCCTCCAGACCGTCTATAGCTCTCATCCAGATGGCTGAAGAAACTAAGTAGTCTATACTACGTAGTTTCTTATACCATACCAAATCCGCGGACCAAGGTCCAAGAGGTAAGTATCTAAATCATGGGACTAAAATGGTGTTGCATGGGGCACTAGGCAAGATGTGGTGATGGCACTTGGAGTAGGGCATTGTTAGAATGGTTACCTCTAGAGAAGGCCATAGTGCTGGTAGACCACCAGCCATCTGGATGAGAGCTGCACAGAATAGATGGGACTAAGCCTATGGATACATGCTGAGAATGATGACGGTGATAAATGCATACATGGCCTATATATACGGCAAGGATTCACTAGCTTATGTGCCTTAACTCTTGGTCTCAGAGTGTGCCTTTTTTGCTGATGATGGAAAGTTCTTTGCCAACCCACTTATTAAATCAGGGCAGTTACAAGAAGATTTAATTCGCATACAAGACTGGACAAAGGATTGGATAATCAAACTAAACGCATCCAAATGCAACATTCTCCATTTAGGCAACAATAACCCCAGAGTCACTTACACACTGGATGGAAACATTTTGTCCCCAATCGGCCTTCAGCGAGATCTAGGGGTTAATATCTCATCTAATCTGAAGTGGGGAGAACACATTACTATCATAGTCAAGAAGGCGAATTCATTTCTGTATGTTATACGAAGGTCCTTTCTAGCAATGACTGTTGATGTTTTTCGCAAGATTTATAAAACATATATAAGGCCACTACTGGAGTACGGATTTCAGATATGGCACCCCTACTTCAAAAAAGACATAGACCTTCTTGAAAGTGTCCAAAGGAGGGCCACTAAGATACCGCAGGCTCTACGTCGAAAATCCTATGAGGACAGATTACTCACACTACGTCTCACTACTCTTGAGGATAGACGCCTTCGAGGAGATCTTATCGAAACTTACAAGATTATGACCCATCATTACAACCTGCCAAACTTTCATGACATTTTTATTAAAAAAGAAGATCTAAGATCCACACGTGGTCACCAGCTGAAGTTAAACCGTGATCCCGCCGTCTCACTTGCCGCTCATCACTTCTTCAGCAATAGAGTGGTTCACAATTGGAACGCGCTATCAGATGACGTCGTTACTGCTACTTCCGTCAATGCATTCAAAAATAAACTCGACATCTGGCTTCGAACAAATAAATCAGTGCTCAAAAAAATCTACCATAACTAAGTGACAATATTTCGACTAAATTTTAAATTCTAATACTGTGACGTAGACACATCAGCGAAAGCTGCTCGTCTATAAATTAATAATAATAATAATAATAATAATAAACCTTCCAGAATAATTTTAATACACTGCCCAAGAGTGAAAACTACACAATTTGGTTTTTTTATTGTGATAAATTAGTTGCGTTAAAGTAAATTCTTGTCTAAATGTGTGTCAGCTGTTAGCAAACTAAATACATATAATTTAAATAATTTAAAAACTGACTCGAGTTAGTACTCATTGAGGCTCAGATATTACGAATACTTACTTGATTGCTCTTTGGAATTCATGATTACAGCAATTTCCTGATCGGATGTAGGTATGTGTGATTCAGCTCATCACTACCATAAGAGAAACATTGTTGATTTTGATGAAATTTGGTACATTGCCTAGATTATAATAATATTGGACATATAATTCTTTGAATCCTAATATTTTATTTATTTAGGACAATTATCATTTCATTTCACTATAAGACGGTAGAATTGATTACAATAAATTATGCAAATTAAATGTAAATGATTGTTTGACATAACTAAACTAAAGTTAAAAGTAATATGCTAATCAATCAATGTAAGCCACCTTGTAAAAACCAGCATTTATTATAGCTTCATTGTTTGTAACAAATTAAATAACAGCCTATCTTTGAGAGGAATACAATATACATAAATAATAATATAATGCTGGCTTTTATTGTGGTCAACAAATAAGCATTGCCATTCAGCGTGGCAAAGCAGCCAGCATTCTGGGCACGCTGCCGTCGGTTGACGGCTTGCTGATCTGATAGGTAGGTTTTTATTTTAGTTTTGGTTTATTGTCTTAGTCTTAAAATATTTTCACTTGTAAATAAAAAAATATTTTCCTGTTAATATACATAAATAAGTATTGTTTACAATTGCTATTTTTTTTAGATAAGTTCACATGCATATTGTAAAGGTCTTACCTGTGTTTATGGAAGACTAAAACAAGTAGCCAAATAGCCATGAGGAAGGAGCCTGTGATCTCGCACATATCGAAGGCCCACGGGATGTGCGGCACATTATCTAAAAAGAGATCTGGCAGTGGGGGATACTTTTTCATATCGGGAACCTTGTCGTGAACTATTACCATCACAACTGCAGTGACCCATGTTACTAAAAATACATAGCCTGAAAGAAAATATTAGATAGTAAAGATAAAGCGTAAGTGTGCTTACATTGTAGGTACCTACAATGATGCAAAACAAAAAAAATTGCAACATGTTTTGTTCTTTTGTTTACTTTTGGAATGAGGCTCAAACATCTATTAAATTGCGTATTTTATAATATGGGAGAGTATGAGAGTACAGAAACTAATATACAAACCTAAAGCAATAGCGGTCTTCCAAATCTCAGGCCTTAATCTTGACGCTTTCGCTTCTGGAGTATAAGTTGACACACATTCCGTTTTTTTAGTGTACATCTCACTAGGCAGTTTATTGTGAAGATTGTAGCTTAAATGAGATAAATTTGTTCCAAGAAAATTAATATTTGTAGAAGGGTTACTGAGCAGCAAATCGTCACAGAGACCGAGCTCGAACATAGCAGTGCGGTTGTTCTTTTGTAGCTTCTTTACCAGCAGAATAAATCTCTTTCTTTCTCCAAGTTTTATGTGGTCAAATGGACTTTCGTAAAAGTCTCTGTCGACGAACGACAAGAGGCACTGCCCATCTATATCGTGAATCCTGCATATCTCTATCACAGGCCCGGAAATGTTGTCCTTACGTAATAAATCCAACACTTCTTTGTTGCTCCAATTGATGATAGCAGATTCCATTGTGTATTTGTCTCCAGGCCTGAAGCACTTTCCTTTTACCACACTTAATATTTGATTGAAGAAAACAACAACGATTTCTAAAGTAGCATTAGTAAATATGATTTCATTTATTATTATTAGAAAATTATACTTTCAGAATTGTAGTCACAAGTAGGTAAAACCAGAGAAAACATTGAATGAAATGATTATTTTTGCAACAAAATGTTGTTTCGTTTTGCACTGACACTTGTTTATTATGACAGAAACTGAATTGAAATGACATTGACTACAATAATTAATTGTCAGCTTTGATCAGAAGCATGGTCCTAATAAGAAAGGGGTGCCGTCATTTCGCAACCAAGGAATGCGCAGCCGTGGAATTGACGAACATCTATGGTCGCTAATTCCATGACTGTGCTTTCTCGGTTTGCGATTTCCTGGCCGTGCAAAATAATGTACACTCTTGGAATACACATCCATGGAAAGAGCATAGAATTACTGGGCTGTACATTCCATGGTGGTAAAATCATAGATTTAGTATATGTACTAGATCTACAATCAGAGATCGAAGATGGAACCAAAAAAAATATGTGCACGTGTTGGTGAAAGTCTATGTCTGAGTTAAAAATAGTGTTGTCCTCGACCAACACTTTTACATTGTCGATAGAATTCGTCATCCGTCCGTGATGTGTATGGTAGATAAATACATCTTAATGCAGATTAAGTCTTTCATGAAGAACACAGCTTGGCAGATTTGACGTCATAAAGAGAATAAGGTTCTTATTCCAATTTTGAATACAGTTAATAAATAAACCTTTATTATTTATTGACCCCTAAATATTACGGTTTTATTTATAGGTGGGATCTTAGAGTTTCCCTTTTAAATTAAAACTTAAAATGTTTGCTGCATATACCCAGTGGAGTTCTTATTTGAGTCCATCCCACTCTTCTTATAACCGATAACCATTTTTCTCGTAGCAAAGGATTACTTGGAAATCTGAAAGCACAAAAACATTTTATATCAGCCGTGCTACGCCCATATAATTTTTCACTCTGTTACTTTATCTATAGACAATTTGTTACCCCAAAGTTTATTATTTTTAAGTGTAAACCACGCTAAAATTCCGTTCTAGCGGGACTCGAAACCGCACCCTCGCCTGTCATCGGCGATGCCTTAAAAAATTTAGCCATAGATCGAGCTATGACGCTGGAGACGAAATTTGTGGTCACTATCAACTCGGCTATAGCGCCAAGTTGATAGTGCTGTATCTACAGGTGTTTCATTGGAAACCTTCTATTCAAAGTTCGAAAGTAAAGGCATCGCTGATCACAGGCGAGGGTGCAGGTTCGAGTACCGCTGGAACAGAATTTTTGGGGTATATTTAAATTTAATTTGTTACCTATTATTTTATTAAGCAGAAATAAACAATATTTATTTATAAAAAAATCAAAATAAATATACCCTTTCGGGGAAAAAGGCGTGTGTAATAATCAACAACGTAAATATTTACTCCAAAATATCTACTACACAAACTGCAATAAAAACACCCGTGGTGCTTTAAAGTTACCTTTTCAATAGTCAATACAAAAACACACACCTCAATGTCCACCTGGTTATTATAGATTTAAAAAAAACGGTAAAATGTTAATAGAGCACACAAATTTACTCCAAACAAAGTAAACCTCCATTCTAGGATGGATAAAAATTTAATTTATAGGTAGGTATAGTGCGCGTCATGTAAAAAGAACGCTGGTGGTCAAGCTTCTATAGGCGTTCCAGCGTTCTTTTTACATGACGCGTACTATAATTGTACATTATTTGTAGTAAACTAGATAGGCACTCATTCAATGCATAGTTATACATCTCTCAAATAAGTAGAAAAGTAAGTAATCTCTTAAAAAGAACGCTGGAACGCCTGAAGAAGCTTGACCGCCAGCGTTCTTTTTACATGATGCGCATTATACAACGATATAGACTGCAACAGGACTATCGATATTTCTGACGTCATCACTTGGTCAAGCCCTATCGTAATCAAACATTTTTATATTTTACATAAAATATTGTTTATTTCTAGGTGCAGCAACGAAATATTATTAAAAAATATAAGGGAAAGTCCTAATCTACGAATGAAACTGGTTTTTAGGCCATTTACTAAAGCAGAATTGATAAAATAAGCAATACAATCGAACTACCAATAATCTCTTATTTACCTGTGAAACGTGTATTTTCCCGGATAATTACGTCTTGTATCTTCACAGTCACAAACTGAATACGACACCATTGTCATACAAAGTAATATTTATTATTTAATAGTAAGATTACTAAAATAATTACAAAATTAGTTAAACTGCACAAGAGACCGTCCGGTATGCGCATGTACTCAAGCAAAACATGTCACATTCAATACTTTGTTGCTGTCACTTTTCTTCTTGCACGGGGTACATTTAAAAATGACTTCTCTCTCCCACGCTTCGTTTGTCTAATTAGCGTAGCGAAAAAATTCTACGTCTATGGGTAAAATCCCGAAACGTGCTGCCAACAATGTAACCTAACCATGAATGTAGTAGTACATGGATTAAGTGCTAAAATAGCATAGAGTGTTCCTTCTTACTCCTATCCTAGAAGATAGCTTGCTATCCTATGTTAGAGAGAAACAAATATATTGTCACACGACAGTCGTTGTTTCGTTCCGTACTCTGAATATTGGCACCATTATTCCATAAACATCTTGCATACGTCAAACATTGTTGCATAAACATCTTCCTAGATTGTTAACATGAATGTAGTAGTAATTTGACATTTGGCCTGGTACGACTTACAGAAATAAGAACAGATAGGTATATGCTTGTCTCATTCCAACACATGAATACATTCATATAAAGGAATGAGACTGGTATAATCGATACCGTTTCGTTTTTAGCCTTAGTTCCATGCCTTTAGTCCATTCCATCTTCCTAGAACCAAACCAAACTTAAAAGCTGTGGTGCCCTCTAGTTTCACTGGAAATTACTATTATGTTATGTTCCCTTACCAGTTGTCCGACCATGCTGGGAGAGAGGCGTGCAAACTTGCACTTACGCTAAATCTCACTCAGCTGGTCGGTGAGGCAACCAGAATTCCGGACGTTGAGGACCACACAGCCAACTGCCTGGACCTTCTGCTGACGAACGAGCCGGATCGCCACTCGGTATCAGTGTTGCCTCCTTTGGGAACATCAGATCACTGTGTGGTGAGGTCTGTATCTTCATACTCGCCTCCCGATCCCTCACCTAGAGGTAGTAGGCGAGTGTGGCGTTACAAGTCAGCAGATTGGGATGAGATGCGACACTTCTTCGCGTCTTATCCTTGGCGGCAAACCTGTTTTTCTTCTTGTGACCCGACGGTTTGTGCTGATGCCGTTACGGAGGTGATCAAAAGAGCAATGGAGTATTTTATTCCATTCTCCGATGCATCACCTTCAAGCAATGCTCGCCCATGGTTCAGTCCCACGTGTGCTAGCGCGGAAGCGTTAAAACGTGCGGCTTATCTAGCCTGGGTTGACGCATGAAACGGCAAAACCTCGGATGCACGGATGAAGAAGAAAGACTATAACAAAGCCGCCAAGTCCTGCAAGAAGGTGTTACGGAAGGCTCGCTTCAATCGGATTGGCCGTCTGGGGGCTAAGCTTGCCGCATACCCTGCGGGAAGTAAAGCTTTCTGGTCTCTGGCTAAGTCGGTGGAAGCGAACTTCAGCCGCCCTTCACTCCCCCCACTACTGAAACCGGACGGGTCCCTAGCTCACGCTGCGGTTGAGAAAGCAAATTTATTTGCCACTCAATTTGCGGAGGCTTCGCGTCTTGACACCTCTGGCGAAACTCCACCCAGCCTTCCTCGGTGCGAAGCTTCAATGCAAGAAATTCGCATTCAGCAAAAGGAAGTGCTCAAAACGCTACGTAGTCTTGACGTGAATAAAGCTAGCGGTCCTGATGGTATCTCGGCCGTAGTGTTAAAAACCTGTGCCCCTGAGTTGTCTCCAATATTAACGCGACTTTTCCGCCTCTCTTTGAAAACTGGTGTAGTCCCCAAGTCTTGGAAGCTCGCTAACGTGCAACCTGTGCCCAAGAAAGGCAGTCGTGCTGACCCTTCGAACTACCGCCCTATCTCGGTCACCTCCCTACTATGTAAATGTATGGAGCGTGTACTGAATAGGAAACTCATTGCATACCTCGAAGGTAACGATCTCCTCAGTGATCGTCAATACGGATTTCGCCGTAATCGGTCTACTGGGGACCTTCTTGTGTATGCCACGCACATTTGGAGTGAGGCCATCGAGAAATATGGTGAAGCGCTGGCTGTTTCATTAGACGTCTCGAAGGCCTTTGACAGGGTTTGGCACGCTAGCCTTATTGGCAAGCTTCCTGCTTACGGACTGCCAGTTCAATTCTGTTCCTGGCTCGCAGACTTTCTGAGGGAAAGATCCATTCGAGTAGTTGTTGATGGCTGCTCGTCGGATCAAATGGCTATAAATGCCGGGGTACCTCAGGGGTCAGTGCTATCTGCCACACTGTTTCTGCTGCATATTAATGATCTGCTAATGCCCGGTATCATTGGGTACGCAGACGACAGCACAGTTGTGGAGAGATACGTTTCCACTGCGCGTGCTAGGCAGAATGAAATTCTGGAGTTAAGAGATGAGATGCTGCAGCGTCTGAATTTGACTCTAAAGGCTGTATCCGATTGGGGCGATGCCAACCTAGTCAAGTTCAACGCCTCGAAAACGCAGGCTTGTCTCTTCTCGGCGAAAAAAAGTCAGTTTCTCCAATTTCCTGTCTTTCGGGATGTACCTGTAGCTATAGGAGATCACCTCGAGCTCTTAGGCGTTTCACTCACGCCTACTCTCAACTTTGGCTCCTACATCGAGTCTAAGGCAAAAACTGCTTCCATGAAGCTGGGTATCCTGAATAAGGTAAAGCGTTACTTCACACCAGGACAGCTTTTAAGTCTGTACAAAGCACAAGTCCGGGCTGGTATGGAGTACTGCTGCCACGTTTGGGATGGCTCGGCCAAACACCAGCTTGCTGCCTTGGACTCGATCGAACGCAGAGCTCTCAGGCTTATTGGTGAGCAGCATATGGCGGAGACTAAGATCCAGAGTCTCGAGCACCGCCGTAAGGTAGCGTGCCTTTCGATCTTCTATAGGTTACATTTCGGGGAATGCTCCCAGGAACTTCATGATCTGATCCCACCATCTCCTTTTCATCATAGGACGAGCAGGCGCACGGCTCGGTACCACCCTTACCTCATTAGTATACCCTCTATTCGTACTAAACGTTTCAGTTCTACCTTTATAATGAGAACTGCTAAGGAGTGGAATACACTACCGTCGTCTGTCTTTCCTGAAAACTATAATCTGGGTCTCTTCAAGGCTAGAGTGAATAGGTGCCTTCTAGACCTTTGTGCTCCATCTTCGGCCGCATCGTCACTTACCAACAGGTGAGATCGTGGTCAAACAAAGGTCTATCATTGTTAAAAAAAAAAAAAAAAAAAAAAAAAACTTTCACAAGAGATGGCGATGTCCTGAAAGCAGTGGTGCCATCCAGCTTCACTAACTAACACTCATCTAAAATCAGTGGTGCCCTCTAGCTTCACTTGAATTAACAATTATGTAAGTAATTCCTTGATCTTGAGTAGCTGATGATGGTTGAATCATCATTGCATTGCATGTGTCATTAGTAACGAACATGAATGTACACATGTTCCTATAGGAGCATAGGAGTTAGCACTGTAGGGTCATCATCATCATCATTAGGAGTGAGCACTGGAGGGATCATCACCATCATCATCATCATCATTAGGCGTGAGCAATGTAGGGATCATCACCATCATCATCATCATCATTAAGAGTTAGCATTATAGGGATCATCACCATCATCATTAGGAGTGAGCACTGCTGGGATCATCACCATCATTAGGTGTGAGCACTGGAGGGATCATCACCATCATTAGGAGTGAGCACTGGAGGGATGTACCATCATCATCATCATCATCATTAGGAGTGAGCACTGTAGGTCATCATCACCATCATTATCATTAGGAGTGAGCATTGGTGCAATCACCACCAGCATCATCATCATCATTAGGAGTGAGCTCTGGAGGGATCATCACTATCATGATCATCATTAGGAGTGAGCACTGGAGGGATGTACCATCATCATCATCATCATTAGGAGTGAGCACTGTAGGTCATCATCACCATCATTATCATTAGGAGTGAGCATTGGTGGAATCACCACCAGCATCATCATCATCATTAGGAGTGAGCTCTGGAGGGATCAACACTATCATGATCATCATTAGGAGTGAGCACTGGAGGGATCTACTATCATCATCATCATCATTGGGTGTGAGCACTGTAGGGTTCATCACCATCATCATCATCATCAGAAGTGAGCACTGCAGGGATCATCACCATCATTAGGAGTAAGCACTGGAGAGATCTTCACCATCATCATCATTAGGAGTGAGCACTGGAGGGATCATCATCATCATCATTAGGAGTTAGCACTTGTGAGATCATCACCAGCATCATTAGGAGTGAGCACTGAAGGGATCATCACCATCATCATCATTATCATTAGGAGTGAGCACTGGAGGGATCATCACCATCATCATCATTAGGAGAGGGCACAGGAGGGATCATCACCATTAGGAGTGGGATTGGAGGAATCACCATCATCATCATTAGGTGTGAGCACTGGAGGGCTCATCACTATCAACATCGACATCATCAGGAGTGAGCACTGGCGGGGTCATCACCATCATCACCATGATCATCAGGAGTAAGCACTGGAGGGATAATCATCATCATCATCATTAGGAGTGAGCATCACCATCATCATCATGAGGAGTGAGCACTGGAGGGATCATCACCATCATCATCATCATCATCAGGAGAGAGCACTGGAGGGATCATAACCATCATCATTAGGAGTGAGCACTGGAGGGATCATCACCATCATGATCATCATCATCAGGAGAGAGCACTGGAGGGATCATAACCATCATCATTAGGAGTGAGCACTGGAGGGATCATAACCATCATCATTAGGAGTGAGCACTGGAGGGATCATAACCATCATCATTAGGAGTGAGCACTGGAGGGATCATAACCATCATCATTAGGAGTGAGCACTGGAGGGATCATAACCATCATCATTAGGAGTGAGCACTGGAGGGATCATAACCATCATCATTAGGACTGAGTACTGGAAGGATCATCACCATAATCATCATCATCATTAAGAGTGAGCACTGGAGGGATCATAACCATCATCATTAGGAGTGAGCACTGGAGGGATCATAACCATCATCATTAGGACTGAGTACTGGAAGGATCATCACCATAATCATCATCATCATTAGGAGTGAGCACTGGAGGGATCATAACCATCATCATTAGGAGTGAGCACTGGAGGGATCATAACCATCATCATTAGGAGTGAGTACTGGAAGGATAATCACCATAATCATCAACATCATTAAGATTGAGCACTGGAGGGATCATAACCATCATCATTAGGAGTGAGCACTGGAGGGATCATAACCATCATCATTAGGAGTGAGCACTGGAGGGATCATAACCATCATCATTAGGAGTGAGCACTGGAGGGATCATCACCATAATCATCATCATCATTAAGAGTGAGCACTGGAGGGATCATAACCATCATCATTAGGAGTGAGCACTGGAGGGATCATAACCATCATCATTAGGAGTGAGCACTGGAGGGATCATAACCATCATCATTAGGACTGAGTACTGGAAGGATCATCACCATAATCATCATCATCATTAAGAGTGAGCACTGGAGGGATCATAACCATCATCATTAGGAGTGAGCACTGGAGGGATCATAACCATCATCATTAGGAGTGAGCACTGGAGGGATCATAACCATCATCATTAGGACTGAGTACTGGAAGGATCATCACCATAATCATCATCATCATTAAGAGTGAGCACTGGAGGGATCATAACAATCATCATTAGGAGTGAGCACTGGAGGGATCATCACCATAATCATCATCATCATTAGTAGTGAGCACTGGTGGGATCATAACCATCATCATTAGGAGTGAGCACTGGAGGGATCATAACCATCATCATTAGGAGTGAGCACTGGAGGGATCATAACCATCATCATTAGGACTGAGTACTGGAAGGATCATCACCATAATCATCATCATCATTAAGAGTGAGCACTGGA
Source organism: Operophtera brumata (assembly GCA_932527175.1). Lineage (NCBI taxonomy): Eukaryota > Metazoa > Arthropoda > Insecta > Lepidoptera > Geometridae > Operophtera > Operophtera brumata. The sequence goes on along the minus strand of OW052237.1, from coordinate 6,056,562 downwards.
GGGATCATAACCATCATCATTAGGAGTGAGCACTGGAGGGATCATAACAATCATCATTAGGAGTGAGCACTGGAGGGATCATCACCATAATCATCATCATCATTAGGAGTGAGCACTGGAGGGATCATAACCATCATCATTAGGAGTGAGCACTGGAGGGATCATAACCATCATCATTAGGAGTGAGCACTGGAGGGATCATAACCATCATCATTAGGACTGAGTACTGGAAGGATCATCACCATAATCATCATCATCATTAAGAGTGAGCACTGGAGGGATCATAACCATCATCATTAGGAGTGAGCACTGGAGGGATCATAACCATCATCATTAGGAGTGAGCACTGGAGGGATCATCACCATAATCATCATCATCATTAGGAGTGAGCACTGGAGGGATCATAACCATCATCATTAGGAGTGAGTACTGGAAGGATCATCACCATAATCATCATCATCATTAAGAGTGAGCACTGGAGGGATCATAACCATCATCATTAGGAGTGAGCACTGGAGGGATCATAACCATCATCATTAGGAGTGAGCACTGGAGGGATCATAACCATCATCATTAGGAGTGAGTACTGGAAGGATCATCACCATAATCATCATCATCATTAAGAGTGAGCACTGGAGGGATCATCATCATCATCATCATCATCAGTAAGCACTGGAGGTATCATCACCTACATCATCATTAGGAATGAGCACTGGAGACTACCGACTTTTGTATTTTTATTATTATTTATTTTGAGTAAGTAGCTATGTTGAAATATTAAACTTATATATAATTTTTATACTTATATACCTATTAGAAATTAAAATTAAAATTTATGAAACTTTGAAATTATTTTAATATGTTTAGGTGCCTAGTGTGACAAACAATGTTATAAGGTGAAATAAACGAAATGAAAAAAAAAAGAGTGAAGTGAGTGGTACATGGCATTTGGGATCCATGTTCATCAGAACAGATTATTTAACTTTATAATAACAAGCGTGGTTTGATAGTAAGCAATAATTGATTTATCGGTTGGTTTGGCTTTGACCAAACTTTGTCACGGTTGCCCGTAACTCTATCCCTTTCTGTCACTGAGACATAACATCCAAAAGTCACATAGATTAGTAGTAGTAGAGCTTTTTTGTGAAAGAGTTCGTCCGGGGAAGTACTACCACCATATTCTATTTCTGCCGCAAAGCAGTAGTGCTCACATTGCTGTGTTCCGGTTTGAAGGGTAAGGGTGCCGGTGAAATTAAGGTTAATTCCATCCAGTCCTACCAGTAGTTCGATAGTCGAACTGTTTGGATGTTTTTTTTCCAAATTGTTATACTGACGGATCGAACTATTTGGAAACAAGGATTTTATTGAGACTTTTAATCTTTATGTCTCAGGGTGGCGGGCGCAGTGCAATGCAACATAGAGTGCGTCCTAGGTGGACGTGACCTATGAGATAATGCACTGTTCATAGGCAGAGGTTACCGCTTAACATCAGATGGGCCATCTGCTTGTTCCGTCATTCAAATAGTATACAAAAAAAAGAAGATATGTATAAAACTGATGAAATAATTATACATTCTTGACCTGAATATTAAAATCAATTCAATAGGGATTCAATAAAAGAACTGGTTATATTCAAAGATACTTATTTTTAATCAATAACAAACTGTGATTAGCGAGCATTAGGAAGTTGGCCGAAAATAACTGCAATTCCTCAGACAATAATTCTTCGTCTGAGCGCCATTCAATAAAAACAGCCTAATTATTGATCACTTTTGAAACTATCATGGTTATGTACATAATTTTCACTAGAAACGGGATATTTACCATACATATTACATATAAAACTCAAAAATCATGGTAAATATCCCGTTTCTAGTGAAAATTAATTATTTATCATTATTATTGTTTAACACAATGATTCCGCTGATTTTACTCACAAATCTCGACTTAAAATACCTTATAAATTCAATAATCACAGTTACATTTCAATCAGATTAGTATTACAATCTAACAACTATTATATAATGATGCAACACTGAATTGTATTACTTAATAATTTGGATTAAATGGCAGAAAGTCAAAACATAGGTAGTAACCAAATTATCAAAACAAAATACAAAAAACAATTAGAGAAATCACAAAAACAAAAATACTTTAACAGCACCTTACACGTGGCCCTGCGCCCGTATTCTCATATATAACACGTGCACGAGATGACGTCACATCTCGTATGCCACCCATAAAGTATTATGTTCTTTACCTGAGAATAATCCTCCCATAGCCCTCTAGTATAAATCTCTTTCAACTATCAAACTGCGAGTCAATATTTGTTATTTTGTATGTATTCCACATACAAAGGCGGAGGATGCGGAGCTTCTCAAAAAGTCCGCTACCTCATCGTTAACACCATACAAAAACCACATTTCAACTCTCAGTTCGGTAGTCAGGCTGATGAGCAAAACTAACTAGGCCCTTTGGTGCCCGCCGTTATGCAGCGGGCGAACAAAACATAACAATATAAAACGGTATATAACCACAGACAGCCTTAATAATAACAAATGTTGGGCTTGTGAAACATTGTCCCACACAAAGTAATAATAGCTATCAACTAAATAATAAGACAAACCTAACATCAATGGTGTTATCATAATAATAGCATGAGGAATGTATTTTATAAAAAGTAGTAAAAGATGAAATATGGGAGTCTTGCTTGATGAAGTAAATCCCCCGAAACAGCGGATGAATGACACCTCTAGAACATACCTTATTAATTGCATTTTACTATGAAATTATAGATGAATTATTGGAGTCTTGCTTTAGCAAATAAATTCCTTAAAATGACTGGTGAATGATACAGAGATGACACCTCTAAAACGTAACGTATTAATGATTAAAATGCATTTTCACAATTAATTTGTAGTAAATGCACAATTTCTGTCCTAAAGGAACGATCTTACATACTAGTAATGCGGTTGTTGTTCTAATACTTGTGGTTGAACTTCATCTGAAGCAGATACTTGACGTTCACTTGGGCCACGTCGTACACAATGAATCTGAGAATTTGCTAAGGAAAGTATCAACAATTTGTGTATAAAGAGAGCTTAGTCTAGGGTTCCTATCTATTCGTTTTTTGTATGGTGTTCTTCTTGTTGTCCGTGAATTACGTAGCTACTAGCCATTAATCTGTGCCGTTACAATCGAGCGCGCGCATAGATTAGTTGCGCAAGGATCACCAAATAGTTTACGCAAGGATCACCAGATAGATTACGTAGGGATCACCAGATAGTTTACGTAAGGATCACCAGAAAGATTACGTACGGATCACCAGATAGATTACGCAAGGATCACCAGACAGATTACGTAGGGATCACCAGATAGATTACGTAGGGATCACCAGATAGATTACGTAGGGATCATCAGATAGATCACGTAGGGATCACCCGATAGATCACGCAGGGATCACCCGATAGATCAAGTAGGGATCACCAGATCTTTCAAGTTGGGTGATAGTTAAATAAGTGTATGATTGTAAAAGGATACTCGTTGTAAAGCAGCGAAGTGTGGACTTGCTTGTTGTAGGGCTTGCCCATCGGCACGATGGTTCCGCAGTCGAGCGTCTTGTTGCCGGCCGGGTCGGGCTCCGTGCGACCGACGCCCCACGCCGAGTGCTTGTCCGCCGGCAGCTTCACGTTCTCAGCGCCGAAGCATTCTTTCCTGTATCGAACAAACACTAAGAAATAACCTGTGTCCTGTATGGATTGAATTGACAGTGACTTCTCCTAGGAATACACTGATTCCCACGAAATAAATTTGACTGCACTTAAGTAAGATTGCTTGCAGAGAGTTCACTTTATGAATATCAATTATGAATTCAAAAAAATTGCAGACAATGATTCTGGTCCAAGTGATTTCCATCACATACATAGCAAGTCACATACATAGCAAATCCCACATTAGCATTCCCTGTGTATATCAGGAACTACGAGTACTAATGGTAATATTACGCGCATATTTTTTTTAAGTGGCAAAATCCGTTCGTGCACGACCGCAACTTGAACCCACAACCTTAGGATCGAAAGTTGGGGTCCCTCCCACTTGATCATCAGTACTCAGTGAAATCACTATTTCATTGAATAAAATACTGTTTTATTTGAATGTAATATTTGTGAGCAGTCTATAAACTTACATATTTCCAAGCGCGACTTCGCACAGCAGCATGAGGCCGGTGGGGTTCGACTTGTTGGTGCAGCAGTAGTTCGCAGACTTGGACACCATGTCCGCGAAGTATAGCCCTTTGCCGAACATGTAGCCGGTGACGGGCGCTTCGGGCGGCGCTATGCGAAGACCTGCACGAACGAAACAAGCATAAATACTTAATTTTATAAATAATAGAAGGCCCTTCTATATTTAGGTTTAAAAACGGAACACATAAGGATATTATTGTGAATCTGTGACTTATCTTTTAACTTATAACAATGTACTTATTTTTTAACTTTGCATGCGGTTTAGCTGATAAGGCCTGTACCTTTTTATCTTTATTATCATCTTACGTACCAATGTTTCGCATAATAAATGATTGATTGAGGATACACTTTGTTACACCCTAGATCCTGCAGTCTGCTTTAGCAGATTTTGACAGTATTTGGTGAGTGGATACATTGGGGAGGGAGGAGCGGGTGAGGGGTTTTGTTGACTGCTTTTCATCCCGCCACAACCCGTGCGAAGCTGGGGAGAGTTGCTAGTAATAGGTAAAAGTAATTAATTTTGTAAAAATTAAAAAAAAGCCCATCGCAATGAAAATTCTGAACCGATTTTGATCAAACATAGCTAAGAACACTCCGGACAAATTCAACTTTCAAACAAAAAAAAAACTAAATCGGTTCATCCGTTCGGGAGCTACGTTGACACACACACACAACACCCACACACACACACACACACCCACACACTCACACAGACACGTCAAACTTATAACTACCCTTCAAAAAAAAAACAACAATGAGGAGGTTTTTAATAAAAACAAAAAAGTTGCATGAATATAAGCAGTAATAGAGCCGCCATCGTATGATGAAGTGTGAAAATGATCAAATAGGAAGAATGTCGAAATGGGAATACATACTTACATAGTATAGAATCGCATCGTATGACTAAATGGGAAAATGACGAAGTGGTATTACAGGACTTAAACATAAAACATAACATACACCCAACAGTCACAAAAATGTTCCTGATCACACACTCGGATCCCGTGTTTTGCTAGGTATAAGGAACTACTACCATATTACCACAACACAGACCCAGAACGAATATTTGAAGATCATACAAACATTTGCCCGCTGCGGGAATCGAACCCGCAAGTTCTCGCATCTGCTAAGGAATGGAACTCGTTGCCGTCGTCTGTCTTTCCTGTAAACTATAATATGGGTTTATTTAAGGCAAGAGTGAATATATGCCTTCCACCCCGCATCGTCCCTTAGCAACAGGTGAGACCGCGGTCAAATGCTATCAACCAATAATATCAAAGTAAAAAAAACCCCCGGCCGCCGGTGCTGCCACTAGAGAACCTAGGGCCACTTGTTCAAGAACTGAACTGAACTGAATCTTGACAGCAGCAGTTGTCGGTATGGCCTGTCCATTAGAACATTCAACTTGCTATATATCTGAGAGATTATTGTTCTAATTTACCAATTTGGCGTATCACACGACAATATTTACCCTGAGAGAGTATTCCTGCGAAGTTAGTGACGCGGGAGCCGTGCCACAGCAGCTTCCTGTTGTGCAGCTTCCTGAACGGCTTGTACCGCTTGTCTTCACCATCTCGAACCACTTTGAATACCTACAGGAAAACGGAAATATTTTTATGAGTACATTTTACACAATTTCGGCTACTTATTATTTATTTATTATTTATTTATTTATTTATCATACAAACTGATCTAAATATATGTTGGTTAGTAGTATCTTAAAACCTATGTTAGGTTTGTCACTTGATAATATTAATGATAAAGCCGCGTGACCTGATGTCGCTCTGCCCTTCGACAGCTAACCTGTCAATTTGTAATATCTGTCTGTAGATGTACATGCAGTAATTGGTCACTTTCCTATAACCTAGGGTGACCAAGTAGGAACCCGTGTTCTTTCCTACAAAACCCGTGAATCAAGCTTACAAATAAGAGTGAACGCAAAGTAGCAAAAACTCACTAAGGACTCAGTTTTTTTAAGCTTTACACATTTTCTAGTAAAATTAGTATTTTATCAGACGTCCAGTGTTGGACAAAGCTCCGCCATAGAATGGAATCGGAGGATAATCACCACGCTTGACAGGCGGATTGCTGACCACAGTATTCACGCGGATTGTTGATTACAGTATTCCGATGGATGCCGCAGCCCAACCCCTGATTTATTCCCTTAAGTCAATTTTACGCCATCCACGGAAGAAGAAAGAGGGGTTTATACTTAGGCATATAGATCAAGATAATGCGCATTTAAAGTTGACCCTAAAAAACAACGATGACTTCTGTGGCGCGGCGGGCGATTAGCCGGCTGAGATGAGAGATTGCGGGTTAGATTCCCGCAGCAGCACAAATGGTTGTATGATCTGCAAAATTTGTTCAAAGTCTGGGTGTTGTGGTACCAGGGTACGCATAGTTCCTGATACCAACGAAGAAGGGAATCCTAGTGTGGGATAAGGGCTATTTATGTAAATGTTAGATGTTATGTTTTTTTTAAATTTATTTTATTATACAACTTGTAATGACGGATCAAGCAGATGGCATATAAACAGTGCATTATCACATAGATCACGTCCCCCTAGGACGCACCCTATGTGGCATTGCACCGAGCCCGCCACCCTGAGACAAAGATTTAAAGTCTCATGTGCCTGTAATTTCACCTATACCCATCAAACCAGAACACAGCAATGCGAGCACTACTGCTTTGCGGCAGAAATAGGTGTGGTGGTAGTACTTCCCCGGACGAAGTCTTTCACAAAAAAGCTCTACTAGTACTAAAATGTTGCATATGAGTTACCTCTTGAATGTCGAGAGTGTACGAGGAGTGGGTGGCGGCGTGCGTGTTCCTCGTGTACTCCAGGATGAGTTTGAACTCGTCGGAGCTCTTGTCCAGTGGAACGATCTCGGCCTTCAGTTTCAAGTAGTGGGATTCGATCGGAGTTGTCGTGTTGTCAGAATCTGAAATATTAATAAAGACATTTTCTAGTTCACAATACTTAGAATTTGATCACATAATTGTTTCCTTGAAAAGTAGTTTGGCCCTTCTCCCATTACTATACGCACAGGCGATTCAAGTATCCTGCAAGTCTCGGAGACTTGCAGGATACTAGTCACCGCCAAGTATCTCGCATACATTTGAATGCAGGCTCGCACACTACTAGCCTGCATTCAAATGTATGTGAGATACTTGGCCGCGACTAGTCTCCGTGACTTGCAGGATACTTGAATCGCGTATGCGTATCGTAATGGGAGAATTGACTTAAGTCTAACATCCGTCTGATACCTACCCGAAACAAATATTCGGACCGTCGGACGTCCGAGCGCTCAAGGTCACGTCCGCGACATATTGCTGATAGTATGCACGCGTAGGTGTAACGTTAAAACTAGAAACTGAAATAACTCGCGAATGCCTATAGTGCGTGCCTAGTGTGGAGATCACTAAAATAGATTTAATTGGACTACTAAAACCTCCTATATTCACACACATTTTTTTGTCATACCTTGTTTTATTTAGTAAACTAAGTATTCTAGTGTGTTTGTGAAGCAAATAAGTATTTTTCATAAAAAAACAATGTCCGGTGCTTCCTGTAATATGTTTAAAGTAACTAAGTTTTTTTTCAGTTATTCGGGTTTAATAATTAAATATAATCTAAACGTGCTGTGGTGTGTCCAGTCGAAGAATTCTCCTCGCGTGGATCTTGTAAAAGACGACAAAAATCTTCATAGAAACTTCATAAAAACTGACAGTAGTTCTTTTGAAAACAGGGCCAGGACAGGGCCGTGCCCTGTTCCACCCGGAGGCCCAATTAGGCCTGTAGGCAATTAGGGCTCTATTAGTAGTAGATTAAGGCCCATTTAGTATAAACATGTACAAATTATATGAACTCCTTCATACACATCCTTGGTATGGCAGGCTTTTGTGCTCCGAACGGAATACGGGCCGGCCCCGGCTAAGATGTGATAAGCTGTGTAAGATGTGTGTGTTTGATTGTCTTACATCAGAAAAGTGTTGTCTCCAATGCAAGCCAAATCAAACTGCAACAATTTTAATGGATATTTGTAAATTATCAAAGTATTACCTGTCTTCAATAAGCTGTATGCGATCTCGATTTCTAGAAGGTTATCCAACATTTCAGATTTCTTTTTAATCAATTCAACATTGTCCAGCAATGGCGCATTTTGTGTGCCGAAATCATGCGGTATCAGAGTGAAGAATCTGTAATAAAAGTATCATAAGTCAAATCAATACAGGTTGAATATCTCTCGTCCGTTCCGAGCAGAATTTTCACAACTCTTATTTTAATTTTATTTTTCGATTTTGTAATGCTACTATCGTTTTGTGAGGCGTGAAAGTTCGCCGTCCTCTTTTATTTTATTATTAACTGCTTGAATGACGGAGGTAACCTCTGCATTACCACATAGGTCACGTTGACCTAGGACGCACCCTGTGGCATTACACTACGCCATCCACCCTGAGACATAAAGATGAAAAGTCTCATGTACCTGTAATTTCACCGGCACCCATACCCTTCCAACCGGAACACAGGAATGCGAGCACTACTCCACAAAGGTGTTAGGTATTATAATTATTGATATTGCTCCATGCTTAGCCTACATTTTTAATAGATGTGTTGACGACGGAATTTTTCCAGATCTTATGAAACATAGTAAATTAATTCCTTTGTTCAAGTCTGGAAATGCAAAAGATCCAGCTAATTATAGGCCGATTTCTATATTGCCCGCGTTAAGTAAAATCTTTGAAAAACTTATTCTTACTCAATTATTGTCACACTTTAACTTCCACAGACTACTTCATAGTCATCAATTTGGATTTACCAAGGGTCGATCAACAGCTGATGCTGGTACCATGCTTTTGGAACACATATTTCAAGCATGGGAAAACTCGCAAGACGCGATCGGAGTATTCTGCGACCTATCCAAAGCATTCGACTGCGTGAGTCATGCTACTCTAATTTTGAAGTTAAAACATTATGGCATCCAAAATCAGGCAATTAACCTTGTAAATTCTTACTTATCCAATAGAGTAAAAAAAGTTGACGTTGGTGGTGAAAGGTCTTCAGGATCGTCTATTGTTATGGGAGTGCCCCAGGGTTCAATACTAGGCCCATTTCTATTTTTAGTATACATTAACGATCTCCCTTTTTATGTAAAAGACATATGTGATATAGTTTTATTTGCTGACGATACGTCTTTAATTTTCAAAGTTGATAGGTCAAAAGCAACAACGACGATACGATGATGTAAATAAATCACTATCGCGAGTTCTTGATTGGTTCACTGTAAATAATCTGTTGCTTAATGCTAAAAAAACTAAATGCATTAAATTCACTTTGCCAAATGTAAAACATTACCCAACTAATATTAAAGTAAATGGCGAGACACTCAATCTTGTAAACTCTACTGTTTTCTTAGGACTTCATATTGATGCAAGTTTTCAGTGGGGACCACAAATTGAGGCACTTGCGGGTAGACTTAGTTCCGCTGCATATGCAGTTCGTACGATAAGGCAGCTTACTGATGAAGCTACAGCTAGGCTAGTTTATTTTGGCTACTTCCATAGTGTTATGTCATATGGCATCATTCTGTGGGGGAAAGCAGCAGACATCCAAGCAATATTTGTTTTACAAAAACGGGCAATACGTGCCATTTATAAAATGAAGCCACGTGACTCCTTGAGGGAGCGTTTTAAGGAAATTAACATTCTCACGGTAATATCGCAATACATCTACGAAACCTTATTATATACACATAGAGAAATAAAAATAAACTGAGTATTCTCAAATTTAGATTCAAAAAAGTAAGTGGGTCTTTTATGGGGAATTCTGTTCGGTTCTATAATAAACTTCCAGAAAGTGCTTCTAAACTTTCGATTCGAAGATTTAAATCTTACATAAAGAATAATTTAATTAAGAAAGCGTATTACACACTACATGACTATGTTAATGATAAAGCCGCGTGGCCTGATGTCGCTCTGCCCCTCGACACCTAATTTGTCAATTTGCAATGTCTGTACCTGCATATAATTTATTACTGATGTGTTATTTATGAGTATATCAAGCGTAGTGTGTGCTGCCTTATGAACTTTTGCTGATTCTCTCTATCATCTTACTTTTGACTGCCTACCTAAGTAAGGCTTTTAATTTGCATTTCCTTTTTTCCTTGAATCAGCTTCCACTTGTTCTCGAGGCACCACACAGGCGCTCCCCACCTAGTAGTAAGAAGGATCATCAAAAGAAAAACAGACCGTGTTTGTTGCCTGATTCTTCTAGGTCTGGTTGCGTTGGAACAGGAGTAAATGTAAATTTATTTTTTAAGACGATTCAAAATGATCCTTGTGATTTCAATGAATAAAATACTTTTGACTTTGACTTTGACTGCTTTGCGGCAGAATTAGTGGTAGTACTTCTTCAGGACTTCTCTCTTTCTGTTTCTCAGATATATTGATTGCTAGCAATCCTCCGCACTTTGCGTATTAATTCCGTTCACCCTCCAGCAATCAATGTTTCTAGTATTGATTTCCCCGTATCTCTATGCTGTGCGGCCAACTCAGGGTCAACCCTAGGTAGGTATAAAAATTTTACCTGTTGGTAGCATCAACAATTTTGTTCTGGCTAGCTGATCCAGTTTCAATGTACTTCAGCAGTTCTGTAAGCACTTTGTATCCATTTTTGATTTGTTTTTTCGACAGCTTTCCAAGAGGCATCTTTTCTGTATCAAGCTGTGAAAAGTAACAATTATTTACTATTTCAAAAAGTTTGCGGGTTCGATTCCCACTATGGGTCAAATGTTTGTCGACAAATGGTACAGTCAGCCTGATAATAGTCATTTCTAAAATATTCAAAATTGAGCTCAATCGACTCTATTTCTTATCAGGAATAATTTAAACGTAGCCAACCAAATCAAATCACAGGATTTTGAGAAAACGAAAAAAAAGGTTCCCATAAATTTTCTATGCAGTGACCTTTGTGTATGTACCAACGTATTTTTCCACAATGGTGCGGCGGGCGAGCAGCTGGCTACCAGAGGTTACAGGTTCGATTTCGCCGCGGGACAAATGTTTGTATCATCTACAAGTATTGGTTCTGGGTCTGGGTGTTGTGGTACTACATATAGTACTTGCAGTTCCTGAGGCTTCGGACATAGGGATCAGGACTATGTTTGTGACTGTTGGGTGTTATGACAGAAATCATGCCCTGTGTCTTCGTCGCAACTGCCAGACTGGAGTTCGAACTGAATTGGTCTTTAAATCTATGACGATACTATACATGTTTCTTTCAAAACCCATGGGACTCACTTCACCTTAGAGTCCGCGCCACGACTGAAATCCGACGGCCTTTTGAGGAACTAACGGATAACAGAGGTAGATTTTCGCTTTTGCACTGTTGTGCATAGAAACTAGCGCTCCAGTCACCGGACTTCAGTCGTGGCGCGGACTCTAGTACACTTACTTCGAATTCGAGCAGTGTTCTCTTCATGATGTTGATGTCGAATATGGTGGTGATCAGTTTCTGCACCGGCATGGCTAGTTTGCAGTTCTTGTCCACCTCCAGCTTGGCCGCGTCCGTCTCGTCGCCGTCGCCGTAGTCCACGTCGAGCGGGTAGTAGCGACCTGGCACCTGAAGTTACCAATCAATTATTGATTATTGTAGTTGCCTCATGCAGGTTTTTTTTTATACAACTTTAGATGACGGGACAAGCGGATGTTTGTATTATCTGTAAAATTTATTCGGAGTCTGGGTATTGTGGTAGCACGGTACTTGTAGTTCCTGATGCCAACTACAAAGGGACTAGGGGGGACTAGTGTGGGATTCTAGTATGTATGTAAATGTTGGATGTTATGTTTTTTTTTATGATACATCTTGTAATGACGGATCAAGCAGATGGCCCACCTGTTGTTGAGCGGTACCCTCGCCTATGAACAGTGCATTATCTCATAGGTCACGTCCACAAAGTACGCACCCTATGTGGCATTACACTGCGCCCGTCACCCTGAGACATTAAGATGGAAAGTCTCATGTGCCTGTAATTTATGGTAATGTATGGTGTAATTGAAGGTGTATGTAAGATGTACACTTGGTATTTACATCTTACATACACCTTCAATTACACCATACATTACCGAGAGGTGCCAGCTAAGAATAGATGAAGTTTATTTTATGAACTGGCAGCTTAGGCTGAAGCCACAGAATCTGGCGCCAGCGCGGATATGGAGCGGGTATCTTTCCATTCAAATGTCGTACACTTATGCACGGAAATAAAGTAGCAATTTGAATACCCGACGGCGCGCCATAAGAGCGTCCGTTCTATTCGGTGTGTTCAAATTGGGATTTTATTTCCGTGCGTTTTGTACGAAATTTGAATGAAATGGACATACGCCATATCTGTGCCGGCGCGAGATCCTATGTGGCTTGCGCCTGACGGCCCAGCTGATCTAAAGTGGTCATATAGACCCCGGCAACATAGGGGGTATTGTTGATGAGTTGCCGAAAATGAAGAAAACTTCACAGCTTGAAGGTATGGGGAAGAAAATATCTCATGCTCATGGAAAGATGATATGCCAAATTTTTAAATTTTAGACTTTTTGGACACTACTAAGCATAGTACTGTGGCTAATCCGGTCTAAAAATAGGCCCTCCGTTTCCTCCCGTGGATGTCCTAAGAGCCGACGAAGGAATTACACCAGGACATCACCAAAACAGCTATCATCAATCCACCTGCCAAGCTTGGGGACTATTGAAATACCCAATGGCATTTTATGGGGAAGCGTTGTCCAGTGGTGAACGTCTAATAGATGATGATGAAACGGGCTAAGGGCTATGACATGATGGCTAACTACCTGTGACAAAATACAAGTTATAATGTTCAGACCAGCCTATTAATTTGGCGCGTGCGATCTACACATACACAGTGGGACTGACAAAGCAACACAAACCCCTCATCTCAATATTTCTTGTAATTTCAGTGTCAGCGTGATTTTGTTTTCGTCCAACAGTAGAGGCATCATTTAAAAATAAAAAAACGTGTATTTAACCTTTTCAAACATATCGCGACATTCCCACGGGTTTTCGGTTTTCTCCATGTACAGGTTTTCAAATTGTTGCACGGCGTCCTCTGCCGATCGACAGTCCTCTAACTTGTGACCGCCTATCTTCGTACCAATCCTGCCCCAGGAACGGAACAGATAATACCTGTAAAATCATATAGTAATCATTAGACCATCTATATAGCTGGTGAATTAGCAGAGAACACGTCCGGAGCTACCGGTGAAATCGATCGACCTGTCTATATGACAGATCGTCTGTCTATATATCTATTTTGACTCTGTAGCGCGTCGGGCGAGTAGCCGGCTGAGATGCTAAAGGTTGCGGGTTCGATTACCACTGCGGGACAAATGTTTGTATGTTCTCTTTGGGAACAGCGGATAGCTTCCGAGTATCGTGGCTGCTGTCACGACAGCAGCATTCTAAGGCGAGGCTGAAAAACAGCGTGGCTGAGCCCTCGACCTTTTCTCTTACACTTAAATATTATTTTTATACTTATATCCTTTGTTTGTTAGTAATTATAGTGTAAGGAATAAATGCCCTTCTATTTGTATTTTAAATATTTGTTCCAGGTCTGGGTGTTATGGTACCATGGTACTCGTAGTTTCTGATACCCACGACACAGGGAATCCTAGTGTGGGGTCCGGACTAAGGGTGTTTTTAATATCGTGCGGATTCATCACGCACGCGGGATTGATTGCCCCGGCAATCAATGCGTGACACCCGGAAGGGTCTTTTCTATATTTATTGTAATGCGTAGACTACGGACGCGGGATGCGGGGCGGGATGCACCGCGCGGGGAAACCGCATGCGTGTGCACATCTATGAAATCCAGTGTGCATTTTACTGTCATGCGGGGTGCACGCGCGTGTTGTACAGACAAATCATAACAAAACGCATAGCAGCCCTCAGAAAACTAGATTGTAGGCTTGCGTGTCTCAAGCTGCGTGAAACTTTCCGTATGCGGGTCAATCCCGCGTGCGTGATGAATTCGGCACGATATTAAAAACAGCCTTAGTGTGTGACTGGGTCACACAACTGTGACCCAGAAGAGTGTGAACTGTGTAAGTGGGTGTTGGGTGTTATGTACATCAAGACTTACTTTTTCTTATCATCTCTCTCGAGAACCTGCAGCTTGTAGTAGGAGTTCTTCTGCGCCACGACGTCGGTCTGGCAGAGCGTCACCGTGTACTTAGTGTCGTCGTAGTCTTTGTACACGTGCGCTTCGTCCTCCAGCCCCGAGTCAGGGTCCACCGCGGTTCCTCCTGCAACGATCGGTTCATTGTAAGCACATTCTGACGTAGAATAACAAGTAATTAATTTTGTAAAAATTAAAAAACCCTCTACGCAATGAAACGGTTGAACCGATTTTGATCAAACATAGCTAAGAACACTCCCGACAAATTCACCTTGCAAACAAAAAAAATAAACAAAATCGGTTCATCCGTTCGGGAACTACGATGCCACACACACGCACACACGCACACACACACACACACACACACACACACACATCAAACTTATAACACCCCGTCGTTTTTGCGTCGGGGGTTAAAAAGAACTTTCATCGTTAGCTGTCATTCGATTTCGACAATGCTTTGTGGCTGTTTCTCATGTAACAAAATATACCAAAATATATTGGGAAAGATTATTTTGAATAAATCTGTTTATTCCTCTTAGTTGTTTGTATTTTACTGATAATACTTAAGGTTATGGGCCCAGGATACATAAAGATTAAAATTCATGATGATATCAAATTGATGCACACTGAGCATAAAAAGTAGCCTATATCTAGGTCATAATCTATGTGTATACCAAATTTCACAGAAATGGGTTCAGCCGTTTCAGCGTGATTGAGTAACATACATCCAAACATCGTAACTTTGACATTTATGACATTATAGTGGATCATATAACTATCATCGGAACTTGACAAGTACGCAACATTTAACCGCAATCCGTTGAGGATAACTGCTTTAAAATTCAGTTGCAACATTTGAACCGAACATACATACTTACATACATTAGCTAAAGTTAAGGTTATTAAGGTTAGCTGGAAGAGAATGCTATCTGGCATTAAGTTCACCTATGTACAATACTTGTACGTACAAGTTGTGCAATAAAGAATTGTCTATCTATCTATACATACATACAAACATACATACATACATAGCAAATTTAATAAAAGCTTGTATGAGTACATACCATAGTAGTAGGAATGGTAGTAGTACAGGTACTTTCCCGAATTCTACTATTGATTGTTGAAATTAAATGATTTAGGAAGTACATGATGCGAGTAAGCAGTTCAACTGGTTTCATCAGCTATCTGTGTAGAAGACAGCGGCGGCAGCCTACCTTTAATCTTCAACTTGACAGAACTCTTGGATGACGCCGAGACGTACATGCTGCCAGACTTCGGGATCGACTTGCCGTCCAGCACGTCTTGTGGCAATCTCGTCGCTGGCTGAAAACGCGCACAATTAAAACTATAACGTCTATTTTTAAAATACTATTGAAATCAAAGTATTGCTATTGACGACCTCTGTGGCGCGGCGGGCGAACGTTCGCCTGCGACTCAGGAGGTTGCGGGTTCGATTCCCGCCTAAAAAAATATTTGTTCAGGTTGTTCTGGGTATTTTCTATAATAAAAACATGTTTTTCTATTGTATAATAAAAATATCTATCTATGTTATATATTGTATTAAGTATATCAGTTGTTTCTGGGTATTTTCTATATATAATAAAAAAAACTATCTATGTAATATATTGTATTAAGTATATCAGTTGTCTATTATAGTACCCATAACACAAGCTCTGCTTAGCTTGGGGCTAGATAATGTTGTGTGAACTGTCCAGCAAAATTTATTAATTTATTTATTGCTCAAAATGAGTCCTGTCACTGTTTGACCTACTCAGTTCAGTTCAGTTAATCAATGGTATGGGATGGCAATATTCCTTGTTCACATTTTATTATCCACGTGGAGAGTCCACGTGGATAATAAAATGTGAACTGTGGGTTGATAAGATAAGATAATGTTTATTTCTTTAACTTAATGAACCATAGTATTATCCGTAGTTGAGACCACCTTTTAAGTATAAAATACCTGCGCTAGGTCTCGCTAAAGAGACTCGACTCCAGGTTGATGTATAACAAACAAGCAGAACATCATTGTCATAGGCAGGATCTAGGCCTCCAACATATAATAACATGACGGTCTAAAGCCGCCTCCACCGACAACCAGGCATCGTTATTTTTTTTTGTAACCTGTTGTGTCCTACTGCTGGGCAAAGGTCTCCCCCCAAATTTTCCAGTCATCCCGGCCTTTGGCAGTTTCCCACCACTCCTTCTCGTAAGCCTCGACATCGTCCCGCCAACGCCTGTTGGTTGTTGTGCATCGATTTATATCTATCGTTATATGGTAGGTATACTTGTCTAGGTATCGTCAACATTTCTCGACCATTTACTACGATTTAACAGTAATATTATTCTGTAAACTTAAGGTGGATGCTCACGCTTGCGGAGCGTTTTTTTATTTTTTTTATACCCCTTAACACATTATTACAGTGTTTTTTTTTTGTTAGGGGTATCGTAGCTAAACTGATGATATTTATGAGATAATATCAATTAAAACATGTGTGTTAAGTCTCCTTGTTCTCGCGAAATCAACTTTCGCTATCTGAAGAAGTGTAGATGAGCTGTAATGGGCAAAAAACAACAAAAAAATTGAATTTCACGCCGCAAGCGTGAGCATCCACCTTAAGAACGGTCAACCCGGTTATACTTTCCATAAAAACGCTTGTACTATTCTTGCGCCGGACACTGCGGCAGTGTTGGTAGGTAAAGTGTTTACTTACGTCTGATCCCCACTCAGTAATGTTATGTTCTTTGATGAGCTGCAGAGTGTTGGCGATGGTACCGGTTTGAGGGTCGATTTTATCCAGGAAC
Source organism: Operophtera brumata (assembly GCA_932527175.1). NCBI lineage: Eukaryota > Metazoa > Arthropoda > Insecta > Lepidoptera > Geometridae > Operophtera > Operophtera brumata. The sequence goes on along the minus strand of OW052237.1, from coordinate 6,039,322 downwards.
GATGCTTCTACAACCTTAAAAGTAGAGAACAGATTTCTATAATATAATATAAATTAGCATAGAGAGCGTCCATAGTAGTGCCAACTAGAGTCCAGGTGCTCCCAAACTTATTTTGTGTACTGCCCACTTTGAAAATAAATAATTTTTTAGCGTCCCCATAATTATTTTAGAACGCCCCCATTTTTTTTACATACTTTAAAGCCACTATAACTTGAAATTAAATTAATTATTGTGAGCTATATTAGCGGAGATTAAACATGCACAAATCGGGTTATTTAACAAAAACTTGTTAAAACATGATCATGATTGCCCGCGGTCGATTATCTACGAAAATGACATATCTAGGAATACTAATAGCTATTAAAATGAAAGAGTATGTCTGATTTGACGCCCCCATTTTTTTCTAGGTCTCTTACCGCCCCCCTTTTGGCCTGCAGCGCCCACAAGGGGGCGTTATCGCCCACTTTGGGAAACCCTGGTCTATTCGGAAATAGAATAAACGTTTCGAAATACGGAACTAGCAATATTTTAAATACCTAACTCGTGTTTTCTTCAAACTTAGGGGTGTGCTGACGTCGAGGGTTACGGTCGTAGCTTAAAAATTAAATAATTGGCCCAATGCTACACTATGCGTGGTCCGACAAGTTATTTGATTTGTTCTTTACGGATGCAAGTCAGTAAGGCAGTTAATGCTAAACCGGGCGGCACTGATTGGCGGCAGAAACTATTTCACACAGATCCCACAAAATAAAAACTGGCCAAGTGGGAGTCGGACTAGCGCATGAAGGTTTCCGTACCATTATCTATAAAAACGGCAAATAAACACGTTTGTTGTATGGGAGGGAGCCCCCTTAAATATTTGTTTTATTCTGTTTTTACTATTTGTTGTTATAGCGGCAACAGAAATACATCATCTCTGAAATTTTCAACTGTCTAACTATCACGGTTCATGAGATACAGCTTGGTGACAGACGGACAGACGGACGGACAGCGAAGTCTAAGGCCCGTAATCTAGAACTATGCTTAAGCGTGAATCGAGAGTATAGCATATATTTGGTGACAGTTTTTCATTGAAATCTGTCAAAAAATCTATGCTCGAGTCTAGATTCAGTTTTGAGATTAGTTCTAGAATACGGGCCTTAGTAATAGGGTCCCGTTTTACCCTTTGGATACGGAACCCTAAAAATTACCTCAATATCTTTATCCTGGATCTCCCTCATCTTGTCCGGCATCCGTTCCACGTCCTGCTTGGTGGAGACCACGGCCACCGTGGTATCCGTCAGCTTAGACACCACGAGTCCTCCCAGTTTGAGAATACGCCTCTTTGTACCTTCCTTATCCTTCAGTTTGCCGTACAGGAAGAATTGTAGGTTTTTCAACGGCGGGATTGGGAGGTTTTTCTCTTCACTGTGAATTACAATACAAGTTAAAGAGACTACGCTTTAGGCTCTCTCTTCAACGCGAGTGGTAACCCGCGCGCCATCTCGCTCGCGCCAGCGGGTGGGCAAGAACAAAAATTGTCTTTAAAAAAAAACAGAACATAATGCCTTTTAAATTAAAATTTAATTGAAGTTTGTGCAATGAAAGTGCTATAACAGCAGACAAGTTTTCGTCGGAACTATTTTTTGAAGAGATTTTCTAAAAACCAGTAATTAATTTTGTTAAATTTAAAAAACCCTCAACGCAATGGATCGGCTGAACCGATTTTGATCAAACATAGTTAAGAACACTCCCGACAAACTCACCATTCAAACAAAACAAAAAAAATAGAAATCGGGTCACAGACACATCAAACTTATAACACCCCGTCGTTTTTGCGTCGGCGGTTAAAAACACTGCTTACTCAAAAGTCGACAGCGGACTGGTTGTTTAGTTAACACGTTGAAATAACTTTTTTGTTAGAAAATTGTCGCAGCGGACCCGGCTTCACATAAACAGACTATAACATAACACACAATGATAGTTAAGAAGATAACATAATAATTAAAACGTACGTTTTCACTTCATCTTTGATAAAAACCATGACAGGCCGCGGTGCGGCCGAGAACAGCCTCACGTCAACCTTGGGCTTGAACTTCCTGAAAGCATCCATGCTCTTGTAAACGCTCGGTATGGTCATCGGCTGCCTCTTGGGGTCCTGCGTCACGTACGAGCACACCGTCCACTCGCTGATATTACCTGATACAGAGAACGCCTCAACATATAAATAAATACGACCACTGTGGTGTGGCGGGCGAAGGTTGGCCTGCGACGCAGGAGGTTGCGGGTTCGATTCCCGCCTCGGAACAAATATTTGTGCAATTGCAGATATTTGTTCAGGGTGTTCTGGGTATTTTCTACGTATAATAAAAATATCTATCTCTGTATTTGATTAAGTAAATCAGTTATATAGTACTCATAACACAAGCTCTGCTTAGCTTGGGGCTAGATAATGCTGTGTGAACTATCCAGCATTATTTATTTATTTATTTATTTAAATAACAACCAACAGTCACATACAAAGTCCTGATCCCACACTGCTAGGGTTCCCTGTGTTGTGGGTATCTGGAACTATGAGTACAAAGTTTGTCCTTGTACGCGAGTACGAATGTTTGTACTACAAACATTCGTCCCGCAAAGGCAATCGAACCCGCACCTCTAGCGTCCCAACCGTAGAGTATAAAAGAAAATTCCTAGAACATTTCAAGATGACACAATAGGAAAGCGAAATATTCCGTACCTGTACACTTGTAACCAAATGTGTCAAGCACGAGTTGCCCATGTTTACATTCAGCGCAAGGTTCCAGAGCTCCGAATGCCATGATATCAGCTAAGCGATCCAGACACTGTAAAGAGAACAGCAGCAGTTTACAGAGTGTTGGGTCAAGTAAATTCAAAATTACCATTTGAAGTGGCTATGGGCAGACCACATAGCTTGCAGAACCAGCAACCGATGGAGAACAAAGGTTCTCGAATGGCGACCACGAACCGGATGACGACGCATCCCCTCGATGGACCAACATTTTAAAGGTAGCATGAAGTCGGTACATGGAGACGCCTTAAGTCCGCTCGTTTTATGTGGGAGGCCTATGTACAAGTTACAACAGTGTACTTCTGCAGGCAGATGGTGATGATTAGTATTATAATGTCTTCATCTTCATCAGCCAGTAGATGTCCACCGCTGGACGGTTATATCCCTTGTATGTTATATCCCAATATGTTATATCCCTTGGCAGGGATCTCACCGCCGGCTGTGCGACGGGATGTAGCCTGCTCTACGGAGAAAAACAAACAGGATAGTGACAACCGACACCCTTTATATGGTCACGAAATCCCTCGAGCTCGCCTCAAAAGCCGCAAAAGCTTCCTGCGCACCACACAGGCTATAACTGACCAACCCACTGTCACCAGATGTAAACTGTGGAAGGAAAATAACCCCCCACCCCCTGACTTTATCACCCCAAAGGAGCAGCTACCACCAGGACACGATCTGCAGTGGCCCGATTGGAAGTCGCTAAATCGACTCCGGACTCAGGTTGGCCGCTGCAGACTCAACTTGTGCAAATGGGGGTTCAGGGAGCCGAGTCTTACCCAATTCGACTGCGGTGCTCCGACACAGTCCATGCCACACTTGTTGATGTGCCCCTCGTGCCCAAACACCTGTACAAGGTAAGACCTCAATGCGGCCACAGATAATGTGATTAAGGTGGCCACATATTACTCCAATGTTATTTGAAATACATAGTATAAATATATAGCATCGACACGATAAGAAGAAGCTGGACGGTCACATCCACATAGAATGGAGGGATTTCACCCACCATCACCACGCTTGGCAGGCGGGTTGGTGTTAAGTACATGGATCAATGTTGCGGCTCATACCCTGGCGTAATCCCTCAGTCCCTCAAGATATCCACGGGGAGAGGTGGAGGAGTACTATTCCTAGGCCGAGACCACCTCGACCAATAATTACCTCGTCCCGACCAACGGGCACATCCTGCGAGTTACGCTCGAGCAGCACTTCGAAGTCGTGTTTCTTGAAGCCGGCGAGCGCGGCTCTATGCTTGTGGAACAGTTTGTTCTGCTTCTCCATTTTCTTCTCTTTGTTCTTCTCTTCTTTTAGTTCCGCGTCGTCTTTCGGCTCGGCTTTTAACTTCTTCACGGGGACATCATCAGATTTGAAAGGCCTACAAACAAAATAGTAGATTGTACGAGTGTATAAAACAAGCTATTTTATCCGAGATGGCTCAAGTCGTGGATAAAATGGGTTTTATAATAGAGTTATACACCCTGCTTTTCACATTGATTGCGAGAAAATTAAACAGTGATTTTTAAAGCAGCTTGGTCTCTTGGTTAAGCATGAGTTAGAGAGAACGTAACAATTTAAAACTGGTTGAGTTTGTAGATATATATGTTGGAGTCTCTATCTATAATAATAGCTTAGTATCTTCATAAGCCGGTAGACTTCCACAGTACGAGGCCCCCATAGAATAGGGGAGGATTTGCCATAATCACCAAGCTTGGCACGCGTAGCGGACAGATAGGGGACTCCCCTCTTGTTCATACCGCACCTCATTGTTGCTCTGTCTAGCTACAGTGTCGCTCCAGGGGTTCCCAAAGTGGGCGATAACGCCCCCTTGTGGGCGCTGCAGGCCTAAAGGGGGCGGTAAGAGACCCAGAAAAAAAATGGACGTCGAATCAGACACACTTTCGCATTTTAATAGTTATTAGTATTCCTAGTTGTGTAATTTTCGTAGATAATAGACCGCGGGCAATCATGTTTTATAGCTCACAATAATTAATAATTAATTTAATTTGAAGTTAACTTTAGTGGTTTTCAGTGGATGGTAGGTGAAAAAATGGAGGCGATGAAAAATAATTATGGGGGCGCTAAAAAATAATTTATACTCAAAGTGGGCAGTAGACAAAATAAGTTTGGGAACCCTTGCGCTACACAATAAGGTACGGTATTTAATTTTATTAGTTTATTTGTGAATTTGTACATTATACGATTGCCAAGCATTCATAACTTAACAATTACAACCAATTTAACGCAGTTTTTTAAAATGAAAAGCGCGATAAATTAACATTGTTTAATTTATAAATAGCTTACTTGATTTCACTCTTGACCATAGCTTGGTCGGCCTTGGCCAGAGTTTTGAAGCCCGGCAGACTCTCTCCGCCCGCAAAGTACAGTAAGGCGCTTCGCCTTTCGTTGAAGCATTTGACGTGATGCCACAGCGGCTGGCCGCCGTACTTGCTGCCGACCTCCGTGTCAAACACCACCTTGCATATGCGGACCTCATCCTGAATTAGGAAAAACTTGGGTCACTCACAGTTAACATTTACTAAATTAAATCTTACAATTTAATATTCATTTATATCAATTTATTGTAATCCATTATATTCTTAACTAGCAGCGCCCCGCGGTTTCACCCGCGTAAGTGTCGATCCCGTGGGAATGTCGGAAAAAAATGTGCCTATGTGTTATTCCGGGAGTCCAGTTATTTCCATTCCAAATTTCATGCAAATCCGTCCAGCCGTTTCAGCGTGAAGAAGTAACAAACACTCTACACACACACAAACTTTCGCCTTAATAATATTGATTTAATTATTGATTTTCATGTCCAAATATTATTTTTATAAAAAAAAATAACAACGGTATACAAAATAATATATTATTTAAATTGTATCGTGGATTATCAATTAATAAACAGATTCCTCTAAATAAACTAGAATACCGCCAAATTATTTAAGTTTCGTAAATAATAAAATAATTAGTAATGTATTTAGTAAAATCTAATAGGTAAAACCACAGATTAGATAACAGTTACTACGTAAAAAAAATAAAACTTACGCGGTCTAAAAAATAGAAAATAGTATTTTTTCAGTGCTTAGTTTTTAATTTATTAATATGGCTTATGGTATTATTATTGCATAATTTTCACTAGAAACGGGATATTTACCATGATTTTTGAGTTTTATATGTTCCCGATATTTCGGCACAGTTGCATGCGCCATGATCACGGGAGAACTGACTAAAGTCTTTGCGAGTAGATGTTATTGGCAGATATATCGATCTACCCTCTTTCTCACTCTTTCAATTTCAATGACGTCAACTGCTGGACATAGGCCTCCCGCAAAGAAGCCACCTCCATCCACCGACTTCCTGCAACCGTCAAAATTTCAGCGGTCCCTCGAGTCTTATGTGGCAATATTTACCTTACAAATCTTTATTTCACAACGACAGCAAGTAGCGCGGCTACTCTTGGAGTACTCCACGCGGAAGTCTTTCAAAGCTGCATTGCTGACGGCACTTTCCTTGTCGGCTGCCCTCTTTTTGGCTGTCTTCTTTCCTTTCCCCTTCTTTTCTTCGTCAGGTAATACAATCCCAGTGTAGTTCTCTGAGGAAATAAACGTTTGATAACTTAAGAGTGTGTAGTAGTCTACATATGAAAGATTTATTTATTTAGAAACATGAACAACACCATAACAGAAGAACCAAAGTGATGTTGCATGCACATGATTACATAAACAAAAAGAAAAGCTTCAAATAAGTAGGTCAGTCAGTCGAATGCTTCCCAACAGGTAGGCCAACATCAGCACACCCTGGTTACCTGAAGGACGGCGACCTCGGGGTCGGCCGAGAAAGCGTTGGCGGGACGATCTTGTAAATTTTGAGAAGGAGTGGTGGGAGACTGCCAAAGACAGGGACAAATGGAGGAATTTGGGGGAGACCTTTGCCCAGCAGTGGGACAATATAGGTTAGGGAAAAATAAAAAAAAAACAATAAGTTGGTACCTACACAGAATAGACCTACAATAGTCTATTCAAAACGAGAAGCGTCGTGGCCAAATTGTGAACTAACGTTTTATTTAGTTTATTTAACTATTTATTTAGCCTAGGATTGAAACTGTCGACATTTTGAATTTAAATTAAATAGTTACAGTTGTAAAGTGATCAAAATGGAACAGACGCGCTATTGTATTGCCCGCTAAACAAAAAAGGTAAATAAGCACTGCTGCGCCCTCAAATCCCACGACGCTTCTCTTTTTTAAATTTTAACAGACTCTAATAGTATGTTTTTTTTTTGCTTAACTATTTTCATGAGTTTCTGCAAGTCGTGACAAAAAATTACTACATTGTTTTCTGAGAGAACGTTAACTAACTAGCGTTGACATATTTGAGCAAGTTAGTTCTGGATGTTGGCTGATGCTGAGGTTTTAAGAGGGCTATTGTAGTAGATGTCATTATTAGAGGGCCAAAGAGCTTACCGATAGCTTTCTTGACCCTAACTTGATCATCATGCCTGAGCTTGTTGAAGTTGGAGATGTCGGTCGCAGTGGTGGGCCTCTGCCGTTTGAAGAAGCACTCCTCGTGGTGCCAATTGGGTTGTTTTCCATCGTGGAATGCGGACTGAAATAACATTTTAGTCAACTTAGGGTCAATTTATAATAGCGCAGAGTCGAAGCGTCTATCCAAAACAAATTCAACCTTCAACTCCACAGCGTAACGTACACATTACTTATGAGATTTTAAAATTGTTGTTAACGCGCAGACGCGAGAATTCCAAAGAATGCGCTCGTCTTTTTAAAATCTCAGAAGTTATGTGTGCGTTACGCTGTGGAGTTTAAGGTTGAATTTGTGTTGGATAGACGCTTCGATGCGCTTTGACTCTGCGCTAGTATAAATTGACCCTAAGGATTAATTCACACACAGAGGTGGCAGCGGCCGGCAACGCAGTCAACTTTTACGGAGCATTTTAAATTCCTATGATACATAGTATCGCTTGACGCACGGCTGCGCTGCTGGTCACTTACATATTACTATGTAAGTGGCGTATTATGGTGCATATTACTTTATTTAGTTGTATATTTTAATAATATAAATTGTATAAATTCTTAGGTATATATAAATTTGTGTAGCCATAGTTTAAATTTATAAATTAGGTAGTAATTTGTTATATTTATTTATTTTTAATTTTAGAGATTATATTCCAGATTTTAAGCCACCGTTCTATGTCGTGCAAATAATTCCAGTCCATCCCAAGGTTGTCAGGCAGAGATCGCTTATAGCGATAAGACCGCCCATTGTACTTCCGTGTTTAGTTTAATATTAATTTTTAATTAGCTTATTTTCTGTGTTGTGCAATAAAGTGTTTTCTATCAATCTTCTATCTGGTCAGGGAGCCAGGGTGTGAAGGCACTGCCATATTGATTTGAATGGAGCCTTACTTTTACCTTGACATATGCTTACAGCAAAACAGATCCTTTGTTGTTTGTTGTTGTTTCCTTTGTTTAAGAATTTAAAACATGGGCCATAGTTTTAACTGTATTCCCTATTGTTTGTTCATTGTGTCACTGGTTCTTTCAGTTACCCTGTGTTAGATTGATGGTCCTGAAAAGAGCCTTGAGTGAAACCATTGGTGATAGAACCAGTGATGAGAGTATTCAGTACACCTTGCAGAGGCCCCTTTCATATATCACACTAGGTATCCCACTCGTGACTTCGTCCGCACATAGGTATTTGGTAGGTAAATTCAGAGAAAGTCGGACAGGGACAGAGGGATAAAAACGAGAGTGATCCTATAATGGATCCGTTTCTACCTTTTTGAACCCTAAAAACAAAGTTATTCAGAAAAAACCACAGATTGTTTGACCTGGGCAACAACATGACACTTTGATATCATGAACGGTTTTGTAGTGTCTGTACCCACAATCATTTGAAAGAACCAGTATATTATGAGTTGCATTCAAGATCTATATATACAGGCCAAATTTACTCAAGTGCACAAAATTAGACAAGTGTACCAAAGTGTGATTTTCTTGAAAGATATTTTTCTCATCACATGTGTTTCTAAAATTAGTAATCGGGACCATGAGTTGATCTTGATCATTGATCTTATCAGTAGGGTCGGCACTAAAACGGGCCTCCCGATTTTAGGGGAGGAGGTTATCCCCGGTACCACTTCACCAACTAGGACGCTTTTATTTTAGGAATAAAAATTAAAGAAAATTTTGAGGGTAGCTTTGAAATTGATTTGAAAATTGAAAAAGCTAGTTGTGCGGTTTGAAGGGATGTCTTCTCCCTTCAAACCGCACCTGTGAGTGGGGAAACGCGTAAACTAATATATGAGAAAACATTTTTTTTTTAAAATTAAATTGTGTAGGTAATTATTGCAGGTGATGGAATCCGGTATGGGCTCTCGCCAGTACTATCGCGAGGTTGCCCCTGAGAGTCGCTTCACCACTCAACCATCCCTTTGCTACGGAGGTTGCAGGCAGACAGTACCATTTTCCGCCTACATCATCAGATCAGATCGCTGTTACCATAATATTATATTTCCCAAGGGACTCATCAAAACAAATCATATGGGTCCAAACTCGAGGGGTTTACTAGTAGCCACTGAAGAGTTCCTCAATCCACCTGTTGGCTCCATCATCAGATCAGCTCCAACATACCAAATTATAGTCTGTCTTCCGAACTACATATACTTACAAAGTTTAATTTCAATACGACAATTAGAAGTAGGTTAAAAACTACTTCCAAGATTTTGGGTCCCGTCTCAAAAATCCATCCTGTATAATAAACACCTTCACTAGGTACTAGGTAGCGATGGTAGCCTAACGGTTCAATAGTGCAACTCAGAATCCAACGATACCGGGTTCGATCCTAGGCTCCGCACCAATGACTTTTCTAAGTTACGTGCGGATTTCCATCGCTCTGTGCTTCAGAGGGCACGTTAAGTGTGGTCCCGGCTGTTACTGATTAATAGCAGTCGATAAGCCATGTCAGAGGCCCTCAGGCGGCTTGACAAACTCCGACACCAGAGGCCAGCACTACGTCATACGAAACGAAACGAAACTAGGTACTCTAACAGATATCATATTTTGTCACATTCAAAGGTAAGCTCTTCAAACCAGTGTTTGACAACAATGATTCATAATAATGAATCAATGTATACTTTTTAGTACACCATTTAATAAAATGGTGTACTAAAAAGTTCTATTTCTAATGTATACTTTTTAGTACACCATTTAATAAAATGGTGTACTAAAAAGTATACCATTCAAAATCAAATACAATATAATTTATTCAATAGGTCTTTTTAAAACCTCCTAGACAGGTCAGTCTTTTATTTAAAAAAAAATGCTTAGCAATTTTGGTATTAGATTTACATTTATTTGGACCATGTTGGACCAAATTCAGTCCCAAGTATCATCTAATTAATCTGAGATTTGATGGTTCACTTTTTTAGAAAGTCTATGTTTAATTAAGTTTCACCATCATCATAATCACAACCCAGAATCACCCACTTGCAAACTGCTAAGGAGTGGAATACCCTACCGTCGTCTGTCTTTCCTGAAAACTATAATCTTGGTCTCCTCAAAGCTAGAGTGCCTTCTAGATCTTTGTGCTTCATCTTCGGCCACATCGACACTTACCAACAGGTGAGAATGTGGTCAAACAAAGGTCCATCATAGTAAAAAAAAAAAAAAAAACAGGGTATAGGCCTCTTTTCTCTTTTGACAGCCTCCTCTGTCCTGTGCATCTCTCAACCAGGTATTGCCCGCGACGGATACAATGTCGTCGACCCATCTCAAATTTCATCTCATAATTAAGTTTAAAATATATTTCAACAGCATTAGCACGTCGCTTGGGATCTTGATAAAGAAGCATACACATTGTCCTGTAATCTGTAAACGATTTACTAACTATATGGAGCCTAATAGTGGGAACAGCGAGTTTATATTTGGTCGCTTTTATACAAGTAGACAAGTTTATATGTTTGTGAACATAGGTACATCAGATTTTCATAAATGTAAGGACGGACATGGATATATCATGTTTATTTCTCTACACATATCGCAAAGTGATTCTATGGGGCCCATATTATAAATTGCACGTACAGACCTCTCTGCAACACAAATATGATGTTTATATCTGCAGCACTCCCAAACAACAAAATCAATCAACAACAAAGTAAGTGGTCTAACCCAACCCATATTTTCTGAGTCAGGGCATGTATAACGATAATAATCTTTCGAGTACCTACATAAAACGATCCAGCCAGTATGAGGTGCGTAGTAGATTTACTAACCTGTACCATAACCGCAATACGTAACGTCCCTTGTTCTATTTTTTCTTTACAACCCTTACACGCAGCACGCCCTGATTTAGCATATTCGGCTTGATACGGTAGTTCTGCCATCGTAACCACCAAATTTTACACGACAAACCCTTTAGTTATTATTGCAAAAATCAGATAACTCACAGAAAAAACCGTTTAAAAAATATTACCGGCGCGGGGCGGCCGGCGCAAAACGAAACGAAAACTACAAAATAAAATATACCGGGGAACAAAGTTGAAATTGAACAAACAGACAAAAAAAAACTTTGTACATTTGTTTACAGAAATGACAGAAATAAACAGCGTGAAAAAATCCTCCCTCTACGCTACGTCAAGAACCATGGACTTTTTGTATACTACGTCCATGTCAAGAACACGGAAGAATCATAGATTCCCCAGCAATGCGTGCGCTGATTCTTAAAGACAATTTTTATATTTAGAAATTTTAATTTAATTTAATTAATTTAATTTTGTAGAACCAATGGTACCTTAATCTCGCTCTACGGATGGTACAGACCGTTCACCGAAAGTTGGCACCTGCCATGGAGTATTTACAGGTGCCATCTTACGGTTAACGAGCTGTTACCTTTTATCATAATATTATTATTGGACTGTGCTCTGTGATTGTTTATTAAGCAACCCCCTACTTATGGTCTATGATTGTTTGTAGTATATAAAATATTTCATTGTTTCACAATAATTCACGACGCACAGCCAAAATAACGATAGAAAAACTAAGTTTAACTTGCATTGTTTCGTGAGGAGTATTTTTCTGGTTCTAATTTATTTGTTGTAATTATTATTCACTGGCAGTGAAAAGTACAGTACCCATTTGCTGAAATAATGGGTAGTAGAAAAAATATCCTGAAAACTCTGTGCATACCAGAATATCCTTGGAGCTCCGGTAAGTGCAATAGCAAATTTTGAGTAAGTAATGTTTTGCAGCAATTAAAAGTTTAGCTGTTGATTTCAACCAGACTCTTGAAGATTGTTCATGTCCTAGTTATTGGTAGGTATTTTTTTTGTTGATGGGGGTAGGTAAGATATATTCTCGGATCTGTATTTTTTTCGTGTAACTTCTTCGAGATAATTAACCTTTAGTACTAGTAGAGCTTTAATGTTTAATGTTTAATGCTTTAATGTTTGACGACCTCTGTGGCGCGGCGGGCGAAGGTCCGCCTGCGACGCAGGAGGTTGCGGGTTCGATTCCCGCCTCGGAACAAATATCTGTGTGATCTGTGTTCAGGGTGTTCTGGGTATTTTCTATGTATAGTAAAAAAATATCTATCTATTTAATGTATTGTGTTAAGTATATCAGTTATCTAGTACCCATAACACAAGCTCTGCTTAGCTTGGGGCTAGATAATGTTGTGTGGAATGTAGCATTATTTATTTATTTATGTTATTTAATGTGAAAGAGTTTGTTCGACTTGCCAAGGAAGCCCTCGTGGATGGCATCAACATGCAATTTTTACCCTATCACAGTGATCTTCTACCTTTAGTGAAAGAAAAATGTAGACTTGACTGGAAATAATATTTTGCAAAGAGATCACTTAGTAAAGGAATTTGGTATAGAACTATACACCCAGGCCTAGCTAGATCGCCGTGGTTCGATGGTTCGATGGTTCGGAAATGACCAGGTCTGACATCGTAACTTTAATGAGGCTTAGATCAGGACAATTCCACTGAATAGGTTTGGCTATCTCATGGGTAAGACTAGTTCTCCAAACTGTACCGAATGTGACATGGTAGAAGATGTATACCATATTGTCATGGAATGTGTCCGGAACAAAGCAGAAAGAACTTAAAAAAACAGTGTTGGTTTGTTTTCACTTGGAAATTGTATTAATATTTTGGCTTTTCCCTAATCGGGGCAAACCAAAATGTTACTTAAATTTGTTAAAATCGGTATTAAAAGGAGAATGTAAAATATTGTTAGTGCCATTCCGAGGGTGGCATAATCTTATGATTAAACCTTCATAAATAAAAAAAGACAAAAAAAAATTGTCAGAGGAAGTACCACTACCATACCAGAAATCTGCTCTATAATCACTGATAGAGGTCTCATTAAAGTTGCTGGTGGTTCATCTCAAGAGTCTATTACACAGTTAATTACTGAGCTAAAGAACATGTTTAAATGGTAGGCACATAGGCTTGTGAGTGACAGCTCACAAGTGAAGCTGTCCGCGACTCGCGATGATGATTAGATGATCTTAGAAAGTAATTTTAAGAAAATTATGAATAGGTATCATAACTTAAAAATAGTTGGCTGAAATAAACGATTCTCTTTATTATTAGCAATAGGCAGGCTTTAGTTACTTAGAACATTGTGAATAAAGGACGTTGGTGCCACCATAGGTTAGGGGTAGGCAGGTAGATGCGTTTCTTTAACCTCACCTTCCTGTAGGGGTATGAACCGCCCGGTATAATGATAATGATAATGATAATGATAATCTTTATTTCCCTTTTGACACCATACATGTACTTAGGTACGTCATTTAACAATTTATATAAGTAATCATATCTGTTATATGATACAAAATTAAATTAAATATGTATTAATAAATAAATTACATTGATTACATTAATTTCATAAATTAATTAATAATAAATTCTAGAAACATAAAATATTTTTATGAAAATAACAGTATTCATTACGAAATAGTAATTTGCTTAAATCTTAAGAACATCACAAAATATGGATTTATCAGCCAAGGCTTCGTCAATTTTATAATAACTTTTAAATAATAATGTTTTTTTTACGTAATTAAAAAACTCAATGTCACTTTTATTTCTTATATCACTTGGAATACTATTATACAATGTAATAGATACAAAAATGAAACTTTTTTTAGTTTTTGCTAGTCGTAAACAGGGCGCTAAAATGTTTTTGCTGTGCCTCGTGTTGTAGCAATGACAGTCCTGTTTTAGAGTCATGTGACTTAAGTTTTCTCGTACATATACCATGTTTTGGTAAATAAATTCACATGTCATAGTCATTATACCTAACTCTCTAAATCTATCTCTACAAGAATCTAATCTTTTCATACCTAAAATATACCTGATCGAACGCTTTTGTAGTACAAATATCCAGACAGGTAACCAGACGCGAAGGTCTGGAGGTAAGTCTGGGGGCGAGGTTCTGGTCAAGGTGCCAGAGTACCACAGGTAGTACCTACTGGTACACAGGTACCAGCAGGTAAAAGGTAAAGTAGGTACTTAGGTAACTAAAGGTAATTGGCACAGACTTGGTAAAGGATTCTCAGCTGGTGGTACGTGGGCACGTCAAGGGTAAAGACCTGGTGAGCTGCTAAGCCCAGGATAGCTGGTCTCCGTCAGTAGTGGCACGCGCGAAGGTCTGGCGCATACTGAGCGGAGACACGGCGGACCGCTGCTAATATTTATAAACTCGGTCCGGCGCGCCCACTGTACTAAGGTCGCATCATTGAAATCCTTCTACCAAGGCCAATTATCGTCTAGACAGCATCACGCTAGTGTCGACGCGTGCGCAAGAGTAGGCAGCGTCTTGTTGACCGGATAAACCGAAAGGCAAGTCCGGCCAACAAGAAATATAAGGCTTTCTAAGTACATTTACTATGTAACAATGTAAAACTAGCGGATAAGAATCGATATAGCCACCTAACGAGGGACCTATGTACAAAGATTAAACATATGGTAGGTAGCTATACCTAATAGGTACGTAGAAATAGTAACCAATGTACTTAGATGTAAGAAAATAAAGAGATATGGTCAGAAAGGTTGGCATACTGAGGTCCAAGGGACAGCAAAAATAGGGCTGTTTACGTTCAACTTTCACCGCTCTCGTTGCGGTAACGCCCAGGGGTTCCTAAGCAAATTGGCTTGTGGAAGCATCAATGAGTGTTTTCCTATATGCGAGAAGAAGAAAGAAATAGTCTGGAAGAGCGAAACAGTATGAGGTGCAGCCCATTGAACACTTCCACAAGTCATCCAGTACTACGAACAGGAACGGACCCGACGAATGCACGGTCTGCCAGCCTCGCTAAGCACCATTCAACCAACGGAAGTATCGTTTCAATTCTGAAGAATCCCACACCCCAATCGACTGTAGGCAGGACGAGGCATCACGGCTCGGGGCGATACAGGCTCCCTGAAGGTCATCTACCTTCCTGTCTCCCATCATCTACTCCGGACAGCGGAACGGGACCAGCCAAAACTAGGCAGGCGCCATCACCATCTACGCCTGGAGCACGTACCTACGGCAAGCAATATAGGTATCGTAGCTCGGCGCTACCCTGCCGCCCCACATTATATAGAAGCCGAAGGCGAGTCTAGATGTCAATAAGTAAACCTAACCAAAGTGTGCAAACTGCAAAATTTCACTACACATAATCAGTTGATTGGTTATATATATTTGTTGCAGATGATGATGACACGCCTACTGACTCCACTCCTGATCCACGACCGGCTCCAGCCCCTCAACTGAGACCTGGTGGTATGTTACGAGTATAACAAGCGAATACAATCATTAGGTACTCATTTTGTAAACTCCAGAATTTAGTTTCATTTCATTTATTTCACCTTATAACATTTGTCACACTAGGCAAGTCACATAACATATTAATACATTTTCAACATTTCACAAATAAAAATAATTAATAATTCTATTAATAAAGTAAAAAAAAAACAACAGTTATCTTCTTACACAAAATAAATATTAATACTAAAGTTAACAAAGTGTCATTTTTGATTCCATGAATGTATGGGAGCTATCACAGGGACTATCGCTTCTAATCATTTGATCAGCATCAGCACAGTCTGCTCACAGTGCTTTGCGACTCATTTTGACCTGGTCTCCAGTTTGGGGAAGGGTCTTGTCCTTTATAAGTTTATAGAAACGATCACGCAGCGAATATGTATTTCCGCATTGTATGTACTAAATATGCATTCACTCGAATTACCCACAATTGAGCTCAGTTCGCATTCACCAGCCGAACAGGCATCACATGCTCATATACCAGTTCCAAATCCAGTAAAAAAACCTAAACCACTTCTTCCTTTTTCTTCACGGTCTCTTAACCAAACTGTATTCATTTCCAGGAGAGCAGGCTATGCCTACAACCTCTTCGCCGGCGGTGTCAGGGTCTTCGGAAAGAGAACTGTTTTTGTCCTTTCTGAGCCTTCCTTCTAACAGATCAGGAACTTCTGGTTCCACTAATAATCGGTGAGTAGCCCAGATAATTGATTGCTCATATTAGATCTAGTGCTGTGGTGTGTCCGGCCAAGAGACCCCTCCGTCTCCTCCCATAGATGTCATAAAAGCTGACTAAGGGATTACACCAGTAGACGGGCAGCAGCATTCACTTGAGTACTCAACACCAATACTGTGATCACGAACCTGCGTGTCAAGCGTGGTGATTATGGCTAATCACCCGTTTGCATTCTATGGGGGAGGGCTCGCTAGCTATGGACATCTAAATGTTGCTGATGATGGTGATGATTCCAGAACTAAACAGTCTATGTCAAGATGAGAACCATTGTTGATTAGTTCAAAAAACTTAATTTCGGCTGCGGTATAAACACTAGGCAGACCAGTATCGTCACGTCAGGATAAATAACTGTGATTTTAAATTACAGTTTTGTGACATAAAAAAAAAATGCAACGTTGATACAACTATAGTGTCTAATTATTTGATAGGTCATCTTAATTAGCCAGTTTACTAGCAGATCGCTTACTAGCCTTTCGCCCGCGGCTTCGCACGTGTGCAGGGGCAGGCAGGGGGCGTAGCAGGGGGTTCCAATCAAACACCAAATTAATTTGAAAAAAAAACGGGTGATGTTGTTTTAAGTCAAAGTCAATAGTTTTTAAATTCATACTGTTGAGTCGGCTTTTGACGAGATTTTTAGTATTTAAATTCATACTGTGTAGTCGGCTTTTAACGAGATTTTTAGTTTTTAAATTCATACTGTGTAGTCGGCTTTTGACGAGATTTTTAGTTTTTAAATTCATACTGTGTAGTCGGCTTTTGACGAGATTTTTAGTTTTTAAATTCATACTGTGTAGTCGGCTTTTGACGAGATTTTTAGTTTTTAAATTCATACTGTGTAGTCGGCTTTTGATGAGATTTTTAGTTTATAAATTCATACTGCGTAGTCGGCTTTTGACGAAATTTTTTGTTTTTAAATTCATACTGTGTAGTCGGCTTTTGACGAGATTTTTAGTTTTTATATTCATACTGTGTAGTCGGCTTTTGACGAGATTTTTAGTTTTAAATTCATACTGTGTAGTCGGCTTTTGAAGAGATTTTTAGTTTTTAAATTCATACTGTGTAGTCGGCTTTTGATGAGATTTTTAGTTTATAAATTCATACTGCGTAGTCGGCTTTTGACGAAATTTTTAGTTTTTAAATTCATACTGTGTAGTCGGCTTTTGACGAGATTTTTAGTTTTTATATTCATACTGTGTAGTCGGCTTTTGACGAGATTTTTAGTTTTAAATTCATACTGTGTAGTCGGCTTTTGACGAGATTTTTAGTTTTTTAAGGTCAGATCATTTGTCGCTCGCGTACCTGCCTCGTTCGCCGCACACGCCCGCGCCCGAGCTGCGCGAGCGCGCCGGCGGCTGCGACGACTCGCACATCCGCCGCGTGCTTGCCTTCAAGCAGCTCACCAAGAACATGGGCATGGGGCACAACTCTGGGCTCGGCCGCTACACTCGCCGTCAGTTCCCGCGAGCTCGAGGTACTTGTTATATCCCATAATAACAACAAAACACCCAACAGTCACATACTTAGTCCAGCTAATTCTGAACGTTATTACCAAAAGAAAACCAGAATCGTTCACGTTATTTCTTACATCTGTATTGAAGGAACTTTGCAGGAATTGAGCTGTAACTTCCTTAGTCTGCTGAGTTTTAAGTAATATGTTGGCGTCTCAGTGATCGAAGATGCACAGATGACGTGGCCGTCTTGATAGACCCACCTTCATTTGTATATTCTGTGTTCAGGCTAATACCTCAATCCAGATCCAGACGGGCGAAATAACGGTTCTGGTTTGGTTTCGGTAATAACGTTCAATATTAGTACGATTGGGGGCCCTGATCCCAAACTAGGTTCCCCCGTGGCGTGGGCATCGGGAACTACGAGTTCCACGGTACCCAGACTCTGCATAAATATTTGTAGGTCATACAAATAGTTGTCCCACAGAGGGAATCGAACCCGCAACTTCTCGCATCTCAGCCGGATACTTGACCGCCGCGCCACAGAGGTCGTCACTCAGGGATAATGTAGCTTCCTGCCTGTGTTAATTGACGATTAATGTTTATTGTCTATACGCTTAATTCAAGTGTAAGTGACGAAAAGCAAATTTTACGAAACGAGGACTTGCCGAATGTAGTATTTGACGAAATAAGAATTTGACAGAAGACTAATTTGACGAATGTCGTGGCTACTACCTGGTACTACGTGGTACTTACTTATATTTTGTAAGTAAAGCGTCGGAAGTGTCTTTATGTAGAGTTAAACTAGTCTTTAGGCCAAAAGTGTCTGTATAAGGGACTCCAATATCCTCTTCTTCCTGCCCCTTTCCCAGTTCATCTTGGGACTACGATATGCGACAGCATAAAAAATACAATACGGCAGGAGCAATTTGTGTATTCGAGTAATACTTGCAATTTCAGGTAACGCCATGCCCGGATCAGTGGTGCCAGCCGAGATCATCAGCGCATCCAACATGCGAACGGGGAATCGGAGACCTGAAAGGAGACCTTACACTAACAGCCGCCCTGGAATGGGCACGGATCGTATGACTTATTATTTCATTACATTGCTATAAGTACAGATCTAATAAGGAATGAGTATATAAGAGGAAGTTTTAAATTGCACCACTGACAGAAAAGTTGAAAGGAAATCGGTTAGCTTGGTATGGACACGTTATGAGGAGGGATGAAATGCATGTGACTAAGAAAGTTATGAATATGAATGTTAGTGGATGGAAAGGAAGACCTAAGAAAAGATGCATGGATTGCGAGAGAGTGAGAAGGGAGTGAATAATGAGGTGACAGCTGACAGAGTCGAAGGAAAAATACAGTACAGCGTAGGTCTACGAAAATGGTGCCTAGTCTTAAAGCACTTACATATGAGGAACGACTTCACGAACTTGGATTAACTACCCTTCAGCAACCTAGAGAGCGTGGAGACCTAATAGAGACCTACAAGATCCTAAACAACCAATACAGTATACCAGATTTATCACAGACACTATATAACATAAACAATAATATAGGACTCAGTCAGAGGACACTCGCTGAAGCTGCAACGCGGGCCAAGTACCAGCAATCCCAGGATGCACATATTGCCTAATCGCGTCGTGCGCACTTGGAACCGGCTACCAGACTCAATGATCAGTGCCTTCTCAGTGAATTCTTTCAAAAATAGACTTGACAAACATTTAAAGTGCACTGATAAAGACTAAGATATACACGCATCAGCTCCGAGAGCTGCCTGTGTATTATAAATAAATAATAAAAAATAATAAACGTACTGCGCCGACCCCAAATAAATTGGGAAAAGGACAAGACAATGGTGGTGCTATTAGTGCTGACAGCTGCTTGGAATAAAGGTACGAAATGGTGTCGGCCTAAGAATAGGGATTCCTCCAATTCCTCCTGTGAATGGCGCAAAGGGATTATTACGTCATGGGATGATTATTGTGGTGCTTATGGAAAATCCACCCCTATTCTGTGGGAGAGGCCTCGACTAGTGCTAGGACGGAGAAAATGTCGTCGGTCCATCGACACCTCCATCCATCGACCTTCTTACACTGCGTCACAGTAAATATATAAATAAGTTTACAGTAGTTAGACTCGGACGCATCATTGAATTTAATGCCTACTGTCGGTGCCTAATGGCTAGGGATGCTGCTATCGGTGTAAAAAGAAGGTGCTTATGGCTTCTATGGTGACCTTAGACACTCTTTCTTTGCTTAATGGTTTATGGTAGGCTAATATGGTATGATAAAAGTGATGGTTTATGGTATATTAAAAGTCTTGTATTTATTGGTAGTTTATATAAGAAAGCACGTCTTTGTGCAATATTAATTTATTCACTAAAAATGGTATAACTATGATTTTATGGTATTTAATATTTATTATGTATTAATATTGAACATTTGTATACAGGTGTGGGTCAGGCCGCGTCCAATATAAACGAACCGTCTCCGCACCGGCGACGCCGCACAAACAGCATGGAAGTCAATAATAACTCAGAAGATGGTCAGTTTATTTGTATACTCGTGGAACGTCCGCGACTTTGTCCGCGTGGAGTTTTTTTCCATACAAACTGTCCATCGACTGTTGGATGTTGGCTATAATTATGAATGTTTGTTGTCTTAGAGGCGGACGAGCTTGCATCGACGATGTCGCGCCCCCGGTACTTCGCGCCCTTGTTCGCGACGTCCACTCCCGAGCCTGCTATCGACATAGACACTGACATGCCAAGTTCGTATACACCTCGCCTCTGTATAAACCCCACCATGCACATGTGTTCAGGCATCCTCGCCCCGGTCCCGCGGAGTGCGCAGGGCGAGCGAGCCGGGGTGCCATCGGGGAATATAAATACCCCCATTGCGCAGAATATATGTATATAGTGTGTGTGTACTTTAGTGTCCGCCAGTGGCTTTGCTAGCATTTTACCAGAAAAAATAGTAGCTTATAGCGCAATCCAGGTCATAATCTATCTGCGTACCAAATATCATTGAAATCGGTCCAGCCGTTCACGCGTGATTGAATAACAAACATCCAAACTTTGCCATATATTATATTAGTGGGATTACTATAAAACAAATAGTATACCGACGAATATTACTTGCTAATAAGTCTGAGTAATCCTTAATGCCCGCTTTCCACTGAGAAAGGGTAATGAGCGGAAACCGAGCTAGCGAACTGAGCGGACCGGAGGAAATTAGCTGTGCACTTCCACTAAAAAGGAATTTCAGTATTTGCCTTCCACTGCCAGCGGATTTTGCGGAGCGAGCGAAGCTAAGCGAGTCCGTTCGAAACTAGCGCGCTACGCCATGACGCAGCGGACCCATTTTACCTCGCTCAGTCCGCTCCGCTTACTCGCACGCATGCGATGTACTTGTATGAAAATCAGTGTTGCGAGTTAAGCGGAGTCCGTGCGGAGTCCGTCCCGCTCGCAGTGGAAGGCGGGCATTAGTAGGATTGTACGACATCCACGGAAGAAGGATAAACAATTAAGGACATAATTATTGTTACATACATAATTAGGTCAAGTCGTTATACTCTCATCAAGTCACGAACTGCTAAAGTGGTGGCGTGTTACTAATATTTTGGAAAACAAGTTCCATCCATTTGAAAAGACACGCTTGACGCAATACAATTTGTGCTGTTTGTTTTGGTACAGCAATATCGTCGAACAACACATCTGGAGCCGGCGTCTCGCTCGAGGAGGACGTGGTGGAAATCCTGGACTCGCCCGCCGCTGTTGACCTGGATCTGATTGTGCCTGTGCCCGTGCCCGCGATGCCCAAGAGGGTCCGCGTCAAACCCGCCACAACAACGAACGATCCCAACATGGTGAGATATTTGCTCTCGATTCGTACATCAGGGGATGGGCAGCAGCATCCACCTGAGTACTCAACACCAATAGCGAGTCGTTGGAATATCCAAATAATTGTTTTAAAACGTGTAGGTAGGATTAGTTACGAACAAACTTCTCACTTGGGGTGGTACCTCCCTACTTATTGTTCACATTATGGTATGCCTCCCTCATCCGTTACCTATTACATCAAATACTTGATTTTTTTTATTTTATATCCTGCTTTGCCTACACGACTTGCATTGTTTAATTTATAATCTATCATAGCAAGGTGTGTGTGTGTGCCGTGTCCGTGCGTCAACCGAGGTCCGTGCTGAAAATCAGCGTTGCAGGTCACTGCAGCATTATGCTGAGCACGGACCTTTTTTGGCCGCACTATACAGACAGCAACAAATATTTTATTTTTTTGACTGTGTGTATGCTGCTGTTCAAAATAAATTATTTCTATTCTATTCTATTCTATTCTTCTATTCAATACTGCGACTGCAATCCGCCTGCCAAGCGCAGTGGGAAATGCCCTCACTGTATTTATGGGGAAGCCTCGTCCAACAGTGTACGTCTATTTATTTTAATTTACTGGTATGGGTATCCAATAGAAGTAACTACACAATAAATAAATTACTTAAATCTACGTGAACCTCTAATTATAGATACCACAGCTCGAGCAAATGAAAAACTCAGCTAAATTATTTATGATAAATGTTAGATATGTTTTTAAAAATCGGTTCAGCCGTTTCAATGCGTTGGGGTTTTTTAATTTTATAAATTTCTTCTTGTGTCATACTACTCTATGGATAATAAACAAGTTAATTTTGTAAAAATTCAAAAAAACCCCAACTCAATGGAACGGCTGAACTGATTTTGATCAAACATAGCTAAGAACACTCCCGACAAATTCAACTTTCAAACAAAAAAAAACAACTAAATCGTTTCATCCGTTCGGGAGCTACGATGGGACAGACACACACAGACACGTCAAACTTATAACACCCCTTCGTTTTTACGTCGGGGGTTAAAAAGGAGTAAATTTAGTTTAATGACGATTCAAAATGATCCATGTGAATTCAACGAATAAAGTATGATTGAGTTTGACTCTATGGATATAATTTGTTTCGCCTGCAGCCATCAACCAGTGCTGCGGACCAGGTGGACGCGCCGCAGACAGAAACAGATAAGGGCGTCAAGAAGAACACGCGTGATTGTAAGTGTCAAATTATACATTTAGAGGGGCTAGTCTGCAAATTTGACAAGCAACTTACACGGCCGTGTGGTGTACACTACACGGATTTTTGTACGGGATTTGAGGTTCTCAAGGTGCCCGCTAGGGGCGCTCTTCGATTTCTCCATACTAAAATCCGTGTAGTGTACACCACACGGCCGTGTAAGTTGCTTGTCAAATTTGCAGACTAGCCCCTCAGTTCGTTCGTGTCTCACTGGTTCTCTCTGTGTGTGATGCTTTTGGCCCATATTTTTTATTTTACATAGAAAATACCCAGAACATCCTGTACAAATATCTGCAGATCGTGCAAATATTTGTTCAGAGGCAGGAATCGAACCCGCAAACTCCTGCGCTGCAGGCGATCCTTCGCCCGCCGCACCACAGAGGTCGTCAAAGGGTTATGGCAAATCCCCCCATTGCATTCTATGGGGGAGGCCTCGTCCAGCAGAGGACGTGTAACGGCTGCTGATGAAAGAGTTTCTATAGGAAACACATTTTAAACAAAATACTTTGTCTGTGATCGGCGATGCCTTTACCAATTCGGCCATAGAACGAGCTATGACGCTGAAGACGAAATTTGTGGGCACTATCAACTCGGCTATAGCGCCGATGGGAGCCATCTACGGGTGTTACATTAGAACATTCTGATTTTAAAATTTAAAATACTTTGTGCCCATTCTTTACAGTTATTAATTGTTTACAGCCTCAGACGACAAGCCATCAGAGGTGGTGACGGTCAAGGACTTCAATCAGGTGAGAACTTACTAAGTTTAAAGTGGTACGGAAACAAGTGATTGTTTTAAGTATATAATATGTCTATCATAACATAACATCCAACAGTCACATGTAGTCCTGATTCCACACTAGGATCCCCTATGTTGTGGGTACCAGGAACTACGATTACCAAAGTTCCATAACACCCAGACCCGGAACAAATATTTGCAGATCATACAAACATTTGTCCCGCAAATCGAATCCGCAACCTCTCGAGCGAGTCGCCGGCCGAGAGCCACAGAGGTATTCAAGTTAGTCTATAAGGTATATGTTTATTTGGGCTTATTGTTTGTGTGCTGCTGTGTTCTAAGAATAGACTCCTCCGTATCTTCCCGTGGATGTCGTAAAAGCGGACTAAGAGATTACCCTAGTTAGGGGATGGGCAGCAGCGTCCACCTGACTACCCAACGTCAATACTGCGATCACCAATCCGCCTGCCAAGCGTGGTGATTAAGGCAAATCCCATTGCATTCAATGGGAGAGGCCGAGCAGTGGATATCAGAAGGCTGCTGATGATGATTGTTTAGGCATAACTTTATTGTACACTATATAGCCTTTTGCCCGCGGCTTCGCACGCGTGGTGTCGGGTTAAAAAGCAGTCCCCTCCTCTTACCATGATCCACCCACACAACAGTTTCTATCATCAAATTCCGCACAACCGTTACGGAGTTGAGTGGAACTATACATAACGCGAGCGTTGCCGCCGGCGGAAGCTGATATACCATAGCACTCAAGGGACTGTAGCTTTATTTGGATCATTAGTTCCGGAGAGAATTAACAAGGATTAGCTGAAGGGGCATAAAAACTCACAAACAAACTTTATCTCTTAATAATATTATCAGTGTAAAAATTCCCGTGTAGCCTGAATTACATATTTATATATTATTATAAATAAGTACGTAATGATGGTTCCCCCGCAGAGCCTGCTGCGCCTTTTGGAGTGCCCCGTGTGCCTCGAGTGGATGGAGCCGCCCATGTCGCAGTGCCGCCGCGGGCACCTCGTGTGCTGCCGCTGCCGCGCGCGCCTCGCCTCCTGCCCCGTGTGCCGCACCACCTTCAGCTCCGTGCGGAACCGCGCCATGGAAGGCGTGAGTACACACACACTACACCGAGCCTGCTGCGCCTCCTGGAGTGCCCCGTGAAGGCGTGAATACACACACACCATGTATACTATGTACTCAGCTGCACTATGTATTACATAGTGCATAGTGCAACTTATGTACTTGTGCCAATCGGTGTGATTGATGCGACGTGTTGTTGGTTTTGGTTGTGGCTGTTTTTGGCTCTACAACAATTTTAAAATAACAACACCGTTTTGGAATTCACATTATGTCTACGTATTATACGTCAGTATCCCCAAGCAGTCATCGCCTTGAGCTTGAGATGGAATTATGAACAGGACTGAATACAATTGTCGCAAAAAAGTTTGTGGTCGCAAGGTGTACTGTGCGTAGAACTAGTAGTGTTTATATTGTTTTGTGGCAGGTGGCGGAGTTGCTGCGCTACCCGTGCCGACACGGCTGCGGGCGCGAGGTGCGTCTGCGCCGCCGCACGCCGCACGAGTCGTCGTGCGTCGCGCGCCTCTTCACGTGCCCGACGCCGCTCTGCGACAACAAGGAGCCCATGCTGCGCTCCATGCTCGCCGAACATTTCAGTGTATGTACAATTTGCATTACAAAAGTTATTTGTTAACCCCCGACGCAAAAACGACGGGGTGTTATAAGTTTGCAGTGTCTGCGTGTGTGTGTGTGTGTGTCTGTCTGTCTGTGGTATCGTAGCTCCCGAACGGATGAACCGATTTCGTTTTTTTTATTGGAAAGGTGAATTTGTCGGGTGTGTTCTTAACTATATTTGATTAAAATCGGTTCAGCCGTTTCATTGCGTTGAGAGTTTTTTTTAATTTTTACAAAATTAATTATTGTTCCCCGACTATTTTAGTAAGATAGCGACGCTAGCCTTTACTGAAATCCTTATCTAAATCGGTTAAACCGTTTTGGAGATAAATGGGAACATTCGTTTGCTAACACAAACAACCTCCCACCCTTGAACGCGTCCTTCTCGAACCTTCTCGGTGTCGACGTGGGTCTAACATAACGAAACGATGTGACTACTTTAAAGAGTTGAGCTGGCTGGGTCACCTTACCAGGGGGACAATGCACAATACACCCCGATGTGAGGCGATAGTGCACATACATTTAGGGTTCCACCATATTTAGGTATCACCGGTTAGTCAGTTGGTCAGTCACGCAACGATTTTCTTAGTGCACTGGACCACAAGAATGAAACCATGAATGACCAAAGGAATGTACCCTCCAAATTTCTGATCTCTAGGACTTATGGTTAAGGCTGGCCGTGCCTTGATACTCAGTCAGTCACGCAACTATTTTATAACATATGTATAATACTTGTGGAATGCCCACGACTTTCTACATGGAGTTTTTTCCATGCAAGCGTCAACACCCCGCTGGTTTAATTTCGGAAATTCTTATCTTAGTGCACCCCTAGACCTGAAAAGGAATGTACCCTAAATATTTCAGGTCTCTAGGACTTATGGCTTAAGGCTTTGCGTTCTTCTTCATCGAGTCGATGGTACAACAATATGTGACCTTAAATTAATCTAGCCCAGAACCTTGCCACGTCAATAGCTTTGTCATTGGCATCGCACAGATCTTTAATTGTGCATGTGTATGGCTATGCGTTGATCGTCAGTCACACAACTATTTTATATATTTATTTATTGATAATTTCAGGAGCAACACACAAACATGCTGAAGGTGGGCAGCCGACAGCGGTTCGGTATAAAGGTGAACGTGGAGACGCACGAGACGTGGCTGCTGCTGGCGCTCGACGAGCTGTTCCTCCTGAAGGTGGACGTGGACGTGCGCACGTGGGGCGTAGTCGTGTACGTCGCCTTCATCGGACCCAAGTGCAACGCAGAAGATTACGCATACGAGGTTAGTACCAGAGGGGTGAGTCTGAGTTTTGCAAACACCATCGTAACGGTGAACGTAACACGATCGTACGTGTATAACATAATAACTAGCTATTAATCTGTGCCAAAAACGTCACAGATTAATGGCTAGTTACTACGCAATACACGTACACTCGCCGTTACGATCATCGTTACGATGGTGTGTGTAAACTCGGACTTGCCTCTCAGCAGCAGCCTGCCTCACGTCCACTGCCGGACAAGCTCTCCCGCAGCATATAATGCAGTGGAGGGATTCGCCATCATCACCAGATAGGTAAATTGTTGTTGGATTACTCAGGTAATACAAATTGTCAAAATAAAGTTACGGCACCAATCGCGCAAATTAACGATAATCCCAAAAACAAAACCATTACGTTATGCACATTTCGTATCGCGCTAATCATTGTAACTTTGTTTTGGAAGATACGATGGCGTAGCGATCGATCGAACTTTACCTACGTTTGGATTGAACGATCCTCGCTTGAATTGGGCCGAGAATTAATGCTTGAATTGGGCCGAGAATTAAAGAACGTTTAAAAAATCGAGATATCGCAATAATTATATGGGCAATTTCTTTTTGAATGTAAAGTTTTTATTCTAGATTAAATAAATTACAACAAAGATCCCTTTTGTGTTCTAGTAACGTCAAAGGTACGGTTCACGGTGTTTTTAACTATAAACAGGCGACGGAAAGGATACGTTTCTATTGCAATAGTCAGACCCATTGTAATGGGGTGGCATCCCACGCCCCGACCGCACCCCCGTAACTCCCGCGCCCTGTTTCCTGTTTATGTTTTGCGTCGCGACGCTTCTATACATTTTGTATGGGACTACAATAAAAGGGGGCTAAGACATGGCCTCGCCGTAGCCTTAAGACTCTTCTATCTGGCTTGGTTTAGAACGTGAGTAATGAGGTTCATTTTGTCTGGTCTCAGGTAAACATCGACGGGCAGCACAACGGGCGCAAGCTGAAATACCGGCGCTGCACGCACAGCGACCTCGAGAGCTCCTCCCTCAACGTGAGCCGCCAGGACTGCTTCCACCTAACGCTCGACCAGGTACGGCACCTAATACTAGTGGTTCTACAAAGACATGCTTCTACAAATTGGTTACTAATTATGTTATTACTAATTTTCTAATTACAAGCTTTTATTGAACTTGCAGTGTAAGTATTTTTGTCCGGATGGAATCTTGCAACTGAATTTTAAAGCAGTTATCCTCAACCGATTGAGATTATATTTTTCATACCTGTCTAGTTCCAATAATAATGCAATATTATGTTTTTTTTGTTTTTTTATACTACTTGGATGACGGAACAAGCAAGAGGCCCACCTGATGTTAAGCGGTAACCTCTGCCTATGAACAGTGCATTACGTCATAGGTCACGTCCACCTAGGACGCACCCTACAGCGAGCTGATCTGATGATGGAGACGGAAGGTGGACAACGGAACTCCTCGAGGGATAATAGTAGACTGGCCGTTTTTAGGCTCATTTTGATCAGCACACGGTTACGAGCACTATATTTATAAAAAAATATTATACAAGAAAAAAAACACTAAACTTATTTTTCTATGTTCTTGTCTGAGCAGGCTCTCAATTTCATCCGCTTCAAGAACCGGCACTTCGACGCCGAGAAGTACCTGGAGTTCGACGTGGAGCTCAGCAAGGTCGACCCGCCGCCTTCCAGGGACGACTCCGACTCCTGAGAGTCGCGTCAATGGGCATACATAAAACGTCGCCGTCACGTGTGTGTGTGTGCAACTTGACAAATCACGTCTTAACTTGTAAACATTGCGGGTCAGTCCCATTACAAGTTATATGGAACTTGACGTACTAGTAGAGCTTTGTGAAAGAGTTCGTCCAGGGAAGTACTACCACCGTACCTATTTCAGCCGCAAAGCAGTTGTGCTCGCATTGCTGCGTTCCTGTTTGAAGGGTATGGTTGCCGGTGAAATTACGGGCACATGAGACTTTGATCTTTATGTCTCAGGGTGGCGGGCGCAGTGCAATGCCACATAGGGCGCGTCCTAGGACGTGACCTATATGATAATGCACTGTTCGTAGGCAGAGGGTACAGCTTAACATCAGGTGGGCCGTCTGCAAGTCATCAGACAAAATTACACAACTTATTGCTTATTTGCTCCATAGAACTACATAATAGCATTTCACCCCCAACTCACTTTTCATTGACGTCATAGAACTTAATAAGAATCAGGTTTTTAAAATTGTTCATGTTCCATAGATACTTTATTATACAAGTTTTTTTTAAATAAAATTTCTTAATTGGTTCTATATAACAATTAAAAAAACATGTATAAATAATACAAACAGGCTAAAATTTACCCAAATTAATAAAATTTGTCCGATGACGTCAAGTTACATAGAACGAATGGGACTGACCCAACATTGTAAGATTTAGTCTTAAAATGGGGTCTAACACCTGATCAAGCCGTTTATATCACCCTGGCTATCCTCAGACTACAGATTAAACGATCGGAAGGCAATTTTCGACCGATCGTTTCAGATTCGAAATCGGCGGAAAGAGTTCTAGTAAACAACTATCGGCCGATCAATTAGGCTGTTGTCTGCGGGCAGCGTTTATGATACTTACTCGGTGAAGCAGCCCTCTAAGGCTCTGCCTATGAAGGCGAGTGTGTATCTATGTATGTATTTTAAAGGCTGTTAAATAAATCCTGTCACTGTTCAACATTATACTATGGCGCGAGATGCATTGTTTAACTTTAGCAGATTATTATAAGGACATTAGTATTAGGAGTTGCGTTAAGACTACAGTTCACCACCATAATAACGGTTCATCTGCAGTTTTCTGAAACCAGTTGTCATAAATTATCTGTTATCATGACTGTTGGTTACTGTGACCGCCCGTTGCTGTGTTCTTGAACTTTGTCCGTACAACCGCATATATTGTACTGTAGTCCTCTGTTGACCAGAGACTCATATTTGTGTATTGTTTATAACGGTACAGTTCTGCCCACAGACCATTTATCAATAGAGCGATGTACTCTTATTTTCAATCCCTTTACCTACTAAATACTTAATAATACATTTACTTCAGAATAAATAAATCTCCTTGGTCATAACTTCTGGTTGAGTCTCCCTTTTTCAAAGACCAACCACTTTCATACTCAGATCTCACCGTTTTATATCCTGTCGACATTAACATTGGCAAATTGTGGAAACTAAAGCCACAGTAGCCACAAAGAAGATGAAGAAGAATAAATTTACTTTACTTTGAAGACTCCCAATGTATAGTTTGTGCCGAGGTAGCTAACCCGCCCTGGTGTTAGCCGGTGGTTGCGCGTGTACAATTTAGTTCTTAGAGAGCTGTTGCGCAGCCAAACGGCTAATTCTGGGCAGAACTGTAGAATAGTTTAATATGTCATGTGATTACTGTGTTCAAGAAATAACTCTCATATTATGTTAAGCTAGTACACGGCGACTATAAGCAACGACATAAACGTTGTGCGGTTGCGTTTCGGTCTATTATTCTATCGTTTTAAGTAGCGACTGACAAACGTTCTGTCAAAGGCAAAAAAATCAAAATTTTCAAAAATTCGTATTATTTCATTCTTGTCCTAAAAGTTGTATGTATGGGGCAGTGATGTTCTCTCATATAAGTCCACGGTATGGGACAGGGAACCTGTTAAAACGCGCTGTTAAAAGTCGCCGAGTGTGTTAGTACATTTGAACTAATATACGTTTAACAGTTTAACTATTTACTGTTATTTTCATATTTTTTTTTATTTAAGACTCCTACAGAACGTTTAGGCAGAGATAAATAGATCTTAACATTATACCCGTCACTTTCACACACATTTCAAATCACGCGTGCAAGAGAGGGACACAGACAATGCTAAGCATTAGTACGTTCCAAGTTACTTCTATTTATCTCAGCCTTAAGAGTACTCCATGTTCGATTTAGTTAGCTATTTACTTTTATTTTCGTATCTTCTTTGAACTAAGTAAACACTATAATGACCTACAGAATGTTTTGAGTACTCCATGTTCTAGATTTAAGTAACTGTTTACACTTATTTTCGTATCTTTGAACTAAGTAAAGACTACAAGAACCTATAGAACATTTAGAGTACTCCATGTATTTTTAGGTAACTACTCTTATTTTTGTATTTTCTTCGAACTAAGGCTAAAATAACCTGCAGAACGGTGTTTGATGTATTTTTTTTTCTCCATTGTTGAATAACTCTTTAAGTAGAATTTAATAAAACGATTTATCAATTAATATTCGTCTATTTAACCAATACAACTTCATGATACCATATCCAATTTGATACACCATCAACTTTACTTTCAAATAATTATCTTACACCCTAAATAAAAACATCTGTAATGTAAATTGCTGACTGACTGCAAAAAATTGCACTGAAAATTCTATATAGATCATCATTTGATAATAAAGAGATCATTTAATACAGGTCATCATAGACGCAACAATATAACATGTTTCAAAAATATACTATTTATTTACACAACTATCTAGTTTGAGCATAATGAATGTCGCACCGTATTTACAATGAATTGAACAACGTGCAAAAGAGAAAGGAAGGAAATGAGTGGACTATGCACTGAGCAGACTTCCCCTATCTCGCAAGTATGTGCTCAAGCGAATCCTTGGAGTCTACCCAATCAAATTAGGTGCAATCAGGCTTTTAACGAATGCTATTACTATGTTATTTAATTCTCGTTAAAATTAATGGATTTTGCGCCAAGTTTAAACTGAAAATTCACTTTGGTTTATAAAAAAATATTAATTATACAGACTGATAACTACAGAAAGAACATTTCATGAATGATTGTTATGTTATTGTAACTACCCTCATTTGTTATCATCTCTTGATTTATCATCATAAAGATATGTTATTTACACACAAAATATCGAACACAATGTACATAATTGTACACACAAAATAAAAGTATTATTTGTCAAAAGATCATCACAATTGCATCACATTTCTATCGTCTATGACGCGTTTAGTGTACTAATTAGGAGAAGTTAGTAATATTTTTGTCAAACAACACTAAGATTGCCAATAAAGTTCACGGATTCATAAATCAAGCGCGTACCGTAGTCCTCCATTTCAGTCTGTGCGGAAATGTAATAAGCGTGGAGAAAAACCGAAATAATTATGATATTATGGCAGATTTAGATTTTCACATTCCAACCTAAGCTAGTCATCAAAACTAATAAGAAGGTTTTACCATGGTTAAATTTTCAAGATCATGTAGTCGAGCTATAGTGACGAGAAAGTGTTGCTAACAATACTAAATTTGTAATTAAGCACTGCAACACCCTCTTACCACGCATATTCGTTTCCCGCACAGCCTAACAAAAAATCGTAATCTGGCTATTACTGTCAGCATCTCCCCTCGTTTACATGTGCTAGGAGAGAAAGGGACAAAACACCCACGACGACCATTCTCATCATCATTCCCATCATTCGGTCATTGCATTCGCCGTTACCGGCTTGAGGTATCGTGTCGTGGTCTTTGTGACCGATGGTACAACATCTCTATCTGAAAATTGTTTTCGTCACGAATCCGCTCGAATCGGCCATTCGGTGTCCAGCACCTCAATATGATCCTAATCTCCATGTTCCCTTTAGGCCACCAGTTGTTTGGCCGCGATGCTCTGCCGCGCGTACTCCGTGCCGACGAGGCCTCTGCAGACCAGCGAGAACTCTTGGACCGTGTCAAGCAATCTACGTTTGCTACTCTTTTCCCTGAAACATACACAGTAATTATTATAGATACTTGCAGCAGAAACGGCTCTTGAAGTCTAAAATTTATCTTTATTTTGCTAGTTAAAGAAAGCTACCTTTTTTTTAAGTTTGAAAGACCTACCACTATACCTTTTTCTGCCAAAAAGCAGTATTGCTCGCATTGCTGTGTTCAAGTTTGAAGGGTATGGGGTGCTGGTGAAATTCCATGTAAACAAGACTCATCTTTACATCTCAGGGTCGCGGCGCAGTGCAATGCCACGTAGGGCGCGGCCTACGTAGATGTCGCCTGTGAGGTAATGCATGTTACATGCACAGGTTACCGCTTAATATCAGATGGGCCATCTGCTTGTTCAGTCATTCCTTTACTTAAAAAAAAAGTTTAGTTCTATTCTGACTATTCCAAAGCGATCATCAGCTAGCGTGCGGCTCTACAGTACGTACTTGATGACAGCTGCTATGAACTTGTGCTTGTGTGCGTTGGTGGCGTGGGGCGTGGGGAAGCCGGCCGGGCCCAGCGCGTCGCGCAGCCACGTGGACAGCACGTCGCGACGTCATCAGCTAGCGTGCGGCTCTACAGTACGTACTTGATGACAGCTGCTATGAACTTGTGCTTGTGTGCGTTGGTGGCGTGGGGCGTGGGGAAGCCGGCTGGGCCCAGCGCGTCGCGCAGCCACGTGGACAGCTCGGCGTCGCGCCACGCCGCGCGGTTCAATGCCAGCAGCAATTCTGCTAGGGGCTCTATCTGGTTACGGGGGGTCGCGCCACCTGTACAGAAAGGTTACTGTCAACTACCCTATCTTATATGCCACATTTACACTCAGTCCCGGAAATACTGCCCTCAATACTTTTGCGGCTACATCGACGCGAGTGAGTGTTCACACTTAGGCTTCATACTTATTTACCGAACGACTCGCAACATTGGCTGACGTCGAGGTTGTTTCGTCGATAGCTCTATGTCTGCTCAGTGTACATAGCTACTTACGTGTTTTAATAATAAATGAAAGAACTTCATTTTCCTTGATTTCTATTTCAAACACCCAGTCTTCGAAAAATATGGTGCATGACGGAAATTCATCGCAAAAGAACGACGAAGTATTAGTACAAACCCCTATTTAGTGCATACACCTATTTCTGCCGCAAAGCAGTAGTGCTCGCATTGCTGTGTTCCGGTTTGAAGGGTAAGGGTGCCGGTGAAATTACAGGCACATGAGACTTTTCGACTTTATGTCTCAGGGTGGCGGGCGCAGTGCAATGCCACATAGGGTGCGTCCTAGGTGGACGTGACCTATGAGGTAATGCACTGTTCATAGGCACAGGTTACCGCTTAACATCAGGTGGGCCTCTTGCTTGCTACATCATCCAAGTAGTATAAAAAAAAAACTTGAATAAGATACAGTGTTATGAATGAATGGACAATTAAACACTCACTCGCGGTCGCGCTG
The DNA here is from genome assembly GCA_932527175.1 of Operophtera brumata. Classification (NCBI taxonomy): domain Eukaryota; kingdom Metazoa; phylum Arthropoda; class Insecta; order Lepidoptera; family Geometridae; genus Operophtera; species Operophtera brumata. The sequence goes on along the minus strand of OW052237.1, from coordinate 6,005,451 downwards.
ACTTCCGCACGAAAAACCGACAGACGAGGGAGTGCCGGGCAATGGCAGCAGCATGAGCAGTGACGACGCGAGTGAGCTAGTTACGTACTCGCGCTGACCACTTCCCTGTCCAACAGGGCTGAGGGTAAATGTGGCAATAGGTTCGTGAGCTTGAATGCGAAGTGGGAATGTGATTATAGGTACCGATGCACCGCAGCGCGACGGCGACGAGCGCGGGCGCGGCGGGCTGCAGCGCCGCGGGCCGCTGCGCCGCGAGCGCGGACAGCCACGAGCACGCCATGCGCGCCGCGCCCGCCTCCCACAGCCGAATGCACGTGCAACCTACAACAACGCACCGTAGCCTTCAGTCCAACACCGGTATTCTTAGTAGCTCCTCCACTCGACTATTTTGTATTTCAATTAAATATTTTTTAAAAAAATGGAATTCAAAATTTCTTCAAGCAAGGTTGAGTAGAATCTAGAAAAGTTGTACTAACGATTAAATAAATCTAAGTAATTGACACGGACGTATGATGTAGTATAACACGGTTTTTTGTATGGAAATTGAGATTCGCAAAATGTAGCTTCATCTGTGTCTCCATACAAAATCCATGTTACTGTACACCATACGTCCGTGTCAAATGGTTGTTAAAAACTTAAACTCAGCACTCTGATTGTAAACCTTTGACGACCTTGTGGCGCGGCGAGCAAGTAGCTAGCTGTTGCGGGTTCGATACCGGGACAAATGTTTGTATGACTGCAAATATTTGTCCCGGGTCTGAGTGTTGTGATACCATTGTACTCGTTGTTTCTGATACCCACAACACAGGGAATCTTAGTGTGGGATCAGCTGTCATATTGTCTAATCGATGTCGATTACTAGTTTGCTGTTCATTGCGGTGCGTGTTTAAGCTTTTTTTCAAGAGCAGAAATATTTAAAACACGCAGCGCAATGAATAGCAAACTGGACATCGAAATCGAACTTCAGTCCATTACGCAATAAGACCCCAGGACTATGTATGTGACTGTTGGGTGTATTAAATTGTTATATCCGTCTGGTGCAACCCTCTGTGAAAAGTGGCCCATTTGAGGCTCTATAATGGACCTGCCCTTTCGGGGGAAAAGGCGTATGTATGTATGAGCAGGTCATGTGGATTTGATTTGATATACGTATCTTAAATCAAAGCAAACTCATCTAAACGATGCAATTGGATTGCCAGCTGATAAGCAGCCGTACTTCCCGGAAATCAGGGATAAGTTGTATGTACTCTTCTTCAGAAGGCTGAAAGGAGATTGTGACTAGCAATATGTGCACATCCATCAGCAAGGTCCGGTTTAGTGGCGTTTCATAGTATTCTCCTCACGCTTAACTAATAAAACAAGTAATATACCTAGTTCTACCAAATCTGGCAGTAGATCGTCTATCCAGTCGAGATACTGTGGCTTTTTCTTGGTGATTGCGACTAGCAGCGTGAACAATCCTTCAGCCAGGTCGGGCTTGGCGGCGGCGTGGGGCGTCAATGCTCGAGCGGCGCTTGAAACGCACGCTCGGAACAAATCGCGTGCTCCTGTCCATTCGCTTCCCGCTACTATCACTACCTGGAATAAAGTGATAGTTCCATGAAACTGGAGTTCATCAATGTTGAGTGAGAGACGTGGCGACTAGCGAAGACATTGCTTATCCTAAAAAAACGGAGTTTTGAGGCTAGCTGCGCTCGTCGGTAATTTCAAAATTGTACTGGATGTTGTTTGCTTCTAAAAATAATTATTTAGAGCGGCTGAATTTACCCATTAAAAGTAAAATTTTGATTCATAATATTTATTTTCCAGATAACAACCTCAAAATCCCGTCCTTTTGGAATTTTTACCAGTTATTTCGGTTTTCCAATATGGCAACCCTCTGAAGTGTGTACATCGGTACTTGAGATGAGGTTACATACCAGTTTGAGGACGTCGAGGCCGGCCGCGCAGGGGTGCTGGCTGCAGCCGGCGGCCGTCAGCTCCGCGATCTGCTGCATGTGGGGCAGCACGTCTCCCATCAGTGCAGACACCGTTTGTTTCAGTATGCTGAACATAGGCTGGAAATCAAATGAGAAGAGCAAGATCAGTCGGACGGAAGTTCAATTCAAATGAGAAGAGCATCATCAGTCGGACGGAAGTTCAATTCAAATGAGAAGAGCATCATCAGTCGGACGGAAGTTCAATTCAAATGAGAAGAGCATCATCAGTCGGACGGAAGTTCAATTCAAATGAGAAGAGCATCATCAGTCGGACGGAAGTTCAATTCAAATGAGAAGAGCATCATCAGTCGGACGGAAGTTCAATTCAAATGAGAAGAGCATCATCAGTCGGACGGAAATTCATTGACTGCCTCCTATGTCCATAGACCTCCCACAAAGAATGCCACGACAAACGGTCTAAAGCCACCTCCATCCACCGACCTCCCACGACCGCAACAGCCTTCCATCGAGCGGGGATGATGTTGTTTCAAAGTTTTTGCCATTGCCAGACCAGGAATATATAAACGAACGAAGAAGACACTGTTAAAACTTTTGAAACTATCATGGTTATGTACATAATTTTCACTAGAAACGGGATATTTACCATGATTTTTGAGTTTTATATGTTCCCGATATATGTTTTATATGTTTCTGATTTTTATGAGTTCTCCCGTGATCATGGCGCATGCAACTGTGCCGAAATATCGGGAACATATAAAACTCAAAAATCATGGTAAATATCCCGTTTCTAGTGAAAATTAAGACACTGTTAATTTGCATAGCTATGAGCTTTATGACTCTCTGTACAATATTTGTTCTGGTTTACCTCAACGAGTGTGGGATTGAGCGCGTACGGCGGCAGCGTGTTCGCCAGCGCTCTGAACAGGTCCGCCGCGAGCTCGGGGCTCGCCGCCAGCGCGGCCAGCAGCGAGGCCGTGCACTCCGCCGCGCCACCCGTCGCCGTCGGCTCCACGGCCTGCACAAACCGCCACAGTGTTCATGTCATAGACTGCTAACTCATATTAAAATTTTCAAGTTCAACGGCTTTTATGAGCCATTTGGGCAACGTGACTTTTCCGATGTAAAAAAGCCTGCTGAATTCGGATCTGAATGTTGCCAAGCCGAATTTTGGCTCCCCTCCCCTCGTTCCCCCTTTTTTCCTCGAAATATGTCACTGACCGCGGTTTTTACGATTTTAACCAAAAAGTATTGCAGTTAGAATAAAAGTGTCAAGCACAAAAAGGATCTCTATAAAATTTTCTAAAACATGGTGTATAAACTTTTTTGGTAGGGCTTATGGTTTGTGAGTAATATCTTCCCGAACTTATTTTTTTCTATAATTTTGATATACATCAAGAGAGAGTTTAAAAAAACACATGGATGGCCCTCCCTCCATGTTTTTATTGTATTCTTTTTTTCAAAATTATAAAAAAATATGAAGTTTGGGAAGATATTGCTCACAAACTATACACGTTACAGACTTCACTTAACCGTAAGTGAAGCTACCGAGCCGGAGGTACTTCCGATGTCGATTAGAGTTGACACGACTCCATGGAATTCAGTCGTAAAAAATATATATTTAAATTTCCGAAATTGCTGTCATCTTGTTTTTGAGACCCCCAAAGTCTATGCCAGGACACCTCACACGACCAGAATCGAGTTATATAAAATGTGGCTTTTAATTTAAGGTTCCGTTGTGGACGCCATCTTGAATTTTGAGCAAAGGAGCCAAAATTGGGATTGGCAACATTCAGAATCGAATTCAGCAGGCATTTTTACTTCTGAAAAGTCATATTGCCAAAATTGTCCACAAAATACCGTTGAACTTGAAAATGTTTCTGTTTATCAAAATTATAAAAAAACATTAAGTTCAGGAAGATATTGCTCACAAACCATAAGCCATGCCAAAAAAGTTTGTACTGCATGTTATAGAAAATTTTATAGAGTTTCTTTTTGTACTTGACATATTGTAGGGACATATTTCGAGGAAAAAAGGGGGAAAGGGGGCAGGGGAGACAAAATTCAGCTTGGCAACATTCAGAACCGAATTCAGCAGGCTTTTTTACATCGGAAAAGTCATGTTGCCAAAATGGCAGACAAAATGCCGTTGAAACGAAATGGAAGCCGATTTTTAGTTTTTTTTACCAGTCTATCAACTAATATCTCGCGTTGCTCATAAACAACTCAATGTTCGCACTTTTGCATTAATCGCCTTCATAAACATATATGCCAGGTGTCACCTGTTGCGTGAGGTCCGCGTGCAGCGTGGCAGCGAGCTCCCGCAGCAGCGGCGCGGCGACGTCGGGCTGTGCGGCCGCCAGCGCCGCGCCCGCCGCGCCCACCAGCTGCCGCCGCGTCCACGCCTCCTGCCCGCGACTGTTCTGCACAAGATCACATCTCATTATGTACCTAAATGCAGGATGAGCTAGTATTTCTCAGTGAACGCAGATGCCTATTGCCTAGATATTATCGGTGTAGTATGGCTTAGTACCTGCGCCGCACGCACGATGTCGGGCGCGAGCGCAGCGGCGGGCGCGGGGCAGTCGGCGCACAGCTTGCGCAGCGCGAGCGCGGCCGGCGCGGGGCTGCGTGCCAGCGCGCCGCCCGCTGCGCGGATGCACTCGCGCGCCAGCTCCGCCTCCGCTGACGTGGGTGAATCCGCCACCGAGCTCAGCCAGGACGCGTAGCTGCCTGAAACATGTAGCATGGTGTTGATTCTCGCCTTTTTGTGTGCTGATGTTGTAGTGGTGGTACTCACCGAGCGCGTCGAGTGCCGTGTTGAGAGTGCGCGCGTGCGTCGCGGTGTTGGCCTGGCTGACGGCATGCCGCAGCATGGCGCCGAGCGCGGGCGGCGCGCGCTCGTGCGGCGCCGCGTCCGCGAGCGCGCAGAACACGTGCAGCGCCGCCTCGCGCCGCGCGTCCGTCGCCGCGCCCACGTAGGCCGCCTCCACGCGCGACCAGCACCACTCGCCCACTATCGCGAAGCAGTACATCTGGAAATAGAGGTAGTACTCTTAAGATGGCAGAGGTACTGCACACGAGTAAACAGTTTGCGTTCATAACATGCAGCACTAGTTTACCAAGGTGTCGGCAATGTCCTGCCTGTAGCAGCGCAGCAGCTCTAGGTCGTCCTTGCACATGGCGGCGTCCGCGGCCGCCTCCGACTTGCACACCAGCACGCCCAGCAGCCGCGAGAACACTTCGCGCCAGACACTGTTTATTGTGATCTTTTGCTCCATCACATTGAGTATTTCGTCCTGTAACATGCCCAGAATGTAAATATGTGATAGCGCCGAAGCAATGTGTCTCACACTCCATATTTTGACCGAATCGACATTTTATGCAACTTAAAATATGAATCTATGATTAAACCGAGTTTCATACAAATGAGACGTGTATCGGGAATGTCAAAAATAACTTTATACTTTACGCGATTGACATAAATAAACTGTGTTCCAATTTTGATGTGATCCGTGGTTTAACTATTTACAACTAGAGCACTCAATTTACTTCAATTTCTAACTGTGTGCAATCTAACTGAGGCCCAAGTCCGAGTTTTGCAGCCACCATCGTAACGATGACCGTAACATCGTGCGCAGTAACTAAACCTAATCCATGCACGCGCTCGATAGACACGGCACAGATGAATGGCCAGTTAATACGTAATACAAGTACGATCGTCATCACGATGGTGCTGCAATACTCGTACTTGGGCCTCTGTACACAATGGATACAGAAACGTTGGTCGTTCAGCTCCAGCAGGGAAATAGACAGAAGATATGGCAAAAATCGTAGGGAATGGCACAGCCAAGAAGAGGCCTATTACTCAGCAGTGAGTGAAGTCGGGCTGTGGCACAGTGTCTTTTTCGTACACTTTATGTCTTAGGTGGCACACACACAGCATTTAACCGCATTCGGTTTTAATACAGAATTGTAATACAATACACAGCTTGTTATAATTATCAAAAGCCACAATAGACATTATGTAGTAATTAAAAAAATCTCGGGAGGCTGTCGCATGTCTTTGTACATTTTGCAAAAGTATCCTTTCAAATAGATTTGATCTGTTAAGGATGTACCTAGTATTTATGGAGGGGGCGATGTTTACGTTTTTAAAAAAAAAAAAGCCAAAGCACACGCTGCTCGCTAGAAGTCCATGGTGGTACTGATATAACACTAAGCAAAACGCCAGCCGCAGTGCAGGCAAACGCAGTGCGTGTTTGCGTTTTCAGCTATTCCTAAACCGCTCGCGTTTTATCGCAGTGCGTGCTAAGCTTTAGGGTATAGGTAGAAGAGACTATGTGTAAAATCACATGACCTCACAAACAAAATAGCGTTTCCAATGGCTGAATCCTACTACTACTAATATTATAAACGCGAAAGTTTGTAAGTATGGATGGATGGATGGATGGATGTTTGTTACTATTTCACTACTGGATGGATTTGGATGAAATTTGGAATGGAGATAACTGGACTCCCGGAATAACACATAGGCACATTTTTATCCCGATATTCCCACGGGATCGAGACTTACGCGGGTGAAACCGCGGGGCGCTGCTTGTGTACATATATTTGCTCCTCGTGTCGACCCATACATGCCTGCAACGTGTACCAGAATCCGAAGATGAGGTTGGAGCGTGTCTCGTGCAGCGGGTAGTGTCCGGGCGCGCCTTGCGCCTCCAGCAGCAGCTCGAGCAGCTGTCGCGTGCCGGCCGCCTGCGCGCTCTGCTCGCCGCGCTCCACCGCGTCCACGATGGAGCGCGCGTGCGTCACGCCGAGCGCCACGCAGCACGTCATCAGTGCTGATAACAGCTCCTGTAAACAACGTACTGTTACCTCGACCTATTGGCGTAGAATATGGAGCCTCTTAGCGCTATCTGTTGATGAATAGACGCGATACAGCAAATGTAGAGTTACGTCATGAGTGCTGATAACAGCTTCTGTAAACAACGTACTGTTACGTCGACCTATTGGCATAGAATATAGAGCCTCTTAGCGCTATCTGTTGACGAATAAACGCGATACAGCAAATGTAGAGTTACGTCATGAGTGCTGATAACAGCTCCTGTAAACAACGTACTGTTACGTCGACCTATTGGCGTAGAATATAGAGCCTCTTAGCGCTATCTGTTGACGAATAGACGCGATACAGCAAATGTAGAGTTACGTCATCAGCGCTGATAACAGCTCCTGTAAACAACGTACTGTTACCTCGACCTATTGGCGTAGAATATGGAGCCTCTTAGCGCTATCTGTTGACGAATAGACGCGATACAGCAAATGTAGAGTTACGTCATGAGTGCTGATAACAGCTCCTGTAAACAACGCACTGTTACGTCGACCTATTGGCGTAGAATATAGAGCCTCTTAGCGCTATCTGTTGACGAATAGACGCGATACAGCATATGTAGAGTTGCTAGCGCCATCTTTTGGCGAGTGGACGTAGAATTGCTAGGACTATCCGCGTGGTAGAGCAGGGCCCTAATCGCAATAATTTTGAACGTTATTATAAAAACAAAACCAAAACCATTCACGTTATTCGTACGTCTGGATTGAGTGATCCTTGCTTGAATTGAGCAGTAAAAATAAATAAATAAATCATTTATTACCAGAAAATACATTATGTTTTCCAGATCACGTATGTAAATCTTATATATAACCCATGCTAGTTTGATTAAATACAATTTTACGGAAAACCGACTAAGCTATTTATTCCATAATCTTAGCAGTATGCATACTGCAGTTGGTGGTATGCCATAATGACATTTTATATGACACGATTTCATCTTTTATGAGTAGATAATTAGCACGGTCAAGTGACAATTAATTATAGTAGTAATCCTTCCTACTAATATTATAAACGCGGAAGTTTGTAAGTATGGATGGATGGATGGATGTTTGTTACTCTTTCACGTAAAAACTACTGGATGGATTGGGATGAAATTTGGAATGGAGATAACTGGACTCCCGGAATAACACATAGGCACATTTTTATCCCGATATTCCCACGGGATCGAGACTTACGCGGGTGAAACCGCGGGGCGCTGCTTGTCATATATATATATTCAGTGCTGTAATTTCCATAATCTGCCGAGTTACAGGCTAATTAAAGCAAGGATCCCTCAATCCAGACGTACGAAATAACGTGAACGGTTCCAGTTTTGTTTTGGTAATAACGTTCAAATTCAGCGCGATTGCATAACATCTGTCCTCTTTGTGATGGCTCAAGGGATTTCTGAACGCTCGCTATTACTGGAACGATCGAGACTACGGCTCACGTGCAGAACTTGTTTGAAGGAGTTGGTTGTAAAGTGACTTCCAGTGTGAATAAATCAAGTGACTTGAGAGTGATAAATAGCAACAGTGTAGTGCAGTCTTAGGTCTACGGTATCAATAGTAGTATAATCTATAATTATAAGTTTAAACTACTCCGATGTTATGGGCCTTATTGTGTTTGAATTAGTGTTATCTGATAACTTTATTAAAGTGTAATTATGGAAACTGGAGTTCAGTGTGAACTAATTAATAAATTAATGTGTTTAATTTTATCCCAAACCCTAGCTTTACAACATACTATTCCATGGCGAATAAACTTTTGTGGGAAATATGAGTGCCGAGCAAAATCACAATATGGCTAAAAATACAGTTGGAAAAGCATTAAAATGTACATCACCGTACAAACACAGTTTGCGAGAGTATACGTGACCAATAGAGCTCACTTCATTAGCAGAGTTTGATACGGCGTCTCTCTGCAGGATGGGTGCGGCGAGCGCGGCCAGCGACGCCAGCAGCTCCATCGCCGTGGCGGAGTAGCGCGCGGTGCTGCCCGCGTCGAGAGTATACGTGACCAATAGAGCTCACTTCATTAGCAGAGTTTGGTACGGCGTCTCTCTGCATGATGGGCGCGGCGAGCGCGGCCAGCGACGCCAGCAGCTCCATCGCTGTGGCGGGGTAGCGCGCGGCGTTGCCCGCGTCGCCGCACGCGCGCGCGCACGACAGGCACGCCTCGCACGCGTCCAGCGCACAGTCCGATACTATCTCGTTGCATCTGAATAAAATATATAGTTAGCAGTTTCAGACAAATAGAGAAAGTTCAGACAGAACCCTGCATACGAAACAACTGACGAACCTTCTAAGTACCTTCTGTACCTTACGCCTAAACCGGTACAAGCATGTTCCTGGGCGTTTTGTCCGTTCCTCCCAAACCGGCAACAGCCTAAGCCGAGGTCCGTACCTAAGTGGTGCCCTTGTGCTAGTTGCCCCAACCTAACTTTGCAGGTTAAGCGCCATCTGCGCTCACAAAAAGCCCGGTAACGCAGTCATGGCCCCAGGCGGTCAACTGCATAAAAATCCATTCGAAAAAAAACAAAAAAAATGCATCCAAACTAAGCTCATCCAGTGCTGCGTCATCACTATTCTGTGTTATCACTCACTCCTTCGTCTGCGTTGGTGTAGGGTGTATCTGTGTGTTATCTGTGTAACACACAGAAAACTGGCTAAAGTTTGCTATAGAGCAATGTTCTGTCTGTCTTTCTCTATTTGGCTGAGTTAGCAGTAGCCAGTATAAAGCGAGATGCTAGAGTGAACGAAGACGGCAGACTGAATCAGCTGCTATATGTTCGTAATAAGATAAGACTCACGAGTACAGCACGTATACGGCGGTGAGTAGCGCGCAGAACAGCGGCATGCGGTCCGGTAGAGCAGGTCCGATCTCGGCCTCCACGCCGTCGATAGTGAGCCAGCTGCACGCGCAACTCGCGGCCGTCGTCCACGGCTGAATCAGCTGCTATATGTTCGTAATTAGATAAGACTCACGAGTACAACACGTGTACGGCGGTGAGTAGCGCGCGGAACAGCGGCATGCGGTCCGGTAGAGCAGGTCCGATCTCGGCCTCCACGCCGTCGATAGTGAGCCAGCTGCACGCGCAACTCGCGGCCGTCGTCCACGACTGAATCAGCTGCTCCGACGGCGGCTCTTTGCTGAAGTCACTATCAACACAGAACTGTATTTTTATTTGATATTATTTTATGTACATAGATATAATAGAGGCATGACATGAAGGGTATGGATTTCTATAATAAAGAAAGCCTTCCTTTGATAGTGCAAGCTAACTTGTTTTCAGCTTTTTTTAACTTTGGTACTACAGGTAACAAAGTTAAAAAAAGCGCTTAACTGAATCAGTCCCTGAGGTATGGGAGGGGTAATATCGTCTCTCAAATTATCAGATGACTGAAGTCACGCTTCATTTTGACGTAACGAAAACACCCCTCCCGTACCGCTCCCATACCTCAGGGACTGACTCAGTTAAACGCTAGACCTGTGATTCAAAATGTATGAAGCGCTTGTCACTCGAAACTCACTTGTAAACAGTCTGCAGATGTCGTAACATGTCATCCAAAACAGCAGGGCACGCCTGCCTTAGCATGCCGCGGTTCTTGGCGCGGAGTGATGAACCCATGGTCATGCTGTTGTACTGTAAAAATTAGAAAATAACTGTTGGTTTAACAATACACCTGGCAATAGTAATGTACAATTTGCATTTTTGCATTATCCTTTAATAATCTTTCCTTGAATATTTTCTTCATGAACCTATCTAGCACACAAAAACTTTTACAAACAAGTAATTAACTTTGTAAAAATTAAAAAAACCCCAACATTGAACGGCTGAACCGATTTTGATCAAACAAAGCTAAAAAACTCCCGAAAAATAAAACTTTAAAAAAAAAAAAAACTATATCTGTTCATCCGTTCGGGAGCTAAGATGGGACAGACACACACACACACACACAGACACGTCAAACTTATAACACCCCTTCGTTTTTCGTCGGGGGTTAAAAAACATTTGTAGCTAAGTAGGTTGGGTAGGTACTCACTTCTTCAGGTATCACAGTAAGTACTTCCAATAACAGCACTGTGTTTTCAACATTTGAAAGTGGCCTTAGAATTGTGGCGAGATCTACCGTTCCTTGCTGCAGTATAAAGGCTGCCAACTGTAAATGCAATGTATAAATTGTTGTACAAAAATAAAATTTCAAGTGGCAGGGGGCCAGCCATATAGCTTTCAGAACCAACAACTGCTGGGGAATATGGGTTCTTAACAAGTAATATGAACCTCACTCTAACAACTGATGACATTGTCATAGTAAATAGGTGTATAGTGATGGCACATGACCATTCATCATGGCATTCAATAAGTATAAGTATTTATTCAAAAAACACATCAGCCGTGCTAGGTTGTACCTGTGTTGCGGCAGCTAAACTTCCTATTATTATTACGAGTAGGTATGTAACAAACATTATCTATTATCGAGAAAAGTAAATTAAGTAACAAATGAAATGGAAAAATGAGCAATTGTTGGTAGTTCTAGATACACGTAGGACCGGCCGAGACGCGGCGCGGTCAGCTCAATGGGCAGCTCATTTGCGTGGTTGAAAGAATTTGTCCAGAGAAGTACTACCGCCATAATAATTTTTACCGCAAAGTAGTAGTGCTTGCACTGCTGTGTTCAAGCTTAAGGAGTATGGGGCCAGATGTGTCAGGGTGGTGGGTGCAGTGAAAAGCGATATTGAGTGTGTCCTTTGTGGATATGACCTGTGAGGTAATAATGCAATGTATTGGTAGAAATTATTATTATTAATTTATAGACGAGCAGCTTTCGCTGATGAGTCTACGTCACAGTATTAGAATTTAAAATTTAGTCGAAATATTGTCACTTAGTTATGGTAGATTTTTTTGAGCACTGATTTATTTGTTCGAAGCCAGATGTCGAGTTTATTTTTGAATGCATTGACGGAAGTAGCAGTAACGACGTCATCTGATAGCGCGTTCCAATTGTGAACCACTCTATTGCTGAAGAAGTGATGAGCGGCAAGTGAGACGGCGGGATCACGGTTTAACTTCAGCTGGTGACCACGTGTGGATCTTAGATCTTCTTTTTTAATAAAAATGTCATGAAAGTTTGGCAGGTTGTAATAATGGGTCATAATCTTGTAAGTTTCGATAAGATCTCCTCGAAGGCGTCTATCCTCAAGAGTAGTGAGACGTAAGTAACGACGTCATCTGATAGCGCGTTCCAATTGTGAACCACTCTATTGCTGAAGAAGTGATGAGCGGCAAGTGAGACGGCGGGATCACGGTTTAACTTCAGCTGGTGACCACGTGTGGATCTTAGATCTTCTTTTTTAATAAAAATGTCATGAAAGTTTGGCAGGTTGTAATAATGGGTCATAATCTTGTAAGTTTCGATAAGATCTCCTCGAAGGCGTCTATCCTCAAGAGTAGTGAGACGTAGTGTGAGTAATCTGTCCTCATAGGATTTTCGACGTAGAGCCTGCGGTATCTTAGTGGCCCTCCTTTGGACACTTTCAAGAAGGTCTATGTCTTTTTTGAAGTAGGGGTGCCATATCTGAAATCCGTACTCCAGTAGTGGCCTTATATATGTTTTATAAATCTTGCGAAAAACATCAACAGTCATTGCTAGAAAGGACCTTCGTATAACATACAGAAATGAATTCGCCTTCTTGACTATGATAGTAATGTGTTCTCCCCACTTCAGATTAGATGAGATATTAACCCCTAGATCTCGCTGAAGGCCGATTGGGGACAAAATGTTTCCATCCAGTGTGTAAGTGACTCTGGGGTTATTGTTGCCTAAATGGAGAATGTTGCATTTGGATGCGTTTAGTTTGATTATCCAATCCTTTGTCCAGTCTTGTATGCGAATTAAATCTTCTTGTAACTGCCCTGATTTAATAAGTGGGTTGGCAAAGAACTTTCCATCATCAGCAAAAAAGGCACACTCTGAGACCAAGAGTTCTGCTAGATCCGTTATGAATATTCCAAAAAGGTGGGGAGCGAGCACAGACCCCTGTGGCACACCGCTTACAACAGGTTTTTGCTGAGACAGACAATTGCCAACACGAACATGAAATGTTCTGCCTAGAAGATAATTCTCAATCCACTTGAGTAGCGGCCCACGTATTCCAAAGTGCTCCAGCTTTAGTAGAAGACGTTGATGCGGAACCTTGTCAAAAGCGCGTTCAAAGTCAAGGTATACTATGTCAATAGGGTTCTTATTATCAAGTTCTTTGCTCCAACTATGGACACAAGTCAGCAGGTTTGTAACAGTTGATCTTCTTATGACAAAACCATGTTGTTTTACTGATATTATGGATTCTTGGTTTAAAAATGAAGTTAGTTTATCACAAATAATTATTTCCATAATTTTTACTACCACGCTAGTAAGACTGATTGGGCGAAAATTTGCAGGTTGACTCTTATCCCCTTTTTTGTAGATTGGAGTGACTATGGCATGTTTCCAATCCTGAGGAAGGTATCCTGATTCAAAAGATCTATTCAGTAGTTCAGCTAAGGCTGGTGCTAAAATCTTTACAGATTTTATAAGAACACAACAAGGGAGATTGTCAGGGCCAGGGGATGACTGGATCCTTAGTTTAGAGATAGCCTTTTCAACATCTTTTACTGTAAATAATACTTCACTTAAATTATTCTCCACATAAGCAAACGAGGTTACTTTGGTAGCTTGGTGTATGGCCGGTTCCTTAGAGTATGCCTTTAGAAACTCTTCTGCAAATGCTTCTGCTATGTCATTGGGATTAGTAACCAAGTCTCCGTTGCGAGTCCTGATAGCCGGAGGGATGCTTACTTTGGAAGTAGTGCTGCGGCGAATGTACGAGTAGAAAGCTTTATCTCCGTGTTCTAGTAATTTAGATTCATATACACTTCTCTGTTTCCTTGTCCATGAGATACATCTGTTGTTCACTTCGCGAAATCTAGAATAGTCACTCTCTGTACCTGATGATCTATATATATCCCATAACAGTTCTTCTCTGCAATCATTTCCAAGGCACACTTGTCAATCCAAGGCTTGTTTTTCAATTTATTTCTTATAAGTTTTTCAGGGGCGTGTTTATCGGTAGTGGTATTAATAGCTCCCAAGATTCCCGTCCACAATTGTTCCACATTACCAGAAGGATTTACCTCCTGTAAGTTTTCTTCCAAATGCACATTGTATTCGTCATAGTCAACTGAATCAAAGAATCTTCTGTACGTGGGTTGACTTTTTACTGGCTGTATATGGCATTGGAGGTCAAATTCAAGTGTGATATGATCACTTTTGCCAATTGGTGGTCTATAGATTATTTCTTTAATAAGTGTTTCCTCATTTACCATAATTAGATCTAGGAGAGACGGTACGTTACCTTGTCGAAGCCTTGTGGGTTTACATACCAATTGCAGAAGGCTGCTGTTGATGAAAAAGTCTTTAAACAGTGCTGCTGAGCCTCACTGGGATTGATTGACATTAATTGGCCATTTAATGGTGGGGTAGTTAAAGTCACCAACAATTATTAAAGTGTTATTCTCTGAAGCGGCTACAAGATTTTCCATCATTTTGGTATCCCGTGGTCTCCACGTACCTTCATCGGAGTCATCCGGACGATATACCCCCACAACAAGTGATATGTACTAAATTGTATGTCAAGGTAGAGAGCTTCCACCTCCTCGCACATGTATCTTGGATTACGTCTAGCCACTATCGGGATACCACGCAGACTGTCTCTCACATACATGGCCACACCTCCACCTCTAGTTTTGCCCTCAGACTTTATTTTTTTGTGGTTACGATCAAGCCTGAACAGGGTGTAGCCGGATATATTGAATGTACTGTTGCGATCGTTGGTATTAAGCCATGTTTCGGTAACAATTGCAATGGATGGGCTTCTCGCTGTAACTTCAACAAGGAACAAGTCAAATTTTGGAGGTAATGATGAAAGATTAGTATACAAAAAAGTAAAGTCAATATATGGATTTCTATTGTCATATATCAGTTTTTTTGAAGGGCTACTATTTTTGGAGCGCCCTTTACATATCTTATTGTTATGTTTGATTCACCATTTTCAACTCTCGTTTTCAGACTCATCAGTTTCATCTCTAAGTTGGTTGAGCTCTTCCCGCTGCATAGGGGTCTTGTCATCATACAGTCTTACCCCTTTTTTGGCCTTACTTTTGTTCTTAAGAACCAAGACGGCATCCTGACGGGAAGTAAGTACTACCTTTATTGGTCTTGTTTTACCATCCTCGCGGCGTCCCAGGCGCTGCACTGACACCACCTTCTTAGAGTAGTCACCACCATTATTAACTTCTTGTAATATTTACGAGACACTTGACTCATCATGCAGCTTTCTGTCCGAACCAATTTCCGAGGCAAATTCTTCCACACCAACCAAGATTACATTTGTGGCTCTATGCTCGCGCTCCACTAGCTCTTCCAGAATAGCATTGGTGTCCGGCGGCGGCGGGGTCGGGGCCACGGGGGCCACGACTGCCTCCGCTAATGGAGAGGGGTTCCTGGGCTGGGATAGTATTATCTTAACCTCATCCAGTTCTTGGCGTAGCCCGTCATAGGATTTGTTGAGCTTAGGCACTTGAAATAAGGCCTCCCGACATGCAGGGCACAAGTACAATAGGGTCCGCTTGCCCTTTAGCCCCATGACGCGCGCCTCACTACTCGTCAGACTACTGCACTGCAAACAGATATTCCGCTTGCAACCATCACACTGTATTGTATTATCGTCGTTGTGGTCATCCTCACATTGGAAGCACTTCATTTTAGCTCAAAATACGACACTGGCTCGAAAAAGTCGTTACAAATTTTTCACTGAGTTTGTACTTCACAGGCACAATTTTTAACTTTGTTTGTTATTTGTACACAATTGAATGTCTATAAATCACGAGATTATTAAGTCCGAAACATAGATTTGTACGAATAACTATTTTTAACACATTTACAAAATACGACGCAAATTCCAACACTGTTTGTCTTTCTGAGGGTAGAGAGAAAAAAAACATCACTGCTTAACATCAGGTGAGCCATCAGTTTGTTTCGTTATTCATTCAAATAATATAAAAACTTGATGTCTTTGGCAAAATGATAAGTTTATTTATTAACCTCGTCACTGGCAGAATAATACATGAAAGAAATAAAACCTGATTGAAGTATATATACTTTCCTACAGGGACTCCCCAACGGGAAATACCCGCAATAATATTATGATATGAGGTGATAGGTTGATTCCCCTGTTGGTACGTTGGGGAATTATCTTAAGAGTATTGTATTAAACTATTCCGAGCGGGGAAGTCCCTTCTAAGTTCTACAACAAACATATTATTAGGACTGTGCCTGTGTTGTACGTATGTATTGTACGGCGGCGTATCTAACAGTTGTTTTTTGTCGTTATGTAATAAATGGTATTAATATAATCTGGGCAAGGTTATTGTCAAGGCGCAACAGACTACGGAAAGCGAACTAGACCTGTTTATGGCAATCCCAGAAATCCCGAGATCAGCCAAGTACAGTCCCGGGGTTTTTAGGGCCAGAAACCGGCCGGGATTGTTTTGTCTAGCCACAGTCTGGCTCGAATTTCTGCAGCTCGGAACAAATCGCTTGATTTAACACATACTATAAGGTTGAATTAGTAGAACTGGCATTTTATAAGAAAAAAAAAACATTTTTCTGTGAAATAATAAAATCCTGCTAAATTTACCAAATAAACTAGACTTACACCAATGCAGAGCCTGTTGGTGACAATCTTAGGTCCTTTAGAGTAAGTGAAAACAGCTTGCAAAAGTTTCTCCTTCAATTCATCGTAGCTTTCAGGTGGAACTTCATTCCAACATCGCAGGATTTTGGTGTGTAATGTTGTTGCTCCATAAAACTGTACTTCAGTGCCCTGAAATATAACATTAGAATGTTATTATACCTACCTAGAGCATACCCTACATCACACAAAGTTTCACACTCCAGTAATTTCATAAGGAGTTGTGAATGTGAGTGAGACCAGCATAAATAAGTAAGATATATGATTTTAATACTTCCCCAGCCTAATTATTCCACTACTACAATATAAAAAAAATAACCAGGTAATTATAACCAGAGGTAGGATACATTTTAAGAAGCTTTTTGAGATAAGTTTGGAATTTCAGTTGTTGTCGTCGAATTACCTTAGTAGGTTGAAGCAGTTCCCATAGAAAGTTCCAAGCTTCAGGAACCCTCTGGGCAGTAGTAAGCCAAGTATGTGCTCTGGTCCGGTCGTTCTGCTCCCCATTGTAGAAAACAGACACAGCATACTCGGCATTTTGAGCTGTGAACTCCATTTCTGTAGGGAGTCTTCAATCACCACCTTCGAACGATCAACTGCGGTGGGCTTTACTGCATCATAACTGAGTGTTCTGAATCAGCGACGCTGTAAAAACCATTGATGCATCAGAGACAAACCAATGTTCAGGAAAATTAAAATTACTTGTTCATCACGAACTGCTCGAACCACGAAGAACATTTCATTGATTTTGAAAGACAGTTTTTTTTCTGAAATTGAGGACTGGCTGGACCACAGAACAGCTCTACCTATATACATAGAAAGAAGCCTTACTGAGGAACTAAAAACTTTGCTAGTTGTAAATGCAACAGATAATATAAACTTGTATATAATATGGCAAGTGGCGACCCCAGAGGTCAATTGGATTTTACGGAATTTGGTGGAACTAACATACACGACTGCGTAATAGGACCCAGGGGCTATTATGTTTCTTATTTGATTTTTAGCCTACATAATAATTATTATTTTGGGTATAAATTAAACTTCAGAGCTTTCACGTATATTTCTGTATATTTAGAACTGTAAAAAATTACAAATATATCCTAAAAACATAAGAAGTTACTTCGATACAATCATTTTTGTGTTACATTTGGAGCATATAAACAAATTACAATAGATTCTTAGAAACATTATAAATATTAAACAGACACCGTGTTGTAATTGATTGCAACAAGGCTGCAGCCTTGAGAAAAAAGCAAAATACACATTTTTTATGATATTATCACGTACAAATCAAACTAAACCTCTCAAAGGAAAGAAAGAAAACAATCATTTTTCGAACCAATTAGAGATAAGGCTAGTGATATTATTTGGATTCGCATAGTACCTGTTTACGTCTACTTTTATATGTTTATTATCCACAATTTGTACAGTAAAATCTTGAAAAATTAAAATTACATTAATACAAAAAAACTGTTGTTATTTATTGAACAAGACTCCAGCAAAATTACCCTTTTACGAATACGAAATCTAAATACGTACCTACGTAATGAGTTTTTTTTTGTTTTTTTTTACGACTGTTCTTATTAAAAACAGCAATATTGTAGTAAGTATATAATGGATGAGAAACAGCTTGTAATTTCAAGTTACAAAATAACAACATTGTACATTTAATTTAAGAGGCAGACAACAGTAAATTTCATGTAAGTTACGAAGTGACAGAATTGCGCTCGCGCAACGTAAAGTGAACGAAAATCTCGAAAAACAGTACCTAAACAAAAATTTACTGTGTAATTTAAAACTATGCCCTCTAAAATAATATTATTTATTACTCTTATTAATTTTACCAATGTACTTTGATAGGTATTTAGAGATATTTACGTTATAAGCGCATTGTAGAGGTTAGTTCATGATTACTGTAGGTACTATCAATTTGTTGGTTGCAATATTTAGATACATAGTTTAACGCTTTATTGTACATTAACGATTAAATAACACACATAATACAAAATTTAATTTAGGTATGTACAAGGTATTATATTTTCACTCATACTAGCAGAATAATTAATGTTGTGTTGTATGTTGCGTCACGTCAGCTCAGTTTGATTTCACGTTGAGCAAGATGAGCTCTGATATGCCAACTGAGACACTTCATCAGGTAGTGAAACTCAATTGATGTAAAGACTTGAAAATAAGATTTTGTTATTTTCACAAACACAAACTGTTTATTTTCTGTAGGTACTAGCGAATTATAATCTGAAATAAACCAGTTCAACAATAAAGTAGTTCACAAAATAAGCTGTATGATATGAGACGATAGAGCAGGTAAATACAGGTGGCAGCGTCAGCGTCCACAGGTCGCCATCTACCGTAAATTCTGAAAATATAAGTTTTTGTTGAAATATCTTTTTCAAAACAACCTTTTATGAAATTCAACCGAAATCAGAAATTATTGAAATCAGAACCAAAACTCAGTCTACTATTATCCATCGAGGAGTTCCGTCGGGTTACTAGTGGAATACTCGCGACTTCGTCCACGTGTAGCTTTTTCAGACAAACTTCAATACCCCACTTTAGGGGGTGAATTCCAGAAATTTCTTTCTTAGTGCACCCCTAGACAACTAAAGGAACATACCCTTCAAATTACAGGTCTCTAGGACTTAAGGTAAAGGCTGTGCGTTGATAATTAGTCAGTGAGTGAATGAGTCAGTCAGTCAGGTTAAGCTCATAAATAGATGTAGATATAAATATATATATATAAAAATACACGAGTAGGTACCATGCTGCCACAGGACCCAGACCCGCAACAAATATTTGCAGATCATACAAATATTTGTCTTGCATCTCAGCCAGCTACTTGCCCGCCACGCCAACGAAGGTAGTGTGTTACACTCCTTAGCAGTTTTCGCATTATTAAGGTGTAATCGAAACGCTTAGTAACAATAGAGGGAATACATTTTTTTTCAGGGGATCTAACAGCTTTCTTTAACTTTATAATAAAGTAGGATAACAATAGAGAGCCAATAAAAGGTTCTCACGAATATTGTTTGAGTAGGTAATCAACGGGGTGTGACAGAGTGAACATTCAATTGGTGAAAATTAGCAATAAATTTGCTTACTGCTTTAAAAAATAACAGTAGCAGTTATCCCTAACTATTACAAAACTAAATAACACAGATATATATGATTTTACGTTTACAAAAATCATGTTATGAGAAGTCTCTGCTCAGTCGCCGCCGCGCCGAGCTGACGCTGGTGAAGAACAGATCCAAGTCTAAGCGGCAACTTAACCAGTTATAGTTATTGCTTGCTCGCCATATGTAAGAATTCAGCCTTTAATTGGTTAAAACAATTGGAACATACAGTGGCTTATTGAATCTAGTTAGTTGAGAAGGAACACTTGCGAGCAAAGTCACGGGTGGATACTAAATTACAAAAATATAGCTTTGATATCCATGAAAAAGCAGTCACGCAGCGTGCTACGGAGAGAGCTATGATCGAAATAACTCTGCTGAGCGCAGTATTGTGGTTGAGTACCCATGTGTGTGGATGGTACTGCCCATCCCCTAGCTAGAGAATCCTTTAGCCGGTTTTAACGTCATAAAAGTGAGGAGACAGAGAGGTCTATTCTATTCTTAAAGCCGAACAACACGGATATATCCTTACCTCCTGCCAATGGCTTTAACTCTGCGATTTGTTCATACAACTCGTACTCGTTGTGTACTTGACGGCACACCATGTCCCAGAAGCCTTGCAGGTCCTCCACAGTGGTCGGGAAGGGCCCTGCCTCTCATTGATTGGTTAACATAGACCTGTGGAGCTATTGTGCAATTTTCAAACCGATTGTCAGAGTACTCGAATCGAACTTCAGTGTTCATCCCAGTCTACCATCTCGACCAATTGGCGAAGGATTTTTCCGATATTCAGCGACGTCAGACTGAGCTTTGGTTTCGGAACGAACGGCATTAGGTGAATCCAATTGAACTCATTGTCGGTCTCTCTAACGTTTCGTTTCTTGAAGTAGGATTAATAGCACGAACCTCGTGCTATTACTTAGTATGATGATATATGTGGTATTAATAAGTTGTAAACTCGTAACGATATTCAATTTGCTTGATAAAATTATTTATTCATGACATGATTGCATTTTAGTCACATAAGGCTGTAATTAGGGTTTCTTCAAAAATAGTAACGGAACGTAGTTCTGTCTGTCATTGTCACCCAATCATCTGTCTGTCAAATGTCAATCGTTTCGCGGTTTCGTTACAAAAATCGAATCGCATTGCATTTTGTTTCTCTACTTTTGGTAATACTTAGAGAACACCTATAAAAGTTTCGAGGTAAGCTTCATAATCGGTTTTCTAAGTAACCTACGATAAATAACAATGTTGTGATTGATAATAAACAATTTCAGAATGCCTGCTCACCGAGTAGTGTCCGAGCGGCAACTGACCCTGCTGATCGAGCATCTAGAACAGAATCGCAGCTTCGCAGTGGGCAGACTCTCCAATAACGGACCGCTGGAGAAGCGGCAGGCGTTGCGCCATTGGGAAGAGGTTGCGCTGACGCTCAATTCGGTTGGAGTCAGCGCCACCAAGACGGGTCCGAAATGGAGAGATGTGAGTTAAAATTAGTGACTGTGTTTTAATGTATGTGACTGTGTTCATTTTTCTTTGCAGAACTTATATCAATTTAACACATCTATACTCAAATTCAATGTTGTCGATTCCATGCAGCATGATTTCCTACTAGACTGCACAAACCTTAAAAAACATGTTGTAATTTAATGTTGCAGCAAAAGTGTGTAAAGCCAACTATTTCCTACAGTTTCGCTTCTCATATGCCAGCTCAAACGCGCACACAATTTTTTTTGTACAACTGCCTGTGGTGTAACATGCTTATGGCCCACCTGATGTTAAGCAGTACTATATGCCTATTCTGCCTGCCTATAAACAATGCATTACCTCATTAGGTCACGTCCACCTAGGACACGCTTTATGTGGCATTGCACTGCGCCTATCACCCTGAGACAAAGATGTAAAGTCTCATGTGCCTGTAATTTCGCCGGCACCCATATCCTTCAAACACATACTTCAAGGTCTGACAATCAGCAACAGTTACCAATACGCAATGCATACATTTAGCGGGTGGCTATTAGCAGGCCCCTCACCCATGATTAGACAAGGTTATTTTCGTTTGTTTTTAGGATCGTGCTATACTGTTATTAGAAACAAATTCTCTTAAAACACTCCAACATTAAGCAATCCCTTTTACAAGATAGCCTCGAACTGAGACTTGCGAAGGCGGAAATGTCTCCTAAATTCATTTTCCGGTAGCATTAGCGGCCGGCTAGCCTCGCGCAATTGTCGCCGCTCTATTTTTAAAAGATTGCGGAGGCGCTCTTCTTCAGCAGCTGCCAACAAAATTGCTTCAGCCATAGTCCTGTTGAACAAATAATTGAATGTAAATAGCAGAAACTTTATTTCAAAACTCAAATAATAATATAATATATATATATATAATATATAATATATAATATAATAATATAATATAATAATATAATACTGGACACAGTTCACACAACATAACAGTTAAAAACTTCCCAAACGCAGAGATCAGAGACACTATGACTCAAGCTGTGTTCATAAAGGCAACGAAAGAGCTCCCTGCTTGATTTGACGTTTGTCATGAACATCAGTATGTAGGAAAAACTTATTCGAACTTCACTTGGCGCTACACAATACAAACTAATGACAAATCCATGAATTTCGTTC
Source organism: Operophtera brumata (assembly GCA_932527175.1). Lineage (NCBI taxonomy): Eukaryota > Metazoa > Arthropoda > Insecta > Lepidoptera > Geometridae > Operophtera > Operophtera brumata. The sequence continues at coordinate 5,983,081 of OW052237.1, read as the reverse complement.
ATTCACTGAGCTTGAAACTGGCTCATAGTGGGAAAGCCCAAGTTCACCGCTGTCACGTAGTTGGACAATTCGAAACTGACAGATTTTGTTCAGACTGGGTTGTCAATATCAAATTTGACGTTTAAATCTATGTTCAGTCGAGTTACACAATAGCACCACTGGAATGAATAGATTACAATTAGCCACAGATAGATAGATAAATATTTTTTTACTGCATTCACCTTCAAATATAAATACGGACAAGTGCGAGTCGTACTCGCGTGAAGAGGGGTTCCATCCGTGTAAGTAAACTACCATAGTAACCGCTATTTCCCGTAGAAATTTAAAGACAGGATTTTCGGTTAGGTTTTCCTGTAAACTATGAGTAAAGACCTTTATCATGTTTTTTTTTTAATATTTTAGGCTTACTAGTTCATAGATTTCTATGGTGATTTCTAGGTAGTTTTTTTTTCAATTCAATATTCAATACTGCATAAAATGGAACGCATTTCTTTATCTGTGAAATATTTTCAAGTTACTACAGAATCTGACACGCTGAAATATGCTTTTGGTTATATGTGATTTCCAGTCATTTCAATATTTTTTATTTCAGGCTATCTATACACAGATACACAAAACATTTAAACAATTAGTACATTTATATGCATAGAATGTCCATACGATGACATTGAAAAATCGTACACGGCACTATTATTACTAAGCACCTTTGCACACGCGACCGCTTGACATCTGACGATCCTGGTATAACCTGCCCCGAGAAGTTATGTGCTACACTAAAGCCACATATGGACCACCTGTAGCCAGAGAGGCATCTGGGCAATATCCCGAGACCTGGAAGTGTTAGCTGCCAGTGAAGAAGCTAGGTAAACTAGCGCCAGTTAGAGGCCCTCACTCACAGCATGTTTTTTTTAACTTCTTGAATGACGGAACAAGCAGACGTTTGGGTGCCGTCATTTTACGACCCTGGAAAATTCAACCAAGGAATGCACACCCTTGGAATTGGTGAACATTTACGGTTGTCAATTTCAGGGCTGTGTTTTCTCGGGTTGTGCTTTAATAATGTACATACACCCTAGGAAAACTTCTAACGTACATCAAATTGGCTTCCAATTACCGGGTTTTACATTATTTGGTTGCATTTTCCATGGTTGTACCACAAAATTAAAGTACGCTCCCAACACGTGCCCATAATTCACAGCCATGGAATATGCGACCTGGAAATTTGATGCCAAGGATACGTCATACATAATCTAAGCTTCGTTTACACGCACTGTCTTGTTAATCTTCAGACGAGCTTTTAAAAGATGACACAATAGAAAGCGTAGAATTATGTCACTGTCAAATGAGTGGCAGATCCGAAACAGAGCACCCCAACTTCACCTGCAGGGCTATTTTAAAACGTTAGAAAAGCAATCCGACAGTGAATTCGGAAGTTACCGACGCCGACGGAAACTCCGATAGACGCGATTCTAAAGTTTTCGATACCGAAAACTTTGACATTATAATACGAAACTTTAGCTCAAAACATTCCAACACCTATTTGGTGTGTCGGTACCTCTTCCGACAAAAACTAACGAATCCGGCAGGAAGACTTTTCGAACGTTTCACAATAGCCTTGCTGAACTTGTGCGGCACGGCCCTAGAGTATATATATAAATGCGGAGCCAGCAACTTGCGTGGGAGGTCCTGAGTGAAGCAAGACCGCGAGGCCAAGCGGAGCAAAGTGGGAGGTGGTGAGTGAAGCGAGCCAGCGACTTCTATAGCGTAGTGAAGGTCGAGTGGGTGAAGCGACACTTAGCGACATCGCGAGCTACTGGCTCCAATCTGGCTAATCCTACAATCCGGCTAATTCACAACCATGGATTTTGTGTCCATTGTCTACATGAATTACCGGGCTGTGCAATCCTGGCTATGTTTTCCATGGTTGTGAATTCCCAGGCTGTCTATAAGTCGAAGTCAAGTTTCAAAAATCATGGATAACTTGACATTGACAATTTCTTGTGGCACCACTACGGTCCGCTGAACATGCCATAAAAAGAAGAAGAAGATAACCCGACTAATTTACAAAGTACGATTAGGCTGTGAACCGTGTATGAACGTACTAGCCATTTTTAATCAACCGTATAATAGGACTCTTTTATGCTTTCTCTACACACTGGAAACATATGTTTACTCTGTCTAAAAAGTATTTATAAAAACTGGTGTAGAAAATATTTTGACAATGAAGTTATCTTCAGCATATTCAAATTGGACATGGCAAAAGGATAAAGTTCCAACGCCAAAACTTGAAAAAAAAAAAAACTGCTTTGTTTACTTTTTATCAAATACATGAATTAACAAATAATTAAAGTTTAGAATATTTTGGAAGGAAAGTAAGTATCCACATTGAAGTGAAATGTTATTACCTATAGACCCAAGTTGTGTTGATTCGTTTTTATGACTCCAATTTGTCATTTTTCAGACAACCATGGCACCCGGCAAGTCATTTGTAAAATCGTTGAATTTCGGTTTAATTTGCCGAACAAAACAGCGCAATACCGCTAAATAGTAATAAAAGCAGACCCCTTGGCAATCTGGAGGTCAAAAAATCTGGACAGAGTTGGCCAACAGGCTCAATTCTTTTAGGAAAGGAAACACAAACTCCTGATAAATGAAGGTGAGTAAGTACTCTATTTTGTTTTTTTCCCTCAGGGCCCTCTGACCGTACTCTATTTACTTTTCGGCATGTAATTTTCAAACATCTACTTATACATTTTAGTTTTTGCAGCTAAGTTCTTTCTAAAATAAGTTTTTTGTGAAAAAAAAAATTTACTGTACAAGCTTTTATACAATTGGTGATCGCAACCCTGTGCTGATTAAAATGAGCCTAAAAACGGCCAGTCTACTAATATCCCTCGAGGAGTTCCGTTGTCCACCTTCCGTCTCCATCATCAGATCAGCTCGCTGTCACCATATTTTTTTTTTTTTTTTTTTTTTTTTTTTTTTTAACTTTGATAGACCTTTGTTTGACCACGATCTCACCTGTTGGAAAGTGACGATGTGGCCGAAGATGGAGCACAAAGGTCTAGAAGGCACCTATTCACTCTAGCCTTGAAGAGACCCAGATTATAGTTTTCAGGAAAGACAGACGACGGTAGTGTATTCCACTCCTTAGCAGTTCGCATTATAAAGGTGGAACTGAAACGTTTAGTACGAATAGCGGGTATACTAATCAGGTAAGGGTGGTACCGAGCCGTGCGCCTGCTCGTCCTATGATGAAAAGGAGATGGTGGGATCAGATCATGAAGTTCCTGGGAGCATTCCCCGAAATGTAACCTATAGAAGATCGAAAGGCATGCGACCTTACGGCGGTGCTCGAGACTCTGGACCTTAGTCCCCGCCATATGTTGCTCACCTATTAGCCTAAAAGCTCTGCGTTCAATCGAGTCCAAGGCAGCAAGCTGGTGTTTGGCCGAGCCATCCCAAACGTGGCAGCAATACTCCATACCAGCCCGGACTTGTGCTTTGTACAGACTTAGAAGCTGTCCTGGTGTGAAGTAACGCTTTACCTTATTCAGGATACCCAGCTTCATGGAAGCAGTTTTTGCCTTAGACTCGATGTAGGAGCCAAAGTTGAGAGTAGGCGTGAGTGAAACGCCTAAGAGCTCGAGGTGATCACCTATAGCTACAGGTACATCTCGGAAGACAGGAACTTGGAGAAACGGACTTTTTTTCGCCGAGAAGAGACAAGCCTGCGTTTTAGAGGCGTTGAACTTGACTAGATTGGCATCGCCCCAATCGGATACAGCCTTGAGAGTCAAATTCAGACGCTGCAGCATCTCATCTCTTAACTCCAGAATTTCATTCTGCCTAGCACGCGCAGTGGAAACGTATCTCTCCACAACTGTGCTGTCGTCTGCATACCCAATGATACTGGGCATTAGCAGATCATTAATATGCAGCAGAAACAGTGTGGCAGATAGCACTGACCCCTGAGGTACCCCGGCATTTATAGCCATTTGATCCGACGAGCAGCCGTCAACAACTACTCGAATGGATCTTTCCCTCAGAAAGGCTGCGAGCCAGGAGCAGAATTGAACTGGCAGTCCGTAAGCAGGAAGCTTGCCAATAAGGCTAGCATGCCAAACCCTGTCAAAGGCCTTCGAGACGTCAAGTGAAACAGCCAGTGCTTCACCATGCTTCTCGATGGCCTCACTCCAAATGTGCGTGGCATACACAAGAAGGTCCCCAGTAGACCGATTTCGGCGAAATCCGTATTGGCGATCACTGAGGAGGTCGTTACCTTCGAGGTATGCAAGGAGTTTCCTATTCAGCACACGCTCCATACATTTACATAGCAGGGAGGTGACCGAGATAGGGCGGTAGTTCGAAGGGTCAGCACGACTGCCTTTCTTGGGCACTGGCTGCACGTTAGCGAGCTTCCAAGACTTGGGAACATCACCAGTTTTCAAAGAGAGGCGGAAAAGTCGAGTTAATATTGGAGACAACTCAGGGGCACAGGTTTTTAACACTACGGCCGAGATACCATCCGGACCGCTAGCTTTATTCACGTCGAGACTACGTAGCGTTTTGAGCACTTCCTTTTGCTGGATGCGAATTTCTTGCATAGAAGCCCCGCACCGAGGAAGGCTGGGTGGAATTTTGACAGAGGTGTCAAGACGCGAAGCCTCCGCAAATTGATTGGCAAATAAATTTGCTTTCTCAACCGCAGCGTGAGCTAGGGACCCGTCTGGTTTCAGTAGTGGGGGGAGTGAAGGGCGGCAGAAGTTCGCTTCCACCGACTTAGCCAGAGACCAGAAAGCTTTACTTCCCGCAGGGTATGCGGCAAGCTTAGCCCCCAGACGGCCAATCCGATTGAAGCGAGCCTTCCGTATCACCTTCTTGCAGGACTTGGCGGCTTTGTTAAAGGCTTTCTTCTTAATCCGTGCATCCGAGGTTTTACCGTTCCTTGCGTCAACCCAGGCTAGGTATGCCGCACGTTTTTGCGCTTCCGCGCTAGCACACGCAGGACTGAACCATGGGCGAGCATTGCTTGAAGGTGAAGCATCAGAGAATGGAATAAAATACTCCATTGCTCTTTTGATCACCTCCGTAACGGCATTCGCACAGACCGTCGGGTCACAAGAAGAAAAGCAGGTTTGCCGCCAAGGATAAGAAGCGAAGAAGTGTCGCATCTCATCCCAATCTGCCGACTTGTAACGCCACACTCGCCTACTACCTCTGGGTGAGGGATCGGGTGGCGAGTATGAAGATACAGACCTCACCACACAGTGATCAGATGAACCCAAAGGGGGCATCACTGATACCGAGTGGCGATCCGGCTCGTTTGTCAGCAGAAGGTCCAGGCAGTTGGCTGTGTGGTCCTCAACGTCCGGAATTCTGGTTGCCTCATTGACCAGCTGAGTGAGATTTAGCGTGAGTGCAAGTTTGCACGCCTCTCTCCCAGCATGGTCAGACAACTGGTAAGGGAACAGCCACTGTTGGTGGTGGGCGTTAAAGTCCGCTAGAATCACCAGTTGGGCATCAGGATAACGTTGTTGGCCACATCCGCCGCTTCACAGATGTAATTGAACAACCTGGTTGTCTCGTGGTCTCCGGAGTGCGATCTATATAAACCAGCATAGATGATTTTATCCATGCCGGAGTCCACCAAAGTCCATAGAACGGAGAAATTGGGTTCTTCGAGGTCACGAAGACGCAGACAACAAATGTCCTTCCGGACAAATAAACAGATACCAGCTTTGGATTTAAAGTTGTGCTCCAGAGCATAGCCTGGGTATGTGAGGTATGCTGTATCGGGAGGACATTGAATCTGTGTCTCCGTGAGGAATAATAAGTGTGGCTTGGCGGTCTCTAGGTGGTGGTGGACCGGATCGAGATTGGAGTGCAGTCCTCGAATGTTAGAGAGGTGCACTTGAAGCGAGAGGAAGTGCTTCCGCTGTAGAAACGACTTATTATTTTTGGACTTTTTCATGATGGTTTTAAGAGTGATAGGTTTGTGGGAAAAACGGCTGTTGAGCGAGGCACTGGTCAGCGAAAACCTAGAGATAAAACAGCAGGCTCCTGCGCCAGTGGGAGACTAGACTGGAGACTGCGGGGACGCCCGAACCCCCCCAGGAATGGCCATCGGGTCCTCTCATCCGGTCGCCAACCGGCACGATGGAGCATTCTGGGATTTTTCGCCAGGCAGCGGGGCAGCCTTTCATGAGTGGCTAACTCACTAGTTGGGCCCCCTACAACCTGCGGTCGGCCAGCGGAGAACCGTGCTTCGGATCCCGCTACCCTCCAAGTCTAGCCACCCGGCACAGTTGCACAGCTGCAGTCTCTAGAACGCACATGCTGAATCCAGCGCACGAACTGCTCAAACCCGTCACTTCCACGATGGCTACACTGGACATCAGTCCGAAACACGACAATGTCGCTTCACGGACTGGCTTTGTCCAGTGGGTGGTGACAAGCCACGGCCGAAGCCTACCACCAGAAATGTTGCTACCCGTTTGGCACCACCCAGAGATCACGTGTAGGGACGCAAGGGTATCTTCCTACGGACGCGGGTAACTTCAATCTCCATAATATTGCATTGTCATCGGAATTTGACAGGTATGCAAAATAGCAGCTCAATCGGTTGAGGATAAATGCTTTAAAATTCAGTTGCAAGATTCTACCCGGACGTACATTGCAAGATTTGCAAGTTAATTAAAAGCTTGTAAAAACAATACAAATAACCTCCTCGCGACCTCGCGTCTGCAGTTGTTAATCCTATAAGTGACATAATCATTATCATCATCAGCCTATTATGAATATAGTAGAAGTCCACTGCTATACATAGGCCTCCCCCGTAGAATTCCACTAGGAACGGTCTCTTATAATATCTTTGGTTTGTGGAGAGGGAAGAGATGGTTAGGTAATATTTTTCTTAATAAAGCTTATTTTAATTTTTAGATCATGATGTCGGAGAGGAGCTTCGCAGGCGTGTCTGCCGAACAAACACCTCTGCAACATTTAAGTCAATTGGAGTCATTGGGTCATTTGGAGTTTAGGCCAGCCTGCAGAAGCTGTCTGACCGAAGAAGAATCGGCACCCCCACAAATAAATAATTTACCATTCATGTTCATTCATTCCTAGATTCATAAGCAATAAATGATTTATGATCGCCTTAGAGTTTCAGTGCGGTTCAACCTAACAAATTTTATGAAGTTATCATCCGACAAACAATACACACCGACTTACAAACAAGACCTTGCTTAGCTGGGTCAATAAAAATACAATTTACAATAAAAACGTATAATAAATACTGATTGATGTAATTCATTAATGTAATTATAAATAATGAATAATAAAACATTGTTGAATTGTAATTCATAGTATTTTTGTTTGCTTACAGTTTATATATTGAGGGAATGATAGCCTTTTCGATTATAATACGCTTCCTCATAGTCCACTGGACGAATGATTGAAATGTGAGTCCCATCTTTGACGACCCCTGTGGCGCGGGCAAAGGTTGGCCTGCGACGCAAGAGGTTGCGGGTTCGATTCCCGCCTCGGGACAAATATTTGTGCGATCGCAGATATTTGTTCATATTATAAGATAGATGTTAGAAGAGCTAGGTTCTAATGTTCTTGTAAGTAGGTACCAAGAGGTTGCGGGTTCGATTCCCGCCTCGGGACAAATATTTGTTCATATTATAAGATAGATGTTAGAAGAGCTAGGTTCTAATGTTCTTGTAAGTAGGTACCAAGAGGTTGCGGGTTCGATTCCCGCCTCGGGACAAATATTTGTTCATATTATAAGATAGATGTTAGAAGAGCTAGGTTCTACTGTTCTTGTAAGTAGGTACCTGATTAACTATCTATACAATGTTCGTAGATCCACCGGCGTTCTACGTTCATTTTAAACGCCTTCGCTTGAATTGACGCTGGTTTTCTAGAAGCAAAACGAATCTTATTTAAAAAGTTCTTATTACCTAATGTTTGTATGTAAGTATGAATGTTCGGGTCAAATCTTGCAATATAAATTTAAACCTGTTAACTTCGACCGTTTCAGCTGAAATTTTGCATACCAAGTATGCCATTCCTGTCACGTTCCGATGACCATACTATATTATGGTGACAGCGATCACTAATTTAATAATTTTTTAAAATTTTATAAAAGCTTGCGGTTGGCTGTAGATTACACACACAGCCGCGGCCGGGCTCACCACAGAGCCGGCTGGACTCACTCGAATTAATTTAAAAACCGGCCAAGTGCGAGTCGGGCTCGCGATGGAAGGGTTCTGTACCATTATCCATAAAAACGGCAAAAAAAACACGTTGTATGGGAGTCCCCTTAAATATTTATATTATTGTGCTTTTTGGTATTTGTTGTCATAGCGGCAACAGAAATACATCACCTGTGAAAATGTCATTTGTATAACTATTACGGTTCATGAGATACAGTCTGGTGACCGACGGACGGACAGCGAAGTTTTTTTTTTTTTTTTTATACTACTTGGGTGACGGAACAAGAAAGAGGCCCACCTGATGTTAAGCGGTAACCTCTGCCTATGAACAGTGCATTACCTCATAGGTCACGTCCACCTAGGACGCACCCTATGTGGCATTGCACTGCGCCCACCACCCTGAGACATAGATGAAAAGTCTCATGTGCTGTATGTGTGTCTCTCATGTCTTAGTAATAGGGTTCCGTTTTACCCTTTGGGTACGGAACCCTAAAAAATACCAAACGGAAATGCCTTGCTGGACACGCATCCTTTTCTTGGACTGTTAAGCTACATGTAATCTTTAGTTATTACAGATCAACAATTCCCTATGATGATGTCTACCTACCTGGGCAACGTCCTTTTCACTGACAGATTTAAAGTGTTTTATGCTTAGGTGGACTAAGTAAGCTACTATTACCAGAATGCCAGGTAACGTTAAAACAGTAACTTTAACAAAGCTACCAACTCTTTTTCCTCATAATACCTTTCTTAGATAGCCTTATCTGCATTAAGGTGAATGCTCACCCTTGCGGCGCGAAATTCATTTTTTTTAGTGTTTTTGGCCCATTACAGCTCATCAACACTTGTTCAGATAGCGAAAGTTGAGTTCGCGAGAACTAGGAGACCTAACACACATGTTTTAATTGATAGTATCTCATAAATATCATCAGTTTAGCTACGATACCCCTAAACAAAAAAAAAAACACTGGTAAAAATGTGTATTTTAACATTATTTTGTTAAAATAAAAGACAAATAGTTATAATGCTGCTTGGTGCAAGTTTACATACTTAACCTCAAAACTGTCTTTATTTTTTCCTCGAAAACTTTACATTTCCTAGTTTTTTTATTTATATGGGAGGGTGTCCCCTAGCCCTTCCTTCCTTTTCTCCCTGTTCCCTACTCTCTACGGTGGTATATCATATAGTTTACCCAAAGCTTGTATTGATTCATTCAGTAAACATTTAAAAAAAACGCAATGAAACTGCTTAACCGGTTTTGATAAAACATGTCTAAGAACTGCAGCTGCAAAACCTGCTGCCAAATTAAAAAAAACTTTATTAAAATTGGTTCACTTGTTTAAGTGCCCATGGTGCCACAGGCAGACAAGAACACACATAGCGATCAAACTTATAACACCATTCTGTGTTCGTCGGGGGTTATTAAAACCGCATTGAAATCAGAACACCTATTGTACCCTAGATCCTATTCATCTTATGCTGGTCATCATCAGACCCTGGAGTCTGCGTGAGGAAGACATGTCTTGCTATCTTAATTTGAAGTTTGAACTCAAACTTGAAGATTCTGCTTCAGCAGTACTTTAAATAAATAAATAAATAAATATTGATGGACAGTTCACATAACATTATCTAGCCCCAAGCTAAGCAGAGCTTGTGTTATGGGTACTAGACAACTGATATACTTAATACAATATAATATATCATAGATAGATATTTTTTAGTATATATAGAAAATACCCAGAACACCCTGAACAAATACCTGCGTCGCAGGCGAACGTTCGCCCGCCGCGCCACAGAGGTCGTCATCACTTTAGATCCTGTTCATCCTATGCTGGTCATCATCAGACCCTGGAGACTGATGTCATCTAAAATTAACATTTTAAACTCATAGCGAAGATTCTAGCCGTAGAAAGTAAAGTAAATACCTATTATGCGCCTAAGATCCTTACCGCAGCTAACAAAAAAGCTGATGACCTTGAAACGGCTGAACCGATTTAGTTAAAACCTGTCTAAGTAAGATCCATCACTAGAAGACCTGCTTTCAAATAAAAAACCCATTCAAATAGGTTAACCTATTTAAGAGCTACGGTGCCACAGGCACACATTAAACTTATATAAAGGTTATACCCCTCTTTTAGCGACGGCGGGGGTTAAAATATACAAATACTTATTTATTATCATCATTTAGTTTATGGTTTTTCGACAGGCAAATAATTCAGTGAATTTATTTGATGAAAATCCATTTTTGAACAAGTAAATTTTACAATAGACCTTGATCATAAATAGTATAAGTTGAGTTTTTGAACTGTAGCGCTGTGCAAATATAAGGACTGTAGATTCAACGGTTTAGCTTGTGGCAGAGAGAAAGACAGAAAGACGGACAGATCAATAGGGCTCCATGTGGACCATTTGGGTCCATTGTTTTTTTTTTTGTAGTACTCAAACTCTACGTCACGTGCTCCAAAAAGGAATTCAATTAAATACATACATACATAGATACACGGCTCTTTCCACGAAGGGGTAGGCAGGGCCTCAATGGACCTCTTTTCACGGGTTTTTTGTGAAAGAGTTTGTCCGGGGAAGTACTGCCACCATACCTATTTCTGCCGCAAAGCAGTAGTGCTCGCATTGCTGTGTTCCGGTTTAAAGGGCATGGTTGCCGGTGAAATTAAAAGCATACGAGACTTTTCATCTTCATCTCAGGGCGGCTGGCGCAGTACAATGCCGCATAGGGAATATATAATTATAATAGTTTTATTATAATTATATATTCCCTATGCGGATAATTATATATCGGGACAATATCATCGAAGTTGTTGACCAGCACTTATGGCTATGTGTGTCAAGCGTCGACCTCTGTGGCGCGGCGGGCGACGCGACGGTTGGCCTGCGACGCAGGTGGTTGCGGGTTCGATGGTTCGATTCCTGCCTCGGAACAAATATTTGTGCGATCGCAGATATTTGTTCAGGGTGTTCTGGGTAATTTCTATGAAACTATAATTAAAAAAAAAAACCATGTAATGTATTGTATTGTATTAAGTATATCAGTTATCTAGTACCCATAACACAAGCTCTGCTTAGCTTGGGGCTAGATAATGTTGTGTGAACTGTCCAGCATTATTTATATATTTTATTTATTTATTAGCTTTAAGTAGAAGCTTTTTTAGCTGTAGGTAGGTCCAACTTCATCAGTGGTCAGCAGACGAAACCAACTCAGATGGGCAGCCTTTGGAAACTACGCCATATCTTCTCGTCTCAGATACCACAGAACCGGACAACGCAGGTAAGAGGAAGGCCCCACCCTATTGATCGACCAATGACATTATAAAGATAGGACGAAGTCGGCATACTATGGGGCGGTTTATGTTCAGCAGTTGATGGAAACACAATTACCGCGTATTGGATCAGCGTGATACCATAACATAACATAACACGCAGCAGTCACATACGTAGTCCTGATCACACACTATTATTCCCTATGTCCTGGGAATAAGGAACTACACGTACCATGGTACCATAACACCCAGACTACAAACACAATAATATTTGCAGATCACACAAAGATTTGCCACAACGTAGTGGGACATAAAATGTCTATTACCAACCACGCTGTCCACCAAGTTGGACGGTTAGTATATATTTTTCTTAACCAACAACCTATCTAGTTTGTTTGTTAGTAATCTCCATTTTGAATCCTAAGCCGGCAAAAACTATCTAAGGATGAATTAATGGTTTGTTGGTTGATAAACTTCTATTACCAACTGACAAACCATTGTATTATAGTTCAGGAGTTCCCAACCGTCTAAGCATGCATAAAGAGACTGCGAGGGTATAAATCGTTTCAACACAGGCTTTTTACAATTGATTATAAGGCTCTTAAAGGGTTATCCAATATAAAACTTTATTAGGTACTTTAACCTACTTCCGTCCCATTCCTAGAGGTTTCAACAAGGGAACAATCAAAATAATTGTATAATAGTCCTGGCTAAGTATATTCACAAATTATCAACTAGAAGTGCCGGAGCTGTTTACCTGGCGAGAACAAGCTAGATAAATAGGGTAAGGTAAAGTTATGAATTACTCTAACCAGTTTCGCAGGGATCATGGAACTCTCCAACCTCCTTGGTAGATAAAACTCAAAATCAAGAATACATGGAAAATAGGGATTGGTGATCTGTTTGATTCCACCCTTAGATCCTAGCCGAGATTACCTAGTGCTATTAGCTAGATTACTTAATGAGTCGGCTCCTACAGGTTTTCTATCACATGACATTCGGCGAAATTGATTCACAAAATACCCAGGTACTTACATGGAGCCCGGTGTATATATATTCCTGTATATATTCATGGAACGTCTCCCGTAGTCTCGTCTCAACGGTGTAACTATTTACTCGCTTTCAAGCATATGTAGCCAGGTAGAACTCTGGAAATCCGTGTACCTATAACGATAGATAAACAGTTTGTATATAATTCCATAAACTAACCATCTTTTCGAATGAAATCATTCATCATCTGTCAATCTGTCTGTCTTGTCCTCTGGTTAGAGCATTGCGGCCTCCTTACAGTAGTGCTCGATGCTAAGGCGCGATGAGCCCCCGTCCGTTGTGGATTCCGTTGAGATCACGATGAAAGGAAAATTCAAATATCGTCATAATATCGTGGCGCGAATAGGTACTTAGGGAAAAAACACGTTACAGTACCTTGGCTGGTAAAGCCTGGCTGGCTAAACTGGCACTGCGGGTGGCACAATCATGTTATGAGAGCTACACACATCTCACATCAACAGCTTTCCACGATCTGTTTTTTGTATTTTGGACTTCATTCGTTATATTCTTTTAGCACTTTCAGCTCAACAGTTTTTTATTTAATTTATGTTTTCACTTAATTTAATACAGATAAAACTGGAGACCTGTTTATATTTTCTAATATTTTAGTGTTATTTTTCACAAAACAAACCACCATTTTACAAATAAAACAAAATGGCGTAAATTCCGTTTTTTTTTTTTGCTTCTCATGGCTTCTGCTTTTGCCATTATTTTTGTTGATTTTTGAAGTAAAAATTAAGAATCCGCTCACCATGTAGTTTGGAGAAATGAGGTTAAAATCAGTTAAAAGAGACTGACAGCGCCACCATCGGTCAACGTGGTCCAACGTACAAGAATCCATAGTCTGCAGCGGCCAAAAACCGAAACTTTGACACATTGACTTTGACACATCCAAAGTGCAATAAGGGAACATAACCAACCTTGGGCTGGACTGTTTTCAACTTTTTATTTTAAAGTGCGAATGCGATGGGAAATCATCAACAAGCCCAATTTCGTGTGTAAGAAAGAAAAGCAAGATAACTGAAACGGGACGCCACGGGTAGTGTGACGCGTTGACACTTGACAACTTTTTGAAATTGACACTGAGCATAGCATATACGATATAGCTTGGAGGCCATGTGAATGACATTCAGACAAAGAAAAAAGAGTTCTCTCTCTGTGCTATGCTAACAAATCAATAATTGAACGAATGAGTGAATACTCATTCGTTCAATTATTGATTTGTTGACTTGTTGAAGCAAACGTGAAATCGAATTTTTAAAAGTAATATCTGAATACGAATCAAAATGAAGATAGAAGAAGTTAAGAGCACTGCGAAAACACAAAGAATATCTGCACACACCCACATCAAAGGGCTAGGCCTTGACGAGAATGGGGTTCCTATCCAAATGGCAGCCGGTCTCGTGGGCCAGGAATCCGCTAGAGAGGTAATTGGGGCTAACTTTTAGATACACAAAGCATTATTTTATATAGTCATCTGAAAATATCATCATTTCTTGTGTTGATTTATTCCATTTCTTTGTTCTTCTCTAAAAAATATTGATTTAATTTGAGGTTATAAATATTTGGTTGCTATGGATACCAAATTTGCATTAGGCAAAGCAAAATAGCATAGGGCAGATTGAGCTTCGAGAATGAGGTTTCTAATACAAAATGGATGGTTCCTTGTACTCAGATATATAACATACCTACATATTTTCCAAAACGATATTTACTTAACTCTTTAAAAGTAGGGTGCATCTATAGACTAAAAATGCAACGGATATCTAATTACGATCCGGTATCCGGTCTATCGGGCCGATTTAGGCCCTGTTCCCATTACGATACGCACAGGCGATTCAAGTGTCCTGCAAGTCTCGGAGACTAGTCGCTGCCAAGTATCTCACATACATTTGAATGCAGGCTAGTGTGCGAGCCTGCTGGATGCTCAGTATCCGGCTGGATATACCATGATATAAATATTATTATTTATTATGGAACATCAACAGTATTTACATGGTTGGGTGCTTACTGTTGCTAGTTTCAGTTATAGATGAACACATTGTGCACTATTTTTTTTGCATAAACGTAGGTAATTAAGAAAGACGAACATACTAAGGCCAATGATGGCAGATAATACATCATGCTTACATAATTACAACAAAAGGCTAAACAAGACATTGGAAAAAAAACACGATAATCATGATAACGATGATATCATAACAAGAAATGATGGAACAAGAATATGACTCACCAGATGTTAAGCGGTACCCTCTGCCTATAAGTTTTGGACATTACTTAGACTTAAAATGATCTCACCATTATTATGGGTTGGGACTAGGGCTTGCAATCCGGATATCCGGATATCCGCTAATTTTCAAATCCGGATAATGACGTCCGCACCATCCGGATAATTCGGATAGTGAAATTCATCAAAAAATAACGATAACAATCTTAATTTTAAATACTGATCCTTTCTTTTACATGTTTGTCACATATACATAAAGTACCTGGGGGACGTAAGCTAGGTGTTTGCAAAATGCGTGAAAACTCGGAAAACCGCGTTTTACCAGAGATGAGACCTAGCTAGCAAGAAATTAAATGCAAGTTTTGCTTTATTGACAGAAAAATATAATTATTTCGACAAGATAAGTGTTAACTTGAATATAAGAATAATATATAGAATATTGAATATAGAATAGTTTTTCATTTTTAATATATCTATTATGTTTTTTGGTATTTTATGATCACATTATTATTAGGGATGGCCGAACATGTGTTTCACCGAATACGAACATTCGACGAATATTCGTTAAAACTTTTACCGAACAGAATATTCGGCATAATTGATTCTCTTACGTGAACAGTATACAGTACGCATGCATCATCAATAACAACATCGTAAGGAGTAAAACTTCGCAAAGTGCGTTTGTTTTGGTTATTTTTTATTTGAAAAGTCATCTTTGTTGAGTATTTTTGCTTGGTTTAATTGTAGGGTACCTAAAAATAAGTGGAAGGAGTAGAAGTACAAGGAGATCGAACAAAAAACTTGCTTAATTTCTTACAATACATACCTGATTTCTGATTGTTATATAATATTTTATTATAAAGTTATCACTGATGCCCGAAACAGCTGCATATTTATATTTTGTTTTATATATCTTTTTTATTTGCTGTTATTGGAAATAAGGTTACAGTGTCGACAAAAACATAAAGCTGCACTGTAAATTACTTACCTACCTCATAAACATAACGCATTTAACACTCAACTCATGATAAATCATACACGGCTTAATAAAGTAAAAACTTTGAGTACCACTTTGCCGAATATTCGGCTATATCGCCGAAAATAATTACAGAATTAATTGGTTAAGTTTTTGCCTTAGACTCGATAGTCTAAGGCAAAAAAGCTGCCATGAAGCTAGGCATCCTGAATAAGGTAAAGCGTTACTTCACACACAACAGGACAGCTTCTCAGTTTATATAAAGCACAAATCCGGGCTGGTATGGAGTACTGCTGCCATGTTTGGGATGGTTTGGCCAAACACCAGCTTGCTGCCTTGGACTCGATCGAACGTAGAGCTTTCAGGCTTATAGGTGAGCAACATATGGCGGAGACTAAGATCCAGAGTCTCGAGCACCGCCGTAAGGTTGCATGCCTTTCGATCTTCTATAGGTTACATTTCGGGGAATGCTCCCAGGAACTGCATGATCTGATCCCACCATCTCCTTTTCATCATAGGACGAGCGGGCGTACGGCTCAGTACCATCATTACCTCATTAGTATACCTTCTATTCGCTTCAGCTTCCTTCTAAAACGTTTCAGTCCTACCTTTATAATGCGAACTGCTAAGGAGTGGAATATACTGCCGTCGTCTGTCTTTCCCGAAAACTATAATCTGGGTCTCTTCAAGGCTAGAGTGAATAGAGCATTCTGGACCTTTGTGGTCCATCTTCGGCCACATCGTCACTTACCAACACGTGAGATCGTGGTCAAACAGAGGTATATTAATGTTTAAAAAAAAACGGTAAGTTTGTCGAATTTGCGGAATACCGAGTATAAAACGAATATTTGGCCCATCCATAATTATTATTATGATAGTAGTTTTAATTTTACCACAAAGAGCTACCGAATTGGTTAAAGTGTTTCATATTTAAATGGTGGGTGAATGTTGGTTTAATTTAAACATGAATAAAGCTATCTTTAACCATCATTTTCTTTTACATTATTTTTTTTAAAGCTTTTTCGAAATTATCCGTATTATCCGAATTATCCGGATATCCGAATACTAAAGTTCACTACTATCCGTATTATCCGGATAGTAAAAGTTTACGGATAATGCAAGCCCTAGTTGGGACATTTGGTGCCCTATTATTGAGCTCAGGCTTGTACC
Organism: Operophtera brumata; assembly: GCA_932527175.1. Taxonomy (NCBI): domain Eukaryota; kingdom Metazoa; phylum Arthropoda; class Insecta; order Lepidoptera; family Geometridae; genus Operophtera; species Operophtera brumata. The sequence goes on along the minus strand of OW052237.1, from coordinate 5,966,164 downwards.
CTCTGCCTATAAGTATTGGACATTACTTAGACTTAAAATGATCTCACCATGATTATGGGTTGGTACATTTGGTGCCCTATTATTGGGCCAGGGTATTTTGGCTTTGGGCTGCCATTTCGCCAGTCTTGCCATCCTACTGCTGCACCACTCAACAGGTAAAACTTGTATGTTTTCATTCATCAGGCTGCTGGACTTGTTGTGGACATGATTAGGAGTAAGAAGATGGCCGGCAGAGCCCTATTGTTGGCTGGGCCCCCAGGAACGGGGAAGACTGCTATTGCCTTAGCTATTGCCCAAGATCTTGGTAATAAAGTAAGTATCTTCTTCTGATAATAAAACTATGGAATTCAGAGAAACAAAGATTTAAACTATTATTGTCATATTTGATACAAGGATATGTGATTTTGCTGTGGGATGTCCGGTCTAAGAACAGAACCCTTTCTCATGCTGTGGGGATTGGCAGCATCATCCACCTGTTTCCACCAATATCCAATACTGAAATTACCAATCTGTCTGTCAAATGTGATGATTATGGCAAATCCCCCCATTGCATTCTATGGGGAGGCCTGTTCTAGCAGTGGATGTCTATAGGCTGCTGAAGATGATTTATTTTTTAGGGTTGATAGGATCACCCTGGTGGTCAGGTCAAGTTTACCATTTACGCGATTTTGATGAAGGCTTTGTATAGATTGACACTAGGATAATAGGACTAGTGCTGGACGAAGATTAAGGTCTTAATAGGAGCTTCATCGATTCTAGCACTGCCGGGCCACTGTGCGGCACGTTTGCTTGGCTTGAGTCCCAACCAATTTGCTGTTGATATGAGTGTAGTGAAAGGGTACACCTACACTTACCCAAAATCCTGATTAGTTTCTAAGGACAAGCTCATGTTTATATATTGCCTACAGTTAGCTATTTATTGAAAAAAGATCTTTTAAATTTTGATACATATTTGTTATTGTTTGTAGGTGCCATTCTGCCCAATGGTGGGCAGTGAAGTCTACAGTACTGAGATAAAGAAAACTGAAGTGTTGATGGAGAACTTCCGTCGAGCTATTGGTCTGCGTATTCGAGAAACTAAGGAGGTGTATGAAGGAGAAGTTACCGAGCTCACACCGGTCGAGACTGAAAACCCTGCAGGGGGTAAGTTGTGGAAATTTACCTTGTCTCGTCATTAATAAGCTTAGGTAGCATAGCCATATATTACTAGTGTAAGGACAGGGCGGATGACGTGATAAATGACGGTCAGTTTTTCGGTGCCAAAATCGTATTTAGACACCAACAATAGCCAGTCTGAAAAGCAGAATCTAGCGACGCGTTTTTTCTTATAATAAATAAATTAATAATGCTGGACAGTTTACACAACATTATCTAGCCCCAAGCTAAGCAGAGCTTGTGTTATGGGTACTAGATAACTGATATACTTAATACAATATATAACATATCGATAGATATTTTTATTATACATAGAAAATACCCAGAACACCCTGAACAAATATCTGCATATCGCACAAATATTTGTTACGAGGCGGGAATCGAACCCGCAACCTCCGGCGTCGCAGGCGAACGTTCGCCCGCCCCGCCACAGAGGTCGTCAATGCTCCAAACATCTATGCAACGTCTCCTCTTTAATTATTTTGGGTCTCTCTTTCACTAGCAGTATTTTACAGGTTATGGTAAGACAGTGTCTCATGTGATCATTGGACTCAAGACAGCCAAGGGCACGAAACAGCTAAAACTGGACCCCACCATCTATGAATCCCTGCAGAAAGAGAAAGTGGAAGTTGGAGACGTCATATACATTGAAGCCAATTCAGGAGCAGTGAAGAGACAAGGACGGAGTGACACTTTTGCTACGGAATTTGATCTTGAGGTATTTAAATTTTAGAGTTTGAGAAGACAGATGCGTTTACGGTTAGTATTACGATAAGCTGCGGTAAGCTAGCGATATGTCCTGTTGTGACCCTATATAAATCTGTAAGATTTAAATGTAGGTATGTGGTCAGTTCTGTCAATGTAAACATTTGAAATCACGCGCTAATTTGTATTTTTTGAGAAAAAGGCCATCTTACACTAATGTGGTTTTACATCAAAGGCACATACTCAAAATGCTAATGTCAAAACTCAAACTGAAATGTCCTAAAGGGAAAATTTAAAGCCATGTGATATTCAACACACCACATTGAGCTCAAATGGATTACAGCTTGTTCACCACTCTTACCAGTCCTGTATCCTAAAGTGCTTAGCATGCTCCCTTTTTGCTTAGTAAATAGGAATAAGCATTCAATTCGTGACGGGTGGCAAATCCACCGCCGCATTTTAGAATCATCATCAGTAGCCTTTCGACGTCTACCTACTGCTGGACGAAGCCGTCCATATAATGCAATGAGGGAAAATACATTATCAGCACTCTTGGCAGGCGGATTGGTGATGGTCTGCAGCATCCACCAAAAGCATGCACCTGCATCGTAAAAGCTTTCTAAGGGATAACACCAGGGGATGCCCTGGTGTTATCCCTTAGAAAGCTTTTACGACGTCCACGGGAGGAGACGTGTGGGGTCGGACTAACCTACTAAATCGATCTAGCCAAATCTATTTCTAAACGCCAGGTGTGAGACCACTTCCTCTACGAACCGGGCGGCCCCATTATAATTTTAGGATTTCTATTACAGGCTGAAGAATATGTCCCTCTGCCAAAAGGGGATGTCCACAAAAAGAAGGAAGTGGTCCAAGATGTGACACTCCATGACCTGGACTGCGCCAACGCCAGGCCCCAGGGCGGACACGACATCATGTCTATGATGGGGCAGCTGATGAAACCAAAGAAGACTGAAATCACTGGTACGCCATCAAGATTTTCCCTAAAATGAGTAATTGCACACTGCTTATCATCCCCAAGGGAATGGAGAAGGTGAACCCAAATAGTATAAGATCCGGCCTAAGTTATGGCTGGACATCTCTCTCTATATGATGGAATTGGGTTGCCTGCTCAAGTGCTGCTGGGAAGTGTGGCAGCGTTTGAGCACGCAACCTAGGTCCATCATGTTGAGAATACTTCAAGCTGTGTCAAAGTCCAGGTGAGTACCGTCATCTCTTAGGCTGGATCTACTAGTACTATAATGGCTTATTATATGTTGCATATGATATATATGATGTAGTTATGTTGTAACGAAATCCACATTTTTAAGATGCACTTTTCATGCTGCTATTTTTGCTTTCAGATAAATTGAGGAAAGAAATAAACAAAGTAGTAAACAAATACATAGACCAAGGCATAGCTGAATTAGTTCCTGGTGTACTGTTCATTGATGAGGTTTGTACTTATCTCTACTGGTTATTTGTTTTCAAAGAGTTAACCTCAATCAAATTTGTTAAATGGTATGCTTTTTTTTTCAGGTCCATATGCTAGATATCGAGACATTCACATATCTGCACCGCGCTCTAGAATCCGCCATCGCTCCTATCGTCATTTTCGCTACCAACCGAGGCAAATGCCAAATCAGGTATGAGATATTCAAATAAAGCGCGTATTACAGTATCTAATTTTAACGTACTAGGTAGTAAGGAAGGTTAAATAGCTGTAAGGACGGTAAGTGCCCTAACTAGGGTGCTCGGTTGGGCCCAATCTACGAAGTAAGTTAGGGCAGAACGACGCGTGAGAGAAAGAGACAGACCAATTAGTGAGTTTGGTAAGAATAAAACGAAATCTAATGTAATTTCTAAGATAGAGGTTACACGCTCAGTCTGGGTCAGTCTGGTCCTTCAGTCTAGTTAGAATGACGCAATGGAGGCTGAGCACTGATCAATAAACAACTGACTGTAGGCTCCGCTATCTAAACGGCGACTCACGTACTTTTTATCAGTCTGCTGTCAGTCTAGATTGTCCGTGTAACCGTTAAAATTATCCATCATTCTGGCGTCAGTCAAGTCAATCCAGACTGATGGACCAGACTGACGCCAGACTGCGCGTATAACCTCTATCTAATGGTTTTCGTTCCAGGGGCACTGAAGATATCATCTCACCGCACGGAATACCACTGGATCTCTTGGATAGATTGCTCATAATCCGCACATTGCCATACAACAAAGCTGAGCTCTTACAGGTACGGATATTTCTTTCACAAGTAGGGATGCATCGAGAATGCTTTTACGCTTGTAGGCTGAACCTATATATACAATATGGCGCTTCTGTTGGCCAATCAGACACGGATAATCCTTTAAAAGATCGGAGGCCTATACGCTTATTCATTTGACGCCATTTACGTTATTATTAACAACGTAAATGCGTTACAATGCGTGCGCATGCGTAGTGCGTGCGTGTGTTACGTTTTATTTATTATTTTACAAGCTTCGACTGATTGAGCTGACATTTGGTATACCTATCAAGTTCCGTGACAATAAAATATGATAGTGACAGCGAGCTGATCTAATGATGGAGACAGAAGGTGGACACCTCGATGGATAAAAGTAGACTGACCATGTCTACTATTATCCATCACGCTCATTTTGATCATCACACGGTTCCAACCACTAATTACATAAAAGCTTGTACAAAAAACGATATTTTACAACAAAAAAATTGAACTATTATGAAGCCTTCTACAATTAACTTCGAAGTGCCCTAAGTATCTATACACCACTATTCCAAATGTATCATAAAATAACCTGGATAATCAGTATTCGATAAAGATTTAATCTACGCAAAAAAGTTACCAAATAACAATTTCCAGGAATATCCATATAAACTGGGAGCAATTGGTGGTGCATGCTACTAGATTACTGCACTACCAAGTTATTATTTCGACGCGTCACGCGTCACCGTACAAACTCAAGCACGAGTATTATGTCGTTAAATTTATTCAGATTTTGTAAGGCAAACAAATATTCATATCTTTTTTAAATCCATTCGAAAAAATAAAACTTTACGCAGATTAAATTTGTACCAAATACTTAATATCCAGATAATATGTTTATGGTATATTTGTGTCTAATTTTGTGTCTCTGTATTTTATAACTTTTTTGTACATTTATAAAGGGAAACCGGTATGATTCACATACCGGTATGCTAGTGAAGGAAGCAGCAGGTTTTTTGTTTTAACATCATCCTTTGTTATATTTTGTCTGGAAGTTAAGTAGTAAAGTGTGGTTTAAATTTTGTGAATTTTATTTAAGATCTTGAAGCTGCGTGCTGCGACTGAAGGTATCTCTATTGACGAGGAAGCTATTGCAGCTCTAGCCGAAGTGGGCGCTAATAGTACCCTCAGGTGAGTGTGTGTTTCAGAGAGTACCCTGACCGAGGCGAGTGTGTAATTGAAGTAGTACCCTGGGTGTGTATCATTAACATCAGAAGGTAGGAAGGGCTCTGCGTGGTTTTCTTGTGTCCGATCTGTCGAGTCTCAACTAAATCTGTCGTTAATTCCATGGAGCCGAAATAGGCGCGATGAGTGTAGATGCTCACAAATCACAAATCAATGAGAACCAGTGTTGCGATGAGGTCAGTGCTTTTTCGCTTGCAGATGGCTCCTGTCCAGACAGAGACTGCTATGTGTAAAGACTGTTTTATAAATATTTAAAAAAAACTATACCCGAATTGTTTAGTATATTTTTATGTTGCCATAATCACCATGCTTGGCAGGCGGATTGGTGATTGCAGTATTGGTCTTAAGTACTCCGGTGGATGGTGCTGGCCATCCCCTGGCGGACTACGCCAATCGGGTCTTAAGACATTCACGGGAGGAGACTACTAGACTCGACACACCATGGTAGTAGAGCAAATAGTAAAATGCGATGGTAGCCTAACGGTTCAATAGTGCAACTCAGAATCCAACGATACCGGCTTCGATCCTAGCCTCCGCACCAATGACTTTTCTAAGTTATGTGCGGATTTCCATCGCTCTGTGCTTCGGAGGGCACGTTAAGCTGTCGGTCCCGGCTGTTTAGTACAGGCAAATTAGGTGATTTTTAGCAAAAGTGTGGAAGTAATTAGATGTAGTCACAAAACCTTTTCTAATTGTTTTGTTTGGCTTGAAAATCACCTCTAATATAACTTTCAGCAAATTCACCCCCCCGGAACAGGGTGAAATAGGGTGAAAACCTTATAATACCCGTAACTTAATGGGGAATTTAAATGTAGTCGGTGCAATTTGGCATACATTTAAGACCGTTATGATCTACATTTGCACCAAGTATTTTTTTAATCCGACTTACGGAACATACCAAAAAAAAAACATTTCTAAAAAAAACTTTTTTTGTGTATTCCGGCTCGGGGGAAATTGAAGTAGTCGGTGCAAATTGACAGAATTACCCGAAAAATAGGCCAAATAAATTACCAGGTTTGCACCTGGGTACCTCACACGGAAGTCACTTTTTCCATATTTTATTGTCGCTCTACTTCGGGGAAATTTCAGGCAATTCTGGAATTTCACTTAAACTTATTCATTTGATTAGTACTACATTCGCCGGTCATTTAATACTGGAATTTATATACGGAACATGCATTTTTTAAGTATTATATATGTAAGTTCAGTGCGGTGCTAAGTAACTAATATATATACTGTGGCGCTGCACTGCTTACACTGGCCCCCGACCGCGGGGTGTATCCGTATTGATCCCAGAAAATCATCCCACGAGCTGAAAGTAATAATAATTATTCCGGATTCATACCATTAATATTCATTTCATTTTAGAGTCCGTATTTATCCCACCTAGAAATACCTACATCTAAAACGAGTGAAAGTAACGTCAGCAAAAAAATATGTTATTATGGAACATCTATTTAGTTCATAAAATTGTCGGTATAAAATAATCAACAAAGTAATAATATATACAGTGTGTGTAGAATCGGTTTTCTACGCTTTAAAATTTTTTTTAGACGATGCTGATTATGTATAGAGCAAGAAGGTCGCCATTTCGAAAATTTATTGTGATGATTCGCTGAATACTTGCAATGCTGAAAGTTATTATTTAGTTTTATTTACGATTGCACTTAATCTTAAAAACTAGAATTTCGCATTAAACTGTTTAAATTGAATTTCATGAATGATCCCGTAAAAGATTCTCAATCAAATTTACATGATAAATAGCTGACATAATGACCAAATTGTTAAGATAGGTTTGGATGAAAAAGTTTATGTGACTTTATTTTTAAAATGTCCTTAGAAAGTAAGGGACTAAACAGAATTTTTAATTTTCCAATATTTTTAATTTTATTTCAATGCAATGGTTCGTGCTGTGGATTTAAATGCATTTTTTTTGTTACTGTTTCGATTACTTTAAAAATCAATATCTAAGGTTTACTGTCATCACAGAACAAAAATAAGTATACAACATTTAAAAAAAGTGGAAGCCATTTTTTATTTTTTTTTTCCGGAATATCGCGGACTAGTGTAGAAATCGTTTCAGAGAATAAGAATTTTACAATTATTTATAACATAAGCTTTTAGATAACATCAATATCCTATACAACGAGCAAAGATTCGTATATTATATAAATATTTGTAATGGCACAAGAGGCAATTGAGATAACTAAATACAGAAATTTCAATAGAGAAGATGGTTTTCATTTATCTGGAGTATGGAAGCCGTGGTGAGAATGTGTAAGAATCAAAAAAGTGTGGTACCTGCTACGCGTCCGGATACCGATAGTGTTGTGTGTCGAGTTAAGGTGAAGTGTGACAATGAAACCGATGGTAGTGGTATCGTTCATAATAAAAGAGTGAGAAAGAGGGTAGATCGATATATCTGCCAATAACATCTACTCGCAAAGACATTAGTTAGTTCTCCCGTGATCAGGTACGTTTAGAATACGATTTAAAAATATTTTTTATTGCACTTAATCCAACCTCATACCGAATTTGTGCAATTTATAAATAAAATGTGCAATTACTAAATAAATAACGAAATTCCGATAGTAATATCGGAATTCCAATATTGAGATTTAATATCGGAAATCAGTATAGGAATTGAAAACCTTCCGATATTACATGCCCTAAACGTGACAAACAAGCAGACGGCCCGCCTCATGTAAAGCAGTCACCGCCACCTATGGACAACACCCACCGTATTGCAAACGCGCTGCCTACCATTAAGAGCCCTATTGATATATCTCTTGAATTTACCCATATTGTATAATTTATAAATATTTGTACTATCTGCAGATATTTGTTCAGGATGTTATTTATGTTATGTTATATGTTTTCTTTGGGTATTTTCTATGTATAATAAAACATATCTATCTATGTAATGTATTTTATTAAAGTATATCAGTTATTTTGAATCTATAATACAAGCTCTGCTTAGCTTGGGGCTAGATAATGTTGTGTGAACTGTCCAGCATTATTTATTTATTAAATATTTATTGATGATGGTGACAGCGAGCTGATCTGATGATGGAGACGGAAGGTGGACAACGGAACTCCTCGATGGATGATAGTAGATTGCTGGAAAAACTCCACAGGTTATTTATTTTTACTTCTTTGCTTATATCCCAAAAATTACACAGGCTAAAATAAAATTAAAACTAGTTTTGAAACGTCTATGATTGTTTCACTTTAGTACCCTTTCTTTGGCCCCAATATCTTCTACAACCCCCGAACCAATTTAGCTCATAACCTTACACAAATTGTACTTATACTATATACCCTTCTACCAAATTGTATAAAGAATACTAGTTTTATAAAGAATATATCAACAGTTCTCAAGTTATCTTCGGACAAACATACATACATACGAACGCCAATTATTAATAATTTGCATCCAACAAAAATATATGAAAATGATAGTAAGTCATTTTTCTGTCTGACTAATATCCATTGTTAAAGGCCGTGGCGTGGTATGAATCCGGACTACATTTTGCGATTAATACGGACAAATATACAATTTTATTATTCGTGGGATGAATACGGCCTACATTTTGGTATGAATCTGCACCCCACCCACGCCGTTGATTTCTTATTGAGATCTATTATTTGGTAGTACTTCCGGTACGAAATTTGTGTTTTTTTTTACGTGCGAATGTGGTAAACTGATAGTATATACCATAGTAAAATTTGCACGACTACATAAATTTCCCCCGAAGTACAATTTACAAAAAAAGAAAAAAAAGTATGTTCCGTAATTCGCTGAGGTGTGCAAAACTAATATAGTGTTTATAATACTTATAGAAACCTTATGTAAGTTTGCACCGAGTACATAAATTTCCCCCGAGCCGCAAACTAAAAAAAACGAATTCACAGTGTTTCCCACTATGCATGTAGTTTTAATTAAAATCCATAACGCACTAAGACTGTCTCTATAAGTAATTGAACTTGCACTTAACATTTTTTTGTTTATTCAAAAGTTAAAATTTTTCAAAGTTTGTACCTAATATTTAAAAGTCTTCCGTATGCGCCAGAAACGGTGCAAACCTAGGATAAGCTTCTATTCGTGTCATCTATCGATTCCATAAGAATCCACGACTACTCGACTTAGGGCCACACTTTTTGCTAATTTGCCTGTACTAGTTATTGATTAATAGCAGTCGATAAGCCATGTCAGGGGCCCTCGGGCGGCTTGACAAACTCCGACACCAGAGGCCAGCACTACCTCATACGAAACGAAACGAAACGAGTAGAGCAAGAGCAGACCAGCATTTAGAGGTTGCAGGGGTTTACTAAACGTGACGCGGAGGGAGCGCGCCGTCTGTGTAGGCGGGCGCAGCTTTGAGTGATCACCTTGATAAAGACACACGAAATCGAGTCGAAACCTGTCGGTGTTTACACCGATACCTATAACGCCTAACGGTACGTGAAAAGTTCACGTTTTTATAAAATGAAAGTCGCAGGACCTATGCCTAGGCCTATGTCTAGTAGTGGACTTCTGTAGGCTGATGCTGATGGCGGAATTGGTCAAGGCATTGCCAATGAGAGGAAATTAAATGAAATGTAATCAGTTTCTTTGCTAAAACATGGTAGGATACATGAAGGGCCTTATTTTATAGTGAGGAGCACATGTTCTTGCTTCACAAGCATGCAAATGTTTTAAAATAGGTACGTCTCTATTACATACATTGATTAAAATAAATACCAATAAATTCATTAATAATTGACCTCTGTGGCGCGGCAGGCGAAGGTTCGCCTGCGATGCAGGAGGTTGCGGGTTCGATTCCCGCCTCGGAACAAATATTTGCGCAATCGGCAGATATTTGTTCAGGGTGTTCTGGGTGTTTTCTATGTATAATAAAAAATATCTATCTATGTAATGTATTGTATTAAGTATATCAGTTATCTAGTACCCATAACACAAGCTCTGCTTAGCTTGGGGCTAGATAATGTTGTGTGAACTTCTCCAGCATTATTTATTATTTATTTATTTTATTTATAATACTACTAATCAATTACAATATTGTGGTATCTGAGCTAACGAAGCAAATAAAAACAACCTGGTCCAAATTATATATAAAAAAAATAGATTCATAAATAACAATAGATTAATTAATAATTAATTTAATTTACAATTGACACGTATTTTTATTTTTTTTAATATATGGTGCAGACAATGTGTTCAATTTGGCTTGTAATTGATGGGTTACATTTTGATATGAATGTTGTAACTATAGATACGCAGCCCAGCTCCTGACACCGGCGATGCTGGCGGCGCGGGCGGACGGCGTGCAGCGCATCGCGCCCGCGCACATCACGTCCGTCCACACGCTGTTCCTCGACGCCAAGTCATCGGCGCGTATCCTCACGCAACATTCCGATAAGTACATGAAGTAGTTTCTATAGCCGTTCTCTTATTGATGTCACTTTAACAATATGTGATGCAAGTGCTTCAGTTTATGTCAACAAGTTCATTTACTAGTAGTTCTCCGAGCAGTAGACCTCGCGAGCACAAACTTGTATAAAGCTATGCATCATGTTGATCCATAATGATCAAGCACAGATACTTTTTTTTATAAAAAGTTGCATTTGCAGGAAAATCTAAGAATTAATTTCTTGACTTTTTGAATGCAGAACTTATTATTTTCAAAATCGAGCCTACCCATCACCATCAACTATTCGATAACTCCACGGTTTCAGACGTTGCCTAAGTGGCCCTGTTAAAAAAATCACCTGTATATCTTACCCAACTCTTGACCGATTTTATCCATATTCGAAATTCTTGTTTAGAATTGAGTACTGATTCCTTCTACCAAATATTATCAAAATCGGCGGGTAAATGGCGATGCAGCAAACTCCCCCCTTTTTTTAGGAAATACCCCTCAAATCAGAAATCGCCAATGACAAAACAATTGTATGAAATTTTAGAACCTGTATATCAAGTTACGTCAAGATAAATAAGACCTGTACGTACGCGAGTACCAACATACAAACATCCGGACAGATGAAATAAAATTTTGCTAGTTGTTACAAGGACTTCGCGAGTTCCCAAAAGTTGAGTGTTTGTGAACTGATGATTCTGGTTACATATGCACCCATTTCCACCATACATAGCTAGACTATCAGCAAACACCTTCTTTGATTAAAAAACCCAGCACCCGTTCTGGAGCTACGTGGCAACAAAGAACCATGCATACATACATACAGACCGATAGACAAACCATGGCCTCAATAAAACTCCTCTTTTTAGTCGGGGGTTAAAAAAATCATCTGTGAATAATGGATTAGAAGAGAATGGTACATATAAATAGACACCATTGGATGTATGGAGTCTGAAACTTACTTGTTTAAACTGACTGTGAAACTGAAGCTCTTGCATTATAATATTTAGAGTTGGTATTTTACCAACGTGCGTGTTTTTTTGCACTAGTTCACTTTGGAATGCTCAGCTGCTGTTTTTGTTTATATAAGATTTGTTATTCGTATTCCGGGAAACTGAGTCCCTATCAAATTCGAACTCTGAAAATAAGCTGTCATTACTGCTATAATTGATGTGATATTTTAGTAGGTATTTTGTTATGAATAAGCAATTTAACTGTCATAGTTTTGTCCTAGGAGGATCTTTGATTTTTATTTAGTTGCAGACATGTGCTTTAATTTAGCAAGTATTACTAAATATCCAAATGTATCAATAAAGTCAGGGAAGGAAAGGCGTATATAATAAATAAATGTTTATTATAAAAAGTCTCTTATTCTACTAATGTTCGTATAGTTCTAATTTATTTACAAAACGATAATTATTTCTAATCAATTCACTTTTACTACAGAAGTCATACACCTATTCCACTGGGTTCTACAAAAAATCTCATAAAAAGGTGCTACGTATTTACAATTTGCATAGCAATCACCTCAAAAACATTCAGTCATTCACGTTTTATTTGAGTTTGATTCGACATCAGTCTTGAAGAAGGGAATAAACCTGCCTTCCATTTTGGGAAGCGAGGTAGTTATAGACGCGTGCGTTGTAGTAGGAGGCGTGAAAGTTGGCAAGTCTACGCGTAAATCCGATGGCGCTGCAGTATGCCGGTACAACGCTTCAAACTGCATCTCTTCAGGGTACGAAAGCGACTTGATCTTCCGCTCGTCTCGAGCGTTACTAGGGTACACAATCATTATCTTCTCATTGCCCTCGCTTTGTAAAGCGACTGAAGGCAATGCGGTGCTCGCGGAAACAACTGGTCCTTGTACCACTTTTAACATCTCCGTCGGTGCTGGACGAAGCTTCTCCGTCGTCGTCGTGCTCAAAGGCGCTACTGTGGTCGTACTTGTAGTTGTCGTAGACACTACAATAGGGATATCAGGGTCTTCTGGCGTTTCCATTTCGCGCTTCTCTCCAGGCGGGCCGACTGACCGCAGTGATTCGATTTTCATCTCCAATGTCGGGGTCGGAACTGGCACTGAACTAGTGACGTTCATGTCTTCCATTGGTATGTATCTGGCGGTCGGTGTGGGAAGCTCGCGAGCCCCGAATATTGGCAGTCGCGGCGCGTATGCCGACACCAGAGGCAGAAGTGTATCTCTGGCGTATCGTTCTGCTCTTGAAATGAAAGAAGCTAATCTAGCTGGTAAGAATTGTACGGCAAAACTAGATTCCTCTTTTTCGGCTCTATCGTCCGACGTCATGGAGTCATAGGTGGGGGTAGTTGACATATCATAGTTTTTGGCTTTGCGTATCAAGGGCGGTTGAGTAGTAGATTTTGGAGGCTGTGTCGCGCGTAAAACAGGTTCTGATATTTCGTGTCCATCTGGATTGTCTGCTCTTTGACGCGGCGTTTTCCTCAACCGCGGTCTGAGTACTGGTTCCGCTATTTCGACTAGTCCACTGGGTGCTGTTTTCGTGTTGGTCATCCCGAAGGCTCGGCCGGTGTTCTCTGCCTCTCCCGTCCACTCGTATGTATCTACAAGAGCGAACGGTCGCTGCGGGGGCTCTTCGGACAGCTCGTTGTCCAGATCGTCCCGGATCACGATGGGTGCCTCTCGTTTGGTAGAGTTCTCTTTTGTGTTGACTTGGGTGTTGTTCGTTCCATTGAACGACTGATCATCCGGGGGCACGACACAGTCTCCTGGGTACAGCGGCAGTTCCACCGACTCTTCAGACAGTAACTGCAGTCCTTTCTTACAAAATGACGACCTGTAAAAGAGATACAGTTGTTACCAATGCGGTCACTCTTCTCCTGATGTCGTTCCTATTCCTTGTCTCGTTTTCAAGATCACTCACGTTTTAGCAAAGCTATCTGCAATCAGCAACTTGTCCACAAGTATGGACTTGACCCCAGCGCTCAGCCAGCCGTTGTAGGCTGCGTAGTGGATCGTGGCTCGAATGGGCACCCCCAGAGCAGGGTGCGGCACGATCACTCTAGTGAAGCGAGCGCCGCCGTTCAAACTGTCCTCGCGTCTGAAATCACGTTTACAATAAATCGTCAAACGAAACATCGATAATGTGCCCAGCGCTGAGACGCTTCGGCGTACGTACTCTCGACTAATAAGAGGTTAACATGTAGATTAATAAAATTGAAGTCACAGGTCATTTGAGTTTTTTTGTCATGCCAGCTTCCTCATTATGTTTTTCTTAACCGTTTTCAGCAACTAGTAGTTTAATTTACACCTGAAACCAGGTTATGAACCCACGCATGACCTGTGTGCAGAAGGTATGGTTCACTATCTGGGCTACCATTGGTCTCCAGGAATACGCGTGTTCGTTCTGCCTTACTTGGTCATAGGGAAGGATTCGTTGAGGCCCGAGTCGCCTTGCAGCGTGAGCGTCACTCGGCCGAAGTTGGACTTGTCCGGAGCCTCGTTGCCAGCCCAGATCGACACGTGGTATTGATGAGCTGAAACAAAACAAAACCAGAGTTAGATATACCTTATCTAATAACCATATCAACTCAACTGCTGGAAGATTACCACCCCCGCACATCCTCCCCGTTAGAAGGACATAATTAATGTGATCCAACCACCATCATCCACTGTCATCCAACAATCGTACATGACATGATGGATATGGCTGCCGGTGAAAAAACAGACACATGAGACTTTCAGCTCTATGGCTCAGGGGTGGGGGGGGATATATTTATATATATATATAGATATATTTATATAGATCGAGGTGGACGTAACCTAAGCAATATTCCAGTTGTAATAGGCAGGGGCGGTCGCTTAAAATCAGGTTGCACAAATGCCAGTTCCAGCACTATATAAAAGAGTTACTAGAAAGACTTTGAGGCTACCATGTTTGTTGGCATATTTCAGTGTGTTATAACTTACCACAGAAAGGTTCCTCCTCCCTGGTGAGAAGGTAGAGCTGCCCGCGTCCTAGAGAGCGGTCCGCGTAGTACCCCATGTTCCCGCATCGCCGCTGGCCATCGCACGGGAAGCATCGACCCTGAAAACCACAAATCACTTCAAAGTCTCATACAGATGTACCGTATATGTGCAACCGCTGCCTACAAATCTTCTATTCATATGGGTCTCCTATAGCCACCTGCCTGGCTTATATAGGTACTCATTTTCACCTCCAAACCGCCCATGCAACTAGAGTTGCGATTTTTATAAGTAAGGTTCCTGCCCACATGCAGAGTTACTTGTAGCTGAAAATTGCGGATAACTTTGTTATTTTGTTCAAAATTTTAATTTTATAAAACTATGACTATGTAAATATATCTCTATTACATTTAAATGTAATCTTGTTCCTTTGGTAGTCAAGTATACCTGTTATGCAGCATTCCATACGATAGTTTTTACAAACCGCGGGAAATGTTTCTGGAAAAGTGTTTTGGTTTCCCGCGGTGTTGAGGAGTACTTTTTTATTTTATTTTATATCAGGTTACTGGATTATTGGGTAATTCACGTGAGTAGCAACAGTCGCAAAGACTGTCAATCGAACCACAACAACTGTTCGATTACCACACATACGTTGCGCCTGGCCGACTCAGTCATACAGCCGATCCTATATACCTAAAAATACACCAGTCTTCGGATGGCTTTAGTGCATTTTTTTTGTATAATATTAAAATGTTTAATGATTTCGATGCAGATGCTTAGATGTCGATGCGGATTTTTGTTCCAAGTCAAGTGTAGTTTGTTTCCACTCACCTCCAGGAAAGTATCGTAATTAGCACAAGGGAATGCTGGGAAGTGACACTTAGGGGACACGGAGTCCGTGAAGAACTTGTAAGCCCTGCGATGGTTGCACAGCGACCGCCCTTCTACGGACGCCGCTGCCCAGGGCAGGAGGTCAGATACTGCACCGACGAACCTGGAATCACAAGTAAAAGGTGCTGTGACTATGAATGAGCTGAGAAATGCGAAATGTGGACCGATTCACACGTCGAACTCGTCGATTGATAGCTAACTTCATGTCATCGGTTCTTTCTACGTCACCATATGTAAGGTCAGCTTGAGCCTGAACCGATGGTAAAATAACTTGCAGAGGCTCATTTCATGCACATGTCTTCGAATTTTTGGTTCTAGATCATTTCGGTTTCCTCACGATGTCGTCTTTCACCGTTTGAGAGTGAATAATGGACGATTTCCTTATAAAGCCCTGCTCCTACGACCGTATTTTCGAAACAATACATCAAAACATTGGAGCGTGGCCACACATTCATTTGTCTTTGCATTATCAATGTTTTTGTTTTCCAAAGTGGACAGAATATATGTTTTGTTTTGATGTTTTTGTGTATTGTTTAGAAAAAACAGTCGCAGGAGACACAGCTTCAGATATACTGCCAAACAGACATCTCTCATCATTCTGGAGCATACTCCAGCCTAAATTATGGAAAATAAATTCCTCAGTGGCATTGAGCATCAGACTGGATCAATTTTGAGGATAAAAGGACCTTTTGCAGCCTTCCGTTCGAAAGTAAAACAATAGTAAATATATTTAACAGGAACTCCCGTGCGGCACTCTGTCGCCATTTGAATAAAAGGCCAAGTGGCCTAGCCCAGTGACTGCGCAGTGCTAAGCCCGCATAGGGAAAAAATCCCCATTGAAATCGATAAGGTCGACGATCTTTTATGTCTAGGCGCGCTCGTCTTAGAATTCGAAGAGTTTCTAAAGTAAACTTACAAATTGGAGCACCCGTGCTGCACTCTGCCGCCATTCGGAAAGAAGTCCACGTGGCCCAGTGGCTGCGCAGCTCCCAGCCCCCCAAGGATGAGGGTTTCACCATTGGAATGGATGACGTCGACGAACTTGGCGTCGGAACGGTCCAGGCGAGCTCTGGGGTCTTGGAACTCGAAGAGTGGACCGGCTGGGTCTAGACCTGGAATTGCATTGAAGAATCTATTAAAAGACAAGCATTCTAAAGATTTAAAAGACCAGTAAGGTGGAAAAATTCGATAAAGACGTCATCATTTTTTTTTTGTATACAACTTTATATTACGGAACATGCAGATGGCCCACCTGATGTTAAGCGGTACCCTCTTACCCACTACATAGTGGGAAACCACTGTTAAAAACTAGAATGAACGAAGAACTCCCTCAACTTCCGATCTGTCGTGGGTTCAAATCCGGGTAGCGCACCTATGAATGTTTCTACTCGAAAAATATATGTGCGTAATAACGAAAACGTCTGGGGTTCTGTGAGAAGAATGTGTGATTGTTTGTGCTTGAATGTTGACATATGTTATTTATAAATATAAATAAATAATCCTAGTTATGTAAAAGTTGTCTGGTAGGAAACGGCTTAGAAGAACTTATGATACGATGCAGAGCGGTCACACACAGTGTACTAGGCTAGCAGTATCTACTTTTCACATCAGCCACAACACGTCGTGGGTCCTCTTCGTGCTTGAGAAATTAAATTGCAAATTTAATTGAAAGAAAATTGTGACGATCGTCTGCCTCCATACGTTGGCCGAGCGTTTGTGACGAAGCAGGCCAAGGTGCTGACGTCACAGAAATGGATTTCGAGACCGTAGCGTCCGCTGCTATTTATTTATTACAAGGTACTACATAAATGTTCACAATAACAAAGTTATTTTAATTTCCTCGGCTCCCATTTGCAGTTTTCAGCTTGTTAGAGCTCAACTAATGTGAAGCCTAGAGGCTCCAAATCTTCACCCAGCCTGAAGAGGGGCCAGCATCTGCGTGTTAGAGACCAAAATTGATCTTTTAAACTTACCAGTGATTCGGCTGATGTTCCGTAATTCAGATCCCGCGAAGCCAGCCACGTGAGCTCCCAAACTGAAGCCTATGAGATGAATGTCTTCGTACCTCAAGTCTATATACTCGGCTAACCCTGTACAGATAAAAAGTTATTTAGTCAGAGAGAAATGTGAGGAAAAGTGCAATCGACATTATTCGTCGAGTCGTATATCATAACACACCCAACAGCCACATACATAGTGCTGATCCCACGCTAGGATCCCCTGTGTCGTGGTACCACAGTTATTATACTGGTATATTAGTATATAATGGCCGTGGCAGAGTACTGGTCCAAAATAATTTGACAGAGAACCATCGACGCGAAATAAGAAGCCACCAGTATGGTGTGAGCTCGGCCATGGGCTCGCGTGGTCCTCCCATGGATTCCAGTTTAGTCCAGGGTTGAACGAGGTCTTTTATGCGATCAGCGTTGTGCTGCTACAACACAACAAATGCTGAGCTGGACGCCAATTTGTGTCAGTGATGCATGGCTGGTACTAAGAGGCACAAATTAGTTTTATTTTTCTTTGTTTCTGTGTGTGTGTGTGTGTGTGTCTTTTAGTGTGCAATATTGTTGTACTCATGTTGTTGACACAAATAAATGCTATTTCTTTCTTTCTTTCTTTCTTTCTTTGAAACCTTCCTGGGAACATCTTTGGTTAGAAGGAAACACCGTAGTGGCTCGTTCCAGCGGCACTAGATCTCAGTGCTACATGTCTAAGAAACATCTCTAGAAAACCTGCTTTCAAATAAAAAACCGCATTCGAATCGGTTCACCCGTTTAAGAGCTACGGTGCCACAGACACACATAGCGGTGAAACTAATAACACTCCTCTTTTTGCGTCGGGGGTTAAAAACTGAACACGACTCTCAAGGATCATTTGAAACGTCAACCTTGTGTCAAGTCTCAAGGGAAAGGTGGCGAAAGGGCGTTCGGTTTATCTCTACCTGGTTTTGAACATGAACAAACCTTGCAACAACATCGCTAGCTGTTTGCCCACCAGCCTCGTATTGGCGGCTGCCCGAAGATAATTCGGCATTGTGGCTCCGCCTTCCCAGTCCACGCATATCACATTACACTCCTCCTATAACGAAGATTTTGTTTGTCAGTACATCTCCGTCAACCGTCATTACAAGAATGAATGACCTTCAGAGCTACGTTCGTGAATGTTTCCTACTTGTAACTGCCGAAGATCATTAACATAAACATGCTAGTTATAAGATAATTACCGGCTTAAATTACCGAAATTACATCTTGCGTAGACGAAGTTAAAGAAGGCCAGTAGAAAAACAATCTTTTAATTATGCAAAAACGCTCACTAATAATGATTTGACCTTTTGGCTTCAATGAGGAAAACTTGTCTGTAAATTATGTTAAAATTATCTATACAAAACCTCTCTTTGCTTTGTTGCTCTCTGCTTATAGCAAAGTAACAAGTAAAAGTTATTAAACCAGACTACGGTGAATCGAAAACCGGTGAACTTAAATAGTTTCAAGTTCTATGTTTTTTTAGTACATTAGGTACATTTTCATGAACCAATATCTGTAATAATTAAATGTACCTACCTAAATAAAAATCTCAAAAAACTGTGAATTTACTCCTCTTTTTTTGACATCCCTCTCTCGATATGATAGCAAACGGGAACTATTTTTTTAAAACAAGCTTTTTGGAAATTAGTCACCAGAACCGTGTGTTGATCAAAATAATAATAAATAAATAATAAATAAATAATGCTGGACAGTTCCCACAACATTATCTAGCCCCAAGCTAAGCAGAGCTTGTTTTATGGGTACTAGATAACTGATATACTTAATACAATATATTACATAGATAGATATTTTTTATTATACACAGAAAATACCCAGAACACCCTGAACAAATATCTGCGATTGCACAAATATTTGTTCCGAGGCGGGAATCGAACCCGCAATCTCCTGCGTCGCAGACCAACCTTCACCCGCCGCGCCATTGAGGAGAAAATTAGCTCAAACACGACCAGTCTACTATTATCCATTGAGGAGTTACGTTGTACATCATGAGATCAGTTCGCTGTCATCAGAATTAAAGGTGTATGCAAAATTTCAGCAAAATCGGTTAGAGGAACTGGTTCAAAATTCAGTTGCAAGATTTTTCCAAACATACTAACAAACGGGTATAATTTAGACGGTCAACAAAAATATTTTTAAGACTCTAAGCCTAGGCACCAAATAAAATAAACACCGCCCAAAAAAGTACTAAACGGTTACCAAAATGGATAAATGGTCACCAAATTCTGTTAGGTTAGGTTAGTTTAAATATATATTATTTAGTCTAAAGTGTATTTTAAAGTCGTCCATATATTTTTATGGCAGTCAATAATACGAAAAAAAGGATTTATTTCATAATATTTTTGAAACGTAATTTGGTGACCATTTATCCATTTTGGTAACTGTTTAGTACGTTTTTGGGCGGTGTTTAAACACAAGCCCTAACAAACTAACAAGTGAAGTTAAGTGTAAGCTTGTAAAAAAAAGATCAGAGACCTCCACATTTTTGGAAGTAACATCCGTCATATTGATTTTGTAGTACCTAGCGTATGTCACCCGGAACATATGATAATACAAACATACATACGCTGCTCCCGTACATACTTATACACACATAACCCGTCCTTTTTTTGCTTTGCCATAGTCGACAAAAAAATTACATCTACTGGCTTCCTGACTCAGCAGGAAGTTGGGTATCTGAGTCAAGCGCGTGGCCGCATTTTGAAACGCGATATTGCATCAATGCCCGCCAATATCAGGTTTGAGAAGTGAGAACCCAATACTAGGAATAACTGTTACTGAGAGCTTACGACATCCGTCGGCTTCGCAGTGCATTTCAGAAAGTCCTTGGTCGAAACACAGTGCGCGTTGACTGCACTGGATATCGCATTGCTGCTTCGGTGTGCGGGCAAGATACAGACAAATGGCATAAAAGTGATTGCTGGTGAAATCACGTGTTTAATCCCGTCATTTTAATGGATGAAAAGTATTTTATATGAAATTTAATATATTAGAAAATATATCTCGAGTGGGTTGTCTAAAAAAATCCTGTCCAGACAATGATCAATAAAAAAATACTTTTTACTTTTTTTAATAACTGTGATAGTTGAAATTGATGATGTATTTCTGTTGCCGCTATAACAACAAATACACAGAATAAAATAAATATTAACATACAACAAACGTGATGTTTTTGCCGTTTTTATAGATAATGGTACGAACCCTTCGTGCGCGAGTTCGACCCGCACTTGGCCGGTTTTTATAGATAATGGTACGGAACCCTTCGTGCATGAGTCCGACTCGCACTAGGCTGGTTTTTAAATTTTTAACGAATCATTGTCTGGGCAGGAATTTTTTAGACAACCCATTCGAGATATATTTTCTAATATATTAAATTTGATATATAAAATACTTGTCATCCATTAAACAGATGGGTGAAGGTCGTTTCTAGTGCAGATCCTCTACTATTATAATCCTCGCAGTAAAGAAGATTAACTTACAACTGCCATTAGAGCAGAGCGCATCTCATACACCCACACGTTGTCGCAGTTGGAGCCGAAGCCGTGCACGATGATCCGCGTGGGACGGTTCGAGTCAAACGCACGAGCCGCCCACGACCACGCCGCGGACATGTTGCTTGCTGACACGGCAAGGAGGGGTTGGTCGCCTCTGAAATTTTATAAATAGTCTTGAAGCCGTGTCGCGTATAATCATTATATTATGTGAGTTCTCATCAAGAACCACGATAGTTCTTTTTATTAACCCCCAACGCAAAAACGACGGGGTGTTATATGTTTGACGTGTCTGTGTGTGTCTGTCTGTGGCATCGTAGCTCCCGAACGAATGAACCGATTTCGTTTTTGTTTTTGTTTGAAAGGTGATTTTGTCGGGAGTGTTCTTAGCTATGTTTGATCACAATCGGTTCAGCCGTTTCATTGCGTTGAGAATTTTTGAAATTTTTACAATTTTAATTACTTGTTTGGAAAGAGCATGTCAATCAAACGTGAGTTTTTAACGGCAAGCTGGTCCACAAAGTAAAAGCAGTCGATTGGTTGGTTGGTGAAAAGAAGTGTTAGTGAATTGCTTGTCAGTGTCAAGAAACCAGTCAGTGAAACCATGCTACAACGCAGTTCCATCTTTATTCTATAGGTGTTATATAAGTATTCTTACAATGCCTGCCGAGCTGGGCAGCTTCGCAAGAAACGTGAAAGGACCTGGATCCGCTAAAAAGTCTCCGTAGCAAATACTGCCTTGAGCTCACCATCCAGCCACAAGGAAGTCCTACCATCGATCTGTGATACCTGCTAACTGTAGAGTACATGAGGAACTGCGTGTTCACTTCCTGCGGAGAGCTGGGCAGCGTCTCCAGGTACGCGAAGGGTCCCGCATCTTCGAAACACCCAAACTCTCCGTAGCACACGCTGCCCTGAGATCTTTTGCTCCTGAAATAGAAAAAAATACATTAGTAGGTATAGAGAGCTAGTGACATCCATACATTATTAGAGTCGTTTTCGGCCCGTTTTTTTAGGCAGAATCGAATTCGGCTTAAAAAATCTTATAAAAACCCATGCGTGACCGGAATGCTGGCTTTTATTTTGGTCAACGAATAAGCATTGCCATTCAGCGTGGCAATGCAGCCAGCATTCTGGGCACGTTGCCATCGGGTGACGGCTTGCTGATCTAATGGTAGGTTTTTATTTTAGTTTTGTTTTATTGTCTTATATTAATTGAATAAATAAATAATAAATAAATAATGCTGGACAGTTCACACAACATTATCTAGCCCCAAGCTAAGCAAAGCTTGTGTTATGGGTACTAGATAACTGATATACTTAATACAATATATTACATAGATATATATATTTTATTATACATAGAAAATACCCAGAACACCCTGAATA
Organism: Operophtera brumata; assembly: GCA_932527175.1. Lineage (NCBI taxonomy): Eukaryota > Metazoa > Arthropoda > Insecta > Lepidoptera > Geometridae > Operophtera > Operophtera brumata. The sequence goes on along the minus strand of OW052237.1, from coordinate 5,943,670 downwards.
AATATCTGCGATAGCACAAATATTTGTTCCGAGGCGGGAATCGAACCCGCAACCGCAACAATAAATAATAGTTGTTTTCTTAATACAATATATTAAAAATCTTTAGAATCAGAAGGCCAATTGTCTTATATTTTTTAAAACGACGTTCATTGCTATGTAGACGACAGTACTGGTGACACTTTTTACACGGGCTGTGCCAACATCCCTCGTCAAATTGGAGAGGAAAGCCGAAGGCAACTTGTGTCTGACATTGAGGGTATATTAACCAGAGTCTCCGATTGGGGAGGGCAAAACCGGATTCAGTTTAACCCTACAAAGACACAAGTTTGCGCGTTCACTGTTAAAAAAAAACAATTTACTGTAGCTCCACAATTCCAGGACATTCCCCTCACCATCTCTACGAGCATTGGGATTCTAGGCATCGACGTCTCTAGCGACGTCCAGTACCGTAGTCACTTAGAACATAAGGTCAAGCTGGCTGCCAAAAAGCTTGGTGTACTTAACAGAGCGAAGCTGTACTTCACTGCGGGGCAAAGGCTGCTTCTCTATAAGTCGCAAGTCCGGCCCCACATGGAGTACTGCTGTCACCTCTGGGCAGGAGCACCTGGCTACCAGCTTGGACCTTTTGACTCGGTTCAAAGGCGTGCAATGAGAATCGTCGAGAATACCAAGCTCACGAACGGTATTGAGCCCTAAGTCTGAGGAGAGACTTTGCCTCTCTCTGCGTGTTCTACCGTTTGTATAATGGGTTTTGTTCCGAGGAATTGTTTGACATGATGCCTACAGCAACCTTTTTTCACCGCACCGCTCGCCATCGGCAGAGGATTCATTCGCACACCTTAGAGCCAGGGTGGTCCCGGACTGTGCAGTTTCAGAGAAACTTCCTCCTGCGAACGCTCAGGTTGTGGAATGATCTCCCTGCTGAGGTTTTCCCGAGCGACTACAGTATGGGGTTCTTCAAAAGGGGTGTTTGGAAATTTTTAAAGGGTCGGCAACACGCGCGTTTGATTTCTCTGGTATTGCAGGCGTTCATAGGCTACGGTAACCGCTTACCAACAGGTGGGCCGTAAGCTTGTCTGCTAACTTGGTAGTATTAAAAAAAAAAAAAACACTGAATTTGGCCGAATTGTGACTATTGTGAATTGAATGAAAATTGGTATTCAGCTCACTCTTAGTAAAATTTTTGTTAAATTGCGATCATACTAGAGTTTTTTTTATACTACTTGGAATGACGGTTCAAGCAGATGGCGCACCTGATGTTAAGCGGTACCCTCTGCCTATGAAAAGTGCATTACCACATAGGTCACGTCCACCTAGGACGCACCCTATGTGGCATTGCACCGCGCCCGCCACCCTAAAACAAAGATGAAAAGTCTCATGTGCCTGTAATTTCACCGGCAACCATACCCTTCAAACCGGAACACAGCAATGCAAGCACTACTGCTTTGAGGCTGAATTAGGTATGGGCGCAGAACTTCCCCGGACGAACTCTTTGACAAAAAAGCTCTACTACTACTATTCTAGTATGATCCTAACTATATTTTGACCTATTTGTTTTTACGAGAATTGGCCTTCTGGACCTCCAGCCTCATGAGACGTATTTTTTATACACAATAAGTTATAGAAAAAATGTAGACAAACAATATAAGAACTATCAATTCCAAACAACGAGAGTACTCTTTTGAACCGACTTACAAGTAGGTGCGTGAAATGAATCCTTTTCTGATAACAATCGGCTATTGCTCGAAAGTATAGTAATCACGAGTCGATGTAGGTAGAGTGTGGAAAGTGTTAGTGGCTGTCGATATTCAAATACACTTCTCTTCTACGTATTTTTGGCACACAGTTACACAGTTTATGACAGCAAAAAAAATATCAAGTTAATCTTCATCATATTTTCAAGGGCATGGTAGATCCCAAAACAAGATTTCGATAATTTTTCTCAATAAAAAAATCGTGACTAACCACTACAATGCGCTTACCTACAAGGAAAATATTAAACGTAAATACACTAACGTACATTTATAAAATCAATAAAAGTAACAAATTAATATTATTTTAGTAGATTTATGTTTTCTGTTACGCAGCAAATATTTCGTGATTTTCATTCACTTTTCGTTGTGCGAGCGCTATTCTGTCACTTTCTAACTTACCTGAATTTTACTGAGTGACGGAGTTTGGTTGTTGTCTGTGTCTGCCTCTTAATACTTTCGTTCGGTTTTTTTAATATATACATTGTGCGAGTAATAAAGGAAGTGTCGGAAACTTTGTATCTTAGAGTCAATCTTTTCTCATGAACTTCCTACCTTTGTTTGACTTTTATGTCTTGTTATAATATCGGAAGAGTACCTACATATTAGAGTATGGCGTCTTCGTGCTAGCTAGTGTTTCTATTTTTATGGCATAGGTACTTAATCTTCGGCATAGTAGCGTTAGGTGGAACGAAAACATACTGGGTAGGCAGGAACCGTTTTACCAATAGACTTCAAAAAATAGATTCTTATGTGGTCTGTATTTTTAACCCCCACGAAAAACGAAGGAGTGTTATAAGTTTGACGTGTCTGTGTGTCTGTCTGTCTGTCTGTCTGTCCCATCGTAGCTCCCGAACGGATGAACCGTTTTTTTTAAAGGTGTATTTGTCGGGAGTGTTGTTAGCTTTGTTTGATCAAAATCGGTTCAGCCGTTCAGCGTTGGGGCTTTTTTAATTTTTACAAAATTAATTACTTGTTTATATAATACGCTCATCGATAACTCCGCCGATTTTGATGATTCTTTTGCTGATGTATAGAGAATAATCCCGAGGTATTCCCATGTAAATTTTGTTCATGAGAGATTGATGCTTTTACCGTAAAATCTCTTGGAATCATGACTTGTTGTAATATTTTTTGGGACCGGTTTAATTTAGTTTTTTATTTGAGACAGTTGTAGGTGGAAAGTGTCATCCGTAGTGAGCAAAATGACGTGAGTACATGAGGATCTGATGATGGAGTGCAGAAACCGGAAACTTTTCAACGAAGGACTTGCTGTCCTTCGTTGATTTAGTTGTTGTTTTAGAAATCGCATGGGAATAAATACTCTTACTACTTTTAGAAGTCGGTTTTTCCCCTCAAAAAGTACTTACTATTGTTTCTACATTGAAGTAGGTAATTTTTGTATATTTTTAATTGTTTGTATTTATTTTACTTAATTATGGAAGATACTTTACCAACATTAGATAGAGTGCGCGTCGTGTAAAAAGAACGCTGGAACGTATGAAGAAGTATGACCGCCAGCGTTCTTTTTACATGACGCGCATTATACCTACTTCCAGTAGGTACTTATATGCAGCGGTGTGATAGGTTAATAAACCACGAGCTCTAGTATAGCCTTTTTAGGGTTACGTAGCCAAATGGCAAAAAACGGAACCCTTATGGATTCGTCATGTCTGTCTGTCTGTCTGTCCGTGTATGTCACAGCCACTTTTTTCCTAAAAACTATGAAGAGCTATGCTGTTGAAACTTGGTAAGTAGATGTATTCTGTGAACCGCATTAAGATTTTCACACAAAAATAGAAAAAAAAACAATAAACTTTTGGGGTTCCCCATACTTAGAACTGAAACTCAACATTTTTATTTCATCAATCCTATACTTGTGGTGTATCTATGGATAGGGTCTTCAAAAATTATATTGAGGTTTCTATTTTTTTTTTAAACTGATTATTTTGCGGGAGAGACTTTTCCAAAGTTGTTAAATGTGTGTGTCCCCCCCCCTGGAACTTCTAAAATAAGATAATGATAAAACTTAAAAAAATATATGATGCACATTAACCATGTAAACTTCCACCGAAAATTGGTTTAAACGAGATCTAGTAAGTAGTTTTTTTAAACGTAAACCATCCAAGAACTTTTATATTATGTTACTTGATGCTACGGAACCCTTCATGGGCGAGTCCGACTCGCACTTGGCCGCTTTTTTATTTGTTGATTTAATTACAATCAGCTTTCTCTTTCATTCTGAGACATAAACCCACGAGTAAATAATTACACCAGTTGCGTTGTGTCAACAACTAATTCACATCTATAGGTGCACGAATACGACGCGAATCTATTGAATTTGCACAATAGAAAGTCCATTCCAAGTGAAACCAATGGTAATGGTGAAAGCATTACTTTTCGGCACCGTTCAACAAAGAATAACACAATTTAAATGCTCAGTAAATTAATAATTGACTTTGATTTACCTCCATTATGTTACAATTAATAATAATAATAAATAATAATAAATAATGCTGGACAGTTCACACAACATTATCTAGCCCCAAGCTAAGCAAAGCTTGTGTTATGGGTACTAGATAACTGATATACTTAATATAATATATTACATAGATAGATATTTTTTTAATACTACTATGTATTGATTCTTCTGTTTGACCATAATCGCACTAGAGCCTGTAATCAGTATTACCTAAGCAATTGCCATAGACGTATGGTGTAGTGTATGTAACTCTGATTTTGTATGGAGACTCTGATGAGCGCCCCTTGCGGACACTTTGGGAACCTCAATTTCCATACAACAATCCGTGTTGCACTATACAATACTACCGCTTTAATTTCTCGTTAAATCTTTGTGGTCGGCGACTACGTGGCTGACGATGCAGCACGAAGGCAGAGAAGGGTTAGAAGGGATCACTTGATGCATTTTAAACAATCTCCCGCGAACACTCAGGTTGTGGAATGATCAGAGGTTTTTCCAAGTGACTACAGTATGGGGTTCTTCATAAGGGATGTTTGGAAATAATTAAAGGGTCGGCACCGCACGTGTGTGCCTCTGGTATTGCAGCCGTCCATAGGCTACGGTATTCGCTTACCAACAGGTGGGCCGCACGCTTGTTTGCTATCTTGGTAGTATACAAAAAAACTCACTATACACTCCAGCTATAGAGTAGGTGTGACAGCGCTTCTCCGTGCCTAGTTTTCTCGTCGCACGCAATCACGCAACGCATGCTTTTTATGCTTGTTGGGTTGCATTAATACCTTGTCCGTGCTCTCTTCTGCTCCCACTGCTCCATGGAGTCCCTGACAGCGAGGAGGTCGGCGCCCCTCCGCTCGTCCTCAGCCTCCTGCGCCGCTGTCGCCGGCCGTCCTGCGCCACGCCATGACTCTAGCTAATGTTGATAGTGACGACACTATACCTTGTCCGTGCTCTCTTCTGCTCCCACTGCTCCATGGAGTCCCTGACGGCCGCGAGGAGGTCGGCGTCTCTCCGCTCGTCCTCTGCCTCCTGCGCAGCTGTCGCCGGCCGTCCTGCGCCGCGCCATGACTCTAGCTCCGCATCTATATGACAAGAATAATTATAATCAAAATAGCTCTGTCAGTAGTTACCTATACTCGTATAATGCAGGGCCTATGATGCGGTTACTGAAATTGTTTTACCAGTCGCGTACGTACCTACAGCTGAGTGCAATAAATCGGTAACCCACAAGACTTGCAAACAACCGAACAATGAAAATGACGAGCGATGTTTGCTAATAAAATGTTGGGTAAGTTAATGGTTTCCGAGTTGTGTGGCGCATTCGAAACAGCTACTAAAGGTGCGCTACTAGGTAACCTGAATGCTGCCATTCGTCTCCGGGTAGCTCTCCACTTTTTGCGGTGTAATGTGGCCTTAATATGTCAGCCCGTTGTAGGGCAGTACGTAGCTTGCAAGTAGTCTCAAGACCCACTATGGTCGAAAGCAGGCCGCTCCCAGACAAAGAATGATGAGAAACTCGCCGACCAACCTACTTCAATGACAAAGCTGACTCCTTATTCAGGCAGACGGAAGAAAGAAGTTTGTAATTATGATGACCGTTATATGCGGTTGACATACCAATTCATTTCTGGTACGTAGTAAAGACGGCCTCGCACGAACTTAGATGTTCAATGCCACAAAATACTGTCCTAAATAACTGAATTGTCACTCTATGTTGTGCCATTAAATTATTTAGTTTTACGTAATTTCAGCAAGATGGTCCTTGGCAAAGATGAATTTGTCAACGCTGCAATTACGTAATGCACATTGTGCTTTGTTTGCTCGCCATATTACTGAGAGACACTTATACCTATGACCGTCCGAAGTTAAGTAATAGATGCTGCCTAAAATGTCTTGTAAACATTATGGAAACCTCTGACTAACTTGGTGTTACCTAACAAAGCCACACATGGTTACGTACCGACTTTCTTCTTTCCCAAATAGGAGACCTAGATAGAAACATTGTACGAACGATTGATGAACCTTTGAACGATGAACGATTGAACCTCGTCGAGGTTTTATTACCTTTTCTTAACTTTTCGAGTTACTGTTTTGCGGTTCGATATCTCTCATAACGAACCGTAACGCTACAGTTTGGCGTATACTTACTGGCCCAATCGCGCTATTTTGAAACGTTTTAAACGTTCGAATGTAATTCTAAGTTTAAACTATTTATGTCCATTGATGGAAGTACCTAATTAAAACATAGAATTAAAGATTAACCTGTTATATATTTATACTAGCCGTAAACCCGCGACTTCGTACGCGTATATTATATTATATTTAGGGCTTAGCAAATGTGTGAACAGGAATAGCGCTGGACCGCTGAGTCGGAGTGTGTATCGCTTAAAATTTCCATTAGATGCGTGCTTAGCCGTATTCTAGAGCTTTGCTCGAGCATTTATTATCCAAGTAACTGTCAGTCAAATCGTAGCTGTCATACAACTCTGCAGTTACGCACTACGTCCGTTCCGAATCCGTGAAAATCATGAAGTTATAGGTAAATCCCAAATTCAAGCTTCTTGGTGAAAATACGGTCCGGAGTAGTCGTAGAACTCGCGCATCGGAGCTGACACAAACACGTTATGAGCGCTCTGCGAAAGTGGTGGGGTTGATTGCACATGTGTACATTCGTGCATTCGCTATACAAAGACAAACCCAAAAATGAATACTGCGCATTGAAGGTCAGCGCTCATAACTCGTTCGCATCTATACCTACATTATTAGGTACCTACTATTTAGAAAATAAGTTATAAAAGCCGTGCTGGGTATTTATCTGAAAATATTTCCAAATAAGTGATTTTACGGACGCTACGCCGCGCAGCCAAACAAAATTTTTATATACGAAAGATGTTTTTATTAAGATTGAATTAATACCAGATGAGCTGCAGCTGCAGCGATACCTTCTCTTTCACTTGGCATTTTCGAATGAGAAAATAGCATCGAATCGAATCACGCACCCTAACAGACGGACACGCACTATAGGAAGAGGCTCGGTGCGGTGTGTGGTACTTGTACTAATATTTATTCTGGGGCGTGGCTGACCGGTGCGGCGCGCCGGCGCGGCGTAGCGTCCGTAAAATCGAGTAGTTCCTGTATGATCCATTGAGATTGATCCATTGGAGCTTGATCGTCCTGTTTGATCCATTCGTGGGAAGCCATCATAACAGAGCTACCTAAGAGATTCTTACGTCCATGAACATATAGTACAGACACGGGTACAGTACTACGATTTGAGTTTTACTTGAACAAGAAATGCTTCTAGAATAGAATGTGAGAGCCTGATCTGAGTAGGTACCTAAGGTGCGGTGGCTGTGAAACCAAAGGTCATCTCAGACCACCATCCAGTGACCGTTATCTTCCATCATTGGGATTGACAAGGTTTTAAAATGTTAATTGTGATTGTATAATTTGTTGTTGTAATACTTACACCTAGCAACAGCAAGCGAGATGAGAGCCAGTAGCACGGCGAGCGGCCGGCGGGCGTGCGTCGCCATCCATGCGGCGCGGCATTCACGACGACCTGTCGACAACACGATCACCTTGTACCATTGATGTCACACTTTATCTAACTACTAGACTATGGGCCGCGGCTTCGCACGCGTGCTGACGGTTTAAAAAGCAGTCCCCCCCTGCCACCCTTTCCCCAAATCTGTCCACACACCAAAAAGCATCAACATCCGCTCTACCGTTACGGAGATGGGTGAAACTACACATATAATACATAAAACAAAGTCGTGTTAGTTACACCACTTATAACTCAAGAACGGGTGAACTGATTTTGCTGAAAATTGGTGGGGAGGAAGCTTAGAACCAGGAGATTAACATAGAGGGGAGGGTAGGAGGGGGGGAGTTCACCGGGGGCTACCCGTGCCACAGAATAAATATTAGTACAAGGTGCGGAGCCGGGGCGAGTCGCTAGTACATAATAAAGCGAGCGTAGCTGCGGGCGGAAGCTAATAAAACATAGCCTATTACTCAGGGATAATGTAGCTTCCACTGTCCTGGTAGGCAGTGTACGAAAAGGAGTTAAATTTCAAAAAATTGCATAACAATAGAGTGTAGGTACCTAGTGGAGATAACCCCGTGTGAGTGAAATAGTTAATAATAATAAGAATTAGTAGTTCCGGAGACCCCTACAAACTTACAAATTCCATACAAACTGTCAATGTCATAAGTGGCTAAAATTATTACAAATTGGTAAAACATCATTTTTAGGGTTCCGTAGTACCCAAACGGTAAAACGTGACCCTATTACTAAGACTCCGCTATCCGTCTTTCCGTCTGTCACCAGGCTGTATGTCATGAACCGTGATAGTTAGACAGTTACAATTTTCAGATTATGATGTATTTATATTGCCGCTATAGCAAGAAATACTAAAAAACAATAAAATAAATATTAAAGGGGGCTCCCATACAACAAACGTGTTTTTTTTTGCCGTTTTTGTAGATAATGGTTCAGAACGCGAGTTCGACTCGCACTTGGCTGGTTTTTAAATTCAGTGACTAAGATATCGTATCTTTTGATACAAATTGATATCAGTCTCTATACACACAGGGTTAAACAATTCGTGCTGCTGACTGTACGTAGATAACTGCTTTATAATAACCGCCGGCTTCCCATTTACTAACAGCTAAATAGCTGCGTAGCACAACAATGGCGACGATCATAGCCTGCTAATTATGTCATTATCGCGAATATCCTGGTACTAGCATAGAATAGGTAATAAATAATGTTGTGTGGAGTTCCCATGCGGCTCTACGCTGCGTAAATATTACGACACAAGCCTTTGGAGGATGCTCTGTGAATGCAAATATTGTGACTTAGTCAATTTTACGTAATGTGTCATGGCAGATACATTGGCAAGGAGTAAGGGTCAAACAGCAAACTAGATACATATCATCCTTTCAGCACTGCGTGGCTGCCATCATCCTATAAACTAGTAGTTCGCGCCGAACTGAGACCTCGCCTAACTCAACGACTCTCAAATTGTGTTCGTTTCAGAAATCACCTGCCATATTTCATGGCGATTGGATCAACGGTTCGAAAGTTATCGTCGAACGAGCAAACATAGATACCCACACACCCACAAACATACGAAACGACCTCGCTTCGCTCAGTCAATTAGGAGCGTGTTTTATGTGAGGTGAGGTTCGGATTCGGATGCGGTTACGCACGCGTGTGTAGTTACACATTTTTCCTTTAAAATGTTTTCAAAGTACCGTGAGTCGAATATTATTTTATTTTCTAATATTCATAAAATCAATACATACATACTCGTAGACACACGCATTCTTACCCGAAGAGGTAGGTAGAGCCTCAATGGGCCTCTTTTAACAGTGGGTTGCATCATCGTGGAATATGCTAAACTCAATGTTCTATATAAATATATAATATACATCGCAGGAGGCAGATATGATGTCAGGGTGGGTTACAAAAAACCTAAAGATTACCTAGTAAATGAAACAAACTTGAAAATTAATTTATTACTAGCAGCTCCCCGCGGTTTCACCCGCGTAAGTCTTGATCCCGTGGGAATATCGGGATAAAAATGTGCCTATGTGTTATTCCGGGAATCCAGTTATCTCCATTCAAAATTTCATGCAAATCCGTCTAGCCGTTGCAGCGTGAAGAAGTAACAAACACACTCACACACACACACAAACTTTCGCATTTATAATATTAGTAGGATTTCTGACGTTTCGAATGCTTTGCAGCCTACGTGGCCGCAAGTAGACATTACTACCTAAAGATTACCCTCATACTTAAAGATGTTTATGAATACCTAGTAAATTGCCAAGTTAGCTTTTATCTTAGTATTTCTAATACGAACCGTTTTGTCTTAGATAACTTTGAATACCTAACTATGTAGCATGTAGGTAATATAACGATTGTGGCGAGGACTTGTAGCGTGACCATTGAACGTAATGAACGATGCGTTATTTATCTTTAGAAAGGATTTATGAATTTTGCACTCATGCTGGTTATGCTTGAGAATATTTCCTACACTATAAAATAAAACGGGTAACTGATCTAGATAGATCTCGTTGCGTAAATTACAAAATAATTTGTAACTGATTTTTATAAAAAAATTACAGTTGCGTTGTTTATCGCTAGCACGGCTGAGTTGCTGCGCCATGATCAGATGATCACGGGAGGAATAATAACCACTAATCATGGTAAATATCCTGTTTTTAGTGAAAATTATGTTCTTTATTAGGTTTAACTAACACAATAAAAATATCGTTTAGCTCTAGCTATAAAATTATTATAACTGCTGTAAAAATTACGCATGGTTAAGTGTAGGTCCCTACCTACTATTAGTCATCACATCAGCCTCACGAAGTAAACCCTATAATAAACTGAAAGCAGTTGCAACAGAGATTAAGCCGAGGTCGAATCTGCAATTATTCCAAAAGTAACATTCCCTTTGTATTCAATGAACATTTTGAGATTGCTTGATTGCAGTAAAAAAATTGCAACATCATAATTTGCGTTGTAATTATTCTTTTCTTTTACGTTGCTTCGTTTTTCTGCTCCAACGAATTTAACAATTACCCATATCCATGCAAATAGACAATTTAAATACAATTGGTTTAGTAGAATTATTATATTTTAATTATTATATCGCTAAGCCCCAACGGAAAGGGGCTTAGCGATTGCTTCCTATTGGTCCAATAAAATTTAGTCATGTTTAGCCACTGAGACGAAAGAAGAAGAAGTAGAATTGGGCCCAACATACCATACCTCCATAGAGGAGTACCAACATACTGACAGAGGAAAGCAAACTGAACTTGAAGCAGACACATCGCTCGCTCGGTCAATAATAAAGGTCATTGCTTATTTTCCCAAGCGCATACATTTAGGTCATCTGCAGTGACCTGGAACGGACAGGCAGCAATACCGCCTCAATTCCTCAGTTGGCTGGCTTTACGTAGATACTTAGTATAACTGTTGGTTGTACGAACGAGTATTGTGTGAACCAACGGGTTCTATTACATTATAATATTATTATTAATTACTAGTGGAATGCCCGCGACTTCATCCGCGTGTACTTTTCCAATGAAACTTAAACACCCCGCTGCACCCCCTTTAGGGGTTGAATTTCTGGAATTCCTTTCTTAGTGCCCCCCTAGACCACAAAAGGAACGTACCCTCCAAATTTCAGGTGTCTAGGACTTATGGTTTAGGCTATGCGTTGATAGTCAGTCAGTCAGTCACGCAACGATTTTATATATATTGATTAATGTTGTGTGAACTGTCCAGCATTACTTTTATTACTATGTTATTATTATTATTCCATCTGACTGCTGCAGCCAAGGGCTCACAAAAAGTCATCATCAGCCTTCAAAAATCCACATAGGCCTCTCCCATATCACAGTTTCTCTCCTTTAGACTGTGCCCATAGCATGTTAAGACGAAGCGCCGCTTCCTTCCACAGACTTCCTGCGACCTGTGTTGGTGACCAAACTTCCGCACCAACCACGCCAGCCTCCTTCGAAACTTAAGGGAGGCTGGCTGGTGACAAATATACTTTTTTATTTTAAATTTGTCCTTTTTGTGATGTTTGAAAAATTGTTTTGTATTTTTGAGTCTTGTATAAATTCTGAATGAGAATGGTTGTGCTGTTTTTTTTAATGAAACTAATAGGCAAATTAGCTTTCGGCCCACCAGATGTAAAGTGGTCACCGTCGCTTATAAACACCGGCAACACCGAGGGTATTGTCGATGCACTGCCTACCCTGAAGGCATTTATGAACATTTTTCTTGAAGCTACACATTTCGTAACCAAGCGGGAAAACCTCAGATGGAAGCTCATTCCATAGTTTATAGGTTTGTTTTATTGAATTAGGGTGAAATAGTGCGCAGTGGATGGTTCCAGATTCCAGACCTTGTAGTTCGGTCCGCAACAACCTGGAAGGAGACTGGGGCACTACATCCCTACACTACGTCGGTTGGTCGTACAGACGTGGTCGCTACTCGAGGACATTATAAAGTCTGAAACATTAACGGCCAGTTTTACACCTACGCGTGCAAACTATCAGCAATAAGTCGCGGACGTGACGTGACCTTGTGTTACCTTGAGCGCCCGGACGTCCGACGCATGTCTGGCACACAGCGTTCGACACAACTATTCACACTAAGGCCCGTAAATAAATAAATAAATAAATAATGCTGGATAACTTCACACAACATTATCTAGCCCCAAGCTAAGCAGAGCTTTTGTTATGGGTACTAGATAATTAATATACTTAATGCAATACATTACATAGATAGATATTTTTTATTGTACATTGAAAATACCCATAACACCCTGAACAAATAACTGCAGATCGCACAAATATTTGTTCCGAAGCGAAAATCGAACCTGCAACCTCCTCCGTCGCAGGCGAACCTTCGCCCGCTGCGCCACAGAGGTCGTCAGTTTTCACACTAAGGCCCGTTATATCAATAGCAGTTTAAACTATAATTCTAAGTACTATAATTTAAACTACTTCTGTCAATGGACAGAAATTTAAGAATTACCTATAAGTAGATTAAACTGTTATGCTTCGACCAAAGTAAAATGTTGTGCATATTACGGGCCTACAGCAGTCACGACCCGATGGGAAATAAGTTTTTTTGTGAAAAATATATTTTTCAGTACAAGCTTTTATAAAATTAGTGATCGTAACCGTGTGCTGATAAAAATGAGCTTAAACACGGCCAGTCTACTATTATCCATCGAGGAGTACCGTTGTCCATTTTCCGTCTCCATCATCAAATCAGCTTGCTGTCACCATCATATTGTATTGTCATCGGAACTTGACAGGTATGCCAAATTTCAGCTCAATCGGGTGAGGATAACTGCTTTACAATTCGGTTGCAAGATTCCACCCGGACAAACATACTCCACCCGGACATACATAAGCTTGTAAAAAGGGTAGTATGTGTGATTTTGATGTGTGAGGTTTCATTAGAATCGTCGTGACGGCCGCGGCACCCGGACGGTGCTATGACATCAGGGTATCAAAATCAAGAGATTGCTAGGGAACATAGAGGTTTCAATTTGTGTACATTTTAGGTAAAAAGTAAATAGGTCCTAAAAGTTTACAGTGAAAACATGCGTCGAACTTTCAGGCATTATGACCCCTTATTTTGCTGTAAATTTATATCGAAAGCTAATTTAAGGTTATGCTATATAACATTGAGCTACGAGTAACGTGAATCTGAGACTAGTCTACCGTCAAGTCAAGACCAATCACAAACCTGTATTCCTTCAACGTTCTTAGACCGTAACAGTGACCTTTCGACTACTGCATGAGCCTAGGTCATATCTATTCATGAATATATTATTATTTACTCATAAAGAACAGCTACAAAGACATACCAAATAGACATACCAGCTATAACATACCAAAGTAATTATGTCATACGGTATACAAGGTTGGGCAAATTCTTCTGACTCGTCAACAGGGTCATTGCCATTTTGCCATAAGCGCAGTGGACTCATGGCAGGTACGGGTGTGACCAGGAATATTAAAAGAATAATTGTGAACCATATTAGGGGGGGGGGGGGGGGGGTTGCAATATGCAGTAGGTAGGAGGATGCTGTTTCCATCCCCTATATGAATAATACATAGTCAAAAAAAAATAAGTTTCCTTTTTTTTTGAAAGGAAAAAAATCCCAAGTTTCCAATGGTTTACACAAAAAAGCCTCCTGCTTCCAAACGCCTGACGTGATTATAATGATTCTTTACCTTATATGGGTTTATAAAACCACAAGTTTAGATTTTTGAATATAGTCATTTAAGTACTAGAGACAGTTGCGGTTTTTCGTTATTTTCGCTCACTATTTGTTTCGCGTGCTCTGTTCTGCCCCATTCTTACTTTACTGGGTTAGATAGTGACAGAGTTTGGGGTGGCCAAATAAGAGCCTATTTGTAGGGCGAATTTCTTATTGTCGGTATAGATAAATAGCTTTGCGTTACGAGATGAGTCCGCGATCTGCATACGATCAATGCGAAACCGGTTCAGTATTATGTAAATTACGCTCAGCGCGACTTTCTTTTGTTAGCCGTGGCAATTAGCGTCGAAATCGTATCTAGCAGTTAGCGCCGCGAAATAGAAAACTGGATGAATTTACTTTTCCTTCACAGGTGATTAAACAATAGTTTCATCTAGTAGTTATTGCATTTGTATTGCATTTAGCTTGAGTGCTAGTTTGTCCAAAAATTCCAAAATTATATAATCCTATTTTTTTTTTTCCTTCACTGGTGATTAAACAATAGTTTCATCTAGTAGTTATTGCATTTGTATTGCATTTAGCTTGAGTGCTAGTTTTTCCAAAAATTCCAAAATAACATTATATTTTTTTTTTTTTTTTTAATGAATTGCTGTTGTGTTTTGAAGCTCTGTTCTTTAACCAAGTTTTTTTTGTTGACCAAATTAAGACAATATTGTGAATTGCATGAAAATTGGTATTCTGCTCCCTGATAATAACCGTTTAGTCTACTTTTGATTCATAAAGGCCATTATATTAGTTAGTAGTAGTAGAATAGTGCTATATATAACTGCAGTGTGAAAGAGATTGTCAGAAAAACATTGAAACGTTTCAACAACTTTAAAACAAGTTCCAGTCACATTTCGTTTTAGTCACATTTCCGTGTTGAGTCAGTTGAGTAGAACATCATTTGTGACATTATGACATTGACTCTTGATCGGAGCATGATCTATATTAGCTATTTTTTAACTATTTTCTATTAAGAGAATTGGGCTTCAGATTAAACACCACATACATTTAAATCTCATTTTGTTTAAAAATGGTCAGTTGGATAATAGAGCACAGAGGAAGCGCTTCCCCTGTATCGAATATCCAACCGTCATATTATAATGACAAAAAACTTAACCTATTTCGGTACGCTAAGGTACCTACATCTACTTACAATGTTTTCACCATCACATCAATTTGCATAGAACTAACTCGAACAACGAAAATTAACCTTTTATAGTTACTAGCAGATCCCTTGGCTTTGATCCATTGTACTGATAGAACCCGTATACCTATAATTTTGTTACTAATAGATCCTGTCTGCACAGGATCAGTTTAAAATTATTATTTTAATTTTCTTCTCCGCTTTTACTAGGCTTTTGACACGAGCTTGACGTTTCAAAATGATCCATGTGGTTACGGAACAAGGTTTTTTTTTATTTAGACTATTTTTAAATAGTGATCCCGCAGTTTTTAACTACTTCAAAAAAAGAGTAGGTTCTCAATTTGGATGAATTGATGTCACTCTTTGATCCCATTTCTGATCCCACACTAGGAACCCCTGTGTCGTGGGTATCAGAAACTATACGACAACACACACAGACCAAAAACTGACACTTTTGTCCCGCAGCAAGAATCGAACCCGCTCCCATCTCAGCCGGCTACTCGCCCGCTGCGCCATTGAGGTCGTCAAGGGTTGATTAGTGTATCTCTTCCTAGTTCTGTGATGTTCTTTAGCTAAAGTAGAATCCATAATAGGTTAAGTAGTACCTACCTACCACGAACACCAGTAAAACTGCAGTTTCAAAATACTCTGTATCGTCTCGCTACATAAATACAGTATTGCGTGCCAGAGGCGTAGAGCAAGGTGATTCTGAGTCGATTAAAATAATATACAATCGTTCATTATATAAAATAAAAATATAGTAAACTCCTACACATTGTCCTGCATTTAATGTAGTATATTAGACTTTAAAGATCTTTCATATTAACAAAACAACCTTACTGGCTCAGGCTACGCTGCGTTTTATTGGTTGGTTGGTACGTATTACAACTGATCTCAAATACTTGCGAGATCTGTGGTACCTACATAGATAGATAGGTACATACTTACTCTTAGGAAGTTTATCGTAACTTTCACTCGAATCCATCTCTTGACCTCTTCGTCGAGCACAAATAACCCGTACACGTGATGATGAAATCACTCTATATCCATTGCTCTTTTTGTATGCATAAGGACCGACGTAATTCATGCTTACGCAGCGGTGCTTAGAAAACGGAACAGGAACGGGTTTACTTTGTATGATATAAGTCGATGATGTGTAAGAAGTGAAAGCGAAGTGCCTTCGCAAACGTGGTTACGAGTGAACTTTGACTCGTGGGCCACTGACTAGCAAATGGTTAATGAGCATTTCATTAATAATGCATCTATTATATTTTACTTTGATGATAATTGGTTCGAATAATGAAGCTTTGTTTTCAGTAAAGTCTTACCATGCTCTAATAAACACGCATTTTTAATAACACGCACTGCGACGCAGGAGGTTGCGGGTTCGATTCCTGCCTCGGAACAAATATTTGTACGATCTGCAGATATATGTTCAGGCTGTTATGGGTATTTTCTATGTTCAATAAAATATATCTATCTATGTAATATATTGTATTGTATATCAGTTATCTAGTAACCATAACACAAGCTCTGCTTAGCTTGGGGCTAGATAATGTTGTGTGAACTGTCCAGCATTATTTAATTATTTATTATTATTCTTGGAATAGTTACGTGTTTTGTCTCTTTCGATCGAATTTAATACTACTTGAAGTCGATGCAAGGGACAAAACACTGTATAACTATTCTAAGGATGGTCCTAGTTTTATAGTAACACGGTTATAATGAAAAGTAAACAGGTAGATAATTTACTCTACTCTTCATACGGTACCAGACAACAGTCAGACAATAATTACCAAGGTAAGTAACTACTAGGTATCTCTATCTACTATCTACTAGGTTTAATAGGTTTAATGTACCTACTAGGTACATTCATAGTGCTTACGTAAGTAGTTGTATGTATTTACCTTTATTTATCTTTTCATCTTACCATCTGACCATAAATTTAGCAACCTTTTATATTATTAAAGCTTAGTTATAATAGATATAAAGATTTAAAAAAGAAAAGTACGTTACTGTTCTAGCGATTTACGGCCGAGTAACATTGGAAGGACGAGGGGTAGCCAAGTCTTCTAAGATCATTATTAATGTGTTTTTTTTATGCTAGGTACTTGGAATGACGGGTCAAGCAGATGGCCCACCTGATGTTAAGCGGTACCCTCTGCCTGTGAACTGAGCATAATGTACCTCATAGGTCACATACACCTAGGACGCGCCCTATGTGGCATTGTACTGCGCCCGCCACCCTGAGACATAAATACGAAAACTCTCATGTGCCTGTAATTTCACCGGCAACCCATACCCTTCAAACCGGAACACAGCAATGCGAGCATTACTGCTTTGCGGCAGAAATAGGTATGGTGGTAGTACTTCCCCGAACGTACTCTCTCACAAAATAGCTCTACTACTTACTACTAAAAAGGTCGTAAATTGTTGTTTCTGCTGAGGCCTGTATAGTATCTTTACTCTAAATTGAGAGGAAATAACAACACACCCGGCAGTCACATATACATAGCCTTCGACCAAAGTAAAATTACATAGCCCTAATACTGTTTATTTTTATTTTAAATCATCACGATTTATCCGAACTAGGTAAAGAAAACCTACACACAACATTATCAGCTCCAAGCCAAGCAGAGCTTGTGTTATGGGCGCTACATAACTGATATACTTAATATATCGATGATCGAGATACGATATATCGTGATTGCGATGTGTTTGCGGATGGATGGAAGGTGATCCTGTCGGAGTGCTTGGGGTTCTGCGAGGTGAATGTGTGAGAGGGATGTCGGACATTTTGAGATATATATGTATAAATATATATATGCTTTAATTGTTATTGTTTAGGTTTTATTATTATTATTAATTTTTTACATTTTATTTGATAGATTTATTAATTTTTGACTTTTTTCACTGAACTAAGTATGACATGTGTTTTTTGATTGGATTGTGTTATTTGTTTAATTATTTTTTTTGATTATGTTTTTCTCTGTGCCAATCTTTAATGTATTATGTAGGTATTCTGTTAAAATAAGTGTGCATAAATTATAAATTAGTGTAACTGGCCCAGGCCGTACTAATTGTATAAATAAATATAAATAATACATTACATAGATAGATATTTTTTATTATACATAGAAAATACCCAGAACACCCTGAACAAATATCTGCAGATCGTACAAATATTTGTTCCGATTGTTCGTACAAATATTTGTTTGTTGTTTGTACAATAGCCCTGATACACAACTTAGAAGTCGTAGTTTGCAGATCATATAAATATTTATCTCGCAGTGGAAATTGAACCTCTCGCATTTCAGCCCGCCGCGCCATGACTCAGATAGTTATTATGTGTGTCCTACCTACCCTTTGTTATTAATGAAGGATTAAAAATGATATCATTGTAGTTCGATCGTTACAACAGTCAACAGAGCCTGAAGCATGTCATTATTACGGTAAGTAAATAACTCACGGTATTTATTGACACGCAATGCAGATCAGAGATAAATAGGACAATGGAAATGTTGTATTATATTTCCTGTATCATTCAAATTTCATTAAACTTGCCTCAAATTGAGGAGTCACAGAGATTTTCGTGTCGTGTTACTGCGAGTTTTGTCTACACTCGATCACGTGTCGGAGACGCGTAGACCCTTCGGCCCATTATAAAAAAAAGAATCATTATGCATTCAATGCGTTTCTAGGGTGCGTAACATTTCTTACAATAAAACAATATTAAGATTAAAAGAAGACAAATAAAAGAAAGAATATTTATTTATTTGTACCTATACAAGAGCTACACAGAAACACAATAAACTATAAAAGGAAACAGATATGAAGGTACGAAGTGTAACTCTCTAGTAACAAAATGGCTCTGTCTCAGCATGATTAGGTAAGTAGGCAAGTAAATAAAATAGTTAAAAAAAAAACCAAGGACTATTTTCAGTGTCCCGTCAAAATTAGAATACGGTACACTTACGGAAGCATACGGTGTCTAGCACGCATAATGTAGGACCCCGAAGCTAATTATTATATTCACGACGAGATGTCGCCACAGGAGAAAATAAAACAGCTATCATCTGTAATTCCAATCACATGCCTTCAAAAATAATATTACGAGCTGATGATCCTGGAAACGGCTGCACCGATTGCCACTAAACATACCTAAGAACAATTCAACCAAGACAGTTAAATAAAAAAATAAAGCGGCCAAGTGCGAGTCGGACTCGCCCATGAAGGGTTCCGTAGCAGCAACATAATATAAAAGTTCTTGTAGTTTGTTGTAACTTTGATCGATGTTTTAATAATAGTGTATTAAAAAAAACTACTACTAGATCTCGTTCAAACCAATTTTCAGTGGAAGTTTACATGGTAATGTACATCTTATATTTTTTTTAGTTTTATCATTCTCTTATTTTAGAAGATACGGGGGGGGGGGGGGGGGGTTGGGGGGGACACATTTTACCACTTTGGAAGTGTATCTCGCGCAAACTATTCAGTTTAGAAAAAAATGATATTAATTATATTTTTCAATATAATTTAATTCAATGATCAATACAATTAAAAATGATATTAATTATATTTTTCAATATAATTTTTGAAGACGTATCCATAGATACACGTATGGGTTTTTTTTTTTTTTAGTTTCAGTTCTAAGTATGGAGTTTTTTTTCTATTTTTTTGTGAAATTCTTAATGCGGTTCACAGAATACATCTACTTACCAAGTTTCAACAGCCTAGCTCTTATAGTTTCGGATAAAAGTGGCTGTGACATACACGGACAGACAGACAGACATGACGAATCTATAAGGGTTCCGTAATTTTTGGTTACGGAACCCTTAAAACGAGCAAGCCTCACAGTCTGCGATCACAGAACTACCTCACAGTGCAGTATCATGTGTAACATCTGACATCTTACCTCGTTGGTAATAAGCAACCAAGGTAGGTTTTTTATTTTATGATGTTTGCTTTTGCGTGTTGCATGTGTCTGTCTTTGATTGTTTAGTCATAAATAAACGTTTCTTTCTTTCTTCTTTCTTTCTTTCAACATGGCTGATCTTAGCATCGCAGGCCGCTGCCGCCGCGCCGTACCGTGGCTGATAGTATCAACCTTAGAGCATTGCAGGCCTCCGTATCAACTTCTCAGATAAATGCGCGGCCTCACCTCCTTGGTAATAAGCAACATGGGTGATAGTACCAACCGGAAAAATGGGCGCTTCTTCTGTCCCTTTTCACGAAATCACTCCCACAGATTGCAGGGAAGTGAGAGGAAAGATGTAACATATCATAAATTAAACCAATATCGGTTCATATCTGCCGAGCGATTAGCTATCTCCTGTTTCTATCAGCATTGCGCTGTTTCAATGCTGTTTCTATTGAAAATGACGTTTTAGCGATCATGCAACTCACCCTGTTGCTAACAAAGCTTGATCGCAACAAAAAGCCTTTTAACATCTAGTGTTTCTATCGATAGTATGAAGTAGCGATTATGTACCGCTGTTTCAATGAATAATGACAGCATTTGATCGCAACACAACCTATTGCAATAGAAACAAGTAAATGGTTGTTTCAAACCATATAAATCTAAAAAGTAAGCCATAAAAGTGGATTTTTTTATTGTTTGAACATGGTTTATTTACATTCCAAATCAAATTAAAACATTCAGTACGTACAAAACACTTTTACTACTATTTAGCGGTATTGCGCTATTTTGTTAAAAATATTAAATTGGAGTCAAACGAATCAACACAACTTGGGTCTATATGTATATATACATTTCACTTCAATGTGGTTATTTACTTTCCTTCCAAACCATAAGTATTTGATAATTCGTATATTTGTTAAAATGTAAACAAACTTTTCTCACAAAGATTGACTAATAGGATACTAAACATCGCACAATAGTCACACAGCACAGAATAAAAATACGTTTCTATCATAGACAAAGCATAAAAGAGTCGTATTATACGGTTGATTAATAATGGTTAGTACGTTGATACACGGTTCATACACATTCACGGTCGGGTTATCCATAATTCGTACAAACTTCAGATTGTAACACATCGATACAAGTCCATAGAAATCGGAGCAAGAAAAGATAGCTGATCGGAAAACATCGATAGAAATATTATTTTGTTAGCATCAAGCGGACAATAGAAATCGTTTGCAACATATTTAGCTGATCGCACCACTGGTGTGACCACGAGTCGGTACCCATCCGTTTGGGAGCTACAATGCCACATGTGTATCTGTCATACATAGCTACTTATAGACAAACGACAAACTTATAAAACCCCTCTTTTTGGTCGGGGATTAAAACAAAAGCTTAATATCTATTTATTTCAGTTTTGTTACTGTCTACACGTTCGGCAACCTACATAGGGTTGACGAGTCATAGTCGTAGGCGCGTAGAACCTTTGTCCCATAAAAAAGACTTCAACGCGCTCCGCGTGTAATGCGTGCCAACTATTCTGTGTTTTATTATATACCAGTCTTTTGCCCTCTGCACGTGTGGTGTCGGGATAAATATAAGCGGCAAAGTGAGTGTCGGGCCGCGCAAATTGTGGGGTTCCGTAGTCGCCCGTCACAATATGCGGACTTAGAAGGTGATTTTGCTGTTTTATACAACCAACAATTTTAGTAATGCGCTTACCGACGGACAGCATTTAATTTTTCTTTATATTATTATGTTATAGAGTAGGAGACCTTACGGAAAATACCTAGTCTACTTCCTACCTACCTAGTGTTATATGTGTAAATGTTTGCGTAGGTTACTGATTTAATGTTTTTTCAGTGATTGCATGTATAGTTCATAATATTTATGTAAGAGATCAATTGTTTGA
Source organism: Operophtera brumata (assembly GCA_932527175.1). Lineage (NCBI taxonomy): Eukaryota > Metazoa > Arthropoda > Insecta > Lepidoptera > Geometridae > Operophtera > Operophtera brumata. The sequence goes on along the minus strand of OW052237.1, from coordinate 5,921,645 downwards.
ATCATGTATGTATGTATCACCAATGTAATACCCATTGTGTTTAAAAGTTTCCTATCAAACTGGACTCCGCGGTAATTGAACATCGTTATTATTGGATATTTACATAGGGATTACTCTGGTAATTCATAAGTAAACATCCAGTATTTATAGAATGCCACGATGAACGGTCCCGGGCCGCATCCATCCACTGAGTTCCCGTGGCTAGAATAATGTATTTTTTTGTCTCCACTATAAGGTCTATTGGTTTCCTACACTGCGCCATCCAGATTTTGGTCGCCACTCGAGAACCTTTATTCCCCAACGGCTGTCACTTCTGCGAGCTATATGGCCTGCCCATTGCCACTTCAACTTGCTAATTCTGAGAGCTATGTCGGTGACTTGGTTCTTCTGCGGATCTGCTTATTACGGTTTCTATCACGTAGTGAAACTCCGAGCATAGCTCCCTCTATAACCCTTTGCGCAACTTTGAGCTTATAATATGAGGACAATAGTTAGAGACCACGTCTCAGTGCCGTAAAGCTAAGGCCAAACCGACGCGTTCAACCCGCGTCATCAGTGGCGTGCACGGTGGCAATCATTGGTAATACAAAGGATACCATTTGTTGGTCTGACCTTAGCTTTAGTCATCACTGGCAACACACACTGTATTGACTATCGTCCTGAGGCTTTGTCCCCGTACGTAGGTTCCCGAACGCTGCTAGATCGCTACTAAACATTTGTATAGGTAAGTAAAATAAGTCCTTCTTGTTTCAACCCATTAAATCAATATGGTGGATGGTCCAAGCCGATTACCATCTAGTTTTTCATACAAACATACATTTGAATACTTATCTTAAAATACTAAGTATTAGGTAGTGCTATTGTAAGTGTTGAAGTCACTTGTAGTAATAAGTGTTAAAATGTATCTTTGTATGAACAAATACATTTGAATACTTCTATTAGCACTTTTGTATTGCCATTTTGTAATAATTTTTTCCTTAGAACAAAACACCAGTGATGAAATTATATGTATTCTATCACCGAGATTGTCTCCTCAATGTTTGTATGGTAAACGGTTTTGGCCCATCGAAATGAGAGAAAACTCTACGAAGGTTACGAAATTGAGGTAAAGCACCTAAAATAATTAAGTACATACGCACGTTTTTATTAAGAGCGAGCAAGTAAGAGATCTTATGACATTTTATATTCTTGTTAACCGGTAGAAAGTCCGTTAAATCTCCTCGAAAGCTGTTTCGTAATATTATCAACTCGTAATCTCAGCTCGTAATCCAAATGAAATGATGGCTGATATTCTGTCATTTTCTACTGAGATGAATAATTTATGGGCGCGGCCCGGCTCACCACGGTCCGACTGGACAGGCTTGGATTAATTTAAAAGGTACCTAACGGAAATGGCCTGCTGGACACGCATCCATGAGAGCGGTGCACGCCCCGGGCTTTGTTTGTATCGGTATTAGCTATGCGAGAAATATTTTATTCGGAGAGGTCTTTGATCCTCAGGAATATATAAGTACCATACTTTTTTCTCCCGCAAAGCAGTATTGCTCGCATTGCTGTTTTCCGCTTTGAAGGGAATGGGTGCCGGTGAAATTACAGGCACATGTGACTTTTCAACCTTATGACTCGGAAGGCCCATGCAATGTAATTCCGTATAGTGCGCGTCTTACGTGGACGTGACCTATAAGATAATGCACTGTTGATAGGCAGAGGGTACCGCTTTACACCTTGTTGAACTTTTCTGCTAAGTTATTTTTTCTGGTTCATTCTTTCATAAATATAGATCATGACGAACCTTGAATATCCAATTATATCTACATCATTTTATGAAAATCTCAAATTATTGTTCTTTAAAACACAATAACCTTTACCTATAGGTACCTAGTCATCATGATCATTATCAGCCGGTAGACGTTCACCGCTGGAAGAGGCCAAGCAATAGGGGACTTGCCATAATCTCCACGTTTGACAGGCGGATTGTTTGTCACAGTATTGGTGTTGAATTCAATTCAATCTTATCAAATAGGCACAAAAGTACACTTTTAAACGTTATAAAAAACAAATAATTCCACATTTTGTAAAGAATATTAATAAACACAATAATAAAAGTAATAATCAGGAATGCTCAGTACTAGTTGCTGCACGTACGACATCGATCCACTTGGCCAGATTTGGTGACGGCAGGTGGTGTAAGGCCCTGACCGAGTGGTGGCCGAGAGGGAGCACTAGAGGCCGTGGCAGACCATCAGCCAGGTGGGCGGATGATATAGAGGCGGTAGAGGGAAAGACCTGGATGCGAATCACACAGAACCGTTTGGAGTGGCGTTTGAGGGAGGAGGCTTATACTGCTTTAGTGGGCTATTATTTGAGCTGCCAATGATGATGACGACATCCACGGAATGTGGATACACCACGGGTAGTGTATTACGCGTCTGTCACGTGTGTATTAACTGTCTGCAGCCTAGCTCAGTATTGTGACGCTTGTTAGCATACCTATTACCTAAGACTGGTTCCTTTATGACCGTCCAACAATGGTGATTAAATATTATTACTTCAATGGTCGACTTCTACATTAAGTAGGTAGAATACATTTATTTACAGAAAGAATAATAAAAAGGTACGTACAAAATACATATGAAACAGTTGTGCTACTTACCTGAACACCGCTGCAAGCGATCTAAAGGTAGCTCAACTGATCCAAATCACTACCAGATGGAAGCCTCCCTAAGATGCTGGCTGCATTGCCACGCTGAATGGCAATACTAATGCGTTGAGCCAGATAAGAGCCAGCGTCAAGCGACGCTTCGACCAGATGCCCTGAAAGAATTTTGAAAACGCGAAAGGCCCCGGAACCCCACGGACCCAGAGTCTCGACCCCGAAAGGCTCAAATAAGTAAGCTCTGTCGAGACTTGCATATTTGCGTCTTTTGAGGTGCTCAGCGGAATCAGCCGCCGCACCGGCCCTAACTAACATCGACGTAAATTTTACTTTGGTCGAAGGCCCTAACTGATGTCCCGGACAGATGAGATGGCGCAAGGGTATCAACGCATGTAGCGTCCCACACCAAAAACCTACCCTTCTCCCACGGAACAAGTAGGTAGATAAGTATAATTTTTCTGAGCTTGAAGGCTACATTACATTTATATTTTCAACCATAATATTTTTATACTAACAATTGAGATTAAATATTATATTTCAATGATCGGCGACTCTACATATTTATATTTTCAGTCATAATATTTGTATACTTTGTAGAGTAGGATAGCGTTGTATATATCTTTGGAAAGAGTGAAGTGATACGCTTATATAAATAATGAGGGCAAAGTTAACTTCAAGCACATAAATTACAGGGTACAAAAAATATTAACATTACAGAAGTAATGATATCTAACAGAATGGGTTATATAGCCAAAATTCTCGGAAAATCTTTGAAGCGTTCAAGTTTCGGTCACATTTTGATACCACATTTTTGTGTGGTATTGTCAGTTGAGTGATATTTGTGACATTTATGACATGGACAATAGCACGGAACACGATCTGAGCTTTTTTTATTTTTATTTCTGGTATTTGTATTCTGATCTGAACTTCATAAAGGAATTTGACTATGGCTTAAAGATGGATGTACAAGTTCAGGTCAGCCGTCGTCACCTTGTCTGTACACTTTCGTAAATGATTGTTAACAGTATCACGTAGGACAGTCAGTTTCGTCACTATTGGCATTCGGTGAGCGGCACGGCTCAACACCATTCGAATGTGTAGTAACCCGTTTTTTAAAACGTTTTAATTTATTTGAACAAGAAACCTGCCTACTGTAACCTGATTGTTTGGTTCGCAAATTGTTCCATTGACCTTGAAATGAGAAGGGCTATAACACACTCACATCACTTGAACGACAAGTTAATTTTATACGAATATAAAAACCAGTAAAATATCAATATTCCAGCACCAGTTTTCATACAAATAAAACCTCATTATATCGGAGCAATCGTTGCACCGTAGACCCTATTCATCGCGTGCTGGTCATCATCAGACCCTGGGATCTACACAACTTATTCTGAGTACCTCATCTGAGCATAGTTGACAATTAATTTCTCAGGCGATACCAGAGGCAAATAGGTCACTCTTTGCGTGCCGACAAGGCTACTTAAACAGCAGGTAGGTGAAGCAATTATGCAATGATCGAGGCTTTACGATAAATCTTTACTGTCAATACATTTGATTTATCAGCGATAATCTAATTTCAATACGATCGTTTTTTTATTCGCTACAAAACAACAACTCATCCTTTCGGTTTTAAGAGTTTTCGTCAAGTCGTAACCCAGGTTAAAATAGTGGCAGAAAAACCAAGGTTTTGGAGGACAAAATCTAGGATTTAGGATCTAGGAAATCAAATCATCGAGGAGTTCAAAAACTACAATATATACCGGGAGGAGTTCCACTGTCCAATCTGTCATCGGAACTCGTCAGATAAAGTATGCAAAATTACAGCTCAATCATTGGCGATATTGTTTGGGGCACATCAGAAACCATTATTATAAGAAGACAAGAAGACAGTTGGGTGGAACTGTTTTAAAATTCAGTTTTTATTTGACCTCTACGCCTAAGTGAAGTTAAATAAAAGCATCGACATCGCCGTCTCCTTCACAAAAACAAGTAAACCTTCCAGTGTAATAGGTATGCGCTTCATACTATGACTAATTTCACCGAAGATGACATGTGTACGAGTCTTTTTGTACCTAAGTACGAGTACAAGCCTTACTAGTGTCCGCCCGTGGCTTCGCTCGAGCTATTTCCGGGATAATCGGGGGAGTCTATAATCCAAATTATAATCACCGAAATTGGTTCAGCCGAGTCGCCGTGAATGAGTAACAAACATCCAACTTGGGTATTTATGATATTAGTGGGAATATGTGAATTTTCACCAACTAACACTTGGCTACCGATGCCAGAGTTTTTTGGTAAACTTAGATAACGTGGACATTGAGAATAGACCAACTATTATTATTAGAGTATTAGTATAAGTAGTAGTAGAGCTTTTTTGTGAAAGAGTTCGTGCTACCACCTATTTCTGCCGCAAAGCTGTAGTGCTCGCATTTCTGTGTTACGGTTTGAAGGGTAAGGGTGCCGGTGAAATTACAGGCACATGAGACTTTTCATCTTTGTCTCAGGGTGGCGGGAGCAGTGCAATGCCACATAGGACGCGTCCTTGGTGGACCTGACCTATGAGGTAATGCACTGTTTATAGGCAAAGGTTACCGCTTAACATCTTGTGGGCCATTTGCTTGTTCCTTCATTCTAGTAGTATAAAAAAAAAACTAAGTATATCTAAGTGTTAGGAATAGTTATAAGAACTTCGAATATATTGGTGAAATTATCACAGCGGGCATTATATCCACGAAACTATCAGCATACTTACGTACCGAACCTCTACTTGGAGCACGGTAAAGTAAGAGTAATTCGAGCCGTGGGACAGTAACCCGTCGATTGTTGTCTCTACAATAGCCTCGAGAGAAATGGAGGGCACGTCTCTGAACAGCCTGCATAAAGCTGGCACCATATCAGGCACTCTCATCAATTTTCTAAATTTCCCTTTCTTAATTACTCGTAAGTTTAATTTAATTCAATTAGGACCTAACGTAGGTACTATTATTTATTGGTGTGCTAACGGTTAAAACTAAAAGTGCCCTAAAAAAAAGCTTAACTCGATGCATTACACAGGTAACCTAAGTATAGCAAAGAATGTATAATTTTGTATGAAAATGGTCAAAATGATAAACCTCTAGGGTACTTCCAATAACCTCACAAGTCTGAAATTTAGAATGCTAGGAAGTGTTGTGACACAGATAATGGAAAACCCCTAAAATTGAGGAATTTTGACTTTCATATCCCTAGTTTGGGTGATACTTTGTAGGAAAAAGCGTCTGAGTAGTAATGTTGAGTAGACTCAACATTTAGACACACAGGCACATAATAAATAATAGTACGCAGGCTAACAGTAGGTACCTAGGCAGGTAAGTAATTTAATTTAATTTAATTTTTTATTATGGAACATCAACAGAATTTACATGGTTGGGTGCTTACTATTGCTAGCTTAAGATCTAATTAACATGCAATTCCAATTACAGATGAACACATCGTGCACTAAACATAAATAAGTAAGTAAGTAAGTAAGAAAACAATACAAGTAAGTACACATTTCCACTGGTAATCATAATCATATAGTGGAACAATACTACGTGCACCTACCTACTTGGATGTCTTCCGGAGCAACAATGTTTCACGAGAAGTGAATGCAATCTAAAGAATGTTTTAAAAGCCACAATACATTATGTACTACCTACCTACGTAGACAGGCTGGCCAATAACGAGTGTAAGTACATAACTGCACTAACATATAACATAGTGTTTGTATATTACTGTTAGGTATGTACTATACACCAGTAGTGCTAGCATTGCTGTGTTCCGGTTTGAAGGGTAAGGGTGCCGGTGAAATTACAGGCACATGATACTTTTCATCTTTATGTCTCAGGGTGGCGGGTGCAATGCCACATAGGCCGCGACCTAGGTGGACGTGACCTATGAGGTAATGCACTGTTCATAGGCAGAGGTTACCGCTTTACATCAGGTGGGCCATCTGCTAGTTCCGACATAAAAGTAGTATAAAAAAAAAACCTTATAGTTATAAGTTTAGGTCCTCTCCATCTAAAGGTTGTCTAAAAGAGATTGCTTCTTAGCGATAAGACCGCCCATTGTACATTTAGTTTTTGTTTAATTGTTTTGTGTTTATTTTAACTAGTTTGTAAGGTGTGCAATACCTATAGTATTTTCATTTATTCATACTATAGGTATACCCACCTAGTGTGCCTATAAATTCGTTTTTACTTTGGTCGAAGATATATTCTACCTACAACTTTCCACATACACGCGCCTGAAACTTACATTCAGTGGGTACCGGCTAGGCAACTGCAATACTCACTAATAACTATTTAATATTTGTAGGTATTATTTAATATTTAATAGTATTGCCATTCAGCGTGGCAATGCAGCCAGCATCTTAGGGACGCTTCCGTCTGGTAGTGATTTGGATCAGTTGAGCTACCTTTAGATCGCTTGTAGCGGTCTTCAGGTAGCACAACTGTTTCATATGTATTTTGTACATACCTTGTATTATTCTTTCTGTAAATAAATGTATTTGTAGGTTTATATTCTGTATTTGTATTCTTTGATTTATTACTTGACGACCTCTGTAGCGCGTGTAGCCGGCTGGGATGCGAAAGGTTGCGGGTTCGATTCCCGCTGCGGGACAAATATTTGTACGATCTGCAAATATTTGTTCCGGGTCTTGGTGTTATGGTACCATGGTACTCGTAGTTTCTGATAACCACGACACAGGGAATCCTAGTGTGGGTCAGGACTATGTATGTGGAAGTTGGGTGTTATGGGTGTATGTTTTGACGACCTCTGTGGCGCGGCTGGCGATGGTTTGCCTGCGACGCAGGAGGTTTCGGGTTCGATTCCCGCCTCGGAACAAATATTTGTGCGTTCTGCAGATATTTGTTCAGGGTGTTCTGGGTGTTTTCTATGTATAATAAAAAATATTTATCTATGTATTGTACTATATTAAGTATATCAGTTATCTAGTACCCATAACACAAGCTCTGGCTTAGCTTGGGGCTAGATAATGTTGTGTGAAGTTGTCCAGAATTATTTATTTATTTTATTTATTTATGTTATAATGTTAAAAAAATACAAATTTAAACTAAAAGGCGGTAAAAAAATCGTCTTTTATGTCAATGATTTCCTAGGAAAACTATAATAAGTAGGAATAGACGGCACCGAACATTGATGGTTACTATCGCCAGTGTGTTTCAACATCAAAATTCATATTTTTCAGTACTAACATACATTTTTATCATGTGACAGAAAAAAAAACTCTCAATGCGATAGAAGATTAACTTAATTTGGCACTCAATGGACTATTATTTAATTTAGCATAGTCGTCTGTACTTTACCTATTGGTACTTAGGTAGCATAAATTAATTAATTTTATAATAAAACAGATGTTTGACTTTTATTTACACATATGTAGCTATCGTGCAAGCAATAAGCTAAGTGAGTAGGTACAATACAACCCGCCCAGCAATGCAAGGAATGTGACATTCAGTGCACTCTAAGAACTCTCTACTAAATGTTTCCAAGATTTGTAAATATCATTAATTAATTACTAACTTAGGTTCTTGTTAAAACTTCCACAATAACAGAAAATATGTCTTAGTTCTTAGCAATGCTTACGGGCCGTATGGTACTAAAAAGAAAGTGCCTTAATCAATTTTAAACCATCACATCGAAGCGGGAAAGTGCTTTCTTATAAAACACTGGTAAGTGAAAGAGTAGGTATACTTACTCAGTTCGTTAGTAATTAATTGAGAACTAATAATTAAAGACTAACCTTACAGTTATCCCAACGGCACCGGTGCACAACTTACAAATACGCTTTAAACGTGAACCAGGCAAGTCTACAACTTTCTATCGATAAACGATCACAACACAGCTCTCGTTTGAGATGGGGATGTCGCACACAAGATTTTGCTAACCTATTTCACTGATTTTGTGAATTGTTTTCTCGCGAGTGTGATACGGAAACTTCGGAATACTGAGACGCGCGCGGTTTCCAGCGGCGAACCGTGCACTGCGCGCGCGCACTTCCAGACAGAGAAACTCAGAGAAAAGTAGCTGCTGGCTTCCCCCGTCGAAGCGGTTACATCAATGCTTCTTGTTGATATTGCTTGACAAATGTTTTTGCTAATAAGAGTTCCTATACTTCCGTTCGATGCTGTTGCGTCGTTCGTAAATATTGACTTCCGTTATCGTAGAGCCTAAGTGGCCGGAGTATGTCTGCAAAATAAATACTGATGAGTGTCAAATCAGTAGACATGCTGAAAGAGGAGAGGGTTATATTATTATTTCATAATAAGTTTTAGGATGATGTAGAATCTAGTACCTACCATAACTACCTATGTACATATATTATGTACTAAAAAGTAGAGTTTTTTTGTGAGAGTTTTTACGTAAATGAACCGTATATTACCACCGTGTATTACCACCATACCAGTTTTTAACCCCCAACTAAAAAGAGGGGTGCTATAAGTTTGAGGCCATAGTGTATGTCTGTCTGTCTGTTTATCAGTTTAGCTCTGGAACGGCTGCTCTGATTTCGATGCGGGTTTTTTTTTATGAAAGCTTGTGTTTGCGGGATGCTTTGGTGGAAACTAATGTTCCCATTTATTTCCAAAACGGTTTGACCGATTTAGTTACGGGTTTCTGTACATTTGCAAGGAATGACAAAGCTTATTAGTGCGTTCTAAAATTTCCTGTGGCGACATCTAGTCGTGAATAGAGTAATTCGCTTCGGAGCCCTACATTAGGTATGCGTCTAGCTCTAGACACCGATGTGCTTCAATAATATGTGTTCCTTTTTTGGAACACTCAAAATAGTCGGGGGGTTATCCATAATAAAATTAACTTGTATATTAATTGGTAAAGCAGTAGTGCTCGTATTTCTGTGTTCCCGTTTGAAGTGTAATGGATGCGGGTGAAATTACTATCAGTTAGTACATGAAAATTGATTGGGCCAGTCAGGTCCATCCAGCATTTCTATGAATTAAACTATTCCTATTAGCCTATTCCTATTATTATTAATTAACTATTTCTATTAGTTAAACTGAAATTTACTCTAGTCTGGATTCGTGCCTTCACTAGATCCATAGACAGGCATTTTTGTTCGTTCCGGGACCCAGGGCATAAGCTCGCATTCCGGGACAATCCTAGAGGGCTCAGCCCGGCCACATATTATAGTCTAGATACAAATTGGACGAAATACAAGAAGGAGCTTTAAGTTGGTACCTAGTCAGGTCGGGAAATACCTCTTCATATCATACGAGCCAAGCCTACATCCCACATTGTTCTGAGATTCTTAGACTACTAAGAACGAAGATTTAAATGACCTTCTTACCACTTTATCTGATCAGTTCAAAACTAGGTACATACTTAGGTTGGTACATTCTTTCTGATGTCATCATGATACAAATAGGTAGAGTTCTTTGTTCTACCTATATAGCTACCTACAAGTACCTACATTATGTAGGACACGCCTATATAGTCGGCCAGGGATGCGCGACTAAGGCATTGACAATAACAAGACAAGTTGACAATAACATTCCGAGTACCTACCTACTTTTCAGTATATTTTAGAATGTAAGGCAAACTCTATTTCGAGCTCGTCTTGCTTTAAAACGGACCAGTTTTAGGGTTCCGTAGACAACAAAACAAGGAATCCTTAGTTTCGCCATTCTCGTTCGTCTGTCTTTCCACGGCTTAGCTAAGATACTCTAAGTACCTACTGGATAGCTGTAATCTGGTGGGTATAGGAACATATTAATCCCACTAACAAATAAAAGCTTGTAAAAGTTTTTTTATGGTAGGTACATACTTCCGCTACAGGTAAAGTTGGTAAGTACTTATGTTTTTTTTCGTCTATACCATGGTATGGGATTTCGTTAGATAGGTTGTTCAAATATTGCGGTTGTTGAAAACAAATTTTCGTTAGAGTCTAGTGAAACCCCTGCCAGATAAACGGTTGTTTTTGAATATGTTGACGGCAGCTGTAGTAATATATATCGAAGTCAAAAGGAGAGCTATCACAGCTGTCTTTACAGGTTAACGAGTATAAGTCGAACAACTTATTAGATGTACCTGAATAAAAAGGAGAATTTCGTACTAATTCCATTAAAAATTACATACTTAGATGAAATTTTTAGTTGTCTAATACAGGAAAGCCCCATTGTAAGTCCGCGAATTGTGACGGGCAACTACGGAACCCTACTATGCGCGTAGCATGACACGCACTTAGACAATTATAACTATTACAATTATTAATTATAATTATTTATTCTGTATCTCGTAAAAAAAATATATATTTTTCACTATAAAGGAATACTATCTACAAAAAATAAATAGTATAAAAAACATTATAGTAAAAAATATAAATCTAAACGGGGAACCACCGACCGCGGAGCGAGGCCCAAACGGTCGGGGGCTAGGGCTGCAGAGAGAGGAACCTCCTGACTATGCGTGCCGAGTCCAGGAGTACCGCCTTCTGGATCTGACCCTTGATCCAACCATTTAGCGAGAGCTTCTTAAGATATTGGTCGAAGCTCTTCGCTATCAGTCCATTTACTGAAACGACTATCGGGACGATAATTGTTGAATCCACATCCCACATGGCGGTAATCTCGTAAGCCAAGTCAAGGTACTTGCTTAACTTGTCTTTCTCGGCCTTCACGAGATTAGCATCATGCGGGATAGTGACATCAACAAGTATTGCCCGGCGTTCCGACCGATCTACCACCACGATATCAGGCTTATTGGCAACAATAGTCCTGTCCGTGATGATAGACCGGTCCCAGTAGAGCGTGGCACGGCCATTTTCAAGAACCGGCTGAGGCACGTACTTATAGTACGGCACCTCAGGTCCGAAGAGGCCATATCGGAGAGCAAGTTGCTGGTGGATGATCCTGGCTACTTGGTTGTGTCTGTGCAGGTACTCTGAGTTAGCAAGATGCGAACAACCCGAAAGTACATGTCTGAGGGACTCTCCGGGACGGTGACATGCTCTACAGATATCAACCGTCCCATCCTTCATGATGTACCTTCGATAGTTGTTATTAATATTATTAATAATATTATTATTATTAATTATAATTATTAATTATTATTATTAATTATAACACTTAGCTATTTATAACTAGTGGTAGGTAGACCTTGCGACAAACCCACAAAGTAACGCGGAGGCCTTTTCTCAGGGCTTTGTAACTTTTATGGTAAAAAATAAACTCCAGTGATGACTTTTAGGCGCCCGCGTCAGAATTCAGTGAATCAGGACAGATGGAGCTGCATCACAAAATGCCAACTGAAGCCTCTGGCAACTTTCTCGAAGATCATAAAAATTATGGCGCTAATATTTCCACGAGGATTTATTTCTTTATAATCGAAAATTTCTCTATGTTTATAATGCCGACACGCCGACACACAATTTTCAAAACGGTTCCACAATGAAAAAACAAGTGACTGTGTGATCCGTGCGTATTGTGTTAACTTGTTTTAACACACCAAGATAGTTTATTACAAATTACCATTTACAGAAAGTTTCAGTAGGTGCATAGGCACCACCTAGACTTTGGTACTTTTCCGAAAAAACTCTGACAAAGAGCTCTACATCACACACGCACGCACCACACTGAACACTATGTTAGTTAGGTCCATAACTCCATACAATACCTACAATACATATTAAAAACTGTACCTAGCTCACTTACGAAACCTACACAATACCGCAGCTACCTTACGGTATTTCAATTGAGTTTGCACTAGTTTTGCAACGAGCTATAGAATAGGTGTAGTAACCAGCATTCAATGCACACATTGCACCACACATTCTCATGAATAAAACGGTTGTATTATAATCGATCTATTAGCATCGATTGATATTTTTATCATAGCGCAATCAATAGCAAATCCTGTGGCCAACACCTACGAGCGAAAAATCATTTTCCATGCCAGAGATTTCGCGGCAATAGGTAGCAACTTTTTTTGTAAATTTCTTCTTGTTTACAAACGCACTGCCGCATACCATGGACAACAAACCTTTTTTTTTTCGGTGTAGTGGTGGCTTGTATGGAATATGTTGGACTTTAACCAACTAAAAACCACACCGGTGTTCCTCATACGCTTTTTGCTGGGGTTACGGGAACAGTAATAATCTTCCGCGACATGGACAACATACCTACACCAACGATCGCCAAGCAAGAGATGCTAGTGCAGCAGTGTAGGGCGCTTACAGTTACATATTTAAAAATATATCCTTATTACTAGCATAGTGTTTATTTTTCCTATACTTACTAGTTGGGAAGCGGAAAGAAACAGTACCAAACCGCAAACTAGGTACCAACTTATGTTTTGTAACTCATTAGTATCACAGCCAGCGTTCTCTTGTCTCCGTTCCTTTTGTATTAGGTAGGTAGTTACCAAACTTTTTCATAATCTGTTTCAAGTTGCAGCTGCAAGCACTGCATTGCGCAACAACTTTCACTGCGTCGTCGTCCCTCGCGCCTGCGCGCTAACACCTCACGCAAACTACCTACGCGGTGTGTCTATTGAACTGACGCATCGTTACGTTTGTAATGTCTACATTTTACCAGCAAAAAGAACATTACTTATAGCTTCAACCAAAGTAAAATAAATGGACTGGCCTTACCCATACAAAACGTCCGTGAAAAATAAGACAATTCGGATTTAGGGTACGGTCAACAAATAAACTATCTATCTATCTATCTATCTATCCAGCCACTGCTGAGTAAAGGCCTCTTCTTTATAGCGCCACTCCTGGCGGTCTTGTAAATAAACTAGGTGAAATTAAATTATTGAACTTCTTCAAAACTGTATTTTTTTAATACTTAATACTTTAACAGATGCAATGTGTTTTCTAAAGTTATTTCAGTAGGTTTATAGAACAAAAAAATGCAATTATTGAATGAAACTTTTACAAAATACATGGTTCCCTTCTGTTTTATGTAGTTACGTATCTATTTTTCAGCTCTCAAACATACACAATATAAATCAATAGAAAAGCAAGTCCACCTAAGGTCTTCAGCTCAATTAATTTGTGAAAAATATATTTTTCATCACTCAATAAACTAAGAAAATATCATAAAAATCGTACGGAAACATAAATGTATAAAAATTCCAGTATTTAAGAAACTGCAGAGTGCAGTTTTAAGAATTTTGCACAATGAGTTTTTTTATACTTCTTGGAATGACAGATCAAGAAGATGGCCCACCTGATGTTAAGTGGTACCCTCTGCCTATGAACAGTGCATTACCTCAGGTCACGTCCACCTAGGACGCGCCCTATGTGGCATTCCACTGCGCCCGCCACCGTGAAACATAAAGATGAAAAGTCCCATGTGGCCGTAATTTCATCGGCACCCTTACCCTTCAAACCGGAACACAGCAATGCGAGCACTACTGCTTTGCGGCAGAAACAGGTATGGTGGTAGTACTTCCCCGGACGAACTCTTTCACAAAAAAGCTCTACTACTACTAACCGTTTTTTGGCGTATAGAATTCATTGTGTAGAAAATGATTAGAGCAAATACGGGAAAATGTATTCCACTTCCAAAAGTCGTCTGTTCTTGCTCGTCTTATGACTTTTATCCATTTTTGTTTACCTTAGATTTTTTTTGGAAAGCTATAAGGTTAATTAACATGCCATTACATATTATATGCAATTACCTAAAGCGACGTGCTTAGCAATGTTTTGACGTAAATAATGCAAATTACAATTCTAAATCAATACGATACCCCTTAGGCATCAGATTTTTTTGCAGTCTGTACCGAACCATCCGTCATGCGTGAAGTCTTGTCAAATATTTCGTCGCTGTAGTTGGAAAACGAAATAAGTAATAACAACAACAAAACCAACATCGCGAGAAAAACGCGATTTACTGTTTTATTGCGTCAAAAATGGCAATAACTTTTTTATCGTAACTAATATTTCAGTCCGTGTTTTGATATGTTATAGATTGGTACTGTATCTATTTTCGAATTTAATGATAATACATTTTAGTTCTTTTGATTAAGAGAAAAAAATAAAAAAACGACTATGTATTTTTCCCTCGCCAAAGTTTTGAATAATTGAAATGATCTATTATTTACTTATTTGAATATGACAATCCTATCCATGGGTATAGATTTATATAATATTAAAATACATTTTAAAATAAAACCAACTTATAATCATTTCTTTTTATCAAGACTGAATATTAGAAAACTACTGAAACACCTACATTATTTTAGCAGACTTATAAATTCAAAGTAAGTGACATAACAAACTTATCATACGACTAATGCTTATAAAATCAACAAAATGAAAAAAAATTGTGGAACACAATAATTCTAAGTATCAAAAAGAAAAAGGTATGTCGACTAAAATTAAAACTATCTACGAGTATAAACTTGTGTCTGTTAACTTTCATTCAGAGTGGGGAACATTGAGATAATGTCCTGGGGCGTAGTCCTCCTTGTCGCTCGTCCTCTAGAGCAAGACGTGTCCATCGACATGTATGGGCCATCATAACCATGCAATAAAGTCGATTTCGCAAAATGTGTTAGTTATGTAGTTTTCCTACCACACGACGATTTATAAGTTTTTTATCAATTGATGAAAATTATATTACAAAACCTTTACTTACGAATTAAATGCGATGCCTGAAGCTTTATTTGTATTTCTTGTGTTGTGTTTGCACTTGCAGAAAAGCACAGGAAGGCATTGTATTACCAAGGTATCTAATTTTGGTATTTTTCAGCATAGCTGTCACTCGTTGCCGTGACAAAGACTGACTGAAGCGAAGTATACTAGCTAGGTCTGTTTAGAAGCTTCAAAACTATCGTTCCCTAAGGCCCGTCCATTCATTTTATTTACGTCGATGACTTATAGCACAGAATAAATAATAGCGCAAGTACTTATACCCGCCGTAACACGGGGAGCTTGAAGCAGTTATGACTGGCCGCTTCAAGCTCCGACTGCATTATCTTCTACAGACCGTTCACATTAAGATGTCCCCTGCCGTGGTTGGCACTATTCCCAAGGCAGGGGACATCTTACGGTGAACGGTCTGTATTCATTGGATGGAATACACGAGACCGCTTGAGCACTCGCGACCGCGATGGTTAGTACGTCGTGCCGTCAAGCAGTTGCAAGACATAGGTACACTGACTGACTGCTCGACAGGGGCGGATCCAAGATATAATTTTTGGGGCCATTCTGACTAGGTTGGCCGCGGCTCATAGCTGGCCTCACTATATCTAACGGAAATGCCCGGCCGGACACGCATCCTTTTCTTGGACTGTTATAGCGAAAAGTCTACTGTTTTGATTTTATTCATAAACTATCGCAATAGATAGAGTAGAGTAGTAGTAGAGCTTTTTTTGTGAAAGAGTTCGTCTGGGGAAGTACTACCACACCTATTTCTGTCGCAAAGCAGTAGTGCTCGCATTGCTGTGTTCCGGTTTGAAGGGTAAGGGTGCCGGTGAAATTACAGGCACATGAGACTTTTCACCTCTATGTCTCAGGGTGGCGGGCGCAGTGCAATGCCACATAGAGCGCGTCCTAGGTGGACGTGACCTATGAGGTAATGCACTGTTCATAGGCAGAGGTTACCGCGGCCATCTGCATGTTCCGTCATTCAAGTAGGTTGTATAAAAAAAAATAAAAAAAGATGTACCTACCTAATCATTATTTTCATTCATTTCATGTGTAAAGGTTTATGTGAAAACAAAATATGTTTTTCTGAATCGTAGGCAAGTAGTACTCGAGGTTTGTTTGCAAAAATTTGGGTGTTATTAAGTTTGACCGCAATGTGTGTCTGTCTGTGGCACCGCAGCTTTTAAACGGGTGAACCGATTTGTTTGCTGTTTGTTTATTGAATTAGAAAGCAGGTTTTCAAACGATGATTCACAGACATGTTTTATCAAAATCCGTAAAGCGGTAACATTGCGTTAGGGTTTAAAAAAACGTCTTGTTCATGTGTAATCCTCACTTATGGCCCTACCTAAGTCTCGGATACTGAACAGGAAAATTTACGAATTAAACACCTTTAGATGGCATCCATCGGCGCTTAGCAGAGTTGATGATAGTGCCCACAAATTTCGTCGTCAGCAGTAGTTCGGTCCATGGCCGAACTGCATTGCCCATTAAAGGCGAAGATGCTGGTTTCAGTTCCCTGGAATTTTTGGGTCACATTTATGTGGTAGGTACTTACCTACTTATTTTTTTTTATTTTTTATGCTACTAGAATGGCGTAACAAGCAGATGGCCCACCTGATGTTAAGCGGTACCCTTCTGCCTATGATCAGTGCATTACCTCATAGGTCACGTCGACCTAGGACGCGCCCTATGTGGCATTGCACTGCGCCCGCCAGCCCGCCACCCTGAGACATAAAGATGAAAAGTCTCATGTGCCTGTAATTTCACCGGCACCCTTACCCTTCAAACCGGAACACAGCAATGCGAGCACTACTGCTTTGCGGCAGAAATAGTTATGGTGGTAGTACTTCCCGGGACGAACTCCTTCACAAAAAAGCTCTACTACTACTAAAATATACTACACTACTAGTATAGTATTCTTTTATCTGTGACTACACTATACCACAGATAAAACTATACTATATGACTATAATGCGCGTCATGTAAAAAGAACGCTGGCGGTCATACTTCTTCATACTACGCTATACTATACTATACGCTATACTATGACACTATACCACAGAATAAATATTAGTACAGGTAACTATACTATACTAATATACCGTCCATCACCATGACGGTAAAGCTCTAGCTTATTGCCTTGCTTCTAAGCAATAGGAAATCAGACAGCAACACCTACAGGTTTGTTAAACTTTTTCACTCGAAATACAAGACTGCGAAATGAAGAGACCCATTTGAACAATGGAAAGTAAAAGGATATCCTCAATAAGCACACATGACGTCAGCCGGATTTCGGTTATTTCGGTTACTCTGCGTAACGTAATCGTAATATGACACAATTTAACAATCTCCGTCTTTTATATAACTTGATAATGTTTTTGCATACCTACATCATGAAATTAATTTCGCACCATGAAAAGTCACTGAAACCTCCAATGGATGATTGGAACAGAGACCAAGGTGGAACAAGTTAGGCAGAGGCTTGGCGGAAGTGGAAAGCTAACTGGTAGGTAGGTTAATTTTTTTCACAATTCTTAATGGTTGAACTATTTCTCCCAGAGGATTTTTAATTTATTACAAGTATCAAGATCTTGTATCATATTTGTGCTATACATGAAGAAACTAGAGTTTTTTAATATCGATAACTGCCACATCCCCTAGGTACGCGTATTCTCTCTAGACAATCTCTCAGTCCACGACTTCCGCTGCAATGTCTTGAACTCGTGAGAGTAAACATTTTCTTTAGCCTTGAAGACTAATGAGGAAGTCAAACTCAAACTCAAAGTCAAAAAGTATTTTATTCATTGAAATCACAAGGATCATTTTGAATCGTCTTAAAAAATAATTACATTTACTCCTATTCCAACGCAAACAGACCTAGAAGAATCAGGCAACAAACACGGTCTGTTTTTTTTTATGATAAATAAATAAATATAAATAAATAAATAATGCTGGACACGTTCACACAACATTATCTAGCCCCAAGCTAATCCAGCTGCCAGAGCTTGTGTTATAGGTACTAGATAACTGATATACTTAATATAATACATTACATAGATAGATGTTTTTTATTATGCATAGAAAACACCCAGAACACCCTGTCAGAGGCCCTCGGGCGGCTTGACAAACTCTGACACCAGAGGCCAGCACTACCTCATACGAAACGAAACGAAACGAACCCTGAACAAATATCTGCAGAACGCACAAATATTTGTTCCGAGGCGGGAATCGAACCCGCAACCTCCTGCGTTGCAGGCGAACCATCGCCAGCCGCGCCACAGAGGTTGTCAAGGTGGTTCCTCTTCAATCTTTCTTACTACTAGGTGGGGAGCGCCTGTGTGGTGCCTCGAGAACAAGAGGAAGCTGATTCAAAGAAAAAAGGAAAACCAACTTAAAAGCCTCAGGGTAGGCAGTCAAAAGTAAGATGATAGAGAGAATCAGCAAAAGTTCATAAGGCAGCACACTCTAAGCTTGATATACTCATAAATAACACATCAATAATAAATTATATGTAGGTACAGACATTGCAAATAAACAAATTAGGTGTCGAGGGGCAGAGCGACATCAGGCCACGCGGCTTTATCATTAACATAGTCATGTAGAGTGTAATACGCTTTCTTAATTAGATGATTCTTTATGTAGGATTTAAATCTTCGAATCGAAAGTATAGCGAATTCCCCATAAAAGACTGAAGGTAGGACTGAAGGAGCCACTGTTGTGCGACTCTCTCATCAGAACTAGAGACGTTGTTTAGGAAAATATAATGACAGAAACAGAACCCAGAACCTATGACAGCACCAGGTACTTATACCTATGACAGCACCAGGTAGGTACCTAACTAAGTACTGGAATTTGGAATTTCGGTTTATAAAATCTTTCTGGCCTTCGATCAAAGTAAAAAGTATACTTTGGTCGAAGCATCTGGCTACCTACTCAGCTCAAGACTCGGCTATGAACAATACTTATAAGAAGAACAACAATAAATTGATTTTGAAAAAAACTTAAAAACATTGTAGGTACCTATACCTACTTACAGATGTAACTAGGTGGCAAACAAACATAAGATTAGGATTTTACAAAAAAAGTAAGGTAGGTAGGTATACAGTGTGCCTCCCGTGTAAACTGTTACGTTTTATACTATTATTTATTCTGTGGTTACGGCGAGGTAATGAGGTATGGCTTGGCCTGTCTTGGCCAAGGAACAGACGCAATATATACAGTGCTACAAGGATCATTTGGCACGTGGCCGAAATCAGGACTACAGATATGTCCCCTGCATTGGGAATAGTGCCATCCGTCGCAGGGGACATCTTACGGTGAACGGTATGTAACTAAATAGTGCCGCTAGATGCGCTAGCGCCATCTAGAATTGTAACATTATAATAATCTAGTATGTAGTTCACAAGTTGCGCCATCTCGTGGGGAGTAGTATTCTCGTTCCGTTTATTACAGATGTCGCTACGAGTTTTGAAAAGTTGTAAAAATTTGCTAAAAATAAACACCAGAGTTCGTTCCGAGCGCTAAATTTAGTTTTAGACATTTGACAAAAAAGATGGCAGCGATTGCCGATGGCTGTCCTTCGGATTTATTGCGAAAATGGCGCAATTTGTGATATGTTCACGTAAAATAAATATTCTTTGTGAAAAATTGTGTAGTGTGGCATTGTGATGGTGTGTTATTTTAATTGAATGACAGTGTACTCGTGTTTATACAGGACTAAAACTTTCTTCTGGATATTGGATTACACATAAAATAAAGGTATTTATTACTTCCTACGCATGAATTGTTGATTTTCAGTTGGTTTTCGTACACAGTAGTAATTAGACTACTGATATCTTTCCTAGGACACCCAATAAATAGTAAATATTACATAAGAATGTCGATTTTTTGGATTGTGTACTGTGTCAAATCCTTGAGGTGGTTTAATCGCATTTTGAAGGTCTTTTTGAGAATAAATGTATGTAATAGATGCTTAAATTGTGAAGCAGACTATCGCGTAATTCAGTCTCTTTTCAGCTGTTCCTAAATTTTAATTTTCCTTAATATTATTGTGTGGTACCGCATGACATCAGCACTAGGTTGGTACCGAAAGCTGTAAACTTAAGTAGTATGAATCATTATTCGTAGCCACCTCTACACCAAAACATTGACCGTTAAAAATCGTGGGATCACATTCACTTACAGGCTATCTTATTGTAGGTAATTAGGATATGAAAAGGAAGTAAAAACCGACATAAGTAGACTACCAGGTTTCTCTGTCTTGCGCCTATAACGTATAAAATTCCATACTTTTTTCAATTTACAAAAACAACTACCAGCATTCTTAGTAAGCTAATTCAAGATGATATTGTTTGAAAAATCTAGAAGAATACTAAGACTGCTCAATTACTTTAGGATAGAGACATTTTTATAGAGATTTTTTCCCGGATCGGACAACATTGCAAACAAAGCATTGAAAACAGCACACAAAATCTTGGCCAGACCACTAGCTGAACTATTCAATATGATATTACAAAAATCTGAAACACCTACACAATGGTCCGAATCAAATATCATTCTAATATATAAGAAGGGGGAACCAAAGGATATAGGCAACTATAGACCGATAAGTTTGCTACCGACGATAAGTTTGAGTCCTGCAATAGAGGCTAGACAAACTGTAGAGCAGGCAGGTTTCAGGAAGGGGTTATCTACAGTTGACCACATACTCATGCTTGAATTGATTATAGAGAAGTACCGAGAGCAGCAGCGGCCCCTATATCTTGCGTTCATTGACTACCAAAAAGCTTTTGATACGGTAAGACACGCAAGCATATGGGAAAGCTTGAAAGAGCAAGGAGTTAGCGAAGGGTATATAGAGGTAATCAGAAGCATATACATACAACAATAATAAGGGTAGAATAAAGTTAGAAACCCTGGGCCCAAGCTTCCCTATAGAGAGGGGTTTAAGACAGGGTGACCTGTTATCCCCGAAAATATTTATAGCCATTCTTGAAGCCGTCATTAGCAAGCTAGACTGGAGCAAACTAGGACTTTATATACAAGGCACCTTTTTAAGTCATCTGAGAATCGCAGATGACATAGTGATACTATCTGAGACAAGCTCACAGCTGCAGCTCATGATCAAATCCTTACAGCTAGCTAGTGCTAATGTAGGACTGGAAATCAATCTTACTAAGACCAAGACAATGACAAATAGTTGTAAAATACCAACAAGATTGAATGGGAATCCAATAGTTTTTTTTTTTTTTTTTACTACTTGGCATGTCTGGTCTAGCAGATGGCCCACCTGATGTTAAGCGGTACACTCTGCCTATGAACAGTGCATTATCACATAGGTCACGCCCACCTAGGACGCGCCCTATGTGGCATTGCACTGCGCCCTGTGACATAAAGATGAAAAGTCTCATGTGCCTGTAATTTCACTGGCACCCTTACCCTACAAACCGGAACACAGCAATGCGAGCACTACTGCTACTTCCCCGGACGAACTCTTTCACAAAAAAGCTCTACTACTACTAAAACTACTATCACTGTGTGATGATAAAACAAGCACCCCAGACTTACATGGTTTAAGTAGTACCTAAAGTGATATTATCAATTGAATCTTCAAGTACTTGATTATTTTTCATCATCATTAGGTAATACTGGAAGAAAGTGTTAGCTGAGATTATGATCTGGATTGAGCTATAGGATACTTTTTAGCTATAGAAGTGTCAAATGGAAGGCGACCGCTATTCTGAATCAATTTCCCGGGTATCCGAAATCTATTCAATGTACCTACCTACCAGGCGAGCAGTATACTGCAGGAGTAATCTGGTTAACTAAAACTGGTGAAATGGGGGCAACCACTATCCGGTATTAATTGTACAGGGTACCAGGAATTTATCCAATAGGTACCAGGATAAATTCCTGAGCCGCAGGCTGCAAGAGTAGGCTGGTTATCGAAAAAATACTGGATATCTTCAATAAATTCCAACCATTCTAGCAAATAAATATATCTTTATCTTTATCTATATATCATCAAATAACCATCAAATATTTTAGAGGCATATCTATGTTATGGTTATATATATATTTATTCCAGGCACATAATTAAAAACATACAACATACTTACTATTGTAACTTAATGGCAAAAAAAAATAAAGCAACGCAGCTACCCTTAAATCTCTAGTAAATCCTATCTACTCAAACACTATTAAGATCCCTGATAATTAATTACTCTAGCTACTTTAACTGATCATTAAGTTTACTGTTATAGTGATGTCTGAGGTTATATTTATTGCTAAATATTGTAAATTAAATTTTCACAACAGATTTGTGGAATCGGTTCAGTAAGACACTTGATATGTTGACCACATTTATCCTTCATGATGACAAAAAAATTGAAAGTAAGAAAGAAAACCTCATTCAACCATTCATTTCATTAATTCCCATTATTGATTTTTGTGTCAATTTTAGAAGAGTAATATTTTTGCATGCTTTTGTTTAATGAGTTGGTGATCCAGTAATCAATAATTACGCCCCTGAACATAATAGATACAACTTGGCCGCTTTTATGGTAATTTATCAGGCTTTTGTCTGCATATCGCACAAGATCCTGGCCGTACAAGGTACTGAAAGCTCTTCCATTGAACCAATACCTACTTAAATTGAAGTATTCTGTGCGTAAATCAACGGCACTTCATGTAAGCGTGGTGAGGATAGCACTAGGCTTCATCATATTAAAGCTGGTGTCTCGCAAGGAAGCGTTATGGGCCTCTTCTTATAATACCTCATTTACACTTTTGGCTTATCAACAACGGAAGACGTCCTTGTTGGAACATTTAATTTTTACACATTTACCTCACGAAAACAAAATTGTTGCATCGGCCATGCTACAAAGAAGCCTCTACCTAGTTAAATAACGCATGGCGCATTAAGACGGGCTACACCTCAAAATCAGCAAAAAATATTATCTTAGAACCCAGTCTACGGTAACGGTGTGAGGCATCAGAATAACATTGGTTAACCAAAATTAATATAGATAGAGAAGGAAACTAAGATTATAGTTAATGGTTAGTGAACTATAACCTAGTAAAAAAATCGCACGAAAAAAGTTACTATAGAAAACCCACGTTTTTTCGACTTTTTCATAAGTGTACTCCATATTTATACTGACAACAACTTAGGTATATAAACTTACAGCTAGTTCTTCAACACCATAATCATCATCATCATCATCATCATCATCATCATCATCGCTATCATCAGCCTTTAGACGTCCACTGTTGGACGAGGCCTCCACCATAGGGGATGCGTCATGGGGGATTTGTCATAATCACCATGCTTGGCAGGTGGATTGGTGATCGTAGTGTCGGTGTTGGGTACTCAGTTGGGTGCTGCTGCCCACCCCCTGGTGTAATCCCTGAGTGTACTTTTACTATATCCACGGGAGAAGACGGAGGGGTCTGTTCCCAGCCTCAACACCTTAGTACTGTAATGAAGAAGAAAGAATGGATATGCCATATATACCTTTCATGTCAAGCACGAAGCAAACACCAAACTCTAGCTCAATGCCCAAATAAAAACATTGCAGGACACAAAGATTTAAAAAACAATGAATAATGGTTACCGGGTCCACCAAAACCCGAACTAAAGATAGGGGATTTCTGCCGTCTGGTTTTACTAAGAGCTTACACTTCAGCATAATAAATAAAAGTGACTAAAATCTCTTCGAATCTTGCGCGGAAACCACTAAAATGGCAGGGGAATGAAATGTTATTATAAAAACTTTCGTGAATCATATCATTAATTTTATAAAAACGGGAATTCATAAATCATAAGTACCAGCTACAAATACAGAATTAATCTAAAATACACAGCATTTTAGAGGGCTGTTCAGATAACGTGTACACTAGTCATATACTGAGCTATTAGTTTTCCTGCTGGCGTTACCGAGATCTCTGGTAGAGGTCCTTCATCGGACAGTCATGTCGCGCGTGTTTGCGAATATTGCTTTTCGTGATAGTCCCCTTTCTTTTCCAAATGAATATGTAGGTACCAAAAGAGATCATTACTTTTCTCAACCGAGATATTTATGAGATATAATTTAATGTTTGCATTACTTGTCTATTACTTGTCTGTAAACTAGTTCATCATTGTTTTGAATATTTTGAATATGCCTCACCACCACAGAACTTTTCTTTTAACTCTTCAATTTATTTATCTGGCCGAGTTCCAATGTAAAGTGTTCTGTCTCAAAATGCACCCTTTTAATTAACAATACTTAAATAAGTATAGTTTTTGGGAGAGTTTTTGGCTTGCACTCCATGTAATTCTTAACCTTGTGAGTATGATTTAGTTAGTGCAAAGTATGCTGTTGACCACGGTATAGCACCATGAATTTGTTCTATTTTCGTTACATTCATTGGTACAAACGCTAGACGCTTTGCCAAATTATAAAGTTTACGTCAAAAATATGCATAATATAATAAGTGCGTCATATGACTGCCTTGTTTATCTAACTGCTACATGGACGAATGGTCGCCTCGCCAATAACCGAGGTTCTTACTCTAGTTTAACTTTTATTATGCCATTACAGCCGCTTGTGTTTGTCTGCCTATTGTTTAGAACAGATCATACTGATGATATGTATGTTTTTCACTTTCGTTTCCCTTAGGGATCATCCGCACAGAAAGACGTTAGAAATAGGGCGAGGGCGAAGACAAATGTAACCTGCATACATTTTGGGTGGCCAGATCCGCACATACCGACGCGAATCCTTTCCTATACCTACAGAGAGTCCATAAAAAAGTGGTGTGTGTCAGCTTCGATACGCCGAGTCCAGTTCAGTATAAGATGCGCGAATATGTTGCGCAGAGGGAAAATGTAATGGACTTCACTTTTTGTTTTCCCCATCTATTTGCGTACCGTGGTCATTATTTTTTAAGGTAAACTCCTAAAATACGTGATCATCGTCAACATCAGCCTGTAGAAGTCCACTGCTGGACATAGGCCTCCCACATAGAATGCCACGGGCCTGCTCCGTCCACAGACTTCCTGCGACCTTTATACTTATAATGTATTTTTCATACTGTGTAAGTCTTTCTTTTGGACAGATAGGTTTTCTCCAATAAGGACAATACTAGTGACATTTTGATCAGCCTATAAAAGTCCACTGCTGGACATAGGCCTCCCACATAGAATGCCATGACGAACGGTCACGGGCCTCCTCCGTCCACAGACTTCCTGCGACCTTTTTCTTACTGCGTAAGTCTTTCCTTTGGACAGATAGGTTTTGTCCAATAAGGACCATAGAGGATTTAAATACTAGGTAATAAGGACAATACTAGTGACATTTTGTACACTTCATTGAAACAGTCCGGATTTTTTGTGAGTAGGTATTTTATTTTTGATGCAAACTCATTGATTTAAAAAGTATATATTCGTAGCACTAGTCTCAGTAGTCACTATGGCCTGAAAAGCAGTATTGAGGAAAGTGAAAATTACGCAGTATTTACGATGTACAGGATGGAAAAGATTTCAAAACAACAGAAAGTAATGGGACTACGAGAAATATGGCTCCTTCGTTGTCCCTTTTAATGGTCAATATCCTGGGACCACGAAGAAACAGCACGATTGGCATTATGCTTTAGGCGCAGCCTTCAGGAAATCGAAGATCACACAGCCTGTTTGTACAGACAATTTTGTTTGTTTGTACTTCGACATTTTCCATTCCTTATTCAACATGCTGGCACATAATTTAATTAAACCATAGCGTTTGTTAATATGTCCTAGATGTAAATAACATGAAAGAATTGTACCTTCCGAGCGCAGCTTGAGATCGTGTAAAGTCAGCAGTTCGTGCACAAGTGGAGCTTTCAGTGGGCCTTTGAGTCGCTCAGTACGAGAACGTTGACTTTAGCCTAATCTCTATCTACATTCGCCTCTTGAAATAGAAACGCGCAATAGACAACGTTTTAGAGATAACATTCAAAAAATATATAAAATAAGTCATGTGGTCGTTTGGATGAGCGATCTGTTTTCTAGATGGATTCGGAAGCAAGTGCGAATAGTTGATTGGAGGTTATTCAACTAGTGTGTGGACAAAAATAGAGCGATCGCTGCGTCCGCGCTTGCTTGTGTCCGTGTCCGCACGATGACGCCGGCGCAGCATGCCGCATGCCGTCCCGGGCCCGAGTACCGCGG
Source organism: Operophtera brumata (assembly GCA_932527175.1). Classification (NCBI taxonomy): domain Eukaryota; kingdom Metazoa; phylum Arthropoda; class Insecta; order Lepidoptera; family Geometridae; genus Operophtera; species Operophtera brumata. Next base: position 5,895,134 of record OW052237.1, on the reverse strand, counting down.
CACTTCCGGGATACACCACAGTACACCGAATTGGCCCACTGCTCAATTCTTAACGCGTAAACGTCGAGCGCACAAATAAACAGAGCAGCTGCTATAGTTTTAGCTTTTCAGTAATTTATGATCGTGTGTGCGTGATATCCAATTCTCTGACTTTTTACTCAATTCCACATAGCTTACATACAAACTTTACGATCACCTGTACAAAAAAATAACAATGCTTCAGCGATTTTGTCAACATCGCCAGTTTTAGTAGCTCGAATAGAGTCCGTTATTTTTATTGGTTAGCGAAACCGAGACGTTTCACTAATAAAATGGAACGTGGGTCGGTGCATCTACATAATTTGACTTGAGGATTGATATCTTGTCTTTATGTGATTGCGGTTGGATGCCGTGCCGGGCGGGGACGGCGGCGTTACGGCTGAGGCAGCGCTCGGGCACGTTCGAGGGGCACGAGGGGCGATATATTTATAGAGGCGCCGAGACGCCGGCCCCACACTATCCCACATGTTAATTGGCTACTTGCGCCACATTTTTTCTGGACGTGACCGTTCACGCTCACAGCGTCAATGCCATTGGGCTGCTCTTCCGACCGACAAACATTGACACCTATGTAACTGGCCTAGATACGATATCGGTTAACGTAAGCAAGGACACCGCGAGAACATGCTCGTATTAACAAGTGAAAATAAACTACGATGAAGGTCAAGACCTTTACTAAATAAATCAGCCCGTTATGTTCAAACAGCTGGGACTCGGGGCCTACTCTCTAGCTACAGCAAAAATAACTGGACGTAGAAATCAATACTGTTATAGGTCTCATTAGGTACTTACTGTTGGGCGAAGATTATCAGCAATTATCTGACACGAGTCACGACATACATGAATCAATCTTGCTTGCCGTAAAATGTACTCTACTAAATGTCGTTGTTTCACGGATTGGTCATCAAGTACGCCTCTCTGCTTTTCCATTAATCTTCCTCTCCTTTCATGTTCATCATGCATGACTAAACAATACAATCGTGTTCTATAAAAAAGCTGGAGTCTATAATTATTGGGATTTGTCAAGGTGGATGAAAATAGCAAAAATGACCGAGATGTAAACGATGAGTCAATGTCAAATTGTTTCAGACTTGAATTGTTTGAAATCTTGAACACTCTACAACTCTAGCCCAGACTAATAGGATAGGGTGCAGGAATTCAAAATAACGTTGCTGCAACGAAATTTATAAAAGTAACACGTAATTAAAGTAACACGCAAATAGGGCTTTAAGATAAATGCCCTTATACAATTAATTAATAATTTGCTCATGACGATGCACGAAAACGGGCGGAAACCACCCTATGAAACACTCAAACAAATGTGTTAATCCACTCAACGCGCCCTCCATATTGAGACTAATTAAAAGTGGTTGGCTGAATGCTAATGACTAAATATGGTAACCAAATACTATTAAAATAATGTTTTTTTTCTACAAAATGTCGCATGATTCATCATAAAATACCTTTGTACAAGCTTTTATTTATTAAACATTGAAGGTGCGAGTCAGCAGACCCGAATTCTGGGTCAGTCTCCTCAACTCCACCCACTATGTCCAATTGACGTGCTCAGTTCGAGTCCAATGCTCGTAAGTCTGCTTTATCTACTTACAATACTTCGAGCCAGGTTTTTGGGTCGCTCGAGGGATCTTGCTCCAAAAACTAGGTCAAGACTTTCGTTTCAGCGGTCATGCTAATAACACTTCCTGTTAAATTGGTGTTTCTTATTTTTTTTGTCAACGTTTTCGTATTATGAGTAGTTTCCTCTATTATTTAAAGAAACCAAAGTTATCCAAATTCAAATACCTGTGTCAGAAACTACAGAGTATTCAAAATGCAGTTTTGCGCGTATTAATTCCTTAACGGAACATTAATATTCCACGAAACACAGCTGAGAGGCATTTCCTTGGAACAAGGAGAGCGAAGTCGGTAGGTGTTACTACAGTGGGTATACGTGTCCGGATATTTTCGTCAGCGATCCGAGTATGTAGGTGGCTTTACGACACACATTTAATCATGCTATTTGTACGACGATCACGGCTCATAAAGTAATTACTTTATTAATATCGTGTATAAATTGGTCTTGTTACTGGGCGCATTGTGAAAGCAGAACAAGAACAAACAATTAGGATACCTATCCAATTTATCTTCTGTCAATTATCTCCAAGTAGTTATCCATATTGCTTTTCATAGGCTGCAAATGCAATCATTTCTTTGAAAACTAAGTTTTGAAAGCACTTTCTCATTTGGTCCAGTCGAAAGTTGACATCGAACGGCCGACGTGCTCTGCACAATAGATGAATTCACTCGCAACAATCGTGCCTGCAGACGGATGTTCCGCGCGGCCGCATCCCTGTTAACCATGTCTTGGCTTATTAGCATGCACCATTGCCAGCAAGAATAAATCACGAGGTCCCTATTGACGGGGAAACGGCGCTCTGCCAGCTTATAAACAACCGTAGCGGATGGACTATGTCGACTAACACAGACTGCTGCCAGCCGGCTAATTACCTATAGCAGATGTTATCTGCAGGGTAGGGTATACAGGTACTTCCCAATATTATCGAAATAAATGCCTCTATAAAGAAGAGCAATGACGTGACGGGTCATCTGTACCTACATTTTGAAGAGGGAAAAATATCTCTTCCTGTTTGGGCAGAAGACATTTGAGCTACTAATTTATCAAAAATGTTGAAGATGTTTATTTGTATCTTCATAGCACGCATTGAATTGATGCGTGTTGTTCTTAGATTGTTTTGTATTTCAAGCAGTAGATTATGAATGGGCGATATTGACTCTGTTTTGTTTGTTGCAGTCACAATGGTCGTGGGCGAGAGTAAGCGCACCGCTACGGCCAACATCATGGACGGCATTGAGAACACAGGCGACGTGCGAATGCACGACCACCGTTTGCGGCTCAAACAAAGGTAATTCTACGAGTATTCTTCTACGTGTCACGTCGTCTCCACAAAGGACTCTACCTAACCTGTTAAGGTATAGGCTATACCTGGTCCGTGTTTAAGAACTCTTATCTGAAACGACTAAGCATAGGTTGTTATAAATCTATACTTGAGCCACGTAGTTGGCGAGTTCTCTACAACGAATATGCTAGCTTATTAATAGGCGAACACCATTATTTTCTCTGGTTCTTTATCCGTAAGTCGCTGTATGCTGTAAATCATAAATCAGACGGTTGGTTGGTTGAGATCCTAGTTATGGATGGACATTAAATACAATCTGTTCATCGAACCTGGCAAGTGTGCAAGGAATATTGTCAAATCAGACGAAACTAGAATTAATATTAGGCACTACACTGATATCTGATGGGCACTTAGTACAGGAAAAGAGGTTTTTAATAAATAAATCAAATCGCGGAAGTTTAATTAAAAAATAAAAACAAGAAAATTTTAGTATGTTTCGCTTTTTAGAAATAGGGTCGCGTAAGTCGTTCTACTTTATCCCAAATATTAGAAGGTGTAGGCGGCTCCGCTTCTAGCTTGGACTAAAAGCTAAACTAGAGCGTCAAACAGAACTAGGCAAGTGTTTGCATTAGATCTAAGAATACAAAAATACAAGGGCTTGCTGCTTTTTTCTTAACGTCTTGTAATTAAAGGAAACTAATATTTCACGGTTGTGTGACCAGGAGTAAAAAATTCGTTGCATCAAACAAACATAGTGTATTCTGTTTGAGATAAATCTGCTATTACGCAAGTCCACATGCACTTAGGCTGCGTTTCCACCAGTCTTAAGTTTTGACAAGCAACTGATACGGACTAAATAAATCAGAGGGGCAAGTCCGAGTTAACACACACCATCGTAACGATGATCGTAACGACGAGCGTACGTGTATTGCGTAGTAACTAGCCATTAATCTGTGACGTTTTTGGCACAGATGAATAGCCAGTTATTATGTCATACACGTACCATCGTCGTTACGTTCATCGTTACGATGGTGTTTGCAAAACTCCGACTAGGGCCTCGGTGTAGTGTAACACGGGTTTTTGAATGGAAATTGAGTTTCGCTAAGTGTACGCTATATAGGGGCGCTCATTAGTGTATCCATACAAATTTCGTGTTACACTACACCGTCCGTGTCAAATGGTTGTTAAAATCTTACACTGACGGTTCAGATAGTGTTAGCAAGCTGAGCGGTGTGGGAGGAAAAAAACACCAATAGGATTACTTAATTTTCCTAGGCTCATCGCAGCGATTTTATTGGAAGATACGTGTACATTATGAGAAGTGGACTTCTTGCGAACGAGCCGTGTTGTAATGTAACGTTTGATTGAACTTTTCATAAATCAAAGTAACGCAATATAATTTCTTAGATCAGCTAAACCAAATATAAACTAAAACCAAAACCGTTACGTTCGAACGTTTGAAGCGTTCAAAATAGCGCGATTGCCTGAGCTACGGTGAGCCGGATGAGGTCTCGCCCGTTCAGCTTCCTCACTCAGCTCTGGTGGAAACGCAGCCTTAGGTGCGGCCTCCCCGAGATGCTTGCTTCTTCAAATTTCAATCAAAACACCGTTATATCAATTAATGTTGAAATCGGAATGCAAGGAATGTGGACAGCCCTTCAAAACATTTTTATTAGATTTAAATCACTATAAAGCAATAAACTGAACAATTCCACATTGTTGGACTCTACTTGTAGAGCAGACACTTCTTCGCAACTAGGCCGCCATGGGCCCTTTTTGCGTGATTTGTTGGACTGAATATTTTCATGGAGAATTAAAAAAACTTATTTTCTTTTTAACCTATATTGTCCCACTGCTGGGCAAAGGTCTCCCCCAAATTCCTCCACTTGTCCCTGTCCCTGGTAGTCTCCCAGCACTCCTTTTCAAAACCAACAAGATCGTCCCACCAACGCTTTCTCGGCCGACCCCGAGGTCGCCGTCCTTCAAAAATAAATAATGGTTTTAAATAGTGTTCAGTAAAAAGTTAATTCTAGCAGTCTCTTAAGTTACTTGATAGTTTTTAAAGATGAAGAAAACTTAAACTTCCCTTTTTTTTCTGAATTGATAATCTTTCTATTGAAGATGACATAGCATTCAAAACAGCGTGCACCATGATTGGGCGCGCTGCTCAATCTTTGCGTAAATGTTGGTTCCTTTGCGCGAATGAATAACAATCCGTTTCAGAGATGTTATGACGTCAGCAATCATTGACCGATTTAAGGGTAATCGCCTACATATGAATCTTCGGAAGTTTGTGGGTGTAAAGGTTGGCTGTTACATCATTCCAACGTAATCAAATGCTAATTCAGCCTACTTAGCATTAAAACATCTTAATTCTTAACGTCATAATGCAGTGAGCTCTTGGCTGTTGATTATGAACGTAAAACACGACTCACGACGATCTAAATGCATTCTTATCTCAGAGAGCTGACCACAAGCTGGTGGTTGGAATTTGGAATGGATAATATCCATTCCAAATTGCTTTACTCGTAAATGTTATGCTTTTAGGTAAGTTCCTGCATTTGTAGCACTCTTGACTTCCGGAGTGACAACGATTTTGTAATAGGCCTCGCTATGTCCGCGCCGGTTTCCTTTTAGCTTGACGTCATTCCGAATTCGGGTTGAATGTCACTTTGGATGGATGTTTATTTTCGGCACTTGATATGCTTATGGAATGAATTTCCGAGTGGAAAGCAGTGTCAAACACAAATAATTGAATCTACAGAAGTTTTTTGTTGAAAAATATCTTTTTTAAAACGAGCTTTCTTGAAATTTGTGATCAGAATGTGCTAATCAAAATGAGCATCGAGGAGTTTCATGCTCCATGCTCCACCTTCCACCGTTCGTAGTCTGCACCGTCAGATCAGCTCGCTGTCACCACAATATTGTATTTTCATCGGAACTTTACAGGTATACCAAATTTCAGCTCAATCTGATATCGGGAAGTGTTCGAAAATTCGATTGCCAGATTTGAACCCCACTGCCAGATAGTTCAGCTGTCCACCTTCCGTCTCCATCATCAGATCAGCTCACTAATTCATAATTCATAATCTTTATTGCAACAACGATGGTACATGGTAGGTCTTATTGTAATTATACTAGAATAGGTGTCACACATTGAATCCATTTTGGACATGCAATAGTATTTAAGTATTCAAAAAGATGTCAACAGTCAATAATATTATGTCAATTTGGTTTTAAATTTAAAATATTCATTAATGTTATAAAAAACTTTTTCAATTAGCCATTTCTTTAATGACAGTTTAAACATACTGTCTATTTGTATCTCCTTTATATATTGTGGCAGGTGATTGTAAATTTTAATGCTTTTTATAATATGTGCTTTTGCCGTAAATCATAGTTTTAACTCTAGGTAGGTACAAGTCATCATAAATTCTCATTGGAACATTCCTTGAGCGCATGTCTGACTTTTTTTTATATAAATCTAAATTATATTTTACAAGTAAACAAATCTCCAATATGTAAATACCTGTTAGAGTCAAATATTTCTTTTCTTTTCATTTTTACACTATCTCCATAATACTGTATTGTCATCGGAACTTGACAGGTACCTACGCAAAACTTTAGCTCAATTGGATGAGTGCAACTGGGGCTCAATCGCGTTATTTTGAAACGAAACGTTCGTTTTTGGCTTTGGTTTAGATTAGATCCAGTTGCAAGATTTGTCCCCCACAGACAAAAACACACAGGCAGGAAAGCACGTTAAATAAAAGCTGGTAATAAAGGCTTTCTTTCACTTTGATGCAAAGGAAAGAGATCTAAGGGATGCTACAAATTAATAATGACTTTCATTTGTCAGTGTATGTTTCTAAGCTTGCCTTATCTTTGTATAGATGGTTGAAAACTTGCGAGATTTTTTTGTCACCTAATTTATATTAAGATTTAGCTGATACTAGCTATTGAGGCCCATTTGAGGCTCTGCCTACCCTTTCAGGGAAAAAGGCGTGTGTCTATGTATGTATGTATGTACCTATGATACTAGCTGTGCCCGCGACTTCGTCCCCGCGGTACATTCATATCTTCTGAACCCTGCAAGATATCGATTGATACACGAAAAGTTAATTTTTTAATCCCTAACTGTTTTAAAGCCTATTCGAGATAAACTTTCAGACAGACAGATGAAAATTCTAAAAAGGTCATTTATGATACGGCATTTTAAAAAAAACATCTTTTTGTAACTATGTATCCTTGAAACAGAGCTTTAAAATTAATTAGATATAATTTTGCTGTTCAATCTTGTCTATCCATAATCTACTGTTAAACAAAGATAAATCCTAAACCGATGTCTCTAAAAGATATAACAATCGATTCCGAATATTGGAACTAAGATAAACCACAAAATCAATTTAGCAACAGCTCTGCTAATGTCGAATGTGAGAGTAGATGCAAGTGGGTGAACGGCTGCGCGAAGGCCGATTCATTTGAATGTCCAGCTTGTAGTATGTACTGTAGAAGTATCGTGCAATATTGCGAGTATTGTTCACCGAGGTTTGCGTGATAGGCATTTGTCATTGTATTGCTACTTTTCATTACTTCGTTTGGCCTAAGATTGAGAACATGGTTAAAGAAATTGTCTTTGAAGGTCAGCATGACAAATAATCTAAACAAAATAATTCTTTAATTTCAATAATTTATGGTAATATCGGTCTATACCTACTGCTTTATAGGAAGATAACGTCTATGTATTGTTATACCAAGAAGTAAGCACCTTTGTCTCATCTTGTGAATTTCCTTTGTCATCTCGTGGACTCTCTTGTATTTTGCCAATATTGGCTTATCCTATGCTGGCGGTTACAGTGTGATCATAGCCTATCCGATTGGAATAAATTATGGACTCTGTGCTAAGTCCGCATTGAACTAGGTGGACGGCCAAATATTTGTTCGAATCTGATATGTCATACTGAGCAGTAGAACTAATAGGATTTTTTGTCCATTTTGTTCTATCGTAGAACTAAGTCGTCTAACGCTTATCAATATTTATAAAATCGTTGCGTGACACTCTGACTGACTATCAGTGCACCTCTGAAATGTTGAGAGTACATTTATGTTTTTTGAACTTATGAATTCTATGCGTATGTGTTTTGAATTTATAATCAACATTTTTTTCCCTTTTTGTCTGCAATCGGCTATTTAGCCATAATTAGATGTTTTCTAGGTAGAGGCAGAGGTAGTTTGGGTGTGATTCCAATGAATAACACTATTTAATTTGAAGAACTGTTAGGTTCTCTGGTCTCCAATCAACATGTTCAATTAAAACGTTCCCGCTCACAACTTGGGCAAGAGACGGTGAATGTGTGAATGTGTTCCGTAGCGCATTGATTTGCTTCATGATTAGAGCCTCGACGCTAAACAACCCGCGAATGGATCAGCTTGACTCGCGATGACTCTTACAATTAGCGAACAAATCAATTTCGTGATCAAGCAAAACACAGCGTATAAACGAAGCGTGAGATGTTTCATCTAATAAAGTAACACGCATGACATACAGAGTTCAGTCACAGATAAAATAATACTATACTAGTAGTTCAGTGTTATTACGGCGGAATGCGGCTTTGTTTTGTACTGTTATGTGATTTCAATATTATAGAGAGTCAGGGGTTTGGCTTCATAGCCAATCTAGAAGGCAACGACCCTTGTGAATTAGTCTGACTCGTCCGTCCTTGCGTTTCAGACTACATTCTGGTTACTCTCTGTGACTCGTCAATGTCCGCCTTTGCAGAATAAATTGTATGAACGCATATGTGTGCAAAATTTCAACAAAATCTGTTTACGGGAAATTAGAAAAAAACTATTACAGGAGTTGACTGTTAAGTTGTGTACCTACTAATATACATATATTCTGTGCTTTTAATTAGGCAGTTAGACAGTTTACAAGTTATTTTTTTTTTAAAACTTGTCTGTGGAAAAATAAAACTGCATTGAAATCGGAGCACCTATTGCACCCTAGATCCTATTCATCGTATGCTGGTCATCATCAGACCCTGGAGTCTGCGTGAGGAAGACATGTCATGTCATTAATTTGAAGTTTGAAATCAAACTTGAAGATTTAGCTTCAGAAGTACCCTAGATCCTAAATCCTAGAGCAAAAATGCTTGTGTTTCTTTCAAAAAATTGTTGTGAGCTGATGTTCCTGGAAACGGCTGCACCAATTTCCACAAAACATAGTAACTCTGGAGAATGGATAGAGCAGCACAGGACCGGAGAGAGTGGCGTATTAGAGAGGAGGCCTATACCCAGCAGTGGGTGCACACGGGCTAAATAGATAGTTACTCTGCTTTTATACAAACTCTATTGTTGTTATTTCTTTGACGACCTCTGTGGCGCGGCTGGCGATGGTTCGCCTGCGACGCAGGAGGTTGCGGGTTCGATTCCGGCCGCGGAACAAATATTTGTGCGATCTGCAGATATTTGTTCAGGGTGTTCTGGGTGTTTTCTATGTATAATAAAAAATATCTATTTAAGTAATATATTGTATTAAGTATATCAGTTAACTAGTACCCATAACACAAGCTCTGGCTTAGCTTGGGGCTAGATAATGTTGTGTAAACCTGTCCAGCATTATTTATTTATTTATTTATTTATTTATATATTCTGTTACTCGTATTGTACACAGAGCCTCCGTTCCGGAGCTATGAGGCCACAGACAGACAGATAACCATACTATTAATGGTATTTTATGGATCAATTTAGAAAAGTTTAATGAGGCCATAGAACACATAGGCAGACCACTTTTAGTTAGTTATTAAACTTACTTTTAGTTAGTTTTTAGCCTTTTAAATAATAGTTAAAAATCCTAAACTTTTAAATACAGTTGCGTAGGCTCACTCGCGTTCGTTCGTAATATTTGAACTAAAATGGAAACCGTTTCGATCGGTGGCGTGCCCATAATATTTGGTTCGCCATCTCTGCACTATGGTCTCATGCTTATATATCCCTCGTTTTAGTCAGGGGTACAAACTAAATAATCTGTCAGGAAGATAAATCCAAAGGAATATTTAAATGATGGACGAAACTGAGTATTCGTATATCAACTTTTGATGATAATAAAACAATGATGGATTGTTTCAGGTTCGACATAGTAAGGAAACTCGGACAAGGCACGTACGGGAAAGTGCAGCTGGGCATCAACAAAAAGACAGGACAGGAGGTGGCCATCAAAACCATCAAGAAATGCAAGATCGAGTCCGAAGCCGACCTCATTCGCATCAGACGAGAGGTTCAGATCATGTCCTCGGTCAGGCATCCCAATATTGTACATATTTATGAAGGTATGTTTATGTTGTTTGTAAAATAAAAGTGTTAATGTTGTGTTCGTCTGTAATTGGTATACGTATCGGCTCGAAACTAAGTGAACGATTTTTGTAAAAGGTGTTTATATGCAGGTTGTAACATAATATCCCTATAAGCCCGGGGAGGGGCTATTTTACAAATTCCTGAAATTCCTCCAGAAATGTACATAACACAACATGAGGCAGCCCTAAGTAAGGTATCTTAACGTACCGTAACATCCTCATGTTGTGTTAGGAACATTTATCAAGGAATTTCAGGAATTTTTCGAGGAATTTCAGGATTTTTACAAGCCGTTTCATGAATTAAAAACTTCGAAATTTAAAAAGTTGTACAACTAATGTTATTCGCCATGATGTGTAGAACACCCCCGCTTATAAGGATATTATGTTACACCCTGTATATGCTGTTGGCGTTCCTTTTTATGAATAAATAAATAAGGTAAACTACTAATAACTCAGTTTTCACCAACTTAAAGGTAACGGATCACTTACGCATATCTTGGTAACATTTTCTGTGGCAAGCTGTTACAACAAAATCAGTTACTGATGACGTTAGTAAAATTATAAACTACTGCAAACGGTTACTCGACGACCTCTGTGGCGCGGCGGGCGAGTAGACGGCTGAGATGCGAGAGGTTGCGGGTTCAAATCCCGCTGCGGGACAAAAGTTTGCAAGATCTGCAAGTATTTGTTCCGGGGTTGGGTGTTGTGGTAACACTGTGGTACTCGTAGTTCCTGATACTCACGACACGAGGGATCCTAGTGTGGGATCAGGGACTATGTATGTGACTGTCGGGTGTTATGTTATTATTCGCTCTGAGAATTATCATGGGGAAGTGGCAATGGGCAGGCCATATAGCACGCAGAACTGACAACTGTTGAGGAATAAAGGTTCCTCAAGGTTCGCTCTAGTGGCGGCCACAAACCGGACGACGCATTGTAATAAATAAATAAATAATAATAATAATGTCACACAACATTATCTAGCCCCGAGCTAAAGAAAAAAGCTAGCTGTAGAAAGGTCCATCTCGATAGACCAAATAAATTTTAAAGATCGCAGAATGTTGTGGATGGATGCGGCTCAAGAGCGTTCGTCGTAGCATAAGTGAGGTCTATGTCCAGCACTAAACAGAAGTTCACCAGAAGCCACCTGTAGAAACAAGGTTGATGATGATGAATTATAATTGCGGGCAGAAAATAGCATAGCATATCCTTTCATTAATCCGTATATATTTGAGGACTACTTATTTTTTAGTATTTTTACTGAACTTTATTTTCAGTATTTGAAAACAGTGAAAAGATGATTCTCGTGATGGAGTACTGCCCCGGCGGTGAATTATACGATTATCTAAGTCAGAAAAAAGTATTACAAGAGGAAGAAGCCAGAAGGTAAACGAATTTTATTTGTACGAGTAAGAGTAAGAGAAAAGGTCGAACCACGCTGTTTTTTAGCCTCGCCTTACAATGTATAAAGTACTGTGGTACGATCAGCCTAAGAATATACCTTCCCATGCCCTTTTCCTCTCGTGGATGTCGTAAAAGCTGAAAAAAGGATTACAGAGATTGTGCAGCAGCATCCACCTGAGTACTCGATACCAATACTGCGATCACCAATCCGCCCGCCAGCGTGGTGAGTATGGCAAATCCCCCCATTGCATTCTATTGGGGAGGCCTCGTCCAGTGGATGTCCAACGGCTGCTAATGATGATGATGATGATGTTAATACTATCAGAATGGCAAGCCAAGCCAGCATTGAAAAAAAGCGCCGTGAAGATTCAGCCGGCGGGATTATTGTAATTATGTCAAATGTAATTGAACTGTTTGTTGCTGTTTTTAAGGTTCAATATTGATGTCACATATTTCTACGTACCACAGATACATGCATACAAGTTTTGTGTCGTACCTACTGTTATTTCTTGGGTGTGAGTAAATACCTCACTGACGCGTTCTAAAGCTGTACTAAAGCTTTGTAAATTGTTTTGTTTTTCAGGTTGTTTCGACAAATAGCAACCGCTACGTATTATTGCCATATTCATAAAATATGCCATAGAGATTTAAAACTGGAGAATGTATTATTAGACGATACCGGTAGTGCTAAGGTTAGTATAAGTATCACAGTTCTTTATTGAAACAAATCTTTGGTAACTCTTTATTGTGACGATTATTGTGTTCGATTATGTGTTTATGTTCGATTATTGTGACGACCTCTGTGTCGCGGCGGGCGAGTATCAGGCTGAGATGCGAGAGGTTTGATGTGTCAAATGACACAATCTATAGACTAGTATACCTAGTACCTAGTAGCCCTATGGCTTGAAATTTTCGTAGTTATTTCATCGAACTAATTTTCCCAATAAATTGTATAGAATCTAGCATGGGTTATAAGATTTTCATACAAATCAGTGTGATTTGGAAACTATATAATTTTAAAAGAAACTGTCAAACTGCGGGCCTAGATATTAGTGTATTGTTCCTGTGTACAACATTTCATGGAGTTTGATGTGATAATATCCAAAATAGGAGCAAACTTCGTTTGTATGCAGAGGGCTCGAGCGCCTAAGCGCTATCACTAATCCAAGTCTCACCAGTTTGAGTTATAATGTACGAAAAGGACTTTGTGATGGTGAAAGGATTCAGTTTTCTGTCTTTAGGCTGCGTTTCTACCAGAGATGAGCGAGGATGCGTAGCGAGGGATGTGTTTGTTAATAACCAATAGAATCACTTCATTTACCTAGCCTCGCTTAGCGCAGCTCTGGTGGAAACGGCTTAGAAGAGCGAGGTTTTTATACGTACAAAACAAGCGAGGGATGTGTGCGAGAGATGTTCGCGAGGGATGTGTGCAAAGGATGGACGTGAGCGAGAAACTACTAACAGTCAGTAGACGGAGTTTGTTAGAGGTATCTATCATCTCGGGCTATTATATCATATTGTACGGAAAAGAGCCCGCTGCACATCTTCGCACCGCTCAGCTGCCTAGCACATCTCTGGTGGAAACACTCACATCGTTCCACAGCCTCGCTACGCATCCTCGCACCGCTCGTCTACCTCGCACATCTTTGGTGGAAACGCAGCCTAATGATGATCTTTTGCATTGCAGATTGCAGACTTTGGTCTATCAAACGTGTTCAAAGAGACTTCGTTGCTCTCGACGTTTTGTGGGTCGCCGCTCTACGCGTCGCCGGAGATCGTCAAAGGAACGCCTTACATTGGACCGGAGGTAAGCTTCACCATAACCAAGTCTTTTCACCAACACTTCTCATTATTTTATCAGTTTAAAGTTTTTTATACCATTACTAGCCATTTGCTCGCGGCTATGCACGCGTGGTGTCAGGATAAAAAGCATCCATCCACACATCAAATATCATCAAAATCCGCTCAACCGCTACGGGTTGAGTGGAACTATACATAACGCGAGCGTGGCCGCGGGCGGAAACTAACAAAACACACCATAGAGCACTCAGGGGTAATCTAACTTCCTATTAGTGACAGGGTATTAACGGGCCATTCAAGACGAGCACGACCTGAAGAAAACGACAAAGAAATAGAGAGTTATTGAAATAACTTTTATATAAACTTCAGTACCCCGCTACACTCCGCTTTCTCCTTTACTAACACAATAGGAAATAACCTTCAAATAACCCTTCAATTTCAGGTCTCTAGAACTTTTGGTTTAGGCTTTGCGTTGATAGCCAGTCAGTTAGCCACGCAACGATTGTATTATATCACGAATTTACGGTTAATTTCCGCTGTTTGTTCCCTTAGAGACGTTTAAGAAGCCGTATAGTAATTATGCAAGGGCTCTAAAATAGATACGTTTGCAGGTGGATTGTTGGTCCCTGGGCGTGCTGCTGTACACGCTGGTGTACGGCGCCATGCCGTTCGACGGCTCCAACTTCAAGCGTCTGGTGCGACAGATTAGCAACGGCGACTACTATGAACCTAAGAATCCTTCCAGTAAGTCGTATCATTAGCATTGTGAGTCGGGGTTACGATAGCCCAGCCGTGTTCGTTGTTGTCTTCTAGGTTTGGTCCCGTAAATAACAGGTGTAAAAGCTTAAAGACTATTAAAAATGATCCTTGTGACTTCAATGAATAAAATACTTTTGGATTTGATGTCACGTAGTCAAAATAAAGTTCGGTTCATGCTCCGATCTATAATTATATTCTAATCAATTGAAAGTACAACCCGGAAATTTGATTATACAAATGAAATAAATGAAATGAAAAACATTTATTTGGCACGCAAATACAAAAACAAACAGAACAAACATACCGAAATGTTACCGAAACTTGAATGCTTCAAAGCTTTTCTGAGAATTATAGCTTTAAATTTTTCCAATTATATATTAGCACTATCCTACTCTATGGTCGCTATGAATAGAAAACTGTTACTGTGAAGGATCAGAATACCAATTTTCAGTCAATTCTTGTGAATACTGTATTTTTACAGTCTCGATTCCGTCAACATTCACTGTGGTTTTAAAAATAATGCTAATACCCATCCCTTCGTATAATGCCTTAGTCGGCTTCTACGACATTCTTAGTCTTAGTCTATTCTTAGTCCGGATACACCAAGGTCATCAAGATTGATGCCCAAAACATCCCCGAAAACATTGTAAAGTCTAATCACAAAATTTGTTTGTATTACAGCGGCCTCCCCCCTGATCCGCGACATGCTCACAGTGGACCCCCTGAAGCGAGCCGACATCGCGTACATCTGTGATCATCCGTAAGTAATCTTCATCATCAGCAGGCCTCCCCCATCAACGATCTTGAGCCGCCTCCATCGACGGTCTTCCTGCGACAGTTACAACGTCATCGGTCTATCGAGCTGCCCTACAATGCAGTCATCCAGTTCCTGGGGCCCAACCGCGCTAATTTGAAACGTTTCAAACATTTGAACGTGACGTTTGTGATTTGGTTTAGCTGTTGTACAAAATCATCATCATCATCATCAACCTACTGCAGTCTACTGCTGGGCATAGGTCTCTCCCATGGTACAAAATGATATCGTGCTATTTTCTGAACGGTTGAAGTTGACTTTACCAAAACTCAAAAGGGATCCTTTTTTGAATTGGACTGATATTTTCAGATTGATGTAGATGGATGAATGTTGGAATTTATTTAATCATCTAGAAAAACCCAAATATTAGTATTAGTAAAAATATTTGTCAAAGAATTATTTAAATATGTTAAACACTGTATTTTTAATGTTTTTTTAATCTTAGGATTTCTTAAATTCTCTGGTCAATTCAAACAAGGAACCCTCAATCCAAACGTAGGAAAAGTTCGATCGGTCGCTACACTAACATTTCTTCCAAAACAAAGCTGAAACGTTTACGTTAAAATGTGATTAGCGCGATACGAAATGTGCATAACGTGTCAGTTTTGGTTGTGGTTTTGTTTTGGTATAATCGTTCAAAGTTAGCGCGATTATTCCTCGAGAACGTTTATTCCACAGCCGTCGGTTAACTAATTGAAAGTAAATATAAATTATACCTGTCGGCGTTCTGCTCCAGTGGAGTGCGAAATCTGTTTCACGCTTGTTATATAAAAGAATGATCAATGTCCATCGGGGAACGAAATGGCAAAGTTTTTTGGCAATAAGTGATTGCATAATGGCCTCTCCGTTCAGCGCACATTGTGTCTTCATCATGCCTGAAAACGCCAGTAAAATACCAGAATGTTTAACGTGCATTTTAACAGTATCATATTTAATTTCGTTATGAAATAAAATGACTAAGGACTGTATTTTCGGTGATCAGTGGAAGCGGGAGCGGAATCTGCTCGTCAACAGCAGAAGGATTCGATGGTGGAATTTGAATTGATTTGGATTGAATTTCATACAAATCAAGTCAATCAAGGCTTGTTTGTATGAAACCAGTGTTTCGTTTCAGATACAATTTGTTTTTATAACATGTTATTGTTTTGATTTCGAGGCGTAACGGAAACTTTTTGTTGTAGATGGGTGAACTGTGGCTACGAGGCATCGTGCTTGGAAGTAGCCGAGGCGCTGGCGGCGGAGACGCCGGTCCGGCTCGATCTGCTCCTGTCCTTGGCCCCGGCGGCGCCCTCAAACTCCAACTCCGTGATGGTTCCACCAGAGGTATGAAATTAAACCATCGAACTATTATCCAAATGACAGAATAATGTATCATTCACAAAGGTAGTTGGTGTCATTACCAGCAGCCTTTAGACGTCCACTGCTGGACGAGGCCTCCCCATAGAATGCAATGGAGAGATTTGCCATAATCACCATTGGCAGGCGGATTGGTGATCGCAATATTAGTGTTGGGCACTCAGGTGGATGCCAGGTTGGCTTTTACGAAATCCACGGGACGAGACGGAGGGGTCTATTCTTAGGCCGGACACACCACGGCATATTTGAAGTGTATTTATGGCCTGGCAAGACTGATGATCCCGCAAAGACTGGTACTAAATAAAACAATCCGGGATAATTTTACCGCGGTTTCAATTTAGAGAATGATGCACATCGTTAACTGTATCTTGATATACCTAAGAGTATGTGCTCGTTTTCACTGTCTTTGTCTGAGTATGGAGCATATTTGAGATCCAAAAGACTTTACGAAACACCCACAGGTTATTTTCTAAAAGTAACAGAAAACACGACAATTCCTCAAAACCATAATGTCCAGAAGAACCAAGATGCCGACATAGTTTTCATAATTAGCACGTTGAAGTTGCAACGGGCGGGCTTATTGCTCTCAGAAACGACGACCGTTAGGAAGTAAAAGTTCCTACCACAGCTTCATCTGAATACTGATAGATGACATCTGTCAAGCCACGAATCAAGCCTAGAGCCTAGTGTGTGGCTGGCGCCATACCTTCAGTTATTTAATCATAATTTTATATGCCTGAATTATTTTCTTATTAACAGAGGAACCTAGGCCCAGAAGAGAGTTGCACCGACCTCACCAGCTCCACCTCGATGGCGGTGGAGCCCAGCAACTCCGCGGAGAAGAGGATCCTCGACCTGGTGGCGGAGGGCGGCGAAGACGCCATCAAGCCCTCGCCGACCCGCACCATCGTGTCGGCGGGTGACAACAAGCGGAAACTAGAGCTCGCTATGTCTTCTAGCGGATTGCAAAGGAAGAAGGAAAGAGTTGCCAGGTTTGTACTGCCAACTCTTGATTTTACTTGCATGACACACATGGGCCAGTTTGGCAGTAAAATAACGAAATAGGCGGTTGTAAAGAGAGGTATCAAAGTAGCTTGGTCGCTGACCAGTTTGTAGTCGTTCTAGTTCATTAATAGTTCATAATAGTTCGTTCTTTTACTGCTCAAAAGACGTACTTTTGATGACGGTTCAAGTTCTTACACATTTTATGTAAGATTTTCTAAAGCAAAGTTGCTGTGCATAGTGGCCACGTACACTTTGCAGACGATTGTAAAGATTGACCTAACATACGAACAGCAACCGATTACGTCTTACCATCCTTCCCTGAATGGTATTGTTGAGTAGTAGTGTTTTGATCATCATCAGCCTTTTTACGTCCACTGCTAGACGAGGCTTCTTAAAATAAAATGGGGGATTTGCCGTAATCACCACGCTTGGCTGGCGGATTGGATATCGCAGTATCGGTGTTGCTGTTGATTACTAAGGTGGATGCTGCTGCCCATCCTCTAGTGTAGCGCAACAGTTTGCACCTGTGCAGTGATTTTACTGTTTTCTGTTATTTTAGCATGGCGAGTATGGCGCCGCACGCTCCGACGCTGCTCGAAGAAGCGGGCTCGGAATCCCCGCCCGCTGAAAATAAATCTGATGACATGGTATATATTTGTTTAATTAAACCAAGGTTTTGTCTCTTATTTTAACTGTTAACATAAAAATGGTCTGTGGATGGAGGCGGCTCAAGGTCGTTCATCGTGGCAATATAAAGAGGAGGAATATGTCCAGCAGTGGACTGGACGACAACCCGCTCATGGTGATGATGGCACAAGATCGGTTCCATCCAAACTATTGCTTTAATAATAAGTACTAAGTATGTTTTTACTAAAATGTTTGTAAGTAAATGTCCACTGGTTTCGTACTTGCAGCCGCAGCCGTGTCTCAAGTCGTCGGCGACGATCACCATCGCGCCCGCCGCCGCCACCATCGAGCTCGCGCGGGACGCCACGCAGGAGATCGTGCGCGACAAAGGAGACGAAGCCAAAGAAAAGGCTGTCGCCAAACCGCGAGTCGTGCTCAAGAAGAAGGCATCACCTACAAAGGTTTTGGAGGAAAAAGCGCCGGCGGACAAACTTGAGGAGACTAAGGTTATCACTGATTTGAATATTATGTGTTTCAAAGTTTGATATCATTTTAAGTCCCAACTCCATTTGTACCACTAGGGCTCTCGAGCCCTCTGCATACAAAAAAGTTTGCTCCTATTTTGGATATTAACTTTTCAAACTCAGACAAACATACATACAATGTAATGTATGTGTGTGTGTAACACATACATTACATTGTTTTACATTTTGTAAACATGATCAATATTCTAGTATAGTTTCTTATAAAAAATTTAGTTTTCAAATTACACTGTCAGATTTGTATGTTTGTCTTATATAATAAATAATAATAATAATAAATAATGCTGGACAATACACACAACATTATCTAGCCCCAAGCTAAGCAGAGCTTGTGTTATGGGTACTAGATAACTGATATACTTGATACAATTCATTATACAGATAGATATTTTTTATTATACATAGAAAACACCCAGAACACCCTGAACAAATATCTGCAGATTGCAAAAATATTTGTTCCGAGGCGGGAATCGAACCCGCAACCTCCTGCGTCGCAGGCGAACCATCGCCCGCCGCGCCACAGAGGTCGCCCGGCGTATAACCCATGCTAGTTGGATTCTATACAATTGAATGGGAAACTGAAAAACCACACGTCTAGATATTATTAGCCTGTAGATAATTGTGGCCACAAAATTTCATTGACTTGAATTAATTAATACCCAAATTAGGCTCAAAGTTCGTTTTATATGGAGTGGGTGTACCGCTACACCTCCCTCAAACTCGCATCTTCGGCTCTTATCGGCAATCATCTGAAAGTCGATGTATGGTTTTGAGTACCGGACGACTTTTGATTTTTTGGAATAGATCTAAATTATTTGGCCAAATCGAATTTTTTGAGTCTGATTTAAAATTTTGAGGTTTGCACGATCTTCCTTTCTCAGAGAGGGAGAGAGACCCAGTGGCATCTTAAAAATGCTATTCTTTGTTGAAAAAATACAAAACATGCAAATTTTGTCTTGTGTTGAATATGGTGAAGTGAATAAAATGTAAACATATTTGGCATTCAGAAATACGTGTATTCCATTATGAAAATTTCACGGTATCGTGCGTATAATAGCGTGTATTCATCGCATTAGTAACAAGTCAGTCATCATTGCATACTAGCGTGACCAATGTATTGAACAGCAGTATGAAAACAACAACTCAATATCGACTTATGAGTTATGATTGTTTTTTAGCAGGAGGAAGGCAAAGCGAGCGCTGTTGCGTCGGCCGCGGACAAACTGACGTCGCTGTCCATCGCACCAACAAGCCCAGAGCCCAAGACACCGGCTAAACCTAAGAAGTTGTCTATACCAGGTACTACCCGGGTCTCTCGACTAACGGCACTCTCTGTACTTATTTTCAGTGGTGTAAAATGTGAATATCAGATTTGTAGTTTGTCTGTACGTATATTATGCATGTTTCATTGTTGCCACGTAATCCCGGAACGGTTGCTCTGATTTAAACTCGCTTTTTGTATGAAATAAGGTGTTTGCGAAATAATTCTTCAGCTATGTTTGTTAATTGGTGCGTTTCCAAGATCAGCACGCAACAACTTTTCTAAAGGGAGTCAGGCATTTTTACTGCTGCAACCTTCAGTTTGTGCTGAAACTGTTCATATTCGCCGACATGAGGCTCCAGGGTCTGATGATGACCAGTATAGGATGAAAAGGATCTACGTGCTACTGAAGCTGCAATCTTTAAGTTTGAGCTCAAGCTTCAAATTAAGATGACATTACATGTCTACTTTGCGCAGACGTACCCTGAGGCTCTGCTGATGACCAGCACACGATGAACGTAACGCAACGGGTGCGCCGATTTCAATGCGGTTATTTTGTATGAAAACTGGTGTTGGAACACAAAATATCAGGGTTTTTTTATTAACTAGAAAATTAACTCTTCTTTTTATTACTAAGCATGTAACCAGTCAATAATTGATTGAATTATTATTTGTTAGGAGGCAACGTTGGCAGTTTCAAGGATCAATTCGAGAGACGCGCTTCTCTGACGGCCGCTCCAGAAGTCAAGAGAAATCTTTCTAAGCCAGGTTTGAAAATTTAACTTTACATATACTAGTTGTTAGCCCTGAACTAAGACTTCGCCTCTAACTCAACGAATTTTTTAGCGATTAAGCGCATAAATTGATGTAATCATCGTACCTACCAGTTTTTTTTTTTTTTTTTTTTATACTACTGACGGATGACGGGTCAAGCAAGAGGCCCACCTGATGTTAAGCGGTAACCTCTGCCTATGAACAGTGCATTACCTCATAGATCACGTCCACCTAGGACGCACCCTATGTGGCATTGCACTGCGCCCGCCACCCTGAGACATAAAGATGAAAAGTCTCATGTGCCTGTAATTTCACCGGCACCCTTACCCTTCAAACCGGAACACAGCAATGCGAACACTACTGCTTTGCGGCAGAAATAGGTATGGTGGTAGTACTTCCCCGAACGAACTCTTTCACAAAAAAGCTCTACTACTACTATTAATGGCTATTGGATCAACGGTTCGAAAGAAAATTACTCCTATGAAACATACAAAGCCGAGCCATTTAGTTAGAACACGGACATTGCTTTGCTGGTCAAAAAATATTTTTCTAAGCGATTAACGGTTTTATTTCCATCCCAGTTGTGTCGAAGATCGCCAAGCCCAAAGCGCAGAGTGAAGACCGCGATCTCAACACTAAACAAGACAACGGCACGGTCAGACTGCAACAGATCGGCATTGAGCCTTCTCCGGTAACAGAACTTACATTACAGAATAATTTCTTGGAAATTAAACCTTGCTACAAAGAAAAATATTTAATTGCTGCATAAATAATATGAGTACAATTCGTTGTTGTAGACACCTGCAATGGATTGTGAACGTAACCGCGGAGGAGTGAAGAAGACGGAGAGCGAGCCGAACCACGGCGCGGGCCCGGTCGACCCTTCCGTGCTATTGCAAGATGCCAGGAGGTAAATTAATTTTAACTAGCCTTTTGCCCGCGGGTTCGCACACGTTGTTATGGGACAAAAAGTAGTCCCCCAACCCTGGGACTGTCCTAATTCCTGCCTTCCCGTCCTGTCTTAACGTACTACATCCATAACTCCCTGCTCCCGTAAACAATTAGATACTATAATTTGACCGCTATTTCAGCTGTTGGTCTTACCAACGTGCTCCATCGTGGCTTCCACGAAGGTCTAAAAAGCACCTATTCACTCTCGCCTCGAGTGGATCGAGAGTATAAATTTCAGAAAGGATGGTAGTGTGTTTCACTCCTTTGCAGTTCGCATTATAAAAGTGGAACCGAAACGTTAAGTGAAGAAGAGGGTATAGTAATGAGGTAAGGATGGTACTAAGCCGAGCGCCTACGCCTGCTTGTCCATGCTGAAATATCTCTAGCGTCTCAGCCGGCTACTCGCCCGCGGCGCCACGGAGGTCGTCAAGGCTAGTTAGTAGGAATTTAGCGTATATGAACCATGACAGATGAATAACCCTTCCTCTTTTGTCCTTAGGAGTCTGCAGAACTCGATGGCTAAGTTGGTGGAAGAGAAAGCAGGTGAGGATTCCCGCAGACGCGCGGCTCGCGATATCATTTCATCTGCCATACGAACAGGTAAGTTCTTTATGAATTTTGCTACCTTTTCCTATGACTTTTATCATCTGGGAGATGTCTACTCATCATCATCATCAGATAAACTGAAATTCCTCTTGAATAGAGTAATTCATCGTCGCTAACTCTAAACGACACTAACTCTAACGGCACTTTAACGGCGTTTGACCTCAGGCAAGCCCCCGGTGCCATACGGCCGATCTTCGTCCGCTGGGGTGGCGTCCCTAGTCTCGCCACCCGGCACGCCGCCCGGGCAGCCCTCGCGCGTATTCCGCACGGAGGCGCAGCATCGCGTTGAAGATCATCGCAACGCCAACAGGTACATGATTTCGACCTGACGTGTAGGTGACTGGTGGCACAGTGGTGAGCGTCTCATCTGTAATTTTCGGGTTTTTAACAGTGTTAGCATTACCCAAGTGGGCAGATACATAACCATCATCCTCAGCCGATAATAGCTGGATAAGGCCTCCCCCATAAAATGTATTGACGTTAGGTCCCGTGTCTCGGGTCTACGGGACCCGCTTGAATCCTGCTCTATCATCGATGCACACTGAGACACTTAACAATGTCAATATTGACGCAGTCATCATCGCCAGCCTCTATACTTCCTGCTGGACGAAGCCTCCTCCAAAGAATGCAATGGGGTGATTTTCCATTAACACCACGCGCATTAGTGATCGCAGTTTGTTTTTACGTACCTACTCAGATGGATACTGCTGCGCATCCTCTTATATAATCCTTGAGGCTTTTATTACATCCGCGGGAGGAGACGGAGGGGTCTATTCTAAGGCCGGACACTACGGCCCATTGCCGATTGGCATTCAAGTATGGAGCTATAAGATGTATAGAGCGGGCTGTGCGCGTGTTCCTGTGTCGTGCTCATGATTGGTGTCCATCAGCAGGGGCGTGTCGGTGGAGCGCATCATCCCGATCAGCATGTCCGGCGAGGAGTTGCCCGCGCCACACTCGGCCACGCCGCAGTCGCCGCTATCTCCGCAGTCGCCGCAGTCGCCGCTGCAGAAGCCTTCGCCCGCCCCCGCCCCCCGCACTCCTCTCAGGTACCTACACATCGTCAATGAGGACCCGATTCACGTAGCCAGGTGACGGCTGGCAGATGGCGGCTAGTGGCGTTCTAATGTTTCAGTTACGATTGGAATCAAATCAAAATTTATTTATTTTAATTTTACTTTTGGTTTGATCTTGTTGGAGCAAATTCAGTCCAGAGCTTTATTATAATCTGAAATATTCCACTTTTTAGAAAAATTCTATGAAATTAAGTTTTTTTACACATCGCTTGGAATTTTGTTATAAAAGCGTATACATCTCATTATAATTACATCGATTTACTCACATTATGAAGCCTAATACTGGGAACAGAGAATTTATCTTCATTTCTAATAAATTATGACTGTCGCTTTTTTTTGTAAAATGTAGATATTTCTTTAAACTTTGTTATGGAATCGAGTCAAGTTAAAAAATATTTATTCATTGAAATCATATGGATCATTTTGAATTGTCTTATAAACTAAATTTACTCCTGTTCCAATGCAACCAAACCTAGAAGAATCAGCCTCAAGCAACGTTTTTGTTGCCTCAGCTTGGCTTTATTTGATGATCCTGTAGATGTTTGATTGCAATAAGTAACGATTGCTCGTTTCAGACGGCTGGTGTCGAGCGAGTCGGGCGCGAGCGAGGCGTGCTCGAGCCCCGGCGCCGGCGAGCCCATCAAGAAGTCCGCGCGCGAGTTCATCATCCCCATCGCGGTCGAGGGCAAGGGCTTCGTGACGCCGCGCCAGCGAAGCCTCGAGCCCGAGTCGCCCGCCGCGCTCCGCCTGCAGCGCCCCGTGCGGCACAGGCGCATTAGGTAACAACCATTCAGTAATACTACTACAAGGGCTTCGTGACGCCGCGCCAGCGCAGCCTCGAGCCCGAGTCGCCCGCCGCGCTCCGCCTGCAGCGCCCCGTGCGGCACAGGCGCATTAGGTAACAACCATTCAGTTATACTACTACAAGGGCTTCGTGACGCCCCGCCAGCGCAGCCTCGAGCCCGAGTCGCCCGCCGCGCTCCGCCTGCAGCGCCCCGTGCGGCGCAGGCGCATTAGGTAACAACCATTCAGTAATACTACTACAAGGGCTTCGTGACGCCCCGCCAGCGCAGCCTCGAGCCCGAGTCGCCCGCCGCGCTCCGCCTGCAGCGCCCCGTGCGGCGCAGGCGCATTAGGTAACAACCATTCAGTAATACTACTACAAGGGCTTCGTGACGCCCCGCCAGCGCAGCCTCGAGCCCGAGTCGCCCGCCGCGCTCCGCCTGCAGCGCCCCGTGCGGCGCAGGCGCATTAGGTAACAACCATTCAGTAATACTACTACAAGGGCTTCGTGACGCCGCGTCAGCGCAGCCTCGAGCCCGAGTCGCCCACCGCGCTCCGCCTG
Organism: Operophtera brumata; assembly: GCA_932527175.1. NCBI lineage: Eukaryota > Metazoa > Arthropoda > Insecta > Lepidoptera > Geometridae > Operophtera > Operophtera brumata. The sequence goes on along the minus strand of OW052237.1, from coordinate 5,870,505 downwards.
CAACGCCCCGTGCGGCACAGGCGCATTAGGTAACAAACAGTTCAGATAAACTCCAGTTCCATTCAGTTAAACTACCACAAATAAAAAACTTTTAACCCAAGTTGGGCTTAAAGATTTTTATTCGTCTAAATTGTGTACCGACTTTCTAAAATCCATATACTTCTTATCGCGTCTTGGCGCCGCTTCGCTGGCATTGGTTTTAATGAAACCGCTCGCTTGTCTCGCTACTAATGTCTTCTTTGAGACCTCTCGCTTGCTCCAAAACACTGAAGACATATGGCTCACTTCTCTCACCACACAATGGCATTTGGAACCTACCAAGTAGACATGATACGCGAAGGTGGCCATACGTTCTCAGTGTTAAAGGCAAAGACATACGTTAAGGTGGATGCGCACGCTTGCGGCGCGAAATTCAAATATTTTGGTGTTTTTTGCCCATTACAGCTCATCAACACTTCTTCAGTTAGCAAAAGTTGAGTTCGCGAGAACTAGGAGACTTAACACACATGTTTTAATTGATAGTATCTCATAAATATCATCAGTTTAGCTATGATACCCCTAAACACATTTTTACAGTGTTTTTGTTTGTTTAGGGGTATCGTAGCTAAACTGATGATATTTATGAGATAGCATCAATTAAAACATCCGTGTTAAGTCTCCTAGTTGTCGCGAACTTAACTTTCGTTATCTGAAGAAGTGTTGATGACCGGTAATGGGCAAAAAACACCAAAAAATTTGAATCTCGCGCCTCAAGCATGAACATTCACCTTAAGTAAAGGCGAGCCATGGTCAGTGAACTTGTCAAGGCATACTAATAAAGCAATAGATAATAATGAATAACATGTTTGAAATCGATTTGAGTGCACCTGTTTAACTTGTTTGTTGAATTGCAGCAGCCTCGTGAGCGGCGGCGAGTCGGAGGAGGAAGACGACAACCACATGCATCGTCTGCGCCCCTCGCGCCTCGCGCGCGCTGACTCCGCGTCCTCGGGCGAGGAGGACGAGGAGGACGAGGGCTTCCACCTGCTCACAGCTGAGAACCTGTTCTCTACTCTACTGCACCGGGTGAGTCACTAGTACACTACACACATGCATCGTCTGCGCCCCTCGCGCCTCGCGCGCGCCGACTCCGCGTCCTCGGGCGAGGAGGACGAGGAGGACGAGGGCTTCCACCTGCTCACAGCTGAGAACCTGTTCTCTACTCTACTGCACCGGGTGAGTCACTAGTACACTACACACATGCATCGTCTGCGCCCCTCGCGCCTCGCGCACGCCGACTCCGCGTCCTCGGGCGAGGAGGACGAGGAGGACGAGGGCTTCCACCTGCTCACAGCTGAGAACCTGTTCTCTACTCTACTGCACCGGGTGAGTCACTAGTACACTACACACATGCATCGTCTGCGCCCCTCGCGCCTCGCGCGCGCCGACTCCGCGTCCTCGGGCGAGGAGGACGAGGAGGACGAGGGCTTCCACCTGCTCACAGCTGAGAACCTGTTCTCTACTCTACTGCACCGGGTGAGTCACTAGTACACTACAGACATGCATCGTCTGCGCCCCTCGCGCCTCGCGCGCGCCCACTCCGCGTCCTCAGGCGAGGAGGACGAGGGCTTCCACCTGCTCACAGCTGAGAACCTGTTCTCTACTCTACTGCACCGGGTGAGTATCTACGGAGTGTCGCTGCTACATCGTTGTACAGGAGGCTATGTCTATGAGGGTAACATGAAAGGCTCATTGAGGGACGTATTTTTGAAAAGTATGCGTCTCTTTTTTCGTTATAGCAGGAACCCAGGAGTGTCAATCTAGGTTATTTATCTCATTGATACCCTTCCGTGTCTGAATTTGAATGCACTGAAGTACAACGCCATTCTTTTTGCCCATTTTAGTACAATTTTGACCCAGTTTTTGCTCACTGAAGTTGTCATGAAATTAGTTCAAAAAGCGGCAATAAAACGCATGATTAGACTTTCCGGCAGTTTTGGGTGTTCGTGCTGCTAATCGGCCAACCGAATGTCAATTTCCTTCTCTGAGCCGACTGTGATGCGAGGGTTCGATTGCGGGACAAATGTTTGTATGATCTGCAAGTATATGTTCCAGGTCTGGATCTTGTATCACGGTACTCGTAGTTCCTGATACCCATAACACTTACTCCCAATGTGGTACCAGGACCATGAACGTGATTATTGAGTGTTATATTTCAGGTGCGCGCTTTGACGAACCGGCTCAACGGCGAGGAAGGGCCCGGGTTCCCGCAACACCCGCACTCACTCTTCAACAATCTGCAGTCACCTTTCTTTACTAACAGGTAAACGACGTCGAAACATTTCCGTTTGGCTTTTTACTATTTGCAAAAACGAGAGTGTTAATTCTGCGTGCGGGTCTGCCCTTCTATTGCCTATCAAACTGGTAATCGCTCTCGACCTCCAGTATGCAGTACACTGCGCTGTAGGTTTGAAATATTTCTGATCGTGAAAAGCAGCTAAAACACGCGGCGCAATGTACTCCACACTGGCAATCAACTGGTTTACATGCGAGCCAAACATATATTTTGAATACTTCTTGCTTCGTTACTGTGCATGAAAAGAGCACACCATATATCAACTGGGTCATTGATCTAACGCAGGGTGACCTAGAAATTACCAGTGATACAAACGAACGAACTACCTCTCGTCTCGGAATTCACTGTGCAGATCTGCAAACGCAGGCAAATTCGCGTTACAGAAAAATTTAGCTTATATACATCTTTGATAAATTTCTAAAATCAAATTATGTAAAGCATTTTTCGCACAAAAGATACTAATAATAGGTTAATTCATTATATTTTCAAGATAATTTGAATCATATAACTAAAATACATGTGGAAGCAAGAACTAACCATACTTATCAAACGCACTTCCATCTACTGGGAAAGTTGAAAATAAAACATAATTCTTGAAAATTATACGTACAGAGTACAGATATTGTTACTTCTTGCTTTTAAAGAAACAAACTTTTAATTTTGATTTTTTAACTCATTGCTTTCTCTTTATTTTTTGGTGTTATTTCATACTAAAATGTTAATTTTATGCATGCAGCCCACACTTACCCAGGAGAAACCTTTTGTAAGTATTACAACCTTTATAACAATTTAATTCATTCCATTACAAAAATACGAACCATTTAATTTTGCTCTTCTAAAGCTATGTGCAAACCTCAAAATGGAGCAAGATAGCTATAAGAAATGCGTTCATATCAGAGACACATCAAATACTGGGTAGTCTCTCTGATCCGAAACGAGGTTATACGACAGAAAAGCAAAGTTCTCGACATATCCCAGAAGATTAGCTAGTTGAAGTGGCAGTGGGCCGCCATGTCTGCCGAAGAACCGATAACTGTTGGAGTAAACTAGTTCTCGAGTGGAGAACGCGTCTTGGCAAACTTATTGTAGAGCACCCTCTGGCTTAGTGGAGCGATGACTTGCGCGGATGGCTGGCAGAAACTGGATGAGGAGAGCCGAAGATCGGGCTCAGTGGCGCGCCCTGGGAGAGACCTATGCCCAGCTGTGGTCTGCAATGGGTTAATGATGTTGATGATGATTAAATACTGGGTTACCATATCAAATTTATAATAAGTTTTGTTAGTAGTAGAGCTTATTTGTGAAAGAGTTCGTCCGGGTAAGTACTACCAGTAGTATTTCTGCCGCAAAGCAGTATTGCTCGCATTGCTGTGTTCTGGTTTGAAAGGAATGGGTGCCAGTGAAATTACAGGTACATGAGACTTTTCATCTTTATGTCTGGGGTGGCCGGCGCAGTGCAATCAAATCAAATCAAATATCTGTATTTTAGGCTTATTGGAAAATGTACAAAAACCTAAACAATAAGCCCATAGCAACATAAATACCTTAAAAACTAACATACATATAAAAAACACTTTTAGACTAGACTATCATTTAGAAACGTGTAGGCGAATGACGGCAATGCCACATAGGGTGCGTCCTAGGTAGACGTGATCTATGAAGTAATGCATTGTTAAAGGCAGAGGTTACCGCTTAACATCAGGTGGGGAAACTGATCGTTCCGTCAAAAAATTACACAAGTAAGTTAAGTGCCGTCTTCGTCGTTTCGTATGAGGTAGTGCTGGCCTCTGATGTCAGAGTTTGTCAAGCCGCCCGAGGGCCTCTGACATGGCTTATAAGTAAGTTAAGTGCCACATAGGTAGATACATTTTTCAAGAAATGTCAGTTGTATAGGAAAACGTTTAAAGTTTAATTTAAATCGTAATACAAAAGTGAAGTACGTCATATATCTATAGCGTTGATAATGTGACGTTATATTTCAATATTCTGGATAATGTTATTATGAAATATCTTGTACTTCCACGCAGCACGCACAAGTATGTGGAAAGTAAAAGGAGTGTATCAGAAACGTAAGTTGAACATTGACTTACCCTAGCCTATAGTATTATTTTATCTGTGCCCTAGCTATCGAAATAAAAAGAAAAACTTCCAATATATCTTCCATATTGTCCAAAAAATTACAGCATCTTAGCAACTCTTCTGTCATAGTGATGTGGATCAGTTGAGCTTTCTTTAGATTGTTGGCAACGGTCTTTAGATAGAACACAACACATTGAATTCATACACATTTGTTTTTTTTTTGAAATTTGATAGTTTATACACCATTGTGGAATAATTTTACGTCATATTCAAGAACCTTACTTTGGCTATTATTGTCCTTTTCTGTTTTAGCACACGCCACGTATGTGTGGATTACTGAACATTTTTCTCTCAGTAATGTTCTTCAATACTACGTTATTTTACAAAGAACTTTTACTCTGGGCTTATTCAACAGAGACACGCTACTACATAGCATATTCGAAGCTTTTTGACGAATATTGACAAACACTACCTATCAGGCCTTAGTCCGAGTTTACCACCGCTGCTTACAATGTCACTGTTCTTGCATAGAAACCAAAACAGCGTCTATAGCAGACCGTTTCAAATATGTAAGTCATGTGGAAAAATACCCCTAATCCCGCTATGGCATGCTAGTAGTTTTTGCGACACAAATGCAGGAAAAATTCAAAATTCAAGTATTTTTACCCTATAAAATGAAAAATCAATTTTATCTAAATGAATTTATTGAACAGTTCAAACTGCAGGAAAAATTCAAAATTCAAGTATTTGTAACCTATAAAACGAAAAATCAATTTTATCTAAATGAATTTTTTGAACAGTTCAAACTGCAGGAAAAATTCAAAATTCAAGTATTTGTAACCTATAAAACGAAAAATCAATTTTATCTAAATGAATTTATTGAACAGTTCAAACTGCAGGAAAAATTCAAAATTCAAGTATTTGTAACCTATAAAACGAAAAATCAATTTTATCTAAATGAATTTTTTTAACAGTTCAAACGTTATCATCCAGCTACAGCTGTGATCCTACATCGCATGTATTCACGAGGTGTCGGTTCGGGACGAACCACTAGTTATTTTGTGTCTGTTATTCAATTTTGTACTGAATGCTGCAGGCGCGAAGGTTGGGGCTCGCGCGACCTGCACGCCGACTTCGACTCGATGTTCAACAAGTCCCGCTCGGCCATGCCGCGAGGTGAGTGATGCTGCCGGATTGCACACGCTTGCACACGCACGGGGAAAACGTTGCCAATATTACACGCTTCATTCAATCACCTGTAAAATTATCGTAATTTAGATTCACTGTGAGATTCTTAATCGTTACAGTAAGGTAAAACATTTAAGACTCTCCTCAAACTTAGAAAGAAACCCAAAATTTCTGAATACGAAGGGCGCCAGTAACAATACCCTCCTTAATGTCTGTTATTTAGGTACAGAAACCTTAAATTTAGTACAAATAACAATCAATTTATATAGGCATTAATTAGCCCATAATGTTCCCACTGTCGAATCTCGACGAGAGTGACTACCAATCTGAATTGACCCAAAATTCGAAATTTTCATCTACTTTTAACGTTTTGGCTTATGAATTGGCATTGATAGATTGCAGCATGATAGAACATTTATTAACCCTCTATAGTCCCATACCCACCAGTTGAAAACATGTTGATAGGCCTGTTCTGATAGAGAAACTATAATTATGACAAAATTAGGCCATTGATCAATTTGGAAAAAACATTAGAATACAATGTGATAATACACGATTGGCTCAATGTTTGAGACTCTGTCACAAGAGTATTTATTACAAGGAATTCATACTTTAACCTTGTCACTGACGTAACGCTGACCAAGACAGAACCAGTGACACGAAGAACAAACGAACAAGTAAATTTAAAAAGGACCAGATTTTTGAGCCTATCTGATAAATGGCTATAGATACATTGCTTAACTCGCAATACAAAACGGGGGGTACCTATCTTATTAGTTCATGTTTCCATGTACCTAAATGTTTGTCACAATACTGTTGTGAGCACGAGGTAGCACGATAGTTTAGCCTTTGAGACATAGTTTGCTATCACAGTCACCGCACGTAGTTAGACGCTAGCGCTCGGCACGGGCTACGAAACTCACAAGAAAGCTAGCTTCCACTAAAACAAATCAATTAACTACCAATTCATTCCATAAACGAGTATCTCATTCTAAAGATGATTCGGCCAAAATATTAGTAACGTTTTCCGCCGTTCGGATAGTTTCCACGTTTAACATCTATATGTAGACTACAGAACCATAAAGTACTCTACATCTTTTTTTCTAATCGTGTGTGTATTTTTCCTAGTTTTCATTAACATAATTTATTAATAACTTTAACCAGTTTTTTTGCATTGTAGTGTTATAATTTGTATTCAATTTGCATTCTTTGTGCAGGTGTTGACTTTCTCCTACCCGCTAACACTAGCAGGAAAATGTTGCGTTGCTCTAAGTTGTCGTTCGATTAAGTTTTGATTATGTAGTTGAATTTGCATGAAGTGTACATAAAAGGCATTTCACGATTCGTGTACCGTTTGGCATTGCAGTTATTCAAAGCAGAAAACAAATTCAAAATTTAAGATGAAACATTCCAAATACATTAAACTTTGCAATTATTTACAAACTGAGAGTTAATTAATTTGTTTAGAGAGTGATCATCGCTAAATATGTAGATAGTGGATGTGGTAGCTCCCGTCGGGTGGGGGCGGGGCTTAGTGTCGCGTCACTGCTCACGAGCCCGCCGGGCCGGGCGCGGCCGAGCGATGCAACTTACCTGCAGCCATAGGCCTTCGAGTACACGCGACCGCGGGGGAGGGTGCGGGACTAGCGCGCGGGAAGGGGAGGGAGCCGGAGCAGACGAGTGAGGTTGTGTTGGTGTGGTTGCAGTTGGGTTGCGCGTTACACTGCATGCTCCGACCAAATCTACACTTCACAGCGGCACCAGCGCCAACCACAAACCCGCCACAAACGCCACACAGGAATAGGTACTAAACTATATTATTATTTTATTTATCTTCATGTGTTTATTTTTGTGTTCCGCACGGTGCGCCGCGGCTGTTACCGAATAGAGATGCCTCTATTGTGGAATATTTGATATCGCTGATGCCATTTTAGTTCGCATTCTGGTAATTTATGAAAAGCAACATTTTAATGCATTTTGTGACTCGGTTTGGCATAACTAAAGCTTGAAGTTTGCTCTAATACAGTCGTCGTAGATCTCATTAACTCCTAACCGAAAACATATCCGCATCAGCCGAGAGGTAACCCGGAACACGTCCGTATCCATACTTTAACTGCGAGCGCGCTCGTTCGGACCTCTCGAGGGTCGATTTCCATGTCTAAAACTCGTCACTGTACATACGTCATCCCAGCGAGCGTTCTGCATGATCGAACGTGTGTTTTTCGGTTAAATTTCAGGTAGTAGTAAGAGATCGGGCCGCGATCGCACCGACGGGGAGGGCGACGCGACGGAAGATACCGCGCTCGACCTGTCCGACCTCGACCTCGCCTCCATAGAGTTCTCGGAGCGCGAGATGCGCGCGCTGTCCGGCCTCACGCCGGCGCTCTCCCGCCGTCTGCAGCGCCAGCTGCTCGCCTCCCTGCCGCCGCGCGCCGCGCGGCGCCTGCGCCGCACACTCTCGCTGCACGCCACGCCGCCGGCCGCCGCGCCGCGCGCGCCCCGCAGCCACTCCGCCTCGCAGCCGCGCGAGCCCGAGCCCGACCCCGGCGCGCCGGACGCTCCAGAACCGATCCCGGAACATGTACCGTCACCCAGTGTCTCTCAAGAACCGATCGCACCTTCGCCGTCGCCCTCCACGCCGACTCCCTCTACACCGTCTCCTGGTATTCCGGAGAAACATGAAGGGTCCCCCGAGCGCATAGACCCGCTGCACTACTCGACGCTGCCACGCCTGCGCCGCCGCTCCGCGTCGCGCGACACAACACCGACCCCCGAGCCTGATGCAGCGAGCGCTACGCACGGCCGGCGTAGTGCGGGCGAGCGGCCGCTGCTCAGCAAGTACCTGACGCCGGAGCGCGCGCTGTCGCTTGACGAGCCCTACCCGGCCGACGCCGACAGCATCCTCACGGAGCCGAGCTATATCGCGGCGTACGGTAATGCAGGGGCGGGGAACGGTGCGCTACGGCGGCACTCGCTGCGACTCGCGGGCGAGACGCCTCGCAAGCGCGTCTCTCGCTTCCTCCGCTCGGACTTCTTCGACCGGCCCTCGGATACTGAGGAGAGCCTCTACGCGAAACACAAGAAGGAGAAGGAACTTGAGACGCAGCGCATCCTCCGCGAGATCAGGGAGAAGCGCGGCCGCGCCGAGGTTGGGGCGGGCCGTACTCTGGACACGCCCCCTCCGGACGACACTATTCGAAAATGCGGCTCACCGCTCGGCACGTTGCTCGGCAAAGAGCGCAGCCGGTCCAACACACCCTTCTTCCCGAGCCTAGATAACATTAAAGAGACCGCGATCGACGCGTCCGCGCGCGTATCCAAGTATGGATCTGATGGAAAACAGAGAGCGCGCTCCGAGGATACGGATTCTAGGGACTCCAAGCTCGTCCGCCCGAAGAGCTATCCGGTCAAAACTCTTGACTCTATCGACGAACCGAGCGAGAACTCTGTCACGGAGCCAACTGCTGCTAGAGAAGCCGAAAACAAAGAAAAGAGAGAGTCGAAACTCATGAGACCGAAGAGCTATCCTACTAGCAGCCCGTCCCCAGAAAAAGTGTACATCAGTCGCACCATCAAAGAAGAGAGTAAAGATATAGCTCCGAAAAATGAGATCCCAAGCTCTGAAGTTAAAACGGACGTCGAAGTCAGCTTTAGTATAACTCTACCTAAGAAAAAAACAGACGTGGCATCCAAAACAGATGCGTTGAAAAATAAAGAAACGAACCAAAATGACACAAAAATCGAGAGCGACCGAAAATCATCCAGCACGCTACTTTTGAAAAAGTATCAGATTGTTAACAGTACTTCTTCAGATAAGTCCGACCAGACCGAACACAAAGCCAGAAATGGGACCACCATCACGAACGGTGGGGTCCCTGACACTACCATGACGACTGCTAGTGAAGACACAAAATCCAAGGCGTCCAAAAAAGATGAAACCAAGAAATTGACAGATTCCGAATCTAGTGAAAAGAAAGGTACGATCAAGAAAAAGATCATAAGAAAGGTTTCATCAAAATCAAAGACTGATTTAGCTGGTGGTCAGGACACCGGTGATACAAAAACAACCAAAAAAGTCACAAAGAAAGTTAAAGAAAAACCAGCAGATGAAGATAGTACCAAGTCTGCAACCGTTACAAAAAAGAAGTCTGTCTTGCAATCAATAGGCCACAAATTAGAAAAGTTTGCATCCAGTAAATCTAGTTCACCAGAAAAAGTAGCAGAAAGTTCCGTAAATAGCGATGCAAAAAAGAGCACCTCTAAACTTAGAAGAACTCAGCGAGAGCAGTCAGTGCCCGCGACCGCTGAGCCTCCGAGCGAATCCAATCTCATCAAGAGAGCTGTCACTGTAACGGACGTCGCCGCTTTAGAGAATCAAACTCCTAGCAATAACAAAACTACCGTCTCCAAAGTATTGGGTCTCTTCAAAAAATTTGAACCCAAGGATAAGATCAAACCGATCATGGAAAAATCGATAAGTTTAGACACCGCTGATATTAGTATAACAAATGAACCGGCGAACGAGTCAGATATTGATAGCTTGGATAAGGATAAACCACGGAGGCCAACGTCATTACTTTTGAACGGACTAGGACGTAAAAATAAATACGGTAGGACTTCCAGTGACAGTGTGTCCAATGTGCCCGCGGAAAATGACGAGCACAAGAAAGAAAACGAAACAAAGAACAAAACCAGTTTAAAATTAGACTTCTCCAAATTGCCAAGAGTTAAAAAAATAGTTCCTACAAACCCTGTGATAGAGCCGCAAATAAATTATTCCTCTCTTGACGGCGAGACTGAAAATAAATATATCTCGGAGAAGATTGCCCGCGCTCTAGAAAATAGCAATAACATCGACCACACAAACACACAGAGCCACAGCCGGTCGAGAAGTAGATCGAATATTTCAAATTCAGAGATAAAATCTGATCTCAGTGTCGATACTAAGTATTTAGGTAAGAATCCTATTTCTCCTTCCGAAAATAGCACCTCTCACCCACTTCGAAATCACGAATCCACCTCACCCGAAAAGGAGGATGTAGTCGATAGAATACGAAGGAAGAGCTTCTACTCGAGGTTTAACGAAAAGAAACAAAGACGAAAGAGCAGTCTGGTGGGACCGGGCGCGACCGAGTACGACCCTCTCGCCAGAATACATGCGCCGCCGACGGAACCCAAATACGACGTCTCGCCCACATCCCCCGGGACGTACGACCTGTCTCCCGGACTCTCCGCCACGTCCGACTTGTCGCCATCCACGGAACGCTACAGGACTCTACTAAGCGAGTTGCCGAGGACCAACCTCAAATACGAGAACTACGCACTAAATGATAAAATAGACACGTATCGATCTCTTGATAGAAACGACTTCAGGAAGTACCCGAGTACCAGAAGCTATTTAGACTACGATCAACCTTTGTCGTACGGTACACAGAGATACTCGAGAACGAAGTCTTTGCTGGACAGTTCCGACGGAACGGAGGCCAGCTTCGTTAGTGATCCACTCAAATACAATAGAACCATTTCCATGTATTCGCCCGGCAACTACGCCACTTACAGACCAAAAAGAACCCACAACCCTGCCATTATACTGAAAGAAAGCGAAAAAGAACCCAGTCCCGAAAATATTCTCGACAAAATCAGACAGAGGAAAAACTTTTCTATCAGCGTTACTAGAAAACCGGATCGCGACACAGAATCAGTATCAAGGTGCGTATGTTTGGATTCTTACATGTAACGTCAATAATTCTAAATAACTCCCCGAACTCAAATATTACACTGCACGCTTCACGCTTTTGAATTAAATTTTACAGCACTAATGCTTAAGTTTTAAAATCCTTTAGAGTTAGTCTGACGAAACTTCAGATACGTGTATATTATTTTACTTTATGGAATCCATTTCATTGTAGATATCAAGCATAAAAGACAACCAAAATATTTAAGGAAGAAAACAATTTAGTGAAAATTAAATTAGAACATGTAGTAGTTTTGTGCTATCAATTTTAGTGTCACAATACGCAGTAGATTACACTAGGTGACATTCTTACCATCGAAATCGGGCATTATTCGTGTACGATTTAGGCGTTACGAATGCCACACTAAGATATTGTAACAGCTGCCGCTTTAGTTATTTTACGCCCATGTGTCACACACATTACAATTTCGTTTTCAGATCCCCTGTCCCATCTAAAGGCGAAAGCGACGGTACAGAATGCTCTGAGAAAGTTGACTGAGAGGAACTATTAATTATGTTGGATATCATTTTGATTTTGTGATTTATGTAAGCATTTTGTTGGCAGTTGGTGTATTTTGATGAATAGTCCTAGGTGGTCCTACGTGTTTATTGAACGCTTTCACTTGTTTTTGTTATACACTTTATACCGAGCGTGGCGCCCGATTTGCAACGATTTGATTGAGGCTGAACTTATTATTCTTGCCAAATAGTCATAATCGCCTTATCTTTAAGAATTCATGTTAGAATCTCATTAGCAATGGATGCTTATCGCAAGACTGTCTTTAGTGGCAAACTTCTATCGAGGAGAATATTACTTTTGAATCTCTACTCAAGTATTTATAAAGTCGTTAAAAATTAGAATCGCGAATAAAGTTATTTAAAATTAATATTTTTTTTTTGAAATTCAATTATCAAATCGTTTGGATGACTATTTATTATTCATTTGATACAGTTTATTTCCTAAAAGTCGTGAACTGCGGTATAAAGTATTACACTGAGCTTCACAGGCTGAAGATTTTTATCAATAATATTAATATAACGTAATTGACTATGTATTTGTAATAATATTTTGCAGAGTGTACTTTTTGTTATGCAATTATTGTAAATTGATTATTATGTGCCTTTTTAAAACATAAGTGACTGGATTTTGATATAGTCCTAACTTTCATCGAATGAGATAAAATTACACAAAACTATTGTGTAATATACACACGTTTAGTGTGTATGCACTACGTTTAGTGTGTATGCACTACGTTTCACTCAATATTATTTTAACATCTTTTCATACTTGTTATTGACTTGCGTGTTATGTATGCTACTTAAGTCGATTTAAGTTTAACGTTATCGTATTCAAATAGTATTGAACGCTAAGTCACATTGTAACAGATATCGAATAGAATGGTGCTTAGAAGATTTTTTTTATTAGACTATTTATAGATCGGAGGCTGTAGTCTTAAGTTTATAACTACTGGTTTCACTTTCACTTGTGAGAGAGTTTCACGTGAAAACCGAAACGGCAGCGACGCCTTTAGAGGATCGTTTCAACTACCATATTGTTGATACGTAAACCCGTGAGACACGCTTACGAATGACAGTGAAAACAGCTATAGCCTCCGATAGACTCACGTGACGTGTACATGTATTTTAGCGATAGGTTTGCGTTCCGTTCTATTCCGCTAATCCTTTTTTTTTTACATTAGACTATACGAAGTATAGTGTTGTTTGCTGCCATTATCCTCTACCAGTTATAGCAGAGCGGCTAGATTAATTGCAATAGTATTTTAAAAGCAGTAATTTTATACGGATTTCATTTTTTACTTCTTTTGGAACTTATTTATTTTATAATAGATTTGAGATTATTTATTAGTGTGTGGTGACTTTTAACATTTATCATATAAGTCGTAGTACAAGTTGACAATGTAACAGATGGATTTATGTTAAAATTTCTATCACACACGTTTTGTATTGAATGTGAATAAATTATATAGTTGAACTAGTGATTTTTATTTTCGGATTAAGAAACCAGGGAAGTATGTAGCAGAATATTTTCATCAGTTACCTACCAATAAGACCTAAATAAATAAATAAAATAAATAGTGCTGGACAAGTTCACACAGCATTATCTAGCCCCAAGCTAAGCCAGAGTTTGTGTTATGGGTACTAGATAACTGATATACTTAATAACACCCTGAACAAATATCTGCAGATCGCACAAATATTTGTTCCGAGGCGGGAATTGAACCCGCAACCTACTGCGTCGCAAGCGAATCATCGCCAGCCGCGCCACAGGGGTCGATTAGAATGTGCAAGTTCCTTTAGATTTTGATGCAATCATAAATCTATATAAGTACCTACTTATATCCTACCAACCAAATGAGTTTGTCCTAAACTCCTATAAAACCTATAAGTATGATCAATAATTGAAACGCAAATACAGGACAAACTCGTTGGTTAGGTTCAAAACGAGTCAAAGAATCTACTCAGGGCACAACATGAGCAGGTTTGGTTCTAAATACGTGAATGAAAAGACACAAAGCAACCTAACCCCACGTGCCTCTTGATAATGTTAACGCACAGCCTAAACCTAAGTCCAAGGTCCGTAAGTTTCCTCGAAATTTTATGTACAGTGTGACCACATCTATGTCCTCGTTGTCAAAACCACAAGGAAACGCTAGGAAAATATTTTACCATAGACTAACTAAACACAATAGACTGCAAATCTCATACAAGAAAACGTGCATCGATGAATGATTGCCTACAATGACGCTAGATGTCACTGTTTAGAATCTGCTATAAACGATTGAAATTAGTTTTACATGTATTTCGAATAGATCGATAAAACATGTTTTGCGACCATAATTACATAATTAAAAAATAAATTAGAGATTTAAATGTTTATTTTTAAAGAGATTAGGTAATTGGTTTAAAATGCTGATTGAATGATTCCCAGCCTATTTGCCAGCGCCATCTAGAAATAGCCTAGAATTTTGCAAGCGCCATCTAGAAATAACCTGGAATTTGACCTTTTTTGAGTCACGTTTTGCTGTATGAGATTGGCAGTCTAGTTGGTTGTTTAGTTAGTCTATGATTTTGCTAACTCGATGGATAGATAATTTAAAACAATACAAAGCAGTTAAAGAAATACAATAAATTTTTTATTGCTCAAACACAGAATAAAAGTTGTACAGAGTTGATTTCACGATTTGCGATCACGCATTGAGGAGTTCCTTAAGCTGTGTGTAGTGTGGCGAGTCCGCAGTCGCCAGCCCCTCGAGGATGTCGTCGACCGACGTGTCGGGGAAGCGGTCCATCCACGACGCGACCATGCCCTCCGCGCTGGCGGGGTACCGCTTCAGCTCTACATCCGTATCTGTTGATAATAATACTATTAACTACCACACCTTAGGCCATAGGTTCAACCAGTTTCAACGAACATTTTTGTACGAGGCGAAAAAGGCGAGCGCAAGCTCTGATACCGTGTTTTTGTGTATAAAAAATTTATATAAAAATGAGTTTTGTAAATTTTGTTGACGACTTCACTAACTCAAATAATAATTAAAAATTTACCAAATGGTTAAAAAATTAAAACGTGAAAGAAGTAAGTCTAAAATGGTACATCAATTTTAAAAAGGAAATCTTTGTATTTTTTTTTGTATATGTTTTAGCTTCTTGAAAACTGTAAAAACTCTTATCAAAAACTTTATAAATTCTAGAGCTCATTATAGACACTACAATATCCCGTTTCTAGTGAAAATTATGTACATAACCATGATAGTTTCAAAAGTTATATCATTATAGACATGCTGTGAACCTATTGCGCCTAAGGACTGCCTTTCTCTCACAACACCAATACTGCAATCACCAATCGGCCTGCCAAGCGTGATGATTATGGCAAATCCCTCCATTGCATTCTATAATGGCCTCGTCCAGCAGTGGACGGGTATAGGCTTCTGCTGATGAATAGCATGACACCCAACAGTCATAGTCCAGCCTAGGATTCCCTGTCGTGGGTATCAGGAACGGTTCGGTAGACTTAATTCACCTGGCGTAAATCACCCACTATTTGTACTTAATGCACCTGGGCGATTTAAATGCACTACTTGATATAAACTACAAGTACCAAGCTACCACAACACACAGACCCGGAACTAATATTTGCATAGTATACAAACAATTGTCCCGCAGCGGGAATCGATCTCATCTCAGCTTGCTACTCGCCCGCCGCCACAGAGGTCGCCAAGATGAATGAAGTATTAATGCTCGCCTTTGATCAGCGTAGTGTTGGGCTGCACGAAGATGTTGCGCGGCTGTTTGTGCTGCATCACGATGTCGCGCCACGCGCTCCACGGCCCGTCCAGGCGGCTGTACTTGTCGAACAGCGCCTCGCCGGCCGCCACGTCGCCGGTCGCCTTTATCACCTGCAGCTTCACCAGGAACTCGCCTGAACATCACACAAAGAGCATTTAAAGTCAAAGCCAAAAAGTATTTTATACATTGAAATCACAAGGATCATTTTGAATCGTCTTAAAAAATAAATTTACATTTACTCCTGTTCCAACGCAACCTGCCCTAGAAGAATCAGGCAACAAACACGGTCTGTTTTTTTTTTGATGATCCTTCTTACTACTAGGTTGGGAGCGCCTGTGTGGTGTCTCGATACCAAGTGGAAGCTGATTCAAAGAAACAAGAAAACCAACTTAAAAGCCTTACTTAGGTAGGCAGTCAAAAGTAAGATGATAGAAGAGAATCAGCAAAAGTTCATAAGGCAGCAAACTCTACCCTTGATATACTCATAAATAACACATCAATAATAAATTATAAGTAAGTACAGATATTGAAAATTGACAAATTAGGTGTCGAGGGGCAGAGCGACATCAGGCCACGCGGCTTTATTATTAAAATAGTCATGTAGTGTGTAATACGCTTTATTAAGTAGAGATCTGTAATTTCAATGGACCTTCGCTAAGTAATGACAGAGCAAGCTAGCATTAAACAACAAATAATAAGTAAAGTAAAGTAATGTTTATTTTCTCAAAAAGTTGGCAAGTTTGGTGGACTCATGCCATCCATCAGCCCATCAGAGTTACTGGCTTAATCCGACAGTCACCGTAGAATATACGTATATTGCCGTCACTTCAGGATGGCTCGAAGTATTAAATAGTTTTGGGATCCTACAAGTCGTATCGTAAAGTTCGGTACCACCATTTCATCAATCGCCTACCGACTGTTATCACTGACGCTATATCGACGCGATCATTCAAAACGAAGCTCAAAAAATGGCTATTAGGGCAGTCTTTCTATGACTGTGCTGAGCTTACTTCGTTGAATCCTGTGTGTTAAAAATATTAAAATCATTATTAGGTCGTAATTAGACTGTAATTAATGTAATATGACATTTACTGACAATTTAATGAAATAAGTGATTCTTAAAAATGTTTAGATTTGTGACTTGTGTTTTATATAATAATTTGTATTAATTTATTTAATTTTATTGAATTTTATAATTGACGAACTTGTGATCTCAGTACTTAATTTTTTTTTTTTAATTGTATTCATTTGTCAGTATGCACCTATACCTATGACCTAAATGCTTTATGAACCTACTTGACATGTAACAATAATCGCGACCCTACGCTAAACGCCATTTAAAATAATTAAAAAAAAATGCTTGTCTGTTCACACAATATTAACTAGCCCCAAGCTAAGCAGAGCTTGTTTGTTTATGTTTATGTTTATTTATTAATAACGTTGTAAGGTTACATGTCAGCGGTTCTTAAATATAATTTACAATTAATTGCATAAGTAGGTACATTAATACATGGGTATTAAAAAATAAGATACCTAGTAATAATAATTAAAAAATTGATTTAAAAAATAATAATAATAATAATACATTGATTGTCTAATTAAATACCATGTTCATAAAAATAAAATCAAATAAAATTCAATCAAATAATTCATCAAATTTATAATAACATTTTTAAATAAGCCAGAACTTTAGTTTGCTTTTGAAGGATTGCGTTGAAGAAGCACTGATGATCGCCGGTGGAAGATTGTTATAAACAGCCGGCCCCATTACATGCACCAGCTTCGACGACTTCGTGAGACGCCGCGGGACAGCTCTCAACTTGTGTGCGTGACGAGTGAGGTACCAGCGCCCGTCGCCGAACTTGGAGTACTCGTCGAGGTGACTCCGAGCATACATGGCGGCATGAACATGACTAGACCGGGGACCGTCATGATCTTCAGAGAGCGGAATATTGGACGAGCGGGTGTGTCCCACGGCACTCTTACTACAGCTCGTACTGCTCTTTTCTGCATTCTGAACACTCGCTCCCAGTCTGCGGCTCTGCCGTAAGCTCTACGCCATACTGGAGAAGCGAGTGCACAGATGCGAAGTAGCAGCTCCTCATTATGGTTGTCCCCAGTGTCTCCGACAACCTCCACAGGGCGAAGCACGCTCGACCCACCCTGTCGCACAGTTGGTCAATGTGCACTTCCCAAGTAAGCCCTTCGTCCAGCCTAAAGCCCAAGAAGGACGAGTTCCTGACTTGAGTCAAGGCTTTACCTCCCAAGGTCACTCATATAGGTTGGCTAGGGCGGCCGGCTAGATTGAAGTGAACAAAGCTCGTCTTGCTCACATTGAGAAGAAAACCATTGACGCTGAACCATATGTGTAGCTGGTTCGCCACCATGTTCAATCTCCTCTCCAACTGGCAACGTCAAAGGCCTTTTAAAGATACACATGATCACAGCCACCTGCTGTCGCTTTTCTCGAGCTTCCACTGCAAGCCTAACCATTTGCCGAACCACATCCGTCGTCGACCTTCCTCTCCTGTATGCATATTGCCTATCGGACAGTGAGTCAGTCGACGTTAGATAATCGCTTATTCTGGCACTCAAACCGTACTCGAAGATTTTGGCTATTACTGGTGTAGCATTCGCTTCGACTGAAATAGCTGGTGAAGGCTTTCTGCTACTCTGGGAAGACCAGTTTCTGGTCTAACGAATTTTCTTTCGACAATAAAGACGTTTACGTTATGCAAGGCATCTAGCAGTAAAGATATATGCACAGCACCTACCTCAGACTGCTACCCAGCATCCGATGACAGTCCAGTTTCCTGTTTAATGAGCTGATGATGAGGGATATTCAAATGGTGTTTCACATAATGCACATGAGATGATCTTTCACACGCGATAGTTCGATAGTGTTTTTTGAAGCTTTTGCGGGGTTCCGCGCGAGCGTGCGTCTGCGCCGCGGTTTTGATGGTAACAGGTTCGTAATGCTTGACACTCTGAGCTTTGACGTGTAGGTACTTGCATGACAGCCAAAATGTTGGTGTCTCGTTACTGCTGTGGAGCCACAGATGACATGAACATCGATATTGTCGATTAGATGGAATGAGTTTAGTTTCTATGATGACGGAACATCCCGCCCACCAAAATGCCTTGGCACTTTCTGGTTAAAACTTAAAAAGACCTAATCAGAAACGATAAACGATATGATAGATACGATATTAATACGAATAAGAATGATAATCTAAGGTTTGCTTAACTAAGATTTGCTAAAACTATGATTTGAAACGATTAGAACTAGTCCTCTACAGGTAGAGGGTAGAGCTTTACAAACGGTCGATTTACAAGATAATTATTTGCATTTTTGATGAATGCATTCCGAGCTATTCCGTTTCCATCAACCTGGTCCTGGTACACCTCCCGAGCGAGGGTCCACTGCAATGGAGCGTGCTGATGGTCGTTCTTAATTATCACCATCGAGAATATTGATAACGATTTGAAATATTTAATCCATTTGGCGCTTTGTGTGAGAGAGTTCCAGAACTCCATATTCCATCTGGACCAAAGATTTAGTTGAGAAGCTTTTAACATCTGCCGCCGATGAATCCGAGTTATAGTGGCGTTAGAGAGATCTTCATCGGGAGTAGCTGTCAAAGGCTCTAAGATGAGATGATAATGAACGATTGTGAAGCAGGAGAGGTAATTCGAATGAGAACGAATGCGGCAAATGGGGTTTGATTTGCTTATAGCCGGAAGCAAAAAGTTATGATGAATGATGTCAACGATTAAAAATGATAATGGATGATCAGAAGGTAGGACGGCAGGATGCGTTTGTTCGTACTTTAATCCTGATAGAGAAATCCTGCCGCCCACCATGTGTACTTCTTGGCCTTTAACGTATGGGTTAAGTTTTTGAATAGGCTTAGATACCGCTTTTAACGATTTTAAGTTCATAACACGGCTTTGTACGTATTTGACGATGTTCATCAAAGCCTGATGACTTTCAACGTTATTTATAAACTCTTTGCCTTTTGCTTGGTGGGGTACTCGAGAACTGTTAATGCAGCGATAGATACAGGTGAGTACATTAACAAGTTTCGATAACCACGTAAGGTACCATGAGGAGACTACGCTCGAATCTGACGATAAGTAGACAATTGTTCGATATAGATTTGAGAGAACTGCTGCGTAGAGCTCCTTTCGAAGTAGCAAGGTACGTTGTAGCGGTACCACACGGGCTTTTGAACAGACTAGAAAGACATGGACTGCACCGTCCTTATCAGTGACGCGTGAATAATTAATAACAGCACCATACGCTATCTCAGAACTGTTACAAAAGTCGCGCAGCTCGCACAACTTCGATTTGAAACAAGCTAGATTGCGAGGAGTTCGCAGATGAGTCAACTTTGGTAGTTGATCCTGATATGTGGCCCATGTACTGATGACCTCGTCAGGCGGCGTTTGATCCCATTCAATACCGAGGATCCAAATGTTTTGGATGTGTGATTTGATTTGTATTGTGATGGGGGATGATAAGCTTGACGGGGCGGGGAACCTTAAAAGTTCAGTTGGGATTGATCGTTCTGTACATGGTCGATCTGAAGGTTTGATTTCGATGAGAAGTGCATCCGCTGATGGATCACACTTAAAGCCGATAACCTTCAAAGCTGATGGTTCAGAATTGTCGAGAGACACAGAGTCAGATAAGAAGTCTGTGTGTTGGTTCTGTAAGTCGGGGTCACGTGACGCTCTTTGTTCGATAGTAGGTAATCGTTGCAACGCCATGTCACGAGAGCCCTCTAATAAGGATTCTGAATCGTTGTTGAATGGTAAGGGCTCCATATATGGTTGAGATGAATCGCGGTAGTGATCGAATAGAATATTTTGTTCGCAAAGCGCTTCATCTGTAATCAAGAGTGACGCTTTAGGTATGGAGTCTACCTCGCAAGAGTGTTGAACTAACGAGTTCAACTCGTTGTTGATAGCTAACGATGTATGCGCTAAAGTGCTAGAAGCTGAGTTAGTTTTGCCAAAGAGGAGCCAACCAAAGACAGAGTTGAGTGCGGTAGGTTGGTTGACATTCCCCTTGATGTGTTGATTTAAAAGCGAGTCGGCAAAAACATCCGCGGCTAACAATAGATCGATGGGGCCCGGAATATCAAAGCCTGGGTCGGCTAGTGGTAATGAGTTAATATGTGACCATCCCGATGTGTTTAATTTTGCGATAGGTTGATCGCCACATATTTTCGAAATTACGTGCAGGTCCAAATTGAACAGAACTGCACCGTTAGTACCCACTCCACAAGTGACGTCGCCGAGAATAGAAGCTACTGCCTCTCCGAGTCCGTTTACGTTAACGTTAGCGTGAGTAAGTTGTAAATCCAAACGCTTTACTGCCGATTCTGTAATAAAATTGCCTTGACTTCCGGTGTCGAATAAAGCACGGAACGAGTGCATCGCGCCGGAAGCATCTTTGACTTGCACGATAGCAGTCGCCAGCAAAACGGTCGTATGTGTAGAAGACCTTGACACCAACGACGATACGGTTTGATTTGATTCGCTAGATTTATCGCGATGGAGTAAGGAGTGATGTTTCCGTTTGCATGTACGACACGAAAATATCGATTTACAGTCTTTCAATTGATGAGATGGCTTCAGACAATTGAAGCACCAATTTTTCTCGGTTGCAACTGTCATTCGTTCATCAACCGATTTTTTAAGAAATTCTGAACATGCCGCTATTTGATGAAAGTCACTACAGAAGGAACATTTACTTGTGTATGGAACGATAGTCGCGTTACTTTCGGTTTTGTTATGATCGGTTGCGGACGTAGCGACAAGTGTGTGCGACGTAGTACTACGCTTATTAGTTTGCGGCTGCGCAGGTATAAGTTTTTGTGGAAGTTTGTTTGTGGTCGATTCGATGAAGTGTGTATCTCGTAATGAAGCCTCACATTTTGATTGCAAGAACGCTTTTATTTGTTCGTAGGCTGGGAGTTCCACACCCGCATGTTTTTCCTCGAAGTCACGACGCAAGTTTGTGTCAAGTTTCGATAAAATGTGATACACTAGAACAAAATCCCATTGACCAATCGGCAGGTTAATCGTTTTTAAAATACTTAAATTTTCTTCGAATAAATCAAGTGATTTCCTGAACTCGTGAGCGTCATGGCATTTAAAATCAACATTCAAAATGTCCCGCCAACACTTGAAAGCTAGATCGCGTTTATTCTTAAACCGCGCGGTGAGTGCTCGATACGCGTCGTGATATTGTTCATGAGTCATAGGGAACGGTTTGACCACAGTCAATGCATCGCCACTGAGAGATGATAAGAGATAGTGAAACTTCTCCGTGTCGGTAATAGAGGTGGAGTTGTGTATCAACGCGTTAAAAGTGTCGAAATATTCCGGCCATTTTTTGATGTCACCACTAAAAGTTGGAAGAACTATTTTAGGTAACCGAATATTCGATGATGTACTGCCGTGAGAATAAGTCGATTCACTTTTCGACAAGGTGCGGTTAATCGATAGTACCCTATAATACATTTCGTCAAATCGTTCCTGAATTTCATTGTCTTCAGTTTCTGGATCATCAAGAACCTCCTGAATCGTAAAATGCGCATCCTCAAAGTTTGCGGCAATTTGTTTCACTTCTTGATGATATGAGAAGAACAAATCTCGCTGTGTAAGGTCATTAGCGGCTATTATACCTACTTCTAAAGCCTTAGTCAAACGTTTATAAGCGATAGTTCGTTTCCTACGCAAAGACGGTAAATCCTGAGTAGTATACTCGATGTCGACAGATCTTGACTTAGACTTCTTAAAAGTAGAATGCTTCCCTGAACGCGACATTGTCAAAACAAATACTTAAGTAGAACCGTAAGTATTATTTGATTGTGTACCTACGTAGATACGTGAATATTTCTGTGTGAAATTGTTAAAAAACCCAGGGTTTTAACGTTAACGAGTGTAGGTATTTGCGAAGTAAAGACGCGTAAACAACGTAAACTTCAAGTTTATTTTTACGTGCCTAAGCAAAGACGCGCGCTCAGTCGATCACTCATTATAAAACGATTTCCTTACTGGCACTGTGTGGATACAACCTACCAAACAAGTTGAGTTGACTTTGTATGGAACACGACAAGGTTCCCGATGCTTGCGTGGTAGACTGTACGGTCCTCGTACTAACTATTTGATATTCTGTTCATTCACTCGATAATAGAAATATTCACAAGTGCTACGCTCGGCCGATATAAGCGGTAGTGAGATTTCAGACTACCCACATTTATAAATGCGAGAGAAGATTGTTTGACAAAATGATGATACAATTTATGATTTACGATTACGATTATGAGACACTTAGTATAATAAAAACGATTATTTTACGATACGTATGATTATGATGTTAATAGATGATTTAATTATTGTGAGCCGAAAATAAATTATGCACCGATGGAAGTTTAAAGTGATTGCACAATTTGATCTCACAATAAGTTACGATAAAAATAGATACGAATAGATACGTTGATATGTAAAATCCCTGTTCGATGGTGATAGCTCGTGAACGTTAGATATATTGATAGATTCAATTAGCAGGTAATTCTGATGGATGGGAATAACTTAGAATGCGATAAATGCCTACAGTTTTTAGCTAAAACAATAGGCCGATTGAGATATTCTAAGCTACGATTTAACCAGAAAATACCACAAGTAAATTGAAAATGGCGATTTACGATGTTTGAATATGGACAGCTCCCTGGTTTCGGCACCATAAAGATGTAGCATTCGCTTCGACCGAAATAGCTGGTGAAGGCTTTCTGCTACTCTGGGAAGACCAGTTTCTGGTCTAACGAATTTTCTTTCGACAATAAAGACGTTTACGTTATGCAAGGCATCTAGCAGTAAAGATATATGCACAGCACCTACCTCAGACTGCTACCCAGCATCCGATGAGAGTCCAGTTTCCTGTTTAATGAGCTGATGATGAGGGATATTCAAATGGTGTTTCACATAATGCACATGAGATGATCTTTCACACGCGATATTTCGATAGTGTTTTTTGAAGCTTTTGCGGGGTTCCGCGCGAGCGTGCGTCTGCGCCGCGGTTTTGATGGTAACAGGTTCGTAATGCTTGTCACTCTGAGCTTTGACGTGTAGGTACTTGCATGACAGCCAAAATGTTGGTGTCTCGTTACTGCTGTGGAGCCACAGATGACATGAACATCGATATTGTCGATTAGATGGAATGAGTTTAGTTTCTATGATGACGGAACAACTGGTATGATGGAAACTGGCCGGTAACTATTTAATTATTCACGCTTACCTTTACCCTTGTAAAGTGGCGAGACTCTGACATATTTTAGTACTTGTGGATACTTTCCTTCTCTTATACAGGCGTTAAAGAGTTCAGTAAGGATATATGATAGGGGTACTGCTACCTCGTTCATGAGAGACACTGAAATATTATATATGTCCCGAGTAGTTTTGTGAGCCACTCTGCTCACAATTATTTTATTAACCTCAAAGTGCGAGAAGGGTCTGAGCCTGATGGACCGGTCCGATGGAGTATGGGTATGGGGGGGTGTTATGTGTTATGGGTACTAAATAACTGATATACTTAACAATACAATACATTACATAGATAGATATTTTTTATTGTACATAGAAAATACCCAGAACCCCTGAACAAATATCTGCAGATCGCACAAATATTTGTTCAGAGGCGGGAATCGAGCCCGCAACCTCCTGCGTCGCAGGCGAACCTACGCCCGCCGCGCTACAGAGGTCGTCAGAGGACTTATCAGCACTTTATTATTATGAGCCTTGGTGTCCCACTGCAGGACAAAGGCCTCCCTTCCTTCCTTCCATTCGTCTCTATTGTTGGCTATTTGGGAGCAATCCTTCAAGTAGGAGTCTAGCTCATCTCCGTCTGGGCCTTCCACGTGGCCGTCGTCTGTTTGGGAGCCAATCTGTCGTGGTTTTTTTTTTTTTTAACATTGTTAGACCTTTGGTAGACCACGATCTCACCTGTTGGTAAGTGACGATCTTTGCCCATAGTTCTTCTGACATACGGCACACATGTCCAGCCCAGTCCCATTTAAGTTTAGCAGCTTTTTGAGCGACGTCAGCTATCTGTGTTTGGGAGCGTATTCTCGAGTTCCTTATTCGGTCCGTGAGTTTCACTCCTAGGATACTACGCTCCATAGCTCGTTGGCATACCCCGAGAGAAGATTTTTGAATATTCGTTAGCGACCAGGTTTGCGCACCGTAGGTGAGGATGGGGAGAATGCACATGTGTCCATGAGTTTCCGCTTTAAAGAGAGTGGAAGCGGTCCCTTATCAGCACTTACTTCAAAATAAACTAAATGCACTTACCGATGATTTTCTTTCCGTCAGTAGCTAATCTATCCCCCTGCAGCGTGAGCAGCAGGTTCTTGCCGGGCTCTGTCTCCGTGACCGTGAGGATGCCGTCGCCGTCCAGCTCCAACAGCCGCATCAGCACGAAGCGCGCTCGCGCGTGCGCCTCAAATTACAACATTTATTCTAATAAGATTTTTTGTCATGGCGGTTTACTAATGGTCAAGTGGGGGAGAGACCCCGACTTCTGATTCTAAGGTCGTGAGTTCAAATTCTGGATTTTGTGACAGTGAAGGAAAACTTTTTTTTATACAACTTGAAATGACTGAACTAGCAGAATTCCCACCTGATACTAAGCGGTACCGTCTGCCTATGAACAGTACATTATCTCAAAGGTCACGCCCTAGGACGCGCTCTACGTGGCATTGCACTGCGCTCGCCACCCTGAGATATAAAGATGAAAGTCTCATGTGCCTGTAATTTCACGTACTAAGCATTATCCCTGTCACTTTCACAAGCATGTCAAATCACGCGAGCTAGAGAGGGATAGAGACAATGCTAAGCATTCGTGCTAAGTAACGTCTATTTATCTCAGCCTTAGTGTCACCAAATCTATGTTTCGATCCACGACCGGGCTTAGTTTGACAAGACAATTTATTTTGACATGCTTTAACTGTTTTATTCATGAAATGATGAAATCCATGAGTATCTAGAAGTCCCTACAGTGGATGAGGAAACAAAACAAATAGGTAAAAGATACGTAGATCGTCTCAAAAGTCACGCCAAACCCGCTAGCAAGAGCGTATTAGTTGTAGATAAAAGCGGTTGAAGAGAACCCATGTCCTGGATAACCAGCTATAAAGAGTGAAGGACTAATTTGTCGGGATCACAAACGTCAAGAATCTATCCACTCATCCGCCCATAGTTAACCAACAGATATCGGATATAAAAAAATATATGGAAATCGCAGTACCTGTAACCAAGTCTTGGTGGATGGCTGGTACATCTCCGTGGCCTTGGCGGCTCCGTTCCAGAGCAAGCTGAGCCAGTTCACGTACGTCACGTTCTGCGCCTCCTCGCCTTCGTAGCCGAAGATTCTAGAAACAAACACCAATCAACGTTTAGTTAGCACGCACTTCAGTGGGGCCAAGTGCCGCGAAGTTAGCCTCCGATCATGAAATTAGTATTAGGAACCGCGAGCTGATCAAAATGAGCCCAAACACTGCCCAACTACTATTAGAGACAGCCAGCCGCCAACTCCCATTACTAACTAACCCAGTAAAGTTCAGGTAATTTTGAAAGTGGCCGAATAGCGCTCGCACAAGGAAAAATCAAATAATTGATTATTACAAGAAAGCTATTCAAAACACTGACATCGCAGTTAACAAATAACTTGTAGTCAAATTTATCTCGAAATATCGTAGGCTTCTTGAGATCTCATTCAAAACGTGTGCGACATAAAGATTTTTCATATTTATTTTTAATAGAGGTTTTTTTTTCATGTCTTGTTTTCATTCATACAGAAACAATGAAAAAATATAAAATGTTAATATTCCAAAATATTTGACTCCTAGAACCTGTAAATACTGAGTTGTAGGGCGATGTTGGTGGGCAAAATACATATTACGGCCAACGAGATACATTGTACACGTCTCTATCACCAGATTAGCTCACTATCATAATATTGCATTGTGATCATAGGCTACATTCTAGAACTATGATTGTGATAGGAATTTGACAGTTACGTAAAATTCCTTTTATGACACTAGCGCCGTGAAACCAAAGCAGCGAAACCTTCCGCTATGACTTGGCAGTTGTATGAAATGCGAAACAGAAGCGAAACTGCCTGCTTTGTCGCAGAGATTTTAGAGGATCACCAAAATTACGTGGAATAAAGTTTTTTTTTTTTTTTATACTACTTGGATCACGGAACAAGCAAGAGGCCCACCTGATGTTAAGCGGTAAACTCTGCCTATGAACGGTGCATTACCTCACAGGTCACGTCCACCTAGGACGCATCCTATGTGGCATTGCACTGCGCCCGCCACCCTGAGACATAAAGATGGAAACTCTCATGTGCCTGTAATTTCACCGGCACCCTTACCCTTCAAACCGGAACACAGCAATGCGAGCATTACTGCTTTGCGGCAGAAATAGGTATGGTGTTAGTACTTCCCCGGACGAACTCTTTCACAAAAAAGCTCTACTACTACTAAAGATAAATTGGTAGTGAAACCTCTTCGTTACAACGGGCAGTTCTGTTTCTTTTCCCCAGGCCATACAACTGAAAAGTCATGGCGTAGCAAACTCATGGAATGGGCAAACTACAGCGGTTTCGCTACTATAGTTTCGCGGCGGAATCAGCATCGAAATCTTCTCAAGATTTTAACTATAAAAACAACACAAGTAGAATACATTAAAAGCCTGTAAATAACAGAAAAACATTACAAGTATACTACATTATTACATTACATTACAAATATAAGTAAACTAAATTTGAAAAATACAAATGAAACATTTTATTAATCTGGAGCGTCCAATCCAGTCGTGGTTGATGGCTGCATTGTTACTCTGAATGGCAATATAATAAATAACAATATAATGTAACTAACCAATACCGGCGTATATAATATTTTAGTAGTATTTTTCCATATCTTCTAAAAATACGCAATAGATTTTGGTATACGTGATCAAACGGTGAAGCAACATGTCCTGGAACCAAATGTCGAAGGCATGTGACAACCACCAGATTGAACCAGGTAGCCCGCGCAGCCCAGCAGTGGGAATGAACACTAAAGTATGTACATCAATGTGTATGTATGTGTACGTATGAAGTGAGTACTCACTTCAAGATCTCTGGCACGAGTGAGAGGTAGAGGCCGACCGCCTCGGCGCGGCACTCCTCGAACGCGGAGCCGAGCGTCGTGAACTTGCTGTCGTATGTCTCGCCCTCCGTGTACCACGCTTCGATCGACTTGCCTGCAACAATGAGTGTATTAGTACCCAGGCAGTACTCCTTATCATTTTTATCCCCTTTCTTCAATTTATTTCCGTGTTTTGTTCTAACTCTACATACGTTTACCTATGCCGCTATCGTCTAGCACGGCTATACGTATAGCCGTGCAAGACGATAGCGCGACGAACGTAAATGTCACATGTTAACCAATCAAATTACAAAGATTTCAAGCCACCCCGATGTAATTTGTCAAGAAGACGAATGTAATGTCACATTTTAACCAATCAAATTACAAAGATTTCAAGCCACCCCGATGTAATTGGTCAAGAAGACGAATGTAATGTCACATATTAACCAATCAAATTACAAAGATTTCAAGCCACCCCGATGTAATTGGTCCAGAAGACGAACGTAATGTCACATATTTTGCTTTCGCTGGTGGCGCGAAATTCAATTTTTTTCGGATTTTTTGCTCATCACAGCTCGTCAACACTTCTTCATATAGCGAAAACTACGTTGCCACACAAGTTTTAATTTATAGTATCACATAAATATCATTAGTTTAGCTACGATTGTGAATTTCACTCCACAAGCGAAAGCAACCACCTCAACCAATCAACTTACAACCTGGTGTAATTGATCAATATTAGGATTTAAGTTTATCTCTCTAACGTTATATATTGTGCTAATTCCACTGTGCAGACCAAAACTTACCAGTTAGGGGGTTAATGACCTTTTCCTTATCGAAATTGAATGATTTATCTTCTAATTGACGAAGCAGTTTCCCGCTGCCGTGCCCGAGCAACTCGTGTAGTCCGACTTGCACCTATAAATAAGACAATACCCGGCATATAGATCATCATCATCATCATCAGCCTACAGAAATCCACTGCTGGAAATAGGAGTAATAATGCCTACACCATCCACCAGGACTGGAGCCATCCATGTAAAATTGATACCCGTGGTACCCTAGTCAAAACAGCGGAACCCGTAGTTTCCGCTGCAAACACAGGTCACAGAGTTATAAGGTATCGAAGGCCAATTAAATGTATCAATACCTACCTAAGAGATATGGAAAGCCTTTCATATTATTATTAGCAACACCTAAAATCGCGCCTAAAATGTTCGATACTTGTATAGAAGAACTGTGAACCGCGGCGGGCGAAGGTTCGCCTGCGACGCAGGAGGTTGCGCGTTCGATTCCCGCCTCGGAACAAATATTTGTACGATCTGCAGATATTTGTTCAGAGAGTTCTGGGTATTTTCTATGTATAATATCTCACAACATTATCCAAAAAGATCTGGACTGTATATATGAGTGGACTCAGGACTGGCTCATGACCCTAAATGCATCAAAGTGCACAGTCTTGCACATTGGTAACAAGAACCCTAGAATGACCTACACAATAAATAATGGCCAGCTGGAGTGTGTAGATCGTCAGAAGGATCTAGGAGTTGCTATTACCTCAGACCTCAAATGGGAAACACACATACTGGGAGTTGTGAAGAAAACCAATTCCATTCTTTACATCATAAGAAAAGCTTTCTCATACATAGATAAAGATCTTTTCATTAAACTTTATAAAACATATATAAGACCGTTGTTGGAATATGCATTCAAGATTTGGAACCCATACTTCAAAAAAGATATTGATCTTCTTGAACGAGTACAGCGAAGAGCTACAAAAATGGTATTATCACTCAAGGAACATCCCTATGAGTACCGCCTTAAAGAACTGGGACTGACGACTTTGGAACAGCGTAGACAACGTGGTGATCTCATAGAGACCTACAAGATATTGAATAGTCACTATAACATACCTGACTTGAGGAATTTATTTACCTTAAATAGCAACAAGTTGAGGGGACACTCACAGAAACTCGTAAAGCTGCCTGGAACCAGCAATCCCAGGAAACACTTCTTGCCCAACCGTGTAACAAACGCTTGGAACCGGCTGCCAGAGACAGTGATTAGTGCTCCCTCGGTGAACTCATTTAAGAACCGATATGATAAACATTTTAAAAAACTCAGTGCACTGATATGATATACACGCATCAGCTTATGCTGCTAGTGTATTAAATATAATAATAATAATAATAATAAAAAATATCTATCTATGTAATGTACTGTATTCATATTAAGTATATCAGTTATCTAGTACAAGCTCTGCTTAGCTTGGGGCTAGATAATGCTGTGTGAAATTTTATTATATATGTATTATTTTATAGAAGAAGTTAGTAATCAAGTTATATCAACAATCACATACATACATACATACTAGCTATGATCCCTACCAGGATTCCCGTGTCGTGGGTACCAAAAATTATGAGTAAAATGCGCAAAGATAAAACAACACTCAGACCCGGAACACATATTATGCAGATCGTGCAAATATTTGTCCAACATCGGGAATCGAACCAGCACGTTTCACAACAAAGCCGGCTAATCGAACAACACGCCGCGGAGGTCTTCAATAAAATTATAGTTCCGTTTTTCGGCACGCCTATTGTCTTTCTGCGAAGACTATTTACCTTAAAAAAAGATACCCTGTATTTACCTCAAAAGCAGGCACCCTATATTTCTCCAACAACTGCTTGTCCTTCTCCGACAGGAACGGAATGACGGACTCCTTGTAGGCGGCCGGGATCACGTTCCCGAGGGACACGTTCTTGAATCCTTCGTTCTGACGGATTTCATCATCTGGAATTATACAAAAATTACAATATAACTTTTGAAACTATCATGGTTATGTACAGTGGTGGAATGAAAATGTTCGTCACCTTAGGGCCTATTTTTGGTTGTTCAATGCAAAAAGCATAGGTACTGCTTTACCGACATAGTATTGCATTGGTACTGTTTTACCGACAGAGTATTGTCAATATTACGAAAATAACCTTCAGTTACCATGACAACGGATATTAGCGGCGATTGAATGACAGATAGTCTACGAATAAAATGACAAAACTTCTGGCTAACTCAATAAAAAACTGGCCAAGTGCGCATCGGACCTCGCGCATTCAGGTTTCCGTTGTAGAAACTATTATATAATTTGTGGTTCCGTAACAAATGTAGAAGTTATAAATTGCCTAAGTTTAGTTAATCCACACTCAAAATTAAATCTGTTTGCAATAGAAATATGAGAAAATTCTCAAAATGTTTCTAATTTCTAAAATATTATAATTTTTTGGTAAAATATTTATAATAAATATGTAGAATATCTAAAAAAAACTAGTTCCTGGTTTAAATGGAAATTAAATTGAACTTAGTAACAAAAATACAGTCTTATTCTACTTAATAAGCTCTAAAATTATACTCCACATGCTAGGGTACGACAGATTTATTTTTCCCTCCCCACTTTAACTTGTACGGGAACCATACTTCAAAATAATTTTTGGGTTTGGGTCAGTAAGATACATAAATAGTACAAATATTATGAATACTTCAATGGTTTAGCCGCTATAGACCCGTGTGATAGAGAGACGGACAGATGGATGAGCGAGGGCAATAGGGCTTCGTTTGGCCCCTTAAGGTACGGGACCCTAAAAAAGTCGTTCCAAACTTAAACAAGCAACTGATCAAAAGTGTGCGATTTTGATCTTTATAATAAACATTTAAGTTATAGTTTTCTATACAGCAGTCTGCTACGTAGAATAGTTGGAAAAGGTAATATGTGCTTGCAACAAGCTAAGGGGATTCCTTTGAAAACTGACGAACGTTTTCATTCCGCCACTGTACATAATTTTCACTAGAAACGGGATATTTACCATGATTTTTGAGTTTTAAATGTTCCCGATATTTCGGCACAGTTGCATGCGCCATGATCACGGGAGAACTAACTAAAGTCTTTGCGAGTAGATGTTATTGGCAGATATATCGATCTACCCTTTTTCTCACTCTTTTATTACGAACGATACCACTACCATCGGTTACATTGTCACAATTCACACCAACTCGACACACAACACTAACGGTGTCCGGACGCGTAGCAGGTACCACACTTTTTTGATTATTTTTAATCGGGACCATTTAAAACTCAAAAATCACGGTAAATATCCTGTTTGTAGTGAAAATTAAAATTAAAATATTAAGGATCTGTGCACAAATAATAATTATCAAGCACAATATTTTTTTAAATAAATTAATAAAATAAATAATTTCAAATTGTGTGAAAGTGATAAAAATGGATCCTAATACAGTCAGATAGAAGTTTTTTTTTGATTGCTCAGTGATATCTTTTCAAGTATATAATCTACAGACCGTTCACCGTAAGATGTCCCCTGCCGTGGTTGGCACTTTTCCCAAAGCAGGGGGACATCTTCCGGTGAACGGTCTATAATGATAAACTTTGATAGGATTACTTTGACATAAACATATATACACGCCTTTTTCCGCTAAAGGGTAGGCAGGCACCGCTCAACGGCAACGCATCGTGGCATACCGCAAAATTCCAATTCGTAGATTTGATTTTTAACTGACTCTATCAAGTACAATATTACAATCAAAAACATAAATAAATAATGAATAAATAATGCTGGACAGTTTACACAACACTATCTAGCCCCAAGCTAAGCAGAGCTTGTGTTATGGGCACTAGATCTCTGATATACTTAATACAATACATTACATAGATAGATATTTTTTATTATACATAGAAAATACCCAGAACACCCTGAACAAATATCTGCAGATCGCACAAATATTTGTTCCGAGGCGGGAATCGAACCCGCAACCTCCGGGGTCGCAGGCGAACGTTTGCCCGCCCCGCCACAGAGGTCGTCATGGTCGTCATTTAACATGCATGGATACTACGTTATAATTCCGAGGGATCACTGTACCAGAAACACGATAGGACAATATCTTCTTAATAGAAAAAAAACAACACCAAGTGATAACTTTTGAAACTATCATGGTTATGTACATAATTTTCACTAGAAACGGGATATTTACCATGATTTTTGAGTTTTAAATGTTCCCGATATTTCGGCACAGTTGCATGCGCCATGATCACGGGAGAACTAACTAAAGTCTTTGCGAGTAGATGTTATTGGCAAATATATCGATCTACCCTCTTTCTCACTCTTTTATTACGAACGATACCACTACCATCGGTTTCATTGTCACAATTCACACCAACTCGACACACAACACTAACGGTGTCCGGACGCGTAGCAGGTACCACACTTTTTTGATTCTTACACATTCTCACCACAGGCTTCCATACCAACCAACACCACACCACCAAGTTAACTCTAACTTTTGGCTAGATTCGATTGTTACTCAATATGGTACGATTATTGAGCCAAAAATTAGATAAATCCAGACCATATATCAAGATAGACACCGCAACATTCAACACAATAAAGCCGAGGTATTACTCACATAGGTGTTTTGTAAAACAATCTATAATTTGAGTAGTTCCTGTCTGAACCAGAATCTGTAGACAGGAACTACTCAAAATTTACGAGATATTCAATTAACAGCTTTTTTCGAGCGGCGCAAATCGTTTTTTTTTTGTATGAAGATTTCTGCCGAGGGTTCGCGCAGCCTAAACAACGCATAAACACATAAACCAATCTTAGATTAGTTTTTAACTGACAAAATCAATTACAATATTAAAAATATACTACATTATAATACCGAGGGATCACCCAGACAGAAACACGATAGGACAACATTTTCTCGATAAAAAAAACACAAATTTACCTGTAACTTTTGGCTAGATTAGATTTTTTGTCAATATGGTACAGATTATTTGGTAAAAAATTGGATATATAAAATCAATTCAATAAAACGGAGGGTTTTCTAAACCACGGGGTTTTAAAAAATTATCTATAGTTCACGAGATATTCAATAAAAACCGCTTTTTCGAGCGACGAGTGGCGTTTTTTTTTAGAATGATGATTTCTGCGCAGTCTTAATTTTAAATCTCTCACAGTTAGGAATATTGATGCCGGCCGGGATGCCGCTGCCCGCGAAGGTCAGCACGTCGAGGCTGGTGAAGTCGGGGCGCAGGAACGTGTCCTTCTCCAGGTCGCGGCCCCACGGCAGCAGCTTGATGAAGGTCTCCGCGCCGTCCACGAGGCTGCCGAACCTCTTGGACATCTCCTTGTTCACCATGGCGACGAAACCCTCGAACTCGCCGCGCTGTCCGCTCGGGTCGCGGTACGTCTCTATGAACCCCTGATATCTGTTGAAAAAATAATTTAAACAAAGTGACCTCTACGTCCGTCTAATAACAACGAGCAGTCATCCCACACTAAAAGAAAGAAAAAGAAAGAAAAAGAAAGTTTTTTTTTTTATTTTCCCCCAAGGCACAACACACACATAACACATGAAAACAAAAATCTAGTACTAACCAAGTAGGTAGTAAAAAAAAAAAAAAAAAACTGGTTGGTAAGTTGATAAGAAGAAAGGCATCGATGTGTGTTGTGTGGGGTCATTCAGGTCCCTATCTCAGGATATGCTGCACCAGACCTAGGTTTAGTGCAGACAAGGCCTAGTTAAGTGATGCCACGAACATCACTAGGATCCCCTGTGTCGTGGTTACCACGAAATACGATACCAGGTACGGTACCACAACACCAGACCTGGAAAAAATATCTGCAGATCGTGCAAGCATTTGTTCCGCAGCGGGAATCGAACCCGCAACTTCTCACATCTCAGCCGGCTATTCGCCCGCCGCGACATAGAGGTACGTGAAACGCATTCCGTTTTATTTTAAACTTAATAAATAATTCATAAAATGACTTTTCAAATATCGTACACAACACACAAGAAAATAGAGCATTTTTTTAAGTAGCCTACTTTTTATTATTTTTATGTTTATATACCAGAACCTTATGCACCTATGTTAAATTAAATATTGGGAATTATAAATTAAATGGTGACTATCACGGATATAACACAAGATATAAAAATTGTATTCCGTAGTTATATGCGGAATGCTATAATATTAATTCGTTATTGTTATTTTCATTATATTCTTAAGTGTAGACTCTACACTGTAGAGGAAGGTTTCGAGCATGGTTATAATTATGGGGCTGCCATGCTGGTACTTTTAAATTAACCACATTTTTCTGTTGTCAACTTTCATTAGCCAGACTCTAGTTATGTGTATCAGTATAATAGTTGTATCACTAACGTTTCAATGATCGGTCCCTTATCCTTGATCCAGTATCTGCTCCCCTCCTTGTGTTCCTCCAAGCTGCCCTCCTTGAAGCTGTTGATATAATGCTTGATCATGTTCCTCTCGTTATCGTTCGAGGCGTGTTCCTGCGCCTTACTCAGCTGCTCGTTCACCAGCTTGAGTAGAGGAGAATAGTCTCCTCGGACTACTTGGAAGTAAGCATTCTTGTATTGCTCTTTTTCCATAGTGAGTGGCGGTTTACCACTCTCCTCCACACTTGCGTAGCGGATCGTGAACAGAGGCACTGAAAATAATAGCAGGATGATGTGTATTGAAATTATAATCCACGCGTCACAAGCAGAAACAAATTTTAATCTATACAAATATTATGTTGATGTAATTTATTTATTTTGCTTGAACTTGTGTTATGGGTACTAGATAACTGATATAGGGGAGAAGGAGGTAGCTTAGGACAGGGGCACCTTTAGACATTGGAGATTTCTCCAAAACCGTAGACATTTTTTTGGCAGAAAATGCATTTTTAGAATGGCAAAACTACAACAACAAACCGTCACATGTCATTCGCCACGCTGTCAGCTGTCAAACTGACTTATTAACAGGTCGGGATTTTCGGTGGCTGGTGTAAATTTTTCCTCTGGACTACGTATGTGTTTATTTGCTCATTATGAGAATAAATTATATGTTTTTTTATATTTTCTGTTAAGTTTGGGTATCTATGCATGGATAGAGCTAAACGTATTAGTTTCAAATTAAATAACAATTGTTTTATGACACAAAGTTTTTAAAATGGCCTTGGGGTAGGTTAGGACATATATTTTGGGGCACTTTAGGACATGTCCTGTCTATGTATGTGTCCTAACCTACCCCCCGGCGCCATTTAAAAAACTTTGTGTCACTTTAGGTGTTTTCATTTATTTCAGATCCTTAAACAAATACATTTTAATAATAATAAGCATATTTGATAAATAAAAAGTTTTTAATACTATCATGGCCATTTAAATCACAAGTCCTAAACTGCCTCCCAAGGGGGGCAGATTGGGACATTGTCAGTGGCTTAATAAAATTAAAATTTTACCTATTCTACTCAATAAATATGTTTATTTTATTATTGTACTGTAAAGGTAAAATACAAATATAGGTTTTACTGCATAAAATGCACCAAAAAATTAAAAAAAAAAACTAGGACCTTTTACGTAAAAAGTGTCCTAATGTCCCTCCTTCTCCCCTACTTAATACAATACATTACACAGTTTTTTTATTTTTGTATACATAGAAAATATCCAGAACACCCTGAACAAATATCTGCAGATCAGTAACATTATATAAGTAACAGTAACAGTAATATTCACTTTTATCCGATTATTTCACTAACAGGAACTTAAATTATCCCTGTGCTATGTTTACTATGTTTAGGCCCGAGGTTTTGTAACAGTTGAGCGGATTTTGATGATATTTGGTGAGTGGATAGATGCGGCGGAGGGCAAGGGGGGCTGCTTTTTATAACGACACCACGTGTGCGAAGCCGCGGGCACAGAGCTAGTGGAATATAAATTTATTCTTCTTTTGATTACGATGAAAGTTAATATAATGCGAAGATATTTTAATTCCTATTGGTTCTCACATTCTGTGTCATGTGAATTGGGTCGGAATTTCATCAAGATTTTTACAGGTAAACCCCGTTTAATTTTACCCCTAGAGGTGGCCCGCGTTTACCAGGCAGGATGACACCCGGAGCGACACCCAGAGACTCGGGAGAGAGCAGTCAGTCTCAAAATAGACGCCAGAATTAAGAACCGATGTTCGATTCTTAAACCAAGATGTTAGTCTTATAGTAGGTAGGGTCGAAAAAAGGTATCAATGAAAGAAAATGTATGAATTAAAAAAAAATGCTATATAAATATAAATGAATTTTGTCAATTAATGTGTAGGACGGGTAGGAAGTACACATAGTATGATATATACCTACGTTTTTAAAGCTTCCTAAGTTATAGAATTAAAACTATCGTGGTTGGGAATCATTTTAAATGAATAAACTGCTTATTACCACTGCTTTTGTCGTTTTTCGTGTCGTAAAACGACGAAAAACAGTGGTAATAAGCCGTTTATTCATTTATATTGCTTCCTAAGTTGTTTATTGAAACCAAAATATCAAAACGTTTTAATTTAAGAATAGTTATACTTAATGACTGTCGTTATGCGTATTTCTTGTGTATGTATAAAAACAACAAAACGCTACCGTCGTCTGTCTTTCCTGAAAACTATAATCTGGGTCTCTTCAAGGCTAAAGTGAATAGGTGCCTTCTGGACCTATGTGCTCCATCTTTGACCACATCGTCACTTACCAACAGGTGAGATCATGGTCAAACAAAGGTCTATCAATGCTAAAAAAAAAAAAAACTTACATCCGTCGCTTTCTACAGTCTTGAATGTGCGGCAAATATACGCCTCTATGCGCTTAGTCTTCAGCCAGTCATTCACCAAGTTGGAATCATCTTCTGTGCAGTTACTCGAAAAATATGTAGTAACACCCTGCCAAATTAAAAACGGTCACAGACATACTCTAGGATCCTCTGTGTCGTGGGAACCAGGAACTACCAGCACCATGGTACCACAACACCTAGACCCAAAAAATATTACAGCTCATGCAAACATTAATCTTTCCCCAAAGCTTCGTTCAGCGCTTACAAAAAGAACAGTCCCTAGTTCGTATAAATAGAGTTGGTTTTGGCATGCAACGGTCAATGTGAAATAACCTCTGTGGTTGAGGGTCAGTACACCTTTCATGCATTTTTATATTTGCGATTTACAGCAAAGCTTTGATGATCTTAAATTGCTTGTATAGATACCTTATCAGCTAGGCCTAGGCTGGTCAGCCTGGGTTCCAAACTGTACAGAACATCTTGGACCTCGTGCCACAGCTTGGTAATGTGTGCATTGTCTTCTTGGTACGCCATCGACGCCTTCACAATAGATTCAAATGAGGCTTTTGACAAATTCGGAATAAATTTAGTATCTCCAAACCCTTTGTAGTTTCCGCTATTGGCAAATAAGCCACCTGCATAAACCAGGAATGCCTGAAAACCACAATGTGATAAATAAAAGTATGTCAGCAAACCATAAAATACCACAGGATGTGGTCAGTAATAGTGATTGTATCTAGTTTAGATATTATCTAGAGCAGTGTAACATGCACTCTGTATTTTCTATCTAATTAGCACCTCTGATTATTTTTCAGTGGCTACGATTGTATGAATTTTTTTATTGCGTCGCGTCCTGTATGCGGTGTGCTATTTAGTTGGGGTGTTTTTATATTTTTGTCTAATATACTAATATTCAATTATAGCGCAGTTTAATTATACATAGAGAAGGCTGCACATATTTAATAAGTAGGTATTTTTTTAAATACCTTTATTTGGCAACTATGCCTTATCTCAGAGTGTGTTGGTTTCATCACAGTATTTTCCTTAACCATTTTGAGCAAATGAATGTAGTAAAATGTACATAATTTTTTTAAGTGGAAATATCTATTGTATCTCATGTTTTGATTTAATAATTTTAGGAAATAGTTGACCTAAATGTTAATTACCTGAAATTCATCTTCAGAGACATTTTCTAGAGCAGATTTTTTGAGTTTCTCTAATGATTGTCCTTGGAAGATTCTATGTAGCAGGGAGAAGATCTTCGGAGACTCTGGACTTGTTTGGACAAGCACAATAAGACCCCCATTCCAGGCTGCCTGAAAATATTATTTTATATATTATTCTAAAGTCAGAACCTGAATCATACTGTTCGATAGACCCAGTGAAGATGATGATATATAGTACAGTCAAAATACGCGATTTTTTGCAAGAATGTGGAATTAAATGAAAGTAGTTGCAAATAGTTTATGTGTTATGTGTGGCATGAAAATCACCTCTTACCCTTAGTAAATTAACCCCTAGGAAACCTTTTAATATCTGTAACTTAATGGGGGAAATAGAAGTAGTTGATGTTATTTGACATACAGTTTAGACCGTTCTTTTATAGTTCCGTTGGTACCTTTTGAGCTATGAAACCCTAAAATTAAGTTAAATCACCATACCATGGGTACCATGGTACTCATAGTTCCTGATAACCACGACACGGGGGATCCTAGTGTGGGATCAGGACTATGTATGTGACTGTTATGTTATGTCGTCTTGTGTAAGTCACATGGTAGTTTCGGAGGCAGGCCTTGATTTCTTGGATCATGTTCACAATCATGCGGCGCCTTCGGACAGACTTCAATGGTGTTGCCATCAACCTAAAGTCTTGCTTCGTTACGTTTAGGAGCTGGGCTGACTGGGGTAGGGTTAGCAAACGGAGGGACAAGCCCAATACATCACAGTGTGACGTCAGTGCAGGGGCCTGTTAACCAAAGCTACAAATTACGATTGAGTTGCTAAAGTAACGATGTTATTTATTCAAGGGAAGACACACATAACCATAGCTAATCACTTGCAGCTTGCAGCTTGACTTTCCTAACACCCGTACCATTTAGAATTAGATAGGTACACAAAACAAGAAATTGTTACCTGGCTAAGGTGGTGAGCATACAGTTTTTCTTTATAAGTTAAATTACTAAACGCTTGTGAGCTATCCAGCTCAACAAATCTTTGATTGTTGGGCAGCACGAAGTTTGATTTGTCAACAGCCATTGCTGAAAATAAAAACAGAACACATTCCAAACAAATAATTATAGGTCTTGTAGGTCGGTATAAAACAGCACATAGCACATAGGTATACCAAAACATTTTGGAAACAGAATAGTAAAGTCCAATTTTGTGAATTCAATATTACTGACCAGTAATGTTTTTTGTAGATCTAATCTGTTGTAGATTTCCAGACGTGTGTCTGCAGCAGAATTTACCCGTGAATGAATCAGCACTAACGAGCCGCCGGCATTTTATAAGGTTATCAGTCAGAGTCCGCAACATTGCTAGGTACGTTACTATATGTCGAATCAACGGACTAATACAGTACATACGTTATAAAAATTGTACTTACTGCGTTATTTAAACTACTGAAAGAATACTTTGGATAGAATTATTAAATTAAATAGATTTCCGTTGTGTTTCTAGAAACGTAGTCCCGGTATAAAGCAAGTTTATGTTTGATTACCGATTACTTGCTCAGTGCTCAGTGTCAGAGTTGTAGTTTTTGGACGGATATATTGTAGTTTTTGCGTAGACGTAATACAGTACACTCTTGTCTGTGACGTAGACTCATGGAGTTCTTCTTCCGAGCGTAGACTATAGAAAACACAGGCAAACAGTATTAGAAAAGAAAAGAAACAAAAAAATACTTGTTCAATGAATATACCCAGCTTGCTGCATTGATAAGACAACCAATCAAACGGGAACTATTGAAGTTTCCTTGCTTGCTGCCAATCATGGAAGTAGAAATCTTCCAATCCGTATTGCTGTACGTACGGCTAGGGCTAAAACCAAGAATCTTGAATTTGGGTAGTCGCTAAAACGTTTGGTTGGTTACTAAGCAAGCACAGACCAATATAAGTCCAGGGCTAAACCAGGCTAAACTTAAAACGTGTTTTGTTTCTCCTTAAGGTGGTTGCTTTCACCTGTGGCGCGAAATACAAATTTGTTCGTGTTTTATGAACATCACAGCTTATAAACATTTCTTTTGATATCGAAAACTATCTTGCCGATAATGATATGACACACAAGATTTAATTTAAAATATCACATAAATGTCATTAGTTTAGCTACGATTGTGCTTCAATGGTTTTTACAGTATTTCTTTGTTTCATATCATTACCGGCAACATAGTTTTCGCTATCTGAAGAAGTGTTGATGAACAAAAAACACGAAAAAGTTGGATTTCGCGCCACAAGTGAAAGCAACCACCTTAAACAATCTTGTGTGTTACACAAGATTTAATTTATATCACATAAATGTCATTAGTTTGGCTACGATTGTGCTTCAATGGTTTTTACAGTATTTTTTTGTTTCATATCATACAACCGGCAACATAGTTTTCGCTATCTGAAGAAGTGTTGATGAGCTGTGATGAGCAAAAAACACGAAAAAATTTGGATTTCGCGCCACAAGTGAAAGCAACCACCTTAAACTACTTGCGCCTAGCCGCTCGCTGGCCAAAGAAAGTTCTTCACTGTGTACGCCATGGAGCAAGGTCTACGCAAAATTACGTAGTATTTTTTCTCTATGTTCACAAGTTCTCTCTGCCGCAGTTAGATTGTGGTTTAGATACTCTTTGAATGAGAGAAAATGGAAAAAAAACATTCAACATGGATGGTTTCCGATTATTTACATCCGTATTTTAGGTCAAATAATGTTAGTTTTTAAATGATTGTTTAGTGTTATGCAGACGCTATTGATAATTAGTGAAAATGTCTACGGAAAGGTAATTTTTTAGGCATTATTTGTGTTGTTAAAAGTTGACAAATTGCTTCCGATATCCTTGGTTGAAAGTTGCAAAATCAATAAAGTAAAGTACGCGGAAATCAGTAATGTCACGCCCTGAATTCGTAGTTTGATGGTGCGACAAAAATAAGCCGGAGTGAGTTTGAAACGTGTGCGATGTTTTATTCTAGGGTGGAATGGGTGGAGATCATCGAACCGAAGACAAAGGAGCATATGTATGCTAACCTCACTACAGGAGAGTGCGTTTGGGATCCTCCCGAGGTAATGTTATTGCTGGAGTCAGGTTTAGAACGTGCTGTCGATCGGTGACTTCCTGGGGGGGCTCTAGGCACTTTGGTTTGAGACTAGGTATTCCTACAACTCATTCTCCTCAACTTAACTGTTGATAGTTTAATCTGGTCTGTTTCTAATTACCAAGAGCTCAAGTTTCTTGGTAATATAATGTTAAAATAACTTCATTCCAAATGTCTAAGGTACCTACAACTCA
The DNA here is from genome assembly GCA_932527175.1 of Operophtera brumata. NCBI lineage: Eukaryota > Metazoa > Arthropoda > Insecta > Lepidoptera > Geometridae > Operophtera > Operophtera brumata. The sequence continues at coordinate 5,828,506 of OW052237.1, read as the reverse complement.
AATGTTGGTGCAAAGCTAATTTTTATGTCATTGAAATCATCCTGACTGTTGTTGAGAGTTTGACTTTATTATGAAAAACAGTGCTTATATTCTTCATAAGTCATAAGTGACTGAAAATGCTTTGGAATCAAGTAGGTAATTGTATATACTAGTCCCAAAGCTATATAGCACTTCTGTCCATAGTGTAGAAAGTAGATTTCTACGCATTGTAAAACAATGAATTGTTTAGCTCATTCACATTTGATTATAGCACCTATATATACCTAATAAATCAGTTTCCTCATACCTACTTATTAAGATACTTACCTACTGAGTGTAATGAGGAAGTAGGGATACCCATTCATAACTCTAATTATAGTTCTGTATAATTGTTATAATGTATTGATTATCCATGGTGTGTTTGGCCTAAGAATAGACCCCTCCATCTCCTCCCGTGGATGTCATATAATTGATTTGCAGGACTTGTTAGTAAGTCTCCTTGGTCTAAGATTTTTCCTGGCTGCTAGCTTATTATGGAATGTGTTATTACATAAAAGAAACATTTGTCTAGTCAGTCTTGGAAAGTAATGGTGGTGATTAGCCCCCACTTGTCACATCTCTTTTTTCCCAAAATGGTGCAACCCACTGTGAAAAGCGGGTCTGCCCCCTGACCTACTCTTTAGGGAAAAAATGTGTGTGTCTATGTATGTAAATTGTTATAATGTACACATGGCAAAGTTATTGGACTCCTGAAGAAGAAACAAAAATATACATATTTTTCTGTCCTTTTTTAATACAAGTTAAAGTTAAGTTTAATGCAAGTTAGTTAAGCTTAGTTTGTTTAGGACAAAGCTTCATTTATGTGAAAGAAAAAATAAGACATATCTCCCAATCAAAAATGAAGTAACTTGGCATATGGGATGTAGTCAATTTTATTTAATATGTGATGCGGGGTAACCAATTAGCTTTGTGGTCTCTACCTACACAACACTCTAATTCTTAAATTGTTTGTTTCTCTCTATTTAGTGGGAACGTTTTTACTCACTGTTGTGTAGGTATTTTTTTTTTTTTTTTTTTTTTTTTTTTATACTACTGTTATGGCGGAGCAAGCAGATGGCCCACCTGATGTTAAGCGGTAACCTCTGCCTATGAACAGTGCATTACCTCATAGGTCACGTCCACCTAGGACGCGCCCTATGTGGCATTGCACTGCGCCCGCCACCCTGAGACATAAAGATGAAAAGTCTCATGTGCCTGTAATTTCATATGTTCTATGCCAAGGGAACCAATCCTTCTTTCATTTCATTCTTTCTTTTTCCACTGCTATTCTCATCCATTCTTCTCAAACAAAATGGCTTGTTTACTAAAACAATAACATTGATGTAGGTTGTGTGCAGCATTCACTTAACTTTAACTGAACCAAATGATCTTCTTTTTTTTACCACTTGTACGACGGTACAAGCAGATGACATACTTGATGTTAAGCGGTAACCTCTGCCTTTAACAATGCATTATTAAAAGCAATTATTAATTTATTGTTTAGAAGACCTTTTTGTTCGAGAAAATAAATGTTTATTTTGTTACTTATTATTATATTCTTACTTAAGTATAATTAATAATGCAATAAAATATAATATTCGTTCATAATTCATTATCTCATAAGTCACGTCCACCTAGGATGCACCCTATTTGGCATTGCACAGGGCCCGTCACCCTGAGACATAAAAATGAAAAGTATCATGTGCCTGTAATTTTACCGGCACCTTCAAACCGGAATACAGCAATGCGAGCACTACTGCTTTGCGGCAGAAATAGGTATGGAGGTAGTACTTCCCCAGACAAACGCTTTCACGAAAAAGCTCTACTACTACTAAAACATCTCAATCACCTTTTCAATCTATACTTAATATTATAAAGAGGTAAAGTTTGTTTGTGAGTTTTAATGTAGGAGGTAATTAATCTCCGGAACGATTGATTCAATTTAGAAAATTCTTTCACTAATTGGAAGCTACATTATACCTGAGTCACAGAATAAATATTAGTACAAGCCTGAGTGCTATTGACTACTTGTTATTTGATGCGGACATCAAACTGCGCGCGGATAAATATGCGGGCGGTACAGCTAGTTTACTTTTAAAAGGGACTGCACTATGCTAATCACCTCAGTTAAACTAGCAAAATTTGGCACAGCTTAACTTTAGTTAGCGCACTGAATCAACACCACTCGTCTGCAAGTGTTATCTCTAGTACCTGTCTAGAAACAGTTCTGCAATACCAGACCCTTACAATGGGCGCTTTCTTATTGGACGAAAACGACGCGACACGATATTGTCGGATTAACTACCAAACGCTGTCACACTGTCAACGATATCGTTAACGACAGCCAATGATACAATATCGTCAACGACACGGTGCGGGGGTAGGAGAATAGTGGGTTTATGGTCTGCAACAGGTTATTAAAAGAGTTTAAATAATCTGTTTTTTTACAGGGTGTTAAAGTGAAGCGCACGGATTCATCACAATGGTGGGAACTATTTGATATCAACACACACAGATTCTACTACTACAATGCCTCCACTCAGGTGAGTACCTGACTGCCTATGCATTGTTCACTATTTAATAAAAACTATTGCATTATTTAAAAACTGTAATAGACTACAATGGACTTATTCTAAATAGATCCATCCATCATCAATCTACAGTACTGCTGGACATAGGTTACTCGCATGGCGCGCCACTGGGCCTGATCTTCGTTTCCCCAGCCTGTTGCTACCACCCAACCTGTGCAAGTTACTCACTCCAGCGTACTATTATTTATTCTGTTCTCCAGTTCACCCCATCTAGCCGGAGGTCGCACTTCACTACGTTATCCTTAGTTACGTGCCATACGTAAAGTACGTTACTGATACGTAATCCCAGCTGTTATTCAATAGATGCTTTATTAGAAAACGATTCAGAAATACCCCTGCAATTCAAAGCCTTCCAGAGCGATACATTTGTTTAATTGCGAAAGAAACTGATTGTATTTGTTACTTTTTTTTAGGTCCGTACTGCTCAGTATAGGAAGCATCACTGTACAGTATCACAGATTTAGTAGTAGTAGAGCTTTTTTGTGAAAGAGTTCGTCCGGGGAAGTACTACCACCATACCTATTTCTGCCGCAAAGCAGTAGTGCTCGCATTGCTGTGTTCCGGTTTGAAGGGTAAGGGTGCCGGTGAAATTACAGGCACATGAGACTTTTCATCTTTATGTCTCAGGGTGGCGGGCGCAGTGCAATGCCACATAGGGCGCGTCCTAGGTGGACGTGACCTATGAGGTAATGCACTGTTCATAGGCAGAGGTTACCGCTTAACATCAGGTGGGCCATCTGCTTGTTTCGTACATTTATGTACGAAACAAGCAGATGGCCCATTACTTTAGTAATAAAAAAAAAAAAAAAAAAAAAATAGTTACCACGTAAACAGTACTACATCTAAAGTTATGCGCCTGTTATAGTTATAATAGTTATCTTCATTTGTGAGTTTTGACTGACTGATACTTTTTCACTCACTTTTCATTTCAACAATCGTAATATTTCTGTTACGAAATCACGTAGATTGTCGATGCGTATAAAACTTTCGGTGAAGTTTAGTCAACTATCAGCCATATGCGTGCAATGAAGGGTCTGTTTTATTTACGTGGACCGGTTTAACTACAGTAGTTATGTTTACAACTTCTTTTAGACAGATTTAATTGGACCAAGAACTGAAAAGCCAATAGTATTCGTGATTCATTAAGAGAGAAAAACAGTCAATTTAAAGCTATTCCTTTCATATAAAAGAAATGGGATTCGTTCGTCATTCGCTTGAATTCCATCAAACCATTTTGTTACGAAACTCCCTAGAAACGTCCTTTCAAAAGGGAGTAAGTATGTCTGTACAATCGGTACATGTTGTCTGTTAACTGCAGTAATAAACATTTTATGTGAACTGTTGTCACTTCACTGCGGGGCAAAGGCTGCTTCTCTATAAGTCGCAAGTCCGGCCCCACATGGAGTACTGCTGTCACCTCTGGGCAGGAGCACCTGGCTACCAGCTCTCTGGTATTGCAGGCCTTCATAGGCTACGTTAACCGCTTACCAACAGGTGGGCCGTATGCTTGTTTGCTACCTTTTGACTCGGTTCAAAGGCGTGCAATGAGAATTGTCGACAATCCCAAGCTCGGTAAGCTCAAGAACGGTATTGAGCTCTTAAGTCTGAGGAGAGACTTTGCCACTCTGCGTGTTCTATACCGTTTATATAATGGGTTTTGTTCCGACGAATTGTTTGACATGATGCCTACAGCAACCTTTTTTCACCGCACCGCTCGCCATCGGCAGGGGATTCATCCGCACACCTTAGAGCCAGAGTGGTCCCGGACTGTGCGGTTTCAGAGAAACTTCCTCCCGGGAACGCTCAGGTTGTGGAATGATCTCCCTGCTGAGGTTTTCCCGAGCGACTACAGTATGGGGTTCTTTAAAAGGGGTGTTTGGAAATTTTTAAAGTGTCGGCCACGCGCGTGTGATGCCTCTGGTATCGCAGGCGTTCATAGGCTACGGTAACCGCTTACCAACAGGTGTGCCGTATGGGTAAGGTATAACCTTGGTAGTATATTAAAAAAAAAAATTGGTGCTATACAGTGTATCAAATACATCAAGGTAAACTATGCTATACAGTGTATAGCATAGTTTATCTTGATGTCTGTTACTATTGTCCAGAAGGTTAATTTGCATTACAATCTCATTCGATGACCTATTTGACGAGTAATTTTGTACAGTAGAAATGATGAGGTGCGATAAACAAGAACAGGCTACATGATTATTGATATGAGTTCCATTGTCACATTGCATATGGCTTTGCAAACCTAAGAACTGGTGCACTCATTTCAATGTGTGTACTCATTTGCTTATACGTCATATAAGGGTTGAAATCAGTTTAAAATAAAGCTAGGCGTCCATCTCGCGGGCCGAGTTAGTTAGTTGAGGGGCATTGCAAAGGAAAAAACTTCCTACTGAATGGCCGACTCTATCCTACCCCTATTGTGTTTTTAAAAGCCGTGAGAACAAGCTCGTGATATCGTCTCAGTCGAATGAGAAAGCGAGTTTGAGAGCAAAGCGAGCCGCTGAACTCCGTCTCGATCGAACGAGTGAGCGAGATCGCGAGCGAAGAGAGCCGCTGTCCTTCCGAGTGGTCGCATGTGTGAACAGCAGTGAAGGGGCAATGAGATGAGCGAGTCTTCTGTTGAAGCCCTTTGGCATGTACATATAATTCGTATTTTTATCTTACTAGCAGCGCCCCGCGGTTTGTTTGTTTGTTTATTTATTCATCTCAAAAATTTAATACTAATCGACACTTATTTAAATACCATAAAACCATGCAAGGTTTTCGCCTGTGTAAGTCTCGATCCTGTGTTAAAAATGTGCCTATGTGTTATTCCGGGAGTTCAGTTATCTCCATTCCAAATTTCATCCAAATCCGTCGAGCCGTTTCAACGTGAAGAAGTAAGAAATACACTTGGAGTTGCAATCGCTGACCGCTGGAATAGGTCCTTAAGTGTTGGCTTGGCTAAGGTCAAGAACCATCATCTCAATAATAAATAAAATAAAATAAATAAATATCGCTGGACAGTTCACACAACATTATTAATAATCCGTGCCACTAGCATGTGTATTCGTGGCACAAGGCATAAATTTAAGCCAATAGCCAAGTTATTTGGTTTCGATGATGGTGTAGGCCTACCTCACAATGAGCACTAGTAATTGATTTTGTTAATTGTGTATTCCGATACCATAACCGCTGTAATAACTACCTACATGACATTATTGTGAAATACATGATTTGAATAGTAACAAACACACTCACATACAAACTTTTGCATTTATAATATTATGCGTGTGATATGTGTAACTAGGTAGTTCCAATTCTTCCCTCTTCCTGCAACACTTATACCACAGGGCCGACGAAATCCATCAGCATTGTATACGACACTGTCCACACTGGCGAAGCTGAACTTGATGCAGGTGATATCTCTATTTTTCAGACAACAGTATGGCACAGGCCAACGGATTGTGACATAATCCCACTCGCGAAACTGCAGACATTGAAACAAAACACCGACCCACAGAAGAGACGGGAGTCCTCGACGCAGACCAACATAGCTACACCTCAAGTATGTATCGAGATTTATTCGAAGTCCATAAAGACTTTTAATGGTAACGCGCCGCACAGTGGAACGACGCCATATAAAAAGTTTGACGGACGGGTATTTTATTACTAGACATGTATGTGTATAATTATTATTTTAGACATGTTTTTATTTTTTAACATTTGTGTGTGCGATTGATGCAGTATTGCTGGGCACTTAAGTTTATTTATACCCGAAAATTATTAAAACTGAATCACCACTTTAACGTCATTATGTTAGTCTTAATTAGGGCTACACATTCATTATTAACTTGCTCAATCCTGCACATTCTTTTGTAAAGTATATGATTTATTTATATTTTTCATTTCATTTCATTTCATTTATTTATTGCGAGAATGGGTACAAGAAAAAGTTGACAAATTAAAATTAAAATCCACCATAATCCGCTTCACAGCATGCAATATAACTAGTAGAACATTTTACGAATTCAACACCGAGTCTGGACTATTGTATGACGTCATTCAATCCACAGTGCCCTGTGTACATATTTACAAAAATATGGTGGGCCTGGCGTATTATGTAAAGTCGACATCTGGATCGATTCATTATGATAGCAGCGTTTTCAACAGAGATACACCTTATCACAGCAGGAAGAAGTCCCTATACCCACATGAAACTACATCCGCTTGCGGTTTTCCTCCTGTATTGTAATAAATATAAAGGCATAAATATGTGAGATGTGGCTTATAGGCCTACATCAAATGAAGACTACTTAAAATAATTGCAAATTAGTGACAGTAAATGAGGGCTCGTAGCGTCTGAAAAGAAAGTATTACTGCGAAAGTATACCTCGGCAATCATTGGCTTTTCGTAATATAAAGATGATTGCAAAAGGCCACAGTAGACACGTTTGACGATTGCCCAGGCACATTATTTTCCTAGTAGTACTTGGAGGTACTTATTTGTTGCCTGCGAGGATTGTTGTGCGAGGAAAGACGAATTAATGATATAGTTCACGAAACGTATTTCGATACCAACCGCTTAACGGATATTCATTAATTACCAGCCTGTCTATGTACCACGAGGCCTCTCCCATTGGATGCAATGGGGGGATTTGCCATAATCACCACGCTTGACAGTCGGGTTGGTGATGGCAGTATTGGTGTTAAGTACTCAGTGGATGCTGTCGCCCACCCGCTGGTTTAAGGTGGTTGCTTTTTCATACAAACGTATTTGCACAAATATGGGCGAAGAGAGTATAATTTTACACTGAAATGACTGTTGTTGGCTTTTATATTGGTCATTATTTGCGGCAAATCATATTTGGTTGAAGAAAACAGTGGATTAATAGCGAAAATAACATAGAAACTTTAGTCCATACAAGTAATTTCGATGTTGTTTTCGCTATTAGACCTCTGTTTTCTTCAACCAAATATGATTTGTCGCAAATAATGACCAATATAAAAGCCAACAACAGTCATTTCAGTGTAAAATTATACTCTGTCCGCCCACATTTGTGCAAATACGTTAGTATAAAAGAGCAACCACCTTAATCACTTGTACTGCTTTTACGACAACCACGGGAGGAGATGTAGGGTCTATTCTTAGGGCGGACACACCACGGCCCCGACGGATATTCGTCAACCCTTGAACATTTTATAGGTAACGGCAGCTGTCGAGCCAGTCAGCAGTAATGGCAACAGTACTCTCGCGAGCGCCAGCAGCGCCAGCAAGCTGTCGCCGGGCGCTGTCAAGACTGTCACCCTCACGCAGACCAGCCCGGTGCGGACGCGGCGCGCGCACTACCATCACAGGTGAACATATAACTGCACAGGGCCCGTGCTATTTTGAAGACTTTCAAACGTTTAAATTTTTTTTTATACTAAGAATTACGGACGAAGTTGATGGCTCACCTGATGATAAGCGGTACCCTCTGCCTATGAACAGTGCATTATCACATAGGTCACGTCCACCTAGGACGCGCCCTATGTGGCATTGCACTGCGCCCGCCACCCTGAAACATATAGATGAAAAGTCTCATGTGCCTGTAATTTCACCGGCAACCACCCTTGAAACCGGAACACAGCAATGCTAGCACTACTGCTTTGCGGCAGAAATAGGTATGGTGGTAGTACTTCCCCGGACGAACTCTTTCACAAAAAAGCTCTTCTACTACTATCTAACGTTCGTTAGTCAAATAACGTTTTTGGTTTAGATTGAGTTTAGCTAACGTTAAATGGGTACAGAAACGTTGGTCATCCAGCAGCAAGACGGTCAGACGATATCGCATGCCTCGCGGGCCGAACCTTGATGAGTTTGGCACGGGACCGTAAGGTATGGCACAGGCAATGAAAGGCCTTTACTCGACAGTGGGTGGAGTCAGGCTGTGGATGATGATGATGATGATGTACGCTAAATGATAGCGCGATATTTTCTGAACGTTTGGACCGTTGACGATAATAAAACTAAAAGGGATCCTTGTTTTGAATTGACCTGAAATGTTCTTATTAAGGGAGATCCAGTTTATTTAATTATCCAGAAAAAACAAACATTAAATGTTAAAATTATAAGTGTATGAATTATTGCGATATCCCAAAATCTGTATTTTTAATGATTTTTGATTATTGAAACGTTGAGGAAAACAAATAATAAGGTAACACGCGATAAATGTCACGTGTATTTATAATAAGTATGTATTATGATCGCGAAAGTTTAAAAATACTAATATTTGATTAGTTCTTAAATTCTCAGGTCAATTCAAAATTTCATCGAAATCGATTCAGCCGTTTCGGCGTGGGGTAACAAACATCCAAACACATGGCAACTGACATTTATGATATTAGTGGGATTATAGTATCTGCAATCTGCCAGTTTTTAAAGAAACGTCGTAATTTTGATTGAATTTCATTTTAATATATCGAGTTATTTCATGTAATTTTGCTGGCATTTTAACCGATAAAATTTTAAGTGATAAATAGCACATGTGTGATGAGTTAAATTTGTATTGCGTGTCTTTTAAAAATGTTGAAAATCTCTGTTTTTCTGCCACCATTTAAACTGGGTTATGACTTGACTCTCTCTCTATCTCTTGTCTCTCGGAGACTCTTGACGACTTGACTATAACAAATATAATGATATCACTTGATATTGGCGGTATTGTTTGGAGCACTCCTCAGAAGCCATTAATATAAGAAGAGAGTATCACATCTCCTCAACTGCATGTAAAATGTATATACAGTGGTGGCCATATAATTAAGAACGCTGATATAAAGGGAAGATTTTTTCCAACTAAGATGCAAAACTAATTGTATGCATTTGTTTTTATTTCTCTCAGTATCGTAAAACATTTCCATATTACCACTGTATTCATTGATACACATGATTGGCTAAAAATCAATAGGCAAACTTTTTACACTACTTTTAAACAAAGTATTCCTTATTACTGGCTGGTCACGTAATTAAGAACGCTAAGTAGTTTATACCTTTATTCAAATTTAAATAGAGAACACTCAGTCGATTTGTTACTGTTTGTATAATTTTGGCGCCATTACGTGCTGTAAAAGATTAAAGGTGATTGCTTCTTTAGAAAAAACAATGGGAAAAAATAAAAGTTGTGATAAATCTACAAGGGAAGTAATAATAAAACTTCGCCGGAAGAATTGGTCTTATAAAAAGATAGCCGACCATCTGCAATGTTCAAAAACGATGGTTTTCCACGCTGTAAAGCATTTTGCTACGTATCAAACTACTTCGAATGTTCCACGTGTACCTAAACAGAGAAAAACAACTTCTCGAGATGACCGAAACATCGTTCGTATGGCAAAACAAAATCCTTTTAAAGGGTCCAATGAGCTTAGAAAAGAATATTTTGGTGAAAACAACCCTTCTGCAATCTCAGCACGCACTATTCGAAGACGTTTGGTAGAAGAAAAATTGCCCGGTAGGATAGCAAGAAAGGTACCCATGTTAAAACTTTGCCACAGGCAAGCCCGGCTTGCATTTGCGAGAAAGTATGAAAACTGGACTGTGCAACAGTGGAAAAATGTACTTTTTTCTGACGAGACGAAAATAAACAGAGTATGTTCTGATGGAAAACGATATGTACGACGTCCCCCGAATACAGCATTCGACCCAAAGTACACGAAAGTTACATTAAAGCACGGTGGTGGAAATGTGAAAATTTGGGGTTGCTTTTCTGGACATGGTGTAGGACCTGTAAAGTTGATAGAAGGTAACATAACAGTTTCAATACAAAAATATACTGGAAGAAACAATGTTACCATACGCTGAAGACGTTCTACCGGTCATTTGGACATTCCAGCATGACAATGATCCAAAGCACACTGCACGCACCGTAAAGGAATTTCTTACAGCGCAATTAGTTTCTGTCTTAGACTGGCCTGCTAACAGTCCAGATCTAAACCCAATAGAGAATCTGTGGTTTGAAGTAAACAAAAAGGTTTCAAATACAAAGTGTGGAAATTTAAGAGAGCTGTATGACGTTTTTTTAGAAGAATGGAACTCTATTTCTCTTGCGAAATGTCAAAAATTAATAGAGTCAATGCCTCGCCGGTGTAAAGCTGTAATTAAAAGCCGTGGATATGCTATTAACTATTAATTTTAGTTAAATATTTATTAAATTTCTTTTTATGTTTCTTGTGCTACATAATATTGTGATTTTTTTAATCTAAGTGTCATACAAAACAATCCCCGAGCAGTTAAATAAATCGTTCTTAATTATTTGTCCAGTTTCAGTACTATTTGAATGTGTTACTTTGATAAAATCAATAAAATGTGCAAAAAATAGTTAGCGATTTCATATTTTATTCTTAAGTCAGGTTGCTCTATTAATGTGACTATTATATAACATAACTAGTTGCTTCTCAGAAGGTACACATCTCTGTGTATGATACGATTTAAATAAAAAACTTCTAGAACTTCAAATCGTTCTTAATTATATGACCACAACTGTATGTTAAGTCATGCCTTGCCGATTCATCAAAGGCTGAAGCATCTAATTGCAAAATTGACGACACGCTTATTTAAAATGCATGAACGAAAGTTTATTAACATTGCTAACTGTATATTTGCGCCTAGTTTCACCGGTTATGGAGACATTAATTTAATCACACACAATGCAGCAATAAAACCATGAATCGCCAGTCTACAGACAATAATTGGCTTGCATTGTAAAATAAGCTTCACATCACTCATTTAAGATTCAATATGGCTTGACTTCGAGCAATTCAGATCTCGAGTAGTTCGGTTTGCCCACGTTGTGATACGTGTAATTTTGTCAAACGAAATTAATCTCTCTCACCTTGAATTTAAACTTCAACTTCGCTATTTATGCCACAGATTCAGATGTGTCAATTTTCGTATCGTCCACTACCTACGAAACAGTACCAGTACTTTTATCTCGTATGTGCTGTTTAGTTTCTAGCAGAAATAGTCTTATATTAGTGGGAAGGGATTTCCCATGCAGCCTGAAGGAAAGATATTATTGACTGAGCGGAGCGAGGTCTCAGAGCCTAATGGGAAGCCACAGGCAAAACTAAGATGGCGCCACCATCGCTGGTGGTTGTCATTTAGTGGTCTTGTCTTTTTCTCATCAGAAGGGAAACGGTGTTTACCTTTATTTTTACACTGAAATGCACTAAACAGAGGCATGTTTTATGCCAGACTATTATTTAATGTTTATTTACTAAAATTATCCATTGATATTTGAAACATTTGTAATTTTTTTTAAAAACATTTATAGACCTTTGTTTGCTACGAAACAACACCAGCGATTATGCGCCACCTAGCGTGATAAATAAGCAGTGTGTCTCCCCATTGCAGGATGCGGCGTTTGTTTGTGTGTGACTGTTTGCAAGCATGTGAGTGTGTAATTACGCACAATGGACCACCCATAGAGTTCGAATGCGAAAAAGGGAGTTCTTTAACATTAAGTATGTGTTTATCCGACGATTACTGCAGAACCGCTGATCCAATCTTGATGAAACTTTGTAGGTAGGTAAATTATGTGAATATAATTGTTAAGGCGCTATAGGTTCACGAAATGTCTATAATGTGCTCTAGAATGTTTCAAGTTTTTGATAATAGTTATTATAGTTTCCTAGATAAAATATATGGTGTTCTTATGCTTTTTATCTAGTAAAATCATAAATTCAATACATTTTCTAATTACTTCACTCGATAAAATAAAAACAAAGAAATTAATAATATTGAAATCCAATTTTAGACTTACTTCATGTTTTAATTTTTGAAACATTTGGTAACTTATTACATAATTGTTAATTGAGTTTGTGAATTCATCAATAAAATTTAACAAAACTTTAAAGGGCATTTTTATATTATATGTTTTTATATATAAAAACAGGGTATCAGAGTGTGTACTCGCCTTCTTCGCCTCATACAAAACTTTTCTTTGAACCTATAGCGCCTTAAGTTCGAACATGAGCTTTATCGGGGTTTTTGAGCTACGGGGCACGCGATGTCACGTTAGGGGCGGATAACTAGTTATTGTTATCGCTTTATTGCAAAATACACACCCTCACAGACCCAACACACATACTCACCCACACCCACACACTCACACACACACACACACACCTACACACACACACACACACACACACACACACTTTTCAGGAAATTGTAACGTGGCAAATAGTTAATAGTTATTAATAAGTTGAAAACCTTTATTCACGGAAAGAATAATACAACTAATACAAGTAAATCTTGTAACAATATCATCTTACGAATTTATAAATAATTATATAGAGTCCGAAGCGAGTCACTATGACCCTACAATTACAGGCTCAATGGAGACCTAGTGAGCAACTAAACATTACTTTACTTTGTAACAGGAATAGCGGCGAGGCTAGACGCGGGCGGATGAGTGAGGACAGCTCCACGCAGCTCTGTCGTCACACTGATTCAGGCAGATCGTCCGATAGCAGTATCAGCAGTGCTCAGAGGAGGAAACAGGTAACTATCTCTTCATGTCACTGGTTGTAACAGGAACAGCGGCGAGGCTAGGCGCGGGCGGATGAGTGAGGACAGCCCCACGCAGCTCTGTCGTCACACTGATTCAGGAAGATCGTCCGACAGCAGTATCAGCAGTGCTCAGAGGAGAAAACAGGTAACTATCTCTTCATGTCACTGGTTGTAACAGGAACAGCGGCGAGGCTAGACGCGGGCGGATGAGTGAGGACAGCTCCACGCAGCTCTGTCGTTACAATGATTCAGGCAGATCGTCCGACTGCAGTATCAGCAGTGCTCAGAGGAGGAAACAGGTAACTATCTCTTCATGTCACTGGTTGTAACAGGAACAGCGGCGAGACTAGACGCGGGCGGATGAGTGAGGACAGCCCCACGCAGCTCTGTCGTCACACTGATTCAGGCAGATCGTCCGACAGCAGTATTAGCAGTGCTCAGACGAGGAAACAGGTAACTATCTCTTCGTGTCACTTATTGTACTTGTCCAGTGCCAGCTCTAGGTACGGTGGCCCTGACAAGAGCCTCGCAAACGACCTCTGTCGTTGACACCTGTGTGGTCTGCAAATATTTGTTCCGGGCCTGGCTGTTGTGGTAACATGGTACTCTTAGTTCCTGATACCCACAACACAGGGGAGCCTAGTGTGGGATCAGGACTATTTATGTGACGGCTGGGTGTTAGGTTATGTTATGTTAAATATTGGTTAAAGTACCTGTGCGGTGAAAGGGTGCGACTTTCATGCTATATCTATAGAAAATACTTAAAATACTATGGAAATTAATTTTAGTGTAGTTATGAATATGGGAGTAAAGCTATCATAATAAATAAATAAAAATAAATAATGCTGGACAATTTCACACGACATTATCTAGCGCCAAGCTAAGACAGAGCTTGTGTTATGGGTACTAGATAACTGATATACTTAATAAAATACTTTACATTGATAGATATTTTTTATTATACATAGAAAACACCCAGTACACCCTGAACAAATATTTGTTCCGAGGCGGGAATCGAACCCGCAACCTCCTGCGTCGCAGGCGAACCGTCGCCCGCCGCGCCACTGAGGTCGTCATCATATCATAGTTTTAGAGCTTTGATTTTTGAACCGCAAAGTACAAGTTTGTTACCTAATCTAAAGGATGAAGTTTTCAGTGTTGCTATATTTATATTATCTCCAAAATGCTTACATTAGCGAGGTCATGCGGGCTGTTGTCACAGTTTGACGCAGAATGTTTGTCTTTTATGATCCTGTCGTTGTGAAGATGGTTTTTAACTTAAGTTTGTGGTAAATCGTTCAGCCGCTTCCAATTTACTTCTGTTTTATTAAAATACCACGGGCTCATTTCTCAAAACGTACAAGCTACAATTTACGAGTGTGTGTGTTGCTATGGTAACGGTATTACTTTGTTATTTTTCACGGGAAAAACGCAAGCTCTTTCCACCATTTTCGAAAAGAGACGTCGTCTACTTTTATTTTATTTCTTTTCCTAGTGTTATTTTGAGTTATTTTGTGTTATTTTGGTGGCATTTTAACCAATGTAGCTCGTTTAGAGAGCACAAGTGTAGTGAAATAAAAATGGAAGTGAATTTCGTGGCTTTTCAAATTGGTGGAAATTGTCTTACCAAAGTATTAGTAAAACGGCCACCGTTTTAAAACATGACTTGACTGTGACTTTGACGACTTGGATAGAGTGTAACATTGCAAATTATATTTAAAATACAATAAAATTATATTTAAAATACAAAAAACTTGAAATTGGTAAAAGCAAAAGCCGTGCGAAACCAATTAAAACAAAAAAAACACACGCGTTACCATACTACGGTACTTCGACTACTCGCTCGTAACCTGTAACTTGTATCTTTTGAGAAATAGTCCCCAGGTTACAATGTTGTTAGTACAAACTTGTTGTAGGAGCTGAACGCAGTGGCGTGTAGCGCCCCGGTTTGTACGCCGCAGCTGAGGAAACGGAGTAGCGCAGTTCCAGCTCACGAAGCTGAAAAGTGGTCACCTCATGCTGGTAAGTCATTATCATCATCAGCCTATGGAAGTCCAGTTCTGGACAATAGGCCTCCCCAAAGACTGCCACGATGGCTGGTTTTGAGGTGCCTCAATCCACCGATTTCCTGCGTCCTTTAAAAGTCGTCTGTTTAAAGGACAAAAGAGGGAAGGCCCCCAGCCTTCCTACAATGTGCCGTACAGTTAGTGGAATACACTCTAGAACCTTTAGAAAAAAAACACATTCTATAGTTTTTCCAACAAGGTTTTTTTTTTCCAAATACATGTAGGTAAAGTTAGATATAATGTTGTAGATTCACCATTAATTAAAGGGCTTCAATTAATTTATTTTAGGTAGGTAATAATAAGATAATTGAATTGAGAATAAAAATATTTGATGTCTTTTTATATAACAAATCAGAAATAAATAAAATGTTCCAAATTGTCTGCCAGGTCTTAATTAATTGAGTTACAGAGTTAATTATGAGACAATAGAGAAGGCTGTAGTTGTATGTTTGTTTTTGTCAAAACACTAGCTAGTTCGTTTTTAAATGAATTAAAATTTTATATTTGTTTTATTGCTCTGGGCAGCTTGTGACGTATATTTTGGGTAACATTCAGAACAAACTTTTATTGAGCAGCGCTGTTTTGTGAGGTGGTACTTGTAAACTATTTACTCGCTTACTTTGCAGTACTCGAAATTGATCGATATTCTATCATAAATTTATATTACTGATACAAGTATGTAAATGCATGACAATGTCATTACTTTTCCCCTAAAAACTACTCCATATCGTAAGATGGAAGATACATATGCATAGTAAGCCGTCATTGCTGCCGAATGATGTAAAAAAAACTAATATTTATAACTTTTAATTAGGCTAGTTGAAACGACTTCATCACTGTATTTTGGACAAAGTTACTTTCCCGTGGAATTAATAAAAAATAGCGAATCAAATTGAACATTGAACATGCATCGTTTGAGAAGGTATATACGAGGCATCTAGATTTTTGCTTTTGGATGTCACTTTATGGAACATTCTGTATAAAATGTGCACAAATCGTCAGCTATAGGGTGTTGCTCAAATCTTAACGTTACTAATTAAAATTACAGGTTTAAATCGTAGCGGCAGCTTCATATCGCCTCGCAAGGACGCTTCCGACGATTCGATGCACGAGAAGTACTTCAAGTCGGTTGAGAGTACGCCACTGACTAGACGTAAGGTTCGTATGGAAGTACTCTTAATAACGGCGCGTATTAATAAATCAAACTCTGACTTTCTAATAACTCTACGATCGACTCAGCATTCCATACACTATCAATGCCAAAATATGGCACCTTTGAATGTTCGAACGATGACAATTAATGAGTTCGATACACTGACACACTCTAGTCCATCAAATATGTTCAATTTCGACAGAATTGTTTCTTTTTATGCGTTTTGTTAGGGTTCCGTACCCAAAGGGTAAAATGGACCCTATTACCAAGGTTCCGCTGTCCGTATGTCTGTCTGTCTGTCTCTCCGTCTGTCCGCCTGTCACCAGGCTTTATCTCATGAACCGTGATAGTTAGACAGTTGAAATTTTCACAGATGATGTATTACTGTTGCCGCTATAACAAATACTAAAAAACAGATTAAAATAAATATTTAAGGGTGACAACATACGTGTTTTTTATCCGTTTTTATAGATGGTACGGAACCCTTCGTGCGCGAGTCTGACTCGCACTTGGCCGGTTTTTATTTCTGTTTTGTTTCGGACACTGAGTGCTGACCCGAAGTCCATTTACTTAGAGGTCTTTGATCAAACTGAAGTATGAGAACGAGCTTAAGTGTGTTCCTATTTGTAATTTTTGGTTGGACTCAAGATAATACTCAGAGTTGCGTTTGATCCATCAATAAATGCCTGAGAATTCGTTTCCAGAAGTACAAACGACCATACCTAGATCTGCCGCGAAGCAGTAATGTGAGTATTGCTGTGTTCCGGTTTGAAAGGTCACGGTGTTGGTGAAATTACAGGGGGCTTAGTACGAGTTTTGATAGTTTTCGAAACTATATATGAAGTTTCGTTTCCTTCCATACATTTACTTGCAGCGCCCCTGGAAAAAACTAAGGTCGCTGTCAGTTGGGCCACTGTTCACCAACACATTACCGGACGTTTAAACGACTGTTTAGCTTAAACAACTCTTTTTGACAGCTTTTTTCATACTTTGTCTGTCACTTTGATGATTGGTTACGGTAACCACCCGTTTATTTGTTCGTGAACTTGGGCCAATGTATTGAAGGAAACGAAACGTCATATAGTTTTGAATACTATCAAATTCTCGTACTAAGTCCTGAAGGACATGAGACTTTCATATATATATTTTTTATGACCTCTGTGGCGTGGCTGTCGAACTTTCGCCTGCGACGCAGGAGGTTGCGGGTTCGATTCCCGCCTCAGAACATCGCAATATTTGTGCGATCGCAGACATTTGTTCAGGGTGTTCTGGGTATTTGACGTATTTGACGACCTCTGTGGCGCGGCTGGCGATGTTTCGCCTGCGACGCAGGAGGTTGCGGGTTCGATTCCCGCCTCGGAACAAATATTTGTGCGTTCTGCAGATATTTGTTCAGGGTGTTCTGGATGTTTTCTATGTATAATAAAAAATATCTAGGTATCTATGTAATGTATATTATATTAAGTATATCAGTTATCTAGTACCCATAACACAAGCTCTGGCTTAGCTTGGGGCTAGATAATGTTGTGTGAACTTGTCCAGCATTATTTATTTATTTATTTTCTATGTATAATAAAAAAATATCTATCTATGTAATGTATTGTATTAAGTATATCAGTTATCTAGTACCCATAACACAAGCTCTGCTTAGCTTGGGGCAAGATAATGTTGTGTGAACTGTCCAGTTTTTTTTTTTTTGTCATCGTTATGCCTCATGGAATCGTGCTCAGTCCAGTGCCCTGTAAGGCACGTGCTAGGTGGACGTGACCTAAGAGCTACTTATTGCAGTTGTGTTGGACTGGCTTTACCACTTATCAGGTGGGCTAACACCTTAGACGACCTCTGTGGCGCTGCGGGCGAGTACCCGGCTGAGATGCGAGAGGTTGCTGGTTCGATTCCCGCTGCAGGACAAATATATGTATGATCTGCAAATATTTGTTCCGGGTCTAGGTGTTGCGGTACCATGGTACCGTAGTTTCTGATACCCACAACACAAGTTCATCTATATCCATAACAAACAAAAGAAACAGAAATATCTACCATTTTTATATATTTCAACCCCCAGACGACAAAAGGTGAAAGGTTATTTATGCGTTAAGGGTGAGAGGTTGTTTGTGTGTGCAAAAAACTGCTCCCGTTTATCTCCGAAACGGTTTGACTGGTTTAAATACGGCTTTTTTGTATAGAAGATGGTGTTTGCGGGATGGTTCTTACTCTTAGCTATGTTTGGTAGAATTATGGTGCAGCCGTTTCCAGGATTATCAGCTCACAAGAATGCTTTTAAAAGACAATTGTAAGGAATTTAAGCTAATAGCTCCTTCTTTTTTGGGGGGGCAGAGCGGGGGGGCTATCCCGACACTACCCGTGCGAAGCCGGGGCGAGTTACTAGTTTATTTATAAAATTAACTTGTTGATTCCATTGAAAAATTCCAGTGTCCTTATTTTTTGCGTTGTACGAGTATCCGCTATAACATTACAGCTACAAGATGTATAAGTAAAAGTAATGCTTGTAACGTTTCCAGTTGACACAGCAATCTGCTGGCGGGTCGTCTTGCGAGTCCGCGTCCCCGCAGAGCCCCAGCAGTCCGCTGCAGAAACCTCAGCCTACTCCCTTCATGCAAGTAAGTAGATTAATAACTCCTGACCAGCAACGAATAACGGAGCAATGTATATAAAACGCTACGCTGAGTGCTACGCTGTAGAGCTTTTCCGAGTGCGTCGCATCAGATACTGCAGTCGGCTCCGTTCTTGCAAGTAGATTCACTCCCGACAAAACGTAGCAATGCGAATAAAACGCTACGCTTTGTGCTACGCCGTAGAGCTTTGCGAGTGCTTCGCTGCAGCCCCACAAGTCCGCTGCAGAAACCTCAGCCTACTCCGTGACGGATGGACGGACTCCATGAACAATCTTAAAGAATTCCGGATTGGCTACGGAAGCCATATAAACGCACGTCAGTGTTCAAATAGACTTCAAAAAGTCGCGAATGTTACGCTGTAGAGCTACGATGCAACATACAGTGCTACGCCGTAGAGCTACGCCACGGTGTAACTGTTTCTACTCATAATATTTAGTTTCGGCTAAAATTACCTCAATATACTACTATTCTGTGTCCTGAATTATTGACCGAGCGAGTGAAGTATTTGCAACAACTTGCATAATTTGCTTTCATCTGTGTTTATTCTGGTACTCGCGTACAGATAGTATTTTTCAACGAACCTTGACGAAACTTGATAGTTTTTGTCGTCTGGATTTTTGATTTGAGGGTTATTTCCCACAAAAAGAAGAAAGAAGAAGTTTGCTGCGGCACCATTTACCGGCCGATTTTGAGAAATTTGGTACTCAATTCTAAACAAGAATTTGGAATATGAGCAAATTCGGTCAAGAGGTTTTAAGACCGCGAGGTCTACTGTTTGCAGAACTACTATTTATATTATGTTTTTTTATCAAACTGGAATGCTCATGTACTTGTGTAGGTATAGGAACTGACAGTTTCAACCCTAACCTAGAGTCATCTTCAGGGTGAGTTTGGTCCTTTAATTCGAGCGCCCCCCACTGGTGTCGCGTCAATGACACGCGGTGTGTTGAAGCCCGCGTTGCCTCTAACAATATAACAAGTACGTGAGCGCCGTTTGATAAAATTAATAATCTAACTATGAAATTGATTTCCGTCAGGCGAGTGCAGCGCGGCCCTCGCTGGTGTCTTCTATATCGCTGGCGACGGACGCAGCGGGCGCGCGCGTGATGCACAGCCTCGAGCGGCCGCACCAACTGTCCCGACACGCCAGGGAGAGGTATTCCGACCGGTGAGCCCAGATACTGTACCTTACTGCACACGACATAGTGTACATAGTGCTATGCTCGTATCTGCGATAACGCGTGATTCAAAATGTTTCTATCCTATTTTCCTGTCACATAAAGGTAAACATCCGTCGGTTGTCCGGTTGACTCATGGTAGACATCCTTGCTACATACATTGAGTCCACAAGTAAATAAATAAACATTAGCTAATTAGTAGAAGTGGTTTGTGGGGACAAATACCATCATTAGTATTGTGTCACTTCGTAAACTTTTTCGCTGAGATATTTTAGAGCGATTTGAGTCACTAGAGCCGAAAGTTCGTTGATGGTTGGGAGTGTCGGGTCATAATTTGTTGTATGTTGTTTTTGTCTTTCTCAATCCTGTCGTATGGAGTATCAAATGGAAGGGCTTCATGATCTGATTCTAAAAATATACAGTTTTATTACATTTGACCCACTTTTTTTCCTATTTTTTAAATGAAATTAAATATTTATTGATTGTGAAACTAGGTATAAAATAGTGTTCTAGTATCATGCTTAAAGTCCTCTAGTTCCTACCATAAGGTGTAGAAATCATCAAATTAAAAATAGAAGTTAAAATGATTGATAATTCAAAACATAATGGCAAAAACATAATATCTACTCATCAGTTAAAATTAAATTATAATGCCATGAAAATACATTCTTAAAAAATTCGTCAACAGAGTAGTATGCCTTTTCAATCAGCAAGTTGTTGAGGGCAAACTTGAACTCCGTATGGCTTTCTTTGGCACGTACTGACAACGGTATTTTATTATCAATAATTGGTGCCATACAAAATACACTAATACACATAAGGCGAGTTTTACAAGAGCGAATATGCAAGCAACCTACACGCCGGCTGCCCTTTTCTTTAGCTATACCCACTTGCAAAGCTTGCAATTAACGGAATTCTACTTTCTGAATGTAAATTCAATGCTGTCAACAAGTAAATGCTGAAAATACCAAAATCGCTATATGTATGTGACCTAACATATAAATAGATTTTCTCCGATTTGCCACTAGTAGCTTAAAAATAGTTATGCAGTATCGAACGTTAAATTTAACTATATTATTTGTTACATCAAGGCACCTGGACAAGGACCGTATAGCGGAGCTGGAGCGCATGGACAGGTACCCTGAGAGGCAAGCCGTGTACAGTGTTGACAAGCCGTTCAGACAGACCAGCCTCGACCTGCGGCACAACGCGACCAACTGGCAACCTACCAGGGACTTCACGAGGTGCGGGTGCGTTACACTCTATCAAGGACCGTATAGCGGAGCTGGAGCGCATGGACAGGTACCCTGAGAGGCAAGCCGTGTACAGTGTGGACAAGCCGTTCAGACAGACCAGCTCGACCTGCGGCACAATGCGACCAACTGGCAACCTACCAGGGACTTCACGAGGTGCGGGTGCGTTACACTCTATCAAGGACCGTATAGCGGAGCTGGAGCGCATGGACAGGTACCCTGAGAGGCAAGCCGTGTACAGTGTGGACAAGCCGTTCAGACAGACCAGCTCGACCTGCGGCACAATGCGACCAACTGGCAACCTACCAGGGACTTCACGAGGTGCGGGTGCGTTACACTCTATCAAGGACCGTATAGCAGAGCTGGAGCGCATGGACAGGTACCCTGAGAGGCAAGCCGTGTACAGTGTGGACAAGCCGTTCAGACAGACCAGCTCGACCTGCGGCACAATGCGACCAACTGGCAACCTACCAGGGACTTCACGAGGTGCGGGTGCGTTACACTCTATCAAGGACCGTATAGCAGAGCTGGAGCGCATGGACAGTTACCCTGAGAGGCAAGCCGTGTACAGTGTGGACAAGCCGTTCAGACAGACGAGCCTCGACCTCTGGCACAACGCGACTAACTGGCAACCCACCAGGGACTTCACGAGGTGCGGGTGCGTTACACTCTATCAAGTCGTTGAATGAAGGCTGTGCTCAGCGACTGTCAAAAAATATTGTACACGCTGATGGAAATTTGGTCTGTTTTGTCATAGAATCGCAAAGTCCGGTCCGCTGCGAGCATGTTTTTGTAAGTCTAACACGTTTTTCTAACAAAAATTGGGCGTTGCCTAGCTGTTCTTAGGTAAATAACACGCAACGTTACACGGATGGTCATCCCGACAATTTTTTTTGTTGCCTTTATTCTGTAGCTGGACGTCGACAGCCGCCATTTCGCTTCACGTCGCAACGGACGGTCTGTTTTGCAAATATGCTTAAACAAGATGTTTGAAAAACAACGTTTTCTTCGTAATTTGGCGTAGCGGATCCACCTTTTTTCGCTGCCTTAACTGGGTAATATTAGTGTATACCAGTTGTCTTCATTCTACTTAAGTTCAAACTTATTTATTGAAGCCCCATTCTGGTCAGCGCTACTGCAAATTTCCGCTTGGATAGGTCTCTGGATGTTAAATCTGAAGCTCATTCAGAAACCGATGATACTGCCTTCTGCCAGTATTTACTGATACTTCCATCGGCCGTGAGTGCCCACTATATATTCGTGTAAACTATCATCGATCGATTGTTTTATTGACTGATATCCGACGATCAGCCAAAGCTACCGCTAGAGTCCATCCAGTGGGGTTATTGCGTAGCAGACTGACGTTTGATTTCGATGTCCAGTTTGCTATTCATTGCGCAGCGTGTTTTAAATATTTCTCGTCTTGTAAAAAAGCTAAAACACGCTGCGCAATGAACAGCAAACTAGTAATCGCCATCAAACGACAGTCTACTACGCAATTCCCCGGCAGGTCGATGGACGTTGGTCGGGTAGGTGTGTAACGGCCATACGCTTGGGTTTATATCGACGTTATCCTTCTAGAAGGGCTGCAGAGCAATGCTACGAGTCCCATCTCACCAAAATCATCTTTTTTATATTATTGAAATACTGAACAAGCGGATGACCCAACTGATGTAAAGCGGTAGCCTCGCTCTTAAAAATGAATTACCTCACAGGTCACACATCATATCCACCTAGGATGTGACCTACGTGGCATTGGATACACTGCGTCTGCCACCCTGAGGCATAAATCTGAAAGTCTCATGTGCCTGTAATTTCACCGGCACCTATACATATTCCCTTTAAACCGGAACACAGCAATGCCAGTACTACTTCTTTGCGGCAGAAATAGGTATGGTGGTAGTACTTCCCCGGACGAACTCTTACACATATGAATAATAATGGAATAATGGTGTATCCTCAGACGCCAACTAGCAGAGCCGGAGAGGTTTACATCCAGCAAGAACTCTGTGTCTTCCGGCAGCAGCAAGCATCGCACCCCGCCGCACGAGCCGCACAGCTTCATGCGGCTTGCGCCCGCCATCGACCAGGATAATATCGCAGCCGGTATGTACCACCTCTCGCGGATTGTCACCGGAGAACGCAGTCTAAGGCTAAGATTCAGAGACAAGAAAGTAAGACGGGCGAAGTCCAGTCATAGCCGGCTAAGTTGATCTTTAAAATTCGTATTCAGAAACATAGTTCATCATAAACTTAGCGCGGTCTTAGCTAAGATTATACTTTGCTGTCTATGGAAGTTTTTGTTTTTAGCGCAACTCTTGCCGGTTTTTTATGCAGACGTAACTAACAAACGACAAAGATAGCCAAAGATACATAAAATTATATTCGAGGGAATGAAACAAAATATTCATGATGCAAATCTATTTGTTATGTGATAAGTTGGTAACATAAATCGTAGAAAATTGCGGGAACATTATTGTAGTTTGAAGTTTGTGCTAAAATGAATCCTCGAAAGGCTCCGTTTACAGCGTATGAAAAATAATACTTAAAGGAATTAATAGCTCCACATGCAGCAGTCCTCGAATCGAAAAAAACTGACGCAGACTTAAATAGAAAAAAAAATGACGCTGTGGACGAATCAAGTACATATAATAATTCATCAAGATGTCAAGAAGTAAGTTCGGCTCAAGTAGTCGATATTCACTACTTACGCTTAGCTTAGCTTGCGCTAAGTTTAAGCACTGTTCCATACGTTTCTGAATACAAATTGGAGCGTAAGCACTGAATTTTAACATAAGGAAGCGTAAGTACTTACGCGTAAGCGTTAAACTCCTCTCTGAATCTTAGCCTAAGTGCGCGTCCACAGTGCGGGTCTAGCGCGGTTGCGACGACGGGCGCGATATATTAAACATATGCATCCGACGATTGCGTCCATAGTGTAGTGGCTAAGGCGGGCGCCTAGCGCGACGGGCATGAGCGGGAGAGCCCGCGTAGTTTAAAACTTTTTTTTGTTTTTATATACTACTTTTTTAACGGAACAAGCAGATGGCCCTCCTGATATTAAGCGGTAGCCTCTGCCTATGAACAGTGCATTACCTCATAGGTCACGTCCGCCTAGGACGCGCCCTATGTGGCATTGCACTGCGCCCGCCACCCTGGGACATAAAGATGAAAAGTCTCATGTGCCTGTAATTTCACCGGCACCTTTACCCTTCAAACTGGAACACAGCAATGCGAGCACTACTGCTTTGCGGCAGAAATAGGTATGGTGGTAGTACTTCCCCGGACGAACTCTTTCACAAAAAAGCTGTACTACTACCTTAGATTGATTACCGTTACCGTTATCGTTTACTTTACTTGTTTTTTTTTTATCCGTTCGTTATGGACACCCAATGCTTTGAGAATTTATGGGTGCACCCGATTCCCCATAGGAGCGAAGTTGGTGTGGTGCCGTTATGAGTCCAACCCCACAGTTGGACTACCTGAAGCATCTGGGCAATATCAGAGTTTTCAGGAAGCTAGGGTAAACGGCGCCAGTTAGACGTCCTTACCCACAGCTCAAGAAAGAGCTGCCGATGACCAGCTTGATGAGTGTAGAATCGCCGCAATAGTCGTAGGAAGTCGGTGGATGGAGGCTGCTCAAGAACATTCGTCGTGGCATTCTATGGAGGAGGCCTATGTCCAGCAGTGGACGTCTACTGATGGATGTTGATGTTGCTTTATATGTTTGTTTGCAACCCTGCATGTGTTCATCACAAAACAATTATATATAAATTCAAAAGTAAGTCTGTTTGAGGGACATTATGATATTTTTCCTTTTTTTTTTTTAGTTCACTGGCCTTGTTAGTAAGATTCGTTGGTATATGATTTTTCCTGGCTGCTAGCTTATTAAGTTATATGTTATAAAGTTAGCCGTGTCAGTTGTGTGAACCAATGGCGGCGATGAGCTCACCACTTATCACAGTCACAGATAAAATAATACTATACTAGTATCACAGTGAAAAGGCTCATTGATGCTCGGCCTACGTTTATACACTGTATATGATTCACCGAAGTGACGCATGGGTATTCAGCTATTAGACTATATTTTCTATCTCTATCGCCAAACAAAATTTTGTACGTAGACTATTTCTCTTATTATCGGCATGCTATATTCCTGGTTACAACGTTTGAATTATTATATGTATGTTTTTTAACTGCTTGAATGGCGGAACAAGCATATGCCCCACCTGATGTTGAGTGGGAACCTCTGCCTTTAACAATGTATTACCTCAGACATAGGTCACGCCCACCTAGAATGCACCCTATGTGGCATTGCACTGCGCGCGCCACCCTTAAAGTACCTAAAGTACCACACACACCTAAAGTAAGAAAAGTCTCATGTGCCTGCAATTTCACCGGAACCCGTACACTTCAAAACGGGACACAGCAGAATAATCTTTGCGGCAGAAATAGGTACGGTAGTATTACTTCCCCGGACGAACACTTTCACAAAAAACCTCTACTACTGTAAAATGTAAGTCGTATTTGACTGTTAGAGGAGAGGACTCGCATGAGTACCTGGAGTGTGTAAGCATGAAGGGCGGCAGGACCTGCCGCAACTGGTCCTGGCCTCGGCCAGATAAAGTGCGCTACCGCGTATAACCGCAAAGGTTGGTCGGGCAGCCACTTTAAACACGTATAGCTGATGTGGGTTTGTTAGAGGAGAGGAGATTTGAGGTGTTAGAGTTTAGTTTCATATTGTTTAAAAATGTTCTAGAATAAAATACTACAGTGGTACATGAAATGTGCATTTCGCTTTCGCTACAACCCAATTAAATATGGATCGCGTCAACTCGCGGACTTCCTGCGGTGATCGTCTAGTTTTGTCAGAATAGGAATATGCTCTTCAGCTGGCGAGATTTACCAAAGAACATTCCAGGGTTCAGATACAATACTTCACAGAACAAGTTCTAACATGACTAAAAATAAAAACATTATGACGAGCAAGTAACTCTTAGAGGAAACAGCGATACTGCCGACTCCTATTAGCTCATTAATATGCATATGATAACATCCTTCAATGGAACACGGAGTTTGTGTATGTTATTGTTGCATTATTTCTGAGCATTGAAGTTGTTACATTAAGTATACTTTAAAATTTATTTTTTTAATAAATAAAATGGAAATCATCATCATCCTGTGTCCACTGCTGAACATAGGCCTACCCCATAGAATGCCATGACGAACGGTCAACACCTCCATCCAACGATTTCCTGCGACCTTTAAATTGTCGTCGGTCCATCGAGAGGGACTCTCTTACACAGCGGCGTCTGGTTCGTCATCGACACTCGAAAACCTTAATTTACAAACGGTTGTCGGTTTGGCGAGCTCTATATATATATAATGACCTGCCCATCGCCACTTCAACTTGCTAATTCTGACAGCTATGTCTATGGTTCTTTTAAGGATCTCCTCGTGTCGGATATCACTCCGAGCATAGCCCTCTCCCTATGCAGTGGGCTATGAGGGCTAAGCGGACTATTCCGCGGCGCTAGTTTGAGCTTGTGAATGAGGACAATAGTTAGCGACCACATCTCAGTGCCGTAAGTTATCACTGGCAACACGCACTGATTATAGACTTTCGTCTTGAGGCTCTGCGGTATCTGTAATGAGCAGACAGATAGATAGAAGATAGAAAACACTTTATTGTACAACACAGAAAATAAGCTATTTTAAAATTAATACATTAACTAAACACGGAAGTACAATGGGCGGTCTTATCGCTATAAGCGATCTCTGCCAGACAACCTTGGGATGGACTGAAATTATTTGTATGACATAGAACGGTGTCTTATTATCTGGAGCAGATATGGCGTATTTCCCAAACGCTGCACATCTGAGTTGGATTCGTCGGCTGACCTAGTTGGACCTACCTGATAGTTGAATCTTCTGACCCAAATTGGCATAGTGGTCAACTTCTTCGGTGATACGTGTAAAGGCATGTGTGTGACATGATGATCGTCTTACTCTTGTTCATTTTAAGACCCACCTGTTGGGAGACGGTATTGAAGGTCTGAGCATTGTGCCAAGATCTTCCAGCGATTCTGCAATGATGACTATGCCATCGGCAAATCAAAGGTGTGTAATGTACTTATTCGCATTTGATGCTGATGCCATATACATTCCAGTGCAGAAGCTTTACAAAATAAATTTACAAATTGATAATTATTGTTATTTACAGTAAATTACAAGATGAAATGCGTTAACTTGGAGCCGCCCCTCACGGAGCCTAACCTACAAAAACACAACCAGAGGCTGGAGAGGACTGCCGTACCCAAAGACCGCACCAAATCTAGACGTAAGTGACGTAGTACTCGTTTAAATGATCTATATTTGAAGTCAAATGATTCCTTGTTAAGTTCTCCAACTTCTCAGAATTGTACTAAATATGATTTATAGTTTTGTATTTATTTAAAGAAAGAAAGAAAGAAAAAATCTTTATTTGGAACGGCACACATGGATAGGAAAAATTACACTCGGCAAATAAAAAATAATAAGATATAACATAATAGGTAATACCTACAATAGGCAAAAACTAAGTACTTATATCTAACTTAACTACAATTAATTGAGTGTCTCTCAGTGCCATCCACGCAGCGACGTCACAAATTGGAGTCCAACTCAGCATCATGTTGCGTACACTCGTTACACAACGCTGATCTTCCGCCGGATCCATGTGGGTGCGTCACGGAGTCACAAGTCAAAACATAATATAATAAGCCTTAAAAAAAACAGAGATATATAAAGGTGTGCCATGAAAATAGGTGCTTGAAGGAGATAAAAAGTTTAAATGAATACATAGAACAAGAACGATATACAACTGACAAGCGAACAAAGTAACAAGTGAATTCAGTATGAAAATCCGTAGATAAGAGATATAACATATAAATAATTGAGAACAATAAATTGATATGTTACAATAACAGTTAAAAATGTTAGAATTTAAGAATTTTACTCTTTACAAGTACCTATAAGATTGATACCTCATTTCTGAGGTTACCATGCGCCTTTTGATGTTCGATGAGATACAGTTTTAATTATAATCGGATGTTTTGAGCATTGTAAAGTGGAATTTTGTTCCAGCACTTTGATGCAGCATACCTAAAACTGCCTTTAAAAGCTGCAGAATGATGCTTCTGTGTGGCTAGCTTTGTTTGTTATTTGATTGTTTTTGTGTAAATGGCGAAACGCACGTTGCCCACGATGTTTAGCGATAACTTCAGCACATTAAAACTGCATTATCTCTTAAATCACATCCATCTAGGACGTGCTCTATGTGGCATTGCACTGCACCCACCACCCTGAGACATAAACAACATAAATCCTGTAATGTCACCGGCAATTTCATACCCTTCAAACCGGAACACAGCAATGCTCACATTTCTGCTTGGAGGAAGGAATTGTACGGTGATAGTACTTTTTCGAACGGAATCCTAGGCTTGGTACACACCAAGACTTTGCACACCTCTTTGACCAGTTGCGTGGCCGCTCGCAGCTGCGTGATCCTGTCGAGCCCCGCAAGCGATATTATGTATTTTAATAATGAAGTTAAAGTTTATAATGCTACATAAATGTTGACACTGATATTGCTCGCCGCTGCGCTATGTGAATTGAGCCTTACAACGAGCTCTACTGCTTGTTTTGTTCAGGACACAAGAGGCCAGTGGACATGGAGGAGCCGATGGACGGCGAGGAGGATGACGAAGAAGGCTCCCCGCTGTACTGCAACTGGGACCTGCGCGGCATGCAGCACCTACTGCCGTTGCAGGACTACATCATACAGCAGGCCAAACTATCCAGTGAGTATACACGGTAGATAGATATCCTCCTCCTCCTCGCGTCGTATTCCTCAATGCTGAGGGTCGTGACCCCCTCCATGGATCACTTTCTGCCGGACGATGTTGCGCCAATGAGATCTGTTGCCACCGAGCTGCACGGCTTCGTGGAATTTCGAATCGAGAGTGGTGCGGATCTGGTCTGACCAACGTAATGGACTACGGCCCTGTGGCCTCTTTCCCTCAATTTTTCCAGTGATAATCAGCTTCTCTAAGTTGTCACTGCCTTTCTGTGCTATATGACCAAAATACTCAATGACTCGCTGGAGGCTGATGGAAGAAAGCCTAGTAGTTATCTTGAGTTCCTTGAATATTGACACGTTCGTCCTACGGGCGGTCCAGGGGATTCGCAGCATCCGTCTCCAACACCACATCTCGTAACCGTCAACACGTCTGCGATCCTTCGCTTTGAGAGTCCAGGTTTCTGCACCGTACAGGAATATAGAAAAGACTAGGCTCCGGATGAGTCTAATTTTGGTCCTATTGGTGATTCTCCTATCCTTCCATATTCCCCCAAGCTGACTCATTGCGTTTTTGGCCAACCCTTCTTCGAACTTCAAGCTCACATGAGCCGGTGTTAGAGATGCTGGAGCCCAGGTATATGAAGTTGTCGACTTTTTCTAAGTTAAGCGTCCCGGTGAGCTCCAATCTATTGCTACGGTCAACTACCATAACCTTCGTCTTCGCCTTATTCACATGGAGTCCCAGAGACAGACAGAGTCCACAGAGTCTAGATAGATATATATATAGTCCTAAATCCCACACTAGGATTGTGCCGTGGAAGGTTTTTCTATGAGTTCATAGTACCACATCAACCAGGGGCTATTATCTAACGAACTGGTAATCGCTTTCGATTACGATTTTACAGTACATTGCGTTGTATTTTTTGTATATTTCTGCTCTTGAAAATATGTATACCAAAGTACGCTGCGCAATTTACTGCTAAATCGTGATCGAAAACGATTATCAGTTCGTTAGACAATAGGGAGGCAGAATATCAAACAAATTATCTCTTTTACTCTTTCCAATTATATAACCACTATCCTACTCTAATCTATGGTCGCAAGAATCGAAAGTAGAATATACAGGGTGTAACATAATATCCCTATAAGCCCGGGGAGGGGGTGTTCTACACATCATGACGAATAACTTTAGTTCTACGACTTTTTAAATTTCGATGTTTTACATTCATGAAATGTCTTGTAAAAATCCTGAAAGACCTCGAGAAATTCCTGAAGTTCCTCCAGTAATTTGCCTAACACCACATGAGGCAGCCCTAGGTAAGGTAACCTTAACGTACAGTAACGTCCTCATGTTGTTTTAGGTACATTTCCTACGGAATTTCAGGATTTTTAAGCGGCATTACATAATAAAAAACTTCTAAATTTAAAAAGTCGTAGAGTTAAAGTTATTCGCCATGATGTGTAGAATACCCCTCCCCGGGCTTATAGGGATATTATGTTACACCCTGTATTGTTGTTATGAGGGAGAAGAATACAAATTTTTAGTCAATTTACAATACAGTCTCCATTTGCTCAACTTTCAGAGTGCAATTAAAATAATTACCTTCAGTTTGTGCATTTTTAACCCCCGACGAAAAACGAAGGGGTGTTATAAGTTTGACGTGTCTGTGTGTGTGTGTGTGGGTTTGTGTGTCTGTCTGTCTGTCCCAACGTAGCTCCCAAACGGCTGATCCGATTTAGTTTTTTTTGTTTGTTTGAAAGGTGTATTTGTCGGGAGTGTTCTTAGCTTTGTTTGATCAAAATCGGTTCAGCCGTTCAGCGTTGGGGGTTTTTTTAATTTTTACAAAATTAATTACTTGTTCAAAGGACCCTTTATAAATATTCAGGTCGCGGTCGCTACGGCGGCGGCTCGGGCTCGGACGGCGAGTCCGCCTCGTCGCGCTCCCGCTCCGGCTCGGAGCGCTCCCTGTCCGGACACGAGCCGGACAACGAGTCTTCGGACGGCGGCGCGCGCACGCCGGACGACGACGACGGCTCGGGGGTGTATCTGCCGCATGCGTACGCGCACCGCCCGCAAGACGTCGAGTACATGAACCACGGCGTCTCATACTACAACACCTTTGTCGGCTTCGACAGAGAGCGCGCTTCCCCAGGAATTCATCGGGTAACTATAATAGGATTAGGTACTTATGTACCTTGTGTTATGTTTACTTTACAAAAATGACTACTTCCCCAAATGCCTATTTTCACATAATGACCACTTTCCAAAAAAAGTTAACTTTCCCATAATGACCTCTTTCCAAAATAAGTCTACATAAAATGAAGGGTCTCATAAGTGAATAAGTGCCTTCTAGACCTTTGTGCTTCATCTTCGGCCACATTGTCACTTACCAACAGGTGAGATCGTTGTCAAACAAAGGTCTATCATACTTAAAAAATAAAAAAGTTCCTAGACTTCATACTAATAAACGAGAAAGTTTGTGTGGTTGTTTAACTCCAACACGCCGTAAACCATATAAAAAGCATGCGATAATAGCAGCATTGCGCCCCCCCCCCCCCCCCCCCATTGTCTGCCACCAGATGGGAGATATTCGATGTCTCCCGGACTTATTCGGCTTAGCCCAAAGATAAGGCTTAAGAAATATATTAGTCCATGAACTTTAGACGAAAAATTTGGATGAAAATCCAAACATCGGAAAAACTCCAACCAAGCTGAAAATTTGTGTACACGTACCTTTTAGCTCCCCAAATAACCTCTGAAAAGTCCCACGACTCCAGAGGTGTGCATAACTTTTGACAGATAAAAAACGTTTTTTTTTTTTCTTTTTTCCTTATTTCCTGTCGATCGTACCTCTATGAGGTATACGTATTAAAAATAAAGAATGGAAAATTCTCTACAAAAACGGTTATATAAAGTTTATTGATAACACTAATAGTTTTTTTCGTAATCGGGTATTAAAACTCAGATAAAAAAAAAAAAACTAAGTTTTTATTGGCTCCAATAAACCGTTTTTTAATACCCATCCCCAATCTTGAGGGGAAGCACAGCTGCTATTGGCGCCGCCACACAGAACGTACCAGGCAATGGCGTAAACCTACAAAACTCAATGCGATGTTTCGCATCGTTTTCCGTGGAAATTACTAATTTTATCGATGAACTTTATATAACCTTTTTTGTAGAGCATTTTTAATTCTTTCTTTTTTATCGGTATACCTCATAGCGGTAAGATCGACAGGAACGAAGATATTGGCAAAAAAACCGAAAAAATGTTTTTTTTTTTTTGCTCCGTTTTTTATCTGTCAAAAGTTATGCACACCTCTGGACTCGTGGGACTTTTCAGAAGTTATTTGGGGAGCTAAAAGGTACGTGTACACAAATTTTCAGCTTGGTTGGAATTTTTCCGAAGTGAAATGCTAAAGTTCCCGGACTATATACCCTCATCTGTTATTTGATAATTACCAAGATTATATTATGTTTGATAATATGTAGATCGATAATTTGCACATGGGATGGCTAGTGGGACCCAGACTGTTAATAATATTAACTTATTTTTTTTATCAACATCCCCATTATGAAAATCTTCGATGAAAAATATTTTAAGATATAAATCGAGCATTTGTCGAGAGAATATAACACAAATAATTGAAAAAAAAATAGGCTGCCTTTCCTCCCTCCCTCCCTTTGGTACAACTATGAAGTTGCCAGGTACAAACAGGTAAACAGGCGTTGGTATTATACTCTCATTAGTTATTTAAAAAAAAAAAAAAAAAAACTTCAATAGAAGAGAAAGTGGTTGACATTCGAGTTGCAAGATTTGCACATTAAGAGTCAACTCTTTTTTACCACTTGTCACTAAAACTTTGAAATTTATATACAAATGCATCTAAAATAAAATTTTAGCCGTATTTTTTTTGTATTTTATTTGAAGGTAATTAAGTAGAGCGGATATCTTGGCGAATCGTTTTATATTTCCTCGTACACGGGTTGGTGTTACGATGAGATGTACGTGAATGAATCATGTAGTATTATGATATCATTTGTTTACAAGGGATCTTTTGCGAATGGGACCTTTTGTGTAAGGGATGTTTTGCAAAAAGAACCTTTTGCGAAATGGTGAAGGGAAATTTTGCGAACGGGACATTGTCAGCCTAAATGCATTATTCGTTCATAAAATAGCCGCGCTATCGTTAGGCGATGCTCTTTTTTCACTGACAGATATTCCAAATTCGATTTTATTTATAAATTCGGTCAACGGTTGAGCTGGTTTTGATGATATATAGTGTGTGGATGGATGCTGGGGTGGGTGTGTGTTTTAGAAAGCGGGAGAGGGGTCTGCTTTATACCCCGACACCACGCGTGCGAAGGCGCGGGCAAAAGCTAGTAAACTAGTGGCTCGCCCCGAACTGAGACCTCGCGAATACACGCGATGTAGGTAACCTTAATTTACCTTTCTAACCGACTTGTAATAATTTCCTACACATCATCGAAAGTACCTAATAGCTCAGAAACTACATAGTCTAAAAAAACATATTAAGGGTACCGAAGTTTTCATCGGACAAACATAGTTACAAACAAAAGCTGATTCTTCCAAGATGACTAAGAAAACTCGCTCCAAAATTATTAACAAATATGTAGTGCATGTGCCGAGCTGACATGTTGGCGGTTGGTTGCGAGTTCTCCTGCGCACGGCCCCACAGCTTTCAACGGATATATGCCCGCGCGTGCATTATCCGCGCTCCATTGTGCTTCCAGCCGCGCCTAGGTTAGGATCTACAGCAATATCCAGAGCAATCGGTTACATTAACGGAGAATTTATATTATTCTTAGACCGTGAAAATCCTCTAAAAACGAAATCTTACGACGAATTAATCGTTTTCACGATTGATAAGTGTAATTTTTTCTGCAAGTGACTTATTTAAGACCTGCGATAAGCACTACGTTTTAGCAAGTTTCTATTGTGTTCCTGATCTATCGGGAATAATCGCGATTTTTAGCGGAAAACTTCGCGATATAATTCAATCTTGTCAGTAAGATGAGTATGAGTTGTTCATTTGAGTATTTTGGACGCAAAAGTGTCCAAAGGAGCAGTTCATTTGAGTATTTTGGAAGCAAAAGTGTCCAAAGGAGCAGTTCATTTGAGTATATTGGACGCAAAAGTGTCCAAAGGAGCAGTTTAAATGGGGCGGTAACTGTGGTAAGTAAATATTACAAAAATGTAAAGATACTAAGGCCAATGTTCACCAACACATTCACGGGCGTTTAAACGGCTGTTTCGCTTAAACACTTACACATTGACGAAGCTCTAGCTGATGACTTTAGTATGTAATCATACCGATAAAAGAGTTTGAATGTTTGAATTTTTGTTCAATTATCTGTTGTTCTTAGAATATTATGTTACAGCTTGTAACAGTTATGTTAAATATGACTTTTCCTAGTGTACAATAATTGGTAGACAAGACGGAATAAATAATTTTAAATTTGAATTTGAACAACACTTTTTGACACATGCTTTTCATACATTATCTGTCACTTTGACGAATGGTTACCGTACAATTTTATCAGTTGTTACGGTAACCGCCCATTTGTTTCTTTTTGAACTTGCGTCTTAGTATAAAACATGACCCCGTCCCGCGTTAGCCGATTTAATTAAAATTGTAATCAGCAGTCAAGTTTTATTTATTTATTTTATTTAAAAACTTTCACACAAGACAATAGTGCAAGGAGGACTTAATGCTAACAGTTTAAGTTACTTAGTGCTAAGTTTTCATGACAATGCACACCTTGATAATCATACGAGAAATGAGCCCGAGGTGCGAACACTAATTCGGGGCGTTGGAAAGACGCTTTGGCCATAAAAGATGAATAATTATGTAACGGCCATATTGGGTTTAGAACTGCGAACTGTAAGGGCGGGGGGCGGGCCCTTACAGTTCGCACCGGAAGCGTGCGATCTCATTCTTCCTCTGATATTTGTTTATTAATTTTACGCCACATTATCGCATCATAATTAATTAGTTTATAATAATAACAGTGATATTCTTAATAAATTCCAAAAAAAATATAAAAACTGCTATTTATACGATGCCTAAATCTTAAGATACGTGTTAAAAAGGAAGACTATACAACCATTTTTTTTGTCTCTTAAGACAAAGATGTCCAAGTAGTGCTTTGTATGGTCTTCGTCCCCAGACTCCATGGTCTGCTGGTGACCAGCACAAGATGAATAGGATGTAGGGTGCAACGGATGTCCCGTTTCAAGGGCGTTTTTAACGTTTATTGCCCGTGGTACTACCAGTATTACTACCAGTAGTACCACGGTTAGAAAAAAACCCGTAGAACTACCAAGCAGTTCAGTAGTACCACGGGAAGTTTTTTTTTACCCGTGTTACAACTGTTAGTCGACATTTCATAGTTCGAAACCGTCACTTTGACACCTGTCTCTTTGACACTTGTCACTTTGACTTTAGCTATTTAAAAACTTCCCAACCATATGCCTTAGTGTGAAAGTGGGTCAACCACGAACATTATTTATATTGAAAGGTATATTAAGCACAACATATGTTTTATTTGTAATAATGTCATAGAAGTAGAAGTAAAACATTTATATTAATTCAATTAGTTGAATAGGACTTTAAACATTTCCAACCTAAAGAAATTAACTTGGCTTTTTGACCATCAATAAACAAATGAATAATACAAATATTATTTCTTTACTTTTTTTACACAGTAAATATTAGCTTAGTCCTAGGTATGAGAGGAAGTACACGATAATGTACGTGTGTATTTTAACGCAATTTTTCTTTGGATAAATACGAACTCGGGGTTGCTTACTTCACTCATAATGGTAGTGTAGTAAATTGCAAACACGTAGGTACGTACACAGGAAAATAGAGTTTACTACGGTACCTATTTATAAAATGAAATATCACAAAATCACTAACTTGCTTCGTTTGAAAAATATAACAGAAAATATTTTAATCTTTATTCAGTGAAGGTGCAAAGTAAAAAGGAGATTTTATACGTAAGATTATACCAAGAAGGTAACACGTGTATAATTAATTTGTAATTTAAGGTACAGACCTACTATGCAACTAATTGAATTAATTTAATTGTGTTAATTCGAAATCTATAAATAAATAAAATAAATAAATAATGCTGGACAGTTAACACAATTATCTATGGTATTATTTTGAAATGAAATATCGAATAACAGTTGTAACACGGATAAAAAAAAACTTCCCGTGGAACTACTGAACCGGTTGGTAGTTCTACGGGGTATTTTTTTACCCGTGGTACTACTGGTAGTAATAAAAGTAGTACCACGGGCAATAAACGTTTTTTATTTGTATTAAAACTGGTGTGACCAACACCAGCACAGTGAAAAGGAGAATAAAAAACTTTTTTTTCGTAGCTGGTTACGAATGGTAGTGTAGTGACCAAAGGGAAAATAGTTGGGGGTTTTAAATGTTTCTGAATTTGTTATATTAGCAGCGTATGTAAGAAATAAGAAAAAACTCGGTACAAATATTTGTGCGTTCTGCAGATATTTGTTCAGGGTGTTCTGGGTGTTTTCTATGCATAATAAAAAATATCTATCTATGTAATGTATTATATTTAAGTATATCAGTTATCTAGTACCCATAACACAAGCTCTGGCTTAGCTTGGGGCTAGATAATGTTAAGTGTACTAGTCCAGCATTAAAAAAAAAAGCTGCCAAGTGCGAGTCGGACTCGCCCATGAAGGGTTCCGTAGCAGCAAGTAACATAATATAAAAGTTCTTGGATGGTTTAGTGGTTTCTTGGTTTGGTTGTATTTTTGACGTATTAAAAAAAACAACTTACATTCATCATTATCTCATTCAAACCGATTTTCGTTGGAAGTTTACATGGTAATGTACATCATATATATCTCTTCTCTTATTTTAGAAGTTCCGGGGGGGGAAGGGGACACACATTTTACCACTTTGGAGGTATCTCTCGCGCAAACTATTCAGTTTAGAAAAAAAAATATTAGAAACCTCATTATCATTTTTTGAAGACCTATCCATAGAAACCGCACACGTATTGGGTTTTACGAAAAAAAAAATTGAGTTTCAAGTCTAAGTAAGGGGAACCCTAAAAATTTATTGTTTTTTTCTGTTTTTTTGTGAAAATCTTAATGCGGTTCACAGAATACATCTACTTACCAAGTTTCAACAGCATAGCTCTTATAGTTTCGGAAAAAAGTGTCTGTGACATACACGGACAGACAGACAGACAGACATGACGAATCTATAAGGGTTCCTATTATGCCATTTGGCTACGCAACCCTAAAAAGGAGTAGTTGTTGAAATAGTATATAATTTGCAGACGTCCTCCCTCGGCGGCGGGCCCGCGCCGGGCGCGGAGGAGCCGCCGCCGGCCGGCGCGCCCGCGCTCTACTCGCCCGTGCGCTCGCACGCCACGCACGCGCCGCGCCCGCCGCCCGAGCAGGACATCGAGATATTCGCGAAGGACCATCTCAACTTCAACAAGGGCATTTTTAGGAGGAAGGTGAGTCTAACAGATGTTAATTCTTGCTTTATAAACGTCACTTTCCATAATAAACCACCTTAAATTCTAAGTATGGCCGTAAGAATATAACATAACACCCAACAGTCACCTACATAGTCCTGAATCCACACTAGTATTCCCTGTGCCGTGAGTATCAGGAACTACGAGTGCCGTGCTACCACAACACACATACCCAGAACAAATATTTGCAGATCATACAAACATTCGGCTTATTTTTTATTTTTGTAGTTTGATTTATCTCCCAATATGTGTCTGTGACATTTATTGTTTAACTAAGTACCTATAATTATATCCATATGTATAATTTTTATGATAAATGTATTAGTCTATCAAATATGCGTGTATGTGATAATTTATCAGTCGGTTTCCTCACGGTGCTTTCCTTCATCGTTCGAAAGCACGCCGCATTGGTATTGTGCCCATATATATTTAGAGTGAAAATATCCATTGGTGGGACTGCGATTCCACTCTACGACCTTAGGATCGGAAGTTGTTTTAAACTAGGAAAGGAATAATATCTACTTCGTTCTCATGTGTCTGTAATTTGACCGACACTTCAACTTCAACTTCAAACCGGAACACAACACTACTACTTTGCGGCAGAAATATGTGGTGGTAGTACTTCCTCGGACGAAGTTTTTAACATTAAAGCTCTACTACTAACAAAACAGTTAGAGTACTGCCGCATCCAGGCAAAGGTAGCGCAATAAATCAGCTCTTCAATTTTCAAATACATCTTAAACTTAAACGTCTATTCACCAAAACTTTATATTGTTATCTATTAATATATGGCAAAGCCTACAATATATTTTTCCTTGCTTTTCATATGAAAATACACATTCAGTAAATGCAAAGTAGGTATCTTAAACGTACCACGTTGACTCATCGGACTACACTAAATAAACGGTCAGTGTAAGTTGAGTGTGATAATGTTTATTGGCAGAACATTTAATTTTACTATAACAATAGTACAATTAATTGGCGGTTAGCCACCGGCTTTTTGATAGGCCCTTAGGCGCTTACCTGCAATGTGTGCCTGTAAATTATAAGCTGTAATTTTGTACGTGTAGATTATAGGACGTGACTAGGGAATGCGGGTGAAATAGCCGGCCTCGGAAAAGGAGGCAGGTCTGAGCGCGTGCGAATCATTCGCGTTGATCGATAAAGATAAAGAGAAAAATTTATTTATTTTGTAACTTCATAAACAAAACAACTTCGAATTTACATATGAATTTGCATGCATCGGTGCTCGGCAGTGCGCTTTTTTCGAGACCGAGTTGGCTTCTATAGCCACAGGCGATTTAGCGGTGCCTCCTGACCGTATTTTTAGCAAAATCGACATAGTTACAACAGCAAAAAATAGGTTCGTCGTTTCGTTTCGTATGAGGTAGTGCTGGCCTCTGGTGTCGGAGTTTGTCAAGCCGCCCGAGGGCCTCTGACATGGCTTATCGACTGCTATTAATCAATAACAGCCGGGACCGACAGCTTAACGTGCCCTCCGAAGCACAGAGCGATGGAAATCCGCACATAACTTAGAAAAGTCATTGGTGCGGAGCCTAGGATCGAACCCGTATCGTTGGATTCTGAGTTGCACTATTGAACCGTTAGGCTACCATCAAAAAATAGGTGTTAATCTTCATCACATTTCCAAGGGTACGATAGAGGCCAAAATAAGATTTCGATAAATTTTATCTATGAAAAAATCGCGAACAAACCTCTACAAAGCGCTTATAACGTAACGCAACGCTTATAGCTTATATTTTCGGCTAGTGGAATGCCCACGAGTTCGTCCTCCTGTACTTTTCTATACAAACACCCCGCTGCACCCCCTTAGGGGTTGAACTTCTGGAATTCCTTTCTTTCACCCCTAGACCACAAAAGGAACGTA
Organism: Operophtera brumata; assembly: GCA_932527175.1. Taxonomy (NCBI): domain Eukaryota; kingdom Metazoa; phylum Arthropoda; class Insecta; order Lepidoptera; family Geometridae; genus Operophtera; species Operophtera brumata. The sequence goes on along the minus strand of OW052237.1, from coordinate 5,788,795 downwards.
CAACCCCCCCCCCCCCCCCCAACCCCTCCCCCGAATTTCAGGTCACTAGGACTTACGGTTTAAGCTGTGCTTTGATAGTCAGTCACGCAACGATTTCATAATATTGATTACGCCGCAAATATTTGTTTAAATACCGTTTTTCGTTAACTTTTCCTTGGGCGAGCGTTGTTCTGTCACTTTCTAACTTACCTTAACTTTACTGAGTTGGATAGTGACGGAGTTTGACTGTTATCTGGCTCTTAAGCTTGTATATGTTCGTTAGGCGTCAGTGCGCGACATGCTGTCGTGGACGTCGTCGTCGATCTCCGCCCCCATGGTGGGCGCGGAGTGGGACAAGGCGCACAAGAAGGCGGCCACCGACCTGTTCCGCCTCGTGCAGATCTACATGGGCGACCGCAAGGCGCGCCCCGGCATGACGCTCAACTCAGTCGCGCAGGACATGCTGCACGCCACCTACGTCAATCACAAGTAAGCACCATCATCATCGGAGTGGGACAAGGCGCACAAGAAGGCGGCCACCGACCTGTTCCGCCTCGTGCAGATCTAAATGGGCGACCCCAAGGCGCGCCCCGGCATGACGCTCAACTCGGTCGCGCAGGACATGCTGCACGCCACCTACGTCAATCACAAGTAAGCACCATCATCATCGGAGTGGGACAAGGCGCACAAGAAGGCGGCCACCGACCTGTTCCGCCTCGTGCAGATCTAAATGGGCGACCCCAAGGCGCGCCCCGGCATGACGCTCAACTCGGTCGCGCAGGACATGCTGCACGCCACCTACGTCAATCACAAGTAAGCACCATCATCATCGGAGTGGGTTAAGGCGCACAAGAAGGCGGCCACCGACCTGTTCCGCCTCGTGCAGATCTAAATGGGCGACCCCAAGGCGCGCCCCGGCATGACGCTCAACTCGGTCGCGCAGGACATGCTGCACGCCACCTACGTCAATCACAAGTAAGCACCATCATCATCGGAGTGCGAAAAGGCGCACAAGAAGGCGGCCACCGACCTGTTCCGCCTCGTGCAGATCTACATGGGCGACCGCAAGGCGCGCCCCGGCATGACGCTCAACTCGGTCGCGCAGGACATGCTGCACGCCACCTACGCCAATCACAAGTAAGCACCATTATCATCGGAGTGGGACAAGGCGCACAAGAAAGCGGACACCGACTTGTTCCGCCTCGTGCAGATCTAAATGGGCGACCCCAAGGTGCGCCCCGGCATGACGCTGAACTCGATCGCGGAGGACATGCTGCACACCACCTACGCCAATCACAAGTATAAGCACCATCATCATCGGATTGGGACAAGGCACACAAGAAGGCGGTCACCGACCTGTTCCGCCTCGTGCAGATTTACATGGGTGACCGCAAGGCGCGCCCCGGCATGACGCTCAACTCGGTCGCGCAGAACATGCTGCACGCCACCTACGCCAATCACAAGTAAGCACCATCATCATCGACATAAATTGACTTAACCCACTAGCGCGGCAAGACGCGCGCTGCAGATCCGCTGATAGTGACCAACAGGAAAAGTGAATTAACGTCCCGGATGTGAAGCTGAAATGCTCGGACGATGAAATTGACCCGACTACAGACTGGGCGCCTCTCCCAGCGTCCATCACGGCCATCGAGACACCATATCTTCGTGCGAGCCCAAGGCTGGGCCATATAAGATAGAAGATCCGTTTTTGAGAGAACCGCTGTGCCTACAGGTAACAATTAGGTTTCAAATGAAAGCTAAAATTAAATTTGCTACAACTTCATTACGTATAATATTTGACGTGGGACGCGTATTTTAGAAGATATTTCACAAAATAAGTGAACATTTCGAAAAAAAATTGCCTATTTTTGAAGAACTGTATCTTGGGAACCAATGGCTGTATAGTATATAGCTCGCGCCCTAGCGACTAACTAACGATTGTAGCAAATTTAGTCTACTTTAAAAGTGCCTATCACGGTCAGACCCTTCCTTCACTAAGATATTGAGCCAAAACTGAAAAAACACCGAAAATTTCATGGTTTTTTGGGCACACCGCCGAACGCACAGCACTTGGAAAATTGCAAATCTGGTTTTTTAATAATGGTTAAGGTCCTAACAACATATAAAAAAAACAGCGTGACCCGAACTTTTGCAAGCACGCCCCCTTTTCATGTTTAACTTGATATTAACTTGATGTTTAACTTGTTTATGTTTTCATGTTTAGTCTTTCATAGTAGAATAGCAGGTGGTTTGTTTTGCGAAATCAATCAATCGTCAAACTGACGGTCCGTGTATTGAAGTGTCAGATATAAACATAGCACAATCCTTGAAGACTAAAGTCTTCAATCAGTGCGTCCTACCAGTAATGACCTATGGTGCCGAGACGTGGACACTCACGGTAGGGCTAATCCACCAGTTCAAGGTTGCACAGCGAGCTATGGAAAGGGCTATGCTCGGAGCTTCTCTGAAAGATAAAGTCCGAAATGAGATTATCCGACAGAGAACTAAAGTCACTGACGTAGCCCACCGGATTAGCAAGCTGAAGTGGCAATGGGCTGGTCATATATGCCGAAGAACCGACAACCGTTGGGGTAAGCGAGTTCCTGAGTGGAGACCGCGTCTTGGCAAACGTAGCGTGGGGCGCCCTCTAGCTAGGTGGAGCGATTACCTTCGAAAGGCGGCGGGCAGAAAGTGGATGAGAAGAGCCGAACACCGGGCTCAGTGGTGAGTATTGGGAGAGGCCTCTGTCCAGCTGTGGACTAGCATGGGCTGATGATGATGATGATGATGATGATGATGATGAGGATGATGAAGACGGTACTCAACACCAATACTGCCAAGTGGAAATACCAATCCGCTTGCCAAGCTTGGTAATAATGGCAAATCCCCCCCCCCCCCCCCCCCCCATTGCATTCAAAGGGGGGAACCTCGTCCAGCGTGGACGTGTTACGGCTGATGATGATTATGATGATATGGGTACACAATCTATACTAATATTATAAATGCGAAAGTGACTGTTTGTATGTTACCTTCTCACTTAACTTCTAAACAGATTTCGATACATTTTGCCAAGGAGATAGATTACATCCTGAAGAAGGAAATAGGCTACGCTTTATCTAAAAAAACAAGTTAACAACGCGGGTGAAACCGCGGCCGTCAGCTAGTATTGCATAAGTAGTGAGTAACGCACTATCGTCAAGGCTACTTACACGAACAGCACCAAAAATAAACTAAAACAGTACAATGGATTTCCTTATTTTAGTAAAATTGTAGGAAAACTTACCAATTATTTATTGCTTCACTTGATTTTGTAAACCATCAAAAGATTAATTATACACACATCACTCACTCACGTCCTGTTTCACGTAAGGGTAGGCAGATACCACAGATTGTAACTCTATTTATCTGAGTCACTTGGATGAATTGGAGTTTGTATGTTGTTGTTTTGTTAATCCGATCTTCTTGAAATTTGGTAGAAGGTTGATAGTAATGGTACAATTTGTAGGGAAGGTTCAGTGGTTCAGGGTGGGTTTGTTGAGATATTGGGGTCCAAGGGGTAATAAAAAAATTACTCTTGACGTTTGTAGTTCAATCTATAACCACGCGCTTCTGTTGACGGTACATGTTAGGGATTAAGACGAAATTAACTACCACCAAATCGAAACAACACTCTTTGTTAGCTATTTCAGAACTTCTCGTGATTTCGCGACCGCAGTCTATGTCACCCGGTCTAGTACTAAACCGTGCTAATTTTGTCATAGTACATCATGTACAGATTATTTTCCTCTTATAATCATTCTAAATTTTGTTTTCCCTGAATTCGGGTATGGTTAGTTACATTAACCTTGTATTTGTAATTCGAATACAAATCTGCAAATAATTGTCTGCTGCTAAAAACAAAGCATATAAACCTGTTAATGTTCCTGTGAGATTTGCGTTACGATGTGGTGTACAAAAAAAACTCGACGTTTTGGTTTCATCTCGAAAACCGCTGCCTACACCTATCTTACCAATATTATAAATCACTAGAAAGTTACGAGTAGAGTTATGAGTAGAGAAAGGTCATCATCTCGATGTACCAAAGACATTATAAAAGTAGCTGGAAGACAATTGCAAAACATAAACGGTAGAGGGGGCGCGGGCGTTCTGCCACTCTCTCTTCTATCTAGCTTGTGCTTTTAAATCCCATCTACTAAATTATAATCACTCCTTTCAGGCTCCGGGACGAGTTATATGTCCAGCTGTGCCGACAGACCACTGAGAACCCCCTCAGGGATTCCCTTCTTCGCGGGTGGGAGCTGTTGGCCGTGTGCCTGGCGTTTGTTCCGCCGTCGCCTGCATTCCAACCTGCACTTACTAACTACGTGAACAGACACCGGGACCCGGCGTTTGCTGATGCTTTCCCAGAGGTTAGTAACTTTGGACTTTGCAGGCTTGACAACAGAGTTAAGAACTCCGAGTCTAGTCTTTCCGCAGCAGACTATTGGCCGTTTGTTCTATCATCGTTCGCGTTTCAACCAGCACTTATTACGTGAAAACGGACACCGAGACCAGGTGTTTGCGGACACTTTCCCAGAGTTAAAGAACTTTGGACTCTGCGCCTTTTACAATAAAGTTTAGAACTCCGAGATTCGATATCAAAATCATCAACAAAATTTGTAGAAGTCTTGCTGTACATAGGACTACCCATAGAAAGTCACGACGGACTATTTTGAGTCGCCCCCGTCCACCGATTTCCTGATGTTGTCTGTACATCGAGAGGCTTCATTTTCATTCATTATTTAAACACAGAGGGTTAAAAACCCTCGACTGCGAGGAAACTGAAAATCTCCTTCTCCACTTATCTTTATATCCAACTCGTTGTAGCTGCATCGCTACTTGCGCAAACTTCTCTAACTACCTTGTAATTTTACCTTCGGTACTTCACTCAACCTTCCCCCCTCATTTCCTACCTGTCTCATTCCTACCTTCCTATCGTTTATTAATTCCTTGATTATCTGTATAATAGTTTAATTAAGTGAGTTCTTTTCATTATGTCTTAATATTTTTTTGCCTGGTTCTTCGTTTTTCTTAGCTTTATTTGTATTAGGTCCGCTTCGCTTATTAATTTACTCCTAAGTAATCAGTGGAGTGGAGTCCTGGTGAACTGTGGCACAGGTTTTTTTATAAACCTATTTCAGGCACCAGCTCTAACAAAACTTGTTCAAAGCTTGTAATTTATGTAAGTTTACCTATGTAAAGAGAAATAAATGATTTTTTTATTATTTATTTTTATTCATCCGATATTCGGTAGGATAATATTGCTTGGCGTTCGTGCGTCCGACCAAATTCTGCATTGTCACAAAGAATCCAATATGGCGGACGCCGCCGCGCCGGCCCGTACGGGTACAGTCGAGTTTTTGACGGCAATTTGTTTACAGGTTGGCAAATGGCCTATCCACGTGCAAGTGTCTCACTACGCGGGGGTCGCGTGTAAGCGGTTAGAAAGAATTGGCTTCGGAGGCAAGCGGCAGCCGAGGAAACCCACCACAGAAGACATTGATCAAGCCAGGGTGAGGAACAGCGCATACTATGCGTTAAATTACGTTTAGATCTCTAATTCGTAGTTACATACCTATTTAAAAAGCATAGTGTTGTGGATACCCTGTAGCATTCGCTAAAGCCCTCGCTAGAATTATCGTAAGCCCTTTCTTCCATTAGAACGAAATAAAAGGTGCCGCGATAATTTAAGCGCGGTTTAGCTTTAGAGAATTCTGCACAGAATCGACAGCATTATGCGTGTCTCAGCCGGCTACTCGCCCGACGCGCTGCAGAGGTCGTCAAATGAATGTAAATTATGTCGTCAATGAATCTTTCTACTCAATTCTGAGCCATGTCTTGCTTAACAGATACAAATCTTCCGGCAATCGATGTTCGGCAACACGCTTTCCGAGGTGATGTCGCTGCAGAAGGACCGCTTCCCGAACCGTCAGCTGCCGTGGGTGCAGGTGGCGCTGTCGCAGCAGGTGCTGGCGCTGAACGGGCGCGAGACCGAGGGCATATTCCGGGTGTCGGCCGACGTCGATGAGGTGAACGCGCTCAAGGCGAAGATCGACAACTGGGAGCTGCCTGACGCCTCCACTTTGACTGGTAAGTTAGGCTTCAACAAACATGGTCCCTGAAAACAGGTGATCGGTGCCTGTTTTCCGACCCCCTACCGGAATGAACTCGCGCACGCATTCATGGTAGATCGCGGGTTCGAACCTGTGTGTGAAATATACTTTTTAAACGACTTCGGAAAAGGGTTGTGTTCGTCTCTATGTATTTTTTATGTGTTTCATTTCACCAATATAACCGTCAATTCAAAGCCAATTTAAAAAAATATGTGTTTGTTTGTATGGGTATACTTCTGGGGTGGTCCCATATTCACCAAGTCAGGATCTGATGATAGAATATAAGATAAATCTAAGGGTTTCCTTAAAATGTAATGTCACGTAAGCACAGTGTGTTTGTTAATTTTTCATAACTTATTCAGGTGTTTGCTTCTGCGAGTTATCATCCCATGCTCGTGAGCTGATGATGAAAGCCACAGCACTCCTAATGGATTAGGAGTTAGGAGACACCACTGAATTTAAGACTTAATGCCTGAATTAAATAGGCAAAAATGCGCATAAGACTTTTGATTGAAAGCTATGAAGTCGGTTCTTATTTTGTTTTAAAATTAATAATTGTTGCCCAACTTCTTAAGAACTCGAAAAACGATTGATGAACCAACTGAACTGGCTGGCAAATAAGGTGTTAATCGATTCGTCTATCTATAGCATGGGGTGGTTCTTTACATTAATGTTATTGGCTGAGGATAGTAGTAAAGACCGTCGTCGAACCGCCAGCTCTTAGGTACGTTCATTTTATGGTCTAGGGGTGCACTATGAAAGGAATTCCAGAAATTCAACCCCTAAGGGGGTGCAGCGGGGTGTTTAAGTTTGTATGGAAAAGTACACGCGGACGAAGTCGCGGGCATTCCACTAGTTATTATTGATATTAACATTAGGTGTTAGATCTAAATTGGTGAGAAACAGAGGGGTATCATCGCTCAGGTATCGGACGGTTTGTTAGTGGCGCCGAAAACGTAGGCGGACCATTATCAGCTACCACCAGGGTTTAACCTGGAGCTGGCTGATCTTCTGTCTCGCTCCATCGCCGCGTTTTTCCATTTGAATGTAGTTTTATGGTCCCTGTCTTATTTATGTTGCCGTTAATTATTTGTATATGTGTTTGTATTCCAGACGCTCACGCGCCCGCTAGTCTCCTCAAGCTGTGGTACCGCGAGCTGTACGAGCCGCTGATCCCGGACGCGCTGTACGGCGCGTGCGTCGCGGCCGGCACCGACTACGCCGCGTGCTCGCGCGCGCTGCATCGCCTGCCGCCTATAAACAGACTCGTGAGTACACCTACAGCAGTCTGCTGCGAGCTATGTGCAGCGAGCTATACGAGCCGCTGATCCCGGACGCGCTGTACGGCGCGTGCGTCGCGGCCGGCACCGACTACGCCGCGTGCTCGCGCGCGCTGCATCGCCTGCCGCCTATAAACAGACTCGTAAGTACACTAACAGCAGTCTGCTGCGAGCTATTTGCAGCGAGCTATACGAGCTGCTGATCCCGGACGCGCTGTCGGCGCGTGCGTCGCGGCCGGCACCGACTACGCCGCGTGCTCGCGCGCGCTGCATCGCCTGCCACCTATAATTAGACTCATGAGTACACTAACAGCAATCTGTTGCGAGCTATGTGCCGCGAGCTGTACGAGCCGCTGCAGCTGTATGCCGAGGCAGCCGCGCAGGGAGCCATTCAATGTCCGTAATTGTTTAAAGGTATCTCAGTGTGAGCCGCGCACTCAGTGGAGACGGTTGTTAGTGTTCGATACGCAACAAAATGTATTATAAAAAAAGCATTGCCAAGGCCTGGAACGTGGCTCGAGTTGAGGCCTGCGGACCACGTAGCTCTTTATGTGGGAGATGCTTGAATTTTCCGAGGCATGTTTTTTCTCCTCCATGAATATTTTTCTTCACCACCTACAAATATTTATCCACAATACACAAAGGTTAGCTGGTAGCGAATGCTGCTTAACATTAAGTACACCATTGTTTGTTTTGGGCAATAAAGTAAATTATATTCTATTCTATGAGGCAACTCGTCTCAAGGCTGCGCACGTGGATACGCAGCTTCAGATGTGACGTCACCAAATCCAAGATGGCTATAAACGTGCAACTTAATTAACGCTTTCATTAACATTTCAGGTACTGACATATTTAATAAGCTTCCTGCAGCAGTTCACGGCGCCAGAAGTGGTGCTCGCGACCAAGATGGACTCCGCCAACCTCGCCATGGTGTTCGCGCCGAACTGCCTGCGCTGCACGTCACAGGACCCGCGCGTCATACTCGAGAACGCGCGCAAGGAGATGACCTTCCTCAAAACCCTCATCACCAACCTCGACACGACACACGTCAGAGATCTGCTGTGACAGAATCTCAGTTACCGGAATAATAATATGGACTCTATGTCTACGGAATTGAAGCGAGTTTTCAAAGTGACAAATCCTTAATCTGAAGATCGCGCAGTCTTACATTGTACCGTTCGTTTCCACTGGGCCGTCTAGTCTTTATATCTAAACCGTGAGCTGGAAACGATCCGAATTACACGACTCGGTGTGTTGCGGTGCATATTCCATATCTTTCTTCAATTATTCAACATTATTGTATATTTTTTGTATTTTTGTACGCTATTTTTAATTTTGGTTTTATCCAAAGATTTTTAAATATGTGATTTTAATTATTATAAGCTTTACAAAAGTGTAGCAATGTTTCTTGTGAGTTCGTTGTATGAATGCGTTTGTTATGAGTTGCGAATGTAGTATGTATGGAAACGCTTTTTTATTTGATTCTACTTTACATTGAAGATGCATTTTGTTTTTTAACTAAATGAATTGAGTACACGCATATTGATAAAATTATATTAACTTGTGTCATGTATTTTGTATCAGTCGAAAAGGACACACAAATAACATATGGAATTGGAGAATATTAGTTTCATGAATTGTACTGATTACGTGGCATACATTTTTATTTTTTACTTCTATTTTATAACCAAATTATTCAGTAAAAACTTACATCACAAATATATTATTTTAGGTTATAGTTTATTATATTTTTAGGTATTCACCGATAACTCTCTCTTTCTCAATTGGTCTAACTAGCTGAAAGTTCTTCTCAATAAATAAATTAATGAATAAACAAAACTTTGAAAAAAATCTTAATAATATTATAGAATAGTTGTAATAACAGCTTTAAAATTAGACAAGCTTATATCGAAATGTTATAGATGAAATAATGATTCTAATATTTACAATGTAGGTTCCATTCCTAGATAAAATTGATTTTTTAAAGTACATTAGTAATACAGCTTCATACTTTCTGAAGGCATCGGGTTCTAGATTACTGTTCAATGTTTTCATGAACTATATGGTGCAATATGCCGGTAGTCGTTTTAAATCCATGTACGGGCGGCGAAGCTAATTGGTTACCCCCGCGTCACAGATTAAATAATAGTTACTAAGTCCCGCGAGTAAATTACATTTCCATCTCATTGAGAGTAATTTTTTTTCTTTTATGTAATTATCATCATCAACATCAGCCATTAAACGTCCACGGCTGTATGAGGCCCTCTCCATAGTAAGTAAGTTATATCTATCTTTATATTAGAGATCGCAGTATTTGTTTTAACTACTCAGGTGGAAGCTGCTCACCATTCCCTGTCTTATACCCTGTTTCCTGTCCCTTTTGTGGACTTTTACGATATCCACCGGAGGAGACGGAGGGGTCTATTCTTTAACCGGAAACAGCACGACCATAAAACACAAATATTGGTTAGTGCTAAATATACAACTTGTGATAAAAAAGTACTGTTTATTTTTTTTAATTATTTGGTCTTTACTTCAATCTTTAGACGCTGGGGGGGGGGGGGGGGGGGGGGGGTAAACAATTATTTTTACCACCTTTACCGTTCACAGGAACAGTCTTGTGTAGGTATGTGTTACAGGAAAATTAAGCACCGAAACTTTACAATAAATCTCGTGATATTGTGAACTGTGGAATTATTGTGAGAACATACCATTTGATTCACAATAAAACATATGAAACTTCGATAATAGTTTCTCCATTTCTTGTGTCGCGGGGATATAGTAAAAGCCGTGTTATTATAATCTCACTCGTTATATTATAATTGCAAGCAATTGCAATTGTCAATTTCACTGCACAATTGTAGCTGTTGTGGTCCCAGTATTTTGTATGTATAAAGGCTACTAAAACAGTAAAAAAATACTTCAACCTACCGAGGGACTATCACAACCTATAGTATGGTCTGTGGTATGGAGAATGAAATGGAGAGGATTCACAATCTAACCGTGGAATTATATTAGCACTAGTGAAATTATAATAACATGTCTCTGACAGTAACCTGCATTTTATTGTGAATCAAATGGTCTGTTCACAATTTTTCTACAGTTTAAAATCTCACGAGATTTACTATAAACTGTCTGTGTTTACAATTACCCGGTGACATCTGTACCATAATTTAATATTGTAAAGCTCATGTGCGTAAACGCGTGTAAAATTGGAGTTCAACAAATAAGTACATTGGTCTTATAACCTTTTTAATAATATTAGCTAGAGAGTTCAAATAGAGCATGACTTTCTTGTAGCGGTAATAAACTATTAAATTTCATATATTTCTTTCACTAAGTAAATAGATAATAATGTTCCATAAGTGCTATAATAAACGCAATAAGTGTATACCTATACATACAGCGATCAAACACCACGCGCATTGCCTTTAAATATTATCTGAACTTCGTGTAATCAAATTGTTAAAGATTTTATAAATAATATATAGAAATAGAAAAGCAACGACTTAAAAAGTATATTTTTGTTCGTAGTGCCACTGTTGCGAGCCGCAATTTGCAATGTTATTAACAACCAAAAATCTCACATATGTCTATAGGATTTCAGCCTTTAATATAGTGGTAAAATATGATATGTATGTAATAATTATAGATATTATAGATGTACATCAATAATATTTTTTTACTGTCACAAATTGTGTATGCGTCAGTAATGTTTGTATAGCTCGGGTTATATCGACCATTTGATTGGATTTTTGGCGTCTCAATGAGTCACAATTAAGTATGTATTAATTTGTCATGAATCTATTTAAGATATATTGTATTACTCTGGCCCGAGCTGCTGCTGTGTGTTTGTTATAAATGTATTCCTTTTGAGTCTCATAAGTCAGAAATTATTTCCTAGCTAAACACAGTAATCTGAATATAAATGATTTAATCCGGAATCCGGAATATTGTAATCACTGAAAGTATATACAATAAATCTCCTGAGACTGTTTTCAATCGAATTATTGTGAACAGACATTTGATTCACAATAAAACACAAAACTTGGATAGTTTATAATTTCTCCATTACTTGTGTTGCAAAGTAGCCATGTTATTATAACTTCACTAGTTATATTATAATTGCATGGTAAGATTGTGAATTTGACAATATCATGGACCAGTTGACAATTTCACTGGGCAATTGTAGCTGTTTTCTCGTTTTTCCAAGATCTTGTGACTTCAACCTACCGAGGGACTATCTACCTATACAATGCCGTGATATGGAGAATGAAATGGAGGCCATTCACAATCTAACAGTGGACTTATAATATCACTAGTGAAGTTATAATAACATGGCATTGACTATAACCTGCATTTTATTTAAATTAAATGGCCTGTTCACTATTATTTGACAGTTTACAATCTCTCGAGATTTAGTATAAACTGTCGTGTGTTTACAATTACCCCATGACACATTTATACTAATATCCTAGTAAGTACTTACTAAAAACGAAAAATTAAATCAATTAGGTGTAAGAAGTTATTAGTTTTCATTGCAGAATGTACAGAAGAGTTAATAAAATAGTACAGCTAATAAGATGCTAAAAAATATTTAACTTTTATATATATTTTTGTTAGGAGATGAAATGAGCTACCTCTGCAGATTACGATCAGTGTTGACCAGTGGGGTTATTGCGTAGTAGACTGACGTTTGATTTCGATGTCCAGTTTGCTATTCATTGCGCAGCGTGTTTTAAATATTTCTGTTCTTGTAAAAAAGCTAAAACACGCTGCGCAATGAACAGCAAACTGGTAATCGACATCAAACGTAAATCTACTACGCAATTCCCCGGCAGATCACACACTCACTATTGTTTAATGTTGTGCCATAAAAGCTACACTTGTCAAGTGTTTAGTACAGACAGATGGGTACAGATATTAGAGTTGTACAATGGCCGGTCATCCACTACTATTTTATCCAGATGACGATTGAAAATCGACGTTAATCGTATTACTATCTGAAACTAGAGCAGAAGAGCGGTGGGCCATTTAATAGTAGGATATCTATACGTAGTTTTGGGGCCCTCCGAGAAGTTAGAGCAATCGCATTCTTTCCAAATCCAGAAAATAGCGTAACAACCAACAGTCAATAAATATTCCTATTTCACTTATTGTCTAACGAACTGGTAATCGCTCGACGTTCATGGCGGTGTACGTTTTAAATATGTGTATGAAGCTTTAAACAAGCAGCGCAATGTACAGCGATCTATTATCAGTTTGTTAAGCAATAAGCAAGTCCAACATCAGGATTCCCTGTGTCATGCTTATATATCAGGCACAACACACGAACCCGGAACAAACATTCGCAAATTATGCAACCATTTGTCCTAAAGCGGGAATCGAACCCGCAGCTCTCGCATATCAGCCGGCTACTCGCCCACGGTGAACGACGGAAGTCACTAGCAAAGGGCCGGTCCCGATTAAAGCGTTGAAGTGATTTCTACTACCAACAGGATCGCGTTGCGTTTTGCTTGCTCATAAATAAATAAATAATGCTGGACAGTTCACACAACATTATCTAGCCCCAAGCTAAGCCAGAGCTTGTGTTATGGGTACTAGATAACTGATATACTTAATACAATATAATACATAGATATATATTTTTATTATATATAGAAAATACCCAGAACACCCGGAATAAATATCTGCAGATCGCACAAATATTTGTTCCGAAGAGGGAATCGAACCCGCAACCTCCTGCGTCGCAAGCGAACGTTCGCCCGCCGCGCCACAGAGGTCGTCAAATCATGCAAACATGCCTTGTGCCAGAATATACACGGAGTCATGATCCAAGATATTAATGTCTACTCCAAGACTAGGTACCACGTGACTAGCACCAGACATCGTCACTATAGAGTTGACACTTTATTGCAACAATATCAGAGTTACGGGAAAAAACTGATAATTCCATTCAAAAAATATTGTAATTTTTCTAATCAAATTAAACAACCAAGTTAGTAATTGAACGTAGTTTTTTAGTAAAAAACCCGTGGTTTAATAATATTGGGCAGGTAATATAAGGCCCCCCCCCCCCTTATATAGGGACCCCCATAGGGACGGTCTGTCTCGATTCTCATTGGTGATGACGTCGTCTGGTGTTTAACCACGCGACTATCGTGTCTCGGAATAGCTTACCTGACGAATTATACTATTCGTATAGTAAGTATAGTATACTATTCGTGTACTAACGTGCACAGAATAATAGTATACTTCTAAAATAACATGAAACAATAAGGTTTTTGCCTGTCTGTTGTACTACGGAACTCCGATATTACTATTTAATGTGAAGTTATTTTAAATGGCTGCAAGCTTTCGTGCGGTTGTGTTATTCGAACAAGATGATAGAATGAATTAAAAGAGTTATAAAATACCATTAGTTCTGTATCATAATGTATTCCGCTATAATTATCCTATGAATAAGTTAAAAAAGCACAATTATTTTTGGTGTACATTGATAAGCAGATAGCTATTTATCGAGATGTAAAGCAGATGTAAGATCCCAAGTACTTACCTAATCTTGGAAGTTTGAAACTATCGGGGTTAGTTAGGTTGGTGATCAGATTTCCTAGTCTGAGTTTTGCACCGTTCATTCCCCTTGACACCTCTGAAAGACACCTAAATAACTGTAGCTTGTAAGTTTCAAGGAATGGGCCCCTGGTGTGTCACGGGGAACACTTAGTGATGCCTTGTTTATATTTTTATCATTCTTATATGCCAACACTTGCTATGCACAATACAACCCACACCGGGATGTCAGTGTAGGTCTTAACACTCCCATCTAGAATTAGATGCTAGTGCCTGTAGAAATCGGGGGTGCAACCGGGACAATAATAATTATCTGCTTTTGTATAGGTACCTACCTAATTATAATATTCGCTACATCCTCAACAACATCCGCCACAATCCTTTCTCCAAACTATTTCCCTTCCCATTCCCTCCATCCATCTCGATCCTATCAACGTCTACTCATGATCTCTTCTCTTTTTACACAGATTTTTTTACGGTTACTGCGATGATTTCAAGGGGAATGAACGCTTGCACTCGAGCTGGTATAGTTACGCGTACCTATACCTAACTGTGCGAACTTTCTACGAAATTGTTAGTTCTGTCTTTCGCTAAAAACAAGCCGTATGCTTGGTAATTTCTACTTCAACCAGTCGCCTTATATTATTTTGAAGTTGATTATATCAATATATTTTTAATTTATTTGGGTGAATCATGTCTACCAATATTAGTGCACCCAGATGATTTACCTTAGGCGAATTAAGTCTAGGTACCGCACCAAAATTACCCTTCAAATCAAACGCTGCTATGCGTGAGCAATATAGCTTCCAGCTAACTATTCTAGAGAAAAGTGTAGAATGTTTTCAATTCTCAAGGCACTATGAATGAAGTTAAGTTATTTTTAATTAAATTTCGATTCAGGTGGGTTTCTTGAAAAGTAAATTCAGCTTACCACGTAATGTTAAGTTGTATATTGCTAGTAGGTAAATACTCCCAAAAACTTTATTCCTCTGTATTATATGCCTAATTCTTTATTGTTTGTGAAAGGTAACGCCTACGATGTTCATACTAGATTATCACTGTAAGTAAATGTAAACGTTCAGAGATAATAAACTACTGATTATCCAGCGGATAAATGCAAATACCATAATTTTGTTTAATTTGGTGGGAGTGAGGACTGCACCGCATCGATGAGGTAGGGTTCAAGGTAAGGTTCGCAACTAAGCAGTGAAGTTTATAAGAAATGCTAACTCAGCTCGTCTTAGCTGTGGGGACGTATTGAAATAGCTTTTCAATATGGCGACCCGGAACAAATATTTGCAGATCATGCAATATTGGTCCCGCAGCACTCAGCAGGAATTGAGCCACGCCTCTCGCATCTCAGCCGGCTGCTTGGAGGCTGAGGCATTTTGGGAGTAGGTACCTTAAACAGACGAGCATGTATACCTATATCCCAACCATCAGCAGCCTTTAGATGTCCACTGTTGAACGAGGCCTTTACCTATACCTAAATTACCTATGGGAATGGAATGTAGACAGAACTCTTAGCCAGTAGCAGAGCTAATGGTGGTTTCGACAATTGATTTCTCGGTGTATATTATTAGTATTTATCTACCAAGGGCTGACTCGCTTTTTCCCGTACGGTTGGTTGTCCGACCAACGGGATGATGCACAGCATTTGAAACAGATACCAACATACTTTTGCCTTTTACAGACAACAAATCTGGTTTGAGCCGGAGAAGTACCTACATGAAAAACGTACCTAATCAGAATTTATCGGTCTTATCAGAAATATTGGTATCTTAGCAAAGAATAAAAGTTGTAAACTTAGAGCTAATTAAAGCCGATAATCCAATGAAATGAAATAACTCAAATACATTTCCAAAACTTTCAATATTTCTGAGTAGGTAGGATTGTACCTACGTGTAGTATTAAGATAATTCACGTCAAAAGTAACCTCTAATTGGTATGGGTGCAAAACATAAAATGAAATAGGTAGGTACTGTACAAAAAATATATTTCGGCACTGCGGGGGGGTTACACAGCAAACATTTTACATAATATTATTACAGTAACATGAAATATTAATATAAAAGTAATCAATCACAATTCAGAAACAGTAACATAGTCATAACATTTATTGTAGTCATTATTTGTGCTGTCGCTTCAATGTTGTGCACTAGTTCGGTAATACTGTTTATACATAAAACATACGCATCTATGTGTATCTTCACTGTTAGTATTTGTGAGAACCTGAACCTTTAATAGGCTTTCTAAAGCTAGCATACTGTGTAATTTTGCATATAAAAGCTGTTGCTTCTCCTTTAAATAAATAATTAAAGTTTTACTTTTCCTACCAAACCATGGATTAATCACAGGACAATAAATACATACTTGATGTACCAACGTAGGTACAATGTGATTCAGCCCCACAGATTCACTCCGGATTCAATTCGTCAGTGAAAAGGTACAATAAAGAACACACTTGTCTGTCCCCATTTGAAGGTAGCTTGAATTTAATTAAACTTAATTTTGATAGGTAACAAACTTTCAACAGGTCCTGCTTTTTTCAAATAAATATTAGTAATTCGCTTAGAATCCTAGGCTTCCATCCATGGACTTATTTGGAAACCAAACATTTACATTCATTATGGAAAAACAAACTTCGCAACTTTACGTTTATTTCTTTACGGGTCCTATACGTCTTTTCATCGATAATTCGAACATACTGAATTACATAGTATATTTTATAATTGTTCTGGTAAAACCCATTGTTCAGTATATATGTATATATATACTACTGTGTATATAATTATATATATATACTTACAGAGGCTCTTCAACAGGTTTTACTAATAAAAGGTACATTGCACTAAGGCATGTGTAGTGATATTTTAAGCTAAAGCCAGTTTAGCCTCTAGCAAATAACTATAGTATCTACATCAAACTGACAAATAATCGGTTTGGCTGTTAAATAAAACCATAAATTATAAATAAATAAATAAATAATGCTGGACAGTTCACACATTATCTAGCCCCAAGCTAAGCAGAGCTTGTGTTATGGGTACTTGATAACTGATATACGTAATACAATACATTACATAGATCGATATTTTTTATTATACATAGAGAATACCCAGCACACCCAGAACAAATACCTGCAGATCGTACAAATATTTGTTCCGAGGCGGGAATCGAACCCGCAACCTCCTGCGTCGCAGGCGAACCTTCGGCCGCCGCGCCACAGAGGTTGTCAAAATACAGAATATCATGTAAAATTTTTCCTTTGAATAGAATTCCGTGAAAAAGTTACTATTCAAGAACTGAGCTGACTGAACTCTAATAAAAAGAATATTATAGCTTTGAACACATATCTGGACTGAGGATAGTCACTAACAGAGGTGGAAACAGGTGGCAGGTGGTGATAGTGTATGGATGCTAAGTAAGTACAGTTGACCAAGAATGACTCTCATATCGACGTTAGTTTGCTACCTGCTTATGTGTGGTTGTAGTTTGCCTATACAGGGTGCCCGAGGAAGGAAGATGAAGCCGAAACAGGGAGAAGAACTTATGGGCCATCCGAATCACCCCGTGTATGTTTTAAGATTTTCTTTTGTTTTAATGTTGTGGCTACTTATGTACGCCATTTTTGGTTTTAACAGAGCCTATCGTAGTGATTGTTTAAATTGGTGTTTGGTCTAACCCCTACGGATTTGACACATGACTACAATACATATTCATAATGAATATATTAAATTTATTGCGCATTTGCTATTTAATTGTTGTGGTACCTCAACGTAATTCAGTTTTAACAATACCTAGACTCAAATAACCGCAATAGTATTTTCTCAATTATGCTTGGATCTTTATACATTTTTCGAATCAAAGCGACCTTGCCGGCCGAGGCCAACAAAGTTAGTATGAAAATCTGTTTATATTGACAACTAGCTGCTAGTATGTCAACTTAAGTTTGAGAAAAGTTCTATACAAGCCTCGGCCGCGACTAGGCGATGATGTACTACGTATGTGTGCGGCCACATTCGTCCATCTACGTCTGACTTGCCGGCCGCGGCAGTAATGTACTCCGTTTTTAAAACATCAACAACGTAGCGACGACTTCAATGATTGATTTTCAATCAATTTAGTCGATGAACAAGATCCATATCGAGCGCATCGACGCTGACTGCCGACTGGCGCGTGTAGGGCGTCTACGATTAGCAACAAGATAATACGAGTGGATTTAAAATGTAGTTGCTAAAGTCATAGACTCGTAGCATTATCGCTGTGTAATTATGATTACATCTATACATTTTGCTGTAACATCGCGTGTTAAATCGAGCCATAAAACAATAAAGATATACAAACAAAAAGATTAATAGGATTAATAAACCCCTCCATAATCTAAAGTTACGTCATCATTACAAAATATAACAAAATACAAATTAACAAACATAAATTAGTAATGAGTACTTTTAAAAATAGTTTTATTATACCTTTTAATACATAATTTGTTCAAATGATTACATAAATATACCAATCGATTTGTCTAAATATTTTTTATAATTTGTAGCTTTCGTTTAAAATCACATTTGGATAACACTGTACACACAACAATTACACTAACTTTATACCTAATAATCATCCACTACTAAATACAAATTTTTCATTTGACAACTAATACTAGGAGTAATAGTAGTATTAGTATTACTATCTATTAACACGTGGTACTAGCAATATTACCATTAACACGTAGTTCTAGTAGTATTACTAGTAACAGTAGTGGTATTGCTATTTACACCAGTAATATTACTATTAACACGTAGTACTAGTAGTATTACTAGTAACACTAATGATATTACTATTAACACTAGTAGTATTACTATTAAACCAGTAGTATTACTATTAACACGTAGTACTAGTAGCATTATACTATTAAGACGTAGTACTAGTAGTATTACTAGTAACACTAATGATATTACTATTAACACTAGTAGTATTAATATTAAACCAGTAGTATTACTTTTAACACGTAGTACTAGTAGTAATACCAGTAACACTAATGATATTACTATTAACACGTAGTACTAGTAGTATTACTAGTACCACTAGTAGTATTAGTACTAGTAGTAGTAGTAACTAATACAAATTAACTAACAATACAGTACATCCCATAAGGTTGAATACAACAAATAGTTTCATACAAAATCTAATTACAAATTGTAATTTCATTCAAAAATATAGTATACGGCAGGTATTTACAAGAATACTGTGGCAACATGTAGCAGCTAGTTCGTTTTGGTGCCGTATGAGGATCCCTGACTTATCTTGGTCATGCCGAGGGACTTCTGTAGAAGGATGAAAACTGCAAAACAAACAATGCGTACATTAATTAAACGACTAAACAACATAATACACTAGTGAATCGCCCCGGCTTCGCACGGGTAGATTCAGGATTAAAAACAGCCCCCCCCCCCCCCCCCCCTCCTCCCTCACTGGTAGCCTATGTAACTCAGGATGAATGTAGCTTTCCAATGGTGAAAGAATTTTTGAAATCAGCACATTTGTTTTTGAGTTTATTCATAACAAACATACACACACACAAAAATACAAATCTTTCCTCTTTATAATATTAGTGTAGATAACACGCAACTGTAATCTACATAGTACTAGGATTCCCTGTGTCGTGGGAATCTATAACTACGAGTACTATGCTACAGTTGTTCTAGCCCACGAAGTCCCCTTCACATTTTTTTTTCTTGCTTTGTCCTTAGTTGCCTTCCTGACGGTACTCGCTGCAAAATCTGACGCGAACACAATTAGCACTAGTGAGTAGTGACCCGGACCGCGTCACGGTCGAGACTAATTGCTCCCGAGCTTACGCACACTAAAACAATGTGCACGTGCATGCACTATGACAAACAGCCGAACGGACCTCGTGAAATAGAATATCTGTACCCACCCAGAGCCAAAACAAATATTTGCAGACAATGCATATAGTTCTTCGGACGCCTGACACGAGACACCTCGCAGGTGCGTCATACGCCTACACGTGTCTAAATGATAGTCTAGTCTAAAAGTGTTTTTATATGTATGTTAGTTTTTAAGGTATTTATGTTGCTATGGGCTTATGGCCATCCTTACCTCATTGGTATACCATCTAGTCGCACAAAACGTTTTGGTTCTACCTTTATAATGCGAACTGCTAAGGAGTGGAATACACTACCGTCGTCTGTCTTTCCTGAAAACTATAATCTGGGTATCTTCAAGTCTAGAGTGAATAGGTGCCTTCTAGTCATTTGTGCTCCATCTTCGGCCACATCGTCTCTTACCAACAGGTGAGATCGTGGTCAAACAAAGGTCTAACAATATTAAAAAAAAAAAAAAAAAATGTTTAGGTTTTTGTACATTTTCCAATAAGCCCGAAATAAAGATATTTGATTGATTGATTGATGCCTTTGTCCCGCAGCGGGAATCGAACCCGCAACCTCTCGCATCTCAGCCGGCTACTCGCCCGACGCGCTACAGAGGTCGTCGAATCATCCGTTGCCTTGAGTATATTTATTGCTGTTTATAAAATTCCCACTGTTTTCTCCTAATTAAAATTTCACTCGTCTATACCTACCAGTAATCGTAGACACAACAAAGTATTTTTACAAAATCAAATTGCGCATCTTTCCGCTGCTTAATTATGTTAATAAGGAAAAAATTACGATTAAGTTTTAATTGGCTCTATACTATCGAGTGATGTGTGTTGTTGTTTCACAAGGAACGTTACTTTTAATAAACAATTGTGAGTCAATTAAGTTATCTGCAACTGAGCAGTGACCAGTGACCACCCAAGTTTAAGGTGGTTGCTATTTCATACAAACGTATTTGCACAAATGTGGGCGAACGGAGTACAATTTTACACTGAAATGACTGTTGTTGGCTTTTATATTGGTCATTATTTGCGGCAAATCATAATTGGTGGAAGAAAACAGTGGATTAATAGCGAAAATAACATCGAAATTACTTGTATGGAATAAAATTTCGATGTTATTTTCCACTGTTTTGAAGAAAACAGTGGATTAATATCGATTAATAGGATTAAAGCAACCACCTTAAACTGACGAATTTGTAAATTCACTGCCATTTTATGTGGCATATTTAAACAAATGTTTCCTTTGTTTCTAATTAAATAAATAAATAATGCAGGACAGTACACACAACACTATCTAGCCCCAAGCTAAGCAGAGCTTGTGTTATGGGTACTAGATAACTGATATACCAACTTAATACAATACATAACATAGTTTTTTTTTAATTATACTTTGAACATATCCAGAACACCCTGAAGATGAAACAAATAGCGGAAATCAAACCCGCAACCTCCTGCGTCGCAGGCGAACCTTCGCCTACCACACCACAGAGGTCGTTAAAAGACATAAGTATTTTATTCAATGAAATCACAAGGATCATTTTGAATCTTCTTCTCTTTCATCCTATACTATCGCTCGATATACTTATAAATAACAACCTAACAATAATATGTAGGAACAGATAATGCAAATTGACATGTTAGCTGTCCCGGTGTAGAGCGACATCAGGCCACGCGGCTTCATCATTTATATACCCCATCTACAGTGTAATACACTTTCTCAATTAGATTATTCTTTATGTAGGATTTTAATCAAGCTGTTTGCCTTGGCAGATAGCACCATGTACGGTTGAACTCATGGTTGAGTTTGCCTTGGGGAAATAACACAAACATTTGCATTTGTGCAAATACACAATGGCCAGTAGGCTAGCCACACATTTCATTCAACTAACATGACTTTGGTCACAGAATGTTAAAGGTTATTCCTAATAGGGACATTCTTTTATAAATAGCGGTATATTTTATATGATTAACCTTATCAAAATATATTAGGCTATTATTACATAAATAGCTGACATAATTGTAATGTTTGTTAAAATAGGCGCTTTCACATCGGACGATAACGATACGACACGATTTCGTGACGATATTGTCGACGATACCAGGGGCGAAACGATGCGCCACACCACACACACGACCGCAGCACTACAGCTAAGAAAGTGAGGGGCCCTCTCCATTAACCAAATAAATTATCGACATACAGTGGTGGCCATATAATTAAGAACGCTGATATAAAGGGAAGATTTTTTCCAACTAAGATGCAAAACTAATTGTATGCATTTGTTTTTATTTCTCTCGGTATCGTAAAACATTTCCATATTACCACTGTATTCATTGATACACATGATTGGCTAAAAATCAATAGGCAAACTTTTTACACTACTTTTAAACAAAGTATTCCTTATTACTGGCTGGTCACGTAATTAAGAACGCTAAGTAGTTTATACCTTTATTCAAATTTAAATAGAGAACACTCAGTCGATTTGTTACTGTTTGTATAATTTTGGCGCCATTACGTGCTTTAAAAGATTAAAGGTGATTGCTTCTTTAGAAAAAACAATGGAAAAAATAAAAGTTGTGATAAATCTACAAGGGAAGTAATAATAAAACTTCGCCGGATGAATTGGTCTTATAAAAAGATAGCCGACCATCTGCAATGTTCAAAAACGATGGTTTTCCACGCTGTAAAGCATTTTGCTACGTATCAAACTACTTCGAATGTTCCACGTGTACCTAAACAGAGTAAAACAACTCCTCGAGATGACTGAAACATCGTTCGTATGGCAAAACAAAATCCTTTTAAAGGGTCCAATGAGCTTAGAAAAGAATATTTTGGTGAAGACAACCCTTCAGCAATCTCAGCACGCACTATTCGAAGACGTTTGGTAGAAGAAAAATTGCACGGTAGGATAGCAAGAAAGGTACCCATGTTAAAACTTTGCCACAGGCAAGCCCGGCTTGCATTTGCGAGAAAGTATGAAAACTGGACTGTGCAACAGTGGAAAAATGAACTTTTTTCTGACGAGACGAAAATAAACAGAGTATGTTCTGATGGAAAACGATATGTACGACGTCCCCCGAATACAGCATTCGACCCAAAGTACACGAAAGTTACATTAAAGCACGGTGGTGGAAATGTGAAAATTTGGGGTTGCTTTTCTGGACATGGTGTAGGACCTGTAAAGTTGATAGAAGGTAACATGGATCAGTTCCAATACAAAAATATACTGGAAGAAACAATGTTACCATACGCTGAAGACGTTCTACCGGTCATTTGGACATTCCAGCATGACAATGATCCAAAGCACACTGCACGCACCGTAAAGGAATTTCTTACAGCGCAATTAGTTTCTGTCTTAGACTGGCCTGCTAACAGTCCAGATCTAAACCCAATAGAGAATCTGTGGTTTGAAGTAAAGAAAAAGGTTTCAAATACAAAGTGTGGAAATTTAAGAGAGCTGTATGACTTTTTTTTAGAAGAATGGAACTCTATTTCTCTTGCGAAATGTCAAAAATTAATAGAGTCAATGCCTCGCCGGTGTAAAGCTGTAATTAAAAGCCGTGGATATGCTATTAACTATTAATTTTAGTTAAATATTTATTAAATTTCTTTTTATGTTTCCTGTGCTACATAATATTGTTATTTTTTAAATCTAAGTGTCATACAAAACAATTCCCGAGCAGTTAAATAAATCGTTCTTAATTATTTGTCCAGTTTCAGTACTATTTGAATGTGTTACTTTGATAAAATTAATAAAATGTGCAAAAAATAGTTAGCGATTTCATACTTTATTCTTAAGTCAGGTTGCTCTATTAATGTGACTATTATATAACATAACTAGTTGCTTCTCAGAAGGTACACATCTCTGTGTATGGTACGATTTAAATAAAAAACTTCTAGAACTTCAAATCGTTCTTAATTATATGACCACAACTGTATATATCCACTGTGGTGTGTCCAGCCTAAGAATAGACCCCTCCGTCTCCTCCTGTGGATATCGTAAAATCCGACTAAGGGATTACCCTGACTTGTTGATATAAGATTTGTGCTGGCTGCTGGCTTATTATGGAATATGTTATTACTGGATGAAAGCGTTAGGCGAGTCAGTCGTGGGATGCAATGGCGGCGATGAGCTCACCACTTGTCACGTCTATATTCCACGATGGTGCAACCCATTGTGAAAAGAGGCCTATTGAGGCTCTGCCTACCCCTTTGGAGAAAAAGGCATGTGTCTATGTATGTATATTTCCGTGTTTATTTGTACATTTGACTTGACTAGATCGGAACATGATCCGAATTTTATTTTGTCTATTTTTTTTAATTTTGAATGTAGTGTTTAGACAAACTGTCATACGGCCCGCCTGATGGTAAGCGGTTACCGTCGCCTATTGACATCTGCAACACCAGAGGTATTGCCAATGAGTTTATCACTATATACTATTTTTTATCACGGGCTTCATCAGGCGTCAATTTCTCTTCAGTGCGGGCATTTTGTTCACAACAGTGGGAATCAAATGATGATAGTACTCACATGCTCCAAAAATAGCGACTCCAATAGAGAAGTACAACAGTCTCCTGCTCAGCAAGAGTCCCAGCAGGTAGTACAGCATGGGGGTCAGCGTGACGATGGCCCAGCCGAGGGTTGATGATAGTACTTACATGCTCCAAAAATAGCGACTCCAATAGAGAAGTACAACAGTCTCCTGCTCAGCAAGAGTCCCAGCAGGTAGTACAGCATGGGGGTCAGCGTGACGATGGCCCAGCCGAGGGTTGATGATAGTACTTACATGCTCCAAAAATAGCGACTCCAATAGAGAAGTACAACAGTCTCCTGCTCAGCAAGAGTCCCAGCAGGTAGTACAGCATGGGGGTCAGCGTGACGATGGCCCAGCCGAGGGTTGATGATAGTACTTACATGCTCCAAAAATAGCGACTCCGATAGAGAAGTACAACAGTCTCCCGCTCAGCAAGAGTCCCAGCAGATAGTACAGCATGGGGGTCAGCGTGACGATGGCCCAGCCGAGGGTTGATGATAGTACTTACATGCTCCAAAAATAGCGACTCCGATAGAGAAGTACAACAGTCTCCCGCTCAGCAAGAGTCCCAGCAGATAGTACAGCATGGGGGTCAGCGTAACGATGGCCCAGCCGAGGGTTGATGATAGTACTTACATGCTCCAAAAATAGCGACTCCGATAGAGAAGTACAACAGTCTCCCGCTCAGCAAGAGTCCCAGCAGATAGTACAGCATGGGGGTCAGCGTGACGATGGCCCAGCCGAGGGTTGATGATAGTACTTACATGCTCCAAAAATAGCGACCCCGATAGAGAAGTACAACAGTCTCCCGCTCAGCAAGAGTCCCAGCAGATAGTACAGCATGGGGGTCAGCGTGACGATGGCCCAGCCGAGGGTTGATGATAGTACTTACATGCTCCAAAAATAGCGACCCCGATAGAGAAGTACAACAGTCTCCCGCTCAGCAAGAGTCCCAGCAGATAGTACAGCATGGGGGTCAGCGTGACGATGGCCCAGCCGAGGGTTGATGATAGTACTTACATGCTCCAAAAATAGCGACCCCGATAGAGAAGTACAACAGTCTCCCGCTCAGCAAGAGTCCCAGCAGATAGTACAGCATGGGGGTCAGCGTGACGATGGCCCAGCCGAGGGTTGATGATAGTACTTACATGCTCCAAAAATAGCGACCCCGATAGAGAAGTACAACAGTCTCCCGCTCAGCAAGAGTCCCAGCAGGTAGTACAGCATGGGGGTCAGCGTGACGATGGCCCACCCGAGGGTGTTCAGCAGAGAGTAGATGCGGGGCGACACTGCGAACGGCTCCACGCTTGGGATGCCGGATTCCTTGAAGAAGCTTCCGGTGTTCAGGAACGATTCTTGCATTTTATCCTGTAGCAAGAAAAATGTGTTTTAATGTCTTTGGGGTTGGTTGAACTGCACCGTTCCGCATTGGTGGGCAGGCAGCTTAACACACGGGCTCTTTGGGCATGTGTCTAATCTATTCTTATGGTCTAGATAGAGTCTTCGACCAAAATAAAAAAGTATCGTCGGTGAAAAATAAGTCACAATTACAACACACGTAGGTTACGTCACTCGTTGCCGTCATAAAGACCGAAGCGACTGAAGCGAAGTGAGTGAGCTCACTCACTTTATACGCTTCATTTTTTTTTTTTTTAATGTAATAAGGGGACAAACAAGCAGACAGCCCGCCTGATGTAAAGCAGTCACCGCCGCCTATGCACATCTGCAACACCCACGGTATTGCAAACGCGCTGCCTACCATTAAGAGCCCTATTGATATTTCTCTTGAATTTACCCATATTGTAGCCCTGTGGGAAGACATCCAACGGGACCGCATTCCACGCCCTGCAGGTACGCGGGAGAATCGAGCGCGTGAAACGCACTGTGCGAGACCTCCACGCATCCAAAAGCTCGCTCACGATGGCGGGATGTGCGGTTATAAAAGTGCGAAGCTGGGATTAGCTCAAACAGCTCCTCGGAGCATTCCCCGTTAAAAATCTTATAAAAGACGCTAAGCGCGCCAATATCTCGGCGCACGCTCAACGGTTCTAGATCAGTGGTATCTTTGGGCGCGTCGACAATCCTGACAGCTCTGCGTTGCAGGGAGTCCAGAGGCTGCAGTTGGTACTTCGGTGCACCATTCCAGATGTGAGAGCAGTACTCCAAGTGGGGCCGGACCTGCGCTTTGTAAAGCGAATCGTTGCTCCGGTGTGAAGTACCGCTTCGATCTGTTGAGTACACCGAGTTTTTTGGAGGCAAGAGCTGTTTTGCTCTCTAAATGACCCCTGAACTGTACTTCGCTCGAAATATCGACACCCAGGATAAATGATGATGATACTATCGTTCCCTAAGGTCCATCCATATTTTTTTTAATTTGGTCGAAGGTTAGTAGATGGCAACTTATCAGCAATCTGCCTGTTTGTTTTTCACACACCTACCACGCTTGTTTCCGGTAGGGGTATGCAGAGATCACAGATTTCGACTTGCTAACACACTGCTTCATCGATTTTCTTCATACATGCTCGTCGGTTAAGGTGGGTTATGCCAAAAAATTCCCAATCTTAGATTTGATTTTTAACAGACTAAAACAAGTACCATGTTCAAATTAAAAATATGCATGGATACAACATTATAATTCCGAGGGATCACTGTACCAGAAACAGGATAGGACAATATTTACTAGATAGAAAAAAAACAAAGTTAAGCCTATTTTTTTTTCCCAAGATTCGATTGTTTATTAAAATGGTGCATATTATTGGGTAAATAATTAGATAAATAAAATCAATACAACTAAGCCGAGGGTTTACTGTAGAAGTTTTGTTAATTACCTATATTTTACGAGATATTAAACCTTTATTTCCCAACGGTTATCAGACTTATCTATTGCTAAGTTTAAATTAATTTATCATTCGGTTAGATTATTCTGTCTGCGATCGGAGTTTTAGACATTGGACTGTAATAATTGATTGATTGGTCTCTATCAAAGTTCAACACGCAGACAGATTCACGTTCATTCCTCAGTACCTACTTTTGTATGTATTTTATTATGTGTTTTGCCTTTAAATCTATCTCATATTATAAGAGCTTAACATGACTGACTGACTGACTGATTTATTGATTCATCATCGCTAAGCCGAAACCGCTGGACCTAGAAAGCTGAAACTTGGAGCATAGGTTCCTTTTACAGCAAACCCACCCACTAAGAAGGGATTTTTGTAGATTCAACCCTTAAGGGGGTGAAAAGAACCATTGTATGAAAAACCGTATTTCTTGAACTTACAAACATGAAACATTGCATAAGTATGCTTCAAAACAAATCATAAGAGAGTAAAATACTTTTTTGCCGAACTATAAAATAATAAATGGAAGTAGAAAATGGAAAGTATAAAATCGAGTTAAAGTTGCATTATCAATTGCAAATCCTCCTCAAACCACAAGCGGGTGCAGTGGGGTGTTAGAGTTTGTATTGGGACTTTTTATCGCGTGATCTAGTACCCATTAAACAAGCTCTGCTTAGCTTGGGGCTAGATAATGTTGTGTGAACTGTCCAACTAGTTTTTTTATTTTTTTATTTTATTTAGCCGAGCATTATTTTAATAGCCTTTAGAGCGATAAAAAGCCTAACTGATAATAAAGCATGCTCTCAATAAATAACCAATAGAGCAGAAAAGGGGTTCGAATATTTTTCTATGGGAATCAGCCGCCATTTGTATATTTTAAGGCGAGTGAGGAAACTGCGCACGGTGTACGGTACGTCGCGTGCGCAAATGATATGAGAAAAAAACTAAATGGCGGCTGACGGCTATACCAAAATATTCGTAGCATTTAAAAACTAACCAAGCATTCATTATTTTATTAGCATTTTTGGCAATATAAAAATAAATTGGTACTCTGTTAAAAATATTTTTGTATCTTTGGAAATAGCTTCGTTATTGATATTAGTTATAAATAAATACATAAATAATCTAGTGCTCAACTTGAATTTTTATGTCCAATACGAAAATATAGTCGGATATAGGTACTCGATACTTTCTTTATAATTTCCCAACAAGCTGTTTCAGTTAAATAATTGTCTACTAAGAATATGATAACGATTAAGACGATTAAGTAATAAGATACTAGAAATTTTAAAAAGCCCCACCGCTATGTAAAGGCTGAACCGATTTTGATAAAACATGTCTAAGACCCTCGCTAGAAAACCTGCAGTAAAATCGGTTCACCCGTTTAAGAGCTACGGTGCCACACACACACACACACACACACATAGCGGTCAAACTTATAACACCCCTCTTTTTGCTTCGGGGGTTAAATATTATTAGTTAGACATGAACAACTTACTTTTTTTACAAACAGTTGATGTAACCATTTGGAGGCTTCGTCCTCATTTTCTGGCACGGTTTCGACAGGAATCCTCTCTATGTACAAATGTGCGTGTACAGGTTTACCGAACAGTAAGCTTGTTAGCGTTGGCGGGATCTGAAATACACAACTTGTTACAGGTTACAGATCAAAATGGCTAATTAAATTACACCTCTCAATTAACGACTCTCAAGTGCTTAGAATTTACAAGCATAATTTGCTGTCTTAGTAGATAGAGCCTTTTTGAAAGAGTTCGGCCGGGGAAGTTCTACCACTACAGCTATTTCTGCTTCAAAACAGTGGTGCTCGCATTGCTGTGTTCCTGTATGAAGGTTATGGGTGCTGGTCGCGGGATAGCGTGCGCAGTGCAATTCGATGTAGGACGCGTCTTGGGTGGACGTGGACGTTATAGGCAGAGGTTATTCTGTGGGCTATCTGCTTGCTGCTTGCTCCATAATTCATTCCTGTGTTGTAATCTTATTGTTGCCCTGATTCAGGTTTGGTCGCATTGGAACAGGAGTAAATTAACCTATCAAACACGATTCAAAACGATCTTTGTGATTTCAATAGATAAAATCTATTGACTTTTGAATCGCAACATCGTATTATCATTTTCGATATAAGCGTGTTTATTGGTATCATAATTAATGCATTTTTTTTATTGCGTTATGAAATGCAGAAATGATGGTTGATAAAAACGGTTTATCAGAGAGCGATAAAGTTTTTTTTTTTAAATAACTACCTACTTTTGGAAAATCGGTAAAACTACTTTTTTTGAGTCAATAACTGAACAAGCTGATGCCCACCTGATGTTTATCAACATCAGCCGTATACGTCTACTGTTGGACGAGGCCTGAATGCGGTCTGCACCACACCACAACCACTTGGATACTTAGTAAATCTTATGAGAACGATAGAGAATTAGCTGAGGGCGGTCTATGGAAAATAATCTTAACATTTTTCTTTTGACTACCTACTGTTTTTAAGTTCTCTTTTTCTATGAATCAGCCGGTCGTTATTCGATAGACACACAGGCGCTTCCAACTTAGTAGTAAGAAGGATCATAAAAAAAAACAATCCGTGTTTGTTGCCCTGATTCTTGTAGGTTTGGTCGCGTTGGAACAGGAGTAAATTTAATTTATAAGGCGATTCAAAATTGTCTTTGCAGGATACAAGCGTGAAATGAAGTACTCACTTTACTGGTCGGTTCGAAAGCCAGCTGAATGTTGTAGATAGCGGGTATCTTCCCTCTGAAGTGCTGTAAGCTTGTAGTGAACCCTTTCGTGCGCGGAGTCAGATGATGCTTCAGGAGCGGTAGGTTCTTCTCTTTGGCAAACTTCAGAGACTCGTCGTGTTTCTCTTTCGTGTAGCGCGTCCCTTCGGGGTTCAGTAGAAGCTAGAAACAACATACATTTTAAATTCGAGACTGTAGAGCTGTAAAAAAAGTTTCCAAGATGAAAGCCTTGCTGCAAGAACACATACATACATACATAGACACGCGCCTTTTTCCCCGAAAGGGAAGGCAGAGCCTCAAATGGGCCTCTTTTCGCGTGGGTTGCACCATCGTGGGAAATAGACGTGACAAGTGGTGATCTCATCGACACCATTGCTTCCGACGACTGACTCTGCTAACGCTTTCTTTCAGTGAAAACACATTCCTTTATAAGCTAGCAGCCAGGACAAATCTTATACCAACGAATCTTACAAACAAGTCTGGGTGAAAGAATAACCCAACAATATTACAAAACATCCCGAAAATATTGTTTCTTGATGACAAATATCTTTTTTAGAACAACTAATGTACCATAAAATTAAATATACTATTTAGTATTGTCTTCAGAACCAAACGTGTGTGCAAATTTTCAGCATGATCTGATGATATCGGGAAGTGATCGAAAATCGATAGCCAGATTTGTCCCCCACAGACAGACAGGAAAGTAAATTGACCGATTTTAATGTTAATATTCGCATTAAATTTTTAGAGACTGGACAAAGATTTAAACTCGGTAACACACGCGACATCGCGTTCGCTGCACAAAGTGTACGTTTCGTGTAGTTTTTGTTATTTGTTACATTACAACGAAAAGTGTTATGAGCTA
This sequence comes from Operophtera brumata, assembly GCA_932527175.1. NCBI lineage: Eukaryota > Metazoa > Arthropoda > Insecta > Lepidoptera > Geometridae > Operophtera > Operophtera brumata. The sequence continues at coordinate 5,757,921 of OW052237.1, read as the reverse complement.
TATAACTATATAGATACTTATCATCCTGGTGAAACGCGAGCGAAGCAGCTGACAGCCACTAGTTCAATATAAATTAAAATTTAGGTATGTGAGTCAAGCCCTATTAAAAATTTTAGACTTGTTGGAGTATAAATAATCCATAGTAAGTATAGTAGTGTTTGGTTTCGGTCTCGTGGTTGATAAGCACCAACTATTGGATTAATCAATCTTATCGAGCAAAACACTGATACTGTGTTATCGATAGTACCTATCACGGATGCCGTTAACTCCAACTATATTTCTATGAGATAATCGTAATTATGGTATACGGATTCTTGCTTACAATATAGGAGTTTACTCTTTTTTGTTGCTATGAAAAAAGACACTTACATGTATGTAGCCATGTATGTACGTAATCTATATATATAAAACAAAGTCGTGTTAGTTACACCACTTATAACTCAAGATCGGCTGGGCCGACAGCACAGTCATGGAGAGATATGTTTCAACTGCCCGAGCTAGGCAGATTGAAATTCAGGAGCTAAGAGATGAGATGCTGCAGTGTCTGAATTTGACTCTCAAGGCCGTATCCGACTGGGGCGATGCCAATCTAGTCAAACTCATCGCCTGTAAAACGCAGGCTTGTCTCTTCTCGGGGAAAAAATACAGTTTCTCCAAGTTCCTGTATTCCGAGATGTACCTGTAGCTATAGGGGATAACCTCGAGCTCTTGGGTGTTTTACTTACGCCTACTCTCAACGTTGGCTCCTACATCGAGTCTAAGGCAAAAACAGCTGCCATAAAGCTAGGCATCTTGAATAAGGTAAAGCGTTACTTCACGCCAGGACACCTTCTGAGCCTATATAAAGCACTAAGCCTATATAAGTAAAGTACAATGCACTCTGCAAGTCTATCTTATCCTACTGCAACACATCATGGGGAGGAGCGTGTCGTACTTATTTAATTATACTGGAACGTGCCCAGCGTGCAGTTTTAAAGGTTGCCACTTTTAAGACTTATAGGTTTCCGACGGCTGAACTTTATAAGGACTACGGAGTGCTATCCGTTCGGCAACTCTATATACACAATATTATATTAGACCAGCACAAACTTACAACACCTCTTCGTATAAAACAATCTTCGACTAAAAGAAGGAAACACAGAGTTTTTCCCATCAGAAAATTCAATTCTAAACTTGCGCAGCGACACCAGTTTTTTCTCGGTCCCCATCTTTACAATAATACAGGCAAAATTATAACATCATTAATAGCATTTAATAACAGGGAAATCAAACATGCACTTAACAAGTGGCTGAAAACCCTCAGTCACGCTGAAACAGAGGACCTACTCAAAGTTATTAGTTAGGTTAGCTATCACAAACACACGCATATATTATCACACACACACCTTCACACACACACACACACACACACACACACACATATATACACACACACACATCCCCAAATACACTCAAATAGTTGTGCGGTTCTCCTGTGAAACCTTGGCTCCTAAGAGACTCGTGTTATCGGGAGAGCCGTTACATCTATCACAACACACACACACACACACACACACAAACACACCTACACATACTCATACACATACGCACTCACCTACACACACCCACGCACACGCACTCATACACATACACACTCATCCCACCCTCATTTATTTTATTTATTTATTTCACGCAATTCGCATGCTTGCACGAAGTAACATTATTAATTTACAGTTATTTTCAAAATTAGTAGGCAAAATATCATGTATTTGAATGAAATGTAGGTACCTTGTATTACCCAATAGTCTTGCTTAACACTACATTGTTGTGACAACCGAAGGTTACGCAGAACCTGCGACACAAGGTTTTTAACCTTAGTGTAGGTTCTGCAAATCATAAAATATACTTTAATTGTAATTGTTATGTCACTTTTATTTTGTCATAAATGTTTGTATGTCCTATTTTTGAAAATAAATATTATTATTATGATTATGACTAAAGCTCAAGTCCGGGCTGGTATGGAGTAGGTACTGCTGCCATGTTTGAGATGGTTCTGCCAAACACTAGCTTGCTGGGTTGGACTCGATTGAACGCAGAGACTAAGATCCAGAGTCACGAGCGTAAAGTATGCGACTTTCATTAAGATCGGATTAACGGTTCGGAAGTTATGCTCGGACAAACATACATACATACAAACGCCGATTCTTCCAAGTTGACTCAGAGAACTCGCTTCGCTCGTTCAATAATATTTTTTTTTTAAAAACTCGTCTCAGTTCACACAACATTATCTAGCCCCAAGCTAAGCAGAGCTTGTGTTATGGGTACTAGATAACTGATATACTTAATACAATACATTACATGGAAATATATATTTTTATTATACATAGAAAATACCCAGAACATCCTGAACAAATATCTGCAGACCGCACAAATATTTGTTCCGAGGCGGGAATCAAACCCGCAACCTCATGCGTCGCAGGCGAACCATCGCCCGCCGCGCCCCAGAGGTCATCAAAATTAATAAATATAAAGTACCATATTATAACAAAAATATGCATTATAATGCCGGGAGACCAAAAAAACACGATAATGGTGCATTTTATTGGGTCAAAAACTAGTTAAATAACATCAATAAGCAATAAAGCTGAGGGATTGATTTTCTTATGGTTTTGTAAAATTATATATATTTTACGAGATATTCAATTAAAATTACATTTTTAAGCTGGGCGAGACTTTTTTTTGTACCAAGATTTATTTTTTGTTTGATTCAATTTTCGTCTGAGCAAATTAACATGGTCCATCTCTTTCCATGACTCTTTCAGTTCTCTAGTCAACGCGTTTTTTTAATGTCTGTTTTCCACGATGCGATGGTGCAACCCACTGTGAAAAGAGACCCATTGAGGCTCTGCCTACACTACACCTATTCGGGGAAAAGACGTGTGTCTAAAAGAGACCCATTGAGGCTCTGCCTACACTACACCCATTCGGGGAAAAGACGTGTGTCTAAAAGAGACCCATTGAGGCTCTGCCTACACTACTCCCCATTCGGGGAAAAGACGTGTGTCTAAAAGAGACCCATTGAGGCTCTGCCTACACTACACCCATTCGGGGAAGACGTGTGTCTAAAAGAGACCCATTGAGGCTCTGCCTACACTACACCCCTTCGGGGAAAAAGGCGTGTGTCTATGTGTGTATGTATGTTTACAACTACTCTGTAAAAAGTTGTGCGTTTTGGTGATTCATTTTTAATTGGATATGGTATACAGCGAAGTTAGTACCGAACACATTTTTTTTTTTTTTAATTGATCCTGTTGTTTTGTTTTTATGTTAAGATTATTCAAATGCGAATTCTGTACTACTCCATTGGATATACCAAAGAATGCGACGGAATGTTTGATCAAGCAATAATTTACTCAACTATGTAAACATTGTACCACCGACTGAACTTGAACGATGAACCAACATTACACATGTGAATAGTAAGAATTTGGCTAGCTATACACTATACAGCTATATACTCATTACAAATCCATTGGTTAACACATTTTCCCATTAGTAATTTTAATAAAAATATTTTTTTTTTGTTTTAAATTACTACATGCAGCAGTTTGTCTAGATTGCTTATTAAAATTTAATTTAAAAAAAAAAAAACACCCTCTGTATTTCGAGTGTTCCAAGTCCAACCCCAGTTTTCATACAAATCAAACCGCATTGAAATCGGAGCACCCTAAATCTGTGCCTAAATCCTATTCATCGTGTGCTGGTGATCTCTCAGTCTGATGGTGGCCTGATGTCGTCGAAAATTAACATTTTGAGCTTGATGAATGATGTGTTTTAGGGAACTTGACCTTTGGTTTGAACCAAAGGTCAAGTTCCCTAAAACAAAATGTTGCAGGCTGATGATCCAGGAAACGGCAGCACCAATTTCTACCAAACATAGCAATGAACCATCTCGCAAGCACTTCGTCCAAAAACCTCGTTAAAACCCAGAGCTCCGTTCTGGAGCTACGATGCCACAGACAGACAGACACACAGGTACACACGTTAAACGTTAACACATTTTGCTTTTTTTGTGTTGAAACATAACTTGAATGTATTTTATATGACTATGGTATACTTGATACTTGGTTGTACTTGATTTAGTCAGTTCAAAATGAAATCTAAGATTGGTAATTTTGCGGCATGCACCACCTTAAGCGGCTGATCAGGATATATGTAATATGTATTACCAATAACGTAGGTACAAAGTTGGCTGGTGGAAGTTGGTGTAACATTCCGGAAAGCTAACTACTAACTAAACGGCATCCGACGGTATGCGTTTAGATCTGTTTATTATGCTAGATTATTTCAGATATTTTATTATCAGTGTAGTAAATAATTGAGTAGGCATGTATGCTGGGTGAGCGATAACCCCAGGCTGACATCTTCATACAAAAAAAAACGCAACGCGCCGCTCGAAAAAGCGGTTTTCAACGTTGATAGACCTTTGTTTGACCACGATCTCACCTGTTGGTAAGTGAAGATGTGGCCGATGATGGAGCACAAAGGTCTGGAAGGCATCAATTGACTCTAAGCCTTGAAGAGACCCAGGTTACAGTTTTTAGGAAAGACAGACGACGGTAGTTTATTCCATTCCTTAGCAGTTCGCATAAAGGTAGAACTGAAACGTTTAGTACGAATAGAGGGAATACTAATGAGGTAAGGATGGTACCGAGCCGTGGGTAGTAAAATATAGATAATTTTACGAAAACCCTGGAGTAAACCCTTGTCTTTGTTGTATTGATTTTATTTATCGAATTTTTTACCCAATTATATGCACCATTTTAATAAACAATCGAATCTAGGCAAAAAATAAACGTAACTTTTTTTTAAATTTCTATGTAGGTTAGTTTGTTCTATAGCGTTTCTGGTACAATGATCCCACGGTAATGTATAGTATCGAAGCATATTTATATTTTGAATATTGTACTTGATTTAGTCAGTTCAAAATGAAATCTAAGATTGGTAATTTTGTGGCATACCCCACCTTAAGCGGCTGATCAGGATATAGGTAATATGTACTAATTAAATAAGCAAAACCAGCATTTAAAATTAAATACGGAAGCGACTGACGTAATAGTGCAAAGTCAACGAGGAAGTTACCAAGTACCTACCGCATAAAATACAAGGAAAGACTCGAAACCCACACGAACTAATTGGTGAAAAACCTGTAAGGGCCTCCTACCCACTTAGCGGCCGCGACCGAGATCGTGGTCGCCGCGACCTGCATTTTACACTATATTCACCAGAGATCATTTTTCACCGCGGTCGCGGTCGCTAAGTGGACGAGAAAATGTAAAACGCGATATAAAGATGGCTAACACTTGACTTGAAGATACCATAGTAAGAGAAGATAACCTAACCAGTTTTTAAATCAAATAGTGCCACTCATTGGAATCACACCCAAAGCACATCAACTCAGAAAACATCTGAATATGGCTAAAGATCAAATTGTAGATAAAAAAACAGTCAAGTGCGAGTCGAACTCGCGTGGAGAGGATTCCTTACGTCATTTTTGCTTCACGTATATTTTCCGTTTCCCGTGGGAATTTAAGGACGTAGGATTTTCTTTTTGGTTTTCCTGTAACCTTTATAGAAGACCCTATATACTGTTTTATTTTTGTATCTTAGGTCCAGTAGTTTCGGAGATAAAGGGGGGAATTGTTGATTTTTTTATTCTTTATTGTACACACAAACATAGAGAAGAAAAACAACTTACATAAAGGACATGTACAAGGGCGAGCATATTTTCGATATAGGCCGATGAATATTTTCTTCAATATCTTTTAATCCATGCATTTTAAAACAAAACAAAAAAAAAAAATTGTATTCAGCCCTTTCATTTGTTATATATATCCACATGATGCAATAAACAAAAGTTTTGTTTGTAAATAGCATGCCCCCCCCTAATTAACCCTGAAAATCGAAATTCATTGACTTACACTACACGTACCAACGAGATTGGGTCACCTAACTTTGATAATGTACAAATTTTCAACTTTTTTTGTCCATTCGGATAAAATTGACTGTGACAGACGGACAGGCAGACAGACCGACACGAGAGTGATCCTATAATGGTTCCTTGTGTATCTTTTGAGGTACAGAACCCAAAAAAGGACCAAGTTCTATGTGTGATGTGCAATGATATTATCTTGCCTTGTCTCCTATCAGATCGTGCCGTGCTCGCGAATTGAATTTTATGCGCTCAGTGTTTCTACTGTCAACGAATCGAGCTTAATCCAAATCAGAGTTTTGCAGCATACATCGTGACGACGTGTAACCGCGTATTACGTAGTCTCTGCCAGAAACGGCTAGTTATGATGGTAGACTTGGGCCTCAGGGCGCTCATGGGCTTATAGCTACGACACTGGGCGAAACACACATTACTTTTCATCACTAATGCTAGGAAATTCAAAAACTCTTTACTAAATTTCACAACTGTGAACAAGATCCGCCTTATTTACGCATTTATTCACAAGATCGCGCTGGCCAGTAGGTACCGTAATTAATTGCTTATCGTACTTGCAATCTCTTTCAAGTTCACAGCTTCTATTCAAGATAAGAAATTTTCAAAACATGCAGCACAATGCAATTAACTAAAAAGAAAGAATGAAAGAAAATTCGTTTATTTCCCCCCAAAGACACATATCACACACCCAACGTGTGTGTTGGGTGTGTGGTGTGTGTCTTGATGACATAACATAACACATGAACATGAAAACAAAAAATAATCAAGTACCTTATGACGACAGCTAGGTATTACAAAAATTTAATAAAAACTAAAATAAAAACTAGTAGGTATAGGAAGACATCAATTAATGTTGTGTGGGGTCAAATAGCAATAGTAAATTAACTGTGAAATCATAATCGTTTGCCAGTACCTACCTACCTCTACGGTCTACGTTAGGAATTAGGGGTGGCCTCGTCCAGCAGTGGACGTCTACTGTGGAGTTACTGATGGTGCTCTACTGTTACTGTTACTGTTAGCCTGAATCATCCCATTGTTGAGCAAAGGCCTCCCCCCATATCCTCCAGTCACTACGGTCCTGTGCTATTGTTTGCCAATCTGTTTGTTAAAGGCATCTATTTCATCACGCCATCTCCTGCGTGGTCTGCCGCGACGCCGTCTCGCTGTGTCAGGGCTCCACATAGTGGTTATTTTGGCCCACAGCTCATCAGGCATACGACAGACATGTCCAGCCCAATTCCACTTCAGCTGGGCGGTTTTTTTTCCTACGTCGGCGATTTTAGTTTTGGTGCGCAGTGTGGTGTTTCGAATCCGGTCGGTTAATTTAACTCCCAGTATACTGCGCTCCATCGCCCGTTGGCAAACCATGAGTTTGGATTTCTGAATATTTGTCAAAGACCAAGTTTGCGAGCCATAAGTAAGAACGGGTGCTCTACTACTTTTAATTAATTCTAGAACTTTGCCAAAGCAGATTCCTTTGAGTAGATAGTTTTTTTTTTTTTATAATACTTGGATGACGGGACAATCAGACGGCCCACCTGATGTTAAGCGGTAACCTCTGCCTATGAACAGTGCATTACCTCATAGGTCACGTCCACCTAGGACGCACCCTATGTGGCATTGCACTGCGCCCGCCACCCTAAGACATAAAGATGAAAAGTCTCATGTGCCTGTAATTTCACCGGCACCCTTACCCTTCAAACCGGAACACAGCAATACGAGCTCTACTGCTTTGCGGCAGAAATAGGTATGGTGGTAGTACTTCCCCGGACGAACTCTTTCACAAAAAAGCTCTACTACTACTCTAGATTCTAGCCGATGTACGTACCTAACTTACCTATAATATTCACATAATTGTTTAATGTTATTTATAATTTAATTGCATACAGTGCGAAAATGGATAAAAGTTAAATTGTTAATTAGGATAATGAGTCCCTAAACTATGTTTTTTTTAACATTGGTAGTTCTTTGTTTGACCGCAAATCTCACCTGTAGGTATGTGACGATGCGAGAAGAGCTAGATGTAACTTTTGCCTTAATTAATTAATTTTAATTGATGCTTATCATTAATCATTATGAATATTGCTATGCCACAAATAAACATTACTCATGTCAAGATTAACCCTTATCAATGTGTAAATAGATAAAATAATATAATTGACTCACCCACACGGGATCTGGATAATCACAAAGTTCCAGTATCTGAGTCTTTATGGTTTCTCTATCTTTGTCAAAGGATCTTTCTAGAAATACGAATTCCGAGAATTTCCACATCCAACCGATTGGGGGCAGATATTGGATCACTTTCTTAGCATATGCTTTACAGTTCTGAAAAAAAGGAGGTTTTTAGACGTGGTATCAGTTGGCTCCGTGGCGTGTCCGGCTAAGAAAAGGCCCCTACGCCTTCTCCCGCGGATGCCGATTAAAGGATTACAGCAGTGGCTGGGCGCATCCACCTGAGTACTCAACAGCAATACTGCGGTCACCATGTGTTATGCATATTTTATGGGAAGGCCTCATTCAGCAGAGGACGAATATACCTAGTGTATAAAAAGACATCAACATGTTTGAATATATTCAATAAAATACTAGTGTCCCCCCGCGGCTTCGATCGCATTTTATTTATTTATTTTATTTATTAAGGAAAAACAAACAACTATATTATATTTAAAGGTACAATCAGTATTAATACATAAATTTTATTATGTAAGACTTATTAATAATGTAGTCCACAACGTTCCATATTCATGTATTCATTCATATTCGTTCGTTATTTTACCAGGATAAAAAGTAGCCTGTCATAATCTACCTATGTACCAAATTTAATCGAAATCAGTTCAGCCGTTTCGTAAGAAACACAAAAACTTAGTAACTTCGTAACTTATTATGATATTAATGGGATGAATAATATGAATATCCTAAAACATACAAAGATAATGTCCAAGAAAATATTAAGACATAATCATCATTAATATATTTCCTACCAGGAAAAACTGAAAAACCATCCCAATCAACTGGCACAGCGACTCACTAGCCCTCATATAAAAAGCGACTGAAAAGAACAGATGTCTTACTACAAAATAACTGAATAGCAGATAGATAACTTATCATGGAACCCATCAGAACATGATACACAGAAATGGAGAAAAGGTTGCTGGACCACTTCTCTTACAAGCCCGACTATCCACACCAAACCTGCTCATAGTCTGAAGACTGATCGCAGATAAACACAGAAAAATAAATAAATAATAAGATACTAAGATATCACACATAGCGGAGTAGCCTAACCTAACCTAAGCCCAGCTGGGGTACATGACATAACACATTTAATGATTTGTACATTGCACTTACTCCTAAGACACCAATACCATCGCAGAACTGCCAACCCATGAGCCAGTCTATCTCATAACTGTGGTTCATGATTAGGTAGCCGTGTTCTTTGCCATATAACTTCTCATATTCATCCTTATTGACGTAAATTGAGAGCTTTGTCCCTGACCACCACTCTGACATAAACACCAGCTCTGAAAAAAGTATAAAAAATATAGAACATTTGTGCTGACCCCACATAATTAGGGATAATGATATCAAGATGATGATTTCAAACATATAAATTATTTACAAACAAAATGTGGTATTGGTATGAATGTGGTATTCATTTTGTAAAAATTATAAAACCCTCTACGCAATGAAACGGCTGATCCGATTTTGATCAAACATAGCTAAGAACACTCCCGACAAATTCACCTTTCAAACAAAAACTAAATCAGTTCATCTGTTCGGGAGCTACGATGCCACAGCCAGACACACACACGCACACGCACACACACACACACACACACACACACACACACACACACACACACACACACACACGTCAAACTTATAACACCCCATCGTTTTTGCGTCGGGGGTTAAAACAAGGGATACTAACAACCGCTTCTTGACATTGATGTTTCCATAGTTTAGTGAAAAATATACAGGTTTTATGGAAATAACTCAAACAACTAAACAATTTCGTATCTTTTATGAATGAAAGTGGTCTTTAATTGAATGTATTTTTCAATCAACAGAATTTGAGTTCTTGATAAAACTTCAACTGTCAAAAAGGAGTTGTTAACATGTCCCTCCAGCTTAGGTATTTGTAAAATATACACCCAGTAAAAGTTACTTACGACTGTAAAAGGAATAGGACAGATAGTAGTTTATTTTTCTGTACAAAGCTTTATCAAAAGGCTTAAGACCAACATACAAAATAGCTTGTATGCAGTTCAGGATCAATCCAGATGTAAAGTAAGATATAGCAAAACATAGATGCACTATGGTGGACTGCTTTAGTACATTTATATTGAACATATTGACGCTGTCCTTGTCCTGTAAGGAAAACAAATGTTTAGAATATATTTAACTAGCTGTGCCCTGCGGTATTACCCGCATAAGTCTCGATCCCATGGGAATATCAGGATATAAAATAGCCTATGTGTTATTCCAGGGGACCAGCTATTTCCATTCCAAATTTCATCCAAATCCGTCCAGCTGTTTCCGCATAAAGAAGTAACAACTCACTCACAAACATTTATAGTGTGATGATAGCCAAGTAGCTGAGACAATAAGGAATATTCAATGACAAATATATATCCTTAATGTTTTATTCAAATAACACAGTTAATATTGGCAGAAGTATGTGTTGCGATGCATACATAATTGAACAGGCTTGAGACAAAGTTGATTGTAAATTGTAATAGATGACTATATATTATCAAAATTATGTCTTTGGAAGCAAATAGCAGCTGTTAAAAACCGCTTTCGCTGTTACCGCGAAAATAAAAGTAATTTGAGAGTGAAAATCAAAAGAAGGCCATTTACAGTTCTGAGGACTCCTGGCCGAGCTGAAGTTGAAAAAAACAATAGTGCATCTAAGTGGCTAACTTCAACTCGGCCAAGATCCATCAGCACAACCTTGGGCAGAACCATAGAGAGAACCTAATAGGTATATACCGGGCAGAACTGTATCGATGACATCGGCGAATGGAGCAAGCCGCGGTAAATAAATATGGGTACTAGCGGCACATTAGGCATGTTACATTTGAACACATGTGCAATTGTAGATAAAATAACTAAGGGAGATTTAATAAATACAAGCCGTCTTTGAAAGGGAGTCTACTTGATCGGAAGTTTAAACTAGCCTTTTGAGGTTATAAAGATTAAATGAAAATATCTACATTTACATGAAAATAACATTTCGCCTAAATGTGTAATGTGATTACCAAAGGATAATATTACAGTACACTGTTTGTGAATATTACTAAAACAAACGGTAAATAAGTAAGGTAGGAAACGAAGTGTTGTAAGTTTAAGTCCCTCCTGTTTGACAATAGTCACAAAACACATATAAATAGATACTGAATAGTTCACATATCACATCTCTCTCACAAAGAAAATAATAAGGATATAAGACAGCACCTGTTCGATTGAAAGTTAGCCACAAAATACAAATAAAATAATACAGAAATAGTTTGTCGTCCAGTTATGTTCGTTCGGTAAAGCAGATTGAATGAATGATGATTGAACTCTTTCTATTTAGATAAAGTTCCCGTTCCTTCCTCCTCCGTCATCCACCCTCCCGCTGTCTCCTTCCGCCGACTAAGTCCATGCCCTAGAGACGGCCACAGACTAAGACATGAGTAAGACCATGGAGGTTGCCTTTAGTCGAGCCTTTAGTCCATCTTCTTAGAGTAAGACCAAGTAAGACACATGTAAGACAGTACGACCATTGAGGAAGTAATCACTACGTTTCAATTACGACTACGGAGTACGGACTACCACGTGGAGGAAATGATGCTGGCCTCACGGGATAAGGATAAACATTTGTGCTGAAGGATAAGGATAGGAAGATGACGAAAAAATATAAATTAATAGGGGTAATGAGGGGTTTTCACGGCCGTTTCACATCATGCTTTAAATAGATGGCACCAGCTCTGTACTTAACTATCAAAATTAAGTGAAATGTCAAAGTCAACAACGTAGTGATATATTTTCATTATTTTTTGTTAATAATAACACACAAAAGCACAGACAATGTATTTGTTAATTTTGGCAACCACATTTGAGTCAGCGTCATCTATCGAGCCAAATGGAACTACTTTTTTTTTAAATTCGAAAATGAAAAGCCGTCATTACATAGAAATAAATAACAAACAGTCAACATTTTCATTGCCATGTTAGAAAAATCCATAAAGGAAAGTAGAAAAAACCGACAACTCCGGTCCAGCGAGCCCACAGACAAAGAGTGTACTAAGTACGTAGTATGCACGTAGGAAAATCAAAATCCATCATGAAGTTAAAGGTTCCCTATAACTTCATGAAGTCCATTGTACGTATCGAGCACAGAAGTGTACTACTACATCCATGGTAGCGAGCCATGAGCTCTCGCTAGAGAGTATTAATGTTCTGTGGCTATGAGCCATCTATTCTCTTTCTTTTCTTCTATTTTTCGGTATATTTTAATATTTATAACATTGTAAAAAAAAAAATAGATTAGATTTTAGGTTATAATCTAGCTAGATTCAGTAATATTGTAGTTTTTGGCTAGATTCAAAAACCGAATTGCGAACAACTTGGGAGACAGCATCTATGCAGCTTATTTATAAATATATCACTTGACATTGGCTAAATTGTTTGGAGCACTCCTCAAAAGCCATTAAATAAAGGTACTTTGTGCATTATATGAAGAAGAAGAAAGTAAACAACAAGTTGCTATTGCTCTGCTTGCTACTGCAAGGAACGTACTACTTAACTCCTCGCTCGAAATAAATATTGACATGAAAATCTGTAGCTGCCTCAGATACTTCAAGACAGCGAAAAGGTCTAATATTCATCCTTTTGGTATCCGAGGGCTATCATACACACATGATACCCTTATTCTAGGGATTGAAACTTCATGTGACGATACTGGCGTTGCCATTGTTAACGGAGCAGGCAACCTTCTCGGAGAATCACTGTATTCCCAGAATATTATACACCTGCGATATGGTGGTGTGAATCCGGTAATAGCTCACGAATTACACCGTGAAAATATAGACAAGGCTGTACAAGAGACACTGAGAAATGCTCGTATAAATATAGAGAACATTGATGCAGTTGCTGTAACTACTAAACCGGGTTTATTAATCAGTCTTCAAGTTGGAGTGAAATATGCCAGGTTTATAGCAAATAGATACCACAAACCTATAATACCCATTCATCACATGGAAGCACATGCACTAGTAGCAAGAATGTACAGTGATATCCCATTCCCTTTCATAGTTTTGCTCATATCTGGAGGGCATTGTCTTCTATCAATAGTCAACGATGTAGATGACTTTCTGCTATTGGGTGAAAGTTTAGATAATGCACCGGGACAGATCTTAGATAAAGCTGCAAGAAGAATGAAGTTAAGAAACATACCTGAGTATTCCAAAATGGCTGGAGGAAGAGCTATCGAAGCAGCAGCTAAATATGTTAAGAATCCTGAACTCTTTAAGTTCACATCGCCATTGTTGAAAAACCGAGACTGTAATTTCAGTTTCAGTGGATTTAAAAACTCTTTAGAAAAGAAACTGTTCCAAAAAGAATCTGAACACAACATTATGGGAGACCGGGTTATCCCTGAAGTGAATGATCTGTGTGCAGGTCTTCAACTAGCTATCGCAGAACATTTAGCAGTTAGAACAGAAAGAGCTGTTTTATTTTGTGAGAAAAAGAACCTAACTTCTGGTGCTCATAAAAACATAGTAGTTTCCGGAGGAGTGGCTTGCAATGATTTCATCTTCAATTCAATAAAAGTTATTGGTGACAAAATGGGATACAATGTTATTCGCCCCCCTCCAAAGGTTTGCACAGATAATGGCATAATGATAGCATGGAATGGGATAGAAAAAGTAAGGAAAAAATGTGAATTATCATCAACAATTGCTCTATCAGATGTGGATCCAAAAGCACCTATGGGTAAAAATATAATAGCAGATGTTATTGATGCAAATATACCAGTGAAAGTAACAAGATTAAAAAAATTATACAACATCTACTGAATGTTTTTCTTTCCTAAAGTATTTAACACGAGCTTAGCTTTTAAAAATTATCTTAGAAAATTCCCAAAAATGGTGGGAATGACACAAAATAATTGGCAGCAACATGTGGTCGCCAAAAAGTATCTTGGGTAAACTATAGATACGAAATACCACCATGGAGAGTGGGGTGAGGGAGAAAAGGAGGAGGGAGGGGAAGAAAAGTAGAAGTTGAGACTTCAATATTACATAGTCTATTGGGTATTAGCGTGCAGGTGTCGGTTCTGGTTAGCTGTGGGCTCTACCGGCCACACTTGCCTTCGGCTCGATCATGTGGTGATCACTGGTAAAGTAGAAGTTGAGACTTCAATATTGCATAGGCTATTGGGTATTAGCGTGCAGGTGTCGGTTCTGGTTAGCTGTGGGCTCTACCGGCCACACTCGCCTTCGGCTTGATCATGTGGTGATCACTGGTTCTCTAGTCTTTTGAATTTTGAAGTATGAGACTCCGACATTACTTGAGGCATTATATATATGCATGTATAATAAATATAAATAAAGATATTGGCATGCAGTACCTATCAAATAAGAGACCAATAAATAAAAATGTAGCTCAGGCAGGTTTCCATATTTAACTTCAAAACTATCTTTCTCAAAAACTAAGAGTTTCCGCATTTCCCCACCTATAGGGCAAATGTCTTCCCCTCCCCTGTAATTTTAACTTTGTACCTCAGTTGTATTTATTCTGTGGCTCAGTGAAGGTTTCCATACCTAACTTCAAAAATTTCTTTGGTTTTTTTCTTGATAACTATGTTTCCTATTTTATTTACTTATAGGGGAGATTCCCCCCCTTCCGTTCCCTAACTATCTATCTAGGTACAGTGGTGTTTCATATCTATAGCCAGCCCAGAAAGCAACATTTGAGCAACTAGTTTATTAAGTACCTAGGTACTACTTGCTCAGTAGAAAAGTATTATTGCTTTACCTACTTGGTAAACTAAGCTCAAGGTAAACCATAGCAACTTGACCATTGAGCTATTAATTTATATTAATATTAGCTCAATGGGTCTGACCGACATGACTCTACCTCAGTGAGCTGTAATGAGGTAGGTATGGACCTACTAACAATAGTTCAATGCTCTTCCCCTACTTTTTATTTCTGAGTGTGGAGCCAGCAGCTTGTGACGAGGTCAATGGTGAGTGGCCTGTCTTCTGGATCCCATATGCAAAAGCGGTTTTGTTGCCAACAATAAACGTTTGAACTAGCTAATCTTGTAACACTTGCTGACCATAAGTTGCTTTACAACATATTTGCATCCTTTTAAGAGCTGACCATAATCTGAATATCATTGTGCACCAATTTACAATAAGGTACCTAACTAACACAGAACATCAAAATAAAAAATATGTCAATTACCCATGCTCGAGTCTCGATTCACTCTTCAGTACAGTGTGGTTCTGAAATACGGGCATGAATGTCCTATCTAAAGGTAAAAAAGTACATAGGTACCTAGCAAATCCAATAAAAATACAAAACTTACATATTTTACAGCTTTATTGGATTAAATTATGTACTTCTAGAATTCAATTAAATAGTTATTGATCATCATGCATGTTGACAAAGAGCTCCTTTACTTTGTGGCTTCATTCATGCAGCTTGATCTGAAAATATAAAATGCAATTAAAATAAAATGTATGTACTTAATTAATAGGTAGGTAATAAATGGTGTTGATTCTGTTTGCAGTATTATCACTTATCCATGCTTAAACTATTGTACCTAGACCCTTTTAAATCAGTCTATTAGAAATGAGCAACGGCTCACAATTAGACAAAACAGCACAGAATCAATAGAAATATTCTGTCTAATTCTAGGACAATACATAACAAGACGCTCACAATTTTTCATACAAATGTATATTTTTAACCAAATTAATTAGGTATCATAAAATTTAAATAAAATTAGAAGAAAATTATGAGAAAACAATATGTTAGTTGATGCAGATTTCTCACACTCAATGTTAGTTTCTTGTCAGATACAATAACGAGCACACTATCTATTGTATTATTGTAAAACGCAGTTTATCTATAAACTAAATTAGTTATTTCAAAAAAACAGCTCAAAAACATTGAAACACATTCTGTTTTAACTGAACCTAACTTACACCTCACATTACTCCGCATCTTCAGCTGGAATATTAATAAATAACATTTTAATTAAATAACTTTTGCAGGCCACAATTAATTCGTGAATTAAGTGCCCTAACACAATAGAATAGACTAGTTGAAAGCATTGAAGATTTGGTTAAATGGGACACAGGAAAAAATACTAAGAAAAAGAACGAAAATTCACAACTAAATAACATCAATTTTTTAAAGTTCCATTGGTGAGGGCATTTGAGGGGTGAAACCTCAGACATCTACTTTCTTTTTTCCTTATTATCCCGTTTCATCTCAACCAAAGATTTTTTATATCTTTTGTCATAGCAACTGTTATCTAATCTGTGATACAGGGTAGGAACCCGATAGGTTGGAAATATTGATTCTGATTCTAGGATAGACTATTACTTACTTGCAGGTTTGCCATTAACCCAAGGGGTGATTCTGACGTGAGATATGTCTCGTTTCAAAGCATCAGCACGGAATTCAGGCTTCAAGGACTTGCGGAGAATTTTAGCGGCTACGTTGGAGTAGTTTATGTAACTAGAAAATATAACCTATGTAAGGATATTGTAATCAATCGGCTTCGAACAAATATTTGAGATTGGTTACTTACTTTAGACCAACTTGTCTCCAGGCGCTCATTTTGCTATTTTTTTAATTTCCTGCGATGTGGAAAATATGCAGTCGCTAAAACCAACTTCAGTGGAAATTTCGCGGAGCGGAGAGGAAATTGTGGAATGAATGGAAATTGCAAAAAGAATGAATGTAGAATGATGTAACTTTTTGTTTACTGAATATGAGGCTTTTAGCTCATTTTGCACTTACGCCATTACTTTCCTCAATGAGTCAGCTGCACTATGACACTACCTATAGAGAAAATTTCTTGTCTGTCTCTATCTATGTCCCTGTCATGGACTTAGTATACATGGATGGTCCCTGTGTAGTTGTATTGTAGTCAACCAGAGTAGTCTGTGATTGTAGTTTTTGATCTGTGTGTCTGACAACTCTACGAATTTCTTGTAAATTGTTTGGAAATAAACTGTGTAGTGTAAAAATATAAATTAATCCCTCTCAACTATAATTTTGCTCAAAAATTTATAGTTGGTAGATGTCCCACAATAAATAAATGTCTAAAACATTCCCTGTCGCTGAATAGGTAATCATCTTGAAAATTACTTTCATTGGTGCCATCTGAGTTGGCATATATTTTCCAAAGAATTTAGTACAAAGATAATTTAATTACTTCTTCTAGTAGTCTTAGAAAGTTCCTAGTAATTTCCCAGAAAAAGTCTTGAAGAGGTGCTTAAACTTTAAAGAAATATTTAAATATGAATAGGCACTACAAAAGTTGCATGGCGATAAAGTGATGGGGTGTACTGAGAAAAAAGTATTTTTTCCTCAGTTTTTATGTACACTCTGACCCGATAAAGTTTTATTTTGAATAAAATGTACTGTGATACTTAAACAGCTGTTCTTCTGAATTCTTACCCTGTTTTCGCTGTTTGTTTTTAGACATCCAACATGGATCCTACAGACAGTCTGTTAAAACAAGAGACATTGAATAAGGTGGGTTTAGAGGAGCATAATCTGAAAAAGAAGCCAGCAGGAGTGAAGTTAGACATTGTCAATGAATGCCAGATGTTTCTCAAGGCTGAAGACGGAGGTGGAGATGCCCATTTAAATCTAAATGAAAACTTAGAAAGGGGTTTGCCTGGTAAATACATAATATTAATAGTTATGCATGCATATTATAGCGCCTAGCAAACATTTAATGAACTCTCATGCTTGAAGAATATCCTTGTAGGTAGAAAAGTTCTTGTATAACTGCAACTCCAATGTATGTTAATAACACAATCTTATATTTCATTACAACAGTAAATAGGAAGATACCTGTACTAGAAGGATAGGCTATTGAAATTGTTTGAGCTAGACAGAGATCCAATATGCGGTGGTTATGGCTGCAACCTGTCATATGATGGAATGCTATCTACTAAGCAAAAAGTGACTAGGTAGTACAGGTTATTGAGTTGCAATGACAAATTTTGCCAGTAATAAACATTCTATTATGGAGGCCTTTGTGCAGCAGTAGATGGTTCGGTTTCTACAGGCTGATGATGATGGTGATGAATTTGGACTTTCTTCTGACTGATCACATTAGCCTATGTATGTTTGAATGTAAATTTCATAAGGCTCATACCACATTTTTGAAATTTCCCTTTATTACTTCAAAATATTAAACTATAATTTGACCTCCAGATAATCCTCATCTTGTCACTTCAACACCGCACCAGAAGAAGGAAAGCCCATCTGATGACCAAATGGTTAACTCTAATCCGGAATGTGATATGGAAGGTATGTTATGCTGTCCACAGTCTAGAGTATCCCTGAACTAGTATGCTACCTATACCGAAAGTAGGGGACAGCCAACACACTATCAAAGAATGTTATTGAAGAAATGTTAATAAATAAATTATTACTACATTATCTAAGAATAATTATGCTAGTAATTAATTTATTCCTTGAGCAACTAACTTACATAAGCAGTTATTAGAGTGTGACATATTTTTGCTATCAATTAATATGTATGGACAAGTGTCCCTCATTTATGTAATTAGACAAATTTACTGTTGTTTTTTTCTTTTTTCTTTTTTGTCCCATAGTTTTGGGGTGTATTGTAATCCCTGTGCTAACTTTACCCTCACAAACCCCCGGCTCCTTGAAGTAATAGAGTAGGACTTTGGGTAGTTTGGGTTAATGGCATTGGGTTGTATCTGTTGTTGTTGATGGAGAGCAGAATGCAGTAGCTCCAGTAAACTTGGCTCTGGCTAGGGATAACATTCAGTGAGGCCATCGTTCAGTAAACTCAAACTGAAACATGACTTAAACAATTAATTTGATGAGTGAATTGAAAGAGAGAACAATGAAACTGACATAGTCGACAATCTACAAAAGTTCTGCAAAAAAAATAGTTCTAGAAAAGAAGCTTGAAGTGTTCATTCTCTTGTTTCAGTAGTTCCGGAGCTGCCAAGCGATGATGGCCTGCCAGATACTGTGACGGTACTAGACGGGCCCAACGGCGGCAAAGTGTATGTGGTGGGCACCGCACACTTCAGCTTGCAGTCACAGGAAGACGTGGCACGGGTATGAGACCAAGTTTTATTTATTTATTTAAATTATTATAGACAAGCAGCTTTCGCTGAGATGTCTACATCAAAACAGTGTGGAATTTCTTATTTTAAGTCACTTTTTTAAATTCTGCATTCACAGACGTGGCAGAAACAACATCATGTTTTTTTTTTATTTTTTTTTATACTACTTGGATGACGGAACAAACAAGAGGCCCACCTGATGTTAAGCGGTAACCTCTGCCTATGAACAGTGCATTACCTCATAGGTCACGTCCACTAAGGACGCACCCTATGTGGCATTGCACTGCGCCCGCCACCCTGAGACATAAAGATGAAAAGTCTCATGTGCCTGTAATTTCACCCTTCAAACCGGAACACAGCAATGCGAGCACTACTGCTTTGCGGCAGAAATAGGTATGGTGGTAGTACTTCCCCGGACGAACTCTTTCACAAAAAAGCTCTACTACTACTGCAACATAAACAAAGAAATGATGTGATGTTTACATGAAACTGCGGCTTTAAATGTACATTACTCCACTCTTTAATCTCTTATCTCATACAAGCAAGCCTGTGGCTCCACCTGCGTGGTCAACAGATGTTTAAATAAGTTTTATGTGAAAAATATTTTTTTCAATACAAGCTTTTATGAAATTAGTGATTGTTACTGGTGTGCTTATCAAAATGAGCCTGATCACAGCTGACTGGCTGTGATTAGGCCCATTTTGACTATTATCCCTCGAGGAGTTCCGTTGTCCACCTTCCATCTCCATCATCAGATCAGCTCGCTGTCACTATAATAATGCATTGTCATCGAAACATGACAGGTATGCCAAACATCCTCTACATGCAATGCATGCATATACCTAACTCGTGGACAACGGGGCCGGTTTCTCTTATAGAACTTGATATGTTTGGTCCTATTTTTAGTACTAAATTAGTGTAACTGTTTGTTGTCCTTAGTAATTAAAATAAAATAAATAAAATGCCCAGGTGGAATCTTGCAACTGAATTTTGAAAATTGAACATACATTGCAAGTTAAAGCTTGTAAAAACTAAAATCTTCATCTAAAATACTCTACATGACAGTGAAAATGATGCTGCACTATCCACACAGTGGGCTGCATCTTCAACACCCACAGAAAGAGTGTGACCCGGCCTGTACTCTGTTAAAGACTTAATTAGGGTTGAAACTGACGGCGCCTCCACCGACATCAATTGTATGTGAACATTCCCAGTAGATAAAATGAACACCTGTGTTATTGCAGGTGATACAAGAAGTGCAGCCCCACATTGTGATGGTGGAGCTTTGTGAGCAAAGGACCAACATTCTCTTGCTCGATGAAGAAGTAATACTGCGAGAAGCCAAGAACATCAACATTAAAAAGATAAGGTTGGCTATTTTTTGTTTTTAAATTCCACTGTTTGTACAACTAAAACATTTGCTTATCTAAAAGGACTCGTGCACCAAAAACCCAAGTCCACAAACACTGGGTTAATAAAAGTAGCAGTCCATGATCACCCGTGACTACGCGTCACTGCCATCTAGTCTCGCTTCACTTCACTACTTAATTTATGGTTCATTGTCTAGTTGGTACAATTCTACCAATGTCCGTATCATTTTAGTTGTATAAATCTTAGTGGAGATAGTGTTGATGATGTTGGTCGTGGGCACTTGGAACTGGCTACCAGACTCAGTGATCAGTGCCCCCTCAGTGAATTCTTTCAAAAATAGACTTGACAAACATTTAAAGTGCACTGATAAGGACTAAGATATACACGCATCAGCTCAGAGAGCTGCATGTGTACTATAAATAAATAAATGAATAAGAATTACCTACGTTTGGTTCTAGTGAAGCTAAGTAAAAATTTATTTTGAACAAAACCATACATTGTACCATTTACATACTGAGTTATAAATTTCCAGACTGCTTTAGTGAGGCATAGCTATGCTATGTCTAAATGACAAAAACAAAATAGCGACCGTCACGTAATTTAAAACATTTACGACATTTTTTACGCATACATATGTCGTTTGAAAGTTATTTTCTAATTAAAATGAGGTTTTATTGGTTTGGTTTTATTGTAATAAAGAGAGGAAACCAAAGTGAAAAGGAAAGAGAGACCATTACATAACAGTAAATTACGGTATACTCACTACTCAGAATTAGCAAGTTGAAGTGACAATGGGCAGGCCATATTGCTTGCAGAACCAACACCGTTGGGTATAAAGCGGCAACCAGGGACTGGATCACGTAGCCACTTCTCGTTGGACCGACGACATTTAAAAGGTTGCAGGATGTCGTTGGATGAAGGCGGCTCAAGACCGGTCGTCGTAGCTTTCTATGGGAGAGGCCTGAAGTGCACTTCTGCAGGTTGATGATGATAATGATGACGTTTCGCTATCGGATCGGAAAGTGTCGAAACGTTAATTTTACTCTTTGATGTGGTGTTACAGAGCAACGATAAAGCAGAACGGAATGATCAACGGGCTGATGTATATCCTACTACTGAACATGTCGGCGCACTTCACGCGCGAGCTGGGCATGGCGCCCGGCGGGGAGTTCAGGCGCGCTATGGCGGAGGTACGTTCTCTACAGGCTCACATAATGTGTATGGTGTACATCCTTCTGCTGAACATGTCGGCGCACTTCACGCGCGAGCTGGGCATGGCGCCCGGCGGGGAGTTCAGGCGCGCTATGGCGGAGGTACGTCCTCTACAGGCTCACATAATGTGTATGGTGTACATCATACTGCTGAACATGTCGGCGCACTTCACGCGCAAGCTGGTCATGGCACCCGGCGGGGAGTTCAGGCGCGCTATGGCGGAGGTACGTCCTCTACATGATCACATAATATGTATGGTGTACTGCAAAAAAGTAAGATGAACAGTAGGATTCTACATGTCGGATTATCTAAATCATCATCATCATCCATAAGACGTCCACTGCGGGACGAGGCCTCCCCCATAGAATGCAATGAGGGGATTTACCATGATCACCACGTTTGCCAGGCAGATAGGTCCCTTCGGCCGTCTACAGAACCAGAGTTTCAGAACTGGTTCCATACGAGGCTTAGGTGATTGCAGTGTTAATGTTGAGGTCTCAGTGGATGCTGCTGCCATACGCTGATGTAGTCGGTTTACGAAATCCACGAGAGGAGACGGAGGGGTCTATTCCCCTCCGTCTCCATGCCCCGTCCATGTCTCCATGGCTCGTCTGCCATGGCAGATTGGCAGAATATTTTAGACCAAAACGGACAACTTAGTGGGTCTCGCGCAATTTAGGATATAATTGAGGAATGTGATTGTACTAAGTTTTTATTTACATTTTACAAGCAGTTTCAAGAGACGAGCGGGTTCGATTCCCTGCGTGACAAATGTTTGCATAATCTGCTAATATTTGTTCATGGTCTGGGTGTTGTGGTACCATGGTACTCGTAGTTCCTGATACACACAACACAAGGGAATCCTAGTGTGTGATAAGGACTATGTATGTGACTGTTGGGTGTTATAAATATGAGTATACTTAATAATAAGTTTTTCTAACAGGCAAAGAAGTTACCCCACTGTCACATACACCTAGGGGACAGAGCGATAAACGTGACCCTCCAGAGGGCCATCGCATCTCTGTCCTGGGGACAAACTCTTCGCTTCGTGTGGCATTTGCTGACGTCAAACAAAAGCGTGAGGTACAGTACACTTCCATTGATTTAACCATCGACGTAAATAAAATGAATGGACGGGCCTTAGGGAACGATAGTTTTGAAGCTTCTAAACAGACCTAGCTAGTATACTTCGCTTTAGTCAGTCTTTGTCACGGCAACGAGTGACAGCTATGCTGAAAAATACCAAAATTAGATACCTTGGTGATACAATGCCTTCCTGTGCTTTTCTGCAAGTGCAAACAACACAAGAAATACAAATAAAGCTTCAGGCATCGCATTTCATTCGTAAGTAAAGGTTTTGTAATATAATTTTCATCAATTGATAAAAAACTTATAAATTGTCGTGTAGTAGGAAAACTACATAAGTAACACATTTTGCGAAATAGACTTTATTGCATGGTTATGATGGCCCATACATGTCGATGGACACGTCTTGCTCTAGAGGACGAGCGACAAGGAGGACTACGCCCCAGGACATTATCTCAATGTTCCCCACTCTGAATGAAAGTTAACAGACACAAGTTTATACTCGTAGATAGTTTTAATTTTAGTCGACATACCTTTTTCTTTTTGATACTTAGAATTATTGTGTTCCACAAATTGATTTCATTTTGTTGATTTTATAAGCAATAGTCGTATGATAAGTTTGTTATGTCACTTACTTTGAATTTAAAAGTCTGCTAAAATAATGTAGGTGTTTCAGTATTTTTCTAATATTCAGTCAGAAAAAAAATGATTATGAAGACGACCTCTGTGGCGCGGCGGGCGAACGTTCGCCTGCGACGCAGGAGGTTGCGGGTTCGATTCCCGCCTCGGATCAAATACTTGTGCGATCCGCAGATATTTGTTCAGGGTGTTCTGGGTATTTTCTATATATAATAAAAAATATCTATCTATGTTAATATTGTATTAAGTGTATCAGTTGTCTAGTACCCATAACACAAGCTCTGCTTAGCTTGGGGCTAGATAATGTTGTGTGAACTGTCCAGATATATTTATTTATTATTATAAGTTGGTTTTATTTTAAAATGTATTTTAATATTATTTTTAATCTATACCCATGGATAGGATTGTCATATTCAAATAAGTAAATAATAGATCATTTCATGATTTCACTATTATGGGAAAATTAAATAATGGCACTTATCATTAGCTTTTTGAACCTCAGTGGAGATCATTGACGAAGGAAAACTAAACAATTGACATGCAAAAATAAATAACTGCATCAATTATTCAAAACTTTGGCGAGGGAAAAATACATAGTCGTTTTTTTTTTCTCTTAATGAAAAGAACTAAAATGTATTATCATTAAATTCAAAAATAGATACAGTACCAATCTATAACTTATCAAAACACGGACTGCAAAATTAGTTACGATAAAAAAGTTATTGCCATTTTTGACGCAATAAAACAGTAAATCGCGTTTTTCTCGCGATTTTGGTTCTGTTGTTGTTATTACTTATTTAGTTTTCCAACTACAGCGACGAAATATTTGACAAGACTTCACGCATGACGGATGGTCCGGTACAGACTGCAAAAAAATCTGATGCCTAAGGGGTATCGTATTGATTTAGAAATTGTAATTTGCATTATTTACGTCAAAACATTGCTAAGCACGTCGCTTAAGGTAATTGCTTATAATATGTAATGGCATGTTAATTAACCTTATAGCTTTCCAAAAGAAATCTAAGGTAAACAAAAATGGATAGAAGTCATAAGACGAGCAAGAACAGACGACTTTTGGAAGTGGAATACATTTTCCCGTATTTGCTCTGATAATTTTCTACACAATGAATTTAATACGCCAAAAAACGGTTAGTAGTAGTAGAGCTTTTTTGTGAAAGAGTTCGTCCGGGGAAGTTCTACCACCATACCTGTTTCTGCCGCAAAGCAGTAGTGCTCGCATTGCTGTGTTCCGGTTTGAAGGGTAAGGGTGCCGATGAAATTACGGCCACATGGGACTTTTCATCTTTATGTTTCAGGGTGGCGGGCGCAGTGGAATGCCATATAGGGCGCGTCCTAGGTGGACGTGACCTGAGGTAATGCACTGTTCATAGGCAGAGGGTACCACTTAACATCAGGTGGGCCATCTTCTTGATCTGTCATTCCAAGTAGTATAAAAAAACTCATTGTGCAAAAGTCTTAAAACTGCACTCTGCAGTTTCTTAAATACTGGAATTTTTATACATTTATGTTTCCGTACGATTTTTATGATATTTTCTTAGTTTATTGAGTGATGAAAAATATATTTTTCACAAATTGATTGAGCTGAAGACCTTAGGTGGACTTGCTTTTCTATTGATTTATATTGTGTATGTTTGAGAGCTGAAAAATAGATACGTAACTACATAAAACAGATGGGAACCATGTATTTTTGTAAAAGCTTCATTCAATAATTACATTTTTTCGGCGATTTTTTGTACTATAAACCTACTGAAATAACTTTATAAAACACATTGCATCTGTTAAAGTATTAAGTATTAAAAAAAATACAGTTTTTAAGAAGTTCAATAATTTAATTTCACCTAGTTTATTTACAAGACCGCCAGGAGTGGCGCTATAGAGAAGAGGCCTTTACTCAGCAGTGGCTGGATAGATAGATAGATAGATAGATAGTTTATTTGTTGACCGTACCCTAAATCCGAATTGTCTTATTTTTCACGGACGTTTTGTATGGGTAAGGCCAGTCCATTTATTTTACTTTGGTCGAAGGATTTAACTATAAAATCTGAGATTATTTAGATGTTAATAAAGCTCTGGACTGAATTAACTCCAACATACTTCAAACAAATGTAAAATTAATATTAAAAGTGCAAACTATATTAACCCACTAATATCATAATTGTCAATGCAAGGATGTTTGAATGATTAATGTTTGTTACTCAATCACGCCGAAACGGCTGAACCGATTGCTATCAAATTTGATACACAATTTGATTATGATCTGGATGGAGTTATAGACTACTTTTTATCCTGATGAAACGCGAGCGAAGCCGCTGGCGGACATTAGTATTTTATAAAAATTTACGTGTCAAAGAAATTTTAAAAATCAAATCAAAATTTATTTAGGTACACAATTTGATTTTTAAAATTTCTTTGACACGTAAATTTTTATAAAATACTAATGTCCGCCCGCGGCTTCGCTCGCGTTTCATCAGGATAAAAAGTAGTCTATAACTCCATCCAGATCATAATCAAATTGAGCGAAGCCACGGGCGGACATTAGTATTTTATAAAAATTTACGTGTCAAAGAAATTTTAAAAATCAAATTGTGTACCTAAATAAATTTTGATTTGATTTGACTAACCGCACTGAAGTTAGCCGTTTCGCTGCGCAATACACTAAAGTTCCTAATAAACCGGTTGCGTAGCCAAACGGCTAACTTCAGGGCAGACAATTATATCGAATGTCTGGCGTGTGCGAATCTCGATATTGACAACACTGAATGCATAAGAAAAAGACTAGGGGTGCGTTCCGAGTCACGCTATAATCGATGTGATCGCTATTATTAGCGTTCCGAATCGCTGTGAGCGCGACTACGATATTGTGTGTGACGTCATGAATGACGTCATAAAACCGCCATATTGCGATTACACCGACCATGCCCCAAACCGATATTACTGTGAGCGCTACTGTCAAAGTGACAGACTACAGAGGTTATTGATAATATCGTTTATAAAGCGTTCCGAGTCACGTCAACGCTCAAACTGCCATAAGCGCGATTTCTGAATCGGAACGCAAAATAGCACTGTGATCGCTCACATCGATTTTATCGTGACTCGGAACGCACCCTAGGGATTTGACGCTTTTGCTGTTTTTGTTTTGATATAATTAACACAGATTCTTGGGAGGTATCACTGTTTAAATTGTTCCTAGTTGTTGTATATCTGTCGATTTTAAAATAGTTTATTTTAATAATTTTAGATAAACAAAAACCAGAAGATATAACTTTTGAAACTATCATGGTTATGTACATAATTTTCACTAGAAACGGGATATTTACCATGATTTTTGAGTTTTATATGTTCCCGATATTTCGGCACAGTTGCATGCGCCATGATCACGGGAGAACCAAAAGAAAAAAAAAAACCAGAAGATTTGTACCTGGTTCTGTATTCTGGTTAGATAACATGAGCTTTTCACTTTATTATTCTAAGTGATTCAGCAGAATGATTGTGATTTGATGGTCCCCTAATAATCATTGTAGTAATAAAGAGAGTTTATTTTAATTCAATTGATCTATGTTCTATTAAATTTGATTCGTCTTTACTGTGTTGACTTAAATTATTTAAAAATAAATATTCAATGTTTTTTTTTTTTTTTTTTTTATACTACTTGGATGACGGAACAAGCTAGAGGCCCACCTGATGTTAAGCGGTAACCTCTGCCTATGAACAGTGCATTACCTCAAAGGTCACGTCCACCTAGGGCGCACCCTATGTGGCATTGCACTGCGCCCGCCACCCTGAGACATAAAGATGAAAAGTCTCATGTGCCTGTAATTTCACCGGCACCCTTACCCTTCAAACCGGAACACAGCAATGCGAGCACTACTGCTTTGCGGCAGAAATAGGTATGGTGGTAATACTTCCCCGGACGAACTCTTTCACAAAAAAGCTCTACTACTACTAAAACGGATTTAAAAAACCGTGGTCATGCATCTGTTTCCCCGCGTCGACTGAGGCGCGCCGAACAGAATCAAAACGAGTCGATGCAGAAGGTCGCCTGACCAGCCAAGCGCGCGGTGAATTCGACTCTGCGCACCGCGGCTCGTCGCCAATGGACACATGTATAGGAGACGAACTATTGCGATTCGTTTCGACTCGGCTTGACAAGGGCTAGCGGACGCTAGCCTTGAGGTTGCCACTTATTATTATTATTATTATTTAGCCTTTATTTCCATAACTTAATACTTATTTTTTATACATAATTAAAACACACAAATTAGGTACACTAAAAGTCAGGCCCCATTTTGGGTATAGGCCTCCTCCAACTGTCTCCACTTGTCCCTTTGTTGAGCGCTTTCTATCCAGTCCTCGCCTGCCACTTTCCGGATCTCATCAGTCCATCTTTCTTTGGGTCTACCTCTAGATCTTATGCCGTGTGGGCCCGCCCAAGTGGTAACGCGTTTCGTCCATCTAATGTCCGCAGTGCGAGCTATGTGCCCCGCCCATTTCCACTTGCCACTTACTACTCTATAAACTCGACGATCGCTCGAGCGCGGCGCGGCAAATATTGTTTCTGTTTCCCCTCAAGCAAAACGGGGCGCGTAAAGAGCGAGAGAGCGCATCTAGCTAGACAATAATACACAAGAATAAGCAAGACAACAAATGAGTCCCTAAAACTAATATTTCACCGTATTTTGATAGTTTCTCGTACTTTTGGATTTATTTCGAGTCTACGATAGTTCTTTTAATTATTTTTGGTTATTTTTGAAGTTGACTATATTACCGAGGCTTGTCATGTGCCAGTTTTTTGATTTAAAGTGTTTATCATATAAATAGAATGAGGTGAAATAGACTCGTTTTAGGTGGTGAAAATACTGAAAATTAACTTCACTCTAATTTGATATCGATTACGTTTTTCGAAATAGTAAAACATGACAAGCCTAGATACCAGATATACTATCTGATTATAGTTACCAAGTATGGGAATGTAGTACTACATGCCCCTCTTAAGACAGATTCATTCATCATCATAAGATGCGACATAGTTACTTCAAAAACAAACAAATTAAATTCCTTCAATCGTTAGCGCCACTCATGGACTTAGTATACAAACAGGACTGAGCGCTCTAAAAAATTATAATACCGAAACAAGACCTTATTCCATTTGGTTAAGACTCAATTTAGATTACCGTTATAGATAGAGGAAAAACGAGCCAAGAGGTAGGTAGAATAGAGTTAGTTTGTTCCTTTCTAACACGAAATGATAGCTTTATGATAACAAGGGTGACCATGTATATGTAAATACTAAGAGGTCATCGATACTACAAATCTAAAAGTTGGCCCTCGCGGGACGCCCGGCAGACGAGAAACATCACGGCATGGCTGCGTCACGCCGTATGCCGACACTGAACACTCGGGAAGTACTCAGTAATAAGGTTCGATAACCCTTTTTGTGATATTAGAAAAAAAAACGTGTTTCCTACAAACGCAAGCCCAGTCCCGAGTCATCTACTATGGGAGGTCAACATTTTATTTTATGAAATTAACAAAAAGTGTTTTTGATTCGTGATACTGATCACTTACCAAGCCTCCAGTATGAATCTGGCTGCATAAATAATTGTGATAAATAATTTGATTTAAATAATGTTTGTTCCACTCCACGTTCATAAGTGTCTATGGAAAAAGTCTCCTGGACATGACTTTATTTTATGGTCACCGTATTAGAAGTAGACACACTAACTCTGTAGTTCATATCTTGCTCGGCTCGTTTTTCTGCTGCGAGCGCTCAGTCCTATTTGTATACGAAGTCCATGGCTCCACTACAATGTCATCGGTCCATCGAGTCCGTCCTACACTTGCGTCGTCCGTTTTGTGGTCGTCGCTGGAGAACCATTTTACCCCAGCTGTTTTCGGCCCTACGAGCTAGAAGTACTGACATACAGCAGTTTGTAAAAGTTCTGTTTTGAATTGCAGTGTGGAAGAAGTAGAGAAGTGCAAACAGAAGCACATGCTCGACGACATGTTGGAAGAGATGGCGGAGGAGTTCCCCACGCTGAAGCGCGTGTTTGTGGCTGAGAGGGACATGTACCTGTGCCATTCGCTGCAAGTCGCCGCGAACGCCGTCACCAACCGCCGTAAGTACTACAATTTTAGTCATAAACAGTATAAGAGTCAGGTAGATGGCGGAGGAGTTCAGGACCTCGCGCCTCCCAGAATGCAACGCCTTAAACTGCATTCAACCGCGTTGATAAGCTGTGCTCTAACATAAACTGTGCGCGACCCATCCATTGACTCCCAACTGCGGGGGCGGTTGCGGGGTCGCAAATTGCTCCGAGTAGTATACAGTTTTTAACCCCCGACGCACAAACGACGGGGTGTTATAAGTTTGACGTGTCTCTCTCTCTCTCTCTCTCTCTCTGTGTGTGTGTGTGTGTTTGTATCTGTCCGTGGCATCGTAGCTCCCGAACGGACGAAACGATTTCTTTTTTTTTGTTTGAAATGTGAATTTGTCGGGAGTGTTCTTAGCTATGTTTGATCAAAATCAGTTCAGCCGTTTCATTGCGTTGAAGGTTATTAATTTTTACAAAATTAATTACTTGTTTTATACGAAGGTTCGCCTGCGACGCAGGAGGCTGCGGGTTCGATTCCCGCCTTGGAACAAATATTTGTACATTCTGCAGATATTTGTTCATGTTTTTCTGGGTATTTTCTATGTATAATAAAAACGTAATTTCATGTATTAAGTATATGAGGTCTATCACAGTACCGATTGAATAAAACTGTCTGTATACAGCCTTACATCCCTAATAAATTCAACTGTTTGGTTACAGATCCTGAGCCTTGCCGGATAGTAGGCGTGGTGGGGATAGGTCACGTGGGCGGCATCGTCGAAAACTGGGGCAAGGTTCAGCCCGAAGATATACCGCCGCTGCTCCAGTGAGTACATAATTTTTTTATTAGAAGCCCAACTCTATTCTTTTCTTAGAAGTCTGTAGAATGATGATTTAGGCTCCCTCTCAACGCACGCGGTAACCCGCGCACTATCTCGCTCGCGCTGGCGGGCGTCGTACACAAAAATGAAGTTTTTTATTTGTTACGGCAACAAACGCTTTCTTTATAACCATTTGAATTATCATTTAAAATTTCAAGATCATAATTAAAGTATTTATTGAATACTTGATAAGAATGTGATATTAATGTGTAATTTGGAGGCAACTTTGTAGTATTACCATTCAGTGCGGCAATGTAGCCAGCATCTTAGGGACGCTAAGTAGTGCGGTAGTGATTTGGATCAGTTGCTCTACCTTTAGATAGTTTGCAACGGTCTTCTGCCCCCCTATTGCCTATCTTGAAAGTCGCTCAGTGACCAACATTTGACAAGTAAAATTACCATCTTTTTTTGAAAATTTTGGTCATTCTACTTGCCATGCGTTAGTTACCGAGTGGCTTTCATTTAGAGAATAGGGGGCAGGTAGCTCAACTTATTCATTTGTTTTTTAACCCCCGACGAAAAACGAAGGGGTGTTATAAGTTTGACGTGTCTGTGTGTGTGTGTGTGTGTGTGTGTGTGTGTGGTGTGTCCCAACGTAGCTCCCGAACGGCTGGACCGATTTCGTTTTTTATTTTTTTGTTTGAAAGGTGCATTTGTCGGGAGTGTTCTTAGCTTTGTTTGATCAAAATCGGTTCAGCCGTACAGCGTTGGGGGTTTTTTAATTTTTATAAAATTAATTACTTGTTTTAATGCTGTACATAGCTACTTGTTTTATTGTTTCTGTAATAAAGAATATTAAGCTACTACGTCAATGACGGTATGCTAACCAGTAGGCATTTATCGCGGGTCCTTGAGCGAGTACCGCAGTTCTGGTTGGTGGCGAAGCACTAGTATAAAATGTTGTGTTTATATGTTATACAGGATCCCCTCTCCGTCGCGCTCTACGCGCGTGCTGCGCGTGACGGTGCGCGTGGCGTGCGCGGCCGCGATACTCTACGGCGCGTACAAGCTCGTCCCGCGGCGCTGGCTGTCCTGAGAGAGCGGTTTGTACCTATTAGAGTCTGCGCGAGATACCGGCTTGATGATAGATGTTAAGCTGTAACCTCTGCCTATAACAACGCATTACCTCACGGGTCATGTCTACCTAGGACGCGCCTGACGTGGCATTGCACTGCGCCCGTCACCCTGAGACATAAAGATGAAAAGTCTCATATGCCTGTAATTTCACCGGCACCCTTCAGTAAAGTAAAAGTTAACTTTTACTTTAGTGAAGGGTGCCGGTTATTACAGGCATATTTACTTTAGTAAAGTATTATTTATTGCGTGAAATACATGTGTACAAAGGTGGTTTAGGTATAAGCATGATTCAATGTATTTCTACTGTTACGTGTACAATGTCTGATTTACAATGTCATTCATGATGTTTTATATAAAGAAAGTAAGATAACATTGGAATGAATGAATGAAAATACTTTATTGCACACATTTTTAGGGTTCCGTAGTCAAAGACAAGGAACCCTTATGGATTCGTCATGTCTGTCTGTCTGTCTGTCCGTGTTTGTCACAGCCTTTTTTTCCGAAACTATAAGAGCTATACTGTTGACACTTGGTAGGTAAATGTATTCTGTGAACCGCATTAAGATTTTTACACAAAAATTGAAAAAAACAATTATTTTTGGTGTTACCCATATTCTTTTATCTGTGCCCATACTTAGAACTGAAACTCAAAAAATATTTTTTCATCAAACCTATACGTTTAGGGTATCTATGGATAGGGCTTCAAAAATGATGTTGAGGTTTCTAATATCATTTTTTTCTAAACTGAATAGTTTGCGCGAGAGACACTTCCAAAGTGGTAAAAAGTGTGTGTCCCCCCATAACTTCCAAAAAAAGATAATTATAAAACTAAAAAAAAAATATGATGTACACTAAAAAAAAAACCAAAACCAAAACCAACCAACCAACTTCCAACCAAAATTGGTTTGAACGAGATCTAGTAAGTAGTTTTTTTTAATACGTCATAAATCGTAATCCATCCAAGAACTTTATATTATGTTACTTGCTGCTACGGAACCCTTCATGGGAGAGTCCGACTCGCACTAGGCCGCTTTTTTTTATTTTTGGATTGGAATAAAATACAAGGATTTAGATGAGATTATCATTAAACATTTCGTAAAATATGAAAACAATCCGGAAACAGCAATATTCGCATCGCTGCTTTGCGGCAGAAATATTTAGGTATGGTGGTGGTACTTCACCGGATAAACACTTTCACAAAAAAGTTCTACTGCTTACAAAAACAGTTTCCGATCGCTGCCCATCCGAGTCGGACGACTCATTCAGTGTAAATCTCTCTGCTTACAGGTTCTCGGTGTGAAACTCGCAAACTTGCTCAAAAGGTTTGTCATCGCAACAACTCCGCGCACATATTGGATTTATTGTAAATGTAACATGTTCTCATCTTAAATAATAGCGTAAAACGAATTGAATGTGATTTTATAAATTATAAAGGACAGTCCTCACACGGACGGGACCGGGGAATATGTACAGGGAACACCTAATTTGTATGATGATAGAGCTCTATTCAAAGTCAAACTCAAAAGTATTTTATTAATTGAAATTTCAAGGATCATTTTGAATCGTCTTCTAAAATAAATTTACTCCTGTTCCAACGCGTCCAAACCTAGCAACATCATCAAATAAAGCGGAGCTTTATTTGATGATCCTTACTACTAGGTGGGGAGCGCCTGTGTTGTGCCTCGAGAACAAGTGGAAGCTGATTCAAGGAAAACCAACTTAAAAGCCTTAGGTAGGCAGGGTTAGGTGCTAGAGAGAATCAGCAAAAGTTCATAAGACAGCACACGCTACGCTTGATACACTCATAATACTATTTTCGTCAATGTCCCGTCAGGGCCGTCGCCGTGATACTTAGGCTGGATTTGGTGGTCGACGATAAACGGGTACCTACAGCGCTGATCGTACGCGTCAGCGTCGCTCTAAACGCACGTTGATATCGCAATAGCACGTCACTCGACCGACGAGCTCGACCGAGAGGTCTCCTCGTCAGCGCAACGTAGCTACGCGCGCAGCGATTCATAAGCGCTGCTCTGGAGTCTATAAAAAAAAGTATAAAAAGTTTATTCAGGTGTTACAATCTTAATAGCAATACAATCTTTAAAAATTTTTGGTAATGTTGCAGTGTTAGTATAAACAAAAACAAAAATCACAAAATAATTTGTAAGTGCGCTAGCTCCCACCCTAGGAAAACCTGTGTCGTGACTACAAGCCTAGCGCTTAACTGAGTCAGGCCCTGAGGTATGGGAGCGGTGCGGGCGGGGTGTTTTCGTCTCTCAAATTATCAGACATGTGACAATGGTTGAAAACACCCCTCCCGTACCGCTCCCATACCTCAAGGACTGACTCAGTTAAGCGCTAGACCTGTAGCTAGCCTCTTTCGAACACGAGTCCATAAATAGTGCAAAGTATAGTAATGTTACGCTTGAATAGAATACAGTATATTTCTAAAGTAATAGAATTTAAGATTCAAAGAGTCGCTTGTATCTTTTCATTGATATTGCTACGCTCGCCCGCTGGCGTCGGTCGAGCGCTGAATAGGGCCTTATGAAGGCCGATATAATGCTCTATCGTCATACTAGTTAGGTTCTAATTCTCATTACGAACATTTCCCGGCCCGGTCTCGTCCCTTATGGGTGTGGACAGTCCTTTAGTTGTTAAGTTCTCGTAGAATGTAAAATTAGGGCAGATATTTTTATATTTCGTATAGCCTGGTTCACTATATTCGACTACACAGGCTGTCTAATAATATGTAGGCTATCTCGAAAGGAATTTATTCTGCAACAACTTTTGTTCTACGACTTTGAAAGAAGGATGGCGACGTCTCATATATTTTGTGACCCAACTTTTTGACAATAAAGTTACTATCAGAAGATCCATCTTTGTAGTAATTCTTTAATGAAATAGAACATTACTGCTGAGGCCAGCATGTCAGGCGATGATGGTAGGATGTGAGCAGCCGGGGCCTACATACGTGGTAAAATCATTGCCTAGTTGAGGCCAATGCTTGTATAGAATTTGTTTTGTACTGCCTGAATTAATTACTTGCGAGCACGAATTTATAGGATAATAAAATATCTAATATGGTTTTGTGATGCGTATGATGCTCTTATTCAAACATTTGTTGTTTTATTTGTTAAATCACCAATGTTAATTAGGTTATTATTTATTATAATGTATACTTATAAAGATACAACTACAGACTATATGAGTTTCTGCGTATTGAACGCATAAAACAGATTGTCGGTAACCGAAGTGCTGCGACCGAATAGAGCCAACCGAAACATCTTTTATGCTAAATTGGTCATTGTCAACGGGCTACGATCGAATACGGCCAACCGAAACATCTTTTATACTTATTGGTCATCTCAAATGAGTTGCGATCGAATACGGCCAACCGTTACATCTTTTATACTTATCGGTCATCTCAAATGAGTTGCGATCGAATACGGCCAACCGTTACATCTTTTATACTAGATCGGTCATCTCAAATGAGTTGCGATCGAATACGGCCAACCGTTACATCTTTTATACTAGATCGGTCATCTCAAATGAGTTGCGATCGAATACGGCCAACCGTTATATCTTTTATACTAGATCGGTCATCTCAAACGGGCTGCGATCGAATACGGCCAACCGTTACATCTTTTATACTAGATCAGTCATCTCAAACGGGCTGCGATCGAATTCGGCCAACCGTTACATCTTTTATACTAGATCAGTCATCTCAAACGGGCTGCGATCGAATTCGGCCAACCGTTACATCTTTTATACTAGATCAGTCATCTCAAACGGGCTGCGATCGAATTCGGCCAACCGTTACATCTTTTATACTAGATCGGTCATCTCAAACGGGCTGCGATCGAATTCGGCCAACCGTTACATCTTTTATACTAGATCGGTCATCTCAAACGGGCTGCGATCGAATTCGGCCAAATAAACATCTTTTATACTACAGGTCTAGCGCTTAACTGAGTCTGTCCCTGAGGTATGCGAGCGGTACGGGAGGGGTATTTTGTTCACATTATGTCACATGTAATCTGATAATTTGACAGACGAAAACACCGTACCGCTCCCATACCTCAGGGACTGACTCAGTTAAGCGCTAGACCTGTAGCTAGCCTCTTTCGAACACGAGTCCATAAATAGCGCAAAGTATAGTAATGTTACGCTTGAATAGAATACAGTATGTTTGTAAAGTAATAAAATTTAAGATGCAAAAGAGTCGTTTGTATCTTTTCATTGATATTGCTACGCTCGACAGATGGTGATCGTAGGCGTCGGTCGAGCGCTGAATAGGGGCCTTACGAAGTAGATTATATGATGTAGATCGGTCATCGCTAACGGGCTCCGATCGAATACCGCTAACCGAAAAACGGTTTACATTAGTCGGTTACCGAAAACGGCTGCAGTCGAATACGGCCAAACTGATCTAATGTAAACGCGCCACACGATGGTTTACTCAGGTTAATTTCCGTCGAAATAGTTTAAAGCTGTTATTAATAGTGTGTTTTGTTTTCTTTCTCATTTATTGTACGATATTATGACAAGAATTAATAATTTATGTTTAAGTTTCATCTTTTCTGTGTATGAGGTTTTATTTAATTAGACTTGGACTAGCTTGTATCTTTGAATGCTATATTATTTAGCCCTAGAGTTAATTTCGTACTATCTGAACATGTTGTCACAGAATAGTATGCTACCCAGAAATGGAGGTCATCTACATTTCTGTTCTGCGACTTTACTATAAACAAAAATATTGGTAAATATCTGCTATTTTAGGAAATATCTTGAATTTCTACTTCTTATAATTCTTATAATTCTTTATTGTACACAGAAAAACTCATTACAAATAAAATAAAAACAAAAGAGCTTAACCCTAGAGAGTTTTCTGACAGCCTTTGAGGCAAGAGAGAGGTGATAAATATGGCAGGAATAATGTACAAATACAGGAAAAAACAGAAAAAAATAAAACAACCTATAAAGATACATATAATAATAACAAGCTTACTTCTTGTGTGTGTCATACTAATCTTTAGTTATGTACAAAGTCGAACACCGGTATTCTTAGGTCTTTACTCCAAATTTCCTTGACTCGACTCAACCTCTCTCGAGGATATTTTGTATTCGTAATATTTGTTGATATAAGATTC
This sequence comes from Operophtera brumata, assembly GCA_932527175.1. Taxonomy (NCBI): domain Eukaryota; kingdom Metazoa; phylum Arthropoda; class Insecta; order Lepidoptera; family Geometridae; genus Operophtera; species Operophtera brumata. Next base: position 5,721,051 of record OW052237.1, on the reverse strand, counting down.
ATCCTGGCTGCTAGCTTACTATGGAATGTGTTATTTACTGGAAAAAAGTGTTAGCGGAGGCAGTCACGGGAAGCAATGGCAGCGATGAGCTCACCACTTGTCATGTCTATATTCCCACGATGGTGCAACCTGCGGTGAAAAGAGGCCTTTTGAGGCTCTGCCTACCCATTCGGGGAAAAAGGCGTGATTCTTTTTATGTATTTGAATGTAAATTTTCGAAAATGGAATACGTGTTAGTTTGAGTCATGGACTTTGGGTTGAGTCGAGTCAAGGAAAGTGAGAAGAAGAACACCGGTGTCAGAAACATGGTCAGAAACAATTGTTCCAGTTTTTTTTTCAAATGTCTTTAGGTAACAATGTTGTACTTCAACTTTTTTCAGTTTTGTTCTTTTTCGTAGGCAGATTCATTCCTTTCGGCTTTCGGGATAGTATACGTGTTCTGTGACACCATATATTACTTTATTTCAATATACTCTATGCTTGCTTATTATAAATAAAAACATGGTTTTTATTCTTGATTGCGATATTACGACAACGTTATGTGTTTAGTTATTTTATTTTATATGTATGCCAGTGTATTTTTACTAGAATTAGGGACAGATATTTTAATAAAACAGTTATTTTTCCATCCACTAATACATAAGTCAAACTTATTAATGTTGTGGGTCGTTTTCGAGGTTAAAACACACGTGTAGAGCCACTCGAGTCTGCAAAGAACATTGCCAGTCTTTGTAAGGAATTTGGTCCAAATGCAGGCCAGAATGAAAATGCTTTCGGCGACCTATAAACTCTGGTACCAGAGTTTTCCATTAGCTCATACGAATTTATTTACTTTTAGCTGATGTTTAATCAAATTTGAGTAGAATCCAAGACCATAGTAGGCTTAAACACCTCAAACAGTAACAAATAATTAATTAAATGAAATGAAGAATTACAAATATCATCCATATAATTCATAAAAATAAGGAGGTATTTTTATAGTAAACCCTACAATAGATTTTTAAAATATTTGGGGTGATGATATAAAATAATACAAGGTATCCGTTGCAGGTACTTTCGTTTCTGGGCAGCATTTGAAACGAACCCTGGTAACTACAATGTGCGTGTGGTGTACCTAAACTACACGGATTTTTAGTATGGAAAAACCAAAAAGCGCTTTGAGAAGCTCAAATTCAAAAATTCTGTATAGTGTACACCACACGCCCGTGTAGTTGCTTGTTACATTTCTAGACAAGGCCCTCTGGCTTTTGATGAAACTTGCCTCGTCGTGTGTACGGACTGTGCTGTTGAAAAGACTTACTTATATTAGTGTAGTTTAGTAATGATTGTAGAGAACATGTATTGCTGACTGTTAACAGTTAACAATTTAATATAAGTACATAATGCTTTTGATTCTGTGTAGCACTGTTTAAACCTAGGCGGCAACGGGTGACAGAGAAGCGGTGAGCATTGCGTTTTGAACTTTATCTTCATTTTAAAAATACAGTATCGCTCGTTGGTCGCGCGCGCGGCTGTGCCTTGAGCAAACCCACATCATATACTTGTCCGACCAACCTTGTGGTGATACGCGGAAGCAAATTGCGGTAGCTCTTGCCGCCGATACATAAGAGACTTAAAATCCGGGTTCTCATGTGCACCAAACAAAGCATCCAAACCATTTTTTTGTGTCTTTATCTGTCTTGTGGCCACGCGCGGTTGGAACAAATTTAGACTTTTATGAATGTAGTTAATGTTTAAAATGCTGTTGGCTTCTTCGCTGCCGGTCGCTGCCATATCGGTGTGAATTGAACCTTACTAAACCACGCTAAAGTTCTCGCGGTTCCTTTTATTTCAGGCTATTAGAAAGAGCTCGTAATAGTTTTAGCGCGGTTAACCTTAGATACCTAACGCTAACAGAATCGTGCAATTAAATGTCGGGTTTATAAACGTTAATGTACAGGTAGGTGCATTTTTGTTATTTTAGGGTAGTATTCTATAATAACGTAGTGCAAAGGGCTCATCTCGGTACATACATATGTACGCTATGAGGAGCTCATTAGCACTGTCTTGTTCTGGAATACGGCCCTCATTATGAATAGTAACTGTATATTGGAATAACTTAGATTCTCTAAAATAAAACCACGTTAAAATTATAAGCATTTTTTTTGCAGTATTTTATGTTTTTTTAAATATAATTGCGGTAATTGACTGAGCGAAGCGTTAACACGAGGGGCGTCTTTCGTATGTTTGTATGTATGTTTGATGGGAGTTCAACCGACCATAACTTTCGAACCGTTGATCCAATCATCATGAAATATAGTAGGTAAGTTGGTTATACCAATACATTTGCAAGTTCATATAAGTGGAACTCATGGCCGGCGTCAGACTTTCCGGGTCAGTACTATAGTTTAGGATGTTTTAAGACTAGAGTGAATAGGTTATTTCTAGGTAAGCGTGCTCCATGTTAGTGTAGCGCCACATCTGCGGAGCGTACGGCGCCGATTTCAATACGGTCGCAGTGTTGCAAAATACATTGACTGCGTTTTGGCTGAAATAATCGCTAGAAGGGAGGTTCGGCGCTACGCTGAAAGCGACGTAATTTCGGCTGATGTGTCATAGATAGGGAACTTGAAAAACACACAGAGCGTATTGAACCGAACGTTCGGCGCCGAACGTTCCGCAGATGTGGCGCTACACTTAGACCGCATCTACACCTTCAGGTGAGATGCGGTCAAAAGCTTGACTAAAATCTATATTAAAAGAAAAAGTTCGTATATCGTTGACACATGCGAGGACTCAGTTCGGAGCGAACCGTTACTTTTAGCGCGGTTTAACTTTAGAGAGTGCTCAGCAGAATCAACCCGGTAGTTATCTATATGACATAATTAAGTGTTGATGTTGAACATGTTACCGGCACAAGAAGGGTCTGAATTCTAAAATAGTGCGAGTATCGCACGGAATGTGAAACAGGTAATTTCTGAATTAAATAAATTATCATACGAATTCGGCTTTTATTTTTTGTAAAGTTACTGCTCGTGTACAGGGATAAAATTTAAATAAATCGGGGTAAAGCCTAAAGGCTCTCGTACTTTTTTTTACAACTAGGTATGACGGATCAGGCAGATGGCCCATCTGATGTTAAGCGGTACCCTCTGCCTATGAACAGTGCATTATTATCACATAGGTCATATCATATTTCTAATGCACACTAAAAGTTCCATCGCTCTGTGCTTCGGAGGGCACGTTAAGCTGTCGGTCCCGGCTGTTATTGATTAATAGCAGTCGATAAGCTATGTCAGAGGCCCTCGGGCGGCTTGACAAACTCCGACACCAGAGGCCAGCACTACCTCATACGAAACGAAACGAAACTAAAAGTTGGCCGAATCGAGACTGAATTTATATTAGGATAAATATATTAGGATGTATGGATATAGCGTTATATATCATTATAACACTATATCCATATATCCTAATATCATTAGAAAGACGGAAGGAGACGCGTCTATTAGGTATGCTATAAATCTAGCCGGAATTCTCGGAACAAGTTTTGGTCACATTTCGACATAATCACATTTCGGCGTTGTATTTGTATGTAATCACATTTCCTAATTTGTGCCCGATTCGGAGGCCGATCAAATGTTTGGAAATTAACGTCCGATAAAGATAGATCGGTTTGTGTGAAAACGCTCTAACACCACGAGCGGGTAGCCTGAAATATATGGGACGTGTGCGCAAGCAGCGACTGATGGCAGTCGCGCGCGACCTATGCCGAGTCACGTCTGCGACCATACAACTTAGTGTGCGCGCGTTGGTGTATTTACATTGACCTTACCGAATTCACTACTTTCGAGCGTCTGCCTAATACAAAACAAAACCCGCCCAAAACCGCCAAACACAAACTCAATCTGCAGGTCTAGCGCTTAACTGAGTCAGTCCCTGAGGTAAGGGAGCGGTACGGGAGGGGTGTTTTCTTTACGTCAAAATGAAGCGTGGCTTCATGTCATCTGATAATTTGAGAGACGAAAACACCCCTCACGTACCGCTCCCATACCTCAGGGACTGACTCAGTTAAGCGCTAGATCTGTAGTAGGTAGGTACCTCTGGTGATTGAATTTGAGACGGCTCAGCCAAAACTTCAATACGAGTATTAGGCGCAAAACGTCCACTGAAACCTCTCACAAGTAAATATAAAAAGTTGTTACATAGATTTTAATATAACTGTCATTACTGACAGAAATCCTTGTCTCAAAGACAGGTATTAAATTATCATGGCTCAAAAATGAACCCGCCGTGCTTCAACTAGGTTTTATCCAAATCAAACAACTAACAATGTTTTGTCTTCAAAATTGTTCAAAGAAATATGATATACCCCTCGAGCATAATCGCCGGACAGCTGTTGGGCAATAGTCTTAAAACTTTTGTGATTTATAGGTTCACGAGAAGACTTGATTTCTGTAAGTATCCTATCATCTACTTACCTACTGCCGCTTGCTACGCGAGGCCAGCAAGCCACGCAAGTATGCTGATGCAGGTCAGCAGCTGATTCAATACCTATTGGCTAATTAAATGCCTCGGCCTGTTGCTTACAGGCTTAGGTGTTCAAATGTTCTCGGCTCGTATCAGGCCGGCGGCAGCGTGCTGATTCAACACCTGGGCAATAAAATGCTTCGGCCTACACTACAGCTGTATGCTTAATCAAATTTACTCTGCCTGTATCAGGCCATCAGCGTGCTGATTCTACACCTAGTGACCAATGATATGCCTTGGCCTATACTGCTATATGCTTACTCAATATATCAGGCCATCAGTGCGCTGGTTCAAAATCTACTGACCAATAAAATGCTATGGCGTACTGCTTTATTTATTGTGGACGTTTATTTTATTACAAGCTTTTATTTTACTTGCTTCCCTGTCTTTCTGTCTGTGGGGGACACATCTGAAACTTTTCATTCTGACCGCTTCCCGATATCCGATTGAGCTGAAATTTGGCATTCCTGTCGAGTTCAAATGACAATAAGTACCTACAATATAATGGCGACAGCGAGCTGATCTGATGATGGAGACTGACGGTGTACAACGTAACTCCGCGATGATTAATACTAGCCTAGCAGTGTTTCTGACTCATTTTGATTAGCTCACGGTTCCGATCACTAATTTCAAAAAAAGCTAGTTTTTACAAACAATAAACAACTTATCTTTTCAGCTGTTGGTTCGGTGCTGGCACGAGGCTATAGCGGCAAACCTGATTTAGTAAAGCTACCCTCGTCCGCCACTGTACTACGAGATGACAAGGAGGCTACGGTCGTATTGCTGGGCACAGTGCATTTCAGTAAGCAGTCTATTGAAGATGTTTCCACGGTAAGAGGTTACACACATCAAGACAAAACGTAAAATTCGCGTTGAAAAAATTCGCAAACCAGATGTACCTATTATTATTATGTCATTTATTTCGGTATTTTACACCATATTATGTTAGTAAAGAGTTGCTAGTATTTCTAAATTTACAAATATTAAATTAAATTATAATCTTCTTGCGACGTATGGGAACATCACCAATCACGATATAACATTGAAGTCGCCTCGGCTAAATTCGCAAAACCGGTCACTTCTGAAGGTGTGATTCCGTAGCCGACTACGAAAGCAAGCATCAGGCGACGTGTCACTGCGATTTCTATGTACCTACCTATTTATTTGAAATACCTTCCGAAGCGAGCGACACGTCATCTGCCGCTCGGCCGCAGACCAGTAGAGGTACCAAGTGTCGCCGACGGCTGAGCGACAAAAAGTTGAATTTTTCACAAAAAAATGAGTTTCTCCGATTCCCAGGCATCTCACAAACAGATATAGGTTTTACGTAATGGTTGTGTATCTTCTTCGGTCAGATACACAGATAGGCCGCCAGAGCTAGGTACCTATATTAATTTTATTGTGTTACAGATAGTAAAAGCATTGAATAGTCCAAATGCAATATTGGTAGAGCTATGTCGCCAGAGAGTGTCGCTCCTTGAGTTGGACGATAAGAAGTTCTTGGAAGAAGCTAAAAACTTTGACTCGAATAAATTAAAGTAAGTAGGTAATTTAGAGCTGCTAAGATTTTTTTGTGTGTAATTAAAGTAGTGGTTCGCCCCGAACTCGTACTTTATTTACATTTCTAACCGACTTCTTTGAATACTGTTCCCATCTATGACACGGGGCACCCAAGTACCAGCTGCTTCGCTTTGACTCCCTACAGAGAAGAGCCGTTAGAATCATCGGCGACCCTAAGCTCTACAATACCTACTCTAGGACCGCTTAGCCAACGCAGAGCCATTGGATCTCTTTGCGTGTTCTACCGCCTTTACAACGGGGAATGCTCTGACGAGTTTTTCGATCTCATCCCCGCATCGAGATTTTACCATCGCTCTTCCCGGCACCGTGACAAAGCTCATCCACACATCATAGATCCCTGGGTTTCAAGTACGACTCGTTTCTCGAGATCATTTCTTCCCCATACCTACAAAGTATGGAATGAGCTTCCATCTGAGGGTTTCCCGCTCTACGACATGTTTCGCTTCAAGAAAAATTATCATAAATTCCTTCAGGGTAGGCAGCACATCGACAATACCCCTTGGTGTTGCCGGTGTCTATATAGTGGGTGATCCATTGACGAGTAAAATCGCTGGTACGCCAGCGAGCCTGCGACCCAGAGGTATAGGCCGGCAATGGAGCACCTACCAAACAGCGGTTTTAAAATACCGCGGCTTGGCTCGTTCGCTCTTCGTGCATGCTTGGAATCCTAAAACCGCGGTATATTATACCTATGTATGATCGAGAGTCGAATGTTTGGTACGCCAATGGATCACCAACGCGAGTCGACAATCCAACGAACCAGCAGTTTATACCTGCCGGCTCACAAATGGATCACCCACTTAACGACGGTGGTGCGACGGTGACCACATTACATCAGGTGGGCCGTAAAAACTTTTAAAAACATTTACTGAGATCAAAACCTTCACGGGTCCACCTCGGGATAATTTACTACACATATTCGAAAGAACCTTTTAATATGACTAACCAACGGGGCGTAAACATACTTATTAGTATAGCTGACGAATTCATTGATAACCTCCTTTTGTGAAGTCAGTTATAATCTAAAAATAATCTAGCAAGTGTGTCATGATGGCAGTACCTAGCTATTGCAAGAAAGTTGTTGTAAAGTTTCGAGTACCTATCGAAAAATGGGATCTACACCGTCGTTCAAATTACTAGAAATGAGAGATCAACAATGGATCTAATACTTATTAACAAAAAAAAAAGAAGTGTTTTAATAAAATATAACACTAGCATTTAATTAAATACAGTTTATAATAATTTTAATCAATTTTGTAAACATTATGATAAATTCAATCAATTTTATAAACTAATTGTTAGTACTTAATTGTTTAATAAGTTTTCTTCGTAAATATTCTTGTTTCCCACAAATCACTCGTCACGTGGCCGTCACGTGTAGGTACGCGAGCTCATCACCGAGTTTGGGGGAGCTGGCATGATGGCTCATGGAACAGCAACGTGGCATGGTTCATTGTGTAGGTACTAGTTCATTGTCCCTGCAGAGACTGCTATGAGGATGTCCACCATGTGAATTAAAGACGTGAGCAGTCGTTTTCATTGACAGACAAGCAGTAAAAGGACAGAAATTTGTGTCGGGGATGTTGCACGCGATGCTCCTGAAAACGTACGCTGATATTGCTAAAGAGCTGGGTGTTGCGCCCGGGGGAGAGTTCCGCAGAGCCTATCATGAAGTAAGTACCATAGATAGTCATCATCGTCAGCCCACACTAGTCCACTGCTGGGCATAGGCCTCTCCCAATACGCGCCACTGAGCCCGGTGTTCGGCTCTTCTCATCCACTTTCTGCCCGCTGCCTTTCGTAGGTTATCGCTCCACCTAGCCAGAGGGCGCCCCACGCTATGATAGCTAAGACGCGGTCTCCACTCAAGAACTCACTTACCTCAACGGTTGTCGGTTTTCCGGCATATATTGACCAGCCCATTGCCACTTCAGGTTGCTAATCCGGTGGGCTATGTCAATGACTTTAGTACCATAGATAGTAGGTACCTAGATATAATCTACACTAATATTATAAAGAGGTAAACTTTGTAATGTTTGTTTGTAATGGATAAGCTCGAAAACTACTTAACCTATTTTAAAAATTATTTCACCTATAGAAAGCAAAATTATCAGCGAGTAACATAGGGACGGAAACTACTTTAGTTGATTTTGAATGTATGTGGTGTTTGGTTAGATGGGGGGTTATTGGGGGAGTGGGGTTGGTAGGTGAGGTTGGGGGAAGTTGGGGTGACTGATTTTCATCCCAGCACAACCCGTGCGAAGCCGAGGCGAGTCGCTGGTAAATAAATAATTCACAAGGATAATTTATATTTGAATTGACTCCTGACTCCTGTTACAATGCGACTAAACCCAGAAAAATTTGAACAGAAAACACGGCTTGGCTTTTCTTGATGATCCTTCTTACTATTATAGTGCCACTAGTTAGATACATTTTCAGATACGTTGTTAGACGAGGCTATAGAATGCAATCGGGGTATTTGCCATAATCACCACGCTTGATGGTAGGCAGATTGGTGATCGCAGTGTTGTTGTTTAATGACTCAGGTGGATGCTGCGGCTCCCCTGGTGTAGTCCCTAAGAGCGTTTGTCCACTCTGTCGCCGTCACCGAGAAACGAAATTATTTGGAGTAGGTACCTACGCATGACGTGACGGTGATCTTGTGTCCACTGCGACTCGCGAAGTCGCGACCGATCTTGGTGGTTTCTTAGCCAACACATGATGCATCAGCGAGGCTTCTGAAATCTCGGATGTAGTGGACCAATACAGATGTGTGTTTGTATTGCTGGCATTTCGGCCCGTCACCCCAGCCATAGTAATGCAATATTGTATCGTTACTTCGGCAACGTTATCTCGTTCTCAACTGGATCGGTGGACAAATGCCCTTAGTCAGCTTGTACGCCATCCACGCGTGTGTCACGCAGGTGTCTAATATTCTTAGGCCGGCACAAGGCCAAACAGCGCATTTATTAATTGCTCCTAGATGCAGAAAATTCCCGGTTGCAAGCTATTCCTCGGAGACCGCCCCATCCAGATCACCATCGCGCGAGCCTTCCAGTCGCTGAGCGTGTATGAACTGGGTCAAGTGATGTACCACCTCTCCATATCCAAACCCAAACCTTTGAAGTACGTTATACAGCCCTTATCTTTTTTTATTAAAATAATGTACTTACCTACTTAGTTTTAAACATTCTGCCCTAGATATTCTAGCACTATAATTTATTGAAAGTACTAGCGCTTCACGCCCCCTATGAGAGGCGTGCCCCACCAGTTTAGACTGCTTTAGACTAAAAAGTAGACTTACGCGGTCTGTTACAGTAAAGCAGAGCTCGAAAGGTACAAAGATAAGGAATTCGTCCAAGCGCAATTCGAGGAAATAACTAAGGACGTGCCGGCCTTCAAGAAGATATTCCACGTGTTTGTCGACGAGCGAGACAAGTGCCTCGCGTATTCTTTGCAAGAGTGTGTTCGTACTGGCAAGTAAACGATATTTTATAGAAATAACTAGGGTCGTGCCAGCCTGCAAGAAGATATTCCACGTGTTTGTTGACGAGCGAGACAAGTGCCTCGCGTATTCTTTGCAAGAGTGTGTTCGTTCTGGCAAGTTAACAATATTTTATAGAAATAACTAGGGTCGTGCCAGCCTGCAAGAAGATATTCCACGTGTTTGTCGACGAGCGAGACAAGTGCCTCGCGTATTCTTTGCAAGAGTGTGTTCGTACTGGCAAGTAAACGATATTTCTGAACGAGCGAAGCGTGTTCTCTGAGTCAACGCAATAATCGGCGTTTGTATGTATGTTGTATGTTTGTCCGAGCTTAACTTCCAAACCGTTAATCCGATCTTCATGAAATTTTATTGGGGGGGGTAGATAATATTGGTAAAATTTGTTGGTTGTTGTGAGCTATATCGGACGGAGGGTTGTTGAGATATTGGGGTGCAAGAGGGGTTAAAAAAAAAAGGTGAGAATATCAGATCAAATGGGGTGTCATATGAAAGCCCCTCGTTTTGACATTTCAAAACTATTTTTTATAGCTTTTTAACTTACGTATGTAGTTTTTAAAATAGTTTTTGGTAAATCGAAAATGCCCGTTTGCACTCACACGAATAATTTTGTGTAACACCAACGAACTTTCTTAGGATATGAAATCCTCTGTGCGCGAGTCCGGCTCGCGGTTGGCCGAACTTATTGTATTAAGGTCAATTTGTTTTCAGTAGTAAAGGAACCACGCGTTCTCGCCGTGGTCGGAATGGGTCACGTCGATGGTATTGTCAAATACTTCGGCAGAATGCAGCAAGAAGATATAATTCCGCTACTATTGTGAGTACTTGGTACGTTTAGACCTAAACCTTACCTATATTGTCATTTTTCTCAGTTTCATCTTCACTACATAGGTCGGTCGGGCTGATTTTTAACCGCCGACGCAAAAACGACGGGGTTTTATAAGTTTGACGTGTCTCTGTGTGTGTGTGTGTGTGTGTGTGTGTATGTGTGTGTGTGTGTATGTGTGTGTGTGTGTGTGTGTGTGTGTGTGTGTGTGTGTGTGTGTGTGTGTGTGTCTGTCCCATCGTAGTTCCCAAACGGATGAACCGATTTAGTTTTTTTTTCGTTGAAAGTTGAGTGTTCTTAGCTATGTTTGATCAAAATCGTTTCAGCCGTTTCATTGCGTTGAGGGTTTTTTTAATTTTTACAAAATTAATGACTTGTTCTAAATATCAAACCGTCTGGCCGACGCTGTAGAGGAAGCAATGGCATTATTTATTCTGTGGCAATGGTATAAAAATATAGGTACCTTGCCAGGTATGCTACTCCGTGATCCAATGGTCACGTGGTCTAACACCAGACGACGTCATCACCAATAATCGAACTCCTTTCTTTAGAAAAAAAATCGGTCGTGTTACTCTAAAGTCGCTTGTACATGCTGGTCCAACGATTGGGCCAATAGCTGTGCCGGCATTGGTGAACCGTTTATATTGTTATGCTGACCTAACTATTGGGCCAGTGGCTGATGCGTGGGCCAAACTTTAGCCAACACACCTGCACCGTCGATGCACTCCCACGAACTGAGCGCTTGGTTTGGCCAACGTGTGAACGCACTTACTTAGCGCATTGGTGCCAAAATATATGGATGAAAAACTGACTCAGCACAGCTGGTGCACCAACGTTCCTGAACGTTGGCCGCCAACGCCAACGAAAAAACTACGTCATGCACCTTTGTACCGCTGCAGCGCGTATTCCTGTATACGCTGGTAGTAACTATTAAGTAGTCTGTGACGCTGGTCCAGTGGCTGGTCCCATAACACAATGTCTTATCCTAGTGTAGGTAGGTATCTACTTTCCTTAAATGTATGTTTCTAAATCCCACTCTACTAATGGCTAATCTTCTTGTTTTTCAGCATCCCACCCAAGCCGTTTTACAGAGTGATATTAAGGAAAGCCATAAAATATACATTTTACTTTCTAGTGTTCTCCTTTTTTTATAGAATGGTTTTTGGATAACATTACAATAAAATGAGCGAATAATCAATTTAATTTGTATATTATCATTGTTGTAGGTACAGGTACCTAGTCACATTGTAAGCCTTTGTACCTAGTAGGTCTACCGTTATGAAGTAGGTACCGAGGGTAGTAACCGCGGCCCTGCCGCGCCGCTCTCCCAGATATGTATTAAGGTGGTTGTTTTCGCTTGTGGCGCGAAAAACATGTTTTTTTCGTGTTTTTTGCTCTTCACAGCTCACCAACACTTATTCAGATAGCGAAAACTGATTTGCCGGTAATTATATGACCTGGCAAAAGAAAAAGGAGGCCTATACCCAGCAGTGGGTGATTCCGGGCTGAGATGATGATGATGATGATGATGATGATATGACCTAACACATAAGTTTTAATTTATAGTATCACATAAATGTCATTAGTTTGGCTATGAATGTGCTTGAAGCAAAAAAACACTGTAAATACCATTGAAGCATAATCGTAGCTATACTAATGAAATTTATGTGATACATAAGTTAGGTCATATGATTACAGGCAAATTGGTTTTCGTTGTTGTCTAAAGAAGTGTTGATGAGACATTATTCTACCGACCCGCTGTGATGAGCAAAAAACACGAACAAATTTGAATTTCGCGCCACAAGCGAAAGCAAACAAGCTTTTTTTTTTTTTGGCGTCGTGAACAACCTTTATAAATAATATTCTATGCCCATTTACTATTACTTACTCTGAGCCTTAACCCACAGATACCTAACACAGCATCCTAGGCACAGAGGATAAAATACTACGTTTTAACAACCTCATTACTCGACGCAGTACACACCACGGCGCCACGACTGAAGTCCTACGGCCTTTTGAGGAACTAACGGATAACAGAGGTGGTTTTTCACTTTTGCGCATAGAAACTAGCGCTCCAGACACCGGACTTCAGTCGTGGCACGGAATCTACAACTCCTCTATCTTCAAATCCTACTCGGCGATAGATGGCATTGTTTCGGACAATACGAGCTATAATCTGTCTACGGCTTTCTCATGGCTTTCTCACAGGCGTCCTCAGGCTTTCTCGTAGTGAAAAATATTTTCTCTATGGCCTCATTTGACATTTCATTGATTGATTAGCTCAGCCACAGACAAACAGTGTACGTTTCAAGTTTCAACTTCAATCTCACTCAGTGTCAATTGTTTGGTTTGTTTTGTTTGTTGTTTTGTTCACTGACATATGACAACAAGACAAACAGATATTTGGTTTGAGATCTATAATTTTATATTTGTTTACGTTGTTCACTATAAAATGTTGTTATTAAGTATCATTTATCTTCTGCTGCAATTGCATGTGATACACAATAAAGAAACTACCTGTGGCTGTAACGTTGACCGTTCACAGACCGTGAAAAACAGTGATAGCCTCTTCGAAAATTTACAAACCCAAGACCAGTGTTCACTTGCAGGCGACATCGAAATAAATAAGTATCAGAGACATGGTGAAGGTGATGGAATGGTACTGGTACCCAGTGGGGAATACCAGCTAGGAACTGATGATATCATTATTGAGAATGATGCAGAGGGCCCAAAAAAACTGGTTCAAGTAAAAAGCTTCTATTTGGACAAGTATGAGGTATCCAATGAGAATTATATGAATTTTGTTGCTGACACTAGGTATAAGACTGAAGCTGAATCTTTTGGAGACAGTTTTGTGTTTGCTATATTTTTGAACAGCACTTACAAGGAGGCCTTGAAAGACTTTCGTGTTGTACAAGCTAAATGGTGGTACAAAGTGCTTGGAGCAGATTGGAAGCATCCCTATGGACCAGATTCGGACATAAAGGGTATCTATTTAATTAATTATTGTTCTTCTCACAACTACCTACATGTTATCGTCAGGCATGAATCTGGACACTAACCCTACTGTAATAAGTTAAAATAACAAATGGGCAGTTAAAAAACGGTTTATCTATAGATATCATCTTCCTGATTTGTGGGTGGGGAATGTAAGGGGGATAGATGGGGGAGTGAGAATGCCCCCTGTGCCACTTGTTTGTGCCGGAGGTAACTATGCAGTTTTAGAATGAATTTAAGGAACCGAAAAACCAGGTTGTCTTTAGATATCATCTTACTGATTCAAGGGGGAGTGAGGTTGGGGAAGGAGGAGGGGACCCAATGTGCCATCGGTTCTTGCTGGAGAAGGGTGTTTTTTTCTAATTTTGTACTTAAAATTACTGTATGTATTTTCAGTAACCTAACTTACTCATGTTGAGCTTGTTGTTAGACTTCGGGTCGGCTTCCACTAAAACTGACAGTCGCACCCGAGCTTCTATTAATTCTAGAGGTGTCTGCGTGCTCCTTGTCAGTTCTGTCACTCATTATTTCAATGTCGGGGTTGATAAAAGTTCATGCCTATTTATTGTTTCTTTTTCTGAAAAACCTTCCGTCCATGATATCACGTATTTAAAACACATCAAATACGCGGGCCCGGCTTAGGGATAGGTACCATGGTGTAGAGAAAACCAACATGTACCAGATCCAACCCTAAGCAACCCCAAATTCGTGTGGCCATATTCTAAAGCTGATCCCAGGGAGATCCCCTCCTCCCTCCACAGTCCCTTCAAATAGGTAAAAAAAAATAGCTCTACTAAAGTGAACTTACTCCCATTTTCCGTGAAGTCTATCATCATGCAAAGTGTTAAGACTGCGCTCCCGCCAGGCAGAAATCTTCATACAAAAAAAATTACACGCGCCGCTCGAAAAAGCGGTTTTTATTGAATATCTCGTGAAATATAGATAATTTTAAAAAACTCCGTGGGTGAACCCTCCGTTTTATTGTATTGATTTTATTTATCCAATTTTTGACCAAATAATCTGTACCATATTGACAAACAATCAAATCTAGCCAAAAGTTACAGGTAACTTTGTGTTTTTTTGTATCGAGAAAATTTTGTCCTATATCGTGTTTCTGTCTGGGTGATCCCTCGGTATTATAATGTAGTATCCATGGAAAACCTTCCGTCTTAAAGGAAAACTTATTTTGTAATATTAAGCTCAAAATGGTTATCACTTTTTTCAATAACATTCTGACAACAGATTTGGGTTTGGTGATCCCATGATCCATACCTACAGATACATATACATAGCTTGCTATGCATCACTAAAGTAGTCCTGCAATTTTTTTATTTCGTTAGGTATTTTTGATTGTATTATTATAATCGTTTTATGCTGATTATAGATGTGATGGATCATCCTGTGATCCATGTGTCCTGGAGGGATGCTCGGGCGTACTGCAAGTGGCGCGGGGCTCGCTTGCCGACCGAGTCTGAGTGGGAGGCAGCGTGCCGAGGAGGGCACCAGGACACTAAGTTTCCCTGGGGTGACAAACTGTTACCAGGAAAGAAGCACATGTTAGTTATTTATTCATTTAGAGATAAGTAACGATATATTCAAGTTATAATTGAAAAAAAAAAAAAGTCTGCACTATGTATGTTTTAGTAGTAGAGCTTTTTTGTGTCTTTCGCAAATACATATAAAAGTAGTAGGAAGAGCCTTTTAGTGAGAGATTTCGCTCTGGGAAGTACTACCACCATATATCTATTTCTTCTACAAAACAGTACTGCTCACATTGCTGCGTTCCTGTTGGAAGGGTACGGTGCCGGTGAAATTACAGGAACATGAGACTTTTGATGTTTATGTCTCAGGGTGGCAGACACAGTGCTATGCCGCATAGTGCTCTTCCTAGGTGAGGTAATGCATTGTTATAGCCAAAGGTTACCGCTTAACACCTGGTAGGTCATCTGCTTGTTCCGAAATTAATTTAAATAAAAACGACTACTTCTTCTTTTGATTGTGGCTAAAAAGAAAGCAATTTTACCAATGTCGACAATATGTAAAATGGTAAGATGATGTGAAAACTAGTTGGTCTTTGACAAAAGGAGAATCAACCAGAAGGTAGAAAGCAAAACAAGGAGATTCACTTATTCTGTAAAACCAGGGCCTGAAAACTGAAAGCAGCGAATTTTTCAATCTCTAGATATAATTATCCGTCAGTTAAAAATATCACCATCTTTTTCTTAAGTCATATGAAAGAAAAAGACAGCGCTAACATTTATCTGACAGATAATTTTATCTGGGAATTGAAAAATCGGCCCTTATTGAAATTTTGATTAATCGTGAAAATGCTACTGGCTTTACGTGAAAATTTCCCGTTTTTATAATATAATTGCTACTGGCTTTCTTGATAAAATAGTACCTGTCGAAAAAACCTGTGATGTTCATGTTGTTTTTGTTAATTTTTAACCCCCGACGCAAAAACGACGGGGTGTTATAAGTTTGACGTGTCTATTTGTGTGTGTGTGTGTGTCTATCCCATCGTAGCTCCCGAACGGATGAACAGATTTCGTTTTTTTTTTGTTTTAAATGTAAATTTGTCGTGAGTGTTCTTAGCTATGTTTAATCAAAATCGGTTCAGCCGTTTCATTGCGTTGAGGGTTTTTTTAATTTTTACAAAATTAATTACTTGTTGTTCTTTCACTCAGAGTTATACAGTTTTATTAAGTCACTTACTTAAAGCCCACTTTTATTATTAGATAAAACCTATTTAGGTATATTCTAAATTGCAGTTTATTACCTTTTGGAGTAGTGTGAATATAAAGTATGATTCCTTGCTTTAATTTCCAGGTCAAACATATGGCAGGGGACATTCCCGCACCATAATTCAGCTAAAGATGGCTTCATAGGCACAAACCCAGTGCATTTGTATCCTGCAAATGATTTTGGACTGCACAACATAGCGGGCAATGTGTGGGAGTGGACTGACGACTCATGGGCTGATGACCAGGTTTGTTGTTTTTATGAGAAGGGTCTGCGCGGAAACAGAATGATCTAGGTGAAAAAAAGAAGTGGATGACCATCTATGATTTTTACATACATACATACATAACATATAGATATAAGACTTTTTCCCCGAAAGGATAGGCAGAGCCTCAAATGGCCCTCTTTTCACCGTGGGTTGCACCAATGTGGAATATAGACGTGACCTAGTACCTAGTGTACACAAAATTAGTAACAACATTCTAGGATAACACTATTCTAGTAGTTGTAAATATAAGTCTTGGTTAATGAATATAAATTCTCGTTAATTTGAATTTACGAGAACTTATTGTGACGTGAACGTAATGAATTAAATGGCAACTAGAACATTTATTTACGATTACTATTTTATGTAAGTGGCAACAATTTCTTGCCACAACAACACGTTCTCGTATCTTGTAATTCAAAAAAATTCTCAGTGCGGTCGCGGCGCGCTGCTTGTGTGAATCGAGTCTTACTGATATAATTTGTAAATTTCTATATTTTATTATAACGCATAAGTCATGCATCTTATCTTGCTAAAAGCTAAGCTTGTAGGCTCTAATAATCCATTCAATGAATAAATGTAACATTTATCAACGTCATGCAAAATAATAAAGATGATAGATATGCCACATTATTGGTGCCAAGTATTGGCACTCCTTATTTCTTAATATGCAAAACCTGCTATTTCTGCCAGTGATTCCATACATTAGTTTATGTAATGTCGTATCTTATAAATAATCTTGCTTTGTGACGATAAATAATCACTGTGGCGCATTTTATAGTGGTTTGTCAATTTATTCAGACTAGTTCAGTAAAGGAAAATATTTCCAGAAAACTATAGAGAAAACTGGTTTATCGGTTGCAGTAAGGCGCTGTCTCCAAGAGCGAGAGAATCGCGACGAGTCCACGCTCGCCCATACAAATTACCGCCGTGTGGAGACGCGTTCATAGAAATACATGCCACGACGTTAATATCGCCGCGATTCTCTCGCTCGTGGAGTCAGTGCCTAAGATAGCGTAACAGAAACTCCTCATCATCATCATCAGCCTATAGCAGTCCACTGCAGGACGTCGCTCTCCGCCATAGAATGCCACCACGAGCGGAAACGTCTAGTGAAATATAAATGTGCGTTGTGTGTCCGGCCTAAGAATAGCCTCCTCCGTCTCCTCACGTGGATGTCGTAAAAGCCGACTAAGGGATTACCCGGACTTGTTGATAAGATTTGTCCTGGTTGCTAGCTTATTATAGAATGTGTTATTACTGGAAGAAAGCGTTAGCTGAGTCAGTCGTGGGAAGCAATGGCAGCGATGAGCTAACTCGTCACGTCTTTATTTCATGATGGTGCAACCCACTGTGAAAAGAGGCCCATTGATGTCCTGTCTCCCTTCGGGGAAATAGGCAAAAGATTTTTTCAACAAATAGACTTATTTTTCAGCCTTCAGAGAAAGTGAAGAAAGGTGGTTCGTACTTGTGCCACCACTCGTATTGCTACCGGTATCGCTGTTCGGCGCGCTCGCACAACACTGAAGACAGTTCCGCCGGTAATCTAGGGTTCCGTTGCGCAAAGTCTGTAGCAGAGTAATTACATTCAACTTAGAAACTAATTCGTTCCAGTCATGTATTTTTAGCTGTTTTTGGCTCATAGCTTTAACACTAAAACAGTACCTACTATACTCAATTACCTATAATGATGTTGTTTTTTTGCAGCATTCTAAGTTTAATAGCGTATTTTATAGCAGTCTTCGTCATTAGCACCGAAATGAAAGGATGTACGGGTACAATGGTACCATAAACACCCAGACCCGGAACAAATATTTGCAGATCATACAAACATTTGTTCCGCAGCGAGAATCGAACCCGCAACCTCTCGCTATTCGCACACCGCATCACAGAGGTCCTCGCGTAATGTTAGCGCTATTTAAATTTAGCGAATGCTTCACTGAATTTACATTTATATAAGCTTTACTATCAAAATGTACTTAATTTTCCATAATGAATTTAAACCGATATGACCTGTTATTATCCTAAGTTACTGAAAGTATCTATATAATCTCTTTTTTGTATAAATAAATCCAAGGCTGTTAATTTTATAATTAATTAAAAGAAAGGCTAGTGCGACTGCTATCTTATAACGTATGTAATGATATAAAATCATATAAATAAAAAATATATAAATCTTATGTATATTTATTATTTAATTGCATATTTTGTATAAAAATTACAATAGGTACATTTATTGATTTCCACAACTGATTAATCAGTAATATATACAAAATGGCGAGCTTCAGCTTTATGACTGCCTGCGTTGGAGCAGACTCTTGTTTGGATCACTACAAGCACCTTCAATTTAGTAAGTACAAAATATAAAACACAACACTAAAATAAAAGGAAGATCTTCGAATTCTATTGCTACAAAACCCGTTTGATATAAATAAAAGATAAATTAAAACAAAATAAATAACCAACACAACCACATTGCGCCTAAAATATTCTTAAACTAAGTACATTTCATTATAATGAAATACTAAATATACATACAAGTACATACTGATTGTACTTAAGTAGAAATCTTGTACGCAGCGGTGAATGTCGTGTGGATGCTACTGCATAGGAGTATTCATTCACAGAGCGTAGGAGATGTCGTGTGAATGGTACTACTTAGCAGTATTAATTCACCGAGATGCCGTGTGAATGTTACTGCTTAGCAGTATTAATTCAACGAGATGTCGTTTGAATGGTACTGCGGTACCGCTTAGCAGTATTTATTCACCGAGATGTCGTGTGAGTGGTACTGCTTAGCAGTATTCATTCACCGAGCGTGGAAGATGTCGTGTGAATGGTACTGCAGTAGTTTTCATTCACCGAGCGTGTGAGATGTGTGGGGATGATACTGCTTAGCAGTATTCATTCACTGAATTTATCTAAAGATTCGCTAAAATTGCAAAGAACATTTTGCTCAAGTTGCCCAAGAAAACCCACATTGTGTGGTAGTACAAAAAAATTAACCTATCTACTTTAGTTCATTCCATTGTCATTTATTTTATGAAGTTTATGGAATGCATATTGCATATAAAACACCTTATTATTATGTAACTAAAATTTGATCAAGTTATTTGTTGCGTTTCTGTATTAATAATGTTGTAAACTATTCACAATCAGTATCTATCAAATGCCGTTATTTGTATTGAGCTTGTAAAATGTTATTCTAAAAGTCACAAATATTACAATATAATAAAACAAAGGCGCCGATTCCGTTCAGCATTATTGCGGTCGCCTTCTAATAGACTGCAATGAAAGGGACCACGATATTAGCGCGGTATAAATCAAGCGAATGCAGAGTTCTCTTAAGCTAGCTTTAGAGTATAAATAAAATGGAAATATCTGAATCTAGCCTTACATAACAAATAAGTTGTTATTATCTGAAGCTTAGCGAATAAAACGTTAGAAATCAAAAAAGCTAGCTTGATTTTTTTCTCTTCCATATACTAAATGGAATTCTCAGAGATTACCAACTTATTTATTATCTAATTGCTTGATTTATTCTCTAAAAGGTAGCTTAATAAATAAATAGGAATTCTCTAAAGCTAGCTTTAGAAAATAAATAAATTGCAATTCTTTAAAGCTAGTTTAAGGGAAATTCTGTACAGAATCGACACCAAAGCTTATAAACGTACACTGTATAAATTCACAATTACAAACAGTCCCATCTAACAAAGCTACTAATATCATATTTTGTAGGTATATATTTTTTACGGCAAGGCACAAAAATACTTTATAATATAATTTTTTCGGTGGCAGTTTTCATGGAGCATATGATTTTTCAGCATTCAAGCTACTTGTGAAGATACAATTTCAACTTGTGAAAAATGTTTACAAGCTCATTAGGAAAAACCTGATCAGTCCAAAATACAAGCACCGTACAAAAAGAGGTGTTTAAGCTGCTAGTTCTAAAAATAATAGAAACCCTATGCGATCACAAATCTAGCCGTAACTTTATATTAAAATAAAATGTACACCGTCAATACCACCTAACCGTATGTACACTAGATAAATCACATTACTACATGTCTAGGTTACCGCGGTCTCGAGCCGCGTCCGACACCGTCCCACAGGGTCACGCCTTCATGAACACTAGCGAGTACGCTTCATACTCATTCATTTCGGTAAACTTAAAAAGTATTCATTGTCTTCCTTATTTTATAATCTAAGGTTACCTTAAGCTCAATAAAATCCTGTAAATCGTATAAACAACTAATTTGTTTAAGCCTACAATCGTTTCAGGCGAAGCCGCGTCTAGTCTGCAATGTCTTACCAAATTGGCATAGTTAGGAATTTTTGCCCACATTCAAATTTAATGTTCATAAGAAATAGCAAACTTAAAACAACTCATTATTGTACATCAAATACTACCTTCTGAAAATTAGCAAGTATGAAAAACTATCTTTTGCCTTCAGCTTTGTTCATGTGATACCGGGTACCAATAACCTTTGCACTATTCCGGGTCACGGACAAATCTATGCAAAGTTTATAGTCTACAGCTTGATTGAGTCATAAACAAATATCCAGACTTCGCATTTATTATATTAGTTTTAGGGTTAAAAGGTAAAACTAAGCATTTAATGGAAGCGCATTAAGAGTTGTTTTTCGATTCGCTGGAGTAGGTTGATAAAATAAGGAAAACAGTATATTTTTCAGATCGTACTTCATCTAAGTATGGAGCCTTCTCGCAACTGGCCCTAAGTGTCCCGTGACTTGAGGCTACGAATCACAGAATACTACGGAATGGATGGGGGGTGCCAGCCGGCGTCAGTTGCCAGCCGGCAGCACGGTGCGCGCGCGCAGCACGCCGGTCCCGTGCCCGTTGCTGAACCCGTTCTTCAGCGAGCCGTTCTTGTAGCTAATCTCCGTTGTCTCTGGTTGAGGCGATTTCGCGCGGACCTGGAGAAATAAACAGTCGTTAATAATATTTTGGAGCTGACCCCATATCTTTGCATTGAAAAGTAAGTGCTCAAAACAGTGACACGAAATACCGACAAGAAACTTGTACAAGCTACGTCTATGAGGACGCACAATGGAATAGAGTTTGAATGCGGAAAATGGAGTTCTTTAACATTAACAACATCTATCAGGCTTATCACTAGCGAGTCAACAAAAAAAACGGCGGGAAATTCAGTGAATCAGTGGGAGGTTGGCGCAGCCGGTGGGAAATTGAAGGAATTAGTGGGAGATTGGCGCAGCCGGTGGAAAATTGAAGAAATCAGTGCGGCGTTATCGAAGTCGGTGGAAAAAATTGGAGGAATTAGTGGATTGGCGCAGTTAGTAGTAAAGAGATGTTGAAGCCGTTTATGTCAAGTGGTACCTTTTGCCTAGATCTGCTGCTGTAAGACTGGTTGTAGAAGTCCTTGAATAGGAAGAAGAACATGACGGCGTGCATGCCGATCCACCAGACGAACGCGCGCGGGTAGTCACAGTCGATGAATAGCAGCTGGAACGCGTGGACCATTATACCGATGAATTGAGCCTGGAACATAACAAATTTAGAAATTAATATTTAGAATTTTATTCGTTATTCTCCAGTAATCATTTTCTTTTATAGAAAACAAATTAACACAATGTGATCTTATAAGTAGTCTTTTTAGGGTTCCGTATCCAAAGGGTAAAACGGGGCCCTATTACTAAGAATCCGCTGTCTGTCTGTCCGTCTGTCACCAGGCTGTATCTCATGAACCGTAATAGTTAGACAGTTGAAATTTTCACAGATGATGTTTTTTTGTTGCCGCTATAACAACAAATATTAAAAAACAGAATACAATTGATATTTAAGGGAGCTCCCATACAACAATTTTGCCGTTTTTATAGATAATGGTACGGAACCCTCCGCGAGTCCGACTTGCACTTGGCCGGTTTTTATTTTAAATATGTACCCCTGTTACTGCTTTGTGGCTTATCGTATTTGAATAGTTTACTGGTTTACTGTGTAGGGAATGATTCCGGGGTGAATTCATGAAGATTATGTAGAAACTAGACAGGTATCTAACTACTTTAAAAAAAACGGAATAAACTACTACTCATTTACTTATTAAGTAGGTTGTGACCAAAATAAAATAATGGGTGACCACTGAGTGACTCTGAAAGTTACTTTTATGCAAGTTGATTTTTTTTATTGAAAAGTTATAGCTTTCGTCCTGTATTTGCGTTATTCAACTTTTGGCTACCGTTAAGTGCGTGTAGAACCACGCATAGTGTAGGGTTCCGTTATAAATTCTGTTTTACCAACTTAATTCGAAAAGGATAAAACGTTTTTTTTTTTTTTTAATTAGAGATACCCTGTATTCTCACATTGTAATTTCACACATTTTCGTTCATAACTGAAAGCACGGACGCTGTGACGGTACTGGGTCGGACGTCCGTTCGTCCTGAACGATCTTAAAAGGTTTCCTTGTTGGGCTACGGCATCCTAACAAATAATTATGAATAATAAGCGGAAATATAATTTCTAGGTATATTTGTTACAATTATAATGTAGTTGTATCGAGGCAGTTGGTTTATAAATATGATTATTAAGTTAATTATTCTTACAACAGGCTTGTTCAAAGTCATTGCTGTATCCTTGATGTCGGAAAGGTATTGCGTAGTAGGTATTTTAAATGTTGGCTTAGAAGATACCGCTGAGCCCACTGGTGCAATAGAGCAAGAAACAATGAATTAAATTATCATGCCGACCTGCCTCATTACTTTGCAGTTACCTAATAATATTTTTATATTTAAGTATTTGTTTTTACATACTTAATATATTTATTTATTGCTTTTCGCCACCGTAGTTTATTGATGTTCGTGGCATCACCTAGCTAGGCCCTGTCTGAAAACCAGCGCTTCACTAAACCTAAGTCTGGTGCAGCATAGCCTGAGACAGGGAACTGTTTGACCTAAACACGCATTGATGCCTTCCTACTAATCAACCTGCTACTACCAGTTTTTATATTAGTTTTTATTTCTTTTTTTCTTTTTGTAAACCAGCTGCTTCGTACTAGATTTTTGTTTTTGTTTTCATGTGTTATGTGTGTGTTGTGTCTTGGGGGAAAATAAACAAAATTTCTTTCTTTCCTTCAAGAAGCGGATATTAGTCAGGCACGTGACAGATAGAGAGGTCTACAGTGTTTACACTGTGTGTCCAATTAAAACATGTACGAAGTCATTTACTATTTGTAGCGCAGTAAGGTACTACTTCCACCAAAGGTAGTCTGTTCAGAAAGAGAGCCGTCGTGGCCAAATTGTAACGTCAGCATTTTGAATTATAAACTAAAGAATTAGTTAAAAGTTGTAAAATGATCAAAATGGAACAGACACGCATTGCATTGCATTTATTGTATTGCACGCTAAACAAAAAAAGATAAATAAACGTAGTCTGAGATGTGACCACTGATTGAACTTGACCATAGTTTTTTCTCAAAAAATGCTTGAATATTTATAAAATTTTCCAAACCTTCGAGATAAATTGACCTTGCCGGCCTAGGTTGACATTGGCAATGATAGTATGAAAATACACTCTGTAATTCTGTAGTGTTTATCACAAAGGGAATTTCTCTATGAAAATCATCAAATCAAGACGTTTCAGTGGTGTCAGGAAAGAGCAGGCTGCATGTTTGTGAAAAAAACTATATATATATATACAAGCCCGGGCCGAAACTAGGCGATGATGTAGTCACGTATGTGTGCAGTCCACATTCTCACTTGCGACCATCAACGCCTGGCTTGCCGGCCGCGACAGTAATATACTTTTCACTAGAAACGGGATATTTACCCATGATTTTTGAGTTTTAATTGTTCCCGATATTTCGGCACAGTTGCATGCGCCATGATCATGGGAGAACTAACTAAAGTCTTTGCGAGTAGATGTTATTGGCAGATATATCGATCTACCCTCTTTCTCACTCTTTTATTACGAACGATACCACTACCATCGGTTTCCTCAAAAGCAAATATCCCGTTTCTAGTGAAAAGTATGCATATAACCATGATAGTTTCAAAACTTATACGCGACAGTAATGTACTAATTGCAGACTTTATTTAAGACTCACCATTTGTAGCGCAGTGAGGTACTTCTTCCACCACAGGTACCTCCTCATGTGCGGGCCGCAAGCCGCCAGCATGTAGTAGCTGTACATGATGATGTGCACGAAGGTGTTGAGCAGCCCGAAGAAGGTGGAATGGCCGCCCGGAGTGAACTTGACGCCGAACCACACCGACAAGGGCATGACACCGTGGTGGATCACGTGCAGCGTTGATACATGATTGAACTTCTTACGTAGGACAAAGAAGAACTGAAAACAAATAGGGCATTCTATTAAGTACATATTTCATTTGTTTTTAATTATTTGACAACTTCTGTGGCGCGGCCGCGGTTGGCGAAGGTTCGCCTGCGACGCAGGAGGTTGAGGGTTCGATTCCCGCCTCTGAACAAATATTTGTACGATCTGCATTTGTACTTCTGGGTATTTTCCATGTATAATTTAAAAAAAAACTATCTATGTAATGTATTGTATTAAGTATATCAGTTATCTAGTACCCATAACACAAGCTCTGCTTAGCTTGGGGCTAGATAATGTTATGGTAACTGTCCAGTTTTTTTTACTCGATTTGTATTTTTTACAGGCGGACGCCAGCGGTTTCTTCCGCGCTTTTCTCCGGGGGGAACTAACTGAATTTCGGTATAAAAAACACCTATCTCATATTTTAATGTGTTTTAAGGGGCCTTTGAGCCTAAAATTGGGTTATAGCGTCATGTAGGGATTTCTTTCACAACACAGCGAGAAAAACACTAAACTGAGGCTAAACCATATTTATAAATAACGGGGATATTTGTATAGAGATAGCATTACAAATAAACGCGGATATCCTTGGAATTTGCAATATTTTGTAATTTTTGTAATTTGCATTAACAGACTGTTTCAATTCCATGGTGTAACTATTCCAGAGTTAAGAAATGATTTTGCTTTTTGTAATGGCCATAGGATCAAGTTTTAGTTCAGTAAGCCCATACCTAGTACTTCCAGTTTTCATTCGCAAACACACTATTTTATTATCTCTCAATAACAATAAAGGAGATAAAAATATAATATTAGGTATCGTTTTCATCGGCATGGCAACGTTGAGTCGGTTCACACATCGCTCTTCGAACGCATGTAAAACGCCTACTTAAAACAGATGTAAACAGGAAGGTTTATGATTCTTGTATTATCAAAATAGTAGTTGATCTTTAATTGCGGAAACAAGTTCGTACAGTGTCTTTTCCTCTTATATTTTTAACTCTGATTATGTACTAATCTAGGTACTACATACGCACGGGGAAACAACGAGTTTGACTATTTAAATTATTATTTTCGGGTTTTATCCAGGTACGAAAATCTGTCACAAATTAAGTACCTAGTACTTCCCGAACCTGCGAGAAGTCTGCTTGAGTGTCTATCTCAATTAAACCTACCAATTAAGAGGTTGTCAAGAGTCAAGTAGGTATTTTTAGCATAATCTACAGTTTATGACAACAACAAAAAAATATGTTAATCTTCATCATATTTCCAAGGGCATGATAGAGCCCAAAACAAGATTTCGATAAATTTTCTCGATAAAAAATAATCGTGATCTTACCTCTACAATGAGCTTAAAACGAAAATATATATTACCAATCAAACTTCATTGATAAAATTAATGAGTAACAAATCATATTATTTTAGAGGGCATACCTAGTAGATATAAATTTTCGATTACGCAGCAAATATTTGCTGGACTACTGTTTTTCTTGATTTTACTACTTAATACTTAATAGGGCCTGGTGAACTTAAATTGCGTCTTTAAGTTTAGTTCAATGTAAAATGGTACTTACAGTATCAAAGAATTCTGTGAACTTGGAGAAGTAGTACCACCAGCAAACGTTAACCATCTGAAATATTTCAAAAAAGATGTCAGAAGTCACGCACACATATTCACACGCCATTATTACAATTTTATTTCAATTAATTACAATCCATAATGTTTTATGCAACTAAACTTTGACCCATGACAAGTGCTGAATAAAAAAACCTGATTTTAAATTACTTAGCGATTTCCTATAGGATGAACAACACAATTTATAAGACCATATACAATATGTTCCCTGATACAAAATGAAAACCCGAGCACAAAATGAAATGTATAATTATGTTATATAGTTTTTTATCAAAACTATAATCATTAATTTTATAAAAAACATAGTTTTTATGAAATTAATGTAAATTATAATTATTCAATTATAAATGTAAATAGAGACTAGCCCAATTACTATTACGAGTGTGCGCCCGAGGCCTCTCTTGCATTTTACCAGGATGAAAAGTAAATAGCTCAATCCAGATAGTAATCTATCTGTGCACCAAATTTCATCGAAGTCGGTTCAGCCGTTACGGCGTGATTGAGTTGCAAACAACCAAACATCGTAACTTTGACATTTATGATATTAGTGGGACACGTGAGCTGCACCATCTTTCTTGGGATAGTGTTACTAAAATGATTCTGGAATTAGACGTTACAATTATTCAGTTATTATCTACAAATTACGATATTTGCACTTTTCTTGGGTACCTACATCATAAGGTACTATTCTGTTATTTCTCTAAATGATATATTGATCATTAAAATATAATCAATCTCACTCAATATTTGCTATCTGTTATCGTTACTAAGCTCAAATATATTTAGGCAATTAAATCAAAACTAGGTATTTATGAAATTTATACATGATGCAATGAATCATTAACAGTCATTGATGACTTGATAAGCATCTAAATGTCCATGGATTATGATTAATGTAGTTAATGATGTTTAATGGATTATTTTGCGAATGATTAACTCATGATACATTGTCTGAAATCTAGTTCGGTAAATTAATAATACGTATTATTATGTACTGATAACTTCTATGAATAGATTCCAGCTAATGGCAGCATGGTTACCGTGTTTAGTATTGGAATGGCTGAGGATGTACGACGTGAATCTATGGAATTTACAATGGTATGGATATCGTGAAAGTGAATGTTAGATACAGGAATAACACAGGGACCAATTCGTTGTCGAGTAGGTGGGATCGTTTTGGGTTCAACATTGATTTATATGAGGGAGTAGCTTGCACTAGTCGCAATAAAGGATTGAATCTTGATTTTATGAGAGTGAAACACGCGATATGAAGATATCGAGACGTCTTTGTGGGGATATGGAGGACAATATATAAAATAATTCACCCTCATTGTTTGTGGATGTTTGGAGTGGTCGACCGGCTGACATTGAAAGTTATACCTGCCTGTGAACCAGCCTGAGACGCCGATCTGAAACAATACGCCGTCACCGAGACCGTGAGCAAACTATGCAATTTTTTCTTAATTTGCATACATGTGGCATGGGTCACGCGTTGTCTTGTAAACAACGAGGTCTGTGTTAATCACCGGAGAATATGTACATGTGATATTTTGCAAATTGTAATAGTGTTAGTTGTCAGCAGCAATCAATTATTTCAACTAACTACTTTGTAAAATGAGAACCATCTTCACCCTGAAATTGAAAATATTTACATCGAACTTCTGAAAATAAAATGATTTATGTACATATGAGATTTGGTTAGTATCTCTGGTCTACAAGCCGTGCCCCAGGCAAGGCATGACCATCACTTACTCTTTTGGCCATTGGACTGTCAGAGTAGTCCACGGGTTGGCATCGATAGCTGTAATGATTCAGCCAGCCCCCCATCAAACTCTGGGCATGGCACATCAAAATATTCTTAGTTTTTGTTAAGCAAAATGCTAACTATTTAAATATTATACTTTTTTATAAACAAATATTATTAGTATACACTTGCATTCAACAGAAGTAAGTACCACATAATTCATAGGTAATATCATCATTAGGTTAGATTTGATAGTCTTAAATAAGATTCAATAATTTTTAGAAAAGAAATCCATATTCACCTATAAGTGAAGCAGACCAAAATTACTGAAAGTCCTTAAGTATTAAGTTTATGAATATGTTTTTTTTTCGATGGCCATGTAGCCCTAGCTATTGCAACTAGGCAATTTGTGCCCTAGAAACCACAAAGCCATTTTGGAATATAATAATATATTTCGGTGCAATCGAAAATATCGCTTTTTTTATCTGGATTTAGGATGTAAGTTTCATGGCGAAAAAAAATAGACCATAGAGTGCTTAAAACCACTCATAAAACCATTGTAAAAAAAACTCATCCTGTCTCTATATGATTCAATAAAAAATCAATATTTTGTAACCTACTTCCTTTTTAAACAAAGTGTTTTACTTACATAATTAAACAGTTTTACATAATGATGAGCTAGTTTTGTTAATAAAAAATCATTAATATAAATAAAAACAAAATGTAACAAAAAGTTAAAATAATTACCGTGCAATAAAGTTTATATAGTAGGTACTTATTTAACGTTCAGAATAGAACTCAAATTTATTGATGTGTGAATAAGTTACAGTAACCACAAAAGAAGATTGCCAAAATAAGATTAACATTAATAATACATTGATAAAACATTAACATTTTAACATTAAATATTATTACGTAATTCATGTTTATTTACAGAAATTTCTACAGAAATTTCTAGCTAAAATATGTTACCTAACTTATTCACACACAGAAATATACTGGATAAGTGTTATAGAAATTATAATAATTGTTAATAAAAAAAACAAAAGATAATTACCTCATAGAACAGCCATGCACTGAACACAACTTGTACAGCATTGTAAAATATTAATAATTTTTTAAATTCTAATGGTTTTCTGTTTTCCATAAACTTTGGACCTGCAACCTGTAATAAAAATTACATTATATGAGTTAATAAAGGTGATTTATGTTTGGCAATAATAAATAATTTTCTTCATATATTTCACATACCTTGACTAGATAAACATAACTTGCACATATTAATAATGTAGGCAGCGGAGAACTCATCAGGAACCATGGATTTGTTCTCGGGTCTGAAATGAAAAGATATAATTTGATTATTCTGTCAACATCAGGTATTGTTAAGTTATATGGGTATTGTAAATAATTCTGCATAAACCACTTGGCTAATGACATTATGCAAATTATGCAAATGGTGAGAATGGAAAGCCGTCTCTATAAAATGTGGTATGTATTGCTTCACTAATTGTTTGCTGGTAATTAATAGACAAAATGTTAGTGGGATGTGTACACTAGAGAGCTATTTAGTGGGTCATCTATAAATACCATCCGAAGAAAACTAAACTCAGATTGGTTCAGCTTGTAATATGTACCTAATTATGTCACAGTATGACACCATATCTAAAAAAGTTGTGAGAAGTGATGTGATAGTGTATTAAGAACTCATTTGTCACTACTATCAAACATCACATCACCCTACATTAGATCTAGTGATGGTCTTCTGATTAAAGCCTGTCTAAAAGGGGAACTAACAAACTTATCCCATTCAAATAAATATATTTCCAACACTGCTACTCCTAGTATAGAGATAGCAAACCAAAACAGAAAAAAACAATTGGATATAGAAATATTACCTGGTTCTATAGTAGCTTTTGAATATCTAACTAAATAGTTGTGAGTTAGTTTGTTGTAGGAATTGATAGTATGTAAAAATAGTATAAGTTAGAAACCACATAGAGAGGCAAGGGAACCATTCGTTTGCATAGGGTCCAGAGGACCCGCGTTGTAGAGCAGCTTTGCTTACCTCCATATTTGTCCCAATATACTTGCATATTGTTCAAATACTGTAGTACTAAAGCCATTATGACGGTATCTGAAAAACAAAAACGAATCTGAGACCTATTTCATTGAAACAATTGAAATAAACCTGACATCACGGAAGTAGTTAGCGCTCTATATTATCGTCAAATTAGACCAGTTATTTTGATAGTACGTGTACCTGTGTGCCGACAGGAATGTCGGATGGATATAACGCTATTTAGAACATTATAATTCAAGATTTGTGTAAGAAGAAAGTAAGAAAACTCTTTAACATTTCATCTAGAGATAAAAATAGGTTATCAGACGTAACGTAACACACACACCATTTTTTTTAACGACTGACTGACAGACTATGTTATTCATTTGACAGTCGCGCGCGCGACACGACATTTAAGTTGACTGACACTGGCAGATAACAGCAAGGCCGTACCTCGCTCTACGCAACGTGGGGACGGACGCGGCGGGTAAGTAGGAAGGGATCGTAGCATCGAGCAACACGGAATGGAGACGCCATCAAAGGCATTCCCCGCTGTAGTTCCCCTCTAAATTGAATGCCCTCGAGGGCATACAGCTTATAAAAAACTAGCTGTCGTCGATCGCTCTGTCAGACTGAATCGACTCGCGTGGGAGATAGTGCTCTAAGAAAAATGCCGAATTGTTCAGTTTTATGCTGTACAAAAATGATTGGATCATCAAATTTACAAAAAGATAGTGTTTCCTTTCACATGTACCTGAATTTCAATTAAATTATTATAACTTATTGCATGAAAATTGACCAAGTAAAATTAAGCCGTATATAAACAAAAGTGGCCATCTCAGATTTTGTAATTTTTGAGTTCGTGTTCGGGATAAAATAATAAAACTGAACGGTTTAACAAAACAAACCGTGAATATTTTATTCAATAACACTGGTTCACTCTTCACTGCGACTGCACTTCAGTACACTGGTCATTCATTACTCTAAAATCACTGCCAAGTTACGTGATTTATTCGCAATGAAAGCCAATTCCCTTACGACTGCCCTGCTCGCTCGTCAATCGAGCTCCACTTAATCGTGAGACACAGGGGCGACATAAAAGTGACCAAAAGCGTAGATATAAATGTGTATAATACATCAATGTGCATTTCAGGATTTATTCTGCTGACGTAAACATGTATATAACGTGTAATGTCAGTAAGCCAAGATGTGGATGATTACTTAATATCCTTGATTACTAAATACAATTCATTAAACACGTTCGACAAAATGTGACATGTGGAATAACGTGTATTTGTATTTGATGGCTATGTAACCACTAACTAACCGGTAACTACTAACTACTACTACTTCGTGTCACGGGCTCTTTCTTGGTTCACTAACCAGCTTGAGATATAGTGTCCCTGAAAGGGGCCTAGTGACCAATGGTGAAAGAACCAGTATGGTAAAAGGATTAATTGTGCCTCGCAGAGGTGTATGA
Organism: Operophtera brumata; assembly: GCA_932527175.1. Classification (NCBI taxonomy): domain Eukaryota; kingdom Metazoa; phylum Arthropoda; class Insecta; order Lepidoptera; family Geometridae; genus Operophtera; species Operophtera brumata. Next base: position 5,689,407 of record OW052237.1, on the reverse strand, counting down.
TGATATGTCAACGTAAATGTCATGTGTAACTATATTTAAATAAATAGAATTAAATCACACTACTATTAACAACAAGTGTAACATGAAAAAGTTTGTACATTTGGGAACTTTGATTACAAGAGATGGCAAGCATGAAGATGATATTTAAATGAGAGTAAATTCTGGAAACCAGGTGAACTTAACGCCTTATTATCAGCCGGAACGTATTCAAAAAGGCACGACTGGATGTGCATAGAGGAATGTTAGTGCCAAAACTAATGTATGGTGGTTGCGAAAGTTGCTAAGGCAGAATAAACATGAAAGTAAAATAAATGCACTGAAGATGAGAGGTTTGAGAAGTATGTATGGTGGACTTTGAGAGAAAGAATAAGAAACTGTGTGTTAAGAAAGCATTGTAAAATGAAAGAGCACGTGTATAGTGACAAGGATTGAGAAAGATATGCTTGGATGGTTTGGGTTATTGGTTAAAGGATGAATGATAGTAGATTGACGAAACTAGTTCATAAGATGAGCATGAATGGGACAGTTGGAAGGGGGAGACCTCGGTGAAGGTATTCAGAATAGATCAGGGTCGATCTGGAGAATGGCAGGCTAAGAGCGCCCTTAACCAATGAGCATATATGAAGAATGTGATGTGAGTGAATGAAGCGAAACAGGTATGCCAGGATCGTAGCAAGTGGAAATTCATGGTCTCTGCCTACTTCTCTGGGAAACAGGCGTGAGTATGTGTGTATGTTTGTAATATTATAAATGCTAAATTTTCTAAGGATTGGATGAAATTTAGAACGGCGATAGCTGGACCACTGGAATAGTTTTAAATTTTATTTAGATGTTCCCATAGGATCAAAACTTATGCGAGTGAAATCGCGGGTTGCTTCTAGTTTACAATAAGAATAAAACTACGTGGTTAATTTTATCAAAATCGGCAATATTGATCATACTTAAATAACTTTACTCTTTTCAGTTAAAAGTAAATAAAGATGCTTTAAAAAAATCGTTGATCGCCCATTGTGAGGTTACTGTACAATCTTTGCACGTTGTGTTTGCCTATAATGAGGGGTTTTCACGGCCATACCAAATCATCTATAAACCCTTGAAAATAGATGTCGCTGCTGTGTACTTAACTGTAAAAATAAAGTGAAATGTAAAAGTCAACAACGAAGTGATATATTTTCGTGGTATTTTGTTACTATCACACAAAATAACAGAGGTACGGTGGATTTGTTGATTTTGACAACCACAGTTGAGTCAGGGCCATCAATTGAGCCAAATTGAATAAAAAAAAAAACTTAAATGAAAAGCCCCCATTGGTTTCTTCTGTAGCTAAAGATAGGTATATAGTTCATATATGCATGTCGGATCCTCAAGATCCCTCCGAGCGGCAAAAGGCAACTTAGGGGCTTTCCAGTGGGTCTCGTGCAAATGAGGAAAATTCAAAAGAGGTTTCACTAAGATTTTATTCAAACTGACTTTGAACTTGATTTTGTATTTTGTTGATTAAATCGTGTGCACTCTGCCAACGCCGATGTAATAATGAGCTCTGGCGCTTTCGTACGCTCCTTTTATATCCACAAACCACACCACAAACCTCTTCTTCTCAGAGCCTCTTTTCTGAATGTATCTTGCCTTAAATCTCAGTCATATTTAAAATATTCTTATAACAAAGGTGATTATTTATCTATTAACAACAAGATCGCGGACATGGACTGGAATGCTGAATTTGATTCGCGTTCGCTCGAGGAAGCAGTTGAGTTTTTTTATTCGATTTTAGATCAGCTTAAACACCAATATGTCCCGTCTAGGTTGGTCAGTGACAGCTCTTACCCTAAGTGGTTTAGCCGGGCACTCATTAGATTAATTAAGGAAAAATATAGGCATTATAGGAAATATAAAACTTATGGTGGACTTACAGACTTAGCCACTTACAAACTTTTACGTAATCGAATCCAACTCTTGGAAAAGAAATGCTTCGCCGATTATATGTCATCCATTGAGAATAGTATTGAACAAAATCCAAAAAAGTTTTGGTCCTACATAAAAAGTCGCTTGAAATCAAATGGTATACCTTCACATCTAAATTATTTAGACGCTTCAGTAGCTACAGGTGAATCTATCTGCGAAGCATTCTCTAAGTATTTTCATTCTACTTTTCTTGTCCCCTCTGGCATCTGTTCTTATAACGTTGACTCATTAGTCCCTTCAGAGGCTGTGAAATGCGATATTGGCAGTATTGAGATCGATCCTGATGAGGTGTTTAAATTGATCTCTAACCTTGATTTATCCAAGTCTGCTGGCCCAGACCACGTTAGCCCTGTCTTCCTCAAGTCGTGTGCTAAGTCAATTTACATTCCTGTTTCATTTTTATTTAAGAAATCAATATCTTTGAGTGCCGTACCTAAGCTCTGGAAAGCAGCATTTGTATCGCCAATTTATAAAAAGGGCTCTAAATGTGAGATTATCAACTACCTATAGGCCTATCTCCAAGCTATGCTTAGTTGCTAAGCTATTTGAAAGGATAGTGTACAATCAGATTTATTCAGCGCTTCATCAGCACTTCTCCCCCTTCCAGCATGGGTCCCTTAAAGGGCGGTCGACTGTGTCTAACCTTATTATTTTCAATGAGTTCTTGAGTGAGTCAATGGATAATGGTCGTCAGGTTGACGTAATCTATACTGATTACAGCAAGGCCTTTGATAGGATTGACCATAGCCTTCTGTTGCTTAAGTTATTTAGTATGGGTATTAGAGGGGATCTGCTCCGTTGGTTCTCGTCGTACATCTGCAGTAGGTCGCAGGCTGTTGTTGTTAATAATTATATGTCCAGCTGGGTTCTTATTCCTAGTGGAGTCCCCCAAGGATCACTGCTAGGACCCTTGCTCTTCCTGATATTTATTAATGATATCTCTTCCTGTTTTGTCAACAGTAACCTGCTTTCATTTGCTGATGATATGAAGATTTTTAAGACTATAGTTACTCCTCGGGATGTGCTTGACTTGCAGGCTGATTTATATCGACTTGACACGTACTGTGCTAGTAATAAACTAGATCTCAATCCGTCTAAATGCTTTACTATTACATATACTCGCAAAAAAACTGTAGTCAAATCAGTTTATCTATTAAAAAATCAGAGGTTGCAGGATTGCACGGTTATGAGAGATCTAGGCGTGCTGCATGATTCTAAACTTCTCTTTGACTCTCATATCGATTCCATCATTGCTAAAGCGTCCAAAGCTTTAGGCTTTATAATGAGAAGCTCCGTTAGTTTTAGTAGATGTAAAACATTTAAAATTTTATATTGCACTTACGTGCGCAGCATACTTGAATATGCTTCTCAAATTTGGAGTCCACGTTATGATACCTATATCAACAGAATTGAGCGTATTCAAACCAAATTTATTAAGTTTATTTGCTTTCGCCTTAAGGTTCCGTATAATTCTGCTAACTATGTTGACCTTTGTCGTAAATTCCACCTTCTGCCACTCAAAAAAAGGCGTGAAATTGGTGACCTGCTTTTCTTGCTCAAAATCACTAATAATCGTATTAATTGCCCCGAACTTCTTAGTAAAATAACACTTGTTGTTCCCCGTACAATAATTAGATATAACGAGATTATTCATGTACCAATAGTTAGAACGAATTATCGCCAAAACTCCTATTTATGGCGAGTTGGTAACCAATTTAATAAATTATCTAAGCAAATAGGTCTAGACCTATTCTACTCCAGTGTCGGTTCCGTGAGGCGGCGGCTCAGTTCTGACTTTTTCTCGCCCTCCGCGGAGGATGATGAAATTTCGTCATGAGATAGGTGTGGTTTACTTTTTTGGTTCTTGTTCTTATTTTTTTTTTGTTTACTATTATTTATATCTGTTTCCTTCATTTATACTGTTTGTTTTACTTTTACTGTTATAGTTATACTGTTGTTTTCTGTTTTGTATGTATTCATCATTTGTATCTCTCATTTTTTATTTTTTATTCTATTTTTCTGCTATGTGTTTTGTATACCAGATTGTAGTTTATAGTAGTTTTTAGTCCACTCAGCCTGTTCTCTCTTTTTATGTATCTATTATTATTTCTAAACGTGAAAACCTTTTAATAGCCTTCTGCTTTAACTTCTTTTATTTATTTTGTATGCATGTGCTGCTGGTTTTCCTTATAATAAATATAATATAATATAATATCCGAGCTTCGATCGCTTTGCGTCTTTGCGTAAACAAGACTCGGGCGCATTCGTTTGGGTGGCGCGACACGACAGAATACGATTGTTCGCAGCCGTACACATGGTGTTTATAAGCCTTCAATCTCAGTAGATCTATTCTCCAGATTCATCATATGACTTCTCTCTCCGACATACATGTGTAGACTGTTGGTAAACCTAATTTTTTTTATATTAAATAAGCAACTGTTAACAATAACTGCCTCAATGCACACTGAAACAGCTGTGTGCTCATTTAACAGTTTTTTTTATTTCTCAAAAATTTCTGTATGTGAGTTGCCCGTGTTTTCTTTTATACAACTAAATTAGTGATGTGCCTCAATAATAAAGTAGATTATTTATCGATAAAATAAATGCTCGTTTAATATGTTTTACAAGCTATTGAAATTTGATTTATATTATTCGGGAGCCATAGCCTAGCCTAACCTAACTTTCTAACCGTTAATCCAATCACCATGAAGGTATTGGTATGTAACAAGGTAGGTAACTGTTATGATTTTAATTTGAAATTATTCATTTTATACCATAAGTTGACGACCTCTGTGGCGCGGTGGACGAAGGTTCGCCTGTGACGCAGGAGGTTGCGGGTTTGATTCCCGCCTCAGAACAAATATTTGTACGATCTTCAGATATTTGTTCAGGGTGTTCTGGGTATTTTCTATGTTAATGCAAAATAAATATCTATGTAATGTACTGTACTAGGGATATCAGTTATCTAGTCCATATCACAAGCTGTGCTTGGCTTGGGGCTGGATAATCTTGTGTGAACTGTGTCCAGCATCAAAAAATAAAATAAAAATAAATATACTTATATATATAATGAAATTCACTAAGGTACAATGTGAAAGAAAACACCATCTTTTCGTAAATTCGATGTTCCAGACCTTGATTTAGAGCTGAAAATGTAACGATTCGACATTTCAGTATTTGTAGCACTGTCACACTGTTTTACTCTATGCGTCACACGATCGGTTCAGTCTGACAGAGCAATCGGCCCATCATGATACAATTTTATTACTAGCAAAAGCAAAACATGCTTGGTGAGGGCTAGCAAGCTTTTTTTCCGTGATTATTTATATTTAAACAAAGACATGAATTTAAATTACTATGCTAAATTACAACGGATAATTTTTTCGTTAAGTGTACCACAAAATTGCATGGGATAGTAGAGGACTCGCTTCGCTCGCCCTAATGATCGGGCGAAACCAGTTTTACTAACGCGTATGCCCAAATGAAATTGTGCATAGCCAGAGGGGAATGACATCTTGACATGAATTTAAATTACTATGTGATATTACAAATCTAGAGGTGTGATAGTTTTTCGTAAAAAGTTGCATGCCTACCTAGGTTGTGGGATACGTGATCACGATAAATTAACAAAAGCATTTCCCAGTTTGAACTCATTTACTCATTTTCAAGAAAAGTCGTGTCATGAGTGTCCGTACTGTGTCGTGGGATTTTCCTATTCAAATCCTATTCTTTGATTGACCAAAGAATTAAAAAAAAATTGCTAGGTATAATATTTTCAACGCGATATTCTGTTCACTAGGTAAAGCGCTAAGTATTACTTTACCTACCATTGTTTAACATTAACATAACTTAACACACCCAACACATACCTACATAGTTGTGATCCCACACTAGGATCCCATGTGACGTGGGATAATTATGCCTGAAATGTAAAAAAAAAACTATTTTACATTTTAATGACTAATGTAGTTTTTTGGCACTTAGGATCATGATTTTTGGTTTTTGACAATAACAGTGACTGACAGATATAATACATCGTATATTTCGTGGCCAGAACCGACATGGATTATGTAGGTTAGAAGGATGACGGCAGCTAAGTAAAGCGTTTTTTCCTTTCCTTTCCTTTCGTCTCTTTTGACTTGCCGACCCGTAGTTGTATGAAATTATTGTATGCTTTGAACAAAATTCTAATTAAATTTTCCTAAGAACTAATCATCCCATGAGCTAGTGGTTGTACCTGGGGTACTCAAAATTTTCTTGATTTTTTCTCTATACTCTAAGTTTCCGCGTTTACCCCCTCTCTCTCCAGCCTACTACTACCTTTTACTAATCTAAAATTTCATAGTGATCCACAAAATGATCTGTATGTTATCCTCGATAACAACTCCGGAACTCCTCCTTCACAGAGAGCGTTCAACCCTTCCCCCCATACCTAGCCGCCCTTAAATCCCTTCAATGACCCTTGATGGTAGCACAGAATATATACAGTAGGCAAAGTAAGTTCCTACCAAAAAGTTATCGATACTATTAATTTATCGACTTGAGTGCTGGAAGTCCCTAGAACGGGTGTTACTGTCAATTTTGTGACATAACATGATGTTTGTACACAGAAAGCATCTATGTGTGTATAAAGATTTTTGATGTGTTGCTGTTTATAGATGTGTGCGTTTATAGCGATAGAACGACTGGTTACAAAAGTGTGCATTAAACTGTAAGTGAGTGCGTGAAGCCCCCCCCAAAAATTTCTGAATAAATATGTATCGGTTGACAGCTCTATGGCGTCTCCCCTCCGGTAAGGAGGCCTGCGTTGCTCGATGGATCGTAGCGAACGCCAGAAGATGAGGAGATATTGAAACAGTTCCTCTTTGCCAGTTTTAATTGACATTTTATAGGGCCTGTCCATTAGTTAACTTTAACTTTAATTAGTGGACTTTTACTGGCTTATTCCATTATTCCCCCATGCAAATCCCTCATAGGGGGGAAACTGACCTCTAACGACTGATGATGATGATAATGATTATTATGAATAATATCAAGAACTGAAAGCCAATGACAATTAAAAAAAGGACTTTGATTCATAGAAGCATTGAGAGCAACCCTTGTTCGATTTATATAACAAAAAACTTTTTATGTTCTTTGTGAAAATTTAAATGCTATGTGAAAAATGTAAACATTGTAAACCTTTTTAGAAATAAATACTGTTTTATTATTATACCACTCAGTTATTAAAAATCTCGTAAAAAATATATTTTTCACTATAAAGGAATACTATCTACAAAAAATAAATAGTAAAAAACATTATGGTAAAAAATATAAATCAAAACGGGGAACCACTGACCGCGGAGCGAGGCCCAAACGGTCGGGGGCTAGGGCTGCAGAGAGAGGAACCTCCTGACTATGCGTGCCGAGTCCAGGAGTACCGCCTTCTGAATCTGACCCTTGATCCAACTATTTAGCGAGAGCTTCTTAAGGTACTGGTCGAAGCTCTTCGCAATCAGTCCATTCACTGAAACGACTATCGGGACGATAATAGTTGAATCCACATCCCACATGGCGGTAATCTCGTGAGCCAAGTCAAGGTACTTGCTTAACTTGTCTTTCTCGGCCTTCACGAGATTAGCATCATGCGGGATAGTGACATCAACAAGTATCGCCCGGCGTTCCGACCGGTCTACCAGCACGATATCAGGCTTATTGGCAACAATAGTCCTATCCGTGATGATAGACCGGTCCCAGTAGAGCGTGGCACGGCCATTTTCAAGAACCGGCTGAGGCACGTACTTATAGTACGGCACCGCAGGTCCCACAAGGTCGTATCGGAGGGCAAGTTGCTGGTGAATGATCCTGGCTACTTGGTTGTGTCTGTGCAGATACTCAGAGTTAGCAAGATGCGAACAACCCGAAAGCACATGCCTGAGGGATTCTCCGGGACGGTGACATGCTCTACAGATATCAACCGTCCCATCCTTCATGATGTACTTTCGATAGTTGTTCGTCTTGATGACCTCATCCATAATCGCACAGACAAAACCCTCGGTTTCCCCAAAGAGGTCACCGAAACGTAACCAGTTTACTGAAGCGAGCAGATCTACATCGGGCCCTGTGAGGGCCTTGTAAAACCGCCCGTGCAGTTCCTTGCTCTCCCATACGGTCTTGCGTTCCTGAGTGCTCAGGGCTGATGGTTTACGCCAGTTCTCTTTTGCTAAGGAGAGCGGGGTAAAGTTCTTATCAACTGCAACGACATCGTGATGCATCCCGTACTCGGCGTGGAGGAAGTACTCCCTGAGATTGCACACCTCGCGGTTGTGGAGAGTCTTGGCATTTAAAAAGCCTCGACCTCCATCCTTCCGCGGGATGTACATTCTCATAACCGACGAACGAGGGTGTCGCATGCGATGGGTCGTTAATAGTTGCCGAACTCTACAATCCAGGGCATCTAACTCTGTCTGTGTCCACCTTAATATGCCGAAGGTGTATATGAGCAGAGGCATAACCCAGCCGTTAAACGCGCGAACCTTGTTGCCACCCGACAAAAGACTGTCGGGTGGCAATTATTATTATTATTATTATTATCATTGGGCCCATAGACGTAAGAAACCTCAAGGTAAGGCCTGCCTTACAATAACCTTAAAATACCTGTATTACAATCAATATCCTTGCGTAGCTTTCGTGTCCCTACTCTAATATTAGCTCTACCTAGGTAAAATAGGTAGCGCCAGACGCCTTGTTAGGCGATCCAAGATCTTTAGCAGTTTGGCCACCGTAGACGGAGGATATACAATTTCCAAACTCACTGTAAGTAGTTACGCCTGACAGTGACAAAATTACGGGCCGAGACTGTGGTCCACCTGCTCAGTTCACATGGGTGGACCACGGGCACATCGAAATCTGGCAAGTGCGAATCGGAATATTTACGAGGGTTCAGTTCTCCTTACATATTTCATTGAAACCTTCTCGCCTCATTTTTTTAATAAATAATCTCTAAAGAGTAAAATAATCATCGTACACAATCACCAACATTAACTTAACACCTCATGTAGTATTGTTCCCACACTATATAATTCCCTGTGTCGAGGGTATCAGGAACTACGAGTACCATGGTACCATAACACCCAGACCCGGAACCAATATTTGCAGATTATGCAAACATTTGTCCCGCAGCGGGATTCGAACCCGCACCTCTCGCATCTCTGCACATTCCTGCTTAAGTTAATATATGATCTTAAAACGTAGAGCAAGACCTGCCAAGTCATTATTAAGGTCAAGGTCAAAGCAAAATTAATGTAGGTAGGTATATACCTAAACATATCTACCTATTACTATTGTGTTTCGGGGGTTACTTTGAACTTTTGTTTTAGTTGATGGTAGGTAACATCTAGGTAGTTATTTTAGGTTTAAATTTCGTTCATTTTCTTTTGGAACCATAATTTTCGTTATTATGTACAGTGGTGGAATTAAAATGTTCGTCACCTTAGAGCCTATTTTTGGTTGTTCAATGCAAAAAACATAGGTACTGCTTTACCAACATAGTATTGCATTGGTACTGTTTTACCGACACAGTATTGTCAATATTACGAAAATAACCTTCAGTTGCTATGACAACGGATATTAGCAGCGATTGAATGACAGATAGTCTACGAATAAAATGACAAAACTTCTAGCTAACTCAATAAAAAACTGGCCAAGTGCGCATCGGACCTCGCGCATTCAGGTTTCCGTCGTATAAACTATTATATAATTTGTGGATCCGTAACAAATGTAAAAGTTATAAATTGCCTAAGTTTAGTTAATCGACACGCAAAATTAAATCTGTTTGTAATAGAAATATGAGAAAATTCTCAAAATGTTTCTATTTTCTAAAATATTATAATTTTTTGGTAAAATATTCATTTTAAGTATGTAGAATATTTAAAAAAGAACTAGTTCCTGGGTTAAATGGAGATGAAATTGAACTTCGTAACAAAAATACAGTCTTATTCTACTTAATAAATTACAGGCACATGAGACTTTTCATCAATGTCTCAGGGTGGCGGGCGCAGTGCAATGCCACATAGGGTGCGTCCTAGGTGGACGTGACCTATGAGGTAATGCACTGTTCATAGGCAGAGGTTACCGCTTAACATCAGGTTCATCTCTTGCTTGTTCCGTCATCCAAGTAGTATACAAAAAAAAAAAAAAAAAGCTCTATAATTATACTCCACATACTAGGGTACGACAGATTTATTTTTCCCTCACCACTTTACTTTACTTTACGGGAACTATACATCAAAATAATTTTTGGTTATTATTTTTGGATTTGGGTCAGTAAGATACATAAATAGTACAAATATGAATACTTCAATAGTTTAGCCGCTATAGACCCGTGTGATAGAGAGACGGGCAGACGGATGACCGAGGGCAATAGGGCTTCGTTTGGCCCCTTTGGGTACGGGACCCTAAAAAAGTCGTTCCAAAGTTAAACAAGCAACTGATCAAAGGTGTGCGATTTTGATCTTTATAACAAACATTTAAATTATGGTTTTCTATACAGCAGTCTGCTACGTAGAATAGTTGGAAAAGGTAATATGTGCTGGCGACAAGCTAAGGGGATTACTTTGAAAACTGACGAACGTTTTCATTCCGCCACTGTACTTACGAAATAATTAGGTAGGTACGCAATGTTTGAAACAAAACTTGATAAAACAAGAACAAATACTAAGAGATGTAGAGAGATTATAGAGTTCAGTTTTGGGAAAAAATCACCAATAAAACTACCACTGCCCCAAAATTCCTCCAGGTAGGTAGACGTATGTATTATGTCCCTACCCTGTTATTACCTAGTTTTGAAAATCTGTTATTACGATGTCTCTAGAATTGCCTTACCTTTGAGAACTTCTGGTCTTCGAGGCAATTTTCACACACGGCTTCGCAGTTTACCTGAAAAGATGAATGCCTTGATTAATAAAGATCATTATACAATCGCCAACTAATTAACAAATCTCGTCGCAAATAAACGAGTAGTTCCTATTTGTCCCCGATACAACTATGCCCTTCCACCATAGTGTGTTGATTTAGCGATTAGACCTTAAATTAGGCCTAGGTAGGTTTTTCCCATAAAATTAGGTACTACGTACCTAGATAGTATTTTTCTGAGATTTTGTGCCGAGAAAATGAATGACTGACTCTATAATAATTGTTATCTCTTACATGAAGCAACAGTTCCATTCAAAGGCGAAGTTCCATCGAATGACGCTGTTCTATTCATCTGTTCGTGGAAGCCCCATGGTCATTGTTGTTCAATTAACAAAGGACAAACAGAAAATTTCCTCATTATTTCACAATCTAACTCATAGAAGGGATTCCGTTTACTGTAGCAAGCACAAATTCCACCACATTGCTAAACAACGATACGGAACCAAAGAAAAAACATAGATATATTACCTACGCACAATTTGTTAATTAACTTCTAAAACATTGTTAGCTCTATGGCTATATTCGGTTGAACTGCTAATTTGTGACCTATTTAGGTGCGTCAGCTTGACGAGATAATATAGAGATAAGATACACAAGATAGGGCACCTTTATCGTGTTGTAGATGAAATGGCAATGTCGTCGTTATCAGAAGATAAGAACTTGAACTAGAAATTCGGTAGACACCTACCTACATTGAGTTAGTGTAACTCAATGGCTAGGTATCCACTGAGTTATTATGTAGGTACAGCACACAATAGGTAAGGTAACCTAAGTATAAATTCTAAAATTATATCACTAATAATAAAAATAATTGAAGGCCAAATCCAAGATTAATAGTAAATGCCTTCAACGTAGACAGTAATAGGTAGTCAAAGGCTTTTCTATTTATGTTATTTGATGATTAGTTACATACAAATCTTTCTAAAAATTGGACATAAAATTGAACCTACTTGTTGAAAAGAAAGAGATATAGCATGTTCATAAATAAAAGTAATTGCTGAATCGCACGTCTGCGATGACGATTTGATAAGTACGGGCATAAGTGTAGAGTTTTCTAATAAAAGATTAGATTACGTACATAAAACATGGGTCTAATTACCTATTTATACTCTAAGGGCGGTTGCGCACTGCGTTCGATCCGAATCCGAGAAAATTCGGTCCGGAGTGGTCGTACAACTATTTACTATAGTTCCGTCATCAGGAATCGGATGGCGGAAATCGGATCCTATAATGAAATGTCTACTAGCTCTAGAATTTTAAATTCGTTGTTAAGGCGCGATAGGTTCTCAAATGTCTCTAGAATTTTAAAGTTTTTGATAAGAATTTTCATAGTTTTCTATGAAGAAAAAAATATATGATATTCTTGAGCTTTTTATCTAGTGAAATCAATAATTCAATACAATATTTGAATTACTTCATTCGATAAAAAAAAATAACAAAGATACCCCCTTTTTAAAATGTAAATGCTATTTTTCACTCACTTCTCTCACGTTTTAATTTTTGAAACATTTGGTTACATGTTAGTTATTATTTGAGTTAGTGAATTCATCAACAACATTAAACAAAACTTTGAACGACATTTTTATATAATTTTTTTTATACATAAAAACACGGTATCAGAGCGTGCGCTCGCCTTCTTCGCCTCATACAAAAATGTTCGTTGAACCTATAGCGCCTTAAGTGTTCTTATTGTTTCCAAGAAGATAAAAATTATGGTAATCTTCTGCTTTTTATCTAGTGAAATCATAAATTCAATACACTATTTCTTAACTCGATAAAAAAAAACAAAGTTTAAAAATTAAAAATTTAAATCCAATTTCAGTTTTTTTTTTTTTTTTTTTTTTTTTTTTATACTACTTTGATGTCGGATCAAGCAAGGGGCCCACCTGATGTTAAGCGGTAACCTCTGCCTATGAACAGTGCATTACCTCATAGATCACGTCCACCTAGGACGCAACCTATGTGGCATTGCACTGCGCCCGCCACCCTGAGACATAAAGATGAAAAGTCTCATGTGCCTGTAATTTCACCGGCACCCTTACCCTTCAAACCGGAACACTGCAATGCGAGCACTACAGCTTTGCGGCAGAAATAGGTATGGAGGTAGTACTTCCCCGGACGAACTCTTTCACAAAAAAGCTCTACTACTACTAAAACAACACTTGTTTGCTTTTAACACTTGTTTAACTTACATTTTACACATTTTAATTTTTGAAACATTTTGGTAACTTATTAATTGAGTTAGTAAATTCATTAAAGCACCCCGCGTCGAGGTGTACACCGATTCAAACCACCGTAGCACCCCGCTTAGAGGTGCTACACTGATTGAAACCCCCATAGCACCCTGCGTAGAGGTGCTACACCGATTCAAACCCCCGTAGCACACCGCGTAGAGGTGCTACACCATCGTAGTGTTTAAGGTCTTGCGTGAGATGAGAGGACCCATACGTATGTGTTTGTTTTGTCTTGAAATATGTTTATTGTCGAATGACAGATCAATATATTTACAATGGGGCGCTGTGCTGAGTTATTACTGCACGTCGGGTTATGTATTGAAAGTCGCCGACCGCGAGCGCCCTCAGGCGTCCTGAACGCAAACACACTCAAAATAGTAAACAATTAGCGAGCTGTCTAGCAAACTTAAAAACAGGTTTTTGAGTTCCGTACCTCAAACGGTACAAACAGAACTAATATGATCACTTTGATTCATCTGTCTATCAAGACACTTTTTCTCAGGAACGTCTCAGGTTGAAGTTTACTAAAATCAGAAAATTTCGGTATCGACAAAAATCGTCGAGACTCCAGGCTCGATCTCCAGTATGGATGAACTATCTACATACCTACATAATTAAGTTTCTATGGAACCTTCAGGACGATTGTCCTACTCGAACGTGTCGCCTTTTTTTAAGACGTTTATGATAGTGGGTTTTTATAGAGAGTACCTAATAGGTATTTGATGTATGCAATTACTTATGCTACTTAATCTTTATTACCCACAAAAACCAACAGTCAAGTATCTTGATTTAAGTAGATATTTCCACATATACTACAGTACTCGTACTAGGCAAATGATGTGCCTCGGCAATCGTCATTCGTGTCTAACTATGGCCTGTTCACTAACTTGCAATCGTATTTACTCTTATATTTAAAATAGTAGATTTTTATTTATTCTGCCCATGCTTTATATTTATTTATTCTGTCCTTATATTTCGTACATTTTATTATAAACCAATTTAAAAAAAGGAGGATTTTTTCAATTCAGCTGTTTTTTTGTGTGTGTATGTTTTCGTATGTATGATATCGTCGCCGATTGTGAATCGATTTTATAATGTTTTTTTTTATTGAATTGGTTAATTTCGAAGGCGAAAAATATTCAAAAATTATTATTTAAATATTTGGAAGAAAATATTCAAAAAAATTGGGTTTATGGAATGAATCCTGTTTATAGAAGGCTATGAAGTCGTATCATTCGCATATGTATAAAACGCTGCACTTTAAGCGTTTTAAGCGTGCCGTTGTATACTATGGTTCCACGGCGTCAGTTGTGTGTGCCTATAAATAGTGTCACACCCATTGCGCGCCAACCGCATGACAACTTGTTTTGGGTCCAATCTCTTTTTGCGTACCACCTTTTTGCTATTTTTGGCTATAGTGGCATTTTGCGAGTAGGTACCGCAACGGCCGCGGCAAGCGCGCGCGCGCTCGATATGAACACATAATAATGGCTAGTTACTACGTAATACACGTTCGATCGTCGTCACGGTCATCGTTACGATGCTTGCTGAAAACTTGGACTTGGGCCCCAGTTCCCTGGTCACTCGTCAGAAAACGTATTTTTCATATTTTCTTGACATAATTTAATAAGCATTTTTAGAATCTCAATAAATCCAAAATATGTTATAAGTATACGTAGTTTTTATATTATTTTTAAAATATTATGAAGTTTTTTACAGCTTTACTATTTTTTTTATTAGCCAAATGAGGCTATCTTCCCACTGCGGCCTATTAGGCCTACTGTGATCGCCACTAGTCACATACCGCCCCTGGAGAGGGCGTTTATAGTTTACCGCTAAGACCTACAGCTGTTAATAGGAACTGTAGGATTTTCTTAGGGGTAATTTCTTTCAGTTCATCCGTGCTTATACTTATTACGATCTATGTTTACAGTATTCAAAATTACTTATTAACATTAACATTTTCTCATATTTTAATATAACTAGCTTCACAATTCAAACCACATTCACATCCACATAAAGGAGATATATTGAAGGCGATCTCCTTCTACTCCCTAGATACTGTTTCAGTTCTAGATGGTATGTGAATGATGGTCTGGCAAAAACCGTTCACTAGTGAACTCACTCGTCTCGAGCGAACAAGATTTAGTAGCCAAAGAGTTATTATACAATATGTTGAACCTCGAAAATAATAACTTTAATAAACCAGTTTTTTATGGAGAAGTCACGATTAACCAAAAAAATAACTATGCCAAAATGGTTTTCATACAAAATGAGTAAATGGTTCCAAAGGCAGTTTTCCCGTATCTCTTAAGTTTTCGAATATGCACATACTGTACAAGTTAAAAAAAACATACTGTATATCTCATCTCAATTGTGATGTAGTAATTAATTCTAATGTTCAACATAAAGTCTGCAAATATATCGTAAAACATTTTGCAACTTATGAATTTACCTTTTACTACCTCCAATTTACATAAATCATTTTGTAGTTTCGACATTGCACAGGTGCAAAATTAAACATGATCAGTAAAATGCAATTGTTCCGGGTGTATGCACTGCTTGTTGAGCTGGAAAAAACTATATAAAATTGTAACTTCTGAGTTAAGTACCAGTTTTTATAGAGACCTGTTTACTCGACGTGGATGTGTTTTTTTGGTAGAGTTAGTGAAATTGTATATTAAGACTCGGTAGAGCGGCATGGTGGTTGCCAGTTGTTACATACCGCCCCTGGAAAGGTCGTTTATTCACCGCTAAGACCTACAGCTGCTAGGAACTAGGATTCAGCCTAACTGGAGTACAGAGAAATACGACAACATTAACCTGAAAACTCCCTAAGAAAGATTGTTTCACTAAATCAATCGCTCTTAGTGAGTTTTTAGTTTAATGTCAATTCATGTTAATGCTATATTTCTCTGTATTCCGGTAAGACGAGGTAATACGAGCAACTGAATTTTAAAGCAGTTATCCTCAACCGATTGAGCTGATATTTGGCATACATGTTAAGTTCCGATGACAATACAATATGATGGTGACAGCGATCTGGTCTGATGTACAACGGAAAACCTCGATAATAATATTACCACTGTATTTGAGATATATTAAGAAACAAATGAACATGCGTTTCATTAACTATTCTCCAAACAAAAAGAATGTCTCGTTTTATGACAAGCTACTTAAGTTCAATGTTAATGTTTAATGTTTATCTTGATGCAATTCTACAAGCGTGATATTCACAGGAGTGCGTATCTAGTATCCAGCCTATTGTCCCGCTCGTGAGTCTTCGTGGCCACTTGGGAATAAACGTACTTGGAATTTATAATTGTATTTACATTCTTGACTTGCACACGTTTACCTCAATACATAGATATAGTACGAGTTGACGCTTTTAACAACAAAGCCACCGAAGCTATAAAGCCGTTTCTGAGCATTTCAAGTTTACATAAGGACTTAACAAGTTTGATGACATCATAACGGAGGCTAAGATGGTGATGATAAAATAGTGTAAGCCAGAGCGGGACCCCTCCTGTTAAATTATTTCGCCAGTCCGAATGTTTTCATTTTTAAACAATGTGGATGTATGCAGAAAAAAAGGAGGAAGTTGTCAAGTCGATGCGTATATATTTTTGATATATACCTCACTTTTTATTACAATATTTTATTTAGTTTGATTACACCTGTCCAGCCCCCTTATTCGCTATGACCAAACGTGACATAACGCGGGCACGTTACGATATCTGCGTGGAATATCACACGTTATTGTCAAGTAATCTCCTATGGTCATAGCAAATAACAGCCCTGGTGTAATCACATATTGTAAGTTAAAAACCCACATCCCAGTGTTCGATTGAGCTATGGCATACCTGTTAAGTTCCGATGACAATACAATATTATGGTGAAGGCGAGCTGCACGGCTATTTCGTTATCGATCACTGCCTGACTGATCGATTTGCTGCTAAAAACATAACCCTTCCTTTTGGCTTTGCCGTCGTAGTCGGGTAAGAACAGTGTTATGACAATTATAAAAATACATAGGTAACCATGAGATACGATTAAGGCGCTATAGGTTCAACGAACATTTTTGTATGAGGCGAAGAAGGCGAGCGCACGCTCTGATACCGTGTTTTTATGTATAATAAAATTATATAAAAATGTCGCTCAAAGTTTTGTTTAATTTTGTTGATGAATTCACTAACTCAAATAATAACTAACATGTAACCAAATATTTCAAAAATTAAAACGTGAGAGAAGTGAGTGAAAAATATCATTTACATTTTAAAAAGGAGGTATCTTTGTTATTTTTTTTTATCGAGTGAAGTAATTCAAATTTTGTATTGAATTATTGATTTCACTAGATAAAAAGCTCAAGAATATCATATATTTTTTTCTTCATACAAAACTATGAAAATTCTTATCAAAAACTTTAAAATTCTAGAGACATTTGAGAACCTATCGCGCCTTAAGGGTCAGTTTGGAACATACGTAACTGTTTTCCCAAAAGTCCGTAGCGTTTTGTAGATCGCAGGAGCTACGCTACACAAATTCTGAGCTAAAGAAAAAAAATTCCGGCTACGCTAACGCTAAACGTTTTTCATATTAATAATTAGAAAGTTTGTTCGATTGTTTGATACTCAATCACCCAGTGCCGAATAACTGAAGGGATTAATAAACTAAATTGCAAAATTGTGGGAATACGTCGTTAGTTTATAATAATGATCACAACTATAGCCAAATTGTTTGTATACGTCGTTATAGTCTATTATAATGATCACAACGACATTACAAAGTTGTTGAATTACATTATAATGATCACAAAGACATAGCAAAATTGTTGAAATACGTCGTTAGTTTATTATAATGATCACAACGACATAGCAAAATTGTTGAAATACGTCGTTAGTTTATTATAATGATCACAACGACAAAGCAAAATTGTTGAAACACGTCGTTAGTTTATTATAATGATCACAACTATA
Source organism: Operophtera brumata (assembly GCA_932527175.1). Taxonomy (NCBI): domain Eukaryota; kingdom Metazoa; phylum Arthropoda; class Insecta; order Lepidoptera; family Geometridae; genus Operophtera; species Operophtera brumata. The sequence continues at coordinate 5,671,283 of OW052237.1, read as the reverse complement.
GCCAAATTGTTTGTATACGTCGTTATAGTCTATTATAATGATCACAACGACATTACAAAGTTGTTGAATTACATTATAATGATCACAAAGACATAGCAAAATTGTTGAAATACGTCGTTAGTTTATTATAATGATTACAACGACATAGCTAAATTGTTGAAATACGTCGTTAGTTTATTATAATGATCACAACGACATAGCAAAATTGTTGAAATACGTCGTTAGTTTATTATAATGATCACAACGACAAAGCAAAATTGTTGAAATACGTCGTTAGTTTATTATAATGATCACAACTATAGCCAAATTGTTTGTATACGTCGTTATAGTCTATTATAATGATCACAACGACATTACAAAGTTGTTGAATTACATTATAATGATCACAAAGACATAGCAAAATTGTTGAAATACGTCGTTAGTTTATTATAATGATCACAACGACATAGCAAAATTGTTGAAATACGTCGTTAGTTTATTATAATAGAATTAGAATAAATAATTATAGAATTAGATGTAGATGTACAATTCTACTTGCAGTTTACTAATTCCGCCCCTAGCGAGGACTCGCGCGGGCTCGTAGCTCAAAAACAGCTGTAACGATCAAGCTCATGTTCGAACTTTTTTTTTTTTTTTTTTTTTTTTTTTTAAAATGTAAAGAAAGTAAAAATAGACAACGTCTCTTTTCGGAAATGGCGGGAAGAGTCCCATGTTCGAACTTAAAAAATTCTATTCACATAACCTACCTACATACAAGTAGTACCTACCAAGCTCCATCAAGATTGGATCAACGATTCTGCAGTTATCGGCGGACAAACACACATACTAACGCCGCATACTGCAAAAAGACTCTGAGACCACGCTTCGCTCGGTCAATAATTGTCAAAATCCTAGGTGGCGTAAAGCCGGCTCAGTTGCGAGAGGATGCGGGTTCAATTTCCGCTGCGGAACAAATATTTGTTGTTTGTCCGGGGATCCTAGTGTGAGATCAGGACTACGTATATGACGATGGGTGTGTTATGTTTTCAAACATTGCTATTATTACTCTTATTACGACACGTATGAATAAGTAATTGAAACATTATTTCAACAGCCGCATTCAAACACAAACCAAAATATATATAGTACAGAAGGTCGGCTCAGTACAACGAGTGATAACAGGCGCACGAACACAGACGCGTACCCACGACGATCTCGGTGAAAGTCGGTCGAACGCCAGTCGCGTGGGCCCGCGCTTTGGCGCTTTGATTATTATTTTGTGACTTATATAATAATCTGGCAGTGACCAGTTTGACCGCCAATGTAGGTATTTTACTCTCTATAGCATCTGCCCACGTGTGACGATCTCAACTTTTCTAATAGGTAATATTTGATGTGTTAGCCCTAGCGGTCGAGCCAGGTTGGTAGGTACCTAATTAAAGTCAAAATCAACTGGAGGTAAAATGTTTTTTAATTGAAATTCCCGAATCTAAACTTTCCACAAATTATTGTAGCCGTAGCGCTACGGTTGAGAGTAGTTAATTCAAATCAAAGTACCTGGATATATACTTGGCTGGCTTGGACAGTAACGGAGCTGGCCTTCTGTACCTATATATTTTGTGATTCAAACATTATGCAGTCAATGACACTAGTGAAATAAAATAAAACTAGTGGAACTCCCGCGACTTCGTTCGCGTGGAGTTATATCCATACAAACTTCAACACGCCGTTGCACCTCCTTAAGGGGTAAATTTAGGGAATTTCTTTATTAATGCACGTCTAGACCACAAAAATAAGATAACCTTTCAAATTTCATGGTTCTACGTCTTACGGTTTAGGCTGTGCGTTGAAAGTGAGTCAGTCAGTCACGCAATATATATATTTTGTATTTATATTGATTATACATCTAATAATTGCATAAATTGAAGGTAAAATACCAAAACTGGTTATTTGCAATAAATGCCATGTGTTTTGAGTGCCTTCGCATCATTAGGTATAAGGTTGTTTAGATTAACGTAGCTACCATAACTGAGGCTGCGCAAGGTGAATGCCTGTGTATCTAGAAGCGTAACTCCTTTAATACATGTTCTGAAAGCAAATAAGTGGTACTTTTGGCTGACCCCCAAATGCCACTCATCCCGCGCCTCCAGCTCCGCCCCGCACTCACCTAATACCCAGAATTACCGAGGCTAGTAATAATTAGCTAGTAACCATCTCCACTGTCAGTCATACGAGCCTTGTTATGCTGGTCATCCCGCTAGCTTCCTTTATTCCGTACAATTGTCTGCACTGCAATGGATTACTTGCTATTTTTTAAAATTACTTAATTATGTTACTTATTGGTAATTACTAATTACATCTCATTCATTACATCCTTTACATTAAGTAAAACTTAACGTACTTAAAATGTCGTCGCTTCAAAGCCAAGCCTTGTCCGAGGACACTTTTGTACAATTATACGGAAGTAAAAAAGGAAGCAAGTTCATAGTGTGGGAGTTTCGCTTCTACGTATTATTTTATTATTTGCCATAATAGCGGCTGCGCAAGGTGAAGGAAGTTAATTGGTAGTAGTCATTAGAAGTATCAATGCAATGAGCATATAATAAGTTCTTTGTTACAGCTACCTACACTATTTCCTTAAGAAAACTTTTATGAATAAAAACTAACTAACTAAAAGGGGCACAAAAAGCATAAAGACAAAAAATTACAAGTTTTATTCGTCAATTGCTGCTTAATTATTTAACACATTTGAAGGACAAGAGTGTGAACCAGCAGTGTATTGAACTCAATTTTGTCATCGTTCGAATTTTCAAAGGTGCCATATTTTGGCGTTCATATTTTATAGTGGAATGCTAAGTCCATCATAAAGTTCTTAGAATGTCTATGGTAGACAATATTTTATTTTTCGATTGTTGTATTCTTTTAGTATGACTAATTTAGATGTATTTAACTAATAATTAAGTAATATGACATTTTATTTTGGCGTTTTGGTTTTGAGTGTAAGCTCACCTGTGCTTGTATAATAAATATAAACTAATAAAGAAATGGTACATAGCCAGACAGACAAATGGTCATTATAAAACAATGAGTTTCTTTCATTTCACCACAGAACCCTAGTAAAGAAATACATAAACGTGGTATTTTATTATTCAAAACGTTTGCCTCCAGTTTTAAAGACAACGATATCACTTCTCTCGACTCCGTTAATATGACATCACTTAGAATAATATTATTATTATAATATCATTATTATTATTTGTGTCGTCGTCTTTAAAACTGGAGTCAAACTTTATGAATAATAAAATACCGCGTAGTACAATTAGATACCCAAATATAATATAACCTAATATTTTTAGGTATCTAATTTATTTATTACAGTACAGGGGGGTTACTGTGAGCTCTTATATCCATTCAGTTCAAAAACTATTCAGTACAAAATATCGTTTCATCGTTGACATTTTTCATCGTTGAATAACCGCAGAAGTCTGTAGACCCTCTGCGATTGTGCCTTTAAATATAGTTGCGGACATCACGGAACCAATATTTTGTACTGAATAGTTTAACAACTGCATGGCAATATGAGCTCATAGTAACCCACCTGGTTTTCGGTATCTTCACAAGTAGGTAATTATTGACAGGTGCCTTTTTGACGAGTAAAAACCATGGACTTAGAAGTCCATGGTATAAACTTTCCTCTTGCTCTTCTGGAATCTGTGGGAGTGATTTCGTGAAAAGGGACGGAAGTGAAACGCGCATTTTCCGAGAGGTTGGAACATGAAAACATGAACATGGTTGGTTTTTTTTTGTAATAATGTGTAAGTTTATTTAATTAAAATATTTCTTTTACATTTAAAAATGGGTACACCCCAACCAATCTTCCAGATAAGTTCAGCTCCTCTCCATCCAAAGGTTGTCTGGAAGAGATCGCTCTTTAGCGATAAGACCGCCCATTGTACATTTAGTTTTTTTTTGTTTAATTGTTATGTCTCGTTTTTAACTAGTTTGTAAGGTGTACAATAAAGTATTTTCATTCATTCATTCATTCATTCATTCATGAATGTACAAGTAGTACATGGATTGAGTGCTAAAATAGCATAGAGTGTTCCTTCTTACTCCTATCCTAGAAGATAGCTTGCTATCCAATGTTAGAGAGAAACAAATATATTGTCACACGACAGTCGTTTTTCCGTTCCGTACCCTGAATATTGGCACCATGCATATACATCTTCCTAGATTGTTACCATGAATGTAGTAGTAATTTGACATTTGGCCTGGTACGACTTACACAAATAAGAACAGACAGATATATGCTTGTCTCATTCCAACTCATGAATACATTCATATAAAAGAATGAGACTGGTATAATCGATACCGTTTCGTTTTTAGCCTTAGTTCCATGCCTTTAGTCCATCTTCCTAGGGTTGGAACAATCAGCCATGTTGTTTATTAGCAAGGAGGTGAGATGTTAGAGATACCATCGATGAATCATCATCATCATAGTACATCGTTAGATGTTACCATCGAGCAACACGGAACGGAGGCCTGCAATGCTCTAAGGATTTTACACATCACATGCGACTACGGTTTTGGCTCAGTCGTTTTTTTTGCAAACATACTGCGAGTCGAAGTCACGTGTTCTAAAATAGATACTTGTAACTTAACGTTCTTGGCTTGGTTTATTGCTATTTCCATAAAACTACTTATATATTTTACGAAACTCCATAAAACTGTCAAAAGTTACTTGTTATAATACCGGTACTTAGTAGAATAAACGTGACTATTGTATAAAATAGATATTAGGTGTCGTGCCATGGATCCGTTTAGCAAGACTTTGGACCATAAATTATGTTTATAGAGGCATAATAGCGAACGTATGTAGGTATAAATTGGTTACTAGGGAAGTTTATGTTTTTTTTTGTGGGCTAACTTATGTCAACGCTGCGCTAAAGCCCGTAGGGTTTTAGAGTACCGTAGCTGAATTACAAAAACGTTCCCGATTTCGTCATGACCGTTTGTTAAACCCGTATTTTAAATTACGAGGCAGACAACTGCCAAATTCCGTCAATATCTAAGTCAGTAAAGTTCAGGTTGGTTAGAATGTGACAGAATAGCGCTCGTGCAACAAAAAGTGAACGAAAACCACGTGAAACGGTATTTAAATGAATATTTGCTGCGTAATCGAAAATATAAATCTGCTATGCCCTCTAAAATAATATTTATAAATAAATAATAAATAAATAAATAATGTTGGACAGTTCACACAACATTATCTAGCCCCAAGCTAAGCAGAGCTTGTGTTATGGGTACTAGATAACTGATATACTTAATACAATATATTACATGGATAGATATTTTGTATTATGCATATTAGTAAATACCCAGAACACCCTGAACAAATATCTGCGATCGAACAAATATTTGTGCGTATAATAAGTACTCTTATTAATTTTATCAATGTACATTGATAGGCAATAGAGATATTTACGTTATAAGCGCAATGCAGAGGTTAGTTCATGTTTTTTTTGTATCGATAATATTGAACGAAATCGTGTTTTGGGCTCTATCATGCCCTTGGAAATATGATGAGAATTAACATATATAATATTTGAATGTCATACATTGTGTAGATTTTTCTTAAGAGAAGCCTATTTGACTCTTGGCAGTCTCTTAACATTAACATTTATACATAACGGCTTAACATTAAAAACTATGTACATAACCTAACTAAAGTAAGTTTAATGTTTTATTTAGTTGGTTCTTGCAACAGTGGCTCATGGCTACCTACTACTGTTCGTGGTTGTCTTACAAATGACGAGCTAATTTTGATAGGTAGGTACGTATAGTGCCGGTGTGCACTTGACCTACTCACTAAATGATATACGCAGTGGTGGAGGCGATCAAAACATTCATTTCTTGTCTTTTTTTTATTCAGATAAATTCAAGGAAAGCTGTGGTGTGTCCGGGCTAACAATATACCCCTCCGTCTCCTTCGTGGATGACGTAAAAACTGACTAAGGAATTACCCGGACTTGTTATCACGATTCGTTGGTATATGATTTGTCCTGGCTTCTAGCTTAATACGGAATACGGAATGTGTTATTACTGGAAGAAAGCGTTAGCCAAGTCAGTTGTGGGAAGCAATAGTGGCGATGAGTTCACCACTTGTCACATCTATATTCCTATGATGGTGCAACCCACGGTGAAAAGAGCCCCTTTGAGGCTATTCCTTCCCTTTCAAGGAAAACGGCGTGTGTCTATGTGTGAATGTATATAAATTCGAGGAAGCGTGTTATATAGCCCATTTTTTATAGTACGTGAATTCGAATCAACCGGAGTATGTTTTAGAGACGTTTGTAAATGTTTATGTAATGGCTCGGACAGTTTTTTTATGTAAATAGTTGTGTGGGGAGTGCTCCTCTCGATGTAGAATTATTGGTGATAACATTCAAAATAGAAAAGTTATACAACATTTACGTTGATCGTGCTACTAATTTATACGTACGTTCGACATTGACATTGGTGTTTGGTGGTATGGCTCGCTGGCGTGTAGGTACGCTATGAATAAAATTCCTCATACATAAATGAGTTACAATCAGTGCTCAGTATGATACCTACTTGTAGTGAAGATTACAGACTTACAGCAGCGCTCCGCACCCCCGCATAAGTTCAGATCCCGAGAAAATATCGGGATAAAAATTAGCCTTTGTGTTATTCCAGGGTCCAGCTATCTCCATTCCAAATTTAATCCAAATCCGTGTAGCCGTTTCAGCGTGAAGAAGTAACAAACACACTCACAAACTTTCGCATCTAGAATATTATATTAGTGTGATATAGTGTGATTAAAAGGCAACTTTTGTCTGTATCTATGTATGTATTTGAATGCGATGTTACTGTCATATAGAATAGTTTTTAGTTTTTTAAAATACAATGCAGGGATATGTCCAATATTTATAGGTGGATTTGCAATAATCACCGCGCTTAACAGGCGGATTGGTGATCTCAGTATTGATGTGGTTTGATTTGGTTGGAACTAAGTCATATAACTATATTAGAAAAGTATTCATATCTCAACGTAGTGCAAAGTGGCGGTGCCTATGCGATACTACCTACATGTGATGGTTACTAATCTCTTCGGACTAAGCACTCGTATTATGAGAGGCAGATTTTCACATAAAGCCTTTTGATTTTGTAATAACCTGTCCATCCAAAGGTTGTCTGGAAGAGATCGCTTATAATAAGACCGCCCATTGTACATTACTGTTATTGTTTTTTTTCTTTTATCTTTTTATTTTTCTATTTGGTGAGCAATAAAATGTTTATCTATCTATCTATAAAGGTAAGTTCGTTTAATCATTAACCGTGCTACTACAGGTACCTACTACGTAAAAACTAATTAAAACCTAATAGCGAAAAAAAATAGCTAGGTAAGTACCTGAGGTATGGGAGCGATACGGGAGGGGTGTTTTAGTTACGTCAAAATGAAGCATAGCTTCATTATGTCCCATGTCACTAATAATTTGTGAGGCGAAAACACCCCCCGTACTGCTCCCATACCTCAGCGTTAAACGCTATAAACGCATCACCATCATCAACCTACTGCAGTCCACTGCTGGACATAGGTTTCTCCCATGGCACGCCACTGAGCCCAGTTTTCGGCTCTCCTCATCCAGTTTCTGCCAGCCACCCCGCGCAAGTCGTCGCTCCACCTAGCCAGAGGGTGTCCTACACTACGTTTGCCTAGACGCGGTCTCCACTCAAGAACTCGTTAGGTTATCCGGCAGAGAACCAAAGTTCTAGACATAGCCCAGAGGATTAGCAAGCTGAAGTGGCAGTGGGCCGGTCATGTCTGCAGAAGAACCGATAACCGGTGGAGCTATAAACGCGAATCATCCTTTTTATAGTTACACCGTGTTTTGTCTCTTTCGACCGAATTTTAAACCGTCTAATGCATAAGACAAAACAGTATAAATATTCAAAGGATAATTCGAATTTTTATATTAGCACGGTTCGTATATTTAGAAATTATCTTTGTTTTATGCGCGTGGAGTCGTGGGCAAAACCTGTCTGCCAATAATAATAAGTCGAAGCGTCATATTACAGCTTAGACTGGAGAATTTGGGACATAAATGTACCTTTTTGTAACATTATTTTATGTGTAATACATACATACATAGACACACGCCTTTTTCCCCGAAGGGGTAGGCAGAGCCACAATAGGCCTTTTTTCACAGTGGGTTGCACCATTGTGTAATATAGACGTGACAAGTGGTGAGCTCATCGCCGCCATTGCTTAAATTTTATGTGTAATAAAGTATAAATAATAATAATAGTAATAAATAATAATAAAATATAATATATAGTTTTGACATTATTTTCCGTGTTAAAAACTGATCTACAGACTGCAACGGACTTATCGTACCAAGTGAAATTAAACACTCCTATAATGACGCATTGAAAATTAAATCTGATCTACAGACTGCAACGGAATTATCGTACCAAGTCAAAAAACTAAAACACTCCTATGATGTCGCAGGATCTAGATTTATCTCAGCAATTACAAAACATATGAAAGTGATATTTGGTGTTAACTGATTCTTCATATCACTGACATTTGTATAGTAGCATTTCACGATTGGTAACTATTATAGCAAAGAAAAAATTCTCAAAGAAACTTCTTACACGTTCGCTGCTGGAAAACACACACGTATGTGTTTGAAATTATACGTTTTGTATTGAAAATTTAATCCGCAGCGAACGAACAGAGATTTGCATTTTAAAATTTCTCCCTCTAAATTTTCTAGATAGATTCATCCAACAAACACACACTTCAATATAGTAATAAGATTTTTTTTAAAATTAATCGAAGTTTTTAATTAACAAGAAAAAATCATTTTTTGCGTATACGACATACGAAATCCTATACGAAACTATTCGAAATATTAGTTTATGAATGTTACCTATACATACATAGACACATCGCCTTTGTCCCCGAAAGGGTAGGCAGAGCCTCAATGGGCCTCTTTTAACCATGAGTTGCACCATCGTGGGAATATAGACGTGACAAGTGGTGAGATCATCGCCGCCATTGATTCTCACGACTAATTCGGCTAACACTATCTTTCAAAATAATAACTCTCATTATTAAGCTAGCAGCCAGGACAAATCTTATACCAACGAATCTTACTAACAAGTCTGGGTATGAATGTTAAGAAGCCAAGAAGCTTTCACGAATTAAGAAACTGGATTTTGCAAAAAGTAGACATTAATTGTTTATGCAAAACCTCGAAAAATTGCGTCATAAAGGTGCTCCGGACATCGGAATCGAGTAGTGGACATGTGGGCAACTAAAGTTCAACTGTAAGGTCACCACCGCCGACCCTGACTTATAGTGACCGACTCACACACGCAGCACGTCTTGCTTTGACACTGGCACAAACAAACATCCAAACACACAAACTTTCGTATTCATAATATTAGTAGGTGCAAGGTGTCAAGTCCTCAAAGAATACGCTCTACATAACAGAACAGTGGACCATTTGAGACAGCCATCAACTTTAGGAATTAATACTAGAGCTTTTTTGTGAAAAAGTGCGTCCGGGATACGGTCATGAACGTAACCAGCTTTCAAACCTAGAGGGGTAAAACGGAAACTTCCTGTAGGTCAAAATCATTCAAGATAAGTGCATTTATGCCGGATTTATACCGGATATTATACATACGGATATACGGATATACGGATTTATACATTTTATTTTTCAGGAACAGGCACCCAAGTAAAAAAAATAAGGTAGCCCGGGTAGAGGGGGGATGGGGGGCAGTTGCCCTCCAGCCCCCTCCGTACGCCCATGTAAACGGTTGGATCTTTTGGCGGTTTTATACAATTTAGCGTATCGTGGGAACGAGGCTCTATCACAACTCGTTTCGTCATCAGCATTAACTAAAACTAATAAGGGTGCATACAATCTTGAGATTTTACTGACCTATCTGCATGACGTATCTAGAGTTTGTATCTTTCTCTGTATTATCTAACATACGACACAGAGGTTGGTTCAATGCTGTTGAACAACAAGTTCAATTCATTCAACATGTTTTTTAATGGAAGGTGGGTTATGACCATATTTTGCATCTATTTATTTTTAATAGATTTAACCTCAGTTATTCCGTTTGTAATATAAAAAATCAGAAATAAATATTTATCGGATTAAATTTATGTAAATCGTTATTTGGAAATATGAATCGTTAATAGGTATACATCATTTATAGATTACATAATAATATTTGGTTGACATTGGGACCTTGCAAATAGCAAAAGACATTGAAAAATTTATTACTCTAGCTCGATTTGGTAATTAAGGTTCCGCGTTTAGAATTATAAACAGTTGTTGTCTGTTGTTACCTATTTAAGATTTTCCAATCAGGGTCAAACGATACACAGCTAAGTTTTTTTACATCTAGTTTATTTTAGAATTTGGTAATATCAAAGACAAACCAAAGACCACAAATACAACCAAAGACTTTCTTATAACTCTACGATGGAGTTCGATACAATGCCGGTTCACACTCTAGTTCTTCAAATGTGTTCAATAATCAAGCAGCAATGGACGGTTATAGTAGTAGAGCTTTTTTGTGAAAGAGTTCGTCCGGGGAAGTACTACGACGATACCTATTTCTGCCGCAAAGCAGTGGTGCTCGCATTGCTGCGTTCCGGTTTGGAGGGTAATGGTGCCGGTGAAATTACAGGCACATGAGACTTTTCATCTTTATGTCTCAGGGTGGCGGGCGCAGTGCAATGCCACATAGGGTGCGTCCTAGGTGGACGTGACCTATGAGGTAATGCACTGTTCATAGGCAGAGGTTACCGCTTAACATCAAGTAGGCCATCTGCTTTTTCCGTCATTCAAGTAGTATTAAAAAAAAAAAAAACTTTTCGGATTTTTTTTATTTTTGTGCATTTTGTTTCTCTTATGTTTCGGACACTTTTTGAGCGATGACCCTAAGTCCATTATTTACTTTGAGGTAAGTGGTTAGAACCAAAAACAGACAACCATACATAATTTTACCAATGCAAAATCTGGAGATGGATAGCTTACTTTACTGAGATAATTGTATGTCACGAGCTCTACCGATTCACATGACTATAGAAGGTGCTGAACCCACAGTGACGACACAATACGCACACTTGACCAATTTATAATTTGAGCTGTGATAGGTCATCATTAATTTGATTGCAAGCTTGTGTAGGTATGCATAATCGTAATTCAAGGTTGTTATTTCAACAAAACTATGCGATTATGCTTTAATTAAAATATAGCACAATAAAAATACTTAGTAATAACATAGATAAAATAATAATATACCTACGTAATAAGTAGTTAAGTAGGTGCGGTGTTAATAAGTACCTTACATACTTTATTAGTATCTTACCTGTCTAGTAATACGATAATGAGCGGAATATTTTAATACATTATTTAAATAATTAGTATTACGTTTTTTATTCAAGATTTTCTTTGTATGTTGGTCGGTAGGTACCTCAGTATAGTTCAAGTCGAAAATAAGTGGCTTATGTTAAGCTGGCTTAGAAGACGATTCAAAATAACCTCAAAATCACCTTTTATTCTTTGACTTTCGTTTCTTTCATTGTTAATTTACTAAATAATTAATGACTCTGCCATTTTCGAAATGACACGGTGGTTACTTTTATTTTATTTCCTAGTGTTTTTTTGGAATTATTTTGTGTAATTTTGGTGGCATTTTAACTAATGTAGCTCGTCTATAGAACAAAAATGAAATGGAAGTGTATTGCGTGACTTTTCAAATTGGTGGAAACCTAACAAAGTTTTTGTAAAATGGCCACCGTTTTACTAAAACATGCCTTGACTGTGACTTTGACGACTTGGAAGGATTGTAACGTTGCAAATTATATTGAAAATACAATAATTATACTTGAAAATGGCAAATGCACCAAGCAGTGAGACGCCAATTATTAAAAAAAAAGTTTATGTTTATTTACAGAAAGAATAATACAAGTAGGTAAATTACAATATTTAAAAAAAACAATAGATTAAACATTTGAACTACATAATGATCATTGCAATCGATCTAAATATAGCTCAACTGATCCAAATCAATACCAGACGCAAGCGTCCCTAAGAAATTAATTTAAGACCTATCCAGTAGAATTTTCTCATATATTTGAGATATAATATCCTTAGATATTTGAGATAGAATATCCTTAGATATTTGAGATAGAATATCCTTAGATATTTGTGATAGAATATCCTCAGGTCTAGTAGGTAATTTGATAGAAAGCCACTTATTCTGTAGATACCTAGTTTTTTTTAACTGAATACAAACAAACATTGACACACGCCTCTTTCCCCGATGGGGTAGGCAAAGCCTCAATGGGCCTCTTTTCACAGCGGTTTGCACGATTGGTGGAATATGCAGATGGCCCAACTTCTGCCTTTAACAATGCATTACCTTACAAGTCACGTCCACCTTAGACCCTATCTGGCATTACACAGCGCCCGCCACCTTGAGACATAAATCTGCGGGTGGACACTAGTGCTATGTAAACAGATTATTTTTTTCAGTTTTTACTCAAAATTAAATGAATAGGGCTGATTGACGGTGAAATGCGTGCAGCCATGCGCTTGCGCAACACCCGGAGGTGACACGTGACCCTGAACTAAATTCTTGATCATTTTGCAAGTAATCGTTGGTCGCTCGCCTCCGCGGCCGCTTGGGCATCATCCTCGGAGTAAATGTAAACATTTGCAAGCGCAGAGGCACAACGCGAGGCCGCCGCGTACGTGCCGGCGTGAGAACCTCGACTCACCGCGGCCACACCCCGCTTATCATCACCCAAATATATCCCTACCATCACCTAACCCCTATCTGAAAACTTGAAAACTATCGCCGCATTGTACCCAGCTCTGGTGCAGCTTATCCTAAGACGGGGTCCTTAACAGCATACCATATAGGATACTTACTACTTATTTTCATGTTTGTTTTAGCTTAAATCTAGATTATCGATTAATTTGACGACCTCTGTGGCGTGGCGGCGAAGGTTCGCCTGCGACGCAGCAGGTTGCGGGTTCGATTCCCTCCTCGGAACAATTGTTTGTACGATCTGCAGATATTTGTTTAGGGTGTTCTGGGTATTTTAATATAATAATAAAATATCTATATATGTAATGTATATCAGTTATCTAGTACACATAACACAAGCTCTGCTTAGCTTGGGGCTGGATAACGTTGTGTGAACTGTCCAGTATTATTACAAAAAATATTTAATATTACGTTAGTAGATTTTCGTATTTTTTTTTGTATAAACTTTGTCTGTGTTGTGTTTTAAACGGGACGAATTTATATTTTAATTTATTAGGTACCTCCTCCTTGCGTCGGTAACCTCACTGCTGAGGGTCGTGACCTTTATGTAGGACCTTGGACTTGATGATTTGCCTCCACCGGCTTCTATCCTCAGCGGAGCGGATGGCGTCGCTCACGCTGGAATCGAGTCGCTCGCGCAGAGTGTATTTGATCGCTCCAACGCATGGGGCTCCGACCCCGCGGCGTCTTTCCTTCCAATTTACCAGTGACCACCAGCTTTTCAAGATTGCCACCTTCCTTCCTGGCAATGTGGCCAAAAAACTCGAGGACCCCCTGCGGAGACATGTGGTGGAAAGTCTGGTCTTAATGTTGAGTTCGTGGAGGATTGAAACGTTGGTGCGATGAGTCGTCCATGGGATTCGGAGCATTTTCCGCCAGCACCACATTTCAATTGCATCGATACGCAATCGGTCCGCCTTTTTCAACGTCCAAGTCTCCGCCCCGTACTGAAAGATGGAGAAAACCAAGGTGGCGACCAGTTTACGTTTTGTATTGATGGATATGCTGCTATCTGACCAAATCTTATGCAGCTGCGACATGGCATTCTTTGCCATGCCAATCCTTCTTCGCACGTCTGGTTCACATGATCCATTGCTAGTAATAGTGGAGCCCAGGTAAATGAAACTGTCGACGAAATCGAGACTAAGAGCTCCAGTTAGCTCCAACTTAGCCGAGCGATCAACCACCATAACTTTGGTTTTAGCTCTATTTATGGAAAGTCCAAGCTCACTACTGGCGCCCTCCATCCTGCTCAAAAGAGCAACTATTTCCGCTTCACTTGCTGAGAATAACGTGGTGTCATCGGCGCAGCGTAGGTTTGTGATCCTGGTACCATCAATAGGAACACAGGAACCCACAGGAACAAGCCGGGTTCGTTAAGGAAAAGGCACTAGGGAGCACATTCAGAATGTCAGACAGCTCATCGAGAAGTCATACGAATTTGACGTCCCAATGGTAGTGTGCTTTATAGCCTATAGCAAGGCCTTTGACTGTGTCGACTGGACCTGTTTATGGACTGTCTTGTCCATCTTGTCTTGTCCGAGCTCCGCTCGGAGTTCCTCTACATTTAACAGCATTACTGAAATCACTTTACCTCAATAGTCAGGGAGTTGTAAGAGTGGACAGACTGTTGTCCAAGCCCTTCAAGTTTGGAAAGAGAGTGAGGCAGGGCTGCATATTATCACCCATTTTGTTCAACATATACGGAGAATACATAATGCGGAAGACTTGCGACTTATTAGGTACAAGCTTTTATATTACTTGCAATGTATGTTTGAGGTCAAATAATGCAAGCTGAATTAGAACCACTTCTTGACTTCCGATTGAACTGCATACCTGTCAAGTGCCGATAATACAATGTTATAGTGACAGTAAGCTGATCTGATGATGGAGACGGAAGGTGGGCAACGGAACTCCTCGATGAATAATAATAGGCCGTGTTTAGGCTCAGTTTGATCAGCCACGGTTCCGATCACTAATTTTATAAAAGCTTGTATTGTAATGAAAACATATTGTCAACAAAAAACTTTTTTTTTTTTATTATTGTCTGAATCAGATTACAATCAACTTAGAGTAGGTTTTTTTTTTAATTAATTTTTTATACTACTTGAAGGGCGGAACAAGCAGATGGCCCACTTGATGTTAAGCGGTAACTTCTGCCTATGAACAGTGCATTATCTCATAGGTCACGTCCACCTAGGATGCGCCCTATGTGGCATTGCACTGCACCTGCCACCCTGAGACATAAAGATGAAAAGTCTCATGTGCCTGTAAATTCACCGGCACCCTTACCCTTCAAATCGGAACACAGCAATGCGAGCACTACTGCTTTGCGGCAGAAATCCGGGGAAGTACTACCACCATACCTGGTAGTACTTCCCCGGACGAACTCTGTCACAAAAAAGCTCTACTACTACTACACTAGGTACACTTTTACAATGCTTATTTTGTTTAAAAAATGTATTTGTTTTCTTTTAACATTAAAAGTCGTTAACCGGCCATGATCCTTACTATAAGAAACAAATTTGTGTAAACATTTGACGTGCAGTTTTGTTAACATCGATCGCACCTTGCATAACTCCGAAAACAGACTACATACTTCGAGGTATTCTTATAAGTATTTTTTTTTCGTTAAAATTAAATATGAAGCCTACCAAATACACGCACTAATTAAAAAATAGATGAGGCCATGAGTCAGTTATAGTGATAGAGAAGGGTTAAGAGTTGTTTTTTTAACTGATCTATAAGGACAAGATTGAAGTGATGATAATTATCTGTAAGGACACGTTATGTAAATGCTAACTGAATTGTAAGGACGCGATAAATGTAAACATTTGCAGGCGCAAAGGCACCACGCGAGGCCGCTTCGTACGTGCCGGGCGGCCGGTCACACGCCACTCTACACCGAAAACTAAACCTACCAAATTCCAATTCGAAAGGTCAGGAGTCCTCGGTGCATCAAAGCTAGCTTAGGATTAGAAGGTGATAAATCTTGACTCTCAGAGGAGTCCACGGAAATGGATGTTTAAACAGATAGGTATCGATTGTGCATAAGAAAAGTAAGTTTTTGCGACAGCATTTCATAAAATGTATACAAAGTTTTGTGGTTTGACCGTTACTTAAATCAAATTCCGTAAATAGTTTTTTTTACATAAATTTTTTAATACTTAACTCCAAATTTCACTTACATTAACATTTACTTTACTCACCGTACGGCGGAGCGTAAAGAACAATGGGAAAATTTGCCTCACAATTTTCCGTAGGGCTGATTCTACGATTTCGCGTTTCAGAGCATTGTAATTTTTTCTTATGATTTTAGTTTACTTAACTTCTTCGTTCTGGTGAAGCGGAGGTAAAGAAGGTTGGTTAAAATTAACTTTGGTGCAAGCAATCGCCGACACCGCTCTCCGCATGCTTCGCTCGGCTCGTGCGTTGTCAAACTATTTTTTTTATTGAAAATTAATAGCGTTTAGATTTTATGCACAATATGTTATTATTAAATACGTTTTCGAACTGAATCTCCGAATAGTATATTTGTCACTAATGTGGTAACTAAAAAGTGCTGAGTTATAACAATGGAACCGGAAGCTGATGGTCGTTATTTAACACTGTTCAAATCATTATATATACTTAAAGATCACTTTAATATTTCCCCATGAAAATGCTATCAAATTCATAATAACTACTACATAATAGTACTTCTTTGACAAATCTTAAGAAACTATCCATGGAAAAAATAAATACTACATAATTTTTTTTGGAGATTTCGTCGTTGTGATCGGCATATTCTTCTGTGTTGAGCTACAAACTTTAAATATGTGATTACGTACATTTTGAGATGAAAAATCATGTGAAATGTGAAAGCTGTGGACATCTGTAAAAATACCGACATAAAATTGTATTCTATTATAATTTATTTTGTACATAAAACAAGTTCACGTGCACACATATGTACCTGTTCTTGATTACCTATGCAGACATCTCAACCAGTGTCATAAAAAATAAGGTATTTGGGTAAAGTGCCTGGCCCGGATTAGTTCAGGTTTCTAGACTACGCAGCTATATTAGTCAGTCAGGCTGTTTCCATTACAATATTTGATCGTGTAATTTCCACGCACACGATCATTAGATAGGTAGTACCTACTGGGCTTGTGTTAACTCGCACTATGTTGATGGTTGATAATAGTAAACTTGCGAAATCACCTTATTACTATTTGTGTAAACATAATATTTGATTTGAACCGGTATCAGTTATATTCCATCAGATTAATAGGAAGTTACCTACGTGTTTATTAAAACTGTTATCCACTTGTCTGACTAAAACAAGCCGGACATAATCATCAAAAATAATTAATAAATATTTCAATGCGCAATTAATATTCTTTCACTCGGCCTTTTTTTGTTATTTTACTGTATAATATATATAAGAGATATAAAATATAAAACATCACAACAGTCACATGACATATTCTGGTTCTCAAAAACGCCCCCTCATGTACACCCCGTACATAAGGGGGCACTGAGGAAAAAAGAACAATTTGTTTTTTCTTTTTTTTTATCTTATCATGTAGCCTTTTTATCATGCATCAATTAATGTTAAATGCATTTTTACCATACGACTTACCGTTTTTGAGATATGAAGTCTTAAAAAAATATTTGTTGTTAGTACCATGTTGACAGTCCGACATGGATTTAAAACATTAGAGAACAGGGAATAAGGGATCACACGTGAGCTGCGAGCGAACCAGAACCGACATATGCACGCCAATACCCAATAGCCTAGGTAATACCAAAGGACTCATACAAATGAAAAAAATTCAGAGTTCATTCCATATTCTTGATCCCTGCACACTAGGGCCCCTTGTGTGTATCAGGAACTACGAGTAACATGGTACAACATCCGGACCCGGAACAAATATCCGGAACAATATGGTACAAACACTCGCCCGATGCGCCACAGAGGTCGGCAATGCTCTAAGAGTACCTATTTCTAATGTTTGTCTCGCATATTTGTTTTCTGCATATTAATTCGTGAATCTTAGCCCGGGCATCCACAATACAGGCCTGATATAGTGCGGAGCCCATTGTAACGTTAAAATTATACCCACTATTATTCGTATTTGTAATAATTTCTAGGCATGAAAAGCTATACATTTACAAGCCCATGCTGTATACGTTCGTTTTGATTATATTTTACACAGTGAACAATAACCATAAATGTTTATTGCAAACATAGTTTTAAACTAGCACGGGAGGTAGGTTCCTAAACCTCATAGTGCCTACCCTAATTATCACTAGTTGTTTTAACCTTAAGTACCTATATAAGCACTATGTAATGTATCCTTAAGTTATGAAATAAACACTATTCTATTCTATTCTATTCTATTCTATTCTATTATCACGTATGGTAAGGATAGGGATAGGTTACCGTAATTCACAAGGATTTCCTTATTTATATATGTACTTTGTGACAATAGTTATAAGGCTCAAACTAGGTGTGACCTCTTTCACTCAGGTCTCAGGAGTTTAAAGGAATGATTATTAATTTTTGTTTTTTATCGCATTATCTTAGATGCCGCTTAATTAAACAGCACCCTTAAATATATAATTTAAGAAAATTAACATCAGGTCAAGTAAGTTCATATTTAAAGGACGACGGAAAGTTTTTATAATTAAAATTATCAAGTCTTACTAATTTTGTACAAAATTCAGAAAAGGTTATCGACTTCGCACCTTATGACGTAAGAGTAGGTAGAAGGTATGTCATAAGATGGTACCTACTTGTTTTATTTCGTGCGTTAAGCGTATACAAATAAAAAGGCTATAAGTACTTCACCGTTGTATCCGAAATGAGGAGATCCGTAGAGGAAGTAAGATCACCGACTTAGCTCTCAGAATTAGCATGCAGAAAGGGGATGGCTGGCCAAATATCTCATAGAATTGATAACCGTCGGGGAATGTAACAAACACAAGTCGGACCAAAGACATAACATAGGTCGCAGGAAGTCGGTGAATGGAGGTGGATTAAGACCGTTCGTCGTGTCATGCTAAGGGGGAGGCCTATGTCCAGCAGTGGACTGCTCTGGGCTGATGATGAAGCATTCAGTGTTTATCTAACGGGCCGAGCTAAAAGTCCGCGCTCTACCACCAATAATGTACTGTACCGTAAAGGAAGAAAAAATTCAACAAAAAGATGTTATGTTCATCTCAGAATATTCCACATGAACAAGATTAATGGTCATTGTGGTCCACGGTCCGGTAATATTATAGTTGTATTAATAAGTATGTTGAAGGCAAGGAAAAAACTCTCGATAAAAACGCATGACGTCAATGTAGAACTCAAATCAAGTTTCTTTGTCGATATTTATGGGCTTAATTTGTTACCTGGCCTTCAAAAATTCCAATTCAAACCTTGAAAATATCTAAAGTACCTTATTATAATATTAAGCTAAAAGAAAACTGTGTTAATAATGAATGGACAGGTCTTTGAAATACTTAGCCGGGTGTAGCGACTGAGCTACAAATGCTTTGCTGGGCTACATGTTCTTTTTAGGATTTCGTACCCAAAGGGTGTCAAGGACCCTATTACTTAGCATCATCTATTACTAAGATATCCGTCCATATGTGTGTCTGTTTGTCTGTAGTTTGTTATAGGGCTATAGGTATCTCAGCAGCCGTATAAGGTTGCTAGTTGTTATGTGTTGTTTGGCCATGAACTCTAATACTGATAATTGGGACTTGAAAACGGAACCCTATACACTTTTCACCCTCTCTATACGCGTTTGGCTAATTTTATAAATTGTTATTTGGTCACTGTAAATGGGACCTGTAGGTATTCGGTTTAAAATTGTCAATCATAACATAAATATAGGTAAAATATTCACGGTAGTGTGTTATTTTAGCGATTCGGCGCAAAACGATGTAGCGTAGTGCATAAGCGTATTTAGGTATGTAGAATTGAATATGCCTCGTTTGGGGTTGCCTTATTTAGACATCCTCAGTTTGGATGTGTTATTTGAACATCGTCTAGTCTAATGAGTAGGTGTTATCACTTACATCGTTGATTTTGTAATAGTGTGATTAGCAAGTCTGATTTTAAGGTTATGAATTTTAATGCAAATATCGTTATATCCCTATAAAAATATCTGGGAAGCTTAATGAGTTTCTCCTAGTCGGCTGATTAGACTTTGTAAATTACATCGGGCCTTGTGGTTAACATTGCTGCGGGGGAATGCACATACAATCACGATTATCTTGTAATAGTTTAAGGTGTTTAAAAAGATTATTGTAACAAACCCCTATATTACTTAAAAATAAAATAAAGATTTATTAAGTTAAAGTATAACGCCCAACGCCAGTAAGTTTTTCATTTTGGGCGTTAAACTAACTGATCGCATCCGAAACAACATACTGCTCTCCTAAACCAAATCGCCGATGTGGGAGAGAAGGCTGCGAGGTTGAAGTGAGATTGGGCCGGCCACATTTGCCGCATGCCCAACGAACTTTGGGCCAAAATGACCACAGTATGGAGCCCTGATTGATACAGCCAGGCGGCGGCGCGGCAGACCACGCATGAGGTGGCGGGATGAACTGGACGCACATGGGCATAATAAGAGTAGCGTAGTCTCTCATAAGAGGGAATGGGAAACGGTTGCACGGGGCCGTAGTGACTGGCGGAAATGGGAGGAGGCCTTTGCACAACAATGGGATACAACGGGTGGGCCATCTGTTTGTCCGTCATTCCAAGTTGCATAAAAAATGGGATAGCATGGGCTAAGTAATAAGTAATAGTGGAGTAATAATAGTAATAGAAATAAGTTAATTAAGTATAAAAAGGGTTGTTGTATTTGATATTATTTTCTCAAAAATTCATAAAATCAATTTTTTAAAAATAAAGCAATTGTAAACGTATTTCCATCGAGATCCACTACCATTTTGATTGAAGGTAATATATCTTTCTTAATACAAAATAGGTACCTAGCCCACCGTAACTAATTTCGAATAAAATTTATGTATTTGCATTAGATGCCTACAACAAAATAATTAAGTAATTATACCGCGTTCCGGTGGATTCATTGCGGCATAAAAAAATACGTAGGAAAATAATATTGTTAAAAACAAAACCTTCTAAACAATTCTGAGCATTCTTGCACCTAAGGTTTGTATGTTTTATAATATGAACCCAAGTAACTAAATACCTAAACCTACTTATCTAGGTACACCTAAATAACTATGTATCCCACTCACAGAAGAAGTAGTATACATTCATGATCCCACTACACTAATATCATAAATGACAAAATTATGAGGTTTGGATGTTTGTATATTTGTTACTCAATCTTGCCGAAACAGCTGAACCAATTTCGATGAAATTTGTTATACAGATCAATTATGCGCTGGATTGAGCTATCGGTTACTTTTACCCTGGTAAAAGGCGAGCGAAGCTGCGGTCTGACAGTGGCGGTTTAATGGCTTCTGAGGAAAATTTCAGTAACGTCAAATATTTGCCATAAAAGTCAAATCGTCAAGAGTCCCCTATAACCCAGTTTAAATGGTGGCAGAAAACCAAGTTTTTGGAGGACAAAAGCCAACAAACCGAAAATACACGCAATACACTTACGCACCGCACATGTGCTCTCTATTACATGAACCATTATTGTACCAATATTACACGAAATAACTCAAAAAAACCCTTTGGCACATGAAAGTTGTGGATATAACGGGTGGGCCATCTGCTTGATCCATCATTCCAAGTTGCATAAAAAATGGGATAGCATGGGCTAATAGTAATAATAGTAATAGAAAAAAGTTAATTAAGTATAAAAAGGGTTGTTGTATTTGATATTATTTTCCCAAAAATTCATAAAATCTATTTTTTTTAAATAAAACAATTGAAATGTTTATCCATCGAGATCCACAACTTTTTGATTGAAGGTAATATATCTTTCGTATTACAAAATAGGCACTACGCACCGCACATGTGCTCTTTGTTACATGAACCTTTATTGTACCAATATTACACGAAATAACTCAAAAAAACCCTTTGGCACATGACAGTTGTGGATATAACGGGTGGGGGCCATCTGCTTGATCCGTCATTCCAGTTGCATAAAAAATGGGATAGCATGGGCTAATAGTAATAATAGTAATAGAAAAAAGTTAATTAAGTATAAAAAGGGTTGTTGTATTTGATATTATTTTCCCAAAAATTCATAAAATCTATTTTTTTTAAATAAAACAATTGAAATGTTTATCCATCGAGATCCACAACTTTTTGATTGAAGGTAATATATATTTCGTATTACAAAATAGGCACTACGCACCGCACATGTGCTCTTTGTTACATGAACCTTTATTGTACCAATATTACACGAAATAACTCAAAAAAACCCTTTGGCACGTGAAAGTTGTTCCTCAGCTTGCTATTCTGACGGGACGCAGATAAAAGTCAAATATGCTTCACTTAATGTTTTTATAGCAAAAACTACAAACAATGTTTATGACAGCAAAAAGAATAGGTATATGTTAATCTTCATCATATTTCCAAGGGCATACAAGAGCCCAAAACAAGATTTCAATAAATATTCTCTTAAAAAAAACATTATTTAACCTTTAAAATGCGCTTCTAAGATACCTAAATATCCCTATTACTTATCAATATATTTTATTAATTAATAAAGCTAATAAGAGTAACAAATAGTATAGGTAAAGTAAAGTTGATTCAAATTTTCGATTACCGATGCAGCAAATAGGTATCTGTTTAAAAATTGATTTTTGTGATTTTTGTGATTGCTATTCTTCTTCTTATCTTAGGTAATGGCTTCTGTGCATTATTTGCAACAATTTAGCCAATGTCAAGTGATATAATTATTATAGTTTTATAGTCAAGTCGTCAAGAGTCTCCGTCTAGTCCTAACCCAGTTCAAATTGTGGCAGAAAAACTGAGTTTTTACAGGAAAAAATCCACCATTTCGAAAAGACTCGCAATACACTCAAATTTGATTGATATTCTGTCAAATTCTAACTAAGTAGTGACAGAATATGGCTGTTGTCAGCTTCTTAATCTCATATCATGTCAGTGGCCAGCCGCGCTGACCTTACGTCAGGCGGCCAGCGCTCCGCGCCGCCAAACGCGCTGGGAATACTAACGCCACCAGAACGCCTTGGTAGATCCTTGGCTTCAAA
The DNA here is from genome assembly GCA_932527175.1 of Operophtera brumata. NCBI lineage: Eukaryota > Metazoa > Arthropoda > Insecta > Lepidoptera > Geometridae > Operophtera > Operophtera brumata. The sequence goes on along the minus strand of OW052237.1, from coordinate 5,648,228 downwards.
ACCGATCTCCTTTCTTAGTACACAGTTGCGTTTGTAGCATGCTCTTTACTTTTCATTACAGTTATCATTTTCAACTGTTTCTTAACAATCGAAGTCGTTAAAAAGCGTTGATAACATACCTAATGTTGTGTCGCTTATCATTTACGACATCGACCGAGTCAGAAAGATCTATTAGATATAAGGTGTTAAGTTAGGCAAATCAGTATATTAACAGGCGCTAACTACGGATTGTTTTCGCTTGACCTTTATAATTTGACAATTGATGACACTCCATTGAATACCTCTCGCTCTGGTCTGTTCATTAGGATCGCATAAAGGTTCGTATTTGTAAAGCAGTATATAATAATATGTGCTCTCGATGTGTCAACAGCAGGTTATCGCCTCTTTCTACTCAATATAGGAAGGTACTCTATAATTATGTTGATGTCGCCATAAGATGTGATTTAACCTTTCGTGCGAATGTGGTAAGTAAACAATAGTGTGTTGAAAATTTTAGTTAATTCGGTTTTTACCGTGAAGTCTTTTATGGTTTTTACGGCTTTTGTTAATTTAAATACAGCTCTACTATTGCATTTATAGTACGTGTCATTTATGCTATGGAATAAAAAACTAATTTCCAACGGTTCTATATCCAAATAAAGATAAGGTTTCAAAGATAATGAGACTTAATCGAAAAGCTGCAATTTATCACGTTTGAAACGTGCGATTTTTGTATGAAAGTGTATTTCCAATAATAACGGGAGAGTACTTACGAATAGCTGCGGTCGCGTATGAGGTAAGATGTTATAGATCTTGAGCAAGCTTGAACACCTTCAACAATAATTCATTCGAGACGTGAACTGCTCAATTTGGTGAGAACTATTGTATATTTACCTGGAAGCGATCAATCGATGCGGGTGGTTTCCCGGAGGAGTCACGTCCTGGGTGGAAGCACTATCACTTGCCAATGTCCAAGACACGTAGTTACAATGAATGGGGTGCGCTAGAGAGCGTGGGATCGCGGGTCGCGCGGTGTGCGCCTGCGGTCGGCGTGCTAGCGAGCTCAGTACTGGCGGCGCGCGCAGCCCCAGCGCGCTTTTATCACATCGGACTTCACGCACCTTCAACTTGACTTGTGTCGTATTCCAATACTGGTAACTTAAAACCCTTGATGGGAACTAACCAAGGCATTGGATTATTGGTACGCACCGTCGCCATATCCTACTCGCCGAGTTTAACATTTTAATCGTTAGCAGTTTAGGCTTTCAGCTTTGAGAACACACACAAAGCCTAAACAAAAAATTAACCGTGGCCTCCGATCGCATGCAATTGCCTTAAGATTGCGCCAACTCCAGGAAGAAATCTTCATACAAAAAAAAACGCCTCGCGCCGCTCGTAAAAGCGGTTTTTATTGAATATCTCTTAAAATATAGAGAATTTTACAAAACCCCTACAGTGAACCCCTCGGCTTTATTATATTGGTTTTATTTATCTAATATTTAATTCGATAATATGCACCATTATAATAAACAATCGAATCTAGGCAAAAACTAGCTGTAACTGGTTTTTTTCTATAGTTAAAATATTGTCATATCGTGTTTCTGGTACAGTGATCCTTAAGAATTGTAATATAGTGTCCATGCATATTTAATTTTAATATTGTACTTGATTTAGTTAGTTAAAAATCAAATCTAAAATTGGTAGTTTTGCGTTATGCGTTACCCCACCTTAATGAACACGCATGGCAGGCGGATTGCAGTATTGGTGTTTAGTGCTCAGGTGGATGCTGCTTTTCAACCCCTGGTTTAATCCTTTAGACATTCACGGAAGAAGAAGGGTCTATTTTTAGGCTAGACCGGCGTGCCATCTACCTACTTACTTTGTGACCGGATTCATCACGGTTTTTTAAACAATAAATAGATCATATAAAAAAAATACAAAAATCTAAAACTAAAACATATTATTTAAGATTGAGGCCCTGTTTATAAAAAAAAAAAGGGTGGATAAAGAACGTTTACCGAGAATGATACCAGAACGTATCTGGATTAATAACAAAAAATACCTTACAAAAGATGTTCTCGTAGTTTTTGATACTATGAATTAAATGTTTTAACAATAGCGGTAGATTTTAGGCAAAGTAGGTAATCATTTATGCGAAATATATTTATTTTAGGTAGGCTGAAGTACCAAAAAATACAACTTGTCTGTATTATACGTAGCACTCAAGTTCAAGTTCAAATTACACTTTCGTGTAGTGATTTTACTTAACTCTGTGTCATTTACGTCAGAAATGTGAATTTATTTACATGAGCACTTAGTAACTTCCTAACGTAATGTTGTGACTGTAGGATAACACCATCAGCTGTACCACCGCCTGCCGGTACCAACTAGGCAGATTCTGTGCTACGAACTTTGAACAAAGAGCTCTACGAATGCCTACGGCGTAGGCATGGGGTAACCCGGACAGGGTAGTTCAAAACCCAGGTCGTAGCAAATATAACTGCTCGCTACTGGAAGATTAAATAGCTCGTGTTTTTATAGATAGGTCGTACGGGAAAATATATGACTACTTTACTTACCTACTTTAACCTGAGGCCCATTGTCCACGTAACCGCACGTCATACGCACGCTTTCGTCAATTGACGATTGAAAGACGAATGCTTGCATCTTGCTTAGAAACAATGGAATCTGTGTCCACGAAGCGGCAACGTCGCGTCTGCCGCTCGTCATGCGTTCGTCATGACTTGTTGCCGCTTCGTGGACACAGATTTCATTGTTTCTAAGCAAGATGCAAGCATTCGTCTTTCAATCGTCAATTGACGAAAGCGCGCGTATGACGTGCGGTTACGTGGACAATGGGCCTAACTTAATACCTTAATACTTTAGTACCTATTTCTGCCGCAAAGCAGTAGTGCTTGCATTGCTGTGTTCCGGTTTGAAGGGTAAGGGTGCCGGTGAAATTACAGGCATATGAGACTTTTCATTTTTATGTCTCAACGTGGCGGGCGCAGTGTAATGCCAAATAGGGCGCGTCCTAGGTGGACGTGACCTATGAGGTAATGCACTGTTCATAGGCAGAGGTTACCGCTTAACATCAGGTGGGCCATCTGCTTGTTCCGTCATTCAAGTAGTAGTATATTTAGCGCAAATAGATATTTGTATTTATAACAAGACAGAATTCTACAAACTGTGTTATACACCTGTAAATATACTCTGAACGAGTGCTGCTTCGGAGCTCCTCTGGTAGGAGGATGAGTAGCAAGATCTGATTTCAGCTTCATCGATGCTCTCAAAAGAGCTAAATAGCGGTATTTATTGAGGTTTGGTTCCTGAGCAGGCGCTTGGTAAATCGCCAGAAACAGCTTCTCGCCGGCCTGTTCAATACTCTCACGTGATTTTGAGGGCTCACTGAAAACTCGCCCCGAGCACTCCGGTACGGAGGCTGCAATGCTGCATGCCGAAGAGAGGTATTTACAAGTTATTTCAAGTCATTTACAAGTGGCCAGTATCAAATTAACCATAAAGAGTATAGTCATGATATGATAAGTGTTCAGTTGTACTACCAATGATGGTATTTGTCCCTATTTGTACTACTGGTAGTACTAGTGACACAATAATATATCATTTGTACTACCAGTTGAACGACTAAGTAGTACTACTAATCCGGAGCGAATTATTTCCATAATTCATGAATTACGACTGTTGGAATTATAATGACACAGTCAAAAATTAACTCAAACTACTTGACTGATGGTTTACATCACATTATTCAGAGATTCATCAGTAATTTCATGCAAACATCGGTCATTACATTAGATGGTACAGACCGTACACCGTAAGTTGGCACCTGTCATGGAGTATTTACAGGTGCCATCTTACGGTGAACGAGCTGTAGGTTATACGCATGGCTATACGTCAGTTATAGCATAGCAGTGACTAGATTCCGCGCCACGACTGAAGTCCGACGGCCTTTTGAGGAACTAACGGAGAACGGAGGTAGATATTTGCTTTTGCACTTTTGCGCATAGAAACTAGCGCTCCAGTCAGTCGTCAGGACTTCAGTCGTGGCGCGGACTCTATGGTAAAACTGACAGCAAAACGTTTCGTCTGCGGGAAACCCAAAATCTTTTCTCCCCCTGTTGTGAGACCTGTGACCTGTCCAAAGCATTCGACTGCGTGAGTCATGATACTCTAATTTTGAAGTTAAAACACTCATAAAACATTATGGCATCCAAAATCAGGCGATTAACCTCGTAAATTCTTACTTATCCAATAGAGTAAAAAAAGTTGACGTTGACGGTGAAAGGTCTTCAGGTATAGGTACTTTCACTAATCCTACAACGCTGAAATTTGGTATGTTTGTAGCTTTTATGACACAAATACTGGGAAGACTATAAAATTTAAGAATTTTGAAATTTGTACTCTATGAAACTCAACCAGCATTGTTGACCTCCCGTTTCTAGGAATTTGAACGACTTTGTAGTTCTAACTTTTCGAACCACTTAACACCATCATTTTATATATATATATATATATTTTATACCGACCAATGATTTTATGTGGATATACTCACGAAAATAGATATTTTTTCGAATGAAATAAGGTAAAAGGTAAGAGGTAAGGTCGGGTAGATTCGGGGCGAACCAATAGAGATATAACTAGTGGTTCGCCCTGAACTCAGACCTCGCGAATACACGCGATTTAGGTATAGATTTAGGTACTTAGGGAGTACATTTTGAGTTCCGTAAACATAATGTAGACATCTACGTAAATACATAATCGTTTTTTTATTGGACACAGCAGTGCATCACGCAAGTAACCCAAATTAACTAACGTGACGTAGTTAGATAATAAATTCAGCCAAGTGCTAGTCAGACACACGCACACTGGATTCTGAACGATGGAAAGTTGGTTGGTAAAAAATATTTGCTTACTGCATACATTATGTATTGAGACAAGTAGACAACTCATTTCGAAGTCTCCCAAACAAATATAAGCAGATATCGAAATGAAACTAGTACTAAGATATACGAGAACTAATTTAGACTCTATTTAATTTATTACTATGCTTTTTCAAATAATTGTAGGTCACTAAAAGTTATATTTTTGTTCACTATAAACACTTGTATTATAGACTCAACTTGTGCAAATGGGGGTTCAGTTCAGGGACCCGAGTCTTACCTACACAATGCGACTGCGGTGCCCCGATCCATGCCACACTTGTTGGTGTGCCCCTCGTGACCCAACACCTGTACGAGGGAAGACCTCAACGCGGCCACAGATAGGTTAAGGTGGCCACTCTAAAATTATTTAAAATACATAATCGGCAATATAGCATCGACATGCTAAGAAGAAGACTATAAACACTGTACAACTATGAGTTCACTATAATAATTCAGAATCCGACACGGAACTCTTGTAACATCGTTCGGGCCGTTCGTCCGTTCATCCCCGTTTGTCACATGTTTTCACATTTATTAACCAAAATCCATGAATTTTGGAATAAAGGGTGGAATAAAACGATCTCTGTGGCGCGGCGGGCGAAGAAAGTCGCCTGTAACGCAGGAGGTTGCGGGTTCGATTCCCGCCTTGGAACAAATATTTGTGTGATCTGCAGAAATTTGTTCAGGATGTTCTGGGTATTTTCTATGTATAATAAAAAATATCTATCTATGTAATGTATTGTATTAAGTATATCAGTTATCTAGTACCCATAACACAAGCTCTGCTTAGATTGGGGCTAGATGATGTTGTGTGAACTCTCCAGCATTATTTATTTATTTTATTTAGAAAAAAAAAAAGTTTTTAGGTTTATTTACCTTCCCATAGAATTAAAGTGGTGGTGTGAATTTTTTATCGCGCTTTTTTATGTGAAATGTCGTTAAAAAGGTTTGTTAAATGGTACAGTGGTTCCCTACACGATTTTATTAATAGTTCTTTCGTCAGTGAGGGCATCATTTGAGTGTCGTCATTTCTAAATCGTTTAACTAGAAACTTGTAATTCCCCTGTATGTGGTGGAAAATGTAATCAAAAGTTATTTCGGATGTCTATCACTTAAAACTTTTCTAGTTCTAGATTACTGGTCTTGACTTCGGAACCTTACAGTATGAGTGGTCAAACATACACTTTTCAAGAAAATTTATTTGTTTGTTTTGGTGGTTCCTCCACCATGGAAACTTTATAACTTCTGGTCCTAAAGGCTTCTTACCATGCTACTAATAAATCTTTGAAATCATCTTTGTCATCATTCCATACAATACGAACGCCAAATGAAAATTCGAACCATGACAACAGAGTTCGATACACTGCCGGTTCACACTCTAGTCCTTCATATTTGTTCATTAATCAAGCAGCAATGGACGGAAAAAACTTGTCAGAATTGTTCCTCTATGCGTTTTGTCTCTCTTTTGGTTAAGAAACTTGTTGACCGCTGACCCGAAGTCCGTTTAATCAACGTTTAGTCCCGTAGGTCTATGTGCATAATGTAAGTACCTCATTGACGTAGTAGCATTATATATCTCAATCAAGTACCTAAATTTACAGCGAACACAAAGTTGATGCTTGACAATATCATTAAAACCATTATAAAAACACCTATTAACTAAAAATCTCCTTCAACTATCCGTCTAGTTGGAGAATATTCGATTATTGGTAGGCTTAAGTTTTATCAAGGTAGGCTAGTTTCGGAACCTGTATCTATTAGCCTATTTCGTGCTAAAAGTAGGCTAATTAAATTACAAGAGCTATGCAAACCTTGTAGAGCAATGGCTATTATGAATCATGGTCAGCATAAAAAATAGCAGAAAGTCGTTATAAACCAAATGTTTAGTTTCTTAAACTGGTTTATGTGTTGCAAAATAACGGCTTAGTTGGAACTCATGCGTCTATAAACGGTTCCGTTGATGCCATCTATGTTAACGGAATCTATAGTTGAAATACACCACTATTCCAAATATACCATACAAAAACTGGATGTTTTTTTTATGCTCCTTTACATCTGCAATCGGCTGTTTTTTTTTTTTTTTTTTTATGTGATGGCTCGACAAACTGTCTTTCGGCCCGCCTGATGGTAAGCGGTTACCGTCGCCAATTGACATCTGCAACACCAGAGGTATTGCCAATGCGTTGCCTGCCCTGAAGGACTCTAATCTGTTTAGCCATAATCAGATGTTTTCTGGGTTTGGGTGCAATTCCAATGAATAACGCCATTTAATTTGAAGAACTGGTTAGGTTGTCTGTTGTCTGGTCTAGGTCAAGTATTTGGCATCTCTTTAGGCGTTTAACATTCTCTTGTGTGTTTAACAGGTTCTTAGCATGTTATATTATGTATTCGGTACAAATTCAATCAATGTATTTGATTTCTTGACAAAATCCGAATAAAATGTACATAATACTCGTGCTTGATAAAGATACACCAACTTATCTGTAGAAATAAATGTATGTAGAGTAAATGGTTCTACAGATAGGTAAGTTGGTGGATCTATACGCACCGCTCTGACAATCGTGTGTCAGAGCGGTGTAATAATAACTTTGTAGTAATCTATGGCGCATGCACTATTAAATGGTTTTGACCAATTGTTCCCTATTCAGCAACGTAGAGAGCGTGGAGACCTAATAGTGACCTACAAGATCCTAAACAACCAATACAGTATACCAGATTTATCACAGACACTATATACTATGAACAATAATATAGGACTCAGAGGACACTCGCTGAAGCTGCAACGCGGGCCAAGTACCAGCAATCCGAGGATGCACATATTGCACGCGTCGTGCGCACTTGGAACCGGCTACCAGACTCAGTGATCAGTGCCACCTCAGTGAATTCTTGCAAAAATAGTCTGCACAAACATTTAAAGTGCACTGATAAGGACTAAGATATACACGCATCAGCTCCGAGAGCTGCCTGTGTATTATAAATAAATAAATAAATAAATTTAATGGATATTCCTGGAAATCGTTATTCGGTTACTTTTTTGCGTAGATTAAATCTTTATCGAATACCTGATTATCCAGGTTTTTTTTAATGGTATGTTTGGAATAATGGTGTATAGCTCTACCGAAATGTTTGATGGTGGCTCCAGACGCTCGCCCAACGTTCCAAGTCTGCGTCCAACCTTCTGCGTTTGGAAGGGTGGCTCGGGCTCGTTTGAAGGCTCGTCGAGGACCTTCAGTTAGCTTGCCCGAGATCAAAGCGGTCGTGGTAAATAGGCAATAAGTCAAAGAAGCTTGATTTTTGTAATCCTGCCCTCCAGAAACGAGTATTCAGATAATGCATATTAATAGTGAGTAGCTTTGTAGGTATTTGTAATAGTAGGTAATAATATTAGGTAGGTAATATGTAATAGTATTTGTTTGTAGTAATAGGTATTGTTTTAAGTGTTTTTCCCTACCTATATAAATATTGTACGTCCTAGATCGACAAACTGTTTGAACTTGTACCTATATATACCATCTTTTGTACAAGAGTTGATCAATAATTATCTGATTTCTGAGGGGCTAGTCTGAGGCCCAAGTCAGAGTTTTGCAAACGTCATCGTAACGATGATCGTCCGTGTATAACGTACTAACTATAGCTATTAATTTGTACCAGAAACGTCGCAGATTAATGGCTAGTTACTGCGCAAAACAAGCACGATCGTTGTTATGATCATCGTTACGATCATTGTTACGATAACATTTGCAATACTCCGACTTGGGCCGCTCCAAATGTAACAATCAACTTACACGGCCATGTGGTGTACACTACATGGATTTTTGTATGGGATTTGTGGTTCACAAGGTGCCCGCTAGGGGCGCTCTTCGGTTTATCCATACTAAAATCTGTGTAGTGTACACCACACGCATTTTAGTTGTTAAATTTGCAGACTCGAGGTTCTGATTTCATAAGAGCGCGCGCTGCCGCATGCCGGTGACGTCGAAGGTGACGTTGTGTTTTTGCGAATTATAATGTGGGACTGGTCAAGAAGACGGTCCTGTTACTCGTATTTATAGAACGTGGTGAGGTAGTATTGATTTTATGGAACCCTAATCATCGTAAATTTTAAGTCTTCTGTGCGCTTGTAGGTATGTTATAAATGTAGGCACTAATCATCTGCGCGGCCGCACCTATCGCCGGGACGTCTGTCAGTTATGAGGGTCGCTCGATGTGTGGAGACCGGTTGTTGGCTCGCTTGTTTTTCAGGGTTCGGGAAAATGCTTGGAGGTTGAACGTTGGCCGAGCGTCTGAAGCCACCATGAATGACGGTGATATTAAAGAACTGAAATGTTTTAAACAATTGTCTTTTTTTCTTTTTGATTTTAATTTTAACTTTAATTTTTCATATTATGTTAACAACCGTAAAGGAATATTTGCACGCTTTATAAGCAAAAGTATGAGCACACTTAATGTTGTACTACTTACCCATAACTTTACCATACTTTAGCAAATATAGATATTTGGTTTGATTTTATTTTATTTTATTTTATGAAATTTTTATTGATTGTGAAACGAAACTAGGTATAAACAGTGTTCTAGTGTCAACACCACAAAATAGTTCTAGTGTGAGTTTATCAACACACTTACGTTTTTTAAATTTGTCTCTCTAATCGTATTCATAAAACACGTGTGAGTGATAAATAAATACGGACAAGTGCCAGTAGGACTCGCTCTGACGCTTCCGTATCGTTCATACAAATTTACGTGTTTGCTGTGTCTTTCTTGATATATGGTGTGTGTTCTCGCCCGAAGACCATGAATTTGGTTCATCTGAGTAAACTTATGTTTAATTTTATTATATTTTATTTACTTGAATGTAAGTTTATTTAATTTATATTCTACTATATTTTACGAAGATATTCTATGTAACTATGGAGTCTTTCCTACCGTGGCTACCATCGGCAGACTACAAATAAATCAACTCAGGCGCTGTTTGAACAGCATTTTGCATAAGATAGATTCAACCTCATGTATATTCGTAGTTTTTGGAATACATATTGGATATATACATGTTATCATTCCCATCGATGTTATTACTCTCAGGTAGATACTAAGTAACTCTCAAATAGCATGGTAGAGCCATTCAATGAATATTATTATAGAGAACGGCACTTCATTACGCTATGCCATTCACAAGCTGATTTGTTAACGCTTAAATCAAAACAGCTTTTTGGAGATTACTCCTTAAGAAAAACAAAAAAATAGATTTTCATATAGTGGGCCTATATGAAAATCAAATACGTTACGCAAATAGATGGGAAGTAAAATAGTACCTAGTAATAATCGAGCGTTGACAAAAAGTGAAGTCCGTTGTTTTCCCTCTGCCGAACATATTCGCGCATCTTATACTGAACTGGACTGGAGACTGGAGTAAACTTCAGTCACGCATCGGAGCTGACGCAAACCATTTTTTGTATCACTCAATTGTAAACTCGATCCTTAGAGGATCATGTCGGTCCGTGTAGGTACCTCAGTTAAAAGGCACGCAACGACCAAATCACTATCTAACTCAGTAAAGTTCAGGTAAGTTACAAAGTGACAGAATAGCGCACGCGCAACGAAAAGTGAACCAGTACTAAATTAAATATTTGCTACGTTATCGCAAATATATAAACCTATTATGCCTTCTAAAATAATATTTTTTGTTGCTCTTTCTCATTTTATCAATATAAGTTGATAGGTAATAGAGATATTTTAGTCATAAACGCATTGTAGAGGTTCACGATATTTTTTATCCAGAATTTTTTTCGGAATCGTGTTTTGGGCTCTATCATGCCCTTGGAAATATAATGTTTTTTTTTTCTTGTTGTCATGAACTATGTAGGTTTTGCTAAAAATGCGTTTAAGATAAGCCTATTTGACTCTTGACAGCCTCTTAATAACTACACTATATACAATGTTATTTACTCAATGAAACGCGGCAAGACATTAGGTACTTATGCCGTGTTAAGCACAGGTGGTGTATACCTACTGCTCGAGTTGATTGACGTCATTGCATTCTCCGGTTCGACTGGTTTACGCGAACCTACCTTATATGCATACAACATACACTAACACCGATGAATCTGATGTGTTGATGAAAACAACTAAACCTAGGTATGGCGAAATCCACCTTCAACTCCTCACCATCCTGCTGAATCGAGGTTTTTTTTTTCGTGAATGTCGGATCAAGTGATATCCAAGCAGTTAGCTAAGCGGTAACTTTACCCCGCAGAGCACGTCCACCTAGGACGCACCCTATGTGGCATTGCACTGCGCCCGCCATCCACCCTGAGACATAAAGATGAAAAGTCTCATGTGCCTGTAATTTCACCAGCACCCATACTCTTCAAACTGGAACACAGCAATGCGAGCACTACAGCTTTGCGGTAGAAATAGTACTTCCCCGGACGAACTCTAAAAAAGCTCTACTTACTACTACTACTTTTATATGTATTATAACAGGCATACTCATAATCCCTATTTATAACCTTTTATGAAATTAGTGATCGGAACCATGTGCTGATCAAAATGAGCCTAAAAAACGGTCAGTCCATTGAGAAATTCCGTTGTCCACGTTCCGTCTCCATCATCAGGGGGGTTAGTACGAGAATTTGACAGTATTCGAAACTATATGAAGTTTCGTTTCCTTCCATACATTTACTAGCAGCGCCCCTAGCGAAAACGAGGAGAAAACTAAGGATGCTGTCAGAAAATGTATTGAAGGAAACGAAACTTCATAGTTTCGAATACTGTCAAATTCTCATACTGATCAGCTCGTTGTCACCATAATATTGTATTGTCATCAGAACTTGACAGGTATGCCAAATTACATCTCAATATAATTGAGGATATTTATCTATCTATTTATTTAGCCTGTGTGCACCCACTGCTGGGTATGCGCCTCCTCTCTAATACGCCACTCTGTCCGGACATGTGTTGAGGATAACTGCTTTAAAATTCAGTTGCAAGATTTGATTTGAACAAACATACTTGCATACAAACATTGCAAATTAAATAAAAGCTTGTAAAACTGCAACTTCGTTTGTATACAGAGGGGCTCAAAAGCCAACGCACTCCTTATGTATCGTAGCTGTCTCAAACCTGCTAGGCTTCGAAACCAACCTTCTCTGTGTTGCTAGCCAGTGAGAAAAAATAAAAAAGTTTTATAGGAATGCTCTTATGCTAACAGTCACTAAAGCCTCGTAGCTCGGTTACTAAATGCTGTGATTTTGGAGCGAACGTTTTAAACACCTCTCAACGCATGCTTCCTGATGTCTGGTATGCGGATACGATTCTCCCGATATTGGGATTCGTAATCTGAATAAACAAATATTGGACGACCGGTCTTTGCTCGGAAATTGAACAACTTCATCAACATAAACAGGTAGTTAGTGCAACTGTTGGTTTCGTTTCGTTTCGTTTCGTATGAGGTAGTGCTGGCCTCTGGTGTCAGAGTTTGTCAAGCCGCCCGAGGGCCTCTGACATGGCTTATCGACTGCTATTAATCAATAACAGCCGGGACCGACAGCTTAACGTGCCCTCCGAAGCACAGAGCGATGGAAATCCACACATAACTTAGAAAAGTCATTGGTGCGGAGCCTAGGATCGAACCCGGTATCGTTGGATTCTGAGTTGCACTATTGAACCGTTAGACTACCATCGCTCAACTGTTGGTCGTGATGGCAGATCATTTAAGATAGCTGTTGAAAATAATTGTGATGGTTTTTTACTCTTGGCAGTGTTGTCGTGGACGTCTCTTCCGGGGTCTGCGGCTTGCTTTACAGTCTGCCCTCAACTCGACTATAATATAATCATCATCATCATTATCAGCCTGCATCAATTCCCTGCTGGACATAGGCCTCTCCTAATGCGTGCCATTTAGACCGATTTCCAGCTCTTCCCATCCACTTTCTACCAGCCGCCTTACGCAGATCGTCACTCCACCTAGCCAGGGGTTTGTTTCAAAAATCGAACTGGCCACCATAAGCAGAACTCAAAGAAAAAAAGAAAAAGGTGCGTTTACAAAGAATGTGAAACAAAAGACGGTGATTGGTGCTGTGATTTTTAGTGATTTTTTATTGTCTCGCAGAAGGTGTGAAAAGTAGAGTATGCTCCAAGTAGAGTTTTGATTTCCAACTCATTTTTATAGTTTTAGAAGGTCAATCTGAACTCCAAGAAATTGAACACTCGGCAAATTCAATCTTCACACCTACTTACACATACTTTACACAAATACTTTAGTATCTACACCTTCGTCTCAAACGTACGCAACGTAGGCACCTGTATAATAGTTATATCTGTGTAATAATCTTGTTGGCACTTACTCGTCAATTCCGCCCGACAAGTGAATTCCGTGTTGATTGTCCGTTGTCCGTGTGAAATGATTCAACATACATACATACATACTTTTTTTTTTTTTTTTAATACTACTTTGGTGACGGAACAAGCAAGAGGCCCACCTGATGTTAAGCGGTAACCTCTGCCTATGAACAGTGCATTACCTCATAGGTCACGTCCACCTAGGACGCATCCTATGTGGGATTGCACTGCGCCCGCCACCCTGAGACATAGATGAAAAGTCTCTTGTTCCTGTAATTTCACCGGCACCCTTACCCTTCAAACCGGAACACAGCAATGCGAGCACTACTGCTTTGCGGCAGAAATAGGTATGGTGGTAGTACTTCCCCGGACGAACTTTTTCACAAATAAGCTCTACTACTTCTCACAAAAAAGTGAGACATACATAGACACACTTATTTTTCCCCGAAGGGGTAGACAGAGCCTCAATGGATCTCTTTTCACAGTGGGTTGCACCATCATGGAATATAGATGTGGCGAGTGGTGAGCTCATTGCCGCCATGGCTTCCCACGACTGACTCAGCTAACGCTTTCTTCCAGTAATAACACATTTCATAAATAAGCTAGCAGCCAGGACAAATCTTATACCAACGAATCTTAAAAACAGGAACGACCACAATTTTTTTTTAATGGAAGAACTACCCTTTTGCCCTCGGCTTCGAAGGTCGGTATAAAAAGCGGCCTTACGGCCTTACGGTCCTGCCCCAGCACAAATGCAAAAATCATCAAAATCCGCCCAACCGTTACGGAATTTAGTGGAACTCTACATAACGCGAGCGTAGCCGCGGGCAGAAACTTCTAATCAGATAAATAGTTTTTAGAATCGGATCAGTATTTCCGGATATCACTTGCTACATACAAACTCGCAAACTTTACCTGAGTAAAATTAAAAACGAAATAAAATAAAAGGGGTTTGTAATGTATCTGTCTATCTGTCTGTCTGCCTCTGTGTATGGTATGTTTCTTTCTTGCTACGTAACTATGGAAAGAGTGCGTTTTTTGGTATAAAGGGGTGTTTGCGAGATGTTTCTTAGTATTGTATTGGAAATTCGTGAAGCCGTTTGGCCGTTTGGCTTTGAGGAAAATTGCGTTAACTGTTAGAAAGTATTGTTAAACACCACATATTAAATATATACCCATATAATACAATTTAATTTTATATTAAAAAAGACCCTATACATTTTCAGAGTTTCAAAAAAAAAACTGTATTATCCTGATAATTACTGGCCTATTTAACGTAAGAGCTAGGTATGAAAGTATAATTCTTCATACAAAAAAACGCATCGCGTCGCTCGAAAAAACCGTTTTTATTGAATATCTCGTAAAGTATAGAAAATTTTACAAAACCCCTCTAGTAAAACCCTCGGTTCTGTTGTATTTATTTTAATTATAATTATTTTTATACCCATATATAGTTTTCATAATTTTAACCATTTTAATAAACAATCGAATCTAGCAGTGGTAACTTTGGATATTTTTATATTGAGAAAATATTGTCCTATCGTGTTTCTGGTACAGTGATTCCTCGGAATTATAATGTAGTAACCAGACATATATTTGTATTATTATTTAATATTGTACTTGATTTAAGAAATCAAATCTAAAATTAGTAATTTTGCGGCATGCTCCATTTTAATTCTACGGAAACCCTGTTCTTGTAGGATATGTACAAAAATAACCGTAGCTCTTAAACTATCCAAAAAATAACTTGCATGGGGTGATTAAAATTAGTAATTACTTTATTACCCAGTTTCCTGGACTAGGTTATGGTCGCTGAATCACCTGGTGGGTTCTAGGAAGTGCCATTGTGTTTTTCTTGGTATAGTGTCAATATTCATTAAAACACTGTACGTGTGGTAAGGCTCGCAGGTCAAGATGTTATTTCTTCCTGCACCACTTATTGCAACGCTTACAGCAGTTAAGTGCAGTTAAAATACGAATAAACAGCAGTAGGCAATAGAGTCTCCTGCCAGAATTACAATTAGGTACTTATAAAAAAAACAATTACACGATAACTTGAACAATGCAACGTTTTAAACACAGCATTTGTTTGATATTGAACGACATCGCAGGGCTCTGTGTGTTGCGGGCAATATAATCAAGGTTTTACCCTTGAGAACGCCTGATGGGAAAATTACACTTTTCAGATGTTTCTGCCATTAATTTTGCAAGTGTCCGATTATACCATGAAGTTGTACGATGGTATTAGGATGGCATAACAACATCTTCAGCAATCTTATGGGCTCAGAAAAGAAATGAATGACTGGCTTCAGAAATGTATACAATTGCGCAATTACATTCGTTTTGCCTCCAGAGGAAGAGGATCACGTTGACATCTCCAGAGTTGAGTTGTGTAATAACGCGATCATCTATTATATAGTCTGTTGGATAGACTGGTGTGGTCGGAAATTTACCGAAGCTCGGAGTCGATTGCGACTTGCTTGACAAGATTATTTTTTATTTATAACTATTTATTGACCGTGGTGGGCCCGGCTTAAGAATATGTACCCCTCCTTCTCTACCCGTAGATGTTGACTATGGGACTACACCAGGGGATGGCAGCAGCATCCATCTGAGTACTCAACACCAATACTGCGATCAGCAATCCGTCTGCCCAGCATGGTAACTATGGGAAAACCCCTCATACATCATGGGGAGGCCTTGTCCAGCAGTGGACTAACGGCTGATGAAGAATAAGTTATACCTGCTGCTGTCTTTTATTATTATTATCATGATTTTGCTAAATTATATACATGTAAAAAAATAAGAATACGAGTATATCGCAAGCGCAAACCATGGACCAAACCCTGAATCCATGGCGCAAACACATAATAGATGAATTAATTTCCAGTTAAATTAAAATGAACAAGTTTATCTGGAATGACTACAAAAACAAAACAAAAACATGAGAGATCCGTCGAAATATAATCTTACGTTTATGGTCTAAAGTCTAGACCTAAAAATAAAATGTATGCACCTTGGTAGATACCAATTTATACGGAAAACTATAACCTTTTAAATGACTTCAACTCTTTTTATTCGACTACGCCAAACAAAGGAGGATTAAGTTTGTATCGGTCTATGTACAATATGAATAGACGTATACATATTTAGTAATAATTCCACTACTCTCAACCAAAAACCAAGTAAGAATACGACAAATAGGAACAGAAAACAGCACCGCAAAACTCCACAGACATGTTGCTTCGCCGAGCGCCGCGCCGAGCACTAATCCGAATGAATCTTAGCTAGTTTTCGGTTGAGAGTGCCCGAATTATCAATAAATAATTAAACTTTATGATGAATGTTTTGGAATGGATTTCTGCAAAGTCACGCCAATCATTTTACTATAGGTCTATGTACAGAATACACATACTAGGCAATTTTTTTGTGATACGCGTCTCGTGATATCGGTGTGTGGTCGCCGCGCAAGTACCACATTTTTTTTTCCTAATATAATGTGTCCTGCTGTAGGCAAAGGTCTCCTCCAAAATTTTCCACTCATCCCAGTTTTTGTCAGTTTCCACCACTCTTTCTCGCAAGCCTCGAGATCGTCCCGCCAACGCCTGCTCGGCCGGCCCCGTCGTCGCCTTCCGTCTTCAGGCACCCAAGGCACCTATGTTCGCATCGAAGAAGTTCGCCCACTTCTCGGTTCGACGTGGCCAGCCCATTCCCAATTGAGCTTTGCTGTTCTGCTCCCCACATCGGCAATGCCATTTATCGAACGCCATTAGCTTGGCATGGTGTTCCGCACTCAGTCGATGCGTCACTAAATTATAATAATAATAAAATTGTCAGTGCGGTACTGCTGTTGATCAGCTTGGTCACCACGGATTATCGTGCACCAGGGCTGCATTCCCTCGGTATGATCGGTAGGATTTTCCGCCACGCTAGCCTTAATGATATCATTCACCGGCCCCTTACCAGCGTTAACATTCCAGCCATTCTAGAACCGAATGGCCTGTTACGTGACGATGGTAAGCGGCCTGACGGCATGACTCTTGTTCCGTGGGAGAAGGGTAGGCCTTTGGTGTGGGACGCTACATGCGTTGATACCCTTGCGCCATCTCATCTGTCCAGGACATCAGTTAGGGCCGGTGCGGCGGCAGATTCCGCTGAGGATCTCAAAAGACGCAAATATGCAAGTCTCGACAGAGCTTACTTATTTCAGCCTTTCGGGGTCGAGACTCTGGGTCCGTGGGGTTCCGGGTACCTTCGCGTTTTCAAAATTATTTCAGGGCATCTGGTCGAAGCGACGCGTGACCCGAGAGCTGGCTCTTATCTGGCTCAACGCATTAGTATTGCCATTCAGCGTGGCAATGCAGCCTGCATCTTAGGGACGCTTCCGTCTGGTAGTGATTTGGATCAGTTGAGCTACCTTTAGATCGCTTGCAGCGGTCTTCAGATGGCACAACTGTTTCATATGTATTTTGTACATACCTTGTATTATTCTTTCTGTAAATAAATGTATTCTGAGTAAAATAGATACTCATCAATCAAGTACCATGAATATTAGGAAAGCTTGTAATTTATTAATTTCGTCGCATTAGAAGCCCAGTCAACTGGTTTTAGGTGCTTACTTACATTTTAGGAGATGCAACAAAGTCGGATTTTTCCTTTTGGTAAATTACGCATTAAGCATGATGTAATTACTTAATTAGCATTGCGTTCGCCTATCTATCTACCTATCTATCATTGAGGAATGTTTTAGTACTGGAAGAAAGCATTAGCCGAGTCAGTCGTGGGAAGGAACGGCGGCGATGAGCGTCAATGTCACTTGTCACGTCAATATTCCCGCGATGGTGGAACCTACAGTGAAAAGAGCTTATACATAAGAAAAAAGTGAAAAGAACCGACATAGCTCGCAGAATTAGCAAGTTGAAGTGGCAATAGGCAGGCCATATAGCTGCAGAACTGATAATCGTTGGGGAAGAAAGGTTCTCGAGTGGCGACCACAAGCCGGACGACGCAAAAGAGGAATGCGCCCTTGCGATGGACCAAAGACTATTTAGAGGTCGCAGGAAGGCGGTGAATAGAGACGGATCAAGACCAACCATCGTAGCATTCTATCGGGGAGGCCCATGTTCAGCAGTGGGCTTCTGTAGACTGATTATGATGATGTATGTCTGGCTCAAATCTTGCCACTGAATTTTAAACCATCTTAATCAAACCGGTTGAGCTGGACTTTTGAATACCTGTCAAGTTCCGATGTCAATATAATATTATGATAGATAGATAGATAGATAGATTAACTCTTTATTGTACACAAATAACACACAGAAATTATGGTGACAGCGAGCTGATTTGTTGATGGAGATGGAAGGTGGACAGTGGAATTCCTCGATTATCAAGATTAATAAGTGGCGTGGCAGTGTTTAGGCTTATTTTGATCAGCTTACGGTTCCCATCACTAATTCCATAAAACCTCGTTTTGAAACAGATATTTTTCAAAACATCTATGCTGATATCAGACAGCTAAGTAGGTACGCAGGTGTATGGGACGCGCGGTCTCCGGCGTTTGAATAATGATTATGACTGTTTAAGTTTATTCACTCAATTAAACGATGTTTTAAATTTATGTTAAACCGTCTGACAAATATATTGTTTTTGTTTTAATTTACATTATAAACATGTTTCCAACGTTGGATTTACCAGATAATCTACAAACCGCAAAATGATTACGATGTTCAGTTCCGTGGTGGAACTTTCCGATCAACGCAATTTCAATAAAAACATAACCTTTGCAAAAAAAAACGTATTAACGTACAAGAACTTTTTTTTTTTGCATTTATATGCGCGTCAGATTATCGGCACCAACCAACATGATGCACGACGGCCTTATGACACCAAAAATACATTATTAATGGTAAAACTTTAAAATTAAACAAGACGTCATTTTAAATTCCATTAACATTAGTGATTTAAACTTTCTATGAACCTTACATATGGCTACTGCGGAAGCAATGTATGGGCCTTGGGCCTGTATGTTCGGAACTGTCGTGATGACGTCATACCTCGATGACGCCTATTTACTTATGATTTTTATTCGTGATTTGACGTCATCTCGTCGTCACCAACAATCAACTCCTTACCTCAAGGATATACTGACTCCGTTCTGGATCGCGGGTTTGAGTACGCCTACGGTGCTACGACGCGCGTAGACCTACTACGATAACATGGCCCCCGGACACACAAAAAATAAAAATATTATTTAAAAAAACATGTGCTGAAGTAGGAATTACTTAATAACAATAAAAAATAAATCAATAATGCTGGACAGTTCACACAACATTATCTAGCTACCCAAGCTAAGCAGAGCTTGTGTTATGGGTACTAGATAACTGATATATTTAATACAATTTACTCTAATTAACTGCCTAATTTATCTCTGATTTTATTGTTTCAGAAAGAAATTTTCTGCGGCTTTTCAGGGAGTTTCGAGCCCTGAGGCCGGGATACCACCTCGCGGGAGGTATCAGGTATTGTTTTCAAGACCTGGGCCAGCCTCATCGCATCACAAAATCAAAAGGTGGTTTCATTCTTGGTAGTTTGTTTACGCTTATTTTGACAGCTAGCTCAGACTTTGTTATTTTGCAGGAGCGCGGTTGCTGTGGTGCCCGCCGGTCCACGAGGCGAGCGTTTCGCCTGCCTGCCTGAAGTCTAGGTTTATTTTATTGTTAATAATTATTTATAAGTCTAATATTGTTGGTGATGGCACTATGCACTCAGCCGTTGATTGCAAACAGGAATGAGATCCATGCTGTCGTGTCTGTGCCGAATCTAGTTGAGTGCACGCTATGTTCCCAGCCACGCTTGTTCAAGGGACAGAGAGGTCTCAAAATTCACCAAAAAAGGTGCCACAACAACCCTATTATCCCGCTGTCTGCTCCGGTCGCAGGAGCGGTAGATGTTACGGTGCCAAATTCGAATTTTAGTGCAGATTTACATCCTTTTTGGAAAGTGATTAGCCAGTATAAAACTTCAACCCCTATTTTGAAACGTATTCCCCGAGATGCCCGCCTCTCTGTCGCTAATGCTCTATCACAGGCCATCAGGAATGTTGTATCTAAAAATACAAAGCAGGCTTGGGAACATTTATTAGTATTTCCTTACAGTGTACTTCACGTAAAAAAAGAATTAGGCAACAAATCTTCACTCACTATTCGGATTAAACAAAATTGAGTGAGGTTACGCACGCGATGAGCGCATGCCTTTTTCGTACAATGACCAGGACACAACAACAAATTCAAAAACTGTGAAGCCAGTCGCTGAGTCTACTGTTTACAAACTTGTAGAGAGTAAACTTAGCGATGGTGCCATCAAGGGTGCCTCCCGTATCCTATTTTCTAGTGACACGATAGCCCAAAATTCTGATGATACTCTCAATTCTCTTGAGAGTAAATATCCGTCCCCAGGGCCAGATTCCCTCCTCCCCGATCCACCCCAAGAGAGTGATGGCGCTGTCGAGATGACCAGCCAGGATGTGCTCGCTGCCGTCATGTCTTTTCAGAGTGGAGTTCCTTTTTAGAAAGGATTTTCCCAAATTCAGCCCCTATGCCCTATGATGTTCAAGTTTGTAGGGAAAAACTCCACGCGGACGTTCCACTAATATGTTATAGTAGTCAAAGTATACCTAATATTCCTTATGAATAGCTGCTTGATTCAATGAAAATACTTTTATTTACAGAATGAATAATACAACTAACTCAACTAACAGGTATGTACAAAAAAAATATGTGAAACAGCTGTGCTGCCTGAAGACCGCTGCTAACGATCTAAAGGTAGCTCAATTGATCCAACCACTACCAGACGGAAGCGTGATTAAATTACTCTTTATTTATAGATTTTTGTACTGGCTTTATTTACACAAATAATATAATATGTTTTTTATTAAACGTTAGCTCGACTAAGTGATCTAGTCAGGCCCAACTGCTGGGATAATCCTACATCTGGAAAGAAAACTATAAGGTGTTTATGTGTAAAGCTCGATCGTCCAACATTTTATTTGATTTCTTATGATGACATAACACACATAAACATTTAAATGTTGTTAAGTTTTACTGTTCCTAAGTATAGAACTGTGGTAAGCCGGTCCGCGGCCACATATGACCATATTCCTATTCATTAATAATATTAATACATCGTTCAAAATAAATTATCTATAGGATTTCTTTGTACGCATGTCAATACAATCGCATTAATTTAAGAAGTATAATAATTTATTGTACGTACCGTTACGTTTGATTTATTACATGCTTTTATTAGGTACAAATGTGTGAAGTTTGTGTGTTAGTATCCTACCTATTTTTTTTTAAATTAATTATTGTTCAAAAATGGCCATGAAATTATTTTGATCTTACGTGTTTTAGAAGTTATTAATAAGATGTAGATGTAAATAAACAGGTAGCTGACCGTTTGCTAGGTACCTACAAACACCTGGATAATTAATCAATGTCTGCTCTACAGATACTATACACACTAGGAAGAAGTTAGGTACTTATTTATTTATTAGTTTTACCCGGACTTGTTTTTAAGATTTGTTGGTATAAGATTTGTCCTGGCTGCTAGCTTATGGAATGTGTTATTACTGGAAGAAAGCGTTAGTTGAGTCAGTCGTGGGAAGCAATGGCGGCGATGAGCTCACCACTTGTCACGTCTATATTCCACGATGGTGCAACCCACAGTGAAAAGCGGCCCATTGAGGCTCTGCCTACCCCATCGGGGAAAAAGGCGTGTGTCTATGTATGTATGTATGTATGTATGTAGTTTGTGAAGGACATTAGTTGTTTATTTGTGGATGTAATTGACCGACTGTGCATAAGAAACGGGCCTCCCGATTATTGGGGCGCGAAAGAGGGAGGAGAGGGGAGGGGAGCAGGCTACTCACCAGTGCCACGGCGTTTCCTCCCTATATGTAGTATGTATGACGACCTCTGTGGCGCGGCGAGCGAAGGTTGGCCTGCGACGCAGGAGGTTGCGGGTTCGATTCCCGCCTGGGAACAAATATTTGTGCGATCGCAGGTTCAGGGTGTTCTGGGTATTTTCTATGTATGATAAAAAAATATCTATATATGTAATATATTATATTAAGTATATCAGTTATCTAGTACCCATAACACAAGCTCTGCTTATCTAGGGGCTAAATAATGTTGTGTGAACTGTCCAGCATTATTTATTTATTTATTTTATTTATTTATAAGTGTAAGCTGGTGACGGTGAGGGGAGGGGAGGTTTGAGAGGAGGGGATCCTTCCTTTGTTAGCGGGAAAATACGGAGAAAATGTATTCCCACTCTCCCCTCTTTTTTCCCCTCGCCACCAGCAAAATCAGGAGATCCGACTCTAATGCCAACCCCAAAGTCCTTGCAACAACTGGCAAAATGTGCTTTCATCTGTCCGGAATAATGTATGTATTATGTACTCGCGTGCAGGTCGTACTCTTCACCTAATCTTGACGAAACTTGATATGCAGGTTGAATAATTTCATAGTTTGTTTTTGTCGTCGGCGATTTTTATTTGGACGGTTATTTCCCCCGAAAAGGAAGTTTTGCTGCGGCGCCATTTACCGGCCGATTTTGATAATATTTGGCAGAAACAATACGTACTCAATTCTAAATAAGAATTATATGAGCAAAATCGGCAAGAGGTTGTCAAGATACACATTATGCAAGTAGGTGCCCGTCCGACTTTAAAATCGGCAAGAGGTTGTCAAGATACACATTATGCAAGTAAGGTACCCGTCCGACTTTAAAATCGGCAAGAGGTTGTCAAGATACACATTATGCAAGTAGGTACCCGTTTGACTTTAAAATCGGCAAGAGGTTGTCAAGATACACATTATGCAAGTAGGTACCCGTCCGACTTTAAAATCGGCAAGAGGTTGTCAAGATACACATTATGCAAGTAGGTACCCGTCCGACTTTAAAATCCTCTTAAATGCAGTCGGTTTAATAGGTATTTCTTTGTAGCAGAATATTATTATAACGTTATCTTGTGAGGTTTTTTGGGAAGCTGGTTTTTGACATGGATAATTTTTTTATTATAGTAATATATTAAATGAAATGAAATGAAAATCATTTTTTCACGCAACAAAAAACAATCAGAACAAACAGAATACAAGGAATAGGTACAGTAGGAGAAAAGCTGAAAAATAAATAAAAAATAACAACAAAAACATAAAAAACTGATACAAAAACATAAATTGGACACTAAAGTTATAAATAAAATACATCCAAAAAAAGGTGTTTTTTACTAAAGTAAAAAAAGTCCCACGCATCCATTCTGTCAGAAACAAATCTATAAATAATAATAATATATCAATATCTTAGGCTTTCGCGTTTGTTTTACACAATCAAACAAAATTAAACAAACTTGAATGTATTAATCGCGTTAAATAGATTTTTTGTTTGTTTTTTCATTATAAGCTAAAAAAAACTTTCGATGATGTTGGGATGTAAACTGAATACAATTATAGCAAAAAAATCTGATGCTCGCGAGGTCTACTGTTCGAAGAACTACTAGTTGTATAGAACAAGCGTGGTGGCTGTTGGATACAACACTATGAACAGTCAACTCCAGGTTTTGTTAATAATATATTTTTTTTGTGTAAAAGTTCGTCTAGGGATGTACCACCACCTACTTATTTCCGCCGCGAATCAGTATAGTGCTCGCATTGCTGTGTTCTGGTTTGCAGGGCGCGGGTGCTAGTGAAAAAACAGGCACATGAGATTTTTCATCTTTATTCAATTCAATTCAATTCATTCAATTCATTGTTTTTTTTCAAGCTACAGTGAAAAATGTACTGTAATTTGAGAAGTATAAAATGTGTGTTTATGACTCGAGCGCAGTGCAATTACTTTAATGAGTTAGAAAGTATAGGAATTCGGCTGTTGTATGCGCCTTAAATATGGCGAATATCAAAATCAACATATAGTCACAGATAAAATGATACTAATTTTCACTAGGAACGGGATATTTTTGAATTTTAATTGTTCCCGATATTGTTAGTGAAAATTATGTATGTACATAACAATGATAGTTTCAAAAGTTAAAATAATACTAATATACATATAGTATATGATAGTAAAACGTACATAAGGCCGCAGAACTGAAAACCGTTGGGCAATAAAGGTTCTCGAGTGACAATTATGAACCGGACGACGCAGTGTAGGAAGCGACCCCTCTAGTTGGTCTTAAGATATTTAAAAATTTCGCAGAAAGTCAGTGCATGGAGGCGGCTGGAGTCTTTTCGTCATGACATTCTATGGCAGAGGCCAATGCCCAGCAGTGGACTTATATAACACACTGATGATAATGATTAGTTGGCGATATCTAGTGTATACTTCCTGTACCAAATCAACTGTTGGATCCTTATTCCTTCACAGCGTAATACGATCAAGGTAACTTATTTTTGACAGTTTGATACTGTACCAGAACTAAAATTGTGTCTATGATATTTGTTATGAAGGTACAGAAGCGGCACCAATATGTCCCATCTCCTTTTCCGTTTAATCTAGCCCATCCAAAGGTTGCCTGGCAGAGATCTCTTATAGCGATAGGCCGCCCATTTTATTGCACTTAAGTTCAGAATTATTTTTATAAATTTCCATCAAACAATGAAGGTATCAATCAGTTTATC
The DNA here is from genome assembly GCA_932527175.1 of Operophtera brumata. Lineage (NCBI taxonomy): Eukaryota > Metazoa > Arthropoda > Insecta > Lepidoptera > Geometridae > Operophtera > Operophtera brumata. Next base: position 5,623,294 of record OW052237.1, on the reverse strand, counting down.
TCATTACCAGTCTATTATAGGCAGTAAAGTATATTTTTTGAATTTAATATAACGGTGAAAAGAGGCCTATTGAGGCTCTGCCTACCCCTTCGGGGAAAAAGGCTTGTATCTATGTATGTATGTCTGTAATAAATCCTCTGTCTAGGCGATACCGTAAACACATATAAAATAATACTATACTAGTACCGTAACTAACCACAATCTCCCAAAAAAAAAAAAAAACAATAGGTTAATAAATAAAGTTGTCCAAATCACAGTTAAATATTATCGGCATTTCTTATATTTTTCGAGCACTAGCCCAGCTTTATGTTCGAGATATTTCTCGAATTCTTTTGATGATTCTATTTATGCGACGTAGGTAATAATAGTTTAGCAAATATTTGCTTATTTAGGTATTTGTATTACGCGTCCAAAGGTCACTTATCCATTGCCAATGAATTTTAAAGTGGTTCAATGTTTGACCAACATTAGAATGTCAAGTTGAAGTGCCAGGACAAAGTCATGGCTAACCAAATGGATTTTCAATGACCATTTGCTACCTTGATGACGCCTGTTTCTTTGTTTTCCTCAAAATCAATACTTAATTCTTTTGTTTGAGTCACTGCTACTTACCTACAGGCTAATAGTAGGTACCTTTTACTTGTAGCTACCAAGCTGGGGGGCTATTCTGGGATTGTAAACATACGTCGAACTCGATATTTTCATACAAGATCGACATAATGGCTACAATCACCAGAATAGGCCCCTTGGGTTCAGAAAAGATTCAATACTACTTAAGGTGCCTATAGTCCCTACAGCGGTAATTGGTTACCTAGTCCTACCTTAGTCTAGCATGTCAGATCGAATCGGAAACGACACGGACTTGATGGGAAACTTACATTTTTAACAAAATCAATCTTTCAAGTACGTGTGTACTACGAGTAAGACTTGTGCCTTGAGGCTTCCGCGTATCGTTATTTTAACAATTTTTTATACTAAAAAGAAGATATAGCACAGACCATACATAATAAATTCACTTCTGTTTCCAGGAAGGATAGGCAGAGACCACGGATTTCCACTTGCTACGATCCTAACATACCCCTTTAGCTTCATTGACTTGCATCACATTCTTCATTCTTCACGCATGTTGCGCAGAAAATCCGTGAAAATCCATTAACATACTTAAAATCAATATGAGATGGATCATAAAGGACCACCAGACCCATTAAAGCTACAAGAAAAGTTAAGAAAATAAATAGAGTTTATTAAATAATAAAAAATAAATAATAATTGGTACAAAATATTTATTATAAAAAATTATTTGTTTTTTATTGGTTATTTATCCTGTAAGTTTAAAACTGTCTTCAAACTTTGTAATTTACTTCAAAGGCACTTTAAATGATGAATGACTTGATTCTAAGCAAGTCATGTTGCCTATGAACATGTCAAAAATAGAGTAATACAAAAATTTATAAACGAAAAAAATAAGCGGAACATTCTTGGGGGTGATTCGGGTACCCCTAAAAGTGCTCTACCTAGATATATCAGCTTGACACTCATTGAGATATCCTGTTTATAGAGGTAATTGTCTCCTAAGACCCAAATTCACAAAGAAACAAATGGGCGGTTACCATAACTATTCGTCAAAGTGACAGATAATGTATGAAAACATCTGTCAAAAAGGGTTGTTTAAGCGAAACAGCCGTTTAGTGGCCTAAGCTGATTAACATTCTTAAGTGTCTACGTGTCTCAAAAACTAGATATACGCCTTCAAAAAAGTTTAATACGAGTTTTAGGAAACTTGCTTGGAAGAGCCTCATAGTCATGTTAAAACACTGAATGTGTCTAACCTAAAATTAAATTGATTTATCCATATTTTATTAGTTGCACTTATAATAATGTTAGTAAGGAGGCCCATTTACAATTTAATAATAACATTTTTAACAAACCTAACGTGCAGGCGCTTCCTTTGGTTTGGTATAGGACAGTCCCACCTGCCCGACAACGCGTTCACGATGCTGTTCGAGCTTCCACGGACCCTTACCCTCATTGACGCACACCTCTGTCGCATGATGCTATGGAAGCCATCAACTCTACTTTACGTAAACATGTCAGAGGCGCTGCACAAAGGAGGCAGCCCCACCAGCACCCTGAACGCGTTGTAGTACTGAACGCGTAAGGCATTGTATGCTGTCTGCGTATAGTTGGCCCAGAGGCTGCAAGTGTAAAAGGACTGGCAAAAGAGTGTTAGGTACTTCTATAATATAACTTTGTTTTGTCCAAATGCTCATAGATGTAATTCCCCTAGATACAGAGATCACCGGTCGTCTCCACGTGATGGGATGGCATCATCATCGGTTCGAAACACCGGGCTATTGCATATTATTATCGTAATATAGGCTCGAAACGCCGTCGCCATGTTTTTACCTGTTCTATTTACGCTACTTTGAGAAATTGTTGTTTTTGACACAATCCTACCACTTGTGCCTTAATTTTAGTTGAGAATATGACGGAACTGGCAATAAGCCCAAGATGATAATCGGTAACAACCGCAGGGGGCTGGTCGTTCAAGAAAAGCCAGCCAACTGCCCTTACCTCCACTGGATGGACTGTTTAATCTGCCCTACGTAGTATGTATCGACCATTATTCGAGATTTTTTTATATAGCTCGTATAGGAAGTATGGAAACCAGTTTTCCAATGACGATTGTTTGGTAAAAAGAATGTTTAAAACGTGACGCACATACCTACTTGTAATAATTTCAATAGTTTTTGCATGACTTTTGATTTACTTAATGTGTTTTTGTGTAGCCTATTTTGCCTAATAGGTAGTTACCTAGCTATGTAGATGCTGCTTCATCTGTACTACCTAATCTTATAAACAGGTATTTGTTTGTTTGGATGTACCTAGAGGCTAATATCCGGTAATATCTAGCTATGTAGATGCTGCTTCACCTATACTATATCTTCATCTATACTACCTAATCTTATAAACAGGTATTTGTTTGTTTGGATGTACCTAGAGGCTAATATCCGGTAATATCTAGATGCTGCTATGTAGATGCTGCTTCACCGATACTATATCTTCATCTATACTACCTAATCTTATAAACAGGTATTTGTTTGTTTGGATGTACCTAGAGGCTAATATCCGGTAATATCTAGATGCTGTTATGTAGATGCTGCTTCACCTATACTATATCTTCATCTATACTACCTAATCTTATAAACAGGTATTTGTTTGTTTGGATGTACCTAGAGGCTAATATCCGGTAATATCTAGATGCTGCTATGTAGATGCTGCTTCACCGATACTATATCTTCATCTATACTACCTAATCTTATAAACAGGTATTTGTTTGTTTGGATGTACCTAGAGGCTAATATCCGGTAATATCTAGATGCTGCTATGTAGATGCTGCTTCACCGATACTATATCTTCATCTATACTACCTAATCTTATAAACAGGTATTTGTTTGTTTGGATGTACCTAGAGGCTAATATCCGGTAATATCTAGATGCTGTTATGTAGATGCTGCTTCACCTATACTATATCTTCATCTATACTACCTAATCTTATAAACAGGTATTTGTTTGTTTGGATGTACGTAGAGGCTAATATCCGGTAATATCTAGATGCTGCTATGTAGATGCTGCTTCACCTATACTATATCTTCATCTATACTACCTAATCTTATAAACAGGTATTTGTTTGTTTGGATGTACGTAGAGGCTAATATCTAATGATCCGTATCCAAAATTATTTCACCAACAGGAAGCTACATTACGCCTGAGTGATATCTTGAGTGTATTTTTACAAATTTTTTGTTTGTTTTTAACATATTTATTTATCACTTATCCCCGTAGTTTATTGATGTTCGTGGCATCGCCTAGGCCCTGTCTGAAATCCAGCGCCGCACAGAACCAAGGTCTTCTGGTGCAGCTTATGGTGAGACAGGGACCTATTTGACCACAAACAACACATGTCTACATACCTACTAAACCAGGCTTTTTTTCTTATACTTGTCTGTATCTAAAGTATGGTAGGTACCTACATAGGTACCTACGTATACTAAAACACGGGGGGGGGGCTCCGTGTTCCATGTGTTTTTTTAAACTCTCTCTTGACTTTTATCAAAAAATACACAGAAACAACTTAGGGAAGATATTGCTCACAAATCATAAGCCCTACCAAAAAAGTTTATGCACCATAATATACAAAAATTTATAGAGATCCTTTCTTTTTTTGACACTTTTTTTCAAACTACTTTTTGGTTAAAATCGTAAGAACCGCGGTTAGAGACATATTTCGAGGAAAAAAGGGGGATAAGGGGGAGCCAAAATTCGGCTTGGCAACATTCAGAACCGAATTCAGCAGGCTTTTTTACATCGGAAAAGTCATGTTGCCAAAATGGCTCACAAAATGCCGTTGAAACGAAAACGAAGCCGTTTTTTAGAATTTTTGACTAGTCTATGTGTGTCGTCCTTTAGGGAAAAATAAACAAATTTTCTTTCTTACTTCTTTTCTGTATTAATCTATGTAACGTAACATAACACCCAAATACCACCCATCTTAGATTTTATTATTTTTTCTTTCTTATTAGCTTAATTTAAGATCTAGATTGTTCCTAGTTTTACGAGTAAACTACACACATCAAAAAAGTCTAAGCAACATGCATCATGTCACAAATTTTACCAATTATATTAATACATTTTAGGACGCTGGGTGGGTAGGGTAACTTTGCACTGCGTTGTTTTGCTCCCGTAAATATATCGTAAATAGTGGTAAATAAAAATTCAAAGTTTATGGCGTAATTTTGGTGTGCCGTATACAGAAATCTCCATGGAACATACTATATAATTAAATCAGTAAGTCTAAGGATATTCCGATTATAAAGAAATTAAATTGGTATACAAGCTGCGATAGCGGCAACGTTTCGACTAAAACCAATAAGGCGTAAGCGACGCGATCAGCATGGCGCTTACGTCCTCTTGATTGCGTACTTTACTCAGTGACTAGATGTTTACCGGACATTATTTTCACTAATCATTGTTGACTGTTGATCGTTGTTTTGACTAAAAAGCACTGCATTGGAACTAGCAATGTCGGAACCCCAAAGTCCTTTGAATGTTTTTTTTTTTTTTTTTTTTTTTTTTTTTTTTATTAAATACTACTGGAATGGCGGAGCAATGCCATGGCCCACCTGATGTTAAGCGGTAACCTCTGCCTATGAACAGTGCATTACCTCATAGGTCACGTCCACCTAGGACGCGCCCTATGTGGCATTGCACTGCGCCCGCCACCCTGAGACATAAAGATGAAAAGTCTCATGTGCCTGTAATTTCACCGGCATCCTTACCCTTGAAACCGGAACACAGCAATGCGGCACGACTGCTTTGCGGCAGAAATAGGTATGGTGGTAGTACTTCCCCGGACGAACTCTTTCACAAAAAAGCTCTACTACTACTAGTAGCGTACTCTGTAGTATTTGTCACAATTTATCATATCGACTGTATAGCTACAACTGGGTCAGCAAAAAAAACCTCTTTTCAAGAAGTTTCACCTAACTGGGCATGTTCTCTTTGTACTACTAAGCCGAAAGGTCGTAACAATGACAACACTCCGTCACGCTCTCAGAGAAATAACAGACCTCTTAAAAGAGTTGCACTAAATTCACCCCCTAAAACTGACTCTGCCCGTATAGTATTATTTTATCTGTGGGCACAGATAAAATAATACTATACTAGTACTCTGCCCTGACTCGTGATGACGTCAGAGATGTAGAGCAGGAGCTGTTTATTAATGAAATGGAGAATTTATTTATTCGTCTTGGACAACAAATAAGATCTTCTATATCAGCTGAATTGACTCCAATCAAGAAAGAAATGTCCGCGTTAAAGGCATCGATTACGTTCATAAATGAACAGTATGACAGTGTAATTATAAAGCTGAGTAGCGTGGCTGTGGAAATGAAAGAAATTCACGAAGAAAATGCTTCATTGCGTTCAGTAAACATGGATTTAACCGCCAAAATAAATGAGCTGGAACAGTACGCTAGGGGAAATAATATCGAGATCCAATGTGTACCAGAGAAGAACAATAAAAACATCATTAGCATCGTCCAGAATATAAGCGACACTATCGGGTTCGATTCCCGCCTCGGAACAAATATTTGTGCGTTCTGCAGATATTTGTTCAGGGTGTTCTGGGTGTTTTCTATGTATAATAAAAAATATCTATCTATGTAATGTATTATATTAAGTATATCAGTTATCTAGTACCCATAACACAAGCTCTGGCTTATCTTGGGGCTAGATAATGTTGTGTGAACTTGTCCAGCATTATTTATTTATTTATATTAAAGATGAAAATATATTGAGGTGCAGCCGTGTGGCTAAGCTCAATCCGAAAACTACTAGGCCTCGTTCTATAGTGGTCGAGTTCAACTCTCCGAGGGTTCGTGACACGTTTCTAGCATCGTCCATAAAGTTTAATAAGTCGAGCACAAACAACAGGCTCAATAGCTCTCATATTGGGCTGACTGGTGAGAAGACTCCAATCTTCGTGGTGGAGCACCTTTCCACTTCGAACAAAGCGCTTCACTCGGCAGCCAGGTCGGCTGCTAGGGAGAGGGGCTACAAGTTCGTATGGGTGCGCAACGGGAGAATATATATGAGAAAAACCGAAACATACGAAAACAAATTAATAAAAAAATTTGAATAATTAAATAACTTGTAGGAGGTTGTTCGTTTAAGCCTTGTATACCTACCATATATTTACTTGGTTCACTGGAACACATTCCATTATTATCCATACACTTACACCTCGTTTTCAGATTCATGTTCTTAAGGTAACTTGTTTTTTTTGTTGTTTCTTTATTTAACTTACTCGTTTTAATATTATACCTATGTTTGTATTCAGTCAATGTCTCATGTGATTTCATTGTTTTTTCATTCTGTGCAAGTTACTTGGCCTATGATTGTAAGTGAAGCCGCTCTGATACCTACCTACTAGGTACTCTATTGGAGTTGCGTTACTTTTTGTGGTTCGGAATATCAAATGTTTCAAATTGTTTACTTTTGTACTTATGTACATAAGTACAAAATTAAACAATTTGAAACATTGTAGCATTAGCATGCCTAATATTAATTTACCTAGATAAAGTACAAGTAAACGATTTGAAACATTGTAGTATGTAGCATGCCTAATATTAATTTACTTAGATAAAGTACCTAAGTTTAATACCTTAATAATAACCTATTTGTTTGATTTGATTATTGTGCATGTTCTGTTTACCTATAATTGGTTTCGCATGTAGCTTAAAACAATATAGTTTGTGCTCTTATTTTTTACTAGCTGTTGCCCGCGGTTTCAACCGCGTTATTCTCCTTTAGATTAGGTTTTGATCTATCTATATACCTACGAAATTTCATCAAAAGCAAGACTAACAAACAAAACTACTCCTGCGCCTGCTGCTTGCCTGGTGTTGTATTGGATAAATTCCAGTATTGAGGATACCATCGATAAGATAGGATATGTATCCGTTAACCTGACTACTCTTGCAGCAGCATGTACAATATACCAGGCGAGCAGCAGACAGCAGGAATGGTCTGGTTGCAGAATGTCTGTATACCGGTGAAAATACTGGATAGCGTTCGCCCCCATTTCACCGGTATTCCAGATATTCGGTTGCCAGATTGCTCCTGCATTCTGCTGCTCGCCTGCTACATTGGATAAACGTTCGCCCCCGTTTCATCGGTATTCCAGATATTCGGTTACCAAATTACTCCTGCATTCTGCTGCTCGTCTGGTATATAAGTGTGTTTAAATATCAACGGTATTCGAACATTTTAGAATTTTTTAAACCTTGCCGGATTTTTTCGATCTTTCTCGAACATTCTCGTATTCTTCATGAATAAGAGGGTGAGGTTGGAGCTACCGTACCGTAAAACTTTCAGGCTGAGTTAGTTTATTTTCGAGGTTCTAGAACTTTCAGAAATTTCTCGAAGGTTCTATAACTTTCTGAGATTTCTCGTAAGTTCTCAATCTTTTTCAAACATTTCTAGAGGTTTTTGAACTTTTGAAAATTTATAGAAGGTTCTAGAACTTTCGAAAAAAAATCGCGGGTCTAGGAATTTTTTAAAAGTTCTCTATCTTCTTCAATCTTATCAAGAGGTTTTTGAAATTTAATATCTCGAAGTTTCTAGAACTTGTGGAAATTTCTTGACCTTTTTCAAACTTTTCTAGAGGTTTTTGAACTTTCAGAAATTTCCGGAAGGTTCTAGAACTTGCGGAATTTTTCGAAAGATCTCTATCTTTTTCAAGCTTTTCTAGACGTTTTTGAACTTTTGGAAATTTCTTGAACTTTTTCAAACATTTCTAGAGGTTTGTGAACTTTCAGAAATTTCCGGAAGGTTCTAGAACTTTTGGAAATTTCTCAAAAGTTCTCGAACTTTTTTTAACCTTTCTGGAGATTATCGAACCTTCTAGAATTGCCTTGAACTTTCCAGGACCTCCCCGAAGTTTTCGAACTTCCTCGAACCTTCTATTTTGGTTGAGTTTGTTTGGTTCAAGTTGACCTCATTCTAAACCGTTTTTCTCTAAACCTTAACCGCGCAGCCCAAAACCCGACCCTTCTTCATGGATGGGAGGGTTGGGGCTACCCTACCTTAAACCGTTAAACCTTTTTTGGGCTGCATTGGTTCGTTTTTGAGTTTTCCCGGAACATGCGACGTACCAACTTTCTTTTATAATATATTATATTGATTCATATGAAAACTGTTGGTGAACCTAATAAATAATTTTTATTTTTTTTATTTTTTAAGTCTTTACTCACTCAAGGTATGTAAACATTTTTGTTTTTGATGACATAGGTAATGGCTATGTTGTAAAAAAAAAAACTTTCCGATTATGTTTTGTTTTTTCATAAAATTTAAACGAATGCGAATTTGTTTGAATTTAAGTGCGTTTTATTGCTACGTTTAGTCTTGATTTTATAATTTTACCAACAATTTGAATAAAGTTAGCGACAAAATTGAATTGCGAGACATTCTTTACGTCATGGAGTGACATCATTTGATGGCAGATCAAATGCAAAGAGCTGTAGGGATGTTGCAAGCGGGAAGAAATCAATCTCAGGTATCTCGGCATTTTGGGATTCATAAAAGCGTTATTTGCCGTCTTTGTCAGCGCTTCAACAATACAGGAGACCCTGCAGAACAGCATCCAGGACGTGGAAGGAGTACAACCACTCGGCAAGACCGGTACATACAACTGACTGCAAGACGCCAGCCGATGTTAACCGCTCGAGAGATAAGTTTGAGGCTACACAATTCAAGTGGTGTTGTTGTCCCCAAACTGTGCGAAATTGACAGCATGAGTACGGCCTACGAGCTCGACGCCCAATCAGGTGCCCGCCGATACGTCACGGGAATCGCGCTCGTCGAATTGAATGGTGTAGAGAACGCAGAACATGGACCCAGGAGCAATGGGATAAAATTATGTTTTCCGATGAGTCGCGATTCGGGTTTAGGCCTGATACAAGAAGGGTGAGAGTGTATCGTCGGCCCGGAAATACTGAAAGGCTCAGGTGCGTTCAGGAAGTTCATCCATACAGCGGCTCAACAGTTATGGTATGGGCGGGTATTATGAAGAACAGGCGAACTGAGCTCGTTTTTGTAAATGGAAACATGAACGCTGAAAATTACGTTGAGGATATTCTTAGTTCTTATGTCCATCCATTTGCACAAACCTTTGGCTCCGATTTTACGTTAATGCATGACAATGCGCGTTCGCATACAGCTTAGCGAACCAGTGAATACTTGGCAACGGAGAACATCCAGGTATTGCCTTGGCCTGCACAATCGCCAGACCTCAACTCCATCGAGCACGCATGGGACATGCTCCAGAGACGTGTTTTGAAGGACTTGGGCGGAGTGACAACAACCCAACAGCTGAAGGATTTGCTACAATTCCATTGGGAGCGATTGCTCCAAGATGACATAAACAGTCTCGTTAATTCTATGAATAATCGTTGCCGACAAGTTCTGAATAGCAGAGGAGGCCATACCTTGTATTAAATTATCCAATTCTTTCACAATAAATTAATTTTCTTTAGAAATTTCATTTTGTTAAAATGTTTAGTTTCTTATGTACCTTAGTTTGTACAGTACATTATAACCTCAGTGACGACCTCTGTGGCGCGGCGGGCGAAGCTTGGCCTGCGACGCAGGATGTTGCGGGTTCGATTCCCGCCTCGGAACAAATATTTGTGCGATCGCAGATATTTGTTCAGGGTGTTCTGGGTAAAGAACACGTATGTATAATACAAAATATCTATCTATATAATATATTGTATTAAGTATATCAGTTATCTAGTACCCATAACACAAGCTCTGCTTAGCTTGGGGCTAGATTAGATTAGATTGGTAACTTTGCGTTATATCCCACCTTAAAGTAAAGTTTACAAACACTTGTTATGAATACTGTTAAAATGGGCTACCATAATGTTTGGATTTGACTCTCACTACCCCCTAGTAGATTATCCTAACAGATCTGTAAACTGAGTACAAGATCAGATTTTTATTAGTAGTACAGCTTTTTTGTGAAAGAGTTCGTCCGGGAAGGTACTGCCACCATGCCTGTTTCTGCCGCAAAGCAGTAGTGCTCGCGTTGCTGTGTTTCGGTTTGAAGGGTAAGGGTGTCGGTGAAATTTCAGGCACATGAGATTTTTCATCTTTATGTCTCAGGATGGCGGACGCAGTGCAATGCCGCATAGGGTGCGTCCTAGGTGGTCATGACCTTGCACACTGCACTCACTGAATTGATTTAGTCAATGGTAGGTCACCTCGGTCCGCTGCCGTCTTACCTGTTCGCAACATTTTATAATTGACGCTAGCTATGTATCTTTATTTTTATTTGAACATTACTTTGTTCTTGTTGTTATCGTGCTTAGTCCGTGCGTCAACCGAGGTCCGTGCTGAAAATCAGCGTTGCAGTTTACTGCAGCATTATGCTGAGCACGGTCCTCTTTTGACAGCACTATACACAGATGTGTATAGTGTCAAAAATGCTGTCAAAGCCTATCTGTTTTATTTACTTATTTGTGTTGTGTATAGTTTTTTGTCAAAATAAAAGTTTTACTTACTTAATTACTTACTTAGATAATGTTTTATTTATTTTATAATATTGTTAATTTATGTTATTAAGAGAACTATTGAAGACAAGAGCTGTTATTTCAACACCATTAAGACCCTTAAAAATTATTTAAATAATAAAATACAAACGTTATAATGTGAAGAACCATCCTAAAATTTAAATTAGTATATGTTGCTCAGACTTTTTTTATGTGTGTATATAAACATAACTATGCTCATAGGCTAAGGAGGTGGGCGCTGATTATTGCTACACAGTTTTACAACTTTTGCAGTGCCATCGTTAAAATTTGTAATTTGCACACCTCTATGTAAACTTGTTCCGAATAAATATTTTATTACTATTTTTTAACAGTCCTGACCCCACACTAGGATTCCCCTGTGTCGTGGGTATCAAAAAATACGAGTACCATGGTACCATAACACCCAGACCCGGAACAAATATTTGCAGATAATACAAACATTTGTAATCGCAAGGGGAATCGAACCCGCAACCAGCAACCGCAATCGCATCTCAGCCGGCTACTCGACCGACGCGCTGGACAGGCAGTGTTTTATCAGCGCCTGCCCACGGCCACGCTCGCGTTATGTATAGTTCCACTCAACTGCGTAACGCTTGAGCGGATATTTGTGGGAGAGGCCTATGTCCAGCAGTGGACTTCCACAAGCATATGGTGATGATTATGTACTTACGTTGTTTTAGCTAAGTACCTACGTACGATTATTTCTGGCCGCGTTGGTCTCAGCCAAAGAATAAGACTCCTTGAACTCCTCCCGTGGATGTCGTAGGTAAAAACTGCCTAAGGGATTACGTCAGGGGACGGGCAGCAGCATCCACCTGAGTAATCAACACCTATATGCGTTCACCAATCCGCCTGCGAGGCGTGGTGATTATGGCAAAGCCTCCATTGCATTCTATGGGGAGGCCTCGTCCATCAAGAGACGTCTACCGGTTTTTTTATGGGTATAAATGACGGAATAAGTTGGTGGATCACCTGATAATTAAGAGGTAACCTCTGCCTACAACAGGGGTTCCCAAAGTGGGCGATAACGCCCCCTTGTGGGCGCTGCAGGCCTAAAGGGGAGCGGTAAGAGACCCAGAAAAAAATGGGGGCGTCAAATCAGACACACTTTCGCATTTTAATAGTTATTAGTATTCTTAGATAGGTCATTTTCGTAGATAATAGACCGCGAGCAATCATGTTTTAACAAGTTTTTGTTAAACAACCCGATTTGTGCATGTTTAATCTGCGCTAATATAGCTCAAAATAAACTATTTAATTTGAAGTTATAGTGGTTTTGAGAAGGTGAAAAAATGGGGGTGCTAAAAAATAATTTAATTTCAAAGTGGGCAGTAGACAAAATAAGTTTGGGAACCCCTGTACAATGTCACGTCCATCATCATGCGCTCGAAGTGCCATTGCACTGCGCCCGCCATACATAAAGATGAAAAGTCTCATGTGCCTGTAATTTTACCCGCACCCATACCCTTCAGTTTTTACTTATTTCGATATTATAACCGTATGCTACGCCTATGTATGGAACCATAGAGTAACACGAAATACCCGGTGGCCGCGTTGCTATAAGTATGGAAGATCCCATAGATCTAGGTACAATGTACAAAATAAACAAAGAAGAGACGTTACCATACAAAAAGTGCACGTGGTATGTGAGAAAAGATAGTGTAAAGTTCATAATTCTAATCGTGCTACTATAAAATTCAAATAGTCATAGGTGTTTTGTCTTTTGCAATGACAGGCAGATTTAAATTCGATCGAATGAAACAAAACACTCAGGCAAGTTTTTTTAATAGAATTTACCCTATTCAGAAACAATACATTCTCTTGCATAATTACAAATTCAATACCTATATAATTTATTCGTTTGTAAACACAGGTGAAATACGTGCAATTAGATTCCGTGAATAATTAGGTACTAAGTATACCTACTTAGATAAGTAAATAGCCGTAATCACGTCATGGAATTTGTTTAATTACTAATTTGCTTGATGGCCACCTAACTTATTGCAAATTGGTATGCCTGCCTACTTATTGAGAAACCCCTCAATATGCCGCTTACCAGTGCTGTCCTTGGTTGCCTTTATCATAGGTATTGTGTAGCCGCATAGACTTTACGGTCTAGAAATGATGTTTGTCATCATTTCCGCTAAAACCGCGGCGAAGATGAAGAGACGAAATAGATGAAGTACTTATCGTTTCTTGCCTTATATTTATTTCCACCCATTCCATTATCCTAGTTCCCCGAAATTTCCGATAGAAGCGATGCAAGTAAATATATGAAAGGAAATCAAACTTTATATAGGTAGTTTCGAAAACTATCAAAACTCTCACTAAGGCTGTACTTACTTAGAGTCACTTTTGGTCGTGGGCATTAAAGTCCCTCTGAAGCACCAGTTGGGCATCAGGGTACCGTTGTTGGGCCACATCCGCCGCTTCACAGATGTAGTTAAATAATCTGGTTGTCTCGAGATCTCCAGAGTGTGATCGATATATACCGGCAAAGATGATCTAAGCCGGTGATCACCAAAATCCATAAAACGGATTATTTGGGATCTTCAAAGTCACGCAGACGCAGACAGAAAATGTCGTCCCGGGCATAAATACAGATACTAGCTTTTTGTTTAAAGTTTTAAAGTTGTGCTCTAGTTACTATAGAGTCAAGTGCATAGCCGGAAGACATCGGGAAGACATTGAATCTGCGTCTCCGTGACAAATAATAAGTTTTTTTGTTATACTATTAAGATACAACAAGCTTATGGCCCACCTGTTGGTAAGCGGTTACCGTAGTCTATGGACGCCTGCAATTCCAGAACTATCACACGCGCGTTGCTGACCCTTTAAATATTACCAAACACCCCTTTTGAAGAACCCCATACTGTAGTCACTTGGGAAAACCTCAGCAGGGGAGATAAGTCCACAACCTAAATGTTCACGGGAGGAAGTTCCTCCGAAACCGCACAGTCAGGGACCACCCTGGCTCTAAGGTGTGCGAATGAATCCTCTGCCAATGGCGAGCGGTGCGGCGAAAAAAGGTTGCTGTAGGCATCATGTCAAACAATTCCTCGGAACAAAACCCATTATACAAACGGTAGAACACGCAGAGAGAGACAAAGTCTCTCCTCAGACTTAAGGGCGGCTTAAGTGTGCCTTGGTGGTCTCTGGGTGGTGATAGACCGGATCGAGAGTGCAGTGCAGTCCTCGAAAGCTATCTTTTGACACTAAACACGTGAAAAAAAAACTCCAGTTTTTGTAAAATCCTTTATTAAAATAATAAATAATAAAGTTGCAATAGTGAAATCGTAGCAATAACTTGAGCAGACCTGCACTAGTCGGAAGAAGGCGCGTCGCAGCCACAGCACACATTACACAACATTTAAAGCGGCATAAACCAACACAGTACATGACACAAACAAATCACATAAAGTCGGCCGCGAGGTATTAGATTGTGCACAATCATTATCTCAATCGGTAATCCAGCACCAGTTTCTTGCGTTCGCGAACCGATCGTAATTGCATATGACAGATTTCAATGGAAATACTTTAAATCAGAGTTATCAGCGTTGTTGAAAAGACGTCATCCATTTTTATTAACTTGTATTTTTTCGAGTGATAATATCCCGTAATTATGATGGCATTTGCCAATTGTAGCTTATTTTAAAAGCATAAGTGTAGTAAAGGGTATTGCGTGTCTTTTCAAATGGGTGGAAATTGTCCACCAAATTCTTAGTAAAACTGCTAGTGTAAGGCATGACTTGACTGAGACTAACAACTTAACCGTATTTTATCGAATAATAATATATATTGCACATAGGCAATATTTTGGAGACTTTCGTCAGAGGTCATAATTAAAAGAAAGAAACAGTTACTACAATGCTATAAGTTTTGATAGTACCTCTTCCTGATTTATATTCAAATTTTTATTTTGTCGCCACCTCGGTACAAGGTTTTAAACGACGGCCATATCGAAATATAGAGTTAGGGTCATATTTGGCCAGGCCACAACGAGAACCCAAATCCACGGCATAGCACAAAGTTTACACGTCTCATATAAAAACTATAACTCTCAAGTTAAATCATGAAATGTGTGATAAAAATAACTATAAATTTACATTAGACTAAGACCTTACATTACAACAGACCGCATAGACCAACCAGAATTGCAATTTGGTCGGTCGCTCTGTTGCCGCATGCATTACAGCGTCTCTAGCGGACGTTACAGGTTTATTTTTATTTTACGGTCACCATCTTTTATTTGTTGACCATAGTTAATTTTATGGCATTTTGTTTAGAATGTGAATACCTTAGAGCTCAAAATAATGAGCAAATTATACATAATTTACGTAAAATAGACCAAAATACCGTGACGGTACGTGTCGAAGATGCAAACGCAATAAACTGGTGCTAGCCCTACACTCTACAGGTCCACAGAACATTACGATATCAATGAATATAAAGTTAATTTAAAAAATAAAGATAAGAATTTTAAACAGTCATTATACAAATACATAACATGTTAGCGAGATGTATTATTAGGTAGGTAGGTATATTTCGTAATTGGTTACCAAAATATTTCCTTTCGATTTTTCGTATAGAATACTGATAAAGTTCGTACAAAATGCTTTGGTGACGGAATAAAATACGTAGGTACAAATTTTTAAAATAGTTGAGTAAACAGGCAACAAAGAATATTAAATAACTGTCTGGTAACATTGTTATTTGCTTTCTAGAGTCTGTTCGGAAAGAGAATAGGCGTGGCTGATGAGGGCGCTGCAGTGCTTAGTAACCGATTATGTAGCATCGGCGCTCGCGGCGATATAACCGTAAACCATACAACCATATGGTTATATGGGTTATAACCGTTAGGAATTAAAATTACCGTGGCTTGGTATCATTTTAGAAAATTGGTTATCCGCAAAAAATGCCTCCGTAGGTTGTTTTTTTTGTGAATACAGAACAGCCATGAGACCGGCTTAACCCCCAGTTAAAAATAATTCTAGTTCCTTTTGTCGCCACGCCTATTCTCATTGCGCACAGATTCTAGCAACTTGACTAATACAAATTATATTTACAATTCCGTTAACCTCATACACCTAATAACATAAGTCCGTAACTAAGGTTTTTTTAAGATTAAAATATATTTACACAATACAAAATGCCCATCTCACTTTTACCTATTCATGTAATCCACACGCGTTGTGATAAAGCTTGAGGTTGGTTTCAATTCAATAAACTTTTTTTTACACTTTAAACAAGTATCGCTGATAGAAAATACATTCATGATTCTAATAACAATGCTTAGTCTTATAATATACAATTTTGTACTTAAAATAATTACAAGGCAATTAGAAGATCTGAAAAGATCAGAGATATTGTGACTTTGTGCAAAACGAGCTTTATAATAATATTTAAATACATCTTATTTTTTTAAAGATTTATTCGATTGTGAAGATTTGCATCCAGATATGCAATCGACATAAATGCACAGCTTCAATCCGGGCTTGCGGCGGATCTCGCATCTAAGCTATATTGAACCTTATCCTAACGAAATAAATCTAATTATAGGATTCAGAGTCCGACAAAAACCCTTAAAATATAACTCAGACCAACATCCGCCCGTCCGTCAGTCTGTCACTACGTCATAGTTTTGAGTTATGAACCAAAATACTCGTTTCGTTTCGTGTAGAAGTACTTTAGATATAGATAACAATTTATGAGAATACATTTAAATTTTTAGGGGTCCGATATCCTGTGATGAAAAATTCCGAGTTATAGAGGAAAAACTGTGACTTGTCTTCGAGAATTCTGAATCCTCCAATATGTGTAGTCCGACACGCACTTGGCCAGTTATTGATACATCAGTTACGTTACTATTAAATGTGTATTGGAACACGGAATTGACATATCGGCTTTCTATTTCAAATAAGCTTGATATACTGTTAGTTATTTATAAGGTTCAACATGGCTTAGCCTGAGGTCTCGAACCACGGCTTGAAGCGTGTGAGGCCATCTTACTAATGAGACGCACTAGAAACGTCAATCTTGCGTCTTGTCTCTCAGGGACCTGTTCCTTAAAGCTACAATTCATAATAGCTCAGAATCCAGCCTGCGTTTCTTATACCATTCGTATTGAGGTTTGGTAGAATTTAATAGACTTAAATAGGCAGTTATTAATTTATTTGACGATCTCCGTGGCGCGGCGAGCGATGGTTCGCCTGCGACGCAGGAGGTTGCGCCCACATATTACGGGGTTACAAATATTTGTACGATCTGCAGATATTTGTTCAGGGTGTTCTGGGTATTATCTATAAGTATATAATATAATTTAAAAAAAAAAGTTTTTGTATTGAGTATATCAGTTATACCCATAACACAAGCTCTGCTTAGCTTGGGGCTAGATAATGTTGTGTGAACTGTCCAGCATTCTTAATTTATTTATTATGAATTGTAGTTTCATGAAATCAGCCCTCGGACAACAAACACGTTAGGTCCGAGAGGGTATATTGCACAGGCCTATATGTGGGCACATCATGGATTAAAGAGACGCCATCTATTGTAGAGAAAGTGCGACAGAAAAGACTAGTCTTGGAAATTTTTCTTGGTTCTTTCATGGTCAACCTGTTGTATGCATCGACAATTAACCAGTGTGGTGTTCACACCAGGGCTTGTCCAATTGTATTCTCTATCGCATTTCAAACCCTCTGACAAGTGACAACGTTAAACAAAACAAATTTTAATGGACTTTAATTGCCAGGAATGGTCAAAAAGCGTCTCCGTAGATCCTGCCGACCACTCTCCAGGAGTTGATCTCGTCTACGTGATGTGACGTCATCACGCGACGAGATTAATCCGAGAATACGGCCCCTGGCTGCTTAAAAAAGGCATTATCCACGATGCATCGGGGACTTACTAGTAGATTAGTATCACGGTGGTGTTTCTTGGGCACTACGACACGGGCCGTCGGCGCACGAAGGCGTCTGCCCCCGAGGACGCGTAGGAGCTGGGCACGTCGGACCCCTCCTGCTTGTAGCCGTTCTTCCCGTTCAGCGAGCTGGTGGACTCATCCAGCACGGCCTACGGACAAACACACATTTATTAAGACACTATGTTTAAATTTTGGAGTCGTTGCGTTACATGCTCACTCAGTAACAGTAAAGGTTACAAACTTGATGTTAATAAATGAGGAGATCCGTAGAAGTACCAAGATCACTGACATAGCTCTCAGAATTAGCAAAAGTGGCAATGGGTAATCCATAAAGCTCACAGAACAGATAACCGCTGGGAAACAAAGGTTCTCGAGTGGCGACCACAAACCGGACGACGCAGAAAAGGAAGGCCTACCTTGATGGACCAACGACATTATAGAGGTCGTAGGAAGGCGGTGGATGGAGACAGTCTAGGACGGTTCGTCGTGGCATTCTATGGAAAAGGCCTATGTCCAGCAGTGGACTTATGTAAGCTGATGACGATGAACAAAAACATTCTAGGATATCGTTTATTGATTCTTGTATGACGAAAATAATTTTCAACGTGTTAATGTTAACAATCGTTAAAGTAGATACTGTGAGCATATGACGCAGATCGTCGGACGAGATCCGTATGAGTGAAATTAAATGTTGACCGAACAATCCGACGTACGTACCAAATGGTTTTTTAGAAGTGTTTTGATATTAATTCTAGAATCTATTAAAAAGCTATTAACTTAAGGATACAATAACAACAAAACGTTAAATACTTGTAGGTACGTCTCTAAAGATTGTTTATACGGTTACATGTAATAAAAAATAAACATAAAACCTTTGCCATTGTGATATTTTCTATAAATACTGTGGCAATAATCAAGCTTGTCTATAAAAGATTACCTACCTTCATGCTTTTTACATAGCTCTTAGAATACAATTATCAAATAATTGTTGTTTAATAACAAGGAAGTAATTTTTGACGTATCATCATCAGTCCTTATCCCACTTAAGTGGGCACAACATGTTATTTTCTTCAATTCTCCCCTATCTCCCGTCATATCAGTACCCTTTTTACACATGTCGTCTTTCACATAGTCCATCCATCACTTTTTAGGCCTACTTCTACTCTTTATCCATCCACATTGATAATCATCACTCTTCTACATTATTTTCTTACATTCTCCCCTATCTCCCGTCATATCAGTACCCACACCTTTTCCTACACATTTCGTCAGGACTGGACTGGAATAATATTTACCGATAATTGAAAAGGTCGCAGAAAGTTGAATGGATGGAAGTGACTCAAAACCATTTTAGTAGCATCCTATGAAGTACGCCTAATTCCAGGAACATTTAACATCTGATAATAGTTTTTTTTTTTTTTTTTTTTTTTTTTTTTTTTTTTATTTTTTTTATACTACTTGGATGACGGAACAAGCAAGGGGCCCACCTGATGTTATGCGGTAACCCCTGCCTATGAACAGTGCATTATCTCATAGGTCACGTCCACCTAGGACGCACCCTATGTGGCAATGCACTGCGCCCGCCACCCTGAGACATACAGTTGTGGTCATATAATTAAGAACGATTTGAAGTTCTAGAAGTTTTTTATTTAAATCGTATCATACACAGAGATGTGTACCTTCTGAGAAGCAACTAGTTATGTTATATAATAGTCACATTAATAGAGCAACCTGACTTAAGAATAAAGTATGAAATCGCTAACTATTTTTTGCACATTTTATTGATTTTATCAAAGTAACACATTCAAATAGTACTGAAACTGGACAAATAATTAAGAACGATTTATTTAACTGCCCGGGAATTGTTTTGTATGACACTTAGATTAAAAAAATCACAATATTATGTAGCACAGGAAACATAAAAAGAAATTTAATAAATATTTATCTAAAATTAATAGTTAATAGCATATCCACGGCTTCTAATTACAGCTTTACACCGGCGAGGCATTGACTCTATTAATTTTTGACATTTCGCAAGAGAAATAGAGTTCAATTTTTCTAAAAAAACGTCATACAGCTCTCTTAAATTTCCACACTTTGTATTTGAAACCTTTTTCTTTACTTCAAACCACAGATTCTCTATTGGGTTTAGATCTGGACTGTTAGCAGGCCAGTCTAAGACAGAAACTAATTGCGCTGTAAGAAATTCCTTTACGGTGCATGCAGTGTGCTTTGGATCATTGTCATGCTGGAATGTCCAAATGACCTGTAGAACGTCTTCAGCGTATGGTAACATTGTTTCTTCCAGTATATTTTTGTATTGGATCTGATCCATGTTACCTTCTATCAACTTTACAGGTCCTACACCATGTCCAGAAAAGCAACCCCAAATTTTCACATTTCCACCACCGTGCTTTAATGTAACTTTCGTGTACTTTGGGTCGAATGCTGTATTCGGGGGACGTCGTACATATCGTTTTCCATCAGAACATACTCTGTTTATTTTCGTCTCGTCAGAAAAAAGTACATTTTTCCACTGTTGCACAGTCCAGTTTTCATACTTTCTCGCAAATGCAAGCCGGTCTTGCCTGTGGCAAAGTTTTAACATGGGTACCTTTCTTGCTATCCTACCGTGCAATTTTTCTTCTACCAAACGTCTTCGAATAGTGCGTGCTGAGATTGCTGAAGGGTTGTTTTCACCAAAATATTATTTTCTAAGCTCATTGGACCCTTTAAAAGGATTTTTTTTTGCCATACGAACGATGTTTCGGTCATCTCGAGGAGTTGTTTTTCTCTGTTTAGGTACACGTGGAACATTCGAAGTAGTTTGATACGTAGCAAAATGCTTTACAGCGTGGAAAACTATCGTTTTTGAACATTGCAGATGGTCGGCTGTCTTTTTATAAGACCAATTCTTCCGGCGAAGTTTTATTATTACTTCCCTTGTAGATTTATCACAACTTTTATTTTTTCCCACTGTTTTTTCTAAAGAAGCAATCACCTGTAATCTTTTACAGCACGTAATGGCGCCAAAATTATACAAACAGTAACAAATCGACTGAGTGTTCTCTATTTAAATTTGAATAAAGGTATAAACTACTTAGCGTTCTTAATTACGTGACCAGCCAGTAATAAGGAATACTTTGTTTAAAAGTAGTGTAAAAAGTTTGCCTATTGATTTTTAGCCAATCATGTGTATCAATGAACACAGTGGTAATATGGAAATGTTTTACGATACCGAGAGAAATAAAAACAAAGGTATACAATTAGTTTTGCATCTTAGTTGGAAAAAAATCTTCCCTTTATATCAGCGTTCTTAATTATATGGCCACCACTGTAGATGAAAAGTCTCATGTGCCTGTAATTTCACCGGCACCCTTACCCTTCCAACCGAAACACAGCAATGCGAGCACTACTGCTTTGCGGCAGAAATAGGTATGGTGGTAGTACTTCCCCGGACGAACTCTTTCACAAAAAAGCTCTACTACTACTACTCTATTTGTCTGGTTTCTCTGTGAAGCAACTCCATATTATATAACCGTGTTTTGAACTTTTCGGTGCAGCTTAGCACCCGAGTAACATCTGTTTGATCATCGCGAACCCGAATGTGACGACAATGACCTGAGTTGCTCAACTTGTTGAGGACACTGACCGGAATTGAGGCTTTGGCAGACTGCGGGCCGCGAATACTTGCAATCGTTTTCATACATTGTGTTGACATATTAAGCGGGCCGTATTTCAAAATTGAATTGCCTTATCAAATCACGAAACCATCAAAGAATGAATCCGTTTTATAAATATAAGGACATGTTCAGTATTCTAACACCAGTTTTAAAAAAAAAATGAGCTTAAACTTATTTTACAGAGTGAAACATTTTATATGCACCGCCTCCTGGCTAGTTAACTCCATAACAACCATAACATGGTTATCTAAGAACCATCGACGACCATAAGACGACCTCTGTGGCGCGGAGGGCGAAGGCTGGCCTGCGACGCAAGAGGTTGCGGGTTCGATTCGCAGATATTTGTTCAGGGTGTTCTGGGTATTTTCTATGTATAATAAAAAATATCTATATATGTTATGTATTGTATTAAGTATATCAGTTATCTAGTACCCATAACACAAGCTCTGCTTAGCTTGGGGCTAGATAATGTTGTGTGAACTGTCCAGCATTATTATTATTTATTATTATTATCGACGATTAATCACAAATCCTTTACAGAAAACCGTATCTGAATCGGTCAAGCCGTTTTGGAGATAATTGGGAACATTCGTTTGCATACACAACAACCTCTCACCCAAAACGCATATATCTTCTCCGTTCCGTCGTTGGTAAAAATAGGTACTTATTTTACTTTTCACTAGTAACGGGATATTTACTATGATTTTTGAGTTTTAATTGTTCCCGATATTTCGGCACAGTTGCTTGCGCCATGATCACAGAATATCGTGAACAATTAAAACTCCAAAATCATGGTAAATATCCCGTTTCTAGTGAAAAGTATGTACATAACCATGATAGTTTCAAAGGTGGTATTTATTTTGTTATGATATTACGAAGTAAAGTCAGATAACTAAACTGTAACTACTTTATCTATAAATTCTCCGGAGAATCATTGATAAACTACAGATACGAATTAAAGTACCGAGGAATTCACGCTTCATACGTGATTATTATTATAATAATATAAAAATCGCACATCATTGACGATTACTGTCATTATACTAATCATTATCGACGCGTCGGCGATCACACGTGTGTTAGATTAAGTTATAAATATCTTTATATGTATGTTTGTTGTAAGGTATATATTACTATGGGCCTTTGTCTAGGTACAATGTGCATTTTTCACTGTTGCCTGAAATAAATGAATTGAATTGAATTGAATTATAATTTGACATGAATGAGCTTCGTAGTATCTATAGGTAATTAGTAATTAATTATCTTACTAGATTTATTAAATTACGACAGGACATTGACTGGATTTTGGAATTTGAGCCGGTATAACTGGAACTTCATTATGTTTATTAATTCGAGTTGAGACTACAAAATAATTAATTAAACAACTAAACAACTATTTATTTTATTATCCTAAGCTTATTTAACTATTTGCACTCGGATCACCCCTAACAGATGGATAAATACATCAAGTGATCATAATGTTGACGAATAAATTTGTTTTAAGTTGTTGACGACCTCTGTGGCGCGGCGGGCGAAGCTTGGCCTGCGACGCAGGAGGTTGCGGGTTCGATTCCCGCCTCGGAACAAATATTTGTGCGATCGCAGATATTTGTTCAGGGTGTTCTGGGTATTTTCTATGTATAATAAAAAATATCTATCTATGTAATACATATATTGTATTAAGTGTATCAGTTATCTAGTACCCATAACACAGGCTCTGCTTAGCTTGGGGCTAGATAATGTTGTGTGAACTGTGTCCAGCATTATTTATTTATTTATATTTATAAGTTAAAATTATATTTGATTAAGATAGGATCATTTATTTTTTAACCATAAGTATTTGAGATTTCCAGGTATTATTTGGTTTAGTCATAAGTTGATTCACACTTCCAAGGTGGCAGTTAAAAGTACCTACGTAGTGTTGTGCTTGAAAATGTCTTGGTTAAAAAAAGCGGTCGAAACCCGTATGGGGTAACCATTCGTAGTGTGGAGTTCCGTTTTCAAGTAACAGTTTTTACTACGGTACTCATGGGGTCTCATTACGAAAGATGGTTTGAACTAGGTTTAGACCAGGCCTACCTAGACTAGGCTTGAATCGCTTTTTGTTTTTGCACCTTTGGTAAATACTACTTTACAATAGATGGTTTTTTTGCGAAATCAATTTTCGCGCTACCAACGTGTCAAACTGACGGTCCTTGTAAGAAAGTATCACAACACAATCGAAATCTCCAACAAGCAATCAATCAAATCAATTATAAAACTATCAAGGGGCTGCCTGGTTTGCAAAAAGCCAGAGATTATTCCGAGGTTCTATAATTTTGGACATAAGTTCGGACTATCTACAGCTCGTTCAACGTAAGATGGCACCTGCCTTAGCATCATTTTGTATTAAAGTCGTATATACAAAATGCCTTATTTAGGCCTGGACTGGTTAGGCCTAGTCTAAACCCAGGTTTGAATCATCTTTCTTAATGAAACCCTTTAAGTTCTCATGTCAGGATATCTTTATTATTTGATCATCTGTGAAAATACTTGCTACATCTTACGGCTGCCGAGATATACCCCTGTGACAAAATACAGACGGCTCGGTAATAGGGTCCCGTTTGACGCCCTATATGCAATTTTCGCCCTCAATGTCGGTACGAACAACACATCTTTCTGTAATCCGCTAGTTAGAATGTATCGCCAATACAACGACTTGTTAATCGACAATAGCAGCTCGATTGATGTTTTAAATAGTAATTTATATAAATTTAAAAGAGCTACTTTAGCCGCCCTTGCAAAAGACTGAGTTTTCTACGCCTTCAAATGTTTGTTATTATGTTATTTTATAATTTTCTTTACTGTTTTTACATAATCGTGAAGTGTACACATGTTTTGGAATACTACCCAAGTTAAAAAATTCTGTAATGTGCTTCATATATAACTTGGTCGGTTGTATTCTGTTTTGAGTGCCATATATTATAAATCAATAAATAAATAAATTTACTGTATCACATTGCAAACTGCTCTGCTTGCTCAGAAAATATACACAGGAGCATTCGTTTAACTTAGTTAACTGTTCACATTTTTTGCGTAAACCTACTTTAGTATGGTCTTATATCGTGTGCAGCCGAGACCCCAGGCTCAGGCCAGTTATGTGTAAGCTGTGCATCTACACCTTTAGTATAGCCTCCTACGTTCAGATTACTCATCAATCTTTAATCAATCACTCAATCTTTCCACTCCAAATGATCATCACCATCCAGCCGTCAGACGTCCACTATTGACGACCTCTGTGGCGCGGCGGGCCAAGGTTGGCCTGCAACGCAGGACGTTGCGGGTTCGATTCCCGCCTCGGAACAAATATTTGTGCGATCGCAGATATTTGTTCAGGGTGTTCTGGGTATTTTATATGTATAATAAAATATATCTATCTATGTATTATATTGTATTAAGTATATCAGTTATCTAGTACCCATAACACAAGCTCTGCTTAGCTTGGGGCTAGATAATGTTGTGTAAAACTGTCCAAAATTATTTATTTTTTAATTTATTGGACCAGGCCTCCCCATATAATGTGGGGATTTGCCATAATCACCACTCTTGGCAGGCAGATTGATAATCGCAGTATTGGTATTGAGTACTCAGGTGGATGCTGCTGCCCATCCCATGATGTAATCCCTTAGCCGGCGTTTACGAAATCCACGGGAGGAGATGGATAGTTCTATTTTTAGGCTGGAAACACCATCATCATGAATATTCAAATATATTATTTGGTTTTTAAAACGCTCAGCCAAACACATCCCTCTTTCTACACACAAAATTGTCAAAAAACTTCATACATACATACATAAACACACGCCTTTTTCCCCGAAAGGGTAGGCAGAGCCTCAAACGGGCCCCTTTTCACTGTGGGTTTGCACCATCGTGGAAAATAGACGTGACAAGTGGTGAGTTCATCACCGCCATTGCTTCCCACGACTGACTCTGCTAACTCTTTCTTCCAGTAATAACACATCCCATAATAAGCTAGCAGCCAGGACAAATCTTATACCAACGAATCCCACAAACAAGTCCGGGTAATCCCTTAGTCGGCTTTTACGACATCCACGGGAGGAGATAGAGGGGTCTATTCTTAGGCCGGACACACCACAGCAAATATGTACACGTCTAAGCAACGTGTACTAATTTAAATTTTAGGATGGGCCGGACACACCACGACACTTCATTTACGGTAAATTTTTAACAAGTAGTACAAAGTTCAGTGTGCTCACACTTTTGCTTATAAAAATATTCCATTTCTTAATAGATAAATCACGTTATAAAACTCGTTATTTTCGTGTTCATCTTGTCCTTGTTATTATGGTGCCTTGTAGAAGTCAGTGAACCGGAAAGAGTAATCCACAAGTCTCCATTCTGGTTTCAGCTGAAAATCAGCGTTGGGCGGTAATACACCCAACATTTATGCTGAGCTTAAAGCCATTTTAGCACACGGACAAGTGTTCTTCCTTCTTTTGTATTATCGGCTATGTATTTTTGTATATTTATGTGTTATTTTGTGTCAAATAAACGTTATTATATTCTACTAGAAACTCGCTCCGGCTTCGCACGTGTAGTGTCCCCCTCTCCCTCCTAACCCCCGCAGCTCCTAGCCCCTAACACATCAGATACAACAGTTTTAGGTATTTATTTTACACCTTGGGTTACATTATTGGAGTTTTCGTAAGGATCCCTAATTTTTTGAAAATATTATGTAGTCTATGTCACCCGGTGATAGTGTAGCTTCCCAACAGTGAAATAATTTTTAAAATCGGTTTAGTAGTTTCGGAGCCTATTCAATGCAAACAAACAGTCAAATTTTGGGCGTTAAACTAACTGACCGCATCCGAAACACCATACTGCACTCCAAAACCAAAGCCGCCGATGTGGGAGAGATGGCCGCGCGGCTGAAGTGGGATTGGGCCGGTCATATTTGCCGCATGCCCGACGAACTTTGGGCACAAATCACCACGGCGGCGGCATGGAGCCCTGATACAGCCAGACGGCGTCGCGGCAGACCACGCATGAGGTGGCGGGATGAACTGGACGCCTATGAGAGGGAATGGGAAACGGTTGCACAAAACCGTAGTGACTGGCGGAAATGGGGGGAGGCCTTTGCCCAACAATGGGGGCACATTATGGTGTAATAGTAGTAGTAGTAGTAGTAGATTAATGTAATAGGATAACTCACCATACAGAACCCGTTGTTCTTTTTTGCCTGCCTCTCTGCCTTGTTGTATCTCGCCTTGTAGAAGTCCGTGAAGAGGAATAGGAAGAGGAAGCCGTGCATCGCGATCCAGTACACGAACACGTGCGGGTACTGGCACGACGGCCG
Organism: Operophtera brumata; assembly: GCA_932527175.1. NCBI lineage: Eukaryota > Metazoa > Arthropoda > Insecta > Lepidoptera > Geometridae > Operophtera > Operophtera brumata. The sequence goes on along the minus strand of OW052237.1, from coordinate 5,596,180 downwards.
GAACAGAACTTGCAACTGGTGCGTGAAAATCAACACGAACTGGACCTGCGCAAACAAACTTCAATTAAAATAACCATAACATAACATCTCAACCTGGAAAGAGAGTGAGTAGCATTGTGTGTTCGCGTTAACATGCTGGCCCGGAGTTTTGCAATGTGCACTGGTGAAGGTGACACTCTTTAGAGCGTATTGTCAGTCCTTTTACACTTGCAGCCTCTGGAATAACTATACGCAGACAGCATACAATGCCTTACGCGTTCAGTACAACAACGCGTTCAGGGTGCTGGTGGGGCTGCCTCGTTTCTGCAGCGCCTCTGACATGTTTGCGGAAAGCTGAGTTGATGGCTTCCACAGCATCATGCGCAAGAGGTGTGCTTCAATGAGGGTAAGGGTCCGTGGAAGCTCGAACAGCATCGTGAACGCGTTGTCGGACAGGTGGGACTGTCCTATAGCAAACCACTGGAAGCGCCTGCATGTTGGGTTTGCTATAAATGTTTTTATTTAATTATTTAATTGTAAATGTACCTCCCTACTAATATTATTATAAGAGCAACTAACAACATATAGACAATGGTAGCGATTTGAAGTTGCATTATTTAAAGGTAAAGCTAACTAAACGTATCGCCAACCTTTTCTTTTGTATCTAAAAAGCAAAGGACAGGGGACTATTTTTAGTTTTAACTTAGGAGAATACAATCTCAAATTGCTACCAATGTCTCAAATAAATAAATTTAATTGAATAACCACAGATTAGATAAAAGTTAGTTGGGGGGTTAAAAATGCGTCGCAACGACCACCGTGGCGGCAGTTTGAGGGTGGCCGTTGGAAATAAACCATATTATGAACAAGCATCCACGCGCGTAGAACTCACTGCTTCACTGTGATCCGTTGTGCAGAAGGTTAATCCCTATATACGTTGCTAGTTATGTCCCTAGGATATAACTAACAGCATTCAATGTACAAAACCTATTTCCTGCTTACCATACAATTACGATGAATTAAAATATCAACATACTAGTACTAATGCTATCTGAGAAATCTAGTAGGCCTTAATTATATTTAATTCCGACGTTGAACTTTGTTTCGCGTCTGGAAAATTTTGATATAAGATGCGTAGTATTAAACCACGATTTGCCAACATGTCATGTTAATTACAATTTAAGTACGTCTAATTACAATACTTACTTAGTAAGAGTACCTACAGACCGTTCACCGTTCACTACAGGCCATCGTATCCCCTTGCCATGGAGTATTTATTTATCCCAGGGGTTCCCAAACTTATTTTGTGTACTGCCCACTTTGAGAATAAATTATGTTTTAGCGCCCCCATAATTATTTTTTAGCACCCCCATTTTGTTGTGACCTATTAGCGGAGATTAAAAATGCATAAATCAGATTATTTAACAAAAAATTGTTAAAACATGATTGGCCGCGGTCTATTATCTACGAAAATAACCTATCTAGGAATACTTATAACTATTAAAATGCGAAAGTGTGATTGATGCCCCCATTTTTTTTTCTGGATCTCTTATCGCCCCCCTTTAGGCCTGCAGCGCGCACAAAGAGGCGTCATCGCCCACTTTGGGAATCCCTGATTTATCCTATGGTTGGTACTATTCCCAAGGCAGGGGAACACACAGACTAATAGTATAACGCAGGGGACATCTAACGGTGAACAGTCTGTACTTAAAGGATGATTTCTTAAGGGAGTAGTATACCGCCACGATCTTTGTGAAAGGGTTTTTTAAAAAAAAAATAACGTTGATAGACTTATGTTTGACCACGATCTCACCTGTTGGTAAGTGACGATGTGGCCGAAGATTGAGCACAAAGGTCTAGAAAGCACCTATTCACTCTAGCCTTGAAGAGACCCAGATTATAGTTTTCAGGAAAGACAGACGACGGTAGTGTATTCCACTCCTTAGCAGTTCGCATTATATAAAGGCTCATTAAACTGGCATATATTTAATAGCATTGTTGTCTCTAAAAATTTACATTGTCTTTTGAATTAATAAGTCAGCCACTGTGAATGCGCATAAAAATAAATCATTTTTTTTTTTTAATTTACTTCTTGGAATGGCGGATCAAGCTGATGGCCCACCTGATGTTAAGTAGTACCCTCTTCCTATGAACAGTGCATTACCTCATTGGCCACGTCCACCTAGGACGCGCCCTATGTGGCATTGCACTACGCCCGCCACCCTGAGACATAAAGATGAAAAATCTCATGTGCCTGTAATTTCACCAGCACACATACCCTTCAAGCCGGAACACAGCAATGCGAGCACTACTGCTTTGCGGCAGAAATAGGTATGGAGGTGGTACTTCCCCGGACGAACTCTTTAACAAAAAAGCTCTACTACTACTAAAACTACTATTTGTTCCGGGTCTGGGTCTTTGTGGTATCATGATACTCGTAATTCCTGATACCCACGACACAGGGTTTCCCAGTGTGGGATCGACAGGACTATGTCGATTACGTGTATGTAAAATCTAGCAAATTTAACTCCGAGCGTCACTGAAACTGACTATGCGTGTGAGACACACGCAAGCGACATTGAACTTTATAAACAGTGTGCCAAAGGCAAATTCCATTTGTAAAACAACACGGTTTTTGGTATCATATTACACGCTTTAGAGGCAATTTGTGATTAAAATGACAGCGATAAAGCTGATTTTACATTGAAACCTGATTTGGAGTTACACAGGCTTGATTACGGCAAGAATATCCGTGAGTATAATGGTACTTTGCTGGTGTTATTATCCTCTCGGAGTACTTTTTGCAGATATAATTAGGGTACAAAAACCGTACTCGGGTTTACCAAAGACGTCAAACAGAGCGATTATCATTATTATTGATGGAATTTTATTGAATGAGCCAATAATACATTCTTGGGTTATGTATCTAAATATAACGAGGGTTATTTTTGGATTTTTGGACCGGTTATTATTACAGGGCACTTCTGCGTCATAAATTTACACAAGCTACCTTTTTAATACATTCTTGGGTTATAAATTATAATAGCGACTCGTCCCGGCTTCGCACGGGTAGTTTCAGGATGTAATATAACATTCAACAGTTTGTTTTTATACATATGTGTAAAGAGGCCCATTTGAGGCTCTGCCTACCCTTCCGGGGAAAAAGGCGTGTGTCTATGTATGTTTTTATACATTCAACCTTGTATTTGGTTAAAGCCATACGGCATTGATTCACTCTCGCTAGCCGAGAGTAGACCCAAGTGCAAGCAGTGTGATCATTATAAGCGGAACATCATACCTCGTAGGTCATGTCCACCTAGGACGCGTCCTACGTGGCAAAGTTCCATGAGCTTGTAATTTCACTGGCACCATACCCTTCAAACCGGAACACAGTAATGCTATTGCGGCAGAAATAGGTGTGGTGGTAGTACTTCCCCGGAAGAACTCTTACACAAGGGGCTCTACTACTTTATATCAAACTAGTAGAACGCCCGCGACTTTGTCTGCGTGGAGTTTTTTCCATACAAACTTTCTGCACCCCGTTAGGGGTGAATTTTGGAAATTCCTTTCTTAGTGCACCCCTTAGCCACAAGAGGCATAACCCTCAAAATTTCAGGTCTCTAGGAATTTTGTTTAGGCTGTGCTTTGATAGTCATTAACGCAACGATTTTATATGTATTGATTTAGTGCATAACAAACTAGGTTATCGGTGAAATTACAGGCACATGAAACTTTTCATCTTTATGTCTCAGGATGGCGGGCGCAGTGCAACGCCTCGTAGGGCGCGTCCTAGGCCGTGACCTGTGAGGTAATGCAATGCTAAGGCAGTGGGTACTGCTTAACATCTGGAGGGCCAACTGGTTGTTCATCATTCATTCAAATAAATAAAGGACGATTCAAAATGATCCTTGTGAATTCAATGAATAAAATACTTTTTACTTTGACTTTACGATTGTAAAGAAATCTTACAAAGAGAGATCTTGTGGTGAGAAATCTTACCATCTGGAAAGCGGTGAGGTACTTCTTCCACCAGATATACTTCTGGTAGCGAGGTCCCATCGCCGACACCATGTAGTAGAAGTACATCACGATGTGCACGAACGTGTTGAGCAGAGCGAAGAATGTGCTGTGACCACCTGCGACAAAACAAACGCAAATCAAATGCAGCCCTCTAGAAGTATGTGGCAATGGGCAGGCCATATAACACGCAGAACCGACAACCGCTCGGGAATACGGATGTGGCCTCCCTTGTAGAATAGAATGTAAGTTTTAATCACCACGCGGCCGCCTAGTCCTTGCACCGAGGATGGAGGCGGGTTACGACCATAATCCTTAATTACGTCAAAAGTGCATTGCGCAGAATTTATAATGTTTTCAACAGGAGCGCATTTTGTATTATTAAACTAAAACTCGACGTGCTAAGTAACTTTCGTAGGGGTCAATACATCCTAAATAAGAGCGCATTTAACGATCAATGCAGGCCAGCCGTGCACGAAGCCGCGCACTACTTTGAGGCTTATGTCGCGGTCAGACGCGCCGCGCGCAGCCCGGCAAGCAGCCTGGCGTGCAGCCTGGTGCGCGCGACAGTCGAAGCAAGCTGGTCTCACGCACTGGGGCGCGCCAATTAATGCAAGCATGGAAAAAAAAAATTGTTTGCTTGACCAGTCTGACCTATGTCTTAGTTTAGTTAGTACAAGTCGCACAAAATAAATTTATACGGGTGACCCGTTCGCTACTAACCGACCGAGCACGTGTAAACAGGCACACGAGCGCATGCACATTCATCCTTTGAAGTGTGTCGAAAAATCGGCTGTCGCTCGGTCCGATCGGCGCATTCACGACCACGAACACGGGCACGTGTACAAACAACCCGTTCAAATGCTTGCGCCCGCGCCCGCGCCCCTTGAATGTCGCTTTGAACGCGAGTGTCTGAATGCAGCATAAGGCTCAATTCACACTTAGGAAGTTCTGGTAAAACCACGGGTTCGGTTCACACTGTGAAATGAGCCTATTTTTATTGATCATTAAGTACATAAGTTGGTACATATTTAATTTAATGTTGCACCCTACAAACCTAAGAAGGTTTTGAAGGGTACTCACAATCAAACGTGAGCTGTACAAAAAACAGACCAAGTAAAACAAAATAAATCAAATCAATGGGCTTATAAACTAGCTATTGTACCGATTAAAGCCGGTAGACAGACCGGCAATCTGCTTTCTATATGAATGTAGATTTAACTTGACAGTTAACCGTTAGTATTTTTTATTCTATATACCCTTTCATGTTCCAGTGGAAAAATTTAATTGAGTTAGGTGCCGCGATTTTTTGATAGAATAAATTAAGTTTGACACTGTTTACGGTCATTGGCTTTAGAGTGGATTAATGTTTCTAAATACCTACTAGCGTACCGACGTTTGAATAGACAAGTTACTTCGATGGTGAGTTTTCTTCAAAAAGCTTAATAACGAAGGAAACTCTATCAACAAATGAATGGCGGAAACAAGTTCTGAAAAGTGATCAGTAAGTCTGGGGACAAACGAACGCATTTTTGTGAGTCGAGGTTTTTGCGTCACGTAAGTTACATTTAATTTGGATTCATACATTACTGTGGTTTGGGTCAGACTGACGCAAAATGAGTCCGCAATAATGTGTGAAACAGTTTTTTTTAATGTAATGGCTCGACAAACTGGCGTACGGCATACGCCTGGTGGTAAGCGGTTACTTTCGCCTATTGACATCTGCAACACCAGATGTATTGCCAATGCGTTGCCTGCCCTGAAGGACTCTTTTAAATTTTTTTTTTAAGTGGCTCGTGTTGTAGTTTAGCAGAAACACTTCAGGAGGGAGCCCATTCCACAACTTGCACGTATGGAGGAGAAAAGATCTCGTAAAGCGAGCTGTACGAGATACCCACGTGTCGATGATGTGGGGGTGAGCTCCCTTGCATTGTCGAAAGCGCGACTCACAAAATCTAACCCACGTACATATCATTATCATGACATAGACATGCCCTTATCCCACTTAAGTTGGTTCGGCACAATATGTCATATTCTTCCATAGACTTATATATTATTTATTTAAATCTATGCCTAAGTGAGAAGTTACTCGTGTGTATGTCAATGTAGGAATTTTCCACGAAATTATCACATTCTGAAATATGCGTCTATAAATAAAAGAATGTAATGTAGGTACAAATAGCACTTTGATTAGAAACATTAAAAGAATGAATATTTGACTATTTCATTATAACCTGAGGAACTAATGCGGATATCGCGTCACTTATGGACAACACGCGGATTTCAAAATATTTACAAATCCATGACGCGAAAAACTAAGTGATAAGTTTTTATTAACACAGGGCAAATTTTGTTGTAAATTTTGTTCACTTCAACATAAGTGCCATTTTTTATCAGCTTTATAGTTCCTGGTCATATATCAATGACGACAAAAAAAGTTCAAGCAATTAGACTCAATTATCGGATCTACTTTAAGAAAATAGTGACGTATATATCCCTTGTTTGACCAAGGAGGTCATTGCGCGTTGTTTCGCTAATAATCCGATAGGAGGCTCAGACACCTGTCACATCATTTTTGGATGAACAGATCAAGAAATGTCAATTTTAGGTAAATATGATCGGATCTACTTTTAGAAAATAGTTACATATATATATTGTTTGACCGACAAGGTGATGAGATATCATCACCATCATCACCATCTTTGGACGCCTTTGGACGTCCAGTGCCATAGAATGCAATGGGGCCATAATCACCACGCTTGGCAGGCGGATTGGCGATCGCTGTATTGATGTTGAGTACTCAGGTGGATGCTGCTGCCCACCCTAGTGTAATCTCTTAGTCGGCTTTTACGTCATCCACAGGAGGAGACGGAGGGGTCTAATCTTAGGCCGCACACAGCATGGCACACGAAGATAGTAGTAGAAAAATAATGGGCGTAACGGTCGAATATTTGCGATATACTGGAAATGTGTGAATTCACCTATAGAAGCCCACTGTTGGACATACCTAGGTCTCCCCATAAAGCCGATGTATATAAGGCGTACTTATGCCTTATATACATTGTTTGTTTTTGTGCAATAAAGAATATTATATTCTATAGACGGCCACGACGGTATTGAGCCAATCCCTGCGACCTCTTTTAAAAAGTCTTTGGTCCATCGAGACATCGGGGACCAAATCGGGGGCCTTCCTACACAGCGTCGTCAGATTTGTGGTCGCCACTCGATTATCACTTTACCAATTACATAGGTGCATGTCATTGATTAGCTGTCAATTTCTCAATAACTACATATAAGTTTATTATTAATAAATCTTCAATTTATGCGTCAAATAGATAGAATCTTTATCTTGGTTGTGACACAGAGCCACAGATTATACTGTTTACAGTCACCGTGTAAACAGAGCTCAATTTGCAATTTTACACACGGCGTTTCGGAAATATATACCTGCTCATAAATGTGGCTCTCACTCATAAACTTGTCGTCTTGTAATGTCTTATTCTTACAACATTCATAAATTAATTTTGGCCTTTCCATTTATGCAATTTCACACGTTATAACAAAGGCAGAAGTTGAATAACCCAATGTACTCATTCCTTGGATGGGACAGACATGTAACATTGGGGATTTTTAAGGTTCCATCGTCAAAGGGTATCCTATTACTATTATAAAATAAGGTCTGCTACTCCAAGACCGCCACCAGACGACGTCACTATCCAGTTGCCACTTATTACAACAATCGGAATAAAGGAAAAAACTGAGATAATTAAATTTAAAAAAATACCAATTTCGACAATCAAGTTCCATATAGTTTTTTAAATTAAGATCCTAGTAAAAAAAATATAGGTATAAGGGATCTATCAGTACAATGGATCAAGCCAAGGGATCTAGTTACTACTCAGTACTACTCTGTAATTTGATTTAGTTAATACTATTGTGTTTTTTTTTGTGTACAATATAGTGTTTAATCTATCTATCTATCTATCTATCTACTCAGATTATACGCTACTGGCAGCACAGATAGGAATGCCATTAGCTGTCTAGTCTCATTGGTGATAACTGATGGCGTAGGCTGGTGTTTCCCACGTGACCATCGTTTCTCGGAATAGCATACCTGGCGAAGTATATTATATTATTATACCATGCCTTTTTCTAAAACTACTCCGTCCGTCCGTCTGTCTGTATTCTGTTACTGTATATCTCGGCAGCAGTAAAAGGAAGCTAGTTGAAATTTTCACAGACTATGAGTTGTTTGGGCAATTTGGGCCTTTGCAAATAACAACAAGCAAAATAAACCAAATCCCGTACAGAGTTCTCCAGCCAAAGGAATAAAATCTATAGCGCGTTCTAATCTACTAGTGGTGACATCTAGTCTTGAGTTGACTAAACTTTTCCAGATAAAGAGATTTTCATTTTAAAAAATACGGTACTGTGACGAATACTTTTTCAAGTTATGGAGGGAGTCTGAATTGACTTCGGAACTTTACGTGGTTCGAGAGGAGACACAGTCTGGTTTATTAAGGTTGCATGATCACAATCCCAAATTCTGGCTATTCAAGTAAGTAAAGGTACAAAGTTAGAGTTACTTTGGTGTAAAAGTACCCTGTTCGTGTCTAACAATGAGAAGGAAATAGGAGAAAGAAAACTTTAAAAAGTGATGTGAAATACTCGAGCCATGAACCTTACTCTGGAGACTCGACAATGCGTGGCACTGTGATCTGCAGAATCTCAGATTACCGCGAATCGACTCGAGCGTTTCATCTGAAGGACTCGAGCCTTTAAAAGGAATAGGTGAGTCTTGAAATGGTCTCGAGTATAACATTAAACCACGAGTTCGAAGATTTTAACTACTCGAAGCTTGCTGCACAAAAATAGACTTTGACCCGAGATTAATTTTTGATTACTGTAAATGCGCTTCAATCACATGACTATTAATGTTCGTTTGTGGTAAAAAAATGATCCCAAATCCCATTTTCTATCTATAAGTACTAGTTATCATATACAGATCGAATGTAATTACAGCGTAAATATAGAAAAATGCGCACACTAATTTTAAGCTATAACAAATACGATGTATTGTAACAGAACCATTATTGAAGTAACACCTTCAGCACGACTCGCTGCATGAAAAGACTCGAGCGCAGAAATAAGACTCGAGCTGAGATCACGCTCGAAGAGTCGCTAAGCCTTGTGAACTCTATTGATCGAAGACTTGCGAGTCCTCGAGCGTAACTTAGCTCGAGTCTTATTTATGCGCTTGAGTCCTTTGATGCAGCGAGTCAAGCTAGTCTTATTTTGGAGTGTTGTAACGAGTCTAGTTTCGTAATATATCCTATAATCCTAATAAGACTCGAGGACGAAAGCGTTAACATCACTAGCGCTAAGCCAAGGTGACAATATAACTTTTTTATGGATAGCAAGCTGTTCACCGGAAAAGATACTCTGTGCCCTTGTTCTTGAAATATATTAAGTATCTAATTTTATAATAATTTGCAAATTACTTCGGTTTGTGGGTTTCCACGCCTCCGAATAGGTATAGATAAGGCCAACACTGATTGATTATAATCGTCTACGAATATATAACTTTATTTCTGAATCGACCTTATTAAAAACATAAGTAGGCTTATATTGAGGTACAAGTAGGTATGTGTTTATGATAACAGGTATTTGTGGATAATTATCAAGTTACAACGTTGTATAATGCGAAGGTGATCTAACAATGTTGTATATCAATTATGCCAATTACAATTGAAAACATAAGTATGTTAGCACAACATCTTCAAGCAAACTGATAATAAAAATAAAATAAAAAAAAAACCAACGCTGAACGGCTGAACCGATTTTGATCAAACAAAGCTAAGAACACACCCGACAAATAAACCTTTCAAACAAAAAAAAAACGAAGTCGGTTCATCCGTTCGGGAGCTACGATGGGACATCCAGACACACACACACACACAGACAGACACGTCAAACTTATAACACCCCTTCGTTTTTCGGTGAGGGTTAAAAACAGTCGTTTTTATTCTGGCAACATATTCTTGTGACCACAGGGACCCAAGATATCGTAACAATAAAGTTCAAAATGACCACCACCCTCCCACCCTCGACCCTGACCATTCTGACTGAACCCTCAGATAGGGATTTTGGAACCAATCGGGACTGTAACGGTTTTTTGCATTTTCAGAGATGGCTCGCGCGTCTCTCATCGCGTCTCTCACTCACTCGACCATCGTTCCACTCATCTCTGGCGAGCGTAGCGAGCTTTCGCTTCGCGCCGGTCTCGTGAGTGCATTTCGCTGCAGGATCTGCGCACGAGCTTCTGCCTGTATGCTGATTTATACATAATTCACTTAAACTTTGTTTAAAGTTAATTTTGTCTTCAAACCCCGCTATCAATTGCAAAATCAACAATTAAACCTTAACTTGATTTTAAAAGGCCTTTCAAAAGACATATAGCACGATAAGGTACTCGTAAAAAAATGTGCCCCTTTTAGAAAACGTCACGGCCGCCATATTGTTTATTAAAATATTTAAATTCAATTAAAGACCATCCCCATGGCCAGACAAAGCGGTTGACACTTCGCTATGCCTCACTAAAGTAGTCGGGGATATAAAAACACGTCATCACAAAATTAAATATTGAATTCGCAACATTTAGATATTTTTGTGCTGTGTTAATGTCCGGTCTCAGAACAGACCCCTGCGCTTGTTTCCGTGGATGTCGTAAAAGCCGACTAAGGAATTACACCAGGGCTGCAGCATCCACTTGAGTACTCAACCCCAATACTACGATCACAAGTCTGCCTGCCATGCGTGATGGAAAATCCCCCTATTGCATTATATGGGGCCTCGTCCAGCAGTGGACGTCTAAAGGCTCCTGATGATGATGACAATGAGGTACTACATATTTTTAAACTCTTAATACTCAATACTCTCTTAATACTTAATACTCTTGCAGGTATGTTGATGGCGGACGTAAATAAAACGTGTTATTTCATCATCAACATCATTTACCATAATGTGACCTGATCGACAGCAAATTATTTTAACATAAATACCATTGAACCCGAACTATTTTTAAATCGATTGACGTACGCACCTCGACAGGTTATATCCGAGCAGTAAAAAAAAACAAAACGACCACGAAAAAACCCATAGTTATTGATTTGAACTACATGAGTTTAATGTCGCTATAAATATAAAATGAAATGACGACGAAGTTATATTTTAAAATTAAATACTTAGGTATATTAGATTCCTATTGGTATTCTATAAGAGATAAAGGAAGCTGGGTTCATATTACCGACTATTACTTGACTAAAATTACTAGGTACATTTATGAGGCGATTATTAACTAAGTACTACTTTGCTAAAAGGTAGTGTAGTGGTGCCATTCTGCTCTAAACAGTTTTGAAATTGCAAATTTGCATTTTCAAATGGATTTATCGAGTATTTATTTATTTTTGTTATACCTGACGTTTCGAGTTGCATGTATAAATGATTTTTTAATTTACAATGTACAACAATAGCTAAATTTAAGTTTTGGGGTCAACACTTTTTACTCCTGAGACAGATTTTTATACTGTAAAAAATTCAGGACCTTTCCTAGCATATCTGGAAGCCAAAATTTCCATGAGTCCAACTTCCTTTGATGAGTTATTTGAAACCGATTTCACTATACCTACATATTAATATTCATAAGTAAGCAAACGACGTTGAGCTAGATGAGGTATAATTTGTAATGCAAAGTGCGAATTTGAGAACCGGACAGACATGACACGTGGATCGCGGTGTGGCCCGCGTGTCGCGTCACGTGCCCCCAGGGTGGTGTTCAGGTGCGACCTAATAGATTTAAATAGTTCCATAATGTGTAAATATTTGTTATATACATACATAGACACACGCCTTTTTCCCCGAAAGGGTAAGCAGAGCCTCAATGGGCCTCTTTTAGAAAGAAAATAAAGAATAAAGAATATATATTTATTTGTATACATGAGCTACACAGAAACAAGTATTAAACTAAGAAGAAACAGATATGAAGGTACGAGGTGTAACTCAAGTAACAAAATGGCTCTGCCTCAGCATGAGTTAGTTGACAGCAAGCTAGCAACCAACGCTGGTCTTCCGGCAGAACCACTTGTTGGCGTTACGGCTAACCACTCACAACGACTATACAACAACACACTAACATAAAGAAAACTAATAATAAGAATAATAATACTTTTCACCGTGGGTTGCACCATCGTGGAATATAGACGTGACAAATGGTGAGCTCATCGCCGCCATTGCTTCCCACGACTGACTTTCGACTGACTAACGCTTTCTTCCAGTAATCGTTAATTCCATAATAAGCTAGCAGCCAGAACAAATCTTATAGCAACGAATCTTATCAACAAGTCTTATCAGTCAAGTCTTGTACAGGTGCGACCTAATACTTTTAATTGTGTAAATATTTTTTATATATTTGAATAAATTACTGAACAAGCAGACTTACTGGCCATAAGGGTGCCAATGGGTGCCCAATGTCTTCAAGGGTAGATAAATAAAATGCTCACAGGAAAAGCTAACTGTATATGTATAATACTTACATAAGAATTCCTAGGTGATAAAAATGTTTATAACTTGTAATATTCTTCTTCTTTTTTATTTTTTTCTTAACCTATGTTGTCCCACTGCTGGGCAAAGGTCTCCCCCAAATTCTTCCACTTGTCCCTGTCTTTCGCAGTCTCCCACCACTCCTTCTCAAAATTAACTAGATCGTCCCGTCGTGTAATATTCTAAGTTTTTTTTTTTTTTTTGAAAAATATATTTTACAATACAAGCTTTTATAAAATTTGTGATCGGAACCGTGTGCTGATCAAAACGAGACCAAACACGGCCAGTCTACTATTATCCATCATAAGTCTCCATCATCAGTTCAACTCGCTATCGTCGAAACTTATAGGTATGTCAAATTTACACACAGCAACAAATATTTTATTTTTTTGACTGTGTCAAATGCTGCTGTTCAAAATAAATTATTTCTATTCTATTCTATTCTATTCTAAATTTCAGCTCAATCGGATGCCAGCAAGTACTTCGAAAATAGATTGCAAATTTTGGCCCGGAAAGATAAGATACGAACAAAACAAGTAAAAAAAGCTTTTAATAATATGCTATCTATGAACCAGCTTTGAATTGTCAGTTAAAATGTGTAACTATATACATTTGACCATCTAACGCAGCGCTTCATTTGAGGTATTAAGTTATACCAAGTGGCCGAAAAAAACTATCTCACAACCTGTTTTGGAGTTGAACACAACACTAGCAAAAAGATGCATAAAAATTGGCTAAGTAGTATTGGGGAAAAACGGAAACATACAAAACAAAATTCACAAAAGAATAATCTATTGCTCAACTGGTAAATTTAATGACCAATGATCATTCAAATTTATAGTGTTTTTTGCTTATATGTTGTATAATAAACCAGCCAAATGCGTAAGAAGGATACGCATCGTGTATGGTTCCGTTTTCAAATCACAGTTTTCACTAAGTGACTCTGAGTTTTCATCTCAGGATATCTACAAAAGGGCCTGGGAGGCTCGGCACATGATAGTTAAAACGTTTTTATTGTACCACATACTTAAGTACAGGTCTAGCGCTTAACTGAGACAGTTCCTGAGGTATGGGAGCGGTACGGGACGGGGTGTTTTCGTCTCTCTAATTATCAGATGACATGAAGCCACGCTTCATTTTGACGTAACGAAAACACCCCTCCCGTACCGCTCCCATACCTCAGGGACTGACTCAGTTAAGCGCTAGACCTGTATCACAGATAAAAGAATACTATAGCCTGTATGTAGTACTGAGTTTTTATTGTGTACTTATGTACTATACTACCTACTACTGCTTTTTTTATGATATTGTTTTCTCTGCGACATTGTAAAAATTTGTATTCACCTTTACCTTTTGGTTTCATTAATTAGGTACTTAATTACAAGAAATCAATGATTGAAATAAAACATTATGACTAAGCTACATTGGATAAAATACCAACAAAATTACACGATATAAATCAGAAACACTAGAAAATAAAATGAAATCAAAGTAGACGGCGCGGCGTCTAATAGCGAAAAAGGCGGGAAGAGCGGGTATTACTTGTTTTGTTTGGGCTACGGTCCTGCTAACACCATCTAGCGAGTTAGAAAGAAGCTTGTTTACCTACTAACTCAAGAGATGGCGCTGGTAGGTCTGTTTGAGAGAGTGTTTTGTCATTAGACAGGCTGTATTCAGAAACATACTAGATTGACAAATAAAACTTGGTTAGTTTCCATGTACCGCAATTCACAAATATATTTGTATTAGTTTTTTGCAGTCTATGGCGACGGCCTCGTCTAGCAGTGGACGTCTAAAGGCTTTTTGGAGACTAAAACTCAAAGTTCGAAGTTCGTTTCAAAGTGTTGATAATAGTATTGTAGCGTACATACCGGGAGCGAACTTGAGTCCGAACCAGACAGACATGGGCATGATGCCGTGGTGGATCACGTGGAGAGTAGACACGTGCTGGTTCTTCTTGCGTAGCACAAAGAATAGAGTGTCTATGAACTCCGTGAACTTGCTGAAGTAATACCACCAGCATGTATTCGCCATCTAAAACAGAAACAAGTACATTTTATAAACCCGGCAACGTAAGAAATGACGATCTCCGACTTTATGCCGCAAAATTCCTAATCTTAGATTTGATTTTTAACAGACTAAATCAAGTATAATATTCAAGTTAAAAATATGTATGGATACTACATTATAATTCGGAGGGATCACTGTATCAGAAACACGATAGGAAAATATTTTCTCGATGGAAAAAAAGCCCAAAGTTACGTCTATTTTTTGTCTAGATTCGATTATTTATTAAAATGGGGCAAATTATTGGGTAAAAAATTACTATTAGCCTGAATCATCCCATTGTTGGGCAAAGGCCCCATATCCTCCAGTCACTACGATCCTGTGCTATTGTAAATTTTAGATAAATAAAATCAATACAACAAAGCCGAGGGTTAACAACAGGGATTTTTTGAAATTATGTATTTCGTACGAGATATTCAATATAACGGCTTTTTAGAGCAACGTGAGGCTTTTTTTTGTATAAAGATTTCTGATAAACTCATTAAGCAGAAGCTCACGAACGAAGACTTCATCATCATAAGAACGTCAAGGCAGTCCAGCTTCTCAGCAACACGGACTGAGAACACTAAAAGAATGAAACCTTATGGGTCTTATTACGAAAGATGGTTTACACCAGACGGTTTAAACTAGGCTTAAATATCGACCTTTGAATAGATAACTTTTAGATGGAATATCGTGATTTGTTCGACCTAGAATATACACCACCTCCCGTTGATGTCGTAAAAGCCGACTTTAGGGATAACATCAGGCGATGGACAGCAGCTTCGATTCGGTTCTACCTGAGCACTCCACACCAATACTGCGAAGAGTGATGGTGAATGGCAAATCTCCCCATCGCATTCTATGGGGAAGGCCTCGTCCAGCAATATTCCGGCAAAGGTAGTTTTGTAGTGTCATCGCTGCCAGCATTTTTTTTAGTGACTGTTTTGTTTATTTTATTTTTTTATAAACCAGTTTTGTTTTATGGGGCTTAATCTTAATCTTGTGTTTATAATTTTATCGTTAGTTTTTTTTTGCGAACGTTTATTATACGTATGCTAAAAATGTATTTAATTTTAAATTGCCTATTATCTGAATACACGAGTACACGAATATCTGATACAATTGGAACCTAAGCGGATATCCGTGGGCCTCAACGGAAGATCAGCGCTGGGTTGCCAACACGGCCTAGCAAACGCTGAGTGGGGACCCTTTTGTGGCTTACGTCAGGCACACACGAAAATTGCCATATTTTTTGTTTCTGTGTAATTTGTTTTATTTTAGTTTTTATTTAGTTCTTATCTTGTTTGATTTTTTGTTGGTGTGTGTCTTTGTTTGTATCGTCACGAATAACGTTTCTTTCTTTCTTTATTTCTATATAAAATTTTCCTTGCATTCAAATGATGTCAAAGTCAAAAGTCAAAGTCAAAAGTATTTTATTCATTGAAATCACAAGGATCATTTTGAATCGTCTTAAAAAATAAATTTACAGTTACTCCTGTTCCAACGCAACCAGACCTATAAGTTCATTCGATACCACGAGGGTTATTTTACATCCTGTTTTTCACCAAGCTATAACATACGCAAAGGAAGTTTCGTAAAATAGAATGTGTAAACATTACGCAAGTAAATAATATAGTTTGTTTAGTCAAGGTTTTATCAATAACTAGCACGTCAGTCCGGCTTCGCACGTTCCTGGAAGATATTCTCTGAATGATAGTGAAAACCGCATCGAAATCTGTTGCGTAGTTTAGAAGAACTAAGCGGTCGAACAGACTCTAATAGCGACATTGTTTTAGACTATTAATTGAACAGTTAACTGTAGTAAGACACGGATTAATCACTCATAAACGATAATGACTGCCGAGGAGGTCACTATCAAGGGTACAATATTGACAATAGAACTGATTAATAGTGATTATAATTCAATCACTCCACATTAAATGACATTAGTATTTGCTATAGATTATTATAATCTTAACAATTTAATTTGATAAATGATTAAGTTTTTAAGGTTGACAAATTTATAAGTAAATATTTGAGTACAATTAATTTTGGTATTCCAGTCACTTTTGCCGTAAACACACTAAGTATACGGAACATTATATGGAACTCATATTTACATTAGGATAACCCTGACCCCGTACAAAAATACCAAGTTCCTTTTTAGTGTTGCTCACGGAACTAGCGAACGGAGGGGCTAGTCTGCAAATTTGACAAGCAACTTACACGGCCGTGTGGTGTACACTTCATTGATTTTTGTACGGGATTTGAGGTTCTCAAGGTGCACGCTAGGGGCGCTCTTCGATTTCTCCATACTAAAATCCGTGTAGTGTACACCACACGGCCGTGTAAGTTGCTTGTCAAATTTGCAGACTAGCCCCTCGGCTCATGATCGTCACTATCTAACTCAGTATAGTTCAAGTAACGATGAATGGGACAGAGAAGATCTTGCGAGAAGAGATATCGGCAGAGTATTCACACCTTAGAGCCAGGGTGGTCCAGGACTGTGCGGTTTCCCGGTGGTGGAATGATCTCCCTGCTGAGGTTATCCCAAGTGTCTACAGTATGGGGTTCTTCAAAAGGGATGTTTGGAAATTTTTAAAGGGTCGGCAACGCGCGTGTTATGCCTCTGGTATTGCAGGCGTACATATAGGCTACGGTAACCGCTTATCAACAGGTGGGGCCGTATGCTTGTTTGCTACCTTGGTAGAATATAAGAAAAATGCGAAACAAATAGTGAGCGAAAACCTGCAACTGTCTCTAGTAAATGATTATTTCCAAAAGAATAAACATAAGTTTTTATAAACCTAAAAGTTGCTTTTAATATTGTGAAAGAATTATTAAAATAGCTAAAGGCAATTGGAAGCAGTACGATTTTTTCGTGTAAACCAGAAGAAACTGTCGTGCGGTTCCAGGACCTTTATTCCCAGCGGTTGTCGGTTCTGCGCGCTATATTCTCAGGAACTTGGATAATTTAAATAAGTAATTGGGTAAGTACCATAGTTTGTGCTATTATTTTTGTAACTCGTATGGTTAAAAAGTTATTTTAATAAGAATGCCTAGCGACCGAGTACGTACATTCAATATCGGCCTTCAAGTTCCGCTTATCTTTGACATAATATATGTTAATCAAATCCCAAAACGGTATTAATGTTTGTTTTATGAAGCGGATATTTTAGCAATCGCTTATAATACAGGAAGTTTTAAGATGCTAATATTTTGTCCATTTGGTGGCGAGCAACAGCAAACTGTGACTTGCGCGATTGTAACGTGGCCCTGAGAGTAAAGAGTCACTTTGCACATCACAAGTACCTAACTACTACCATAAACTGAGAAATATTATTTAAGTACCTATTATACAGGTTGTGTACAAGACAACGGGACTAAGGGAAAGTGAGTTGTGTTCTTACAAAACTCAAACTGAATTATGAAGAGAGGTTTTTTTTACATATACACACTAGCAGCGCCCCGCGGTTTCACCCGCGTCAGTCTCGATCCCTTGGAATTATCGGGATAAAAATGTGCCTATGTGTTATTCCGGGAATCCAGTTATCTCCATTCCAAATTTCATGCAAATCCGTCCAGCCGTTTCAGCGTTAAGAAGTAACAAACACACACACACAAACTTTCACATTTATAATATTATTAGTAGGATATTCCTATTAAGTTATAAGTATGTGTGTTAGGTATGTATTTATTTTAAGGCAAATTAGTTTATAAGCTATATTATTGTTATTATCTTTCTTTTTAAGCCCCCGACGCAAAAACGACGGGGTGTTATAAGTTTGACGTGTCTGTGTGTGTGTGTGTGTGTGTGTGTGTGTGTGTGTGTGTGTGTCTGTCTGTGGCATCTTAGCTCCCGAACGGATGAACAGATTGAGTTTTTGTTTTTGTTTGAAAGGTGAATTTGTCGGGAGTGTTCTTAGCTACGTTTGATCAAAATCGGTTCAGCTGTTTCATTGCGTTGAGGTTTTTTTTTAATTTTTACAAAGTTATTTTCTAGTTAATTCCTTTAGTTTAGAGCATACCAACCGTTATCTTTCATCCTAATGGATGACTGGCAGATAACGCGGCTTAGCATTAAGTCCTTCGTTTATACAATCTCCTTGTGTTTTTTGTGGAATTAATAATTAAATAATATTAGGTTTTTTAATAGGTACGGTCTGTCAGATTGATGTTCTTCCCATTTAATAAAATGGCAGTAACGGAATATTGAATTAATAACACAGATTAACAAAATGTTAGTTTAACAGTGTAGGTATATAAGCGATTGTAATCAAGATACACAAAAATAAAGGTAACAAAGGTAAAGGTAAAGTAAGGCCCTCTGTGTAAAAATGATGATCAAACTTAGTTTTGTAAGAAGTAGCAGTGCCCGTGAGAAAAAAACCTATGCAGGATTAATAGAGGCGACAAAAATTACGGGTCCTCTAGATAAAGTAGGTACTTACTGTACGTTTGTTCATTTTAACCATTTTACGACGGGACACAATTTAGATACATAGTTTGGATGCACCTATACTAGTGTACTTATGAGAATGTAATTAAAATACACAAAATGTTAGTTTGAAAGTGTACTTTTGATACTAATCACAATACGAACTGCGTGTAAGGACCTTATTAATAGACCGGTGTCTACAATTGAATTTAGCAGTTCATAGAAAACTAATTGGAAACGGTATTTTTAAAACTACCTTTAGATTTCGTTATACTTTTGGGAAAGTTGTGATTTCTATGAATAAAACTAACCAGTAAAGTAAAGGTACTTGTCCCTGAGATCCCATTCTCTTGTACGAGTACACAAGGTACATAATATATTTTACATCTCTCATGTTCGGTAAGTAGGTCCTTATTACCCCCAAATGGGGCTTGTAGGTGACCAATTAGCGCTCTAGGGTAATAATGTAGCTAGAAAAGCCATAGGGCGGTAAGTAATTTAAAAAAAAACTTCACTCTTTAAAAAAGTTCGCGTACATCTAACCATCATACTGGCAATAGACATCATGCATTCAGCCCAATGACAAAAGAGGTCGCTTCGCTATTCAGCCTTGTCTTCGTATGAGTATAATAGTCATCAATTTTAAATATCGAACGGCGAAGCTCAATTTCGTTTTTGAAAAAAAAAAGATGAAAAAAGGCGGGAATAGAAATCTTTTACTTTAGGTATTGTTTGTTTTTGGGATTTTTTTATAATTACGTGCTAATTAGGAAAAAAACATGAGTTCTGCAAGTGATGAAGATTATTTATTCTTGTAATGCCGGTTTTTTTCTACTTACCTCACAATCGAGATGTAAAGCAGAGTAGTTAGCTCGGGTGTAAGCATCAATGGCACCCTCCTCGGGCTGCAATTGATGCCTTACAGCCCTTGGCTACTAATCTACTATTGTCCGCATATGTAATTTTGTCCGCATATGTAATTTAAAAACGAGTTTCGGATCTATAATACTAGAATTACTAGTTATGTTACTACTCAATCTAGGAAATCGCTTATCAAATCGTTTACGTAGGTATTGTGTTTGTCAATCGCGTAAGATTAAAATCTCTAGGACCGTAATTCCCTATTACTGATATAACTGGCTTCAATATCGTTGATATCTATTCTAGATTAAGGAGTTATAGGTTCAACTAGTTTCAACGAACATTTTTGTATGAGGCAAAGAAGGCGAGCGCACGCTCGGATCTGATACAGTATTTATGTGTATAGAAAAATTGCCATAAAATGCCCTGAGTTTTGTTTAATTTTGTTGATGACTTCACTGACTCAAATAATAATTAATAAGTTACCAAATGTTTCAAAAATTAAAACGTGTAAGAAGTAAGTCTAAAGTGGTAAATCAATTTTAAAAAGGTGGTATCTTTCATATTTTTTTTATTGATTGAAGTAATTCAAATAGTGTAGTGAATGATTTCACTATAAAAAGCTAAGAATACCATATATTTTTTCTTCTTGTAAACTGTAAGAACTCTTACCAAAAACTTAAACATTCTAGAGCTCATTTTAGACATATTGTGAACCTACTGCGCCTTAAATAAACTTCCTCTTTGTTTACACATTTTTATTTAGTTACGATATCCTAAAAATAATACTACGTGTATTCTGTTTGAGTTTTGTTTGAGTAGAGCCTAACAATCAAATCTTCCAGTCGGTGACCATATTTTGACAAGATAAAGCAGATCTGCCGCCTTCTCGCTGGACCAAAACCATTATAGAGGTCGCAGGAAGTCGGTGGATGGAGACAGCTTAAATACGTTCGTCGTGACATTCTCCGTGGAGGCCTACGTCCAGCAGTGCATTTCTGTAGGCTGATGATGAAGCAGGGGTCATATTGCGTATTAGACTGACGTTTGATTTCGATGTCCAGTTTGCTATTCATTGCGCAGCGTGTTTTAAATATTTCTGTTCTGGTATAAAAGCCAAAACAAGCAGCGCAATGAACAGCAAACTGGTAATCGACATCGATTAGATAATGTGACCGCTGATCTGATGATGGATTCGGAAGGTAGATAACGGAACTCATTGGATAATAATTGACTGACAATGTTTGGATTCATTATGATGTTACAGTATACGTAGTATATATATCAGTATACGCTAAAACTTTTTTGCTTTAAATTAAAAATATTTGCATAAATTTTAATATTAAAGTTGCGTACATTTTTCATAGACATTGTATGAAGTTTATTTTGTAATATTTTAATGTATTTTAATTTTAACCTAGTCAAGGTTAAAATAATTGCATTCTAGTATGAATAAATTTAATATAATTGAAATGCGGCTTGGCACGTCACGACGAAGTATTTTTATGATTATTTTGTCGACCTTTCAATGTGCGCCAGGCAACAATCTGTCCATACTATTTTGTTTTGTTTTTCATCTTTATTGAGAGCTTTTAGTACCAATGCAGTCTTAGTTATAAATAGTCTTACTGAAAGGTGGTTAACCCTCATTGCCGGACTTCGGGAGTTATCAGTCCGCCTTAATATGACAAATTAACCTTTTCCGTCTTCGTTTCCTGCATTCAAGATGGCGGAATAAAAAAATGGTTTACCCTCATCGCGACCGGGCTTCGGGAGTAATCAACCAGTTGGCAGGTGAAGTTGTAGTGACCCCACCAACCGCTCATCAGGTACTGTGGAATAAAAAAAAAACATTAAGTACATGAAAAACATAACATAACAACAGTCACACACATAGCCCTGACCCCACACTAGGATTCCCTGTGTCGTGGGTACCAGAAACTACGAGTACCGTGGTACCATAACACCCAGACCAGGAACAAATATTTGCAGATCACACAAACATTTGTCCCGCGTATCAAACCCGCAACCTTTCGCATCTCAGCCAGTTACTCGCCCGACGCGCTGCAGAGGTCGTCAAAAACAATTCTGCATTGTTAATATTTTATTTTATTTATTTAGTAAAACAAAGAACTACGTTATATATAATAAGTACAATCTGTGTTAATACATAAATTTAACTATGCAAGACTTGTTAACAATGAGGTAGGTAGTTGCAAAACACGAATAATCTGAGACCTTTAAAAATAAATGTTATGATAGTCGTTTTTGTTAAATGTGATAAAGATATTGTATATATAAATATAATATAAAATCGTTGAGTGACTGACTGACTATCAACGCACAGCCTAAAACTTAAGAGGGATGTACATAAAAGCATTCGGTATGCACTCGTCCATAAAAAAAAACCAGCCAAGTGCGAGTCGGACTCGCGCACGTCGGGTTCCGTACCATTTTCTATAAAAACGGCAAAAAAATCACGTTTGTTGTATTGAGGATATTTTTTAGTATTTGTTGTTATAGCGGCAACAGAAATACATCATCCGTGAAAACTTCAACTTTTTAAATACCACGGTTCATAAGATACAGCCTGGTGACAGGCGGACAGACGGACGGACAGCGAAGTCTTAGTAATAGGGTCCCGTTTTACACTTTGTGAACCCTAAAGAGGAACATTATATGGAATACATCGGTGTCCAGCACCCATAATGTAGGGCCCGGAGCTAATTACGACGATTTTGCTATTATTCACGACTAGATGTCG
Organism: Operophtera brumata; assembly: GCA_932527175.1. Classification (NCBI taxonomy): domain Eukaryota; kingdom Metazoa; phylum Arthropoda; class Insecta; order Lepidoptera; family Geometridae; genus Operophtera; species Operophtera brumata. The sequence continues at coordinate 5,573,474 of OW052237.1, read as the reverse complement.
CCACAGGTACAAAAAGAACGCGCTATCAGCTGTCATTCCTTGCAACTGCCTTCCAAAAACATTTTTGCGTGTTGATGGTCCTGTGTGGAAATGGCTGCACCATTTTCCATCAAACATAGCTAAGAAACATCTTAGCTAACCTTATGATCTAATCATCTAACCTTATGTTTAGTGCAAACAGGCATTAGAGCTACGTTAGTTAATGTTTCCATTTATTTGCAAAACGGTTTGACCGATTAAGATACGGTTTTCTTTATATGAAGGTATTGCGAGATGTGTCTTAGCTATGTTTGATGTAAATTGGTGCAGCCGTTTCCATTACAAGATCATCAACACGCAAAAATGCTTTTGGAAGACAGTTGCAAGGAATGACAGCTGATAGCGCGTTCTATTTGTTCCTGTGGCGACATCTAGTGGTAAATAATAGTACTTAGCTCCGGGCCCTACATTATGGGTGCTGGACACCGTTGTATTCCATATAATGCTCCTTTTTAGGGTTCAAAGTGTAAAACGGGACCCCATTACTAAGACTTCGCTGTCCATCCGTCTGTCCATCTGTCACCAGGCTGTATCTTATGAACCGTGGTAGTTAAAAGTTGAAGTTTTCACAGATGATGTATTTATGTTGCCGCTATAACAACAAATACTAAAAAACATCCCCAAGGGGGCTCCCATACAACAAACGTGTTTTTTCCGTTTTTATAGATAATGGTACGGATCCCTTCATGCGCGAGCCCGACTCGCACTTGGCCGGTTTTTTCTAATTTCAATGGAATACTGAAAATAGTAGGGGGTTATTTTTTTTTTTACATAGGCCCTTGTTTAACCGCGATCTCACATGTTGGTAAGTAACGATGCGGCCGACGTTGGATCACGAAGGTCTAGCTAGACACTCTTGCCTTAAAGAGACCCATATTATAGTTTTCAGGAAAGACAGACGACGGCAACGATTTCCATTTATTACCAGTTAAACTTAACTAACTTAATTCACTTGTTTTCTGGTGTTTCAAACGGTTCAGTTGCCATGTACACGTCGTATAAGGCAGTGCCGTTTTAATTAGTTAGGCAAGTTCAAATAACTAATTAAATTTGTATTAACCGCGTAAACTGAGATTTTTATCATAATAGCTATTTTGACACATCCTGGTTGATTTGCAAACAAGTTTTATAATAAAAATATTGAGTATAATTGATTAATTTAATTCCTCGATTCGCCAGACAGAAAGCTCACTACTTGTGTCAGTGGTTTTTGACGATCTCTGTGGCGCGGCGGGCGACGTTTCGCCTGCGACGCAGGAGGTTGCGGGTTCGATTTCCGCCGCGGAACAAATATTTGTACGATCTGCAGATATTTGTTCAGGATATTCGGGGTACTTTCTATGTATAATAAAAAATATCTATCTTTGTATTGTATTGTAGTTATCTAGTACCCATAACAAAGCTCTACTTAGCTTGGGGCTAGATATTCTTATTTTTATCTGCCTGAGGTATTGATGTGTACCTTTAATTGTGGCCCATAGACAATATAGGGCGATTCTCGGATTGTAGACGTTGATGTCGAATAGATATATAATGTCGAAACAAGATGGCAAATGTCGAGATTTTATTCAACATTCGCCATCTTGTTTCGACATCAATGTCCGTAATCCGAGAATCGCCCTCCAGGGTGGTTGACGTGTCAACCTTTCGGTGTAAAAATCAGAAGCCCAATTCTCGTAATAAAAAATAGTCTAATTAAAGTTCGGATCATGTTACCATCTAGTGTCGATGTCACATACGTTAAAAATTGTATTCCGCTCACCTGAAAATACAACACGGAATGTGATTATATCGAAATGTGACTGTAACTTGAATGTTTCAAAGTTCTGAGAATACTCTCTTTCACTCTTTACAATTATTATATAGTACTATCCTACTCTAATATATGGTCGCAAGAACCGAAAGTAGATTATATTATTGTTATGAGGGAGCAGAATACCAATTTTTCCGTCAATTTACAATACAATTTCGTTTCGGTCAACTTGCAGTGTGGTTATAAAATAAATAAGAGAATTGGGCTTCAGATGCGAGGCACCAACGACAACCAGTCTATGACTTAGTTCGCCCGTGATTGGTGGTGTTTGGTCTATGACAAAATGCAAGACCGTTTTGTAGGACTGCATCTTGATATTTAAAACTATGTTGTGACCGTTGAAATAAAGGAGTAGTTCGAAACTCGACTGAATAAAACTTGTCTGAAATGGTCGATAAGGTTAAAAACCGGCTAAGTGCGAGTCGGACTCGCGCACGAAGTGTTCAATATAAAACAGCAAAAAAAACACGTTTGTTGTATGGGAGTCCCCTTAAGTAAATAAATAAATAATGCTGGATATTTTACACAACATTATCTAGCCCCAAGCTAAGCAGAGCTTGTGTTATGGGTACTAGATAACTGATATACTTAATACAATATATAACATAGATAGATATTTTTTATTAAACATAGAAAATACCCAGAACACCCTGAACAAATATCTGCAATCGCACAAATATTTGTTCCGAGGCGGGAATCGAACCCGCAACCTCCGGCGTTGCAGGCGAACGTTCGCCCGCCCCGCCACAGAGGTTGTCAAGTAAGTAATTAGGAGGAGGTTAAGTATTTATTTTATACTGTTTTTTAGTATTTGTTGTTATAGCGGCAACGGAAATACATCATATTATGTGAAAATTTCAACTGTCTAACTATCACGGTTCATGAGATACAGTCTGGTGACAGACAGACAGACGGACGGACAGCAAAGTCTTAGTAATAGGGTCCCGTTTTACCCTTCGGGTACGGAACCCTAAAAACCACTACGCCATATCACAAGTAACCCTAGTTTAGGTACTGATGTTCTTCCAACAAGTACAACGCGTAAAACATTACCTATTGTACTTTCTGTGTATTTGTAATGTCTGTTCTGTATTTAAATTAATTTAATGCCATGTACATTAATGAACATAATGAATAATTATTATTTGCATATGTTTATATTATATTTATTGGTTCTCGGACATTTCGGTGTTGATACGTTTTCCATTACAGTTTTTAATTCGCCATATGAATGCTTAAATAATCTATTCGCGAACTCCTTTCGATTGAATGGCGGTGATGAGCAAACTACTGAGGACCCGGACTAGATAAAATATAAATGTAAAGGTACTGACAGACATGCTCATTACTAGCTTGCTTAAAAAGCATGCGACTAATGAGCAAGCTCTGCAGTTGTTCACATTTGCTAGCAATTAAGCATGCTCCTGCTCCTAAGCAAAAGTGTTCAGACGTATTTAGCACTCCAACCCGCGCCTCAATGCTCATGCTCGAAATAAGCATGCTGATTACTAGCAATATCTGGACACGTGCTACTAATAAGCAATTGCTCATTAGTGACATGCTTTCGTGCTACTAATAAGCATGTCTGTCCGTAGCTTTACATGCGACTATACGAACGCGTGGTTTGTACTACACGAACTTTTGTATGGGGATTATAATCGTAAAGAACACCTCTAGGGGCGCTTTTAAATTTTTCTTTGCTGAAATCCCTGTTGTGTACGCCACTCGCTTGTGTAGTTACTTGTTACGAGACTCAGTGCACGTCTATATTCCTGCGTTGTGCGAACCACGATTAACAGTGGCTTTGCCTATCCCATTCAGGGAAAAAGGGTGTGTTAGGGGGTTGTAACTGTATAGGAAATTTTAAAATTATTTTTTTCCTGTTAATTCCATTACAATTGCGAAATGCGCTGCGTGAACACTGAGCAGGCACTGAAGCCACTACAGTTACAGTCTTGTTTTACACTGATACAAATTTAAACAATATTTTTACTCTTAATAATATTGAATACTCAATATTGAAACAAAACCGTTTTTAGGGTTCCGTAACCAAAAATTACGGAACCCTTATAGATTCGTCATGTCTGTCTGTCTATCCGTGTATGTCACAGCCACTTTTTTCCGAAACTATAAGAGCAAGGCTGTTGAACCTTGGTAAGTAGATGTATTCTGTAAACCGCATTAAGAATTTCGCAAAAAAATAGAAAAAATTTTTGGGGTTCCCCATACTTAGAACTGATACTAACAAAAAAACATCAAACCCATACGTGTACATCTATGGATAGGTCTTCAAAAATGATGTTGAGGTTTCTAATATATTTTTTTTCTAAACTGAATAGTTTGCGCGAGAGACACTTCCAAAGTGGTAAAAAGTGTGTCCCCCCCCCGTAACTTCTAAAATAAGAGAATGATAAAACTAAAAAAAATATATAATGTACATTACCATGTAAACTTTCACTCAAAATTGGTTTGAACGAGATCTAGTAAGTAGTTTTTTTTAATACGTCATTAATCGTATTCCATCCAAGAACTTTTATATTACTTATGTTACTTGCTGCTACGGAACCCTTCATGGGCGAGTCCGACACGCACTTGACCGCTTTTTTCTGTTTGCTTTTGCGATCGAAATCACACTCTTGCCCACGCATATACCCATTTTGTACCATTTGCATTATGTTTTTTATTTCATGAAATGTTCGTCAATGAATGGCATGAAGGTTGATATCCGTCTACGGACTTATCTAAGTTTGAGTTTGAGTACCGCTTTGGTTCGCCAATTACTAATTTAGTTACATCGGACTTGTTTGTAAGATTCGTTGGTATAAGATTTGTCCTGGGTGCTAGCTTATTTAAGGAATGTGTTATTACTGGAAGAAAGCGCTAGCTGAGTCAGTCGTTTTTTATACTACTTGAATGACGGAACAAGCAGATGGCCCACCTGATGTTAAGCGGTAACATCTGCCTATGAACAGTGCATTACCACATAGGTCACGTCCACCTAGGACGTGCCCTATGTGGCATTGCACTGCGCCCGCCACCCTGAGACATAAAGATGAAAAGTCTCATGTGCCTGTAATTTCACCGGCACCCTTACCCTTCAAACCGGAACACAGCAATGCGAGCACTTCTGCTTTACGGCAGAAATAGGTATGGTGGTAGTACTACCACGGACGAACTCTTTAACAAAAAAAAAGAAGCTCTACTACTACTAAACTCATTGAGGCTCTGCCTACCCGGGGAAAAAAGCGTGTGTCTATGTATGTATGTATGTATGTATGTATGTATTTAATAGAGACATCATTGATCAGGAGTCTCCTTTAAATGCTACTGCATCATAATGTGTCAGTTTATGCGTACCTCATAGAATATCCAAGCGCTGAATATCGTCTGCGCGAGGTTATAGACGACCAAGATGTTTCTAAACTCAAACGGCTTCCTGTTCTCCATCATCCGCGGCCCGATCACTTTGGAGCAGTACGCGTAGCAGATGCAGGCGGCCAGGGTCGGGAGCGGTGACGACATCATCGCCCAGTCCTTCACACGGGGATCTACAAACCACAAATAGAAGATTACAAGTAATCGAAAACAATTAAGGTGTGTTTACTCTTCCCGCCATTTTCGAAAAGAGACGTTGTCTACTTTTATTTTATTTATTTTCCTAGTGTTTTTTGAGTTATTTTGGTGGCATTTTAACTAATGTAGCTCGTTTAAAAAGCACAAGTGTAGTGAAATGAAATGGAAGTGAATTGCGTGACTTTTGAAATTGGTAGAAATTGTCTACCAAAGTTTTAGTAAAATTGGCCACCGTTTTACTAAAACATCACTCGACTGTGACTTTGACGACTTGGAAGGAGTGTAACGTTGCAAAATATATTGAAAATACAATACACTGAAAATACAGATACTTGAAAATGCCAAATGCACAAGCCGTGCGGCGCCAATTATGAAGAAAAAAAAATATTAAGGTGTAAGCTCTCGCTAGAGGCACGAAATTCAAATTTGTATTTGTATTTATTTATTGCTTACATGTACTTACAATATTGTTAGTATAAGGTCTTATTTCTACTGTTAGTTAGTAGGTACATGAGCCCCGTTAGGGCGCTGCAATTTTTGTGATCACGACCACATAATAATATGTCAACTAATAGGTAAATATATAACACAAAGCAATTTCAAAACAATGGACTAAGTCAAATAAAATAAAAAAATTAGCAGAATTATAAGAATAGTAGCACAGATCGTTCACAAAAACAAAAAAAAATGTTTTGGTGTTTTTTGCCCATTACAGCTCATGAACACTCCTTCAGATAGCGAAAGTTGATTTCGCGAGAACTAGGAGACTTAAAACACAAGTTTTAATTGATAGTATCGCATTAATATCATCAGTTTAGCTACAAAACAAAAAAACACTTTAAAAATGTGTTTTGTTATGTTTAGGGGGTACCTTAATTGATAATAATTATGAGATATTATCAATTAAAACATGTGTGTTAAGTCTCCTAGTTAACGCGAAATCAACTTTCGCTATCTGAAAAAAATTTCATGAGCTGTAATGAGCAAAAAACACCAAAATATTTGAATTTCGCGCCTCAAGCGAGATCATCCACCTTAAGTTTATTAATTAGAGTTGAGACTACAAAATAATTATTTAAAGAACTATTTATTTTATTATCCTAATAATATTTAACCATATGCACTCAGATCACCCCTAACAGATGGATAAATACGTCAAGTGATCAAAATGTTGTCGAATAAACAAGGGTAATCTATTAAATTATTTGTTTTAAGTTAAAATTATATTTGATTAAGATAGGATCATTTATTTTGTAATCATTAAGTATTTGAGATTTCCAGGTAGTATTTGGTTTAGTCATAAGTTGATTCACACTTCCAAGGTGGCAGTTACAAGTACCTACATAGTGTTGTGCTTAAGTGCGAGAGTATAACTTACCACTTATACAGATTGGAAGACAAAGAGGAGTAATCTAGTCTTAGTAGTGCATGGAATGACGGTTGAATACCGTGCGCTCTTTGTTTAACTTAGTTTGACTTAATTTGCAAACATTGCAACTCATTACGCAGAGAAGCGCTCAACTGAAGGCCAATTCTTGTAATTGAACGAGCGAAACGAGGTCTCAGATTCTCAGTGCAGGATACGGCGTTTGTATGTATGTATGTTTGTTTGTATAAGATTTGTCCTGGCTGCTAGCTCATTTATGGAATGTGTTACTGGAAGAAAGCGTTAGCTGAGTCAGTCGTGGGAAGCAATGGCGGCGATGAGCTCACCACTCGTCACGTCTATATTCGACGATGGTGCAACCCACTGTGAAAAGAGGCCCATTGAGGCTCTGCCTACCCCTTCGGGGAAAAAGGCGTGTGTCTATGTATGTATGTATGTTTGTTTGTAGGTATGTGGTTTTGTCCCACGATAACGACAGAACCGTTGATCCAATCATGATGAAACTTGAGGTTTAGTGAATAGATTTTTTAAGTTCGAACGTGAGCTTGTTCGATACAGGATTTTTTTAAACACGGGGGTCCAAGAGGTCCCTCAAAAAGCCTAACTTAACTGATACCAATATATCGATAACCGTTACATTGCGAGGTCACGTTCGGGGCAAACTACGGGTTATTTTAAAACTAAAAGTTGACCGAATCGACACTGAATGTAAATTGACTGAAAATTGTTATTCTGCTTCCTCATAAATAACAATTTAGTTTACTTTCAATTCATGGCTTAATTGATTTATTATTACCAGAGCTGAGCTACTGCTTCTGAGCTGAGTGACCAGAAAATCAACTACCTACTTATTATCAACTCATCAAAATCTCGGTAAATAAACAATTTTAAACGGATTTTTCGGGTATTTTATTAACTGATATTATTCATGGTCGCAGGTCGACTAAAGCTGACAGAGGTCTGAACATAATTCTTAAGAAGACCAACTACCGCAACAAAGATCTAGTAGTAGTAGAGCTTTTTTGTGAAAGGAGACTCCTGATCAATGATGTCTCTATTAAATACATACATACATACATAGATACACGCTTTTTTCCCCGGGTAGGCAGAGCCTCAATGAGTTTAGTAGTAGTAGAGCTTTTTTTTGTTAAAGAGTTCGTCCGGGGAAGTACTACCACCATGCCTATTTCTGCCGCAAAGCAGTAGTGCTTGCATTGCTGTGTTCCGGTTTGAAGGGTATGGGTGCCGGTGAAATTACAGGCACATGACACTTTTCATCTTTATGTCTCAGGGTGGTGGACGCAGTGCAATGCCACATAGGGCGCGTCCTGGGTGGACGTGACTTATGTGAGAATGCACTGTTCATAGGCAGAGGTTACCGCTTAACATCAGGTGGGCCATTAGCTTGTTCCGTCATTAAAGTAGTGTGAAATTACAGGCACATGGGACTTTTCGTCTTTATGTCTCAGGGTGGTGGACGCAGTGCAATGCCACATAGGGCGCGTCCTAGGTGGACGTGACCTATGTGAGAATGCACTGTTCATAGGCAGAGGTTACCGCTTAACATCAGGTGGGCCATCAGCTTGTTCCGTCATTCAAGTAGTATAAAAAAAAAAAGATTCTAAACGTCAGGAATAAGTACAAATAAATAAAATACGCGATATATCCGTTTATAATAGTTTAGGTTAACAATGTTTAGCAATCGCAAAAACCTAACATATTACTATATCTCAGTTAATTCTCTTTTTTGAGTTCCACTGAAAGTGAGTTTTAATCTTGCTTTAATTTAATTTAGTGGGTTTTAATTTTATCGTATGGTATTAGTAGAAGATGGTATTTATGAGGGAGAAGAATACAAATTTTCAGTCAATTCACAGTCTCAATTCGAACAACTGTCATGGTTTTGAGAGCTGGTCTTCTGGAAGATGGGACATGAGGCTGCTTTTGAGCAAGCAGCCTAATTCCACAGTTTAGATAATATTTCTAGCAGTCATTCAAGATATAATATGTGATCAAATCAAGATAAGATAGGACGGATCTGGCACCATAAGGTATGTTTACTAGCGTTAAGGCACTTATTTATTTGCAGCAGCCTGGTTTGTTTTTAACATATCTTTATTTACTGAACCGTCTGGTTAATTTAAAACCGGTTGATAGACATGCGCCAGGTACAATCGATTTACCAAGTGAGATATCTGACCGCCTACTATTAGGTAGGTAGCTACCGTAATCACAGCAATTGGTACAATAACATACATTATTGAGTATTGATGTGATCAATACATAGGTCGGTTCATATACACAGGTCAAGCTTAAAGTTGCGCAGCGGGATATGAAGAGAGCTATGCTCGGAGTTTCACTACGTGATAGATTCCGAAATAAGGAGATCGTAGAAGAACCAAGATCACCGACATAGCTCTTCATTACCCCGGCAGAACGTCTTTCCGAAATAAACTGCAGTGGCCAATTTGGAAGTCGCTTAACAGCCTCCGTACCCATGTTAGTCGCTGCAGAAGTAACTTAGCTAAATAGATACGTTCTGAAGAACAGTGTGAGTGCGGAGCTCTCACGCAAAGTATGCTGCACTTGCTTTCCTGCCCTCTATGCCCAACTACGTGTACCCGAGATTATCTAATGGAGACATCACATAGGGCCGTGGAGGTGGCTATACCAATTACAGCAAACTAATCTAAAACAAAAAGCTCAATTTCAAAAATAAATGAATTAATGAATGACATAGCTCTCAGAATTAGCAAGTTGAAGAGGTTATAGGCAGGCCATATAGCTCTTGAAAAGTTCTTGAGTGGTAAACACAAACTGGTCGACGCATAAGTGGAAGGCTCTCAATGGACCAAAGACTTTATAAAGGTCGCAGATAAACGGAAGAGGTCAAGACCGTTCGTCATGGCATTTCATGGGGCAGACCCATGTCCAACAGTGGACTTCTATAGGCTGCTGATGATGATATTCTCAGATGACACGTCTTAGTAGATAAACGTAATATAAAAAGCTAGGTATACCGGGCCAAGCAAATCAGGAAATGCAAAGTTTTCCTGCTTGGCATCTTTGAAATCTTTTATAAAATGATAGTTTCAACAGATCTAGCACAGAGCACGTTTACAAGGTGATTCACTGAGCAACGATCGAGCGGAGCAGGGCGGCAGAGAACCCCGGAATCACGCACGCCCATCTCTTCTACGATTTGATTTGAGTACGTATCATTGTTTTTCTTCGTAATCTGTATGAAATTGCAGTTTGGAGTGGGTAGCATTTACTCATAAATATGATAATAAAAAATAAATACATTTTGTTTGTTAGCACACTATATATTACTTGCACTTTAACTTCGGTGATAAAATGCAAATAATGAAGTCATTCTTCTCAGTACGAGTAGTTCACAAGATGACTTGTCACGTTTTAATTTTTGTGATGCTGTTTTTTAGTTGGACTTGACCGAATTTTTTGTGCTTGTGTTAGGAGGTTGCGGGGCCGTCGTCTGCGTCGCTTTATAAGCAGGTTTGATCAGAGACGGTGTTACCGTCAACAGACCTGTATCACTCCATCTGCTCCATTTAGACTGATGCGACCCATCTTATCGCCCAGAAAATGGCCTGCCTATCGTCTCTACACAGCCTGTAGAAGTCCACTGCTGGACATGGGCATAGAATGCTATGACAAACCGCAACACCCTGAACCGGAACAAATATTTGCAGATCATTTGTCATATAGACGGAAACGAACTGCCCGTCGCATCACAGAGGTCGTCAATATGTTATATACCTGCTGGGTTACCCATGAGCTCTTATAGTAATTCAGTTCTAAAACTATTCAGTACAAATTAACGGTCCCAACAAAGCCGAAAAAATAAATAAAACATTTTGATAAGCTTTGTTGTAGAATGTCTACTCTACGGGAAATATCAATGTGGGACGTATGTAGAACTGAAATTTTGTACTGAATAGTTTTTGAACTGAATCGCCTGATAACACCCGGGCCCATTTCTCAAAACTTATCAAGCTACAAATTACGAGTGTGTTGCTATAGTGACGTTTTATTTTGTTATTCTTTTTCAAGGGAAATCTCTCGTATATAGTCATGGCCCTTTCGGCGGTTAAGGACCACAATTAGGAAATACTATTTCTTGAAATTTCCACTTCTTGAAATGACCCTACACACTCGTAGCTAGCTGCTTGTTAACTTGCCCTGTTGTCTAGTTATGTGGATGGAATATGGGTGTCACGCGGCTACGATTCATACAAAGTGCCATCGTAGTGAAACTACTGATCTTAAGTACTATAAGTTATTCTGTGGTGTGTCAGCTCACACCGGCTTACATAACGTGTTGAGCAAACGCGTCTGTGACGTGTACCTCTTGCAACGCCACCGACTATATAGCCAATCTCCGCCAGTAAAAAATCCAAAAAACCCACAATAATATTAATCCAACTTATGATGTATGCTAAACTGTTTAGCAAAATCGTTGAAGACCACAAATGAATAATTTGTGTGTTGCCTCGTAAGTACCTCTAACACGGTGTTTGAGAGATGGTTCTTAGCTATGTTTCGTGGTAATTGGTGCAGCCGTTTCCAATCCAGGATCATCATATTGCAAAAAAAATGCTTTTAGAATACCTGTCACCTTTCATAATCGATACAGGCATTATCAATCTGTTCATGCTACTTGATAATGCCTAGGTACTTAATACCCAATGTTGTTTTCTTTTGTTCTAACCTATTCATTGACCATAATATAATATTGTAGTTCGAGTGCAACCTATGTTTAAGCAATAAATTAATTTTTACTTTACTTTAATTGCAAGGAATGACAGCAAAAATAAATATCACTTTTCGATAACTCACACGGTTTCAGACTATAAATAAGGGATACGCATAAAAAAAAACTCGTTCTGTATATCTAGTCAACCTCTGGACCGATTTTGCTCATATTCGAAATTCTTGTTTAGGATTGACTACCGAATGTTTCTGCCAAATATTATAAAAATCGTCCGGTAAATGACGCCGCAGCAAACTTCCCCCTTATTGGGGGAAATACCCCTCCAAACAAAAATCGCCGACGAAATAAAAACTATAAATTCGTTAAACCAAGTTTCGTCCAGATCGGTTGTAAAATACGACCTGGTGGGTTACTATGAGCTCTTATTGCCATGCAGTTGTTAAACTATTCAGTACAAAATATTGGTTCCGTGATGTCCGCAACTATATTTAAAGGCACAATCGCAGAGGGTCTACAGACTTCTGCGATTAAAGTTATTCAACGATGAAAAATGTCAACGATGAACCGATATTTTGTACTGAATAGTTTTTGAACTGAATGGATATAAGAGCTCATAGTAACCCCCCAGTCCCCTTATTTGCTATGACCAAGCGTGACATAACGCGGGCTCGTTACGATTTCTGCGTGCAATCATCGTTCAGAATACATTGTGACGTCACACGTTATTGTCAAGTAATCTCCTATGGGCATAGCGAATAACCCTCCTGTAGAGGAGTATCAACAAACTGACAGAGGAAAGCAAATTGAACTTGAAGCTTCGCTCGCTCGCTCAATACACGCATTACTACACCACGCGTCATCATGCGTTGTTTTATACCGTGTTCATCTTATATACATATAATTTATTGGCAGCGCCCATCTACAGCAGCCTAATAACTTACTTATTTTATGACTATTAATGTGATATCGCGGTTGTCCGTTTCAAAATGGCTTTGAACGATGTTTATTTGTATTGTTTTTGTGCTGTGACAAGGCATACCCAAGTGTGCCGTAAAGTTCGTACGGTACCTAAACAAATTAGATGATGACCGTTTGTCAATGAAACTGGAAAAGACAGAGAAAGACTGGTTCTTTAAACCAAGCGTCATCATCTCATTTGTGGTAAAAAGGATGCGCATTTCTTGCAGATGTTGGATTATAAAATTATTTAATCTGGAACTCACCTCCCTTGACGTCCATGAGGTCCCGGTACCAATCTTGTAAACTCGCCATCTTTGGGAAGGTTATCTACGGACTAATTAAATCTGAAACAAAATAAAAAGATAATTAATAGTCTGACTAAACAAATATTTGAGCAGGTTGTTGAGGGGGGAGGCGGTGGGGGGAATGGGGGAGGGGAGGACAGGGGAGTTGACTGCTTTCCATCGCGACTCTACCCGTGCGAAGCCAGTAGCTAGTAATTAAAAAAAAAACGACTTCACACAAATTTTAGATAGACTAACAGAATAACAGACAACGGGCGGGGCTCCAAAAATCATGAAATTCATGTGACTTAATTTATGGATGGCCCATTGGCCCCTAAGCATAATCTTACTTAATAAAAGCAGTATTCTAACTTCCATGGGATACTTTTGACAATTGCAAAGTAGAGCAACCACTTGGTATTTTTTGTGCGCGTACAGAAGGTTAACCTATCCTATTACAAAATACAAGTGCACATCAGAATACAAAGTACCATGGCATTTAAGGCTGAGATATTCACCTACGACCTTGAAACCTTTTGTAACACAAGAAATACTTAATGAATTAAAATAAAACAATACAAACTTATGTAACTCACTCATGCATAATGTTATTAATAATGATAAGTTCTTTCCCGGTTGACTGATTTGTTAATTTTATCGTAATTCGGTTACGTACTATGATTTAATTAAGCAATATAACAGTATATTTTGCCGTGAATCACTAGTGGGAATTCTTAAACCTAATGTACTAATAACTGTTTGTGAGTTTTAAATTGATTAAATTCTAAGATTATACACCTTATTATATTTTCCCAACACGCATACACAACACACACATACACACACAAGTCATAAATACTCATCACACCATTCACACTTTCCACACATTCACTATTTACACAATACACTGCTATACTTATGTAAGTATCTCAGTACTTTAAATTAAAGATAAATGGGCTTTTTATAACCTCTAAAATATGAAACTAGATTAGTTAATATCTATCTGACCAAGCCGAAGCAGAGATCCCTTGCGTCTAAACACAAGTTTTACTTAGTTAGAGCAAGGTGTCAAAGTTTTTCACTGGCTGTACATTAAAATGCCAAGGTCTTAAATATAGATTTAAACATTTAAATGCTATGTGAAAAATGTAAACATTGTAAACCTTTTTAGAAATAAATACTCTTTATTATTATTATATTATTATTATTAGTTTGTATGTAGGGGGTAATCACCGGAATCACTGATCCGATTACGAAAATTATTTCACTAACTGTAAGTTACATTATCCCTGAGGGCTGTACATAGGCTATGTCTTATTAGCTTGAGCCCGCGGCTACGTTCGCGTTATATGCGTAGTTGTCCTCAACTCAGTAAAGGTTGAGCAGATTTCGATGGTATTTGTTGTTTGGATGGATGCTGGGGGATGGTGACAAAAGGTTTGCTACTGAATAAATGAGTTAGTTTGTTTTTTATGTCAGAAAGTATTTGAGAAATAATAAATTTATAAGTCGTAATAGCAACACTTGCAATTTAAAAAAAACTTCCGTTGTAGCACTCTCGTCCACTTAGAGCCTCATAAATCGGTAAGTAAGTGCTAATAACATAACAAAACATCATAGTCCTTAGTTTATTCTATTGGGTATTTTGCTTGCTATGTCATAGTACAGTTTCCTTCACTTACATCACATTGCACATCGCGACGACTTTTAGAGAAAGGGGGGCGATCAACCTGTTAGCCCACGAACGAAACTCAGATCTACACATTACCATGTTAGCCAACAAACATTCTCCTCAATGACATTCAGAGTCGTCAAAAAGATTAATAAATAAAATACCCAGACAACGTATTTTCAATACTTTGAGTAGTTAGCATTCCTTAAGGCGTCGATGGAGGTCAAATTCTGCCACTATCTAACTCATTAAAGTTCAGATAAGTTAGTAAGTGACAGAATAGCGCACCCGAAACGAAAAGTGAGCGAAAGTCAATAAATCAATCAATAACAAAAACTTATGATTGATAGTTTAGGAGAAAAATGGTTGTAACTACGAAAACAGAGGTTATTTTGCAAATTTATTTCGTACATTATAAGTTATTTTGCAATTTTTTGTAACCAAGAGGTCTTGCTTTATATGATGTTGATTAACACATTTTTTTGTAGATTTTTCTATAAAGATCTTGGAGGAAAAAGTTTTTAATTCACCACATTTCACATATATCCACGCCTTAAGTGACAGCTTATTAGAATACTAACCGTATACCCATGTCTAGCTAGTTCTGAACAGAACCAGCAGGCAGGTAATACCATAATTGATTCAATGATTGAATAATGCATGTTGTTCATATACAAGTTTGCGAACGCGCTAATTATTGGCACGTACACATCGGAACGTCACGTCGGAATTTACTTTCTATCTGTTGTCACGTTCCCTGAACGAACACCTTCCATCTTTTAGCTAGTAAGTCGATTGTTGTGAGCGGTTACGGGAAACCGATTAGTTATAATGGAGCGGTCAAGTTCGTTGACGTCATTCCTATTATAGGAGACAATCAAGGGAAATGAGACGCACGAAGCGTCAATGACTTCGCTTATAATTTACTATAATTATCGTGTCGGGGATATACTGCAGCGACTGCTGTGACTGTTATGGCAAGGTTGAGCGAAGTTATCACGGAACATCCTGGTAGAATGGACGAATTGGGATGGTTCATTGGTCTCGGAGGTGAATGCAAACCGGTACGCGGTGCCACAAGCGCTTTCCACCAAAAAATATTGCCAAAATTTGGAAAAATTCTTGGAAATGGTTTTTGATTACGCCCTTTTGCATGCGAACGAAGTTTGATTCTATTTTAGCTACTATCTCATCAAACTACATACAATTTTGTACATCATTATATTTCACTAGTAAAACTCGTGGTAGTTCAGTTTCTTTAAAAATTATATATTTTCCAAATCATTATAAGAAAAATAAAAATTTATGACCAACTGACAAACGACGGGTCTAGATATTAATGTATTGACCATGTGTACACAACTTCATGGAGTTTGAAGAGTTATATAAAAAAAAAAACGCAAGGATACAAAGTATTTAAGGTGGTTGCTTTTTCATACTAACTTATTTTACCAAATATGGGCGAACAGCGTATAAATTTACACCCAAATGACTGTTGTTGGCTTTTATATTGGTAATTATTTACGGCAAATCATATTTGGTTGAAGGAAACACTGGATTAATAGCGAAAATAACAAAAGTTTCGATGCTATTTTCGCTATTAATCCACTGTTTTCTCCCACCAAATACGATTAGCTGCAAATACGAGTAATGACCTATATAAAAGCCAACAACAGTCCTTTCAGTGTATAATTATACTCTGTTCGCCCATATTTGGTAAAATACGTTAGTTTGAAAAAGCAACCACCTTAAGCACCCGAGCGGTACAATCCTTTTAATTTGGGGACTATTTCGACAATGTATAATGACAATAAATAGTTTTGGGGAAACACATCAATGTTGGGGTAAACGACCAGTGATAACAGAGTGCTCCGACAGCAAAACTGAGGAAAATGAATGACGCGGTGGCACCGGCGCGGGCGCGCGGCGGCGCGCTTGCAATTTGAACATCAGTTGCACAACACCGCGGACGGCCTTGACCTGCACTTTACGGCGAAATTCTCTAACACTCACACTTGAACCAAATAACCGTTCAGTTTTGGGGAAACACATCAATGTTGGGGTAAACAACTAGTGATAACAGAGTGCTCCGACAGCAAAACTGAGGAAAATGAATGACGCGGTGGCACCGGCGCGGGCGCGCGGCGGCGCGCTTGCAATTTGAACATCAGTTGCACAACACCGCGGACGGCCTTGACCTGCACTTTACGGCGAAATTCTCTTACACTCACACTTGAACCAAATAACCGTTCAGTTTTGGGGAAACACATCAATGTTGGGGTAAACAACTAGTGATAACAGAGTGCTCCGACAGCAAAACTGAGGAAAATGAATGACGCGGTGGCACCGGCGCGGGCGCGCGGCGGCGCGCTTGCAATTTGAACATCAGTTGCACAACACCGCGGACGGCCTTGACCTGCACTTTACGGCGAAATTCTCTTACACTCACACTTGAACCAAATAACCGTTCAGTTTTGGGGAAACACATCAATGTTGGGGTAAACAACTAGTGATAACAGAGTGCTCCGACAGCAAAACTGAGGAAAATAAATGACGCGGTGGCACCGGCGCGGGCGCGCGGCTGCGCGCTTGCAATTTGAACATCAGTTGCACAACACCGCGGACGGCCTTGACCTGCACTTTACGGCGAAATTCTCTTACACTCACACTTGAACCAAATAACCGTTCAGTTTTGGGGAAACACATCAATGTTGGGGTAAACAACTAGTGATAACAGAGTGCTCCGACAGCAAAACTGAGGAAAATGAATGACGCGGTGGCACCGGCGCGGGCGCGCGGCGGCCCGCTTGCAATTTGAACATCAGTTGCACAACACCGCGGACGGCCTTGACCTGCACTTTACGGCGAAATTCTCTTACACTCACACTTGAACCAAATAACCCAAATAACACGGTGCGATATCCACATAATTACTGAACTGTTCGTGCCTATACGCCAATTTGAACAATGAATTGTATTGTGGTGTGGTTCCGTGATGTGTCCGGCCCAAGAATAGACCCCTCCATCTCCTCCCGTGGATGTCGTAAAAGCTGACTAAGGGATTACCCGGACATGTTTGTAAGATTCGTTGGTATAAGATTTGTCCTGGCTGCTAGCTTATTTATGGAATGTGCAATTACTGGTAGAAAGCGTTAGCAGATTCTTCCCACGACTGCAGCAATGGCGGTGAAATGATCACCACTTGTCACTTCTATTTCCCACGATGGTGCAACCCATAGTGAAAAGAGGTCCATTTGAGGCTCTGCCTACCCTTTCGGGAAAAAAGGGCGTGTGTCTATGCATGTATGTACGTCGTATTTGTGGACATAGTTGGCCGTTAGGGGAAGAAACGTTCTCGAGTGGCAATGCAAACCAGATGACGCAAAAGAGGAATACCCCCATTTAGATGAACCAAATACATTATAGTGGTCACAGGAAGGTGGTCCATCCATGGAGGCAGATCAAGACAGTTCGTCGTGGCTTTCTATGGGGGAGGCCTATGTCCAGCTGTGGACTTCTGTAGGCAGCTAAAAATGATGGTGATGATTGGACATTCCTTGATGTAAATTGCCGACTTGTAGACAATATTTCTGGGGATATTTTCTATACAATAAGAAGAAAGTGGAGCTCTGCCAGCGATTTATGAACATGAAACGCTATAGAAAGTGTTTGGATGATCCATCATCACAAGTCATCATCAACCGTCAGACGTCCACTGTTGGAAGAGGCCATAGATTTGAACATCAATAGAATATGTCGTAATCACCACGCTCAGCAGGCAGATTGATGATCGAAGTATTGATATTGAGTACTCAGATGGATGCTGCTGCCCATCCCCTGTTAAATTCCCTTAGTCAGCTTTTACGATACCGAAACGGCATTCACGAAAGATGGTTCATTTTCGTTAAAAAAACGTTTAAAAAAACGTTGTCTGGTATTCCGAGGCATAAACTAATATAATGCGGAAAAAGGCGGAAAACACGACAAAGCGCGCGTTGAAGTCTTTTGTTCGCGTGAGATAATTAGGAAGAAATAAAGTTTTACAAAAACGAGTCAAACTGCAAATAAAAAGAAAGAATACCTACTAGGAAATTTAAAGACACCATATATGAATCAAGTTTCACGTGCAATGTGAGAATTCACTTAGGTACATGTTACCACCCGATCGTAAATTTAAAGAGATCGTAGGTTAATTCAGTTTCACGTGCAGGTGAGAATTCCCTTACATGTTCCCACCCGATCGTAAATTGAAAGAGATCGGAGGTTAATCCAGTTTCACGTGCAGGTGAGAATTCCCTTACATGTTACCACCCGATCGTAAATTGAAAGAGATCGGAGGTTAATCCAGTTTCACGTGCAGGTGAGAATTCCCTTACATGTTACCACCCGATCTTAAATTGAAAGAGATCGCAGGTTAATCCAGTTTCACGCGCAGGTGAGAATTCACATACATGTAACCACCCGATCGTAAATTGAAAGAGATCGTAGGTTAATTCAGTTTCACGTGCAGGTGAGAATTCACTTACATGTTCCCACCCGATCGTAAATTTAAAGAGATCGTAGGTTAATCCAGTTTCACGTGCAGGTGAGAATTCACTTACATGTTCCGACCCGATCGAAAATTTAAAGAGATCGTAGGTTAAATCAGTTTCACGTGCAGGTGAGAATTCACTTACATGTTACCACCCGATCGTAAATTGAAAGAGATCGTAGGTTAAATCAGTTTCACGTGCAGGTGAGAATTCCCTTACATGTTCCCACCCGATCGTAAATTGAAAGAGATCGGAGGTTAATCCAGTTTCACGCGCAGGTGAGAATTCACATACATGTAACCACCCGATCGTAAATTGAAAGAGATCGTAGGTTAATTCAGTTTCACGTGCAGGTGAGAATTCACTTACATGTTCCCACCCGATCGTAAATTTAAAGAGATCGTAGGTTAATCCAGTTTCACGTGCAGGTGAGAATTCACTTACATGTTCCCACCCGATCGTAAATTGAAAGAGATCGGAGGTTAATCCAGTTTCACGTGCAGGTGAGAATTCACTTACATGTTCCCACCCGATCGTAAATTTAAAGAGATCGTAGGTTAATCCAGTTTCACGTGCAGGTGAGAATTCACTTACATATTCCCACCCGATCGTAAATTGAAAGAGATCGGAGGTTAATCCAGTTTCACGCGCAGGTGAGAATTCACTTACATGTTACCACCCGATCGTAAATTGAAAGAGATCGTAGGTTAATTCAGTTTCACATGCAGGTGAGAATTCACTTACATGTTCCCACCCGATCGTAAATTTAAAGAGATCGTAGGTTAAATCAGTTTCACGTGTAGGTGAATTCACTTACAAGTTCCCACCCGATCGTAAATTGAAAGAGATCGTAGGTTAATCCAGTTTCACGTGCAGAAGATTGTAAGCCATGAAAATGCCTTTTTTTTGCAATATTTATTTTTATATTGGTTATTATACAAATGAAGGTTACAAGCCTGCGTAAATGAAGACAAGTTTTTACGATAAAAGGTCAGCGACACTACACAACAACTAATTTCTTATTATCATATAGGTACATAACAAAACAAGGGATAAGATATTTTTGTTAAACAACAGCAGGTGTTTCTTTGGTACGTAAATAAATAAAAATAAATTAAACTTGGTACGTAAATAATAAATAAATAATCACAGCAAAACAATAATTGCTGGCGTTTATAAACTCGAATTTTCATAAGGGTTGTAAACTCATAGACCCCATAATTATTTTATTTTTATATAACACACCGAATGTTGCTAAATTTAAAGAAAATTACAAAAATACCGTGATTTTAAAAGATAAGAAAAACCCCCATAAATAACCAGGATATTGCCTATCAAACTGGCAATCGCTTTTGATGACGATTTTATTGTTCACAAGTTAAATTTGACCCACTTCCCGTAGTTCGATTGAGCTGTAATTTGACATACCTGTCAAGTTCCGAAGACAATACAATATTAAGGTGACAGCGAGCTGATCTGATGATGGAGATGATTAATGCTCTCGAAAAGAAGCTAAACCATTGTCGCAATGTGTATGTGGAAAACGGAACTCCTCGATGGATATTATTAATAGATAGATACATAGATATTAGTAGACTGATAATTTAAGCTTATTTTGATCAGTACATTGTTCTGATCACTAATTTTATAAAACTTGCAATGAAAAATATATCAACAAAAAACTTATTTAATTAGCCTTATAGGTACTTTATGCTTGGTTGAGTGGATACTCTGGACAAATGTCACCCGGTTCATTACTATTCAGTGCCATAAACAACGAAGTCACTAGCGATTAACAACCGGTGTACAATTTTGTCAAATTATGAGTAATGTTTTGCCAAAAGCATATGTAAACTTAGAGCAACACGGCCTCCGGGCGACCCGGGTATCAAATGCCATATATATAAATTCGATTATGGCTGCTATGTCAGTTCCTTATGCATTCTTTATAATTAATAATTTGAAAACTAAGCGACTATAAGAATTTTGCGAATGGTGAATCCTTATGGTGAGGACCCAAATAAACTTTTTAGGTGCTTGATCTTTTGCGATGAGCTTCAATCAAGTCTACCGTGAAATTATTAATAAAGGTTTCGCTGTATTATTCGAATATTTATGGTCTTGAAAAGAAGTTTAAAACATGCGGCATAAAATTTGATTACTATTGGAATAATCTGGACCAAAAGAGGAGTCATTGGAATAAGTCTCGAGAGTTCTATGACTAACTTTCACTGAGGCGATTCGTGGTGCGCCCGCGCAGGCTTTACGTAAGGGTGTTGCGCCAGACTCGCGCCCTGCGGAACCACTGACCCACTGCCACAGCTAAGACAGTACACTCAGCATCAGACACCTGTAGGTGAGCAACACCTACAGGTGCCTAGTTTGAGGAATTTATTACTACTGGAAGAAAGCGTTAGTAGAGTTAGTCGTGGAATGCAATGGCGGCGATGAGCTCACCACTTGTCACGTCTATTTCCCACGATAGTGACCCACAGTGAAAAGAGGCCTCTGCCTACCCTTTCGGGGAAAAAGGCGTGCGCCTATGTATGTATGTATGTATGTACCTAGGCACAGATAGAGATAATCAACTCAGCTGTATAAAATTACAAAAGTACGAATTCCAAGGATTGATTTTTGTATTAGGGCTGCGCCAACCCCAGGGAGAAATCTTCATACAAAAAAAACGTCTTGCGCCGCTCAAAAAAACCGTTATAATTGAATATCTCGAATATAGATAATTTTAAAAACCCCTACAGTAAGCCCTCGTCTTTATTGCACTGATTTTGATTATCAAATTTTTGTCCCAATAATATGCATCATATTGAGAAGCAATCGAATCTAATCAAATAACTGAGATTTTTTTACATATAGAAAATATTGTACAATCGTTTTTTTTGGTACATCGATCCCTCTGAACCATACTTACATACATAGACACACGCTTTTTTCCCCGAAAAGATAGGCCAGAGCCTCAATGGGCCTCTTTTCACAGTTGCACCGTTGTGGAATGTAGACGTGACAAGTGGTGAGCTCATCGCGGCCATTGCTTCCCACGACTGACTCGGCTAACGCTTTATTCCAGTAATAACACATTCCATAATAAGCTGGCAGCCAGGACAAATCTATCAACAAGTCCGGGTAATCCCCTTATTCGGGTTTTACGACATCCACGGGAGGAGACAGAGGGGTCTATTCTTAGGCCGGACACACCACAGATGTACAATAGGAAATACAAGTGAGAATAACCTTTTGCCCATGTTAATGATATTTATTTTGGCCAACTGTACCGACCACGTGGTACCACCCCACTACCTGTGGCTACTCTGTGGAACGTTCTACGTCTTATGGCAAACATTTACGTATATCACAACAACTACGAAAACTTTTTATTGAGTAGTTCCTGTTCGATCCCTTGGCTATGATCCTGTGGACTTTGATCGTCCTGTTCGATCCCTTAACATTTCTAGGCAACTTTCAAATTCCTGATGGATCCCTTGTCGATTTTGTTAGTGTAGTACACTCGGCGTAAAAATAATAAGTCTTTCTTTAAAGACTCATCATTCATCGTTTAATTTTTATATTTTTTCCAGATTTTTCATTCGAGATTTTTCATTCGAGGTTTGTCATTCGAGATTTTTCTTTTTTTTTTACCTTGTAAAAAAAAATTGATGAATTTATTTTGATAAAAAAAACGCGAGCGAAAAATCACGAAAGAAAAATCTCGAATGACAAACCTCGAACGAAAAATCTCGAATGAAAAATCTCGATAGAATAATCTTGAATGAAAAATGTCGAATGAAATATCTTGATTGAAAAATGTCGAACGAAAAATTGGCCTTTTTGTATAATTTTATTAGTTTGTCTTATTAATAAACGTGAGTAAATAATAATGTGATGTTTGAACAGTGTTTTGAATGTCTGGCAAGCAACTGCGTTCGTAGTGGTAAAACATCTTTTTAAATACGTATATAACAACTTGAATAAACATTATCTTTTAGGGTACCGTACGTTAAAACTAAAAAACGGAAGCCACATAGGATCACTTTCTCGTCCGTCCGAGAGTATGTCTGTCTGTCAAGACCCTTTTTCTTAGGAACGGGTAGATATATCAATATATAGATATCGATATAGATATATCAAGTTGAAATGAATATCAAATATTAAGGGTTAAGTGGTAACTATTATCTAATCTGTGCTAAGGGGTCTACGGTAAAGCAAAGCAATCACAAGCATCTTTGAAGCATAGTTCAAGATTCTAACTAAATCATTCAAAAGATACCGCCATTTATGTCTCATATTTTGATAATCGCAAACTCACTCATCAAAAACCTAACCACGCAACAATTTGGCAAAAAGCAAGGTACAACACAAGTTAAAGGAAAATAACTGACAATCATTAATTTGTAGTTATATCACATCAAAAAATATTTGTTCCTGTATCACTATTGAAAACATTAAAAAATCGTAAAGACTCGATTCACGGGATGGAAGAACTATATAGGCACATAATTAAGTTTCTACGGAACCCTCAGGACTCGAGTTCTACTAGCACTGGTCCGTTTTCTTTTAAGAGTAAATTACCGAAATTTTCATAATTTACTCACTGATTTAAATTGATGAAAATTGCCATGGGAAATTGAAATGGGTGTGACACCCATATTTCTTAGTCGTTCCTCGAATTTTCCTCCACTCCTTTCAACTGCACTCCAGTA
This sequence comes from Operophtera brumata, assembly GCA_932527175.1. Lineage (NCBI taxonomy): Eukaryota > Metazoa > Arthropoda > Insecta > Lepidoptera > Geometridae > Operophtera > Operophtera brumata. Next base: position 5,549,767 of record OW052237.1, on the reverse strand, counting down.
AATTTGTTATTCCATACAATTGAAGATTTTGAAAATGGACTTTAAAAATTCCTAGAGCGAGGCAGAGTCGAGCCGAGGAAAGTTCGTGGAACGACTTAGAAAACAGGTGTTACGCACACTGTTTACAAAAATCAGATACAACAGATAGATATACCACAGATAAAATAATACTATACTAGTACTGCCAATATAAAACCCCTTGAACTTGAAGGCCTGCTATTTGAATACAATCAATATTTACAAGTAACCTTTAAGGTTGAATAATATTCTATCTCCTACAAAAACAAGAAAAAAAAAACTACAAGAAACAAATATATATTTTTTAATTAGTTAACACGAATTTTACTTAGTGGTTACGTCATAGACACATTATGTAGTCACAAAAAAACTTGGAAAACTTTATTTGTTTTCATTGAAATAATTCAATTACTCGTGGGGCCTCTTTGTCGACTCGCTCATTCAGTAGCAATATTCGTATAAAGGTTGAGTTTACTTTTCAGGGCCACTTAGGCGAAGTCTGAAACCGTGGTTAATACCGAAAAGTTACGGGTTCGAGATACGGGTTCAATTTTGGAAATAATAAGTTCTGCCTTAAAAAAGCTGAAATTTATTTTTAGTTTTCAGAAAAAGTAAGTTTACGTAAAAAAACTTTTGCTTTTTTTGGGGTCTTTGTTTGTATGGAACACGTTGTCGTCGTCTATTTTTCCTAAAAACTATAAATGTGTCTCTTTAAAGCAAGAGTGAATAGGTACCTTCTAGACCTTCGTGCTCCATCGTCACTTACCAACTGATGAGATCGCAGCCAAACGAAGGTCTAACAAAGTAAAAAAAAAAAGTATGTATTTATGTTCTACAGTATGAACTTAGCGATGGTTATTTTTTTTGAACCTTTCAGGTTGAGGTGAGGTGAGGGTCTCATTTGACGGCAAGTAAAATGAGACACCTCCAAGACATTTCAAATATCACATGAAGTCGTCGAATGGAGGCGACTCAGGACCATTCGTCGAGGCATTGTATAGGGGAGACCTATGCCCAGCAGTGGACCTCTGTAGGCTGATGATGATGAGGATGATGAAATGGCTCATTCGCAAAACGTCCACTTCTCATAATGTACACCGTACTTTTTGTCAATATGACCAGTTCGTAGTACGCGCATTTATTATTAAAAGAAAGTAAGACTTTAGTTAGGTCCACGAATTAAAAAGGTTGCATCTATGGTTAACCGATTTAAATCTTTGATATTAACTAGCTACTAGACTCTTAGCATTGAAACGTAATTATAATATAATTGGTATTATTATATATTTAGCTAGGGTTGCTAATTATAATTTTGAGTGCAACCAAAACATTTTGCAACGAGAACTTTCGGCGTTCTGCACTAGTAAGTAGGTAACATGCTATTGCGAGGTGAGGTTCGGTCGACACTTTTCTGGAATAGACATGTTTTGCAATAACAATACCGACTTCAAAGCTTACAATAAGCTTACGGGATTCTACTTCTAGAATGCAAATGCTTTCCTTGTTGCTGAAAATATCTAAATCGTCTATTTTATTTGATAAGTTTCTTTACTACTTTAAGGATCGCATCATCAGAAATAAATTTGACAAAAACGGGACCAAAGTGAAGTGTATCCTTTCAAATAAAAAATGAATTTTTAAAATCGGTTTATAAATGACGGAGTTATGCGATAACAAACAAAAACCGAATTGAGATCATCCTCGTTTTTTTAAGTCGTTTAAAATATATATATTCGTACAAAAAAAAAACGCCTAGAACCATATCGTGTGGTGCGATTAAGTTTGATTTAAATCATTTCCAAAGCAAATAATGATTTGTTTTAAATCTGGAAACAAGTATTTTAGGTGTTATTTCTTAGCTGCTAGCTTAGTTAAGGAATGTGTTATTACTGGAAGCAAGCCTTAGCAGAGTCAGTTGTGGGAAGCAATGGCGGCGATGAGCTCACAACTTGTCACGTCTATTTCCCACGATGTGCAACCCACAGTGAAAAGAGGCCCATTTGAGGCTCTGCCTCTACCCTTTCGGGGAAAACAGCGTGTATATGTAAAGTCTATGTATATGTATAGTGAAAATAATTGAATTATTTTGGCATAAGCAAAATTAAGTGCCTTGTATGTGCATTTTGCCCGCTGAAGATTTAAGCTACTTGTATCGCTCATGGGTTCCCTGAATCTAACTGAAAACACGTGTTTACTGAACCGATTTTATGGACGTTTCAAAATTCTGAACCCTTCATATTGATTTGAAAAAAAAAGCTAAAGGCGAAAAGAATAGACCATTTATTGGCATAGAAGTGACACGTCGTTAACCAATAACCAAATACCTATATAAAATTGTAAGCACGAAATTAAATGCTACGTACTACGACGACTCGTCAATTCAAATAAATCGTATATTTTTTAAGAATTCTTTAGTTTCCAGACGATTTAAGATAAAAGTATCAAATAAAATGTATATCATAGTGTCATTATAATATGATTTATTTCGCTACGATCCAAGTCTGGAATTGAAATGAGGAAAAGTACGCTCACAGACGGGCCGCTGTGGTAGTGAAGTAAATTATAGATTAATTCTAGTCTAGAGTGACGATTCAATGACAAAAAGTGTGAGTGGCGCGGAGCAGGCGTGGTGAAATTGCGCAAAACCATCGATATGCAGCGATCATCAGTGGATATCATCGCCCGATTGCATAACAGAAGATGGAGCAATCATTTTGCGACTCGAATCAACCTCATTTTACTAAAACACTACATTTTTGTAACTAATCAGACTATTTTAAATGAAAAATGAATTCAGTCTCGAAACGTCAGCAAAGTGACGAAAAATAGTGGTAATTAGCCGTTTTTCATTTAAAATGAAACAATTATTCGAGTTTCAATTCTATAATCAGATTATTTTTGCGCAATTAGCAATATTTGTTATATTTATGTTATGTGATATCGGAAACGACTAACGATTTCCATGAAATTTGCTAGGTCTCATCAATGGGAAAACGCGTTGTTCCAAGTTTAGATTAAGCAATGATGTGCAAGGTCAGTATTTGGATGGGATAACACTTTTTGCGTGTATTTTTTTACGATTTCGATAAAGCCAGCGAAGCACGGTCGCACGCACCAGATATTAGATATCTTAAAGTATAGCTTAATATAGTCAGAATAGATATTGACGACTAAAAACTAACGGAAAACGCTCTTATTTGTATGCAACAAAATTTCGTGGCCTCCTTCATATAATAAAAAGCGTTTATTTTAGGCGGTCAAACGCTTTTTTCGGAGTTGGTTCTGTGGCCCTGGTATTTGAAGGATTATTCAAGGCAATTATTAGCTCTCTATATATTTATTTACCAACGAACCATACTTATGCGAAACCGGATTTCAAGGCTAGCTATTTTAGTAATTTTCCACCACAAATCAATGTTTAACAGTTACTAATAACCTAAAAACCATACCCTTCTAATGTTTTGAATGCAAGTTTGTTTATTAGGTACTCTACTCAATCCCACTGTAACGGCTGAACTTAATTCGATGAAGTTATGACTTGGGGGCTATTATGAACTTTGACACTGAAAATGAAACATTATGTTTACGATACGAGAATTGGCTTCCTGAATTGAGACATGGGCTATTAGATAGATAGATAGATTAACACTTTATTGTACACCAAAAAATACATAATAGGATTAACTTAAAAAAACAGTACAATTGGCGGCCTTATCGATTCATTCAGGCAATATTTATCAGCCCGGTAAGCACCACTAGAGAGAAGCCACATACGAACATTAGTTTTACATAAAGTTCTTACAGAATATATCCTGTATGAAATAAAAGTAACTAACATTCATAATTTAAGTAACATAAGGAGGGAGGGAGGGAGGGAGGGAGGGAGGAAACATAAAATAACATAAATGGACGAATAACATCGGTTGCACCGACAAGAGCTGAGCTCTTAAATATTGAATGAATGTAGTAACTTTCTTCATGCACTAAAAAACTTAATAATTTAGACGTTACCTGGTTACCTCCTCGTTTCGCAAGGATTCGCAAACGATTTTGTTTACTTTATTATATCTATATGTGTATATATTACATTCCTTCACACAGATGTTTTAGTTAGTGAAATCAAAATGGTATTACGACAAGAACAAGCCCAAGAACGCTATGAAACATAGCTAACTCCTACAAACCCCTTCAATCCCTACAAACTCGTACATGCAGGTACTGATGCCATAAACATTATGAACCTTACATCGTAGAAATAAGCTTTTTTGTTGAAAAATAAAAATATCAAAACTAGCTTGTAAAATTTGTGATCAGAACCGTGAGCAGATCAAAATGAGCCCAACTATGCCAGGCTACTATTAATCATCGAGGAGTTCCGTGTACACCTTCCGTCTCCATCATCAGATCAGCTCTCGGTCACTATATTGTCATCGGAACTTGTCTCAATCGGATGCCAGCAAGAACTTGAAAAATGGATTACAATTTTGAACGAAAAGACAGACATACGAACGTACCGGAAAGACAAGACTTACGAACGTACCGAAAAGACAACACTTACGAACGTTTTTTTTTTTTTTTTTTTATACTACTTGGATGACGGGTCAAGCAAGAGAGCAACCTGATGTTAAGCGGTAACCTCTGCCTATGAACAGTGCATTACCTCATAGATCACGTCCACCTAGGACGCAACCTATGTGGCATTGCACTGCGCCCGCCACCCTGAGACATAAAGATGAAAAGTCTCATGTGCCTGTAATTTCACCGTACCGGAAAGACAAGACTTACGAATGTACCGGAAAGACAAGACTTACCAACATACCGGAAAGACAAGACTTACGAACGTACCGGAAAGATAAGACTAACGAACGTACCGGAAAGACAAGACTTACGAACGTACCGGAAAGCTAGACATACGAATGAATGAAGCAAGTTAATTAAAAGCTTACATTCATTCATCGCGGGCGATGTGTGATCCCTAGCTTTGGGGACTTTGTAATTCTCTTGGGTTGTCCGTGCCAACAACTGCCACCAATCCTCAATTCCATTGCTACACCGCACCCGACCACCCGGCGTCTGAAGACCCTGGCGGCCCCTACCCCGCTAGCTTATTACGTATCTTGCAATAGCAATGCGATAGCAAGAATCGCGCGAGAATTGCGCGATCATCGCATCCAAATTGCAAATTCGTATTACGGATCGCTGATACGTAATACGAATTTGCGATTAGGATGCGATAATCGCGCAATTTTTGCTATCGCATTGCTATTGCAAGATACGTAATAAGCTAGCCGAGGAATATTAATCCGTAGGAGCAAATTTGAAGGTTCGCCATCTAGTTCTACTTGAAGTATTGGTCCAGAACAGTGTCGAATGTGAATGGAAACAGGAAGAGGCCTTCGAACCGCAGTAACACATGAACCATAATTGTAAACTGATCCGCTCTTAACCGGATCATACAGTAAGTAAATTATGGGCATACCGGATCATGCAATATAATGGATCTTGGCCACGGCGACAGCTCCTGTAGTAACTACTCTAAACTTGTACTGGAAGGATTTGACCCAAATAGGGGACAAAAAAGCGGCCAAGTGCGAGTCGGACTCGCCCATAAAGGGTTCCGTAGCAGCAAGTAACATTGAATGAAAGGTAAATTGCGGTTTACGATTTATGACGTACTAGCAGCGCCCCGCGGTTTCACCCGCGTAAGTCTCGATCCCGTGGGAATATCGGGATAAAAATGTGCCTATGTGTTATTCTGGGAGTCCAGTTATCTCCATTCCAAATTTCATGCAAAACCTTCCAGCCGTTTCAGCGTGAAGAAGTAACAAACACACAAAAACTTTCGCATTTATAATATAAGTAGGATTAAAAAAAAACTACTTACTAGATCTCGTTCAAATTAATTATCGGTGGATGTTTACTTGGTAATTGTACATCATATTTTTGTTTTAGTTTAATCATTCTCTTATTTTAGAAGTTACAGGGGTGGGGGGGGGGGGACATATTACCACTTTGGAAGTGTCTCTCGAGTTTTTTATTTTTTATTAGAAACCCCAATATCATTTTTGAAGACATATCCATAGATATAACACGCATGGGTTTGATGGAAATAAAAAATGAGTTTCAGTTCTAAGTATGGGGAACCCCCAAAATTTATTGTTTTTTTATATTTTTGTTTGAAAATCTTAATGCGGTTCACAGAATACATCTACTTACCAAGATTCAACACCATAGTTCTTATAGTTTCGGAAAAAAGAGGCTGTGACATACGGATGGACAGACAGATAGACATGACGAATCCATAAGGGTTCCCTATTTTTTTTTTTTTTTTTTTTATTACACTACTTGGATGACGGAACAAGCAAGAGGCCCACCTGATGTTAAGCGGTAACCTCGGTGTGTTCCGTAGCCAAATATGAGCTATCTGTAGTTTCTGAGATCAGCCGGCACATACACTAGTGAGTTTTAACACAGTATCTTAAATAATTTTAATGACCACAGTTTGTAGTGGATTTTAAAATGGGTGTAGCCGATCAGACTACATCATGACTAAACCAAAACAAATATTGAATGTTAGGTATCGATAAAGTCGTTCTTCATATAGAAAACAATAAAAAATTACCTTTAAAATATCGTTTGTTGAAATAAATTAGCTGGATAAATAGATTAGCAAACTAGAGGTTCACATTTAGGGTTGCCAAGACGAACGGCACCGAAAAAATTGGTCATGCTATGTTAGGATACTGAAAAAGTTCATGCCTCATTATATCCAAAAGTTATAATTGGAAGTATCATAACAATTTTCGTCAAAATGCTCATCAAATGCTCTGCTCTTAGTTGTTTCGTACTTCTAAGATGCAAGGTTAATATTTATTTATTATTATTATAAGCCTGTGGTGTCCCACTGCAGGGCAAAGGCCTCCCTTCCCTCCTTCCATTCATCTATATTGTTGGCTATTTGGGACCAATCCTTGGCCGTCGTCTGTTTGGGATCCATTTTATCCTGGTCTTCGCCCATAGTTCTTCCGACATACGGCCACATATCCAGCTCAGTCCCACTTAAGTTTAGCAGCTTTTTGAGCGACGTCAGCTATCTGTGTTTGGGAGCGTATTTTCGAGTTCCTTATTAGGTCCGTGAGTTTCACTTATCTTGAAACATTAATATAAGTCTTTAATTTTAGGAACCACAACTTGTTTTTAAGATACCTTTTCAACGATACCATAAAGAAGGGGGTCGCACTGTAACAAAATACATCTCCAACTTTGACGTAGGCGCGAAACAATCCTTTATGTTGTTTGTTTATCAAATAACGTATGTTTGGACCCGCGAGTGAATATGTATGCCGCGAGTATTTGAATCAAAATCTTATATAACTGTGTCAACGAGAAAAAAAAAATGTAATGTATGTCTAAGTAAAAATATTAGTCGGGTAAATCGGGACATTCTGTTTCCTTGGAGGTCGCGTCGGGACTGGGGGGTTTAATACCGGTGACAATCCTGACATATCGGGACGGATGGCAACCCTATTTACATGAGATGCAGTAAGTAAATTCTCTAAGTTTTATTGAGATAAGTAACACTAAATAATGAGATTATTTTAAATATAATTCTTACGTAATGACATTATAAGTTTATATAAAATCTGGTTGTATTATACAATAAGATAGTGTAATGTAACAGAAAAGACGCGCTTCGAGGTCACGGACACTCACATTATAACAAAAATCTAAATATTATGCACTAAATAATAATCCCTGGTAAATAAATAATATACCAGCCCAGCTTAGTTCGTGTAATACCGGGATCTAGAGGTCATAATCGGTCTCCACTACCAAAGAGCATGGTTAACTCCCCATACATTGTTTGACTAACGTTACGTACAGTTGAGATACTTTTGGTTATTGATAATATATGTTAAGATAATGAAAAAGCGAATTTAATTTCTTGCGTAGAAGTTGTGCGAAAGTAATGAAGCTTGTTGCGTTTTGTTTCACGCAAATGCAATGAGTTGATTTATCTAATTACTAGCGACTCGCCCCGGCTTCGCACGGGTTCCCCCTGGTGAAAAACACCGATATTTTATTACTTATTCTACTATTCGGAGCGGAGAAGAATCCACCAATAAAGAGATAACTAACATCGGTCCAACAGATCTTGAGTTATAAGTGGTGTAACTAACACGACTTTGTTTTATATATATATAGATTTAGATATACAACTTTTGCTTTCTAACTTCTAAAAATATATAAGGGTTTACCTGATTCATTTATTTTTGCCCTGGGCCAGCGGTTGCCCATCTCCTTTCATTGGAAATCGGTTCAGCTGTGATTGAGATAACACCCCTCTTTAGTCGGGGGTTCAAAAGCAACATAAACGCTAGATGAAGTTTTTAAAAGATAATCCCTGTTTTTTATATCATATCCTGAATGTTTAATCTGAAACCCTAATAAAGAAATGATAAAAAATAGTCAAATTAAAGATCTTAATGTGGACGCTCTCTCTTGCGGCGCGAAATTCAAATTTTTTGGTGTTTTTTGCCCATTATAGCTCATCAACACTTCTTCAGATAGCAAAAGTTGATTTCGCGAGAATTAGGAGACTTAACACACATGTTTTAATTGATAGTATCTCATAAATATCATCAGTTTAGCTACGATACCCCTAAACACATTTTAATGGGTCTTTTCTTTAGGGGTGTCGTAGCTAATCTGATGATATTTATGAGATACTATCAATTAAAACATGTGTGTTTAGTCTCCTAATTCTCGCGAAATCAAATTTTGCCACATAATAAATAGTAGTTGCTTTTGCTATCTGAAGAAGTGTTGATAAGCTGTAATGGGACAAAAAACACCAAAAAAAATAACTCAAGCGTGAGCATCCACATTAAAGTAATTAAAATAATTCAATCTAATTCTAAACCCATAAACATTTTTTTAGGCAGTAATCACGATGACTGTGCAATTTTAGAGACCTTCACCGTGGTCACGTCAAATGGACTCTCTGTTTCACGGCCGGCACAGCCCTTGAATTGATTCAACATAACCTTTATACTGATTAGGTGCTTACTCTTCTCAGCAAAATAAATAGGTAGAACCTTGCTTTAGGAAGATTTACACAAAATGACCAAAATTGTATTCATGATTCAACGAACTACTCATTGAATTTACTTTTTAAGCTTCCTTATTTTTGAAGGTAAGCCTCCAAGAAGACCGACATTTTTGGAAAGCTCTACACAAGGCTGCTGATGGTTGGTAAACTTAGAATATATAATAAACCAGAAGGTGCGTACGATGCTATTAGTACGGGGCGCTGTGTCGCCAAAACACAATGCCGCACCATCATACTTCCCACCAGTAGGGGTGATGTAGTATTTTGGTGATAATTTTCACTAGAAACGGAATATTTACCATGAAAAATATCATGGTAAATATCCCGTTTCTAGTGATAATTATGTACATAACCATGATAGTTTCAAAAGTTATTTTGGTGATGTTGGCAAGAATGACAAAATGAACGATTGACTTTTTTCCAAGGAATGAATGGTATCATTATTTAAACCAAAAAGATAATTAAATGTAATACTTTTAGTATGAAATGTGATTCTATCCTTTTTCTTTTTACGTCTAGCAGAATTTTACGTGTTGGAACTAGACTGGGTGGAACTATTCTCATTGCGACTAGTTTGCGTGGTGACAGTTTTTACGCAAGACACGTGTTCTGGGTTATTCTATATTCTAAGGTTTGTACTAAACTACCAGGCACGCAAAGGACGACTTGTTGACAAAAATGTACCCATCATCATCACTTTTATACTTATTTAGAGCTAATACTTAAAGTTTTCTTTTTGAAATTACGTTAGGTACCTATATAGTTTATGAGAGTGGTATATGAGAATGGACAAAAATTGCGCTTTGAAATTAAACAATTTTATACTGCTTAAATCATAAGTTTATTTGCACGTTCGATTGACACGTTTTGTAAGACTGTCCATTCAAAAACTAGTTTTACGTGCCGTTGTTGCAATACTAAAACATAAATACACAAACTTATTTAATGAAATAGTTTGAGATACGCAATATGTAGGAAAGAGTTGTGTGTGTGTGTTAATCGATGACAAAACAAGATTTTTTTGAACTAAAAAGAAGATTGCTTTTCTTACTCACTTTCAATGACTTTAGTCATGGTGGTTGCTTTAGCTTGTGGCGCGAAATTCTTTTTTTTTCGTGTTTTTTGCTCAAACAGCTCAACAACTCTTCTTCAGATAGCGAAAACTAATTTGACGGTAATTATATGACCTAACACACAAGTCTTAATTTATAGTATCACATAAATATCATTAGTTTGGCTATGAATGTGCTTGAAACAAAAAAAAACACTGTAAATACCATTGAAGCCATGAAAAAAATGAATTTCACGCCACAAGCGAAAGGCCACCTTAAATTTTACCTGCTTACTATGTATTCTGACAATATTTTGTTTTTACTAGTGCAATGTCCAATTCACAAGGAAGGTATTTGTGCTATCAATAAATTAACCAACTTCACAAACTGACGAGGTAAACATGATATCGGTGATTTTTTGTGAACATTTCCTTGTTACAAATCGAAATGATCGAGCTAACGTCTATGTTGTTTGATTAACTACATTTTTTGTGTACCTAGCAATGTTAATTTAAAACTAGCTTCCGCCTGCGGCTTCAGTTATTTACCAACCAACCCAACCTATCCCAATAATTTTTATTTTTTTATTTTATTATTATTATTATTGTACATCAACAGAATTTACATGGTTGGGTGCTTACTGTTGCTAGTTTAAGATCTAATTTACATGCAATTCCAATTACAGATGAACACATCGGTTCAGACGTGACGGCGTGATTGAGTAACAAACATACATTCATACTATCGCATAATAATAGTAGATTAAGGAAACTTTTAGCCGGAGCCGTACATTGCATGGCAAACATGTTTGTTTTTTTATATTCACGCCAATGTTAATGACCATAGCTTTAATCAATAAAACCTACGTATTAATTAGAATATTTAATTAAAAAGCATTGATTAAAATGACTTACTTGTTGTGATGCACTGTCGTAATCAGCAGCGAAAGGACAGGCCGTTTATCATTTAAGGAATGTGCCCCGTACAGGACACCGCGAGAATATAAAATAAACAGCAAGCGGGTCGACTTTCGCGCGTACCGTGTGTGGCGCGGCACGGTAGGTGCCCGGCCGATAGTGCTAGTCTGACTGACATGCGCCGCCGCCGCCGCCGACCACGAGCCGTCGCAGAGCCAGCGTCTGCGTCACACGCTAACGTCATCGAAAACATTGAGATTGACCAACACTATTAGCACCTGCACCTTGCCGTACAATAAATACACCTTGCTTGTGGATTTTGATCCCATGTCATGTCGATTTAATTAAACCCAGTACCTTAGGGTAAAAATAAATTCTCTAAAATAAAAATAAAAAAATGTTATAATATCGGACCTTTTTGTCATTGACGCAACGCTATATTTTTGTCTAAATGTAAATTAAAAAAGCGGCCTTGTGCGTGTCGGACTCGCCCATGAAGGGTTCCGTAGCAGCAAGTAACATAATATAAAAGTTCTTGGATGGAATACGATTAATGACGTATTAAAAAAAACTACTTACTAGATCTCGTTCAAACCAATTTTGAGTGAAAGTTTACATGGCAATGTACATTATATATTTTTTTTAGTTTTATCATTCTCTTATTTTAGAAGTTATGGGGGGGGGGGGGGGGGGGGGGGGCACACTTTTTACCACTTTGGAAGTGTCTCTCTATTCAGTTTAGAAAAAAATGATATTAGAAACCTCAATATCATTTTTGAAGAACTATCCATAGATACACCACACGTATAAGTTTGATGAAAAAATAAATTTTGAGTTTCAGTTCTAAGTACCCCATACTTAGACCCCAAAAATAATTGTTTTTTTTCAATTTTTGTGTAAAAATCTTAATGCGGTTCACAGAATACATCTACCTACCAAGTTTCAACAGTATAGCTCTTATAGTTTCGGAAAAAAAGGGCTGTGACATACACGAACAGACAGATAGACAGACAGACACGACGAATCCATAAGGGTTCCTTGTCTTTGACTACGGAACCCTAAAAACGGGAAAAATATTGAAATTGCAATCGAATTTATTTTCAGACTAGCGGTTCAGATTAGAATGACTCCTACGATTCGGGTGCGTCCGTATTGATCCCGTATTGATTCATCCCACGAATATTTATTTCCGGATTCTGCCCAAAATGTAGGCCGTATACATATTAATTAAGTTTAAAAAAAAGGGACATGATAAAAATAAACGAAAAAACAGACTTAGATACCAACCTAAGATCCATAATCGACCTCTGAGGCGCGGTGGGCGAAGGCGCCTGTGACGCAGGAGGTTGCGGGTTCGATTACTGCAAATATTTGTTTAGGGTGTTCAGGGTATTTATGTATAATAAATATATCTATCTATGTAATGTATTGTATTAAGTATATCAGTACCCATAACACAAGCTCTGCTTAGTTGGGGCTAGATAATGTTTGTATGAACTATCCAGCATTATTTATTTTATTTATTTATTTTTGTAATGACCAAGATAAAACCAGTGACCCGAGATAAATAGATGAATTCAGAATTTTACCGCTCAATCCCATTAATATCATAAATGTCAAAGTTACGATGGTTGGATGTTTTTGTTTTTCAATCAGGCCGAAACGGCTAAACAGATATCAATGAAATTTGGTACACAGATAGATTATGACTTGGATTGAGCTATAGGCTACTTCTTATCATGGTAAAATGCGAGCGAAGCCGCGGGCGGACACCAGTCCTATATAAAGAGATCCAAATATAGATTAAATAATACTAGCGTAAGGACAGTGTGGAAGCCACGTAAAATCACGGGTAGTTTTTCGGTGTCAAAGTCTGATTTTAAACACCAACGACAGCCAATCTATGACTTGTTTGGCACGCGAGCGGTCGTGTTTGGTACTATGACAAAATGCAAATTTTGAACATCGACCGCATCTTCATATTTAAATCTATGGTTCCAAATGTTGCCGCTCATTTAGAATATTTGAGGATCACTTTATTATTTCCCGATGCCATATTCTTTAGATCTTAGACAAGGCTATATGGAACAACCTTTGCTCAGCCGGAAGATCTTTTTAACAGTAGTTTGTTAAATTCACCTTATTTTGCATTCATCAATATTGACTTAATCTGTTATGGTATACTGGCTTTTGGCTGCGGTTTCACTAGAGTTATTCGCCTAATGACGCAACTTTTTTCTTTGAGTTCGCCTATGTGCTTCCTCAGTATGCAATCATCTCCTTACCAAATGCTTACCTTTCACCTTACCGGTGAAATTACAGGCACATGAGACTTTTCATCTATATGTCTCAGGGTGGCGGGCGCAGTGCAATGCCACATAGGGCGCGTCCTAGGTGAACATGGCCTATGAGGTAATGCACTGTTTATAGGCAGAGGTTACCGCTTAACATCAGGTGGGCCATATGCTTGTTCCGTCATAGAGAAGTATAAAAAAAAAAAACTTGTTTTCAGCGGTTTAAGCGTGAAAAGATAACAGACAGACAGAGTTACTTTCGCATTTATAATATTATTATGGATTCTATGTAAACGTATCTTAATAAATAAATACTTAATCGATCAATTAAGCATTCACATCATACTTAGCTTTATTCAGACCTGAATTAATACTTGAATAAAATCGATGGATTAATTAGATTATGTATAATTTTGGAATAAGTTTAATTAACGTAAAAATAATTTTAAAAAACCATGATTTTAAAGTCAACTAAAAAGTGTAAATATTTAAAAACCTAAGTGTTAAATATTCATAGAACCTACTCCCCAAGTTCAACACTTGATTACAAAAACGAGTCTTTTTAATTTGGACATCATGCTCACACAATTTTTTAATTTCACATATCCTGTGCGTGTAACGTGCAGATTCTAAGGGCTATTACGCACTGTCGACTAGTCGCCGGCGACCGGCAGTTGCCTGTGCGTCGCCACTGCGCGGCGAGTCGCCGAGTCGCCGTGACTAGTGCGTAAACACCTATTTAAACTATACAATATTACAGTCGTCGACAACCTGAGTCGCCGGCGACTAGTCGACAGTGCGTAATAGGCCTAAGGATACCACAATCATCTAAAGCGGTTAAGGCGTTCAGAAGATATGGTGGAATAAAGAAACTTGAACATGAACCCTGAAAACAGTATACTTTTTTTTTTTGGGGCTACTAATTAAATTACTATTAAGACTGCGTCAATCCCAGGCAGAAAACTTCATACAAGAAAACGACTCGCGCCGAAAAGCGGTTTTTATTGAATATCTCGTAAAACATAGATAATTTTACAAAACACCTAAAGTAAACCCTCGGCTTTGTTGTATTGATTTTATTTCTCTTATTTTTTTACACAATAATATGCACTGTTTTAATAAACAACCGAATCTAGACAAAAAATAGACGTAACTTTGTTTTTTTTTTCTATCGAGGAAATTATTGTCATATCGTGTTTCTGGTACAGTGATCCTTCGGAATTATAATGTAGTATCCATGCATACCCCACCTTAACTATTAATTTCTGTTCTTTGTTACAGCTGCACTGTGTTTTTACACGACTGCTACGACCCCCCCCCCCCCCCCCCCCAGAAGATGAAGCAACTAAATAAGTCCTGGTTTAAACCCGAACTAAGTAGTCTAGGTTTGTAACGGTATTAAAGTTATATACAACTTTAACACAAAAGCAGATGTTTTATTTTCTAAACTACACATATTTCCGACATGTCAAACTGACGGATCTTGTATCAGAGTGTCACATCACAATCGAGATGACGAACTTTTATCCAACAAGCAATCAACTTTCAATTTTTAAGCCGAACGGCCACCGCCGGCTAAACTAAGTTAGTTTAGATTAGCTCGCATAGTTGAGCCAGTTTTTCATACATGTGCGTCCACCGCAAACTATGCCAGCTAAGCTAACATGTATGGAAAACTATGCGAGCTAAACTAAACTAACTTAGTTTAGCCGGCGGTGGACGTTCGGCTTTAGACTATTGTAAAACTAGGGGGCTGCCTGGTTTAATACGGGTTGCAGACCAAGAGCTAAGCTAAGTTAGTTTAGCTTAGCTCGCATAGCTGACGCAGTTTTCCATACTTGTGTGCAGACCGCAAACTATGTGAACTAAGCTATGTGAGCTAACTAAAATATGCGAAGCTATGTTAGTTGTGTATGCCGATGCGCAGCTACGCGAGCTAAGTTATGTCCCTCCCGCCTTCCCCGTACGCCCTTCGCACATCCTTCGCCAGTGCTGTCCAGTGTCCTTTGTCGTACGCACGGTCGTTTCGTAGCGAATATGGAGCAATTTATCGAAGTTGTTAAACAATTTCCTGTGTTATGGAACACACAGTTAAAGGACTATCACAATTTAATTAAAAAGGATGTTGTATGGTATGTATAAGTCAGTATTAATCTTCTTTTTCTATGTGTAACGTATTCATCATCGGAACTTTCTTCATCGATTATATTCATAGCAAGCGCCTGACGTCCGTCTAATTGAACTCCGCAACACTAACTGAGCTTTGGCTTAGCTCTTTGTGTGCAAGCCATTTATTTCTATCTTAGCTTAGTTTGGCTTAGCCTAGCTTCCCTAGCTTAGCTTTGGAATAGCTTAGTTTTCGGTCTGCAACCGGCTTTAGAATAACCAGAGAGATTCCTAGACTTTGTAATTTTTGACATAATATCGAACTATCTAGCTCTAGAGTTGACTTCGGAAAACAAACCATCTGCCTTTGTATTTAAGTTGTATATAACTACGTAGTTCGGGTTTGAACCAGGACTAATTTTGTTTTTTGTAATAAGGCCCTAAACCTTTCCTTGAATCTTGCTAAATAAATAAACCAGGATATGGTTGTAACGTCAAGGAATGGTATACTTGTGGATCAAGTGGAGCAGGAGATAGAGGAACTACCCCAATCACCCCTCATGATAGGTGGTGTGTTCTAATATTTTGGATAAATTAGTTTTTTTATGTTTTGTCATATCACCATGTACAGATTGTTATAGGTTTCGTCGCGTTGTAACAGGAGTTAATTTAGCGATTCAAAATGATCCTTGTGATTTCAATAAATAAAAAACTTTCGAATTAATTTGATTTATCAATTTTAGGCATTCCACGAAGAGCAACTAACTAACAATCAAGTTTCTAAAGAATGCTTTTGTTGAAACATAATACTTGGTAGTGATTTAGAAGTAATTATAATAATCATTAATAAAATTGCAGGTATTCGTACACAAAAACCTAAAAATTCTAGAATAATTTACTCTAATGGATGCTGTTTTCAAATGTTATTTCCTTGAACTGGTATGCTAAATAAATAATCAGATAAAGGTGCCTTAAATTATGCCTACACGTAAGCAAAAGTGGTTTGTCAGGATCGTAGCAAGTGGAAATCCGTGGTCTGTGCCTACCCCTCCGGGAAACAGGCGTTAGTTTATGTATGTATGTATCCAACATGTAGCCAACGAGTGGGGTTTGAGATATGCTGCACACTCAGATTCAAATACAAAGCCCTAAACATGACACCCATATAATTTTGCTTTTTCGTTTCATAGCTCTGTGGTGCGTCGGGCGAAGGTTCGCCTGCGACGCAGGAGGTTGCGGGTTCGATTCCCGCCTCAGAACAAATATTTGTGCGATCTGCAGATATTTGTTCAGGGTCTTCTGGGTATTTTCTATGTATAATTAAAAAAAAAACTTTTTTTTTTTTTATGCTACTGGAATGGCGGAGCAAGTTGATTGCCCACCTGATGTTAAGCGGTAACCTCTGCCTATGAACGTATGTATTGTATTAAGTATATCAGTTATCTAGTACCCATAACATAAGCTAAGCTTGGGGCTAGATAATGTTGTGTGAAATGTCCAGCATTATTTATTATGTATTATAGTTGAGTAGGGCAAGCTCTTTATGAGGAAAATAAATAAGCAAAATTGCTATCCTTATCATCATAACTTAGTCCGATCAAACCTTGATTAGCAGTGAATCACACCAGAAAACTTTAATTAAATCAAGGATATGACAAACGACAGCGTCATAAAATATGACAACGATCGGTCTTTCCATTTACAATCTTTAATAGCCATTAACACCATGATACTAAACATATCGAGGTAAACTGCTACACTTAGTAAGGCATATTTAATAGATGATCCGTGGATCAAAGCTGGGTTTTTTTGAGTTGTGTATTTTGTGAAATCATCAAGGTGTTCAGGTGTACAGTGCGACCCTCGATAAAGTGGAAAAACAAAAGGTAATGAAACTAGACTCCACAGATCATAATAGAAAAATATATAAAAACACGGTCAAGTGCGAGTCAGACTCGTGTGGAGATGGTTCCGTGCGTCATTTTTTCTTCATGAACAGTTTCCGTTTCCCGTGAGAATTTAAAGACGTTGGATTTTCGTTTGATTTTATTGTAAACTATGAGCAATTTTTTTTAAATTTAGGCTTTACGGAGTTTACGTCTTTAATTTGTGGTTACGGAGATAAAGTGTTTGTAATGGTCGATTTCATATTTATTTTTAATATTTTTTAAACAATGTTTTTTCATACTATACAAAAATATACCTATTTGTGATCATCTGAATTGGTTTATTAACGCTACACGTACGTGTTCGGGTCACCTGACTCTCTTTATGTACCTACATTAGTTTCGGATAAACCAGGCTGTGACAGACGGACAGATATACACGAGAGTGATCCTATAATGGTTTCGTTGTTACCTTTTCAGGCACGGAATCCTAAAAACATTCTAATTGTGTTGTTGGACCCGTTAGGAATCGGCCGACGAGAGTTAAATTTCGTGGAAGTAAATCTCATGTAAAAGAGTAGTTTAGTAGTAGTAGAGCTTTTTAGTTTAAGAGTTCGACCGGGGAAGTACTACCACCATACCTATTTCTGCCGCAAAGCAGTAGTGCTCGCATTGCTGTGTTCCGGTTTGAAGGGTAAGGGTGCCGGTGAAATTACAGGCACATGAGACTTTTCATCTTTATGTCTCAGGGTGGCGGGCGTAGTGCAATGCCACATAGGTTGCGTCCTAGGTGGACGTGATCTATGATGTAATGCACTGTTCATAGGCAGAGGTTACCGCTTAACATCAGGTGGGCCTCTTACTTGATCCGTCATCCAAGAAGTATAAAAAAAAAAAAAGTTACTTCAGGCTAGCATCCGCCTGCGACTTCGCTCACGTGCTAACGGGATAACTAATGGATCGTCGTAGTAGGTAGGGTACCTAAGGTACTTTAAAACCTTTCAAACAGACTTCTAATAACACTTACTTCTATAAAATCTTCACGAGACCACCTCGAGATAATTTTCTACACATTGTCGAAAGAACCTCTGAATAGGACTAAGCAACGGGGCGTAAATACTACATACCTATTACCTAGTATAAGTAGCTGACGAATTAACTGATATAATATTCTTTTGTGAAGTCAGTTATCATCTCAAAATAATCTAGCAAGTGTACAATGATGAAAGTATCGCATGAAAACCATAGGCATCATTGTAAAGTTTAGTGTACATATACAAAAAATTAGAACTACAACGTCATTCAAATTCCTATAAATGGGAGGTCAACAATGGGTGTTATATTGGTTATCGTATTATAGGTAACAAGTTTCGAAGTAGTTGCAATATCTGCTGTTGTTTTTCTATTTAATAACTCAGGAATGTGACGTCCCCCTCTGGCTAGGTGGAGCGATGACCTACGAAAGGGGGCGGGCGGAAAGTGGATGAGAAGAGCCGAACATCGGGCTCAGTGGCGCGTATTGGGGGAGGCCTATGTCCAGCAGTGGACTAGTATGGGCTGATGATACTACCTCATCAAAGACGACCTCTCTGTAGCGCGGCGGGCGTAGGTTTGCTTGCGACGCAGGAGGTTGTGGGTTCGATTCCCGCCTCGAAACAAATATTTGTGCGGTTTGCAGATATTTGTTCAGTGTTTTCTGAGCATTTTCTATGTATAATAAAAATATCTATCTATGTAATGTACATACATACATAGACACACGCCTTTTTCCCCGAAGGGGTAGGCAGAGCCACAATAGGCCTCTTTTCACAGTGGGTTGCACCATTGTGGAATATAGACGTGACAAGTGGTGAGCTCATCGCCGCCATTGCTTCTCACGACTGACTCAGCTAACGCTTTCTTCCAGTAATAACACATTCCATAATAAGCTACCAGCCAGGACAAATGTAATGTATTGTATTAAATATATCAGTTATCTAGTACCCATAACACAAGCTCTGCTTAGCTTGGGGCTAGTTAATGTTATGTGAACTGTCCAGCATTATTTATTTATTTTTATTTTATTTATGATGATGTGACGCTTAAGGACAGTATAGTATATAATATTTATTAACCGTATATGGGTCTTCTATTAGGGTCTACTGAAAGAGGCTGATTCGAAAAAATAAAAATGGCCGCTGATTACAGCATTACATACATGCAAACGCCGTC
Organism: Operophtera brumata; assembly: GCA_932527175.1. Lineage (NCBI taxonomy): Eukaryota > Metazoa > Arthropoda > Insecta > Lepidoptera > Geometridae > Operophtera > Operophtera brumata. The sequence continues at coordinate 5,530,171 of OW052237.1, read as the reverse complement.
GAGAGTACACACAATAGAGCTAATTATTATCACTTATAGTTGCCGGCCGGGCCGAGAGAACGATGGTGATATATTTAATATATTTTACTGGGATTTACAAAAAATATTACATGATAAGTAATAATTGGGTAAAACTAAAACAAACAATGACTAGGAAAAATGGTGTCTAGTTTTAAGTTGGGATTAATTGTATTTTGTAAAATCATCAAGGATGTTTACATTACACGCGCGCTTTGTACGTAGGTACAGACGGCGGCAGGAGTTTGTTCCCCCCGGTGCATATTACCCAATCTCGAAAATTTATTTTTAAACCGTTTATTTAACTCGATTTTAATGTTAGTTGAACCAGTTAACCTCGACCGATTGAGCTGAAATTTTGCATAGGTACCTGTCAAGTACCGATGACAATACAATATTATGGTGACAGCGAGCTGATCTGATGATGGCGACGGAAGGTGGACAACGGCACTGTAGCAATGTAATGTAGCTAACTAATGTAATGTAACTGTAATGTAGCCTGGCCATATTTAGGCTCATTTTGATCAGTACACGGTCCCGATCTCAATTTTTATAAAAGCTTGTATTGAAAAATATGTTTTTCACAATAAACTTATACAAAATCAGTAATATTATATAAAAAGTGATGTAAACTCAAATCACGTATTATTTAACTTTAAACTTTGCTGAGTTTAAATAACTCGGCAAAGTTTCAGACGAATTAAAAACATACTAAGTAATAAATTTACATAAAAAAATCGAGCTATGTAGAAGTAGGTCTACTACCACTAGTATTTTTTTTTCCACGGAGGTGTATTAGGTTTATTAGGGGATCTTTTTGGATGGCGCTGAGGCGCCGCGCTCCTGATACCACGCGCCCGTGTGTCCCGCACCCCTTGCTTGTTGTCGTTGGTGTCTAACATCCGATTTTGACACCGGAAAATTGGCAGTCTTCCGGCCTGTCCCTACGCTATTATTATATAATGCTCATACATGACTAAGGGCATCTAATTTGCTCAAAACCTCGGCTCGTATACTAGATTAATAACAACGTAAGTTAAACCGGAAAATCAATGTAATGAGGGCTTTTAATTTTCGAATAAAAAAATGATGTTATTTTAGGCTCGATAGATGGCGCTGACTCAACTGTGGTTGTTAAAATTAACAATTGCATTATCTGTGCGATTTACGCGTACCTATACCTACCTTACTTCGTAGTGATCCTATGTTAGGCAGTATGTTATTTGCTCGTAAACGTTATACGAACGAATTTTAACTAGCGATTTGTTTGTTTTGTGTGGTAGTAACAAAATACCACGAAAATATATCTCTACGTTGTTGACGTTGACATTTCACTTTATTTTGACAGTTAAGTACAGAGCTGGCGCCATCTGTTTTCAAGGCTGTATGCATGATGCGAAACGGCCGTGAAAACTCCTCATTAATAAACAAGTTTTCTTGTACATAGTTTTAAAACGCAATTGCTGTAGTTTGCTGTACTCTTCAAACAAGCTTTAAAAAAAAGAACTCACCACTATGTTAGCTCTACTTTATCACAGAGACGGTGTCCGGTTCAGCCAATTACTGCTTCTTGACAGAACTCTGCAAAGAATATAGGAAAAGATTCATGAAAATCGACATCTTTATTATCAGATGTAAGACGTCCACTGTTAGACGAAGCCTCCCACATTGAATGTAAAGGGGTATTTTTATTTCTTTATTTAGTGCGTTTTGAACATAACTTTCATGACAGCCCATATTTACAACTACAAATAAATGTCTAAAAGTACATTACAACAAAAAAAATTTTTTTTTGGTAAATAAAATAAACTTGCATAAATAACAATCTAATAAAACTAATCAACTGTGTACACTAACCTATAAATAATTTTAGCTTCATTTGGATTTCGATAAAATAAAATACTCTGAAACACTCCAAAGTCGACAATGTTAATACCTATTAATACTCTCTGCCGTTCAAAGTCAAAGTCAAAAGTATTTTATTCATTGAAATCACAAGGATCATTTTGAATCGTCTTTAAAAATAATTTTTCATTTACTCCTGTTCCAACGCAACCATACCTAGAAGAATCAGGCAACAGTTCAACTTGGTTCCGGACAAAACATGGTACACGTCTACTGTCTTCTCGCACTCGGTCACACACTAGGATACCCTGTGTCGTGGGTATCAGGAACTACGAACACCATGCTACCAGAACAAATATTTGCAGATCATTACAAACATTTGCCCCCCGCAGCGGGAATCGAACCCCCAGTCTGTCGCATCTCAGCTCCCTGCTCGACTACCACGCCAGAAAGGTCGTGTAATCCCTTGGTCGGCATTTTAAGACATCTACGGGAGGAGACGGAGGGTTCTATTCTCTCTATTCATACCACGGCACCATTGGTATTTTGTTTTTTCATTTTAATTTACAACAAAAACCTAGCACATTATTTCGCCCGCGTGTAGGTATAGGTACTTCACGTGTTCATTAATTAGGTAAGTAACAATATCATTTACATATAACGTTACAAAATTAATTAATTAGAAGCCTGAACGACAGTACCGGCATGTTATGAAGCTTGTTTCGACAGCTGAACTACACAAGTAGTACACTCTCTAGGGTTAACCTCGCCTTTGTACATATGTTTTGTTTTTATTTAATTTGTAATGTGTTTTTCTGTGTACAATAAAGAATTATTATAAGAATTATAAGTTCCGTAAACCATAATATTTTGAGTTTTATAAGACATCGCCCATGGTTTCGCTCGTGTTATAACTGGATATATACTATCTACGGACACGTATCGCGACGCGGAGAGGTGTCCATTGAACGCCTTGTTGAATAGGGTAGAGATGACGGCACACGAGCACGGGGCAGATCGCCCATGAGATGGACTGACCAAAATCAAGGCAGCTTAGGACGGTCCACTGCATGAATGCACCAGGAAAGCTGCGGTACGAGATAAGTGGCGAAGGATTGTGAAGCAGGCCACAGACCCTGAAGCGACGACCACGGCCACTCTGCCAAGAGAGTAACGACGAAGAAGATACCGGGATAAAAAGTTGCTTATAGCTCAATCCACGTCATAATCTATCTGTGTACCAAATTCCCCAGAAATTGTTTCAACTGTATTAGCGTGATTGAGTAACAAACATCCAAACTTTGGCATTTATGATATTAGTGGGGTTATTTATATACTAGTTCTGCGAATAGTAGACCTCACGAGCACAAACTTTTTTGCAACAATTCATTTAACATCCAAACATCATCTTAAGTTAGCTTTTAACATAATGAAAAAGTTCTCTATTTCAAAAACCGTATGGGTTTGAATTGGTCTATCTTTAGATTGTTTTTGTTTGTTTGTGTTGTTTTGTGTGTTTGTTTATCTTTTGATTTGTTTGTCTTTAGCTACCTCAACATTTTTATATTTTTTAATGTTGCATATAGGTATTTGCGTTATTTATTCTGAAAATAAATATATTTTTATAAATACTTAGGATATTTCAACTGGCTGTATGTTAGTGCAGCTGTCAAAACTGACATCATAGCCTGCCGGTAGTTGATATAGGTAGTTGACGGATTATCGTGCTTTGTGTATATTCCCTGGTTACTGTTTGACCTGTTTACGCTTACTGTAGGCATAGGTACTACTGCTACCTGTTATGTTTTGGTGCCTGCTATATTTTCCTGTACCCGCTTAAATGGTAAACAATTTTGAACGGGGCTTCGAGTTCTGACATATGAAAATTATAAGCTGATCGTGATTACGCGTAGACTACTTAATTAGGTACTTTATAAATCATCTGGAGCAGCCTTGAGACGCCCACTGTTGGGCGAGGCCTCCTCCATAAAGTACAATGGATTTGCGGTAATCATAACCACCATCTTGTTCGGGCGGATTGGTGACGAGTACTCAGGTGGACGCTGTCCATCCCCTTAGTCGGGTTGTACGATATCGGAACTACATCCACGAGAGATGGTCCATTTGAAAAAGTTAGTTTCATTTGTTCTGGTATTCCAAGACATCTACTAAACTAAGCGAAAACACACGAAATTTTTTTTTTTTCATACAACTTGTAATGACGGATCAAGCAGATGGCCCACCTGATGTTAAGTGGTACCCTCTGTCTATGAACAGTGCATTATCACAGAGGTCACGTCCACCTAGGACGCATCCTATGTGACATTGCACTGCGCCCGCCACCGTGAGACATAAATATGAAAAATCTCATGTGCCTGTAATTTCACCGGCAATTTGCGAGCACTACTGCTTTGTGGCAGAAATAGGTATGGTGGCAGTACTTCCCCGGACGAACTCTTTCACAAAAAAGCTCTACTACTAACATCGATAGTATATTATATCGATGACTACTAACAAGGTAATCTATGCGCGCGTTGAAGTCCTTTATTCGCGTGAGATAATTAGGAAAAAATAAAGTTTTATAAAAACGAGACGAATACTATGAGTTCACTTACATGTTACCACCCGGTCGTAAATTTACACACGGTTTTACGACATGAGGAAATGGAGGGGTCTATATTCTTTGGCTGGACACACCACGGCACTTTGTGATACATGGTTGTTTTGGGACATTTTGGGCCGCCGCCCATAATAAATAAATACATGCTTACATAAAACCAAAAATAACGGCATATAAATATTTTTCATTAGGTAGGTACCTAGGTTTTTTTTTTTTTTTTTGGGTTCATTCCTACCGAGATATTGAGCAAAAAACACCATTACAATAAAGCAGACGACCCAACATTACCATTACAATAAAGCAGACGACCCAACATTACCATTATAATACAACAGTTGACCCCAAAATACCACTATCATAAAACAGCTGACCCAAAAATACCATTACATTAAAATCATTGGCCCAAAATGACCATTACAATAAAACAGTTTCTCCAAAAATACCATTATAAAATAAAATAAAAATAAATAAATAATGCTGGACAGTTCACACAACATTATCTAGCCCCAAGCTAAGCAGAGCTTGTGTTATGGGTACTAGACAACTGATAATATACTTGATACAATATATTACATAGTTTTTTTAAATATTTGATATAGAAAATACCCAGAACACACTGAACAAATATCTGCAAATTGCACAAATATTTGTTCCGAGGCGGGAATCGAACCCGCAACCTCCTGCGTCGCAGGCGAACGTTCGCCCGCCGCGCCACAGAGGTCGTCAAAATTAAACACAGACCCAAATTTACCATTTTAATAAAACAGTTTACCCAAAAATACCATTATAATTAAACAGTGACCCAAAACGACCATTACAATAATACAGTTTAACCAAAAATACCATTATAATTAAACAGTGACCCAAAACGACCATTACAATAATACAGTTTAATTAACAATACCATTATAATTAAACAGTTGACCCAAAACGACCATTACAATAATACAGTTTAACCAAAAAATACCATTATAATTAAACAGTGACCCAAAACTACCATTACAATAATACAGTTTAACCAAAAATACCATTATAATTAAACAGTGACCCAAAACGACCATTACAATAATACAGTTTAACCAAAAATACCATTATAATTAAACAGTTGCCCCAATATGACCATTATAATTTTATTTTCTCAGGAAAACAAACAGTAGTTTAAAACTATATAATAACAAATCTTAATATTCTGCTACAGACCATTGAGATGTTTCCGCATATTGCGTCTAAGGTTACTTGCATATTGCAAAACTTATACTTATAAACACATAAATATTAGGTGTCTTTGTACTGAACAGAACGAGTTTGGGGAAGTCAACCAGATTATTGAAAGTGATTAACACTACAGAAGTAAGTTTTTTTTCGATAATTGGTTGACCTAGAGCAGTAGTAGATTAGTGGTAGAGCTTTTTTGTGAAAGAGTTCGTCCGGGAAAGTACTACCAACATACACAATTAGCATTAAGTTCGCCTATGTACTGCTTTGTTGTCCTGTGTAATAAATAATTTTCTATCTATCTACCTATTTCTGCCACGAAGCAGTAGTGCTCGCATTGCTGTGTTCCGGTTTGAAGGGTAAGGGTGCCGGTGAAATTACAGGCACATGAGACTTTTCATATTTATGTCTCAGGGTGGTAGGCGCAGTGCAATGCTACATAGGGTGCGTCCTAGGTGGACGTGACCTATGAGGTAACGCACTGTTCATAGGCAGAGGGTACCACTTAACATCAGGTGGGCCATCTGTATGATCAGCCATCCCAAGTAGTATCCCATTTCATGTTTTTCATTTCATTTCATTCATTTAATTTCAAGTAGTATTAAAAAACCACCTAATTCGAACTGCTAACCGAAAGGGATGTCTTATTGACCTATTCGGGATATTTAATATCAAGAGTTGAGGAGAGTCATTTATTCTCTGAGAAGTCAATATCCGCTATTTGATGTATCTTTTGTGGCGGCAACATGCGATGTTTTCTACACCTAGCATCGTAATGCCACGGCATTTAAACTTGAATTGAACGAATCTTAAAAATCTACGTTGGATGGAGTCAATCCTATTTATATAATATCGTACTGTGGACCAAACACTACAATATTATACCTACCGCTGTGGACTCCACGCTTAAAAGCAATATAATAACGAACTTTGAGCTGGCTCTCATTGTAATAAAACAGTTGACCCAAAAAGTCAAACCAAAGGTTACGGTGTCCACGTGACCACAACTACGTTTAGGTATTTTCTGTTCAAATACTTTGTTTATTCCCCCAAAAGAGTAGGCAGTAGAGACCCAAATGTAAATAAATGTCTCCACGAACTCATAATTTTCTCCTCTTTCATTTGATATCTCAATCTGATACAATTAGCAATAAAAAAAATAGAGACGCTCACTTTTTGGATGTAACATCCGTCATATTGATTTAGTTCGTACAAGCAGCGCCCCACGGTTTCCCGTGGGAATATCGGGATAAAAATGTGCCTATGTGTTATTCCGGGAGTCCAGTTATCTCCATTCCAAATTTCATCCAAATCCATCCAGTAGTTTTTACGTGAAAGAGTAACAAACATCCATCCATTCATCCATACTTACAAACTTTCGCGTTTATAATATTAGTAGGATAAAATTTAGCTTATGTCACATAAAAACTATGCCTATGATAACGAATCGATTGACATCCATTCATCAAAACCACATACGTAAATACAAACATACATAGATTGCTAAAAACATAACCCTTCCTTTTGGCTTTGCTGTAGTAGGGTAATCAAAATAACTTCTTACGCTAAACCGGAACACTCTATCCCTAAATAAGTCCGGGACTGTTATTTTTATTATTAAATTTTAATACCAGTTTCAATATTATTACTCATATTTTACTAAATGATTAATGATAATCTCATCTAAATCCTTGTATTTATTCCAATGTTTCTTTAATAATGTTTCTTTAATGTTTCTTTAACTTTCTTTAATTAAAACATCATGAATGACATTGTAAATCAGACATTGTACACGTAACAGTAGAAATACATTGAATCATGCTTATACCTAAACCACCTTTGTAATACACATTTATTTCACGCAATAAATAATACTTTACATCTCTCATATTCGGTAAGTAGGTCCTTATTACCCCCAAATGGGGCTTGTAGGTGACCAATTAGCGCTCTAGGGTAATAATGTAGCTAGAAAAGCCCTAGGGCAGTAAGTAATTAAAAAAAAACTTCACTCTTTAAAACAGTTCGCGTACATCTAACCATCATACTGGCAATAGACATCATGCATTCAGCCCAATAACAAAAGAGGTCGCTTCGCTATTCAGCCTTGTCTTCGTATGAGTATAATAGTCATCAATTTTAAATATCGAACGGCGAAGCTCATTTTCGTTTTTGAAAAAAATAATTTAAAAAGAGATGAAAAAAGGCGGTAATGCCGGTTTTTTTCTACTTACCTCACAATCGAGATGTAAAGCAGAGTAGTTAGCTCGGGTGTAAGCATCAATGGCACCCTCGAACGATAGGCGCTCACGGTGCGCTCGTGCGCCTAAATATCTCGGGCTGCAATTGATGCCTTACAGCCCTTGGCTACTAATCTACTATTACTTTACTAGGCTAGTATAGTGTAGTCGGGCAAATACTAAAAATAGTGTCTCCTACACTGAGTTTTTCCTGCTATTGATAACGATATGAATCACCAGCATCGGACGAGCCTTATCTTATTTCTTATCATTTATAGTTACGTAACATAATGCATTTCACATTTATCAATCTTGTAATCACTAAGATAATAGAGTAATATTGTTTCTATCTATAGGCTGTCTTATCGAACATATTCTTCAAGTAATGATTCACCTAGTTATGAATTGATAATAATGGACTAATAAATGTATTACTTAAGATATGTTATCTAAGTCTTTCTCGCAGATTTGTAGGCTGCAAAAAATGCTAAATAGGTATATATTTTAGTGACAAGTAATTAATTCTGTAAACATTCAAAAAACCCTCAACGTATTGAATCGGCTGAACCGATTTAGATCAAACATAGCTAAGAACACTCCCGACAAATACACCTTTCAAACAAAAACAAAAAAAAAACGAAATCGGTTCATCCGTTCGGGAGCTACGATGAGACAGACACACACACACACACACACACACACACAAACACACCTACACACACCCACACACACACATACACACACACACACACACACACACACACACACACACACACACACACACACACGTCAAACTTATAACACCCTTCGTTTTTCGTCGGGGGTTAAAAATAGCATATTAGCGGAACGCACCTTTAGCCCGCGGGTAGGGAAATCCCTATGTATTCTGTGATGTTACATGTCAGGTGGAGTGGAGGATGTCGCAAAAACATATATTTGATACATACATACATACATAGACACACGCCTTTTTCTCCGAAGGGGGTAGGCAAAGCCTCAATGGGCCTCTTTTCACAGTGGGTTGCACCATATGGATGCATATACCATGGATGGATATACCATGGAATATACACGTGACAAGTGGTGAGCTCATCGCCGCCATTGCTTCCCACGACTGACTCGGCTAACGCTTTCTTCCAGTTATAGGTAACACATTTTCTAATAAGCTAGCAGCCAGGACAAATCTTACACCAACGAATCTTATCAACAAGTCAGGGAAATCCCTCAGTCGGCTTTTACGACATCCACAAGAGGAGACGGAGAGGTCTATTCTTAGGCCGGGCACACCACAGCACATATATTTGATGAAAATATAAAATATACCCAATTATATGGAAACTCTTTGGAGGCATAGCTTCATCAATGTCAGCGAAGAGGGTGTACTCCACATTATGTCCGGCGGAGAATATAGGTACGCCATCTTACAGGTCCTAGCTTGGGTGTACCTACGGGTGTACCCAGTAACGAAAAGCCCAATCTGATGAGCTGACATCTGTCGCAGTCAACTGGTTCAATTCAGCCGTTCAATTGAACAGCTGGCCCTTTCAGTAAACAACACCATTCATTACATCAAAAATTCTGGGACCTTGAGAAAATAGCTACAATATTATCATCGTGAGGTTGTAGTCCCCAGATAGGTAGTTCTTTTTAACTATTTTATTAGCATTTCTGCACGAAAAATCTGATTTTATAAAAACAATTCGATGAAATGGCTAGCCGTACTTAACCTGTTGGCTGCGATATATACCTACCTACACAATGCAATATATATAGGTACTGTCTGTTAGCAAAATAATATTACCTGCTTGCCAAGCATTGTGATTAATGCAGACGCCTTGTCCAACAGTGGACGTTTACAGGCTGGTGATAATGATGAAGATGATACTGATATGGAGAAAACAAAACCAGTACATACATACATAGACACACGCCTTTTTCCCCGAAGGGGTAGGCAGAGCCTCAATGGGCCTCTTTTCACAGTGGGTTGCACCATCGTGGAATATAGACGTGAAGAGTGGTGAGCTCATCGCCGCCATTGCTTCCCACGACTGACTCAGCTAACGCGTTCTTCCAGTATTATCACATTCCATAAATAAGCTGACAGCCAGGACAAATCTTATACCAACTAATCTTAATCAAGTCCGGGTAATCCCTAAGTCGGCTTTTACGACATCCACGGGAGGAGATGGAGGAGTCTATTCTTGGGCCGGACACACCACAAAACCAGTAGATGACGTGAAATGAAAACAGAAGGCCATCAATTCTCCTTATTATTTTAAAACCACACTGAAAGACAGAAACAGACTCGACACAATCACACAGAAACAGACACAGAACAAAATCAGAACTACAGAATCGAGACTGTAGTGTGAAATGACTGAAAACTGGTATTCTGATCCCTCTTATAGCAATTTAGTCTACTTTTGCTTTATAGCGACCATAGATTGTAGGATAGTGCTTTACATATATCATAGGAAAGAGGGAATGAGAGACGTCTACAAATCAAAAGGGTGTGCCAAATGTTGATTTTATTAAGATTTTTTCCCAGACTTGTTGGTAAGATTACCCTTATTTATTTTTTGTTTTAATTTTTTTATGTCTCTTTTTCCACGATGTGATGGTGCAACCCACAGTAAAAACAGGCCAATTGAGGCCATTATCCCTTCGGGGAAAAAGGAGGGAAAAAGACATAGAATTTGTATGCAATTTTTTTTATTTATTTTTTTAGCCTGTCGTTTATTTTTTTCTTATCCATCAATTAATATTAAATGCATTTTTTCTGAGATATGAACTCTAATTTTTTTCGTTTGTCCGAGTCCTATGATATTACCTACCTTGGCTATTGGGAATTGGAGTGCATATGTCGGTTCTGGTTCGCTGCGGGCCCTACTGGGCCACGGTCGCCTTCGGCTCGCTCGCAGCTCACGTGTGATTACTGTTCTCTAGTGTTTTAAATCCATGTCGGACTGTCAACATGGTACTAACAACATATAATATGTTGGTTTACATATATGTAAGACATATACCTATGTCTTCATACTTATAGCTAACCAGTATCATTTTATTACTTTATTGTGAGATTTTATTATTGTCTGTATCTTTACACTATCTACCTAAGGATACAGCATTTTTGGAAGGTAGGTATATCTGCAAATTTTTATATAAACTTCAAGGTTGAATTACTCATGTATTCTGCACTAAACAGAAGTTCATACATACCTAGTAAAAATGTTGCAAGTTATTACAACTTTCTAACAGATTCATTTTTAAGCATTCATTGAATTCTAAACGAGTGAAAAGAAACCTGTGTTAATTCTTAGTGCAAAATACCAGAAGAACACAGTAGTGTAAACAGAATTACTGCAAAAATCAAGGCTCTATGTATGGTAGGCAAAATGGTTAGACATTGCTAATTTTAAACTTTACTCACCAATGTTCTAGTTGATTATTCATGCATGTGGCGCTTGTAGCACGGCGAATGATAAGAGCAAAGGAAATTGTTGAATGTGATTGCAAGTTGAATAGAGGCAGGCAACTGAAAACCCAGGCACCGTCTGCTCTATCTTATCTCTTCGATTCAATGAGTATTTTTAGAGGTTATAATAATAACTGATTGTATTTTACTTCATAATCTAGTAGCAGGTTCATTTCTTACTGAAGTCATTTTAATTTTACTATATACTAAATCTAATTCGAAAAGGTAAACAAAATCATTTAGAAAAATAGGTACAATCCATCCACTTTTCGGCACCACCCACCTAGTGATGGCCGAAAAACGACAAATCACTCACAGACGTTCGAACTAACGAATCAAACAACAACAGAAGACGAAGCAAGCAAGTTGTTTTTGGTAGGCCAGGCCTTGTAGGAAAAAGAACGAGAGTTTCTGAAAATGTAGATTGAAGCTTCGTTTGATGCCATCTGTTGTTGAGATCGAGCATTCAGGCCTGCAATGCTCTGTTGTGATTATTTGAGATAATAATATACACCATGTATAGTGGACAATTGTTTTCTGTAAATGATAACAAACTTGAGAGTTGGGGGTGTGCTAGTGACACCTATTACTGAGTAGAAACAAATTTCTTCAATTTTTTTACATCTTACCGCTAGATGGCGCTTTTAACAATTCTCAATAAATTATGTTCTTTCCCTGAAATATTTCCGCTTTTTCGAAAAGAGACGTCTACATAGTTTATTTTATTTCCCAGTGTTTTTTGAGTTATTTTGTTTAAGTTTAGTGGCATTTTAACCAATGTTGCTCGTTTAAAGCTTAGAGCATTGCAGGCCTCGCGGTTTAAAGAGCACAGTGTAGCTAAATGAAATGGCAATACACTTTAATTGTTGTAATGCGTGACTTTTGAAATTGGTGGAAATTGTCTAAGTACCTACCAAAATAGTCTTCTTTCGTGTCGATATCTCATTCATGGCCATTTTGACCAATAGGTTGCCACACTCACGGCATTGTCGGAGCAGGTCATTAAATATTCCATCGTGCAGGAGTCAGGGCAGGATGGGCATACAAGGGCGTGTGGCATGGTTTTGGACTGGGCACCACAGTTGCATTGCGTCGCGGAGGCTGCGATCATACTCCACTTGCTGAGATTACACCTGCAGCGGCCGACTTGAGTGCGCACACTGGCAAGAGTACGTAGGTAGTTGGTGACGAGGTGGTAATTCCTCTGCAGGTATTATATAGCCAGGTGGAGGGGCATTTTTTATCGTCCATAGGTCGTGACGAGCATCACTTGATTTGTTGCATTACCAAAATAGTAAAACTGCCACTGTTTTACTAAAACATGAGTTGACTGAGACTTTGGCAACTTGGAAGGAGTGCAACATGGCAAATTGCTCAGTCCGTGCGAAGAGGTGCGAAGCCAAATATAAAAATACTAGGTAGGTACCTATAACTCGTTCACAGTAAGATGTCCCCTGCCTGCCTTGGTTGGCAGGGGACACTATGTGAAATAAGACAAAACCTTGGAAATGTAGGTTTTAATTAACATAAAATTGTACGTAATTTAAAAGAAACAAGAGACCACAGAGACATTATGAAATGTCATATAGATGCCGTCAAGAAGGTTTCTACATTAGTTCGTATATTACGTCACTATGGGAGAAAAAGCCTTACCTCCCAAACTTTAGCCTTATATACCTTACAAAATGTGGTGGCATCCGGCCGAAATGAAGGAAATTAATGAGGTTTTTATGGGTTTTTCCCAGCACTTGCCACTCCACATCTTTACCACACAGAGATAGGACAAACCGCAACTTTCGGTAAAACAAAATTTGAAGGGAAATCTTGCATTTGCTTGGAATGACAGCTGATAGCGCGTTCTATAATTTTTTCACGACATCTAGTCGTGAGTAGAGTAATTAGCTACGGGGCCTTTGATTAGACGTGCCAGACGTGTATAGTTATCCGTTTTTTTTAAATTTTAATGGAAAACTGGAAATTAACAGGTGTTAATTAATAAATGAAGGAGTTAGTTTTTTTACAAAATTTACTTGGTAATTGTATTCGAGAGTTATTAGATTTATAGCAGGCGTTAAAGTGTCAATAGTTTCGTTTTACCAAAATTCAACCCAGAGGTAAACTTGACAATTGGTACCTACTACGTAAGCGTAGTTTCAGCAAGAACCTATGTGAAACATTTAGGTAATTTAGGATATTAATTTTTTGGCGACCTTTGTGACGTGTGAGCTGGCTGAGGTGAGAACTGTGGGACAAATTTTCCCAATGTGCAAATATTAGTTCTGGATCTGTGTGTTGTGATACCATGGTGCCTATACTCGTAGTTCCTGATACCCACGACACAAGGAATTCTAGTATGGGATCAGGACTATGTGGTATGACTATTATGACTTTAATATATAGTATAAACTATGTATGTGACTGTTGGGTGTTATGTTATTCCTTTTCCACGACCAACTTGGCTTTAGCTTTCTTTCAGTAATAACATACTCCTAAATAAGCCAACAGCCAGTACATACATACCAACAAAAACTCCCAACATGTTCGGGTGATGTTTGAATAGGTTCCTACTAGGATATCTCACCATCATCATCATCCACAGCCTGACTTCGCCCACTGCTGAGTATAGGCCTCTCTTTGCCTGTGCGTTTCCTTACGGTCCCGTGCTGGTCTCGTCCAGGTTCGGCCCGCAACGCATGCGATATCGTCTGCCCATCTCACTGCTGGACGACCAAATAAGACCTAATACTATAAAAAATATGTATAGGTACTCATAAAGCTTTGTAGGTACCTAGTTCGTAATATTACTTTGCTATAATTCGTTGGTAAGAATTTAGTTTTCATGATTGCGTTTGCGACACACGACCAAAGTGGGTTAGATCGCTGATCGCACCGAGATACCCAGTCGTATTTTTTTTACCTGTCAAAGTTCAATCTCTTTTATCTGAAAATTTAAGTATTCCAGTATTTTTGCTATTATAAGCCATGTCCAAATTATATGACTCATCGACAAGCTTAGCAAAAATCGTGTCAATTTTACGCCACGATATGGGCTCAAAAATTAGCCAATAGAAATGCTTGTTTTATTCTATCTGCTAGCTTATCAGGACACCCACTTCACACACCTTCCGTGTAAATAAGGATTACCTCGATTATCAATTTTATTATGGACGGGAATTATTTTAAAAGGTCCACTACCGCAGATAGCCCGATTTCGCACAATTGTGCAAATATGGTCCTATTTTATTATTACTGGTATTTTTTTTAGATATAGATATTTTATTTTATTTTCAAGGGTTTGCACGTGTCGTTTTTTCCGCATATGCGCAAACGCACGCAAAGTCGTGACGTCACGCTTGCGCGGACTAATGTAGCGCGTAGACTGCTCTACGGCGTAGAGTTTGGTACTACTACGCTACGAACATAATATTCACCAAAACATGTTAAGTTCTAAAGCAAATAATAATTTATTCGAAGTAATAGTCACATTCGACTACTAACCCCGCGATTGGGCTCGTTTCCGCATGATCGGCGGACAAACAAACACACAAAGCAGCGTTTTAACACCAAATGTCCCGTCACGGCTGAATAGCGATTCTTCGTCAAATATTGACTAACTCCGTCACGCTTGTTAATATGTAAGGGTTAAAATATTTTTTGGCGCGAAATTTTGTATAGTAATTAATCACAAGTCGTCAGAAGTACAAGGTAGAGAGCAAACCTGTTAACAATAAAAAAGAAGTTGGGATATAATGTAATGCCCTAAGTGTTTTTAGGTTTGTAGTGTCTTAGCGGAGCAAAACGGCTTTTCATATTTGTCTCAGGGTGACGGGCGCAGTGCAATGCCACATAGGGTGCGTCTTAGGTGGACGTGACCTATGAGGTGATGCGTTGTTAAAGGCAGAGCTTACCGCTTAACATCAGGTAGATCATCTGCTTGTTTGTTCCGTCATTAAAAAGCTAAAAAAGAAAAGAAAATTTTTGGTAAGTAAGTGTAATTTTTTATAAATTAATGCACAAAACAGGTGTCGCCCAAGATTCAACCCTCTTGAATAAATGTAAAAATGATGAATGTAGTTTAAAATAATAAATAAAACTGGTACTGGGCTATAGGGGCAACAGGGCAACATTAGTTACTTTGCACGCTCGAGAGACCATGAATGCATTAAAATGTACCCCGGCTGTTGAAGGGTTGTTGTGGCTTTAGTGCTGTGTCGATATCGATATTATGAGTTGCTTTTGGTATAGAGCTTTTATCATTTGGCAGTCTCATATCAAAAAGTTTAAAGTGGAGTTTCAATGGTTTAGTTTTCATACAAATAGATACCTATAACATTTTTATTTGTGCTGGTTATATGAATAAAACTAGTAGTTTTGTGAATTGTAGACCTCGCGAGCAAAAATTTGTATAAAACTATGCACCATGTCGATCCATAATAACCAAACAAAGAACCCAAAAGGCAATATTGTTATAAATAAATTAGTCCAGTAAGTATTTATTATTTTAAAAATCGAGCCTGAAACTCCTAACTTCACTTTTCGATAACTCTCACGGATTCAGACTACGGTTAAGCGGCCCAGAAAAAAATCTCACATAGAAAGAAAGAAAGAAAGAAAAATTCTTTATTTGTAACGGCACACATGGATAGGACAAAAACCACTCGACAAATAAAATAAAAAATAATATAAATATGTTTTAACTAACCATTGAACGATTTTGCTTATATTCGAAATTCTTGTTTAGAATTACTTAGCGAATGCTTTTGCCAAATATTATCAAAATCGGCCAGTAAATGGCACCGCAGCAAACTTCCCCCCTTTTTGGAGGAAATACACATCCAATAAAAAACCAGCGACGAAATAATTATATGGAATTGCAGAAACTTTTACCATATTCGTCAAGATTCGTTGAAAAATACGACCTATGCGCGAGTACTAACGCATCTCACAATTGAAGTGGCATTGGGATGAACACTTCATGCATTGCGCTGATAACAGATTGAGCCGCAGGATAATCGAGTGGATATTTTGGGTAAGAGGCTGAATTTAGGCAGGCCGAAGGCACGATGGACCGATGGGAACGTTGCTGGCCGCCAGTGAAGTCGTAATACTCGGAACAGAGTAGAATGGAAGAAACAAAAAGAAGGGGGAAAAAAACCTTCAGGGCAGGCAACGCATTGGCAACGCCCCTGGTGTTGCAGATGTCAATAGGCGACCGTAACCGCTTACCATCAGGTGGGCCGTAAGCCAGTTAGTAGAGCCATTACATAAATATAAAAAAAAATATGGGAGGCATAGGTCTATACTCGTACAATATTGGACAAAAAGATGCTGTCTGATGATGATTATGATGAAGTAGGTACAAACATTTTAACAAAATATTCTCACCAGTCAGCTCTCAGCGTTTTCTGGAGAAGTAGGTACTTGTAGTAGTTTCTGCAGGTCAACAAATTGATTAAAAATATTAAAAATACCTTTTAATGACATACCTATTCAGTAAGGCTCCATCTACGGGAATTCATTTTTTCAAAGCTAATTGTACTAAGTTGTAGTTAATTCAGTTTTTTCCAATTTCTCGATAAGTAAATCACAACTACCACATCACTAGAAAGGCCGCCCTCTGGCACAAACCAGCTCGCCACCGAGCATAATTCTGCGGACTTCTCGTTGCTATAATTATTTGCTTGTTTGCGGCTTAGTTTAATCTCTTCTGATTGAGATTTTATTTCAAAGAAAACTTTTATACTGAATTGGATGTCTAAGTAATTTTGTATAAATAAACCCTTATTTTCACGACTATTTAATATTTTCGAAAACTTTACACTAACGCTTGTATCCATGAAGCAAATATTTTTTTGTTGAAAACAATCTTTTTAAAAACAGCCTTATATAAAATTAGTGGTCGGAACCGGTGCTGATCAAAATGAGCCCAAACATGGTTAATATTATTCATTGAGGAGTTCCGTTGTCCACCTTCCGTTGTCTTCATCATCCGAACTGCTCTGTTAACATAACATTGTTTTCATCATAACTTGACAGGTGCCTATGCCAAATTTCAGCTCAATCGGATATTGGAAAGTGATCAAAAATTCTATATCCAGATTTGTACTCCACAGAGATATAGACAGACATACAGGAAGACAAGTTAAATAAAAGCATATAATAAAAAGATCTTGGATCCGCAGATACCGAGTGTAAGAAGAAGGTGGTACCTTTGTTGCCTGATTCTTCTAGGTCTGGTTGCGTTGGAACAGGAGTAAATGTAAATTTATTTTTTAAGACGATTCAAAATGATCCTTGTGATTTCAATGAATAAAATACTTTTTGACTTTGACTTTGACTTGAAAACTTAATCCGTTGTCCAGCTTGACTCTGGGTCGAATACCAAAGGAAAAGCGAAAAAACTGTTGATGAATATACATACATACATAGACACACACTTTATCCCCGAAAGGGTAGGCAGAACCTCAATGGGCCTCTTTTCACCGTGAGTTGCATCATCGTAGCAATATATTTTTCCATAATTAAGTAATTTGAAGTTTAAGTTATATTTATTTGAGATCATCGTATTGCCAAGCTTTGGCTTTTGAAAATACGATATTTCTTACGGCAGGTTTTAATTAATCATCTATCGGGACGAAACTTTTTATTGATCTACGGCCTTTGATTTCCAGCTATCACTGAGCACTTCCTGTGCATTCAGCTTTCGGGAGCTATCTTTTCCTGTATAACAGCGTGGCAAAAGAGTTTTTTTCTCTTTGAACTTTTTTACCATAAGAGTTTCAAGCTGCAATTAAAAAGTGACTCTACAGCTTAAAATGTAGAAAATCTTTTCCACAAATAAAATTTCACAAAATATTTACCTTCACTCAGGCCAAGTAACATGACGTTAATCTTTTAAATATTAAAACATTTATTGAAGTTCCTTAATCCATGGTGGTAAAAAAAAAGTTCAATGCATCATCCATTGTGGGTCGCAGTTTTAAAATGTTAAAAAGCTTTGTTGTTAAGGGCTTATCGAGAAGGGTTGTAAATAATGACGGCGCAAGTCTTTATAGAAAACTAAACGGTCGCCCTTAAAGGGGTTGGTTCAACGAGTGTTTTTAAAATGTCGGGTCAAAATGTAACAAAAGTGGATGTAGGGAGTAAAAATCGCGTAGCATTTTCTACAAATGAAACATAAATGCTATGTCAACTATACCAAAAAAGCTTAGTACAATGCTCTTGGGGTCTTGTACAACATTGCGTTTGGGCTCTGTTGCGGCTTCCGCGCTTCTGCAGCGCTTCAGGTTTTTTTTTATACTTCTGAATGACGGAACAAGCAGATGGCCCACCCGATGTTAAGCGGTAACCTCTGCCTATGAACAGTGCATTACCTCATAGGTCACGTCCACCTAGGACGCACCCTATGTGGCATTGCACTGCGCCCGCCACCCTGAGACATAAAGATGAAAAGTCTCATGTGCCTGAAATTTCACCGGCACCCTTACCCTTCAAACCGGAACACAGCAATGCGAGCACTACTGGTTTGCATCAGAAATAGGTAAGGTGGTTGTACTTCCCCGGACGAACTCTTTCACAAAAAAGCTCTACTACTACTAAAAGCTCTTGTATGTTACTATATAGGTATGTTTTCCGAGGCGCGTACCGACACCTTTGACGCCATCTGGCGCAAAAAGACGGCCTCACTGTTGAGCAGGCTTCGCACGAGCAGCAACACCATCCTGAGCGCGTTCTCTGATCGGTTCGATTTTCCTCTGGTTTGGAAGCTCTTCCAGAGGCCTAAATCAATGTTAATTATTATGTACTAACATAGTTTTAAGTTGTTTATACGTAAATAAATAGTATATTATATAACCTGTTTATTCAGCGTAGTAGTTGTGAATTCATGTTTTAATTTGAGATGCATGGCAAAGTTATGTTTTTTTTACTGTTTCAGCAAAAACTTTCTAATAACTCTAGTGTGTTGAAGCGATAAATACGAGTACTTAGGTAGGAAAATCTATTATGTTCCTATTGTCTAGTATTATAATATTTTTTCTATACCTACCATTAATTAATGAGGATTTCCCCTAGAGATGCAGTTTGTTTGTACGTAGATACGTCCTACCTGTTGAATTAATTATGAATAAACCGCTGCATATCAAATGCAGTTGACGTTATCTTGACACTATGTTGACATTACGTCAAAATTGACAGCTTTATTACTAATTCACTGAACCAAAACATAATTTCGACTCGGAAAATCACCAATAAATGGAGCGGCCATCGCTATTACGAACAGAAATAGGTAACAATTACTATGTTTTTTTACAAATGTCTATCTGTAGCACCGTGTGAAATTATTTCTTGTTAGCAGGTGCCAAAGGTAGATAGCAGTTTCATTATTTTTTGCAATAAAATTATCTTGAAACTGTTATTAGTTGTGACTGCCAATATCGTGATTTGTACTACTGTGCGATTGTTTTTGTACAGCTCTGTAAATAGAAGAATATTAATTTGTGTTTCTGTTTTGATATTATATTACTTTTATCGTTACTTTTATTCGTAACGATATTATTATTTTCATATCGCTCATATATCGCTACACAACACTAGCACTTGACTACATCTGGCAAGTAGAGCGACCACGTAGATACACAAGTAGGTTCGACTTTCAACTTTCTACTACAACATTTTATTTTTATATTCAACACAATAAAAACTGAAAACAGGATAAGTGCACAATGCTCTCAATTATAATACCTAATTGTATTAGACTTAAATTTAAATTTAGGCGTTAAAGTTGGATGGCATTCACGAACTTAGTAAATGATTGAACATAAATTACTATCCTTAACACAAGCTTCGAGTTAAGGTTTCAACTTGAAGATTCTACCAACTTTCATAATTTTATTAGGTACCTAAATTTCTTGTTTTCCTTACCTACTTAAAAAAAGAATGGGACCAGTGTGTGCGAGCCGTTTCTTCTATTAGCGTGTGGCCTGATGGCTACCAACCATCGAGCAACACGGTACGGAGGCTTTGTTTGCTCATACTTATGTCAAGCATTCATTCCCAAGATCTACTTCAGATTTAAGGCGCTATAGGTTCAACGAACATTTTTGTATGAGGCGAAGAAGGCGAGCGAACGCCCTGATACCGTGTTTTTATGTATAAAAAAATTATATAAAAATGTCGTTCAAGTTTTGTTTAATTTTGTTGATGAATTCACTAACTCAAATAATAACTAACATGTAACCAAATGTTTCAAAAATTAAAACGTTAGAAAAGTGAGTGAAAAATAGCATTTAAATTTTAAAAAGGAGGTATCTTTGTTATTTTTTTTTATCGAGTGAAGTGATTCAAATATTGTATTGAGTTATTGATTTCACCAGATAAAAAGCTCAAGAATATCATATATTTTTTTTTCATAGAAAACTATGAAAATTCTTATCAAAAACTTTAAAATTCTAGAGACATTTGAGAACCTATCGCGCCTTAACATAAGCTCAAAACCTAGGTATGTCAAATCAGTTAAAGTTGTTATGGAATAAGCCCAAAATTTCAGACGTGGAAAACGTCAAAAAAGTACGAGTATTTGTTATGTTTGCAGTCAACGAAAATCCAAAATAGCATGCCCATCGGCGTGTCTGATCAAATATTGATGTAATTTATGGCAAGTCGATACTGTCAAAGGGGTTGACATAAAAAATGGCACAGTTTGCACGCACTATTAAACTATTAAATAAAATTATACCGTGCTCTGTGCAGGGTACTATCAATAATTGCATTGATAGATTGTGCGCAGTTATAGTGCGCGTCATGTAAAAAGAACGCGGTCAAGCTTCTACAGGCGTTCCAGCGTTCTTTTTACATGACGCGTACTATAATTGTACATTATTTGTAGTAAACTAGGTAGGCACTCATTCAATGCATAGGTATACATAGAAAAGTAAGTAATCTCTTAAAAAGAACGCTGGAAGGCCTGAAGAAGCTTGACCGCCAGCGTTCTTTTTACATGACGCGCATTATAAATGTCTACTGGGTGGTAGCTTCGCAGTATGTTCTGTATTACAAAACTAATCTCAAATTGAATCAAAACTCACTACGTGCTACTAATAAACAAGAATTACCCTTGGAATCTTTACACCGTGTTTTGTCTCATTCGATCGAATTTGAAACTGCGTGTCAATGCAAAAGATAAAACACTGTGCAACTGTTCCAAGGATAAGTTACGGACTATGCAATATATAGCGGACTTTAGATTACTGCGAACTGGTGATCCTGGAAATGGCTGTACCAATTTCCACCAAACATATCTAAGAACCATCTCGCAAACACCATCTATCATTTAAAAACAAACCGCATTGGAATCAGGAGCACCCATTCCGAAGCTACGTGGCAACAAATAAATATGCAGACTATTACAGACAACATTCACATCATTTAAAAAAAAACAACTGACTTCAATGGTTTCAATAAAAAATCTTATGGGCATTTTTGTCTCTACAAATAAATCTGTAATTCAGTATTATCTCCTAACTCCTAATCGATGAGGAGTGCTGTGGCTTCCATCATCAGCTCACAAGCATGACGTGTTGACTCACAGACGCAAACACCTGAATAAGTTATGAAAAGTTTACAAACACACTGTCATAACATATTTTTTTTAGGATTTCCCTCCATTTCTCTGTGATTCTATCATCAGATCCTGACTACGTGAATATGGAACCACCTCGGGAATACACTAATAAAAAAATCTTTTTTTGTAATTGGTTCTGTTTGACGGAACAGACGAACATAGAACCTCCTCGTTTTCTCAAGTCGGTTAAAATATAACTTTTAACTCCCATTTACGACATCCACTTATATTCTACCGATTCTACCGAAGTGTCCTTAAAAATCCATCGAAACTATAGTAGGGCGTGGCTTCCGCCGGCCATCCCATAAAAACACCTATTATGGGGATATGCATCGGCAAAGCATGCATAGTACACTCCAAGCGCGCAAACGTAGCGCACATAGGTACTAGTCATGGCAAATATTATTTAATAGATTTTTATATCTAGTAAAATGTACTTAAGTGTTTTTATAGTGTTGTGATCATAGAATTTTATTGATAATAGTGGATAACTAGCTTCTGCTTAAGTGTAAGTAGCTATATGTGTTTTTGCCTGAAACTTTCTTCCAAATATTTAGGCAAATAAAGTGTGATAGCATCAACTGCTCGTAAATTATTGACTTTATCTACACTCATGTCGTAAAATCCTGATTAAGAACACAAAAATAATGTTTTTATAATTTATATTATTATTTAAAGTATTGTTTTCCTAACAAAAACTTAAAATAGCTTTTTTTTCTAAAATACGGTACGGCCAGACCAAAGAGTTTTTATAAAATTTTCACACATTTTTGTGACATAGTCTTTGGTCTATGACTAGGCGCGCCTATACATGGCATGCGCGGTAGAATGGTGTTTGTTTTTTTACGCTTATTCATTTGACACCATTTAACTTTAATATTTTTCATGTGTTGTTGGTCAAGCAAATGTTTTCTTGCATGAGTAAAGTAGTGTATGAAACTACACATAACTAGGTATTAAAGTACTCGTGTGAAACTATTACAAGCCGAGCTTTAGGTACACTCGTGTTTTAGTAACCCCTGTTATGAGACAGTTTCATTAGAATTAGAATTAAATATTTTCAGAAAGATAGTAAGTTAACAGTTTCATGAACTACCTTAACGTCCTTTTGTCTTATTTAATTAATTCGATTATGCGGAATAAGAGTATGGTTATCGAGTGGCGTCTACAAACCGGGCGACACAGTGTGGGAAGGCCACTCTCCACCACACGGTCTCTAGATATTTGTCTGAAATTCAGAGACGTTTTGGCGTTTGACTCAGAGGCTGTTTTTTTTTTTTGTATACTTCTTGAATGACGGAACAAGCAGATGGCCCACCTGATGTTAAGCGGTAACCTCTGCCTATGAACAGTGCATTACCTCACAGGTCACGTCCATCTAGGACGCGCCCTATGTGACATTGCACTGCGCCCGCCACCCTGAGACATAAAGATGAAAAGTCTCATGTGCCTGTAATTTCACCGGCACCCTTACCCTTCAAACTAGAACACAGCAATGCGAGCACTACTGCTTTGCGGCAGAAATAGGTATGGTGGTAGTACTTCACCGCACGAACTCTTTCACAAAAAAGCTCTACTACTACTCGAGTTAACTCGGTTAGGTCAAATTGGAGCAAATTCTCAGATTTAGAATTGAAACGAAAGTTGAAACAAAAAAAATTTTAGTCAGCCAACTATTTCGTTTAACTTAGTATTTCCTTGCTTGTTTTTTTTTACCAACCTTTTTTGTATTTTCCCGTTTTAGTTTCGTCCGAATACAAATGCGCTTTTGCATTTCAGGTAGGTAGGTACCACCTATAAATTTTTAGTTCGCATTAGCTACCGACCTGTTTATTTTATTGACAATACTAAACGAAGACCTCGCTGGCGTAGCGGGCGTGTAGCTGGCTGAGATGCTAGAGGTTGCAGGTTCGATTCCCGCTGCGGAACAAACGTTTGTATGATCTGCAAGTTTTTATTCCGGATCTGGTCGTTGTGGTACCATGGTACTCGTATTTCCTGAAACCTAACACAGCGTATCTTAGTGTTAGTGAGTCTACGAGTTCGTGAACCTCACATAACTCTACCACGCCCTCAAGGGTATCTGTTAGCAGATTTTCACCTCGTCACAAAAAAAAAAAAGGATCAGGACTACGTTATGTGCCTTTTGGGTGTTATGTTTTGTTAAAAAGTATCTCACATAAACCTTTTTAAACTACGTTAGATAAATAATTGAAAACATTTGAACGATTTCAAATGACTGTACGATTAACTCCACAATCCGACGGTCACGCGTCGGTGGCACCAGCACCCTACAACACAGTACCTATCTACAAGTCGCGTGCGTGACGCGTGGCGCGCAGACACAGGTGGTCGCCACCAGCCGCTCATGGAATTCAGAACTTATACATTGTAATCTTTTCTACGGTTAAGGACCACAATTAGAAAAGACCACAATTAGAAAAACTATTTCTTAAAATTACCACTCTTGAAATGGCCACTACTTTAAACGACCACATCTTGAAATTACCACTTCTTGAAACGACCACTTCTTGAAATTATCACTTCTTGAAATTACCACTGCTTTAAATTAACACTTCTTGAAACGACCACTTCTTGAAATTACCACTTCTTGAAATTACCACTTCTTGAAATTACCACTGCTTGAAATTACCTTCTTGAAATACAAACAATGCTGAAAGCATCGGTTTACTTTCCCAATCGGTCCACTATATAGGTATTCGTAAATTTTACCAAACCAAAATTTGGTTTTAGGGTTCCGTCTGTTTGTATGTCTAAATTGTCGGAACCGTTAAACTACCCAATTAGGTTCAGATTTGACATAAGTACCTATATTATGTTTGGGGGATACAAGATGTTTTTTTATGAGTAACATTTATCTTTTCGCTTTCCTGCAATCTGTGGGAGTGATTATATTTAAATATTACAATATTGATTTATATATGTACATATTAGTGAAAAAAAATCAATACTTTTGCAGCTTTGTACATTTAAATTAGCAATTAATTTTGAAGTTACAAACATTCCACATCAAAACTGGCAGGACTGATTCCGATGTTAAAACCATTGATGGTTTAAAAAAAAAATAGTTTTGTTATTTATTTGTATTCCCACTATTTGTTGTAATCATCTTCCCATAATAGTACTTATGTACTACTGACTAATTTACTACTGACTAATTTAATACTGACTAATTTACTACTGACAAATTTTTCCGCACCATTCTTCCAAGAGCGACGCGTCTATTTATTTTATAAAAAAAAACTTATAATCAATCTCGAGCATCTCTTACCCTAACCAAGCTTTTGATTACAACTTAACTTTAACAAAAAGATCAGTCCAATCAGACTTAAATTTAACAAAATCACCCCAAACAATCGGATATCTGGCGCCGGAAGTCGGAAGTGATACAACTCAACTGACTTACCTAAACACGCGAGCAACCGGGGTGGGGTCACCTGCCTTTCAAAAATGGTTGCTAAATAAACAAGGGCAAAACACTTGCAACGTTACATGCACTGGCTTTTTAAACTTACACTGGATCTAAAAAAATGGGTGTAATAAACTTGGTATTCGTGAGGGTGTTTCTATGAGGCGAAAGAGACCATACTATACGTAACTCATATACCTACATAGGTATTCTTTGGGAAAACGGACAAAATACATTATTTTTCTCAGAAGAAACCTCATAAACCCATAAGTTTAATGATTTTGATTAAAAGCTTTTATAGATAACCTCAACCGACTGAGCTGAAATTTTGCATTGCTGCCAAGTTCTAATGACAGTACAATATTATGATGAGAGCGAGCTGACTGATGTTGGAGACGGAAGGTGGACAACGGAACTCTTCGAAGGATAATACTAGAATGGGCGTGTTTAGGCTCATTTTGATCAGGACACGGCTTCGATCACTAATTAGATAAAAGCTTCAAAAAACTTATTAAATAATTATTGTTTATTTTGGTTACAGGTATAAGATGTTCGCCACAGATTTCGACGACTATTGTGACTTCAACGAAAGCATCTGCAGTAATGACTCCGGAATCGATAAATCCTACGCAGACCAGGCCACTCCACTCGCCAGCACACCTCTCAAACACGATACCTCAGACTTAGGAATATGCCTCACACCAAAAAAAGAAAACGTCAAAAGAAAACTTTTCAGTGATGAATTCACATCATTTCAAAGCCCTGTTGAAGACATCAAAACGTTTGAAGTGAACTTACTGTTAGCGGGTAAAACATCAACTCCAGTGAAGGAAAAGAAGACCAAAGACCCGAACAAACCAAAAAAGAAGTACGCCAATGGAAAGAACAGAGTCACAAGAAGCAAGAGTCCATCGCAGATCATGAGGATAAAGAGAAACAGGAGGATGAAAGCAAACGACAGAGAGAGGAATAGAATGCATATGCTTAACGAAGCTTTAGATAGACTTAGATGCGTGCTACCTACCTTTCCTGAAGACACAAAGCTTACCAAAATCGAAACACTGCGATTTGCACACAACTACATATACGCTCTCAGTCAAACACTGGAATCTTTAGACAATATAAATTCTGGAGAAATACCAACAGAAGAATTTTCCATAAACTTCGAAAAAATACAGAACTATGCTAATGCTGGAGACAAAGTACCCAAAGACGCTTTCAGAGATATATTTTTACCAAACAAGGCTGAGCATAACGAAGATGGAAGCTATCGTAGCTTCGAAGGATTCAGTAAGCCATTCCCGAATGGTACAAATTTTATGCAGACATCCGAAGGAGTGCTTATTAACGTGGGTAATGTGACGGTATCCGTGAACAACAAAGGTGGGAACTGCATCGCTTCGACAACTGGCACTGGGTTCTTTACGCATCCTTCCAGTTTTACTGATGATATGAACCATCAAAATCACTTTTATCAACCTCCTTACGAAGCTAACAACTTTGGTAACGCGATGCTGGAACAGAGAGTACATACCGAAGGATATTTCAACCAGAAAAACTACGAAATATTCAAAAATGCTTTCGAAAGTGCCCAGAAGCCCAAAAGGTTTCCGAAATCTGAGGTTTACTCAAACCACGGCAAAAATACTAGTTCTGTGTATGGGTACAATGAAATGCAGTATTACAATAACTGTGACACTAGTAGTTATTCTCCAAGTAACTATTATTATGAGGACCAAAGGAACTGTAGACATTTTTATAACAGGTCTACGGTAGTGAATGCTCAAATATAAAGTGTATTTTTCTAGTCATTTTTTAAAACATGTATTTTAAGAGGTTAAGAGAGAAGTGTAGATTAAACTAGGTACCTAATAGTGTTAAACCAAAGACAATAAGAAAATATGTATATGTTTTTGAAAGTAGTCTAATAGCTAGTCATTTTTGTAACATTGGAATAAATATTTTTATATTTTTGTAGCAGCATATTTTTATTCAAATAATTTATCTGAACAAAGAAAGATTGTGACGTCAATTAAAACTGAGAGAGAGGATTGTACGCATGATTTACCAGTAGCTAATAATAATAAAGACCATGAATATAAATCAAATGAGAACAATGCTGGCTAAAGAGCGAAAAGTTGTGAATGCTTCTGCGCACCCCAAGCCGACTTCAATTGTACCAGATCTTTAGAAACATTACCAGTCAAACCCGTCACCAAGCAAATGTATACTCTATTCCTATACAGCTAAGACACAAGTTCCCAGCTTAGAACTAAGGGTGGTATAATAGGGGCACCCGTTTATATCGTGTTTCGAAAACGTCGAAAACTAAATGTTTGCTTTGGAAATTCGTTACGGCAATTGTTAGAGATGTCTATTTTTGCCCCAATTATTCGGGTGTCATAAATTCTCTATTGATTTGTACGCAGCTTGACCCACCGGGCGAGATTTACCGTTACTGAATTACTTGCTAGAAGATATAATGACAAAAGTACGATAGGTTGCTTATTGAGCCTTACTATTCAATTTATGCGGCCCAAGTTACGCAAATAGCGTTTACAACAAATAAAAAAAAAAAAAAAAAAAACCCCCAACGCAATGAAACTGCTGAATCGATTTTGATAAAGCATATCTAAGAACCATCGCTAGAAAACCTGCTTTCAAATAAAAAAACCCTGCGTAAAATATATATTCGCGCATCTTATGCTGAACTGGACTGGAGTAAACTCCAGTCGCGCGTCGAACCTGACACTAGTTAACCATTTTTTAATAACTTCTGAAAACGTTATAAAGTTTCCTAGAAAGTATTTTTCTTATTATTTAAAAGAATTTCTTTCATACGGTGACGACGTCCCTCCCGTACAGGAAATATACTTTCTATAAAGCTATGTACATTAAATAAAGTTTGACAAGTATCTTCGCTTCCCCAGAAGGTGGGGAAGCCAAGACTGAAAAATAAAATAAAAAAGTATCTGTAATGGTTACAGATACTTTTTTATTTTATTTGTATAACTGCTTGAATGACGGACCAAGCAGATGGCTGACGCCACCTGATGTTAAGCGGTAACCTCTGCCTCTGCCTCTGCTTTAACAAAGCACTACCTCATAGGTCACGCCCCCTAGGACTTGCCCTATGGGTGTACTGCGCGCGCCACCCTGAGACATAAAGATATAATGTGCCTGTAATTTCACCGGCCCCTTCAAACTGGAACACAGCAATGCGAGCTCCACTGCTTTGCGGCAGAAATAGGTACGGTGGTAGTTCTTCCCCGGACGAACTCTTTCACAAAAAAGCTCGACTATTACTAAACCCACACTATACCTATACCATAAATAAATCTCTCCCTAAACAGTTCTTCAAAATGTTTTCTATTGCATCAACACATTTTGAATAAAGTAGAAGTAAATATTATTTCATAATCAACACCCAAACGGCTATATAGCACCTGCAGAGGAATTACCCCCTGGTCACCAACTACCCTGGCCAGTGTTGAAGACCCTTAACAGATTGCGCACTCTGCCGCTGCAGGTGCAATCTCAGTAAGTGGGGTATGATTGCAGCCTCCGCGACGCAATGCGACTGTGGTGCCCAGTCCCAAACCATGCCACATATCCTTGCATGCCCATCCTGCCCTGACTCTTGCACGTTGGAGGATTTAATGACCTGCTCCGACAATGCCGTGGGTGTGGCGGCCTATTGGTCAAAATGGCTTTGAGACATCGATACGAAAGAAGAAGAACCCGAACGCAAGATTTTTAAATAGGTAACTATAATTGTTTCTTTGTTGTATAGCAAAGCTCTAAGTCCTAGTATTAGGTAAATGGATTATCATTATTACTTTAAAATAAAATACACGTACTCACCTATTGTTTCTTTGACGACCTCTATGGCGCGGCGGGCGAAGCTTGGCCTGCGACGCAGGAGGTTGCAAGTTCGATTCCCGCCTCGGAACAAATATTTGTGCGATCGCAGATATTTGTTCAGGTTGTTCTGGGTATTTTCTATGTATAATAAAAAATATCTATCTATGTAATATATTGTATTAAGTATATCAGTTATCTAGTACCCATAACTCAAGCTCTGCTTAGCTTGGGGCTAGATAATGTTGTGTGAACTGTTCAGCATTATTTTTACAAGAAGACATCAGAATAACTTTAGTCAAGCTAAACAATACTATTGTGAGTAAGCTCACTCTCACCAGTGTACTCCTAAACATGTGCGTAAAACAATGGCATAGCTAACAGGAAACCAGTGCAGAGCGGCACCTGGCGTCGCCAACTGTCGCCGCGGGGGAAGTCATGTAATTATCGAAACAAATCTGCGCCTGGTCACGCTTTATTGATCAGCCATGATTTGTTGCAGGAAATTACATTTTGTACATAAGTGTTTTGTGTTTTACATTTAATATTTCCTTAAATATATTAATTACTTTAACAGCAGATGACACTTTATGCCCAGAAAGACAATTGGTTTTCACGTTGATGGTTGTATGCATAATCTACACTAATGTTATGAAGTGGTAACTTTGTTTGATTGTTTGTTTGTAATGGATAAAATCAAAAACTACTGAACTGATTAAAAAAATCTTTGAGCTTTACAAAGCTAAAGAAAGTATCTGCTTTAGCAGATTTTGATGATATTTGGTGTGTGGATAAATGGTGGGTAGGGAAGGGGGAAGGGGGACGAAGTCGGAGGGGTGTTTGCATGCTTTTCATACCAACACTATCCATGCGAAGCCGGGTCGAGTTACTAGTTATTTATAAAGGACCTATCCACTTTTTAATGAAAGCGATATTGGAGTTAAAATTAGGTACTTATGAAATAGTCGTAATCACCTAGATATTGCTGCATTTATTTTGTACTATCAGCGCCCCGCGGTTTCACCCGCGTAAGTCTCGATCCCGTGGGAATATCGGGATAAAAATGTGCCTATGTGTTATTCCGGGAGTCCAGTTATCTCCATTCCAAATTTTATGCAAATCCGTTTAGCCATTTCAGCGTGAAGAAGTAACAAACACACTACACACACACACACACACACACACACACGCACTAACTTTCGCCTTTATAATATTAGTGTGATAACTGGAAATTTTCACTTAACGGTGTAGGCACCAATAAGGTCGAGGTATCGAGGGTCGTTTTACCCGACTACGGCAAAGCTAAAAGGAAGGATTATGTTTTTAGAAGTCTATGTAAGTATTTATGTATGTATGATCGTTTGTATTATATTCCACCGTAGCACCTAAACTATACTCAACGTATCTTTAGGTTTTTTTGCTGTGTTTTCTTGTGGGATGTCAAATGAAAGAGGAAAAATTCTGAGTTAGTACTTTACAAAACTATTATACTTACATAAGTAGGGGAGAGTTGGATATTACCGAGCCCCTAAGAGAAAATGCCTAAAACTAAGCGTAGGTTAGGGTTACAAAAATAAAAGATATTTATATTAGTAGGAAATATATTTGGCTTAAAGAATAACTTCGCAAAATGAAAAAAACTAAACATAGGAATAATATATTATTGAAAAACCAAAAAACTGTAAAACACGATATTATCAAACAGGTACGTTAATATCGTGCCCATAACCTTTAAATTCGTGCCAGTACGATAATACCGCGCTAATACAAATAATTCCATTTTTAGTTACATATTGTATATTATATTTATTGTAAGTACATTTATTTACAGAAATAATAATACAAGGTATGTACAAAATACATATGAAACAGTTGTGCTACCTGAAGACCGCTGCAAGCGATCTAAAGGTAGCTCAACTGATCCAAATCACTACCAGACGGAAGCGTCCCTAAGATGCTGGCTGCATTGCCACGCTGAATGGCAATACTAATGCGTTGAGCCAGATAAGAGCCAGCTTTCAGATGCCCTGAAAGAATTTTGAAAACGCGAAGGGCCCCGGAACCCCACGGACCCAGAGTCTCAACCCCGAAAGGCTCAAATAAGTAAGCTTTTATTGTAATATAAATGTATATTATTTATTATATAGTCTTCTAACAACATTATATTTCAAAAAGTTATATATTCAACAGTATCATAATTTAACCAGCCTCCATGTAAATCCTTAGACATAAGGGTTTTTACAAGTTTTTTTTTACAAATATTCGTGTCACTATAAACTTTACGGTTGGTAAAACTATTATAACCCTAACAAAAACAACTTATTTGCAACTAATAATCAGTCTCAAAATTGCTTAAAATTAAAATTATTGGCAGCTGTTATTATTTTCCTGCCATTTACATATGGCTTTCATTACTTATGTCTTCATGTCATCCAGATTCCATGACTTCTTCTTTTACGGGGTTTTCCCGTTGTCCACGTTTTTCGGCATTGGATATTTCATCCTATAAAGTCAATATAATTTTACTAAAGGTAGTAGTACTTTTTCATACATGATAATACCGCGCCCTTGGCACGGAATTATCAAACACGTTCTTTTTTTTGTAACCCCTAAGCAATAAACATAAGAAAAGAATATTGCTATAACACATTTAATTTTAAGTATTTTTGCCTACTAAATGCATATAAAAATGATGCAACATTTATAAGTAAAGGGTTCACCTCTTAGGGAAGATAGTCTCAAAATAATAGTCGAAGTGCCGAACATTTTAAAACAATTGTGGACTTTCTCTGGTGGCTCGGAACGGACTGACTGTGCGCGCGGGGAGGGTCGTCTACCTCGGGCTTCGATATTATTAGCACTATAGGCACTCGCTATTCGTAATTTTTGATATATGCAGGGGCGCGGAGATATCAGGCGCGCGGTAATATCCAACTCTCCCCTACCTACCTTATTTTGTGGTTGAACTTAGTCGGGCTATAGTTTTATAACTTTTAACTTCATCAAAAAAGCATAAATAAAATAAAATAAACATCAATTATTAAAATTTTCCAGTAACCAGCCCATCACAGAATGTGGTTTTACAAGCGTTAAGGGTGTTAGTGATTATAATGGGCCCGTAACGAATGGATTACCGTGTGTTGGCGCGGCGTGAAAACAACACAATGAGATTTAAGCACAAAAACTCATTCAAAATTGTACCTTTAAATTAACGCTTGTTTGTGTGTTAGTAGTAGTAGAGCTTTTTTGTGAAAGAGTTTGTCCGGGGAAGTACTACCACCATACCTATTTCTGCAGCAAAACAGCAGTGCTGGCATTGCTCTGTTCCGGTTTGAAAGGTAAGGGTGTCGGTGAAATTATTAGTACGAGTACGGAGATCATTAAGTTTTAGAAGGCTTTGACAAAAATAAAGTAGAGAACGAGAAACTAGAAGAGAATTAATAGAGTAGCAGTTAGTAATTTAGATTGCAACTCACTCATTAATAAAAGTAGGTACTTAATAGGTACAGAAATGTAATCAAATCATTTAGATTAATAGTTGTATCCATAAATGTCGTAGTTAGCAGTATCTCCCCACAATCTGCAGTAATTCCATGCTCGGACTCTAATCCCCCGTATTCTCGGGAATTTCAACGATTCCCCCTCGAAACCAATACCAACACATAATGCCGTTCGATATTAGGTGGTTGCTATTTCATATATGGGCAAAGTGAGCATAATTTTACACTAAAATAAAATAAATAAATAATGCTGGACAGTTCACACAACATTAATTAGCCCCAAGCTAAGCAGAGCTTGTGTTATGTGCACTAGATAACTTATATACTTAATACAATACATTACAGAAAGAATAATACAAGGTATGTACAAAATACATATGAAACAGTTGTGCTACCTGAAGACCGCTACAAGCGATCTAAAGGTAGCTCAACTGATCCAAATCACTACCAGACGGAAGCGTCCCTAAGATGCTGGCTGCATTGCCACGCTGAATAGCAATACTAATGCGTTGAGTAATACATTACTTAATACATTACATACATAGATATTTTTTACTATACCTACTTAGAAAATACCTAGAACACCCTGAACAAATATCTGAAATTACTGTTGTCGGCTTTTATATTGGGCTTTTGTTGCGGTAAATCATATTTGGTTGAAGAAAACGTTAGGAGGTTAGTAATTGTAGACTTTGTAGAGAAAAGCGCGTTGAAATATTTTTTATGGGAAAACTGCTACACCGTACGTACTGCTACGCCGTAGCAAATACACATATAATGTGAGTTCTAGTCAAATTTTATCTATTCTGGAGATAGCTACAAACAGGTTAGCTGCTCATTTTTTTAGTAGTAGTAGAGATTTTTTTGCGAAAGAGTTCGTCCGGGGAAGTACTACCTCCATACCTACTTCAGCCGCAAAGCAGTAGTGCGCTACCGGTGCTTCCGGTTTGAAGGGTGCCGGTGAAATTACAGGCACATGGGACTTTTCATCTTTATGTCTTAGGGTGGCGGGCGCAGTACAATGCCGCATAGGGCGCGTCCTTGGTTGACGTGACCTATGAGGTAATGCATTGTTAAAGGCAGAGGTTACCGCGTTACTGCATCAGATGGGCCATCTGCTTGTTTCGTCATACACGCTAATTTGAAGAAAAAAAAACCTCTTTAGAACATATTTATTTAAATAAGCGTCGTTTGGCAAACTTGAATTTATTTACATAATTTACACTAGAAACGGGATATTTACCATGATTTTTGAGTTTTGTCAGTTCTCCGGTGACCATGGCGCATGCAACTGTGCCGAAATATCGGGAACATTTAAAACTCAAAAATCATAGTAAATATCCCGTTAGTAGTGAAAATTTTGAATTAATTTAATTCGTTAAAAAGAATATCCACTAGTTTTTTAAATGTATTTCTTTCTACACCTAATCAAATGAACCCACATGTCCTATATCATATGTCCGAATGGTAGCCGCGGGCTAATTGCCTCGTCTGTCTGTCTGTTTGCACTAGCCTGTTTAAAATTCATCAGCAACCAACGCCGGGGGCAGTGTGTTTACTTATTGCTATAATAATACCGCTTTGTTTACTCACTTCTTTAAAGAGATTGAATTGTCGAGCTTTATTGTGTGTTTTTTATTAAGTTAGAAATATATTTATTTGATTTGTTGTAATGTTGTAAAAAGTGGTCCAATTATTATTATCCTTAGAGCATTGCAGCCTGTAGTTTCTATGCCTAAATCACTATGTGAGTCTGTGGCATGCCGTGGCCGACAGTTTACCTATTTCCATGTAGTCTGTAGAAAAGACAACTGACATTAGTCGATGGTAGGCAGGCAGTCGGTGATGGCTCCTGCACCAAGATAATGGTCTGCGTTTTTGGTGAGATTGAGGATCTGCCACGGAGCCGCTGCTAAGGAACCAGGAATACTTACATTGTGGTGTACCGAGTACGACACTACAGTACCGATCCCAGTATATAAATAAATAAATAAAATAAAATATAAGATAAGATAAGTAAAGATAAGTAAAGTAAGAATAAGTAAAGATGTGGAGATGTTTGTATATTTGTTAATCAATCAAACCGTAATGGTTGAACTGATTTTAGTGAAATTTGATATATTGATAGATTGTAAACTAAACTGAGCTGTTTTTGATGGAAATTGATCATCAGTTTTCTATTTTTTTCTATTTTTACTATACATATAAATACCCAGCAAATCGTACAAATATTTTCGAACCGCAACGTCCTGCGTTGCTGGCGAACCTTTGCCCGGCGCCACAGATGTCGTCATCGAATAGTCCGGGATATAGATTTTTATAAAATTAACTGACAAGTTTTTGAACGAATTATCCAGTGCACAAGCACCCTAGAACGTGATGTTTCCTAACAGCTTATTTTCTTCTGAAAGAGTTTGTAGCTGTAGGTACCTACGAAATGCGTGAATTTTTTGTCACCATAAACTGTTAACAATAGCCAGTAGCCAAATATTTGTTCCCCATCGATACACCACCATAAATACTTAAACTAATAGAATCGATTCTGTCATTTTCCACGTTTAATACCGAAAGATGAATTGGCATCACCACAAATTAGCTATCCAGCTGACAATATTTTACTCAAGTATTTATCAGAGAATAATAGCTCTTACTACCATTCACTAAGAACCAATTTCAAAACCAATCGGTATTTATATAGTCCAGTTTATAAAGACCTCCCATCAACATGCAAGTAATGTAAAACATTCGTAGCTAAGCTATCAATAGGGCTCTATTGATATTGGCTTATAAAAATAGGGAGCCAAAAATCTTAATGCCATTTCTGACAGAGTGCATATATTGTAAACTAGTAGAACGTCCATGTCTTTGTCCGCAAAAGCCACTATAAATAAAAGCGGACAAGTGCGAGTGCACATTTTACCACTTTGGAAGTGTCGCTCGCGCAAACTATTAAGTTTTGAAAAAAATGATTTTAGAAACCTCAATATCATTTTTGAAGACTGTTCCATAAATACCCCACACGTATGGGTTTGATGGTTTTTTTTATTGAGTTCCTGTTCTAAGTATGGGGAACCCCAACAATTTCTTGTTTTTTTTTCTTATTTTGTGTGAAAATCTTAATGCGGTTCACAGAATACATCTACTTACCAAGTTTCAACAGCATAGCTCTTATAGTTTCGGAAAAAAGTGGCTGTGACATACACGGACAGACAGATAGACAGCCAGACACACTGACAGACTGACAGACAGACAGACAGACAGACATTACTAAACGATTACTTTACTTTACTTTACATGACGAATCCAAGGGTTCCGTATTTTGCCTTTTGGCTACGGAACCCTAAAAAGTACAAAAAACACACTAGTGTGGTGTGCGTTGAAGTCTCAAAAAATGGCTTGAATTCAATGACGTTTAACTAAAATAGTTTTTTTGGTTACAGTTATTTAATTAAAGCAAAAATTAAAAATGTATCCAAAACAATAACAAAAACTGTCAGTCAGTCAGTCATGCCACGATTTTATGTAAGTACCTACTAGTGGAATGCCCGCAGCTTCGTCCGCCTAGAGTTTTTTCCATACAAAATTCAAAACCCGTGAATTTCTTTCTTAGTGCACCCATAGACAACAAAAGGAATATATTCTGCGAGTTTCAGGTCTCTAGGACTTACGGTTTAGGCTGTGCGTTGATAGTGAGTCAGTGAGTCAATCAGTCAATCACGCAACGATTTTTTAAATACCTCTGCTTTTGAGAGATGCACTAGGAAAATATTTCAATTAAATGAGACAAGCTGATATTACTTATTAGTACATTTTTTTATATATATTTTTTTATACTTCTTGGATGACGGAACAAGCAAGAGGCCCACCTGATGTTAAGCGGTAACCTCTGCCTATGAACAGTGCATTACCTCATAGGTACATGGTGCGAACCCGCTTCGCACGACGTTTATTTTTTCTTTGAGTCCTGTATTAAAATTAATCTCTACCCTTATCGTATTTAGTAAGTGTTTACCCCTGTGATCACAGAACTACGTTTACACTTACAATCTATAATGTACGAAATCAGACAGTAAAAAAAAAAAATGGACAGTTCACACAACATTATCTAGAGTCCGCGCCACGACTCTAGACGCCGTCGCCTTTTGAGGAACCAATTGATAACAGAGGTAAATTTTCGCTTTTGCACTTTTGCGCATAGAAACTAGCGCTCCAGTCACCGGATTTCAGTCGTGGCGCGGACTCTAGGCAGTAGAATCATTTGAATTTTTAAATTCGAATTCGTTGGCTCCACCGAGCAATAGCAAACTATTCAATGTTCAATGACACAGGGACACTGAATAAATAATACACGGATGATAATAGAGATGGTAAAAAAAAAAGATGAAAATCGCGTTTTCCCAGATATGAGACCTAGATAATGTTTTTGCCCCCAAAAACCCCCATTTTTGTATATATATTATATAAATTACATATATATATACAAATCGTTGCTCTTTTTAACACTATAGGCACAGAATAAATATTAGTACTATAGGATGTAATTATAAGTAACAATTATTAACAAGATCAACCAAATAAGAACTAAATATTACAAACCATAGTTCATACAAAATAAATTAATACGCACCAATTATGTACGATTAAAATGAAATGAGAGTACGAAATTAGGTAGTTTTTTTTTTTTTTTTTTTTTTTTATTATATCTTAAAAAATTAACACAAACAAAGTATTATACACTCAAAAGACCCTAATGGGTTTGTTCAGAGTGTATACAAACCTCCTTAGGTATAAATACATAATCTTACTCTGTAATACAGTATCCTCTTCACCGCTACTCAGAAACTAAGAGTAGGTATGCCATTTCGACGATTCTTCGAATATAAGTCAAAAGTCAGGCCACATTATCGCGTCACGCGACGTAATCGACTAATAACAAAGACAAAAAATTACAGAGTGCTTCACCTTAATATCATAAAATTACATGACATTATTAGGTATTAGGTACTTTTGTTAGTACTAGAGCTTTTTTGAGTAAGAGTTTGTCCGAGGAAGTACTACCACCATACCTATTTCTGCCGCAAAGTAACAGTACACGCATTCCTGTGTTCCGGTTTGAAGGGAAACTACAGGCACATGAGACTTTCCATCTTTATGTCTCAGGGTGACGAGCGCAGTGCAATGCCACATAGGGCGCGTACTTGGTGGACGTGACCTATGTGATAATGCACTGTTCATAGGCAGAGGGTACCACTTAACATCAGGTGGGCCATCTGCTTGTTCCGTCATCTAACTTGTATAAAAAAACTAGTTGACGGTGGTACAATGGGCGACGTTATCGCTAACTGAGATCTCTTCCAGGCAAACTTACGATGTACTGAACGTTAGGAGGAGGTGGTACAATAAAATAACATATTTATTAAATTAAAATATCTGGTGCAGAGATCTGGTGCGACCAAGCTTCCATAGCGTTTTCCTTTTTTTAAATCGTGCTAACTAATAACTGTATCGCAATCCTTATCGTGTTTAGTAAGTGTCCTACCCTTACAGGTTACAATCACTAATGCCCGTCTTCAGCCAGTATTGACATTTTAATTCGAATTCGTTCGCTCCGCCGAGGATGTCCAACTAGTCAATATTCTGTGACTGACACAGATAGCGAATAGCAGATGTTTTTTTTTTTGGATTAACCATAGACGAAGAATTTTCGCTAAGGGAGTAACTATTTGTCCCAGAGGTAAGACCTAGCTAGATTGATTTTTCTTCCTCAAAAATCCCATATAACAAATTTCATCGAAATAGTTAGAGCCGTTTTCGACAACGTAATTACAAACAAATATTGCTCGTTTAATAGTAGGTAAAAAAAACGAATAAACCTACCTAAGTATATAAGAATGTATAATTGACGTCGTTATTTTAATATAAATTATTATTTTAAATGAAGTGTTTTGGTTTATCAAGAATGAACATCGTCATTGCCTTGTTCTTTCTCAATTTATTTGGGGACGGTGCAATGATTATAAAGAATGAACGAATGAATAAATTAACGAATGGCCGTTCTCTGAGATCATCAGAGAAATCGCATCATGGCTGATCTGATCATCATAGCCAGGTCGGTTATTCCACCACTGCGCACTGCGCACTGCGCACTGCGCAACTGGTTCAAGCACTAGAAATACATTGTTGCTCTATCACTTGTTTAGTTTTCACTAACCATAAATACTTGAAAACATCTTCTAAAGCCCGTTTAAAGAAAAACCACTCTTTTGTTATAAGAATAGGGACTATTGCCACTGCATATTACAATTTGTCAGCCTTGACTACGATTAAATACGTAAAGGAAAATCAACTCTATTTGTATGTTTAATAAGAGCTGCGTGTTGTGACATCAAGGGTTATCAAGCTATTATTGTAACATTTGGTACACTTTGGCTCTCCACTTGAAGTTGATTGAAAAATAGCCGAAGCTTTGGATGTTTGTTTGTAAAGATAATAGTGGTTACGTTATTGAAGTCGAGAGTGCATCTGTGGTTAAATTTAATTAAGTAATTATAGAATTCGACCATTCTATGGGGTAGGTTGGTCAAACAACGCATATTTTCTAAGGACCAAAGTCAAAGTCAAAAGTCAAAAATATTTTACTTATTGAAATCACAAGGATAATTTATGAATCATCTTAGAAACTAAATTAACTCCTGTTCCAACGCGACTAAAACTAGAAGGATCCAGGCATCAAACACGGCTTGGTTTTATTCAATGATCCTTCTTACTAGTGGGTGGAGAGCGCCTGTGTGGTGCCTCGAGAAGCTGATTCAAAGAAAAAGAGAACAAACTTAAAAACCACGAAGGTAGTCAAAAGTAAGATGTAAAGTGAATCAGTAAAAGTTCATAAGACAGCACACGCTACGCTTGGTATACTTACTCATAAAACTATACCATACCTCAAGCAGGTCAAAAGGCCCATCAGCTAAGGCATCATGAAGAACAATTGATGTATAATTACTTTATAGTTGGACATCAACTTTTGAGCGACGCCGACGTCAAGTATCAAGGAAAATATTGTTATAGTAAAACAATGGATTTTCCACACCAGTTTTCCAATAACAGAAAACAGTACTTTCCCAGCGCAAGCGTCTCAATGATGTCTGGTACTTTTCTAAATGCATAGTTATATTAATATCACCTATTTATCAAAAAAGTCTACGAATTTTCATTTTAACACAATAAAATAGGTTGCGCATAGGCTTGTAACGTATTAGGTAGGTATTTAAAATTAAATTCGTAGTCTAAAATAAAACTAAAAATCGGCCGCGGCCCGGCTCACCATGGTCCGACTCGCTCGGCTCGGATTAATTAAAAAAATACCTAACGGAAAAGCCCGACTGGCCCGGCATCCTTTTCTTGGACTGTTATAGCGAAAAGTGCTCGGCTGTTTTGATTTTATTTTATAGTATTATTTAACTTTCACAATGCCTGAAATCTTTAGATAAGAATTACTAATCTATTTTTGTTTTTATTGTACATTAAAGATTTTTTATAAAAGACAATATGACATTGTTCTATTTGCTGACGATACTTCTTTTCGACCTCTGTGTTGCGGCGGGCGATGGTTCGCCTGCGACGCAGGAGGTTGCGGGTTTGATTCCCGCCTCAGAACAAATATTTGTGCAATCTGCAGATATTTATTAGTTATTTATTCATTTATTCGCTTAAAAATATGGTAATTACAATGTTCTTAATAGATATTTAGTTTCACATATTTTTACTAGTTACTGCTAGCGTGCAAATATTTAATAGGTATACAAATTTAAAAATGAAAACAATATAATTATGTCAATAGGTACTATCAAATTAATCTATTATTTATTACATTTAGGTTCAGGGTGTTCTGGGTATTTTCTATGCATAGTTTTAAAAAAAAACTATGTAATGTATTGTACCCATAACACAAGCTCTGCGTAGCTTGGGGCTGGATAATGTTGTGTGAACTGTCCAGCATTATTTATTTATTTATTTTGTTTTTATTTTCAATGTTGACAAATCTAATTACGATGATGTAAAGGTAAACGAATCACTATTGCAGGTTCTTGATTGGTTTAGTGTAGGAAATAATCTTTGACTTCTTTGATAATTATTTTTCCTTGTATCAATGACCTGTTAGTAAGATTCAATGGTGTAAGATTGGTCCTGGCTGCTAGCTTATTAAGGAATGTGTTATATTACTGGAAGAAAGCGTTAGCCGAGTCAGTCGTGGAAAGCAACGGCTCACTTGTCACGTCTATATTCCTACGATGGTGCAACTCACTTTTAAATGAGGCCCTTCCTACCCTTTCGGCAAAAAGGCGTGTGTCTTTGTAGGTATGTATGTACAGCTCGTTCACCGTAAAATGTCCCCTGCCTTGTATGGAGTGCCAACCAAGACAGGGTACATCTTATGGTGAATGGTCTATAGGTACCTATGTATGTTGTCTCTTTCGATCAAATTTGAAACTGCATGTCAATGCAAAAGACATAACACGAATTTTATGGTAGAGATCCACCAACATATCTGTAGCATGAAAAGTATGTAAATTATGATTGTAAAATGTAGGTAAATGGTTCTACAGATAAGTTGGTGGATTTATAACACGGTTAGACGGCAAACCAAACTAAGTACCTTAACATGTGGCTCTCGGAAGAGGTTAACTGCATTCGGCACACTCGGCAGATTAAAATGTAACTAATAACACAAGTACGGACTAAGTAATCCGCGCTATTTTGAGCTAATAAGGTTGTTTTAACCAAAGACACGTGTCAGGGCAGGCGTGGACACGTGTCGGGGTAGGCGTGGACACGTGTCGGGGTAGGCGTGGACACGTGTCAGTCATGTGCACTAAATTATGGCACCAAGAATATTATAAACTAACTGGATATTGCCACTAGAAGAGATAATTGAAGCAGAGTTTGTTCACCTTTACGTATATGTTTCCCATCTCAGTCAAACACTGATGGCAATGGCATCCAAAACATAAGAAATAGGTACTTAAGTGTAGTAGAGCTTTTTTGTGATAGAGTTCGTCCGGGGAAGTACTACCACCATACCTATTTCTGCCGCAAAGCAGTAGTGCTCGCATTGCTGTGTTCCGGTTTGAAGGGTAAGGGTGCCGGTGAAATTACAGG
Organism: Operophtera brumata; assembly: GCA_932527175.1. Lineage (NCBI taxonomy): Eukaryota > Metazoa > Arthropoda > Insecta > Lepidoptera > Geometridae > Operophtera > Operophtera brumata. The sequence continues at coordinate 5,488,193 of OW052237.1, read as the reverse complement.
CACATGAGACTTTTCATTTTTGTGTCTCAGGGTGGCGGGCGCAGTGCAATGCCACATAGGGTGAGTACTAGGTGGACGTTACCTATGAGGTATTGCACTGTTCATAGGCAGAGGGTACCACTTAACATCAGGTGGGCCATCTGCTTGATCCGTCATTCCAAGTAGTATAAAAAAAGTGATTTATGTCAAGGTATTTTTTTTTCACTTTTTTTTCTAGTTTCAATATCCATTAGGATCCCTCAGGTCTACTTCTCAAATACTCTTGTACGGCACTAATAACCTCTAAGTAAATGGACTTCGGGTCTGCGTTCAAAAAGTGTCCAAACCAAAAGAGAGAGAAAACGCATAAAGAGGCAATTCTCTCAAGTTTTATCCGTCTATTGCTGCTTGATAATTTACCACATTTGAAGGACTAAAGTGTGAACCAGCAGTGTATTGAACTCATTTGCCATCGTTCATTTATTTTTCTCTTCACGAAGTTTACCGTTTACCTTAGAATATAGAATACTATAATCTAAGCCGTTTACAAAGAAACAATAAAAAACATTTTCGGTGCCACTGGAAACCAGCGCTGCAGCAGCTTAATTGCAGCCAATGCTGAGTGGTGGCCACTTGATGTGTGCTTTATATTTCCTAATATTTTCGTGATTCGTAAATACGTGACATAGACTAAATAAAATAAATAAATAAATAATGCTGGTCAGTTCACACAACATTATCTAGCCCCAAGCTAAGCAGGGCTTGTGTTATGGGTACGAGATAGATATTATTACAAAGATAGACATTTTTTATGATACATAGAAAATACCCAGAACACCCTAAACAAATATCTGCAGATCGTACAAATATTTGTTCCGAGGCAGGAATCGAACCCGCAACCTCCTGCGTTGTAGGTGAACCCTCGCTCGCCGCGGCATAGAGGTCGTCACTGTAGATTAGTAGATTTTACATACATACATAGACACACGCCTTTTTCCCCGAAGGGGTAGGCAGAGCCACAATAGGCCTCTTCACAGTGGGTTGCACCATCGTGGAATATAGACGTGACAAGTGGTGAGCTCATCGCTGCCATTGCTTCCCACGACTGACTCAGCTAACGCTTTCTTCCAGTAATAACACATTCCATAATAAGCTACCAGCCAGGACAAATCTTATTAAAACGAAAACTAGATAATTACATTTATTTACAGAAAGAATAATACAAGGTATGTACAAAATACATATGAAACAGTTGTGCTACCTGAACACCGCTGCAAGCGATCTAAAGGTAGCTCAACTGATCCAAATCACTACCAGACGGAAGCGTCCCTAACTGGATCCATTAAAGTACCAGTATTGTGTCATGGAAGTGCTTGCAACCAAAACCCTGATTCCCATTTGGAAACGGCCAGGAGGTGAGCACAATCTGTGGAGCTTAAGCACGTTTGTAACAGACAATTCCGCGTCAGCTCGTACAGAGGCCAGTCCCATTGCCGTTGAGACGAAAGAGATTTGGGGGGAGTAGTATTGGGGCAAGCACTATGCCAAGCATTTCGAGCCTCGTCTAAGTATGAAATTTTGAGAGTGTTGCCAGAAAGAGCCACAAGAGAAGGAGATAGAATTTTGTCAACCAAAGAACAAGTGCTATAGACGGAAGACAAGAACGCTGGTAGGGCTACACTTGAAATTTTACGAATTAGTAGATTGACACGACCACATTTGAATTATGCAAACTAGCTATAAATAGTCGTCTTTCATGGTGCTTCATCGCCAAAAGCAGTTTGAAGCTAAGCGAAACTTTGCTGAGCTGTCAAATTACACTTTAAATAGTAGAAAATCGTGCAACGATTTTCACGAGTTAAATCCACGGTGATGAAGACACGCAATCTCTTAAAATGACGCCACAATGCAAAAACAAGAAACATTCAGATGAAACCTTAAGAGCATTGCAAGCCTCCGTGTGGATCTACATTCATGGTATGGATGTAGGACTGTATTCTAAACAAACTGTATTTTACAAAAGAGTTACTTTTTCAAATGTTGTAATTACTTTTTTAAATATTGTTTACCTTACTTCATTAAGTATACCTTCTATTCGTACAAAACGTTTCAGTTCTACCTTTATAATGCGAACTGCTAAGGAGTGGAATACACTACCGTCGTCTGTCTTTCCTGAAAACTATAATCTGGGTCTCTTCAAGGCTAGAGTGAATAGGTGCCTTCTAGACCTTTGTGCTCCATCTTCGGCCACATCGTCACTTACCAACAGGTGAGATCGTGGCCAAACAAAGGTCTATCAATGTTAAATAAAAAAAATGTAAGTAGACAGTTCCGGAAACATTAGTGCGCCCTATGTAAAATAGAGCATTGCAGCCTCCGTCTAGAGATAGTGCATAAAAAACTGTGCATAAAAAAAAAAATGGGCTGTTCGCAGAACTACTAGTATCAACATGTAAGGTTATCTCCGAGGTTATCTCCAATGATTATGCGTCTTTACACGGAATTGTTAGTAAGATTCGTTGGTACCTATAAGATTTTTCCTGGTTATGTGTTATTACTGGAAGAAAGCGTTAGCCGAGTCAGTCATGGGAAGCAATAGCGGCGATGAGCTCACCACTTGTCACGTCTGTATTCCCACGATGGTGCAACCCACGGTGGAAAGAGGCCCATTGAGGCTTTGCCGACTCTTGCCTTTGCCTTGTCTAAGGTCCTTGAACGTCTTGTCTACAACCGGCTTAGTTCCTTCCTTATCACAAATAATTTGTTCGACCCTCTCCAATCTGGTTACCGCCCGTACTGTAACCGCCCTCGTTTAAATTACAGAAGATATAAGATCGGGTATGGAGAACAGGAGGCCAATTCTCGGATTGTAGAGATTATCTCTTAGAGATAATGTCGAAGCATGAATGTCTACAAAAAATGTCACGAAAATGTCACAATAACCATCAAATCGTATTCGATTTGAATGATTTTGGTCGACGTATGTCTATTTGTGACATCACGAGAATAGCAAATTAAGATTTTATTCAACATTCGCCATCTTTTGTCGACATATGTCGAATTCGACTCAATCTCTAAAGCACGAGAATTGCTCTCCAGGCTCTTAACTGTTCTGACATTGCTTGATTTTACTTTGACATCCTGTTGTGTTTGCTTCGCTCGATTAAAATATCTCCATCGGTGATTGTCCGGTTTCGCAGCTATTTGCACGTACGCCGGCAGCGGGTACGCTTTGACGATTCCTTCTCGTCTTGGTGCTGGAGGGCAATTCTCGGATAATAGAGATTAAGTTGAATTTGACATATGTCGAAAAAAGATGGTGAATGTCGAATAAAATCTTAATTTGCTATTCTTGTGATGTCACAAATAGACATAAGTCGACCAAAATCATTCAAATCGAATACGATTTGATGGTTATTGTGCCATTATCGTGTCATTTTTTGTAGAAATTCATGCTTCGACATTATCTCTAATTTAGAGATAATCTCTACAATCCGAGAATTGCCCTACTGTACGTCTGCTGGTGTACCGCAGGGTGGCGTTTTATCACTTCTTCTTTATCACTTGTTATTAACTCGATCTCTCATAATCTTAATTCTTCCTAACACCTGTATGCAGACGAACTCCAAATCTATAACCAAGCTTCGCTTGACGAGTTACATGATGCAATCGCCAGCACCAATAATAATTTGCTTCGTATTAGTGACTGGAGTAAGGCCTTTGGACTGAAAGTGAATCCCTCTAAGACACAGGTGATTATATTGGGAAGCTCTCACCTAATTTCTAGGATAGACTGGTTAAAAATTTCTCAAACTAAATTTAATAATGTAACTGTCCCTTTCTCGAAAACAGTTAAAAACCTGGGTGTGTTTATGGATAGCTGTATATCTTGGGGGCCGCAGCTCGACAGCTATCGCTTTGTCAGTAAGTGAGTTGACGGTGAGAGTCTCGAAAACATGTTTTTCATAAATATTCCCGATGCCACACAAATCTGTATCCTAGACAGAGGCAAAGGATATTTTTTTTTTTTTTTTTACCTAAAATAGGCTTGCGTTTGGCTACATCTCACCATCTCAGGCAAAGGATATGATTTGAATTAGTTAAAATTTATTAATTTAATTTTAATTAGTGGGATTTTTTTAGAATCTTGTGTTTAGAAAGATAGGGTTATTTAAAAACATTAAAGTTATTTTTTGACGTGATTTCAATGAACTTCTGTAACATGATCTCCACGGGCATTCTACAAAAATAGCGTTACTGAAACGTGTACTTTTGAGATGTTTAATCTCTTGAAGTTTATAAGTTACAAAAGTGTTACTAGAGTGTTAAATCGTTGTGAAGATGTATCTAGCAATAAAACAAAAATATGCTAACTCCCTCATTGACCCTCTCTGATGACGTGACAGGCCATGCAAGTGAGCTCTAAAAATAAGACACCGCGCGGTTACTACTCTCTATTAAGGTGGGGTATAACGCAAAATTACCAATCTAAGATTATATTTTTACCTGACTAAATCAAGTTCAATATTCAAAGGGATCACCCAGACAGAATCACGACAGGTCAAAATGTTCTCGATAAAAAAAAACGTTGGCTAGATTCGATTGTTTGTCAATATGGTACAGATTATTGGGACAAAAATTTAATAAATAAGATCAATGAAATAAAACGGAGAGATCAAACACGGGGTTTTTTAAAATTATCTATATTTCACGAGATATTCAATAAAAACCGCTTTTTCGAGCGGCGCGTGGCGTTTTTTTTGTATGAAGATTTATGCCTGGTGTTGGTGCAGTCTTATGAAGCAAGCCTCAAAGTTGGGAATTATGCGTGTAACAGCATAAGCACCAGGTAAATGAACAAGAGACTCTTGGCAGGAGTATCACGGTACCGGATCCAATCAATTAATGGGTTGGTCAAATCAAATAAAAGATAAGAATTCGTTTTGGCTTTGTATTTTCCATTTTACTTACCATTGATCATATTTAAATAGAAACACTGCTTGGTTCGTATTTACTGGTCAGTATAATATACATAGGTAGGTACACACATCAAGTTACCTACATAGTTACACAAATAATATGAAATAACAACATACCAGTTTCACGTGTCTTTGTATTTTCCATTTTACTTACCATTGATCATATTTAAATAGAAACACTGCTTGGTTCGTATTTACTGGTCAATATAATATACATAGGTAGGTACACACATCAAGTTACCTACATAGTTACACAAATAATATGAAATAACAACATACCAGTTTCACGTGTTACGGCCAGCGCTGTCGATACAAGACTGCCCATTGCAACGAATAGCAGCTCTTTATAAAGCCCACAGTCGGACAAGTACGGGAATCAATGTTCCGTCTTTAATTATGTACAATTCTGGTAATCGATCGTTGGAAAACTAGTTACTATAGTGCTATACGTTTCAAATAATTACTATTGAATTTACGTATGATTTTAGAGATTAAGATTATTCAAGTTCAAGTTTAAACAATAATCAAATCACGTCCTCTGCTTAATTGCAATGGAAACTATACGATCTAATATTGTAGGTATAAATTATAAATTAAATCATCAATTATTATCATAATATCTAAACCGGTCTTCAATTATTTATACCTACAAGTAAACGAGCAGACGCCCGACCACGTGTTACTTGTAAACAAACTGTTTTCAATTATAAAACATGATTGAAATGTACATACCAACATGTACATTTCAGAGATGATTCTTACAACTTCAAAATACATTTATTGGTAGGTATAATTTAATGTAAGAGTATCTTACTTGACAGACATCCAACGTGGTGGTACTTTTAAATATGACATTTCACATTTAATCATGTTGAAATGCAATCACAATCTAACACGGCCATACTGACAGGACTTCGCTCTCGAAGTACACTAATCAAAATAATCTCAAAGTGATCTTCGTATTGAATCTTTCTCATTGATCTTTTCTGACTTTCATAAAATTTAGTTTTCGTTGATAATCATCAGTACAATAATACATTTTTCTCTATACATTTCAAACACTATAATATTGATATTATATTGATTTAAATAAAACTTTATGTAAATTTAAATTTACAATTACCTGTATTTCTATTGAACAGTATAGCTTACAGCTTAAATTTACATTTTAGATAATTCGAAAACAACTAGCAAGTGTACTTTGTTGTTAACAAAATATTTTATTCTGTATATACCAATATCGAAATGTAAAGATTTCTCCTAAGCCTTTTTAAAAAAAAAATACTGTTATATTTTATTAATAAACAAGATTAATATATATTTATGTAGGTATGCTTTACTCGAGCACCGCTGTCTTTTGATTTTGTTTTATCATGACTTTCCAAAGGTTGTCTGGAAGACATCGTTTTTAGCGATAAGGCCAATGTACGTCACTGTTATTGTGTTTTGTTCTTTTATCTTTTTACTTTTCTGATTGGTGTACAATAAAGTGTTTATCTATCTATCTATTCATTATTATTATTGTTGGTATAGTTGCCTACCGATGTGTTTTATTTAAATTGTTGAATTTCGTTCTTAATTTTCATCTTCCGTCATTTTGCTGGTTTTTTTTTTTTTTTTTTTTTTCTTTTTCTTTCTGTTTTTGTTTAATGGAATAGAATCGTTCCGCAATGAAACCATACACATATTATATTTTCTGTTTTCTTTTCTTCATAATTATCTTTCACTTTCTGTTTTCTCTTTTTCTTTTCTTCAAAATTATATTTCACTTTCTGTTTTATCTTTTCACTTTCTGTTTTATTTTTTTCACTTTCACGGCCAAACTGACCAGTATTTCGTTCTCGAAATACTCTCACATTTTTTTTTTAAATACATAGAAATAATAGTTTTTTTAAAGTTTCTCTGTCCTCTACCAATCCAACACCTATCACCTGCTACTCGTGAGTCTCAGTGAAGGATCAGGACAGAGACCGACTAGCAGATAAATACATAGACATAATAGTTTTTTAAAGTTTCTCTGTCCTCTACCAATCCAACACCTATCACCTGCTACTCGTGAGTCTCAGTGAAGGATCAGGACAGAGACCGACTAGCAGATAAATACATAGACATAATAGTTTTTTTAAAGTTTCTCTGTCCTCTACCAATCCAACACCTATCACCTGCTACTCGTGAGTCTCAGTGAAGGATCAGGACAGAGACCGACTAGCAGATAAATACATAGAAATAATAGTTTTTTTAAAGTATCTCCGTCCCTTACCAATCCAAACACCTATCACCTGCTACACGTGAGTCTCAGTGAAGGATCAGGACGGAGATCGACCAGCAGATAAAGTTTCTCTGTCCCTTACCAATCCAAACACCTATCACCTGCTACTCGTGAGTCTCAGTGAAGGATCAGGACAGAGACCGACTAGCAGATAAATACATAGACATAATAGTTTTTTAAAGTTTCTCTGTCCTCTACCAATCCAACACCTATCACCTGCTACTCGTGAGTCTCAGTGAAGGATCAGGACAGAGACCGACTAGCAGATAAATACATAGACATAATAGTTTTTTAAAGTTTCTCTGTCCTCTACCAATCCAACACCTATCACCTGCTACTCGTGAGTCTCAGTGAAGGATCAGGACAGAGACCGACTAGCAGATAAATACATAGACATAAAAGTACCTCTGTTCCTTACTAATCCAAACACCTATCACCTGCTACACGTGAGTCTCAGTGAAGGATCAGGACAGAGTAGCAGATAAATACATAGACATAATAGTTTTTTTTTTTTTTAAAGTGAAATATTATTTTTGTTATCCGCTGCTTAACATTCAAACAAATATCGGATTCAGAAGCCAACTAGTGGAAATTCATATGTGTATATTTTCATACCAATTTAAAGGACTGATTTATTAATTTGTTTATTATCATAATCTGCTTCGGTCATACTGACCCAAAAGATATTGACAACGTTTAACATTGAACAATAGTAGGTATTCATTTAATTTTTGTAACGTGGTTTTTTTTATTTTTTTATTTTATTTCTTTAAACATATTGTTATTTTTTAAAATAGTTATTTTCCTTTGAAAAATATCATTTATCGAAAGTGGATAGCTGATCCCAGGTTTTATTTATAGGTATTTGTATACTTTTGATAAAATGTCTCAATTTTTTGTAAAATGTTATGGCTTGTTCCTATCCGACCCTATCCGGCCTATCTCTAGTAAAACAACAAGCAAGAAACGTCTATGTTTTTTTTTTTGCGTTTACCCACATTGTCGAACAAATAATCTTTTGATATAATAATTTTCAGTAAGTTGTCCTTATTACAGCACTAATTTTAGAAACAGTCTTTGCGAGTACCTTTTTGCTTTGTCACGAACTTCCTGTGTCTTGCTTATACACCAACTTCCTGTGTCTTGCTGATCCTCGACAGTTCCTGTTGTGCAGGGTGGGCTTTCATAACCTTGAGGCGCCATACGTTCCACTATTGAGCTGCGTCTGTTGAAAGCCCTGGGTTCTTCATATCCTTTTGGACATTTGTAATCCACGTTGTTTGTGGCAGTTTTCTCCCTCGTCTCTGCGTAGCCATGGGTAAGTTTTCTCCCTCGTCTCTGCGTAGCCATAGGAAGGTACGTTTTCACGTCATGATTGTTAGGTCTTCTCATCACATGACCTTTGTAGCTATGTTTCATAGGATCGAAGACCGTTAATGCCACGTTGTCGTCTAGAGCGGTCACAAAGACAAGACCTTAACACGGAGTTCCATAACATCAGGATCAATATGAAAACCAGAAACAAAATATGCATTAGAATATGTTTAATTGATCCATTTTACAAGGAGTAAGTAAGAATATTTACGTCAAGCTTGGTCATGATCTAAAGTATTTTATCCATGGAAGTCGCAAGAATCATTTTGGATATTCCCATAAATCAAATCTACTCCGGTTCCAACGTGACTCGCGACCAAGCCTAGAAGAATAGGTAACAAACATGGCTTACTTATTTGATGATCCCTCTTACTACCAGGTAGCAAACTATTTATAATTTATGACTATAAATTAAACTATAGTTGTACGTTACTCAAAATAAGAGAAGTGGCTTGTGACATTTGGTTGGTATATAACAGGTTATAGCCACATAGTGCTATAACTATTTATTTGTCACTAGATATATGAGATGGGCATGTAATGAGAGAAAAAAAAGGACTTCATGACCAATACTTAATTTTTGTATACACCAAATATATGTACATCCAGTAAATGCACTGAAATAAAGAAGTTTCTGACAGCGGTACATAAACAGGGCATGTGACTTAGTTTTCACATAAAACAATCAGCCGTCTTTAGCAACAACAAACGACAAACGAGGAGTGTCCGAGTCGGTCGGCTCGATGCTATTTATACAGCAGTGTCACCTGTTGTTGATCGAAAGGCGAGTCGGGTGACTCGGCGCTCATTATACTAATGATATCAGGTGTTGTTGATTCGATGTTTGTTTATCTATTGATTACACAAAATGTGAATAAATATACTAGGTACATTGTTTCTTGAATGTACGTAAATATTTCAGAATACCTAACTGTCATAAAGAAATTAATTTTTTTAAATAATTTTTCAGGATAAGTGTCAAATTTATTGAGGTATCCCCATTTAAAATGTCAAGTATCCACTACCAACGGCTTCAGACAATACTAGTACCCCATTTTGAACCAGTTTGGAAAACCACCTCATAATTGACTTCCCAGTACAACCCCTCGCATTGAGACGACAGGACCTCCAGATCCCAAGTCTCTACTCTCTTAGGTCAGTCAGGTCTCTTTATATTTAGATGTGAACTTTGTTCTTTGAGAGGACAAAACATCTTTTAAAACATATTTCATTACTCAGTAAATAAAATCAATATTACTTAACTTTGTTTTCGTTTGTGGTCACTCGTCGCTGTATTGAGGGGCATTTGTAGGTTAGATACCACGTTGTTGTTTCTACGACGGTGAACAGAGTTTTCAGTAGGGATCGCTTCGATAAGATGCTCCGTTGTAGATCGTTGACGCAGTGGCGTTGAATCGGGTCATCAGCACATTTTATTTCGATGAAACGCTCCACGTGTATTCAGATTCATCATGAAAAACAAAAATGTATTAGAACAGGTACATGAGTTGTATCCCACTTCTGATAACAGCATAAGCACCAGGTAAATGAACAAGAGACTCTTGGCAGGAGTATCACGGTACCGGATCCAATCAATTAATGGGTTGGTCAAATCAAATAAAAGATAAGAATTCGTTTTGGCTTTGTATTTTCCATTTTACTTACCATTGATCATATTTAAATAGAAACACTGCTTGGTTCGTATTTACTGGTCAGTATAATATACATAGGTAGGTACACACATCAAGTTACCTACATAGTTACACAAATAATATGAAATAACAACATACCAGTTTCACGTGTCTTTGTATTTTCCATTTTACTTACCATTGATCATATTTAAATAGAAACACTGCTTGGTTCGTATTTACTGGTCAATATAATATACATAGGTAGGTACACACATCAAGTTACCTACATAGTTACACAAATAATATGAAATAAAAACATACCAGTTTCACGTGTTACGGCCAGCGCTGTCGATACAAGACTGCCCATTGCAACGAATAGCAGCTCTTTATAAAGCCCACAGTCGGACAAGTACGGGAATCAATGTTCCGTCTTTAATTATGTACAATTCTGGTAATCGATCGTTGGAAAACTAGTTACTATAGTGATATACGTTTCAAATAATTACTATTGAATTTACGTATGATTTTAGAGATTAAGATTATTCAAGTTCAAGTTTAAACAATAATCAAATCACGTCCTCTGCTTAATTGCAATGGAAACTATACGATCTAATATTGTAGGTATAAATTATAAATTAAATCATCAATTATTATCATAATATCTAAACCGGTCTTCAATTATTTATACCTACAAGTAAACGAGCAGACGCCTGACCACGTGTTACTTGTAAACAAACTGTTTTCAATTATAAAACATGATTGAAATGTACATACCAACATGTACATTTCAGAGATGATTCTTACAACTTCAAAATACATTTATTGGTAGGTATAATTTAATGTAAGAGTATCTTACTTGACAGACATCCAACGTGGTGGTACTTTTAAATATGACATTTCACATTTAATCATGTTGAAATGCAATCACAATCTAACACGTGCGGCATCACCCGTTAGGTACGATATCAAATAATGGTACTTATGAATCAGAGCTGGCTGACTACTAATAATATGACTATGAGGTACGAACGTGTCACAGTACGTGAGGTTGGCTTGAGCCAACGGAAGTAGAACTTCGCAATTTGTATTGTGGGCAATTTGAATCCCAATATTTCATGATGATTGACCTGATGATATATGACTCGAGTTGAGTTCTTTGTAAACACTTCCATCCTGCTTGCTAACATTGTATTTTTGAGTACCGAGGCAATGTTTGAGTTAAATAACTGCTCAATATCATCTCGCTCATCGATCATTCGGTAACTTACTACAGGATTAAAAATCAAAAAATATATTCCATAGTTCCTGTGTAATTACGAAAACTACGCGACTCTTTAAGCTTATTTAATAACACAACTACGTTGAAGTTATTAGGCTATTATTCACTGAAATCTGCCTCAAAGGTACTAAGGTGGAATTTTGTTCATGCAATCAAAATAACTTAACAATTAAAGGTAACTTTTTCCCCATTGTTATGATTGATATGAAGAATTATTATTGGTAAAAGGCGGTACGGAGGCTTGCAATGCTCTAAGGGTAAATGATCTCATAAAACAGCGTATTTAGTTAGAACACTACTTTTTTTTTTTCCCATGAAAATACACTACAGCCAGACCAAGGAGGTTTTATTAAATTTTTACCCAATGGCAAAAATCGGTAACTTGCAGCTACGGAGGCCTGCAATGCTCAATGTTTGTTTTATGTGTGAAAGTACAATTCTGAAGAAAAGGTAACTAAAAAGTCCCGAAGAAAACCAACAGTTATTTTTGAAACTGATGTTTTCAAAAATTCTCAATAAATCGTTAAAACATCAAACGTCATCATCGTTTTATCATCATCAAATCAATGCACGAAAATAACACAAACTCGGGAAACATATAAGACTTACATAATATAAGAAATTTACAGACTCTCTATGTGATGGACAGTGAAACAGAAAATAGTCCTCCCCTGGATGTATTGTTCAGTTCAGATTATTTGGTACGATCAGTGTATCAGTGGATGCCGGCAAATATTTTCATTGGGCCTGTACCTGAAATTAAATCGGATGATCCTGGAGACCAATTTGAAGTAAATTCTAGATACATAATAGGTGAACAAAACTTTCAACGTCTTGACACTCTTAGACGATTAATGATTTCATATGTTGATACTAGTCATTTGAGAGAATACAATGAAGCAATAGAATTACTCAGTGAAATATCGCTTGGACGACACTCGCCATAATTCATGGACTCAAAGATACAACATCAAAACAACCTTGAACAATCGTAGAAAACGAGATGTCTTAGTAGATGCTGTCGATAAGGATCCATATTGTTTGATACCTATAGAAACCATTAAAATTAGGATTGAAAACTATAATTTGATGATAGTTGCAAAAGTTCTTGAGAGAGCTAAGAAGAACAATGGATTTTACAATATAAGTTCTTACAATTCTTGCAAGGATTGGTATGCAGGTTCTCATTGGGAATTTGGTATTCAAACTACTGGTAAAGTATGTCTGGTCAAGGATGGTTTTATAATGCATACGGCTACAAATTTGCAGACAATTCAGTTGCGGTTGGCATTCTTGGTACGGATGCAAAAAATGGAAAAGATAATTGGGTAAATCTGATACATGATTTCACAAAAACGGATGGAGTTAAGGATTATGCAGGACAAGTTTACTTCGACAAGAACGGGAGACCAGTGGCTATTGTTATAACTTCTAACGCTTTGGGACAAGCAGGTTCTGGTTGGTCATTTATTTACAATAATGGTAAATGGGAATATGAGTCCACGGATTCTTGGGACGAGAGGAGGTTTGCCGGAAGAACAGAGTCGCTTGACTCTAAAGCACCGAGGTTTTTAATATAATAATTTTCCTCATTTATATACATATTTTACTTATATTTTGAACACGAACAGTTTAATTTTGTTTAATGAATACATATTTTTTAAAATGGCTGCATTTTTTTACTTATTTTGTTGTAGGGTAACTACATTCACATCAGTTTTCTATTAGTACTATGGAATGAGCTTCCGTCTGAGGTTTTACCGCTTGGTTACGATATGTGTCGCTTCAAGAAAAATGCTCATAAATTCCTTCAGGGTAGGCAGCGCATCGACAATACCCCGGGTGTTGCCGGTGTCTATAAGCGACGGTGATCACTTCACATCAGACGGGCCATATGCTAATTTGCCTATTTATTTAATTTAAAAAAGTATTCATTACACCGAATATAGCCAAAAGTTACTAATATACATTCGGTGGTCTTATCGTAGGTAGCGATAAGAGCGCCGATATATATATAAATGCAAGACAAGAGATTTCTCCAGTCGGCGCTCGGTAGCTAACGAGCATAAAGGCCCTAGGGCCAAAAGTTAACCACCGGTCGAAAAAAACGCACTGCCACACAATGTTGGCTCATCGAAACATAATACTACTTCTTCAACTCTTAACATTCCTTGGTTTCGTTCATTCGCAGCCTGGGTCAGGTGGACTTCATGGCGATGCGATAGAAGCACAGTGTTTAGCTTTTTTCCGCAGAGAACAGATACGGATCCCTATTGCTTTGGAACACGTGGGGGGACCAAGTACCGGATCAGGCAATAATCAAGTAAGGCTTGCAAGACACCACATCATCCCCGTAAGAATACTTATCAATTTCTTTAATTCTTCTGTGCAAAGGAATGGAGAACACAACACGGTACTAGGTGGCCTCATGAATCTTATGGGGTTTCTGTCGGACGATGCTTTGACTCATTATCCGGGATCTAGCTCTCTTCGGGAATATATAAGAAGAGACTTACAAGACATGAGACACTTACAAACTCTCTATGTGATGGACAGTGTAACAGAAAATAGTCCTCCCCTGGATGTATTGTTCAGTTCAGATTATTTGGTACGATCAGTGTATCAGTGGATGCCGGCAAATATTTTCATCGGCCCTGAACCACAAATTAGATCGGATGATCCTGGAGACCAATTTGAAGTAAATTCTAGATACATAATAGGCGAAGAAAACTTTCAACGTCTTGACACTCTTAGACGATTAATGATTTCATATGTTGATACTGGTCATTTGAACGAATACAATGAAGCAATAGAATTACTCAGTGAAATATCACGTGGACGACACTCGCCGTATTCTTACTCTCCTGATCAATGGGAATATAATTCATGGACTCGCAAATACAACATCAAAACAACCTCAAACAATCGTAGAAAACGTCTAGTAGAAAATGTCGTAGTAGAAACAGTCGAAGAGGATCCAAATTGTTTAATACCTATAGAAACTGTAAAAATTAGTATTGAAAACTATAATTTGATGATAGTTGCAAAAGTTCTTGAGAGAGCTAAGAAGAACAAAGGATTTTACGATAAAAGTTCTCACAGTTCTTGGAAGGATTGGTATGCAGATTCCCAATGGCAATTTGGTATTTACGGTGATGGTATTAGCATGTCTGGTGAAGGATGGATTTATAAAGCATACGGCTACAAATTTGCAGACAATTCATTTGCAGTTGGCATTCTTGGTACGGATGCTAAAAATGGAAAAGATAATTGGGTAAATATGAAACATGATTTCACAGATTCGGCAGGAATTAGGGATTATGCAGGACAAGTTTTCTTCGACAAGAACGGGAGACCGGTGGCTATTGTTATAACTTCTAACGCTTGGGGACAAGCAGGTTCTGGTTGGTCATTTATTTACAATAATGGTAAATGGGAATATGAATCCACGGATTCTTGGGACGAGAGGAGGTTCGCCGGAAGAACAGAGTCCCTGGACTCTGAAGCACCGAGATTTTTGATGGACTAATGTCCCTTATTTATATATTTCACTTATATTTTAAACACGAAGAGTTTAATTTTGTTTGGTGAATAAATATTTTATAAAATGGCTGCACTATTTTTTCATTGTTTGTTGTAGATCACATCACTTTTCTATTGCACCCAAGACACAACACAATACAGCAAAAAAAAAAAATACTTATGTGACAACAACACCACAAAATACACCAACACAGCAGTTATGCAGTCGGAGGCAACAAATTGTTAACCCCCGACGTAAAAAGAGGGGTGTTATAAGTTTGACCGCTATGTGTGTCTGTATGTCTGTCTGTATTTGTGTCTGTCTGTGGCACCGTAGCTCTTAAATGGGTGAACCGATTTGAATGCGTTTCTTATTTGAAAGCATGTTTTCTAGCGATGGTTCTTAGACAGGTTTTATCAAAATCGCCTCAGCCGTTTCAAGATCATCAGCTCTTTTGTTAGCTGTAGTAGGGATCTTAGATGCATTTTCTTTACTTGTCATAGCTAGAATCTTCACGTTCAGCTCAACATTTTAATTTTCGATGAAATCATTCTCGATGGTCTGATGATGACCAGCATAGGGTGAACAGGATCTAGGGTAGGTACTACTGAAGCTGATTTTTTAAGTTATTGTATCTTAACCCCTAATCTTTAAGGAGCGCTGTAACTTTCATCATCAGCTCGCGAGCATAAGATGATGGCTCTCAGACACAAACCCCTGACTAAGATATGAAAAATTAACAAACACTCTGTACGTGCCATACAGTTTTGAGGATTTCCGTTGATGTCTCTTAGTTTCCATCATTAGATCCTGACTTGGTGAATACAGGACCACCATTTTTTTCCAATGAGGAGTTTACTAAGTGTCATTGTCAGTTTAGTTTTTTCATCATCAAGAGATGACACAAGCGTAACTATTGGTAGTTACCTACTTTTACATATTTTCATGGCAGTGGAGAACTTCATTCAGCCAACGTAAATAATACAAATAATAATACAAAATCCTGGTATTATTATTAACCTGTTACAAAATCTTGGTAACAGTTAATATTTTAAAATAATAATAATAATAATATAAAATCCTGTAAAATTATGTAATAATTAATACCTTTGTGATAGTTACGTATTTTGAAATATTAAGTGTCACCAAAACTGTCGCCAACGCCATCTAGCGAGAGATGAATAATGCTAAAAGGCACTAGGAATACTCTTCATTGGTTCACCATTGACGGGTATATCAATTAATATACATTAAAGAAATACATACAGACGAACAAATTTTATTTTTCTGTAGTCGGTTACTTCTCCTAAACGAATTAATTCGTTTAGGAACATTGACCGTGAGGCCGGTGCATAACCTTTTTAGGGTCAAGATTCTGTTCGTTAACCCAGTATGTGTTTATCTCGGCTTTGGGCTACATAAGCATAACCCTTTGCAAAAACCTGGGAGCTGGGGTTTACGGCTTGATCGAATGTGGTAGGTACTACCTTAATTTTTTGTTTTTTTTACCCTAAAGCACTTTTTGCTTGTAATTTTTATTTTATTTCGTAAAAATGAGCGAAACTCTTTCGTAGGTACCAGATATACATTATAACACGATAACTATTCCACGTATCTTATTCAAATAAACAAGCCGATAATAAAGTCAAAAGTTAAACATGGGTCAAAACTCTGTTAATCGCAGATGGACAATATTAAACTATGTGGCGCAGCGGGCGAATTTCGCCTGCGACGCAGGAGGTTGCGGGTTCGATGCCCGCATCGGAATAAATATTTGTGCGATCGCAGATATTTGTTCAGGGTGTTCTAGGTATTTTCTATGTATAATAAAAAATATCTATCTATGCATCGACGTAAATAAAATGAATGGACGGGCCTTAGGGAACGATAGTTTTGAAGCTTCTAAACAGACCTAGCTAGTATACTTCGCTTCAGTCAGTCTTTGTCACGGCAACGAGTGACAGCTATGCTGAAAAATACCAAAATTGGATACCTTGGTAATACAATGCCTTCCTGTGCTTTTCTGCAAGTGCAAACAACACAAGAAATACAAATAAAGCTTCAGGCATCGCATTTCATTCGTAAGTAAAGGTTTTGTAATATAATTTTCATCAATTGATAAAAAACTTATAAATCGTCGTGTGGTAGGAAAACTACATAAGTAACACATTTTGCGAAATCGACTTTATTGCATGGTTATGATGGCCCATACATGTCAATGGACACGTCTTGCACTAGAGGACGAGGAACAAGGAGGACTACGCCCCAGGACATTATCTCAATGTTCCCCACTCTGAATGAAAGTTAACAGACACAAGTTTATACTCGTAGATAGTTTTAATTTTAGTCGACATACCTTTTTCTTTTTGATACTTAGAATTATTGTGTTCCACAATTTTTTTTCATTTTGTTGATTTTATAAGCATTAGTCGTATGATAAGTTTGTTATGTCACTTACTTTGAATTTATAAGTCTGCTAAAATAATGTAGGTGTTTCAGTAGTTTTCTAATATTCAGTCTTGATAAAAAGAAATGATTATAAGTTGGTTTTATTTTAAAATGTATTTTAATATTATATAAATCTATACCCATGGATAGGATTGTCATATTCAAATAAGTAAATAATAGATCATTTCAATTATTCAAAACTTTGGCGAGGGAAAAATACATAGTCGTTTTTTTATTTTTTTCTCTTAATCAAAAGAACTAAAATGTATTATCATTAAATTCGAAAATAGATACAGTACCAATCTATAACATATCAAAACACGGACTGAAAAATTAGTTACGATAAAAAAGCTATTGCCATTTTTGACGCAATAAAACAGTAAATCGCGTTTTTCTCGCGATGTTGGTTTTGTTGTTGTTATTACTTATTTAGTTTTCCAACTACAGCGACGAAATATTTGACAAGACTTCACGCATGACGGATGGTCCGGTACAGACTGCAAAAAAATCTGATGCCTAAGGGGTATCGAATTGATTTAGAATTGTAATTTGCATTATTTACGTCAAAACATTGCTAAGCACGTCGCTTTAGGTAATTGCATATAATATGTAATGGCATGTTAATTAAACTTATAGATTTCCAAAAAAAATCTAAGGTAAACAAAAATGGATAGAAGTCATAAGACGAGCAAGAACAGACGACTTTTGGAAGTGGAATACATTTTCCCGTATTTGCTCTGATCATTTTCTACACAATGAATTCTATACGCCAAAAAACGGTTAGTAGTAGTAGAGCTTTTTTGTAAAATAGTTCGTCCGCGGAAGTACTACCACCATACCTGTTTCTGCCGCAAAGCAGTAGTGCTCGCATTGCTGTGTTCCGGTTTGAAGGGTAAGGGTGCCGATGAAATTATGGCCACATGGGACTTTTCATCTTTATGTTTCAGGGTGGCGGGCGCAGTGGAATGTCACATAGGGCGCGTCCTAGGTGGACGTGACCTGAGGTAATGCACTGTTCATAGGCAGAGGGTACCACTTAACATCAGGTGGGCCATCTTCTTGATCTGTCATTCCAAGTAGTATAAAAAAACTCATTGTGCAAAATTCTTAAAACTGCACTCTGCAGTTTCTTAAATACTGGAATTTTTATACATTTATGTTTCCGTACGATTTTTATGATATTTTCTTAGTTTATTGAGTGATGAAAAATATATTTTTCACAAATTGATTGAGCTGAAGACCTTAGGTGGACTTGCTTTTCTATTGATTTATATTGTGTATGTTTGAGAGCTGAAAAATAGATACGTAACTACATAAAACAGAAGGGAACCATGTATTTTTGTAAAAGTTTCATTCAATAATTGCATTTTTTTCGGCGATTTTTTGTACTATAAACCTACTGAAATAACTTTAGTAAACACATTGCATCTGTTAAAGTATTAAGTATTAAAAAAATACAGTTTTTAAGAAGTTCAATAATTTAATTTCACCTAGTTTATTTACAAGACCGCCAGGAGTGGCGCTATAGAGAAGAGGCCTTTACTCAGCAGTGGCTGGATAGATAGATAGATAGATAGATAGATAGTTTATTTGTTGACCGTACCCTAAATCCGAATTGTCTTATTTTTCACGGACGTTTTGTATGGATAAGGCCAGTCCATTTATTTTACTTTGGTCGAAGTATCTATGTATTATATTGTATTAAGTATATCAGATATCAAGTACCCATAACACAAGCTTTGCTTAGCTTGGGGCTAGATAATTTTGTGTGAACTGTCCAGCATTATTTATTTATTTATCTCAACAAAAACATTTTCAATGTTAGAATAATGCCTAGCCTCACTACCACAAAAAGTTCTGAGATATTACCTATCTTATCAAAGTCGGGCATTCTTGAAGAATTTAAAGAATTTAAGATATTCAAGATTATTAAATATTATGGAAGGCATAATATTTAATAATCTTGAATCAATTAAACTATTATCAACTTTAAATAATGCATAATAATATCCGCGTTATGCCAAAATAATATTCCCACACTAAAAAATGTCCCATGATGACACACTACAAATACAATAGGTATTCATATATTAATGATCCCTAAATCCACTAAAATAATTTTCACACACAAACGCGTGAGCCAAAAATTAACCCTATAATGCTAAATGCTCTTTGATCATTGTATGCATTGTCATAGATCCCACTTCAAACCGAGCGTGTCACATAGCAAAACGCAGACAACAGTCACGTTTTTTGGAAAATTCAAGTGTTGGCTCAGGCACCAGATTAAACATTCAGCTTATTTGATACTGTTCGGCCTCTTTTTAGAAGTGAAATATATATTCACACGGTAATTTATTCACAATATAAATAGAATTTAGAAGAAAAAAAATGCCTATCATAATTCTAAAATTATCACAAATTTACTTGAACCCAAATTAGTTTAAAAATTATGAAACACTTATTTATTTAGTTACCAATGCAGTGTCGACCGGCACTGTTTCATAAATATTTATTTATTCCAATATAGGTAAATAAATAAATACATAAATAAATAATGCCAGACAGTTCACACACCATTATCCATATTAGCCCCAAGCTAAGCAGAGCTTGTGTTATGAGTACTAGACAACTGATATACTTAATAAAATATATTACATGGATAGTGATTTTTTATTATACATAGAAAATGCCCAGAACACCCAGAACAAATATCTGCAGATCGCACAAATATTTGTTCAGAGGTGGGAATCGAACCCGCAACCTCCTCCTGATATTTAGATTCAGTGGTTTTTTGCTTGGTTTAGCCTATGTTAGACCAATGAGCTTGGCGTATGGTTGTCCGACGGTGAAAGTACTCGTATGATGCAAGAACTATGTACGTAAGTCTCGCAGAGAGATTAATTTTCAAACAAGCATTTCAATCCCACTAATAACCATAAATACGAAATTTACGATATTTAGATGTTCGAATGTTTGTTACTCAATCACAACGAAACAGCTGAACCGATTTCGATTAAATTGGGTACACAGCTAGATTATGACCTGGATTGAGCCATAAGCTATTTGTATCCTGGTAACACGCGAGTAATGTCGTAGATGGACACTAGTATTATACAGGGTGGATTTTTGAGATGGGACAGTAAAGGCAGGTACCTTAACCGTTATAGTTACAGGAAAACGTTCCTAGGAGACCATCCATACCTTTTTGAGATATTCTGATCTGCATTCATAGATTTTGGAAAAAATGTACAGTCAGCAAGCAAATAGTAATTTTACACAAAAACTTGTTTTGATGCCAATCGATCCTGTTTCTTATTTGTATCAAAAGTCTGTACCGGACCGACTGAGGTTTGAGTACTAGAAATGTCAGAAATCACCAAAAACTTTTCCCATACATTTTGTAAGGAAAAATAATTAATCCACTCGAAATATTCTTTGTTGCCAAATGATCCTATTTTTTTGTGCGATCAAAAGACTTTGAGGCCAACTGAAGTTTGAGAACAGAAACTACGGTAAGTCACAAGGCGGGTTGCCACGCAGGTAACTTATGCAGGGGGCATAAGATAAATTTTAGTTTTTCTAAGCAGGCATAGTGGCAAGTTGTAACTAGTGCCTACCTAAGTGGAAAATCATAGTTGCATCGATAATACAAATAAACCATAGTTTCTTGATAGTACTTGATAGCAATGGATACTTATTCATGTACCACACCACGCTTCCGTGTTTCTATTATTTACAAAATACGCTTCAATTAAGTCCAAACGTTCGCGATTTGAACATTGAATTGGATTTGAAGTAATTTTTTTTTACAAGAAGTTCATAAATTTTATTCTTTCAATCTAGAATTTTCTGAGCGCAAACATAAGAATGACCTGAAAATAATTCAAATTGAATTCGAAGTTTTTTTACTTACTTTTTTCAGCCAGTCTTCTTTATCGCGGATTATAGCGGATCTACCGAGAACAAAAAGTTTGGCCAATGTAGAAGTTTGACTCTCTTACCGAAATGTATGGAAAATCCTTTTTCGCGATTTCTGACGTTTTTTGTACTCAAACCTCAGTCGGTCCAATAGATACTTTTGCTCCTTATAAGAAACAGGATCGATTAGCATTAAAAAAAGATTTTGTGTAAAATTACCATTTTCTTGCTGACTGTATTTTTTTCCAAAATCAGTGAATGCAGATCAGAATATATCAAAAAGTTATGGATGGCCTCCTAGGAACGTTTTCCTGTAACTATAACGGTTAAGCTGCCCTTACTGTCCCGTCTCAACAATCCATCCTGTATACGTTTTATGTTGAATAATATATTTTTAAATACAAGCTTTTATAACATTAGTGATCGGAACCGTGTGCTGATCAAAATGAGCTTAAACACGGCCAGTCTACTATTATCCATCGAGGAGTTCCGTTGTCAACATTCCGTCTCCAGCATCAGATCAGCTCGATGACACCATAATATTGTATTGTCATCGGAACTTGACAGAAATAAAAATCAGTCTAACTGATTCAAAATTCAGTTTCATGATTTATCCCACACTAATATACTAACAGCTCAAATTAAATAAAAGCTTGTAAAAATTATGTAGGCGTGCTCAAATACCGTGTAAATATCAGCATGCATAGCACGTGTCTGCAAGTGTCAACGTGTGTCTTGCACGTGTCATGAAGCGTCAAAGCGTGCTTAGCGCGTGTATGTATTTATCTGATATTGTGTTATGATACCCAGATTGGTGACAAATTAGTAGATGGTAATAATGATACCCCACCGGCAGCCACATGGTTAAGTGAACGTAGTGTTTAGAATATTGTCTATCTGTGATTAACTCATGTTTACTTCAGACAGATTCTTTTTTATTTTTATATAGTTGCAGAGCTTCAGGCATGTTTGCTGACGCTCAAACTGATGGCTTCCACGCCATCCTACGCAAGAGAGCCACCTCACTGCTGAACCGTGTCCACGGCAGCAACAACGCCATCCTGCGCGTTGTGGCCGACAGGGTTGATTGTCCCATACTGGGCCATTTAGTTAGGCTTAATATTCTTTGTTTTTATTTTATGTTTTGCGCCCAGATTGCCCGTTTTATGATTGTGTGTACTAGTTTTTAAATATGGACATTGCCTGAATTAAAATAAATAATACTAAAAAAAACTACACGTTACGTGCCAAATTAAATAAATAAATAAAATAAATAATGCTGGACAAGTTAACACTACACTATCTAGCCCCAAGCTAAGCCAAAGCTTGTGTTATGGGTACTAGTTAACTGATATACTTAATACAATACATTACATAGATATATTTTTTATTATACACAGAAAACACCCAGAACACCCTGAACAAATATCTGCGATCGCACAAATATTTGTTCCGACGCGGGAATCAAACCCGCAACCTCCTGCGTCGCAGGCGAACCATCGCCAGCCATTAGTTTTGCTTTAATATGTATTTTATTTTAAGTTAATGCATAAAATTAGATAAGAACCCTAACGCGTTGCCACACTCCCACGCGTGACGAATTTGCCAATAACATGCTGGTTTCACGGCTTTCAAACGTCACAATAAATAAATAGGCAGCCAATAAGTTAATTTGTTACGTATTTAGTTAAAAAATTACGTAGGTAAGTACGAAAAATATAAGGGCAACTAAACAAAAATTGTACATGCATACATGTTCACACGCCTTTTTCCCCGCAATAATTAGGTAGAGCCTCAGTGGGCTTCTTTTCACCGTGGGTTGCTCGATCGTGGGAATATCCCCACGATGGAGCAACGGACAAGCGTGACAAGCGGTGAGCTCATCGCCGCCATTGCTTCCCATAGCAGACTCGGCTATGGGTTTTCTTCCAGTAGCAGCCAGGACAAATCTTATACGAGCGAATCTTACTAACAAGTCCGGGTAATCCCTTATTCGGCTTTTACGACATCCACGGGACGACGGAGGGGTTTATTCTTAGACCGGACACACCAAGGACACACCACGGACACACCACTCAAAATTGAAACTTTAAAAAAACTACGAGTGAAGCGAGTTCTTATTGATCATATCGCTATATTCTATCAATGTATGGACTGTTTGATGGGACTATTATTGACGATATTTTGACCGTTAATCACCATGAAAAGTGTAAGGTAACTTGATATTACCAATAGGTACATTTAGCAAGTTTGTATAGAGCTTAATAGTTGAGTTCTCAGTTCGGGGCGACCAACTAGTTTATTATATAATGGACTAGCGACTCACCCCGGCTTGGGTAGCACCTGGTGAAAAACAGCCCCCCCCCCCCCCTCCCCCTCCCTATATTTTATTACTTATTGTGCTATTCGGAGCGAAGAAGAATCCACCAATAAAGAGATAACTAACATCGGTCCAGCCGATCTTGAGTTATAAGTGGTGTAACTAACACAACTTTGTTTTATATATATATATATAATTGTCTTATTGCGATTATAACACGATGGTATATAGTCAGGCAGCACACTCCTTCCAATCAACGAACACGACAGTACATAGTGACTTGTGTTTTCCTTGATTGTGTATTACTGGTATAACTTGGTGCTGTACATTTTCTGGTTACTAAAGCTTATTTACCAGTTTGACCGATTGGCGTGGTGTCAAACCGTTTACCCTTATCGTAGGGTAGCCCATCTGCCAAAATGCGCCGATGCACCGACACAATGCATTCCATTCATTGGAGTTTTATCAAAAATGGATTTTCGCTCCTAAAACATGATTTGAGGGAAACGGTGTTGGGTTTAAGTGGGGCACAGAGGGGATTTCGTTTTTTTGTGAGCAATTTACCGTATATTTTTTCTATTAACCATGGTGAACTAGTAACATGCTCGGACACACCAAGCTCTAACATGGATTAGGATTGAAAGGCATCATCATTATCAGCTGGTAAGACGTGCTGGTGGACGAGGCTTTTCCAATGGGGAGATCTGCCAAAATACCCTTGCTTGGCAGGCGGATTGGTGGTTGCAGTTAGGGTTACCTGATGACAGGGTTTTTCCTGACATATCAGGATTTTTGGCCCTCTGTCAGGAATAGTAGATTGTTATACAAGGAGCTCAAATTACCCATTCTACACGAGGTAGTTTTACTCCCGAGCTTTAACGAGGGAGTAAAAAGAAACCGAGTTTTAATGGGTTTTTAGCGCCGTGTGTTACACTCTACTTTTCACTACGATTGCGAGAAAATAAAATAATCCCCTACAATATAAAAATAATTACGGTCACTACCAATTCAATTTGCAATTAAGAGAAAAATTCTAAGATATCGCGCCAATTTTTTTTTATTTCTTCTGTAGCCGCAATGCATAGGTAAATATTTCGCGCCAATGTATTTTTTTTATTTCTTCTGTAGCCGCAACGCATTGCATGCATTCTGCTAAAGAGATCATCGATTTTAGTTCCATTTTTTTAAATAAAATGTAAAATTTGAAACCGTAATTAATCGAGTCTTTATTCATGATTATTCTACTTATGACTAAAGACTTTTTCGTTTTTGAAGGCACATTGCCATTTGAAAGACGAAAATTAAAATAAAAAAAACCTATGTGCTATTTTTTCTTCGCTCTGGTGCGCCACGGCCACAATGACGGTATTTTTGAGCAAGAGGAGTGAAAAACCATTTTTGTATCTGGTAAACCTAACTGCAGTATCCTATCCTTAGCCATGGTGTAAATGCCAGCGTTTATGATATTCACGAGAGGGATTTAAAATGCCCGGACATGTTAGGGAATTTCGTTGGTATAAAACATGTCTGCGGCTGCTGGCTTATTTAGGAATATGTGAACTGGAAAAAAGCGTTTGCTAAGTTAATCGTAGAATAAATTGTTTCCAGGCGTCTGGTCGAAGTGGCGCGTGACCCGAGAGCTGGCTCTTATCTGGCTCAACGCATTAGTATTACCATTCAACGTGGCAATGCAGCCAGCATCTTAGGGACGTCTGGTAGTGTTTTCGTTTGGTCGAGCAGCGTCGTTAGCAGCGGTCTACAGATGGCTAGGTTGAATATAATTTTGAATTTAGTCACATTCCCAGTTGGCCCCAATTCCCAAATGGTCCCAATGGTTCTCATTCTCTTCGGGTCGAGATGAGTCTGAAATATTCCTTAGCCTTATCTAGGTACATATTTTGTGTGATGCTCTTTTCTAGTTTTCAAGCGGATTACACATTGTTCTTCCAGTATTACAAGATTTATATGTCTCAAGACTCATAGTTAACGTGTAGACAAGCAAACAACAGTTCGGTATTCGGACACCTGTCAAGTATCAGGCAAGTCTGTGAATATTCACTCCAAGAAATTAGCAGGTCGCTGTGGTTTACACAGCATCCTTAATCAGGACGACGCCAATTATCCAGTTGAGTTTCGGAGTTCAGACTATTAAGTAATCTGTGGTTCAGTCACTGCAAGAGGTCTTCCTGCGCTTCGACCAAAGTAAAATAAAATTTACGTCGATGTTCCTGCGCACAAAATAGTTGAAGCATTAGAAATGTTGGTGGCCTGGATTTTTCTCAGCTAAAGATCAGGAAGTTGGAGGTGGCTCCGGAACGTGCATCATGCTATTCTACGGGGGAATATGTCCAGCAGTGGACTTCTACAGGCTAATGATGATGATGATGATTATAGTTTTAATACCACTGCAAATTCACTGTGACTCATATTTGATATAGGATTGGGTTGAAAAAAGAATTTAATAAAATGGGTTGTAACTACATGTATAAATACCTAAATGGGTTGAATTAGGGTACAAGAAGCACGCAGTCCCTCGGTATGTTATGTTGAAGTTAGGAATGGAAAAGTTATAATCTGTTGAAATTTAATGCGTTTTATCCATCGAGCAACGCAGGCCTCCGTGTTTTATCGTAGATAGATAGATAGATAGAAAATACTTTATTGTACACCTTAATAGCTAATAATACAATAAAAAAGAAACAAACTTAAGTATATAATTAAAAGTATCGCTCTTATCGCTTAGCAGCATTTTATCGTAAATAACAATTATTCACGTTCGCAATTATTCGAGAGTTTAAAATCTCACTCAATCTCAATCTATATCTAATTCAGTAATTGTATTTCTAGATATAAAACGATGTATGGAAACAAGGTATAAGTACACCGCTAATAATAACAGCAATAATAACACCAATAATAACAGCACCAGTTTTAACCAATAATACCTTACCAACCCAAAGCCAATAACTGGCATTGAGCAAATATCGATTCACGATTGTATGGGCTAGTTTAACAAATACTCGCATTATTTATTTTCCAATTTAAGTACATAAACTCTCGCGTAGAATCACAAATAAAATAAAGTCAACTGAATCTTTTGTGCGCAAGCGCAGAGAACCGGCACCTGGCTAGCATAGAGCATTGTGCGCACCCACCCTCTCTTAGTTTGTTAGAGTTCCCTGAGATTGCAATGAAAACGGAACACGAAATAAATTTTTTCTTGTCCTTAATGGCACAAGTTAAAGTTCTGGATCACAGTTTGAATAACATCAAGTGGAGGTGTGTAGTTCATAGTTCATAGTTATTTATTGGTAAAAAATAATTACATGTCAGTTTTTTAATACCTGATGGTATTGCAAAATATAATGTCAAATGATGGTACAATATATCAAATTATTATCAATTTTTGTTTGTTACTGATATATCCTTTGCAAAAGTTTAGTACGTTCTTAGAGCTAATACCAATCCTAGATTTGATTTTAACATAAGTTAATCAAGTAAAGGATTCAGAAAAAGATATACAGTACAAATCTGAGGGCTTTCTATAGCCAAAATACAATAAATAGGTAGGTCAATATTTCTCAACAGAATAAATCTCAAAGTTACCTCTAACTTTTGACAAAAAAATAATTTTTTCTCAATATGGATTTGATGTTTGGATGTTTGTATGTTTGTTACTCAATCAAGCAGGAACGGCTGTACCGTTTTCGTTGAAATTTGGTACACAGATAGATCATGACTTGGAGTGAGCTATAGGCTACTTTTTATCCTGGTAAAATGCAAGCGAAGCCGGGCACTTGTATCAAATATAACTTTTAAAGTCTCAGAACGTACTTACTCTATTTATAGGTATAGTCGATTTACGCGTATACAAAACTGAATGTTTGTTTGTTCCTTTGTTTGTCCCGTATACGTATACGACCTATAAACGTCCGTCCGTATACACGCCCCGCAGCTCCGCACTGTGACCTGTTCGCGAGCCTATTAGTGCCGAGCCACATGAATGCAAGAAGATGTATGAGAGGACGGCGAAGAAATCTAGTCTAGTCTAGGCTAGACAATTGTCCCCGAGGGTTCCCGCCTTGTCGTGGCGGGGGGGCTCAGTAACCGTTGCTGACGGTGAAGCTAAGAGGAACCCGGAGGAGCCCCTCCACGCCCTCTGACTTAGCAGAGGGAACGGTGGATGGAGCTTAGTGGAGGCAAGGGGTGCCTACTCCGCCAGATGGCACGCGCAGGATTACGGAGCTGCCTTAGTGAGGAGTCCATGTTTGGACAAGATTGGAGACCAAATCCCAATATATGGTTCTGGTGCCTGCCGATGGGAGTATCGAGTGTGTGGATTCGGACTCATGCTGTAGTATCCCATTAGTGGAGGTGTGGTGTGGGTCCGAATCCATAGACTCGGTATGGTCGGGGGAAACCCGGCCGCTAGGGCGCCAGGGGAGCTCACCCCTGAAATAATGAGACGACGATGTGGAGCATTGGAGTTACATAATGGATTCAAGCAGCTGTAAAAATAGTCCCCAGGTGGGTCCCCGAAAGGGGGAATCCCACCCCTCCACTGCGGTGGAGGGCTGCCCCTCGTATTCTGGGGGGGGCAACAACTGCTTCGTAGGTGGGCATTCTGCTCGCCTTCGTGAACACGACCCTGGCTTGCTTATTGAATTTGACAACGAGATTGCGCGCGATTTGGATAATGATGATGTGGAGGTGGGGACGGGCACCCCGAAGGCTTGTGCCAACACCGTTGACTCTTGCTTTCTAAAGAACCCAGGAGTGGTAATAAGCCGTTTGTCTACGGCTGAGGAATTCTATACCTCGCACTCTGAGGAGGGCAAAAATCGCTCCGAGAGCATTAGCTCTCTTATTGCGAGGCGTGAAAGAAGTGACTCAGGAGAAGAGGACATGGACCTTATCTACTTGTTGGACCGTGACGTGAGTCCGGTAAGACCGGCTTCAGAAACTGATTTTAGATCTATGAGATCAGTTGGCCGAAAGCGCACTATGTGCTGCGATGAGGTGCACTCTGATAGTGGATCTAAGACTTTGCCAAAGATTTCCACTGCTCATCGAGGCCGTGGACGAAAACTAGTGTCGGGCACACATATTGGGTTTGACCGTGCCATAGAAGAACTGAATAATCCCAGTGCGGACACGTACAGGCTAAATCAAGACTGTGCGGCTGAGCCGCCACCAAAGAAGAAGTCCGCCAAGAAAAAGTACTCCCATTTGAGTAGGGAATCACTAAACACGGACGATTTGTGGAAACGTGCCCAGGAGGAAGTAGAGGTGCTCCAGGAACAGTCCCGCAAATCTAAGAACATAAATAGAACGATCAAGAGCAACATCAACCAGTCCTTGGTCACAATACGGGACATCATCGACTGTCTGAAGACGCGGAATACCGATGATGAGACGAAACGCCTCCAGGCTGACAACGACCGGCTTACTAGAGAGCTAGCCTGCTTGAAGGCGGAACTGGCGGCTTTTCGGCAAGACTACGAGGAGAGGAATAAGCGGGCAAATGCTGTTGTGCCTCCTTCGTCTCCACCCTCACTAGGGGTGGACATTGAAGATATTGTACGTAGGGTGACTATATCTGTGGGGGAAATGGTCAATGCCCGTATAGCTGGTATAGAGGACCGGCTTCTGCCGGAAAAAACATTGCGTCCACCATTAGCGGCCGATAAGAGGAGAGGGTCAGCCATTTCTGTTTTGACCCCACCAGACCTTACAACGACCCCCAAAACTGGCATAAGTAATCAGGCTACCCGTAATAAAGGTCCTTCCAATGCCTACGCACAGCCGTCTACCAGCCAGGCTGGGCCACCCTCTGATGGTGATATCAATGGAGAGGGGTGGGCTACTGTTACCAAGAGGGGGAAACGTAAGGGCAAGCCGAATGACACTGCCCCAACTGTTTCCTCAGCGGCTTGTACGCCTCAACCAAAGCCGAAAAAGCTGGCAGTGGCCCCTCCCACTAGGCCTAAGTCTGATAATAAGAAGAGGAAGAAGAAGAAGAAGCCTAGCCTTGGCCTGCCTCGGTCGGCAGCTGTTATAATAACCCTTCAAACAGAGGCTCTGGCGCGGGGGGTGACGTATACAGATGCCCTATCCAAGGCAAAGGAATTGATAAACCTTGCAGAGTTAGGGATCGAGGGGGTTCGATCGAGAATGACGGCAACTGGAGCCAGAGCACTAGAGCTTCCTGGAACCAATAGTGGTCCCAAGGCAGACCTTCTTGCTGACAGGCTACGGTCTGCCCTTGGTGACGATGCTCGAGTCGTCCGCCCTGTGAAGTGCGTAGATTTGCGCGTCCAAGGGCTAGACGATTCTATCTGCAAGGATGATGTCGCTACGGCAATTGCAGTCAGTGCAAATTGCTCTCGTGACAACATAAAGGTTGGAGAGATCAGGGCGGGGCCTGGGGGCTCAGGTGTTGCAACGGTGAAATGCCCCATTGAAGCTGCTAAAGTTGTGATGGAGAAGGGCAGACTTCTGGTGGGCTGGAGTTCTGCTCGGGTCTTTTCACTGGACCCGCGTCCATTAAGGTGCTTTCGGTGTATGAGTGTCGGCCATACTCAGCATTTATGTCCTTCAGATATAAACCGCGGTGAGCTCTGCTTCCGTTGTGGCAGAGAGGGGCACAAATCCGTGACCTGCAAGTCTGAACCTCGATGCGCTATATGTGTGGATACGCAACGCCCTGCTGGTCATGTGATGGGGGGTAGGAAGTGTAAGCCTCCTACCGTTAAGGGTAAATTGGCTCTTGCGCTCCGATCTTCCGTAGAGAGGAACCGCAGTGACGCGGAGAGAGAGGTTGGGATGTCCGATTAGTACCTATATGTATAGATCACATCTCAACTTACTCCAGACGAACCTGAATCACTCTGCCTGCGCCCAAAGCTTGTTTGCGCAGGTGTTGGTAGAGTGGTCTATCGATGTCGCGGTTGCTGCCGAGCCGTACAGTGTCCCCGATGGTCCCAACCGGGCTGGGGCTACAGACGGCTTGGTAGCAATTTTTTCGCCAAACGTTGCTCGTTCTCCTCCACTCTCGATTAAAGAGAGGGGACCGGGCTATGTATCAGCAGCATGGGGCAAGTTTACCGTTATTGGGGTGTATTTCTCTCCCAACAGAGCTCTCTCAGAGCTTGAAGACTACCTCCGGGTGCTTAGTGGTGTGGTCAGGAGGATGTCTCCTTCGCAGATCATCGTAATGGGCGACCTCAATGCCAAAGCTGTGGCTTGGGGTTGCCCCACAACTAATAGACGTGGTGAAGTGGTTTTAGACTGGGCGGCAGCGGCTGGCTTGGTTCTCCTTAACCAAGGTTCTGCCAGCACATGCGTGAGACAGCAGGGGGAGTCGATAGTCGACGTCACGTTCGCCACCCCTGCTCTCGCTGCGCGAACGCGGAACTGGAGGGTCCTAGAGAGCGAGGAGACCCTGTCAGACCACCTCTACATAAGGTTTGAGATCTCCTCCTCCGCTGGTTTTGGAGGGCCAAGACTATCACCCAGCCAAACAGCAGCCTTCCCACGTTGGTTGTTGGGGCGCCTTGATAGAGAGCAGGTGAAGGAAGCGGCAATAGTGCAGAGCTGGTGCCCTGCACCTTCGATGCACCATGAGGTGGATGCGATGGCGGACCAGTTCCGCGAGGCCCTTACGGCAGTGTGTGACGCCGCTATGCCCCGTGCGAGGAGGTTACCAGGTAGAAAGCAAGTGTACTGGTGGTCAGACGAAATCAGATCTCTCCGGTCCGCTTGCATATGCACTCGCCGTACATATACACGTTGTCGCAGAAGGCGGACCCATACCGATGACGAAGAGAACAACCTCTATGAAAACTACCGTCAAGCTAAAAAGGCCCTGCAAGTGGCTATCTTCAAGGCCAAGTCTGAGGCCTGGCAGGAGTTCATAGAGGACCTTGACAGAGACCCCTGGGGGCGTCCTTACCGGACTGTGCGGAAGAAACTGTGCAATCAGGCGCCACCCACCGAATCGTTTCAGCCTCAACTACTTGCGGTCATTTTAACAGGGTTGTTTCCCGCTTGCCCACCTTACGACCCTCCTCGTATGGCTCCGCCTGATCCCGTTTTCAAGCGCTCCGCTGAAGGGGTGCCCCCCATCACCGAGGGGGAGTTTGGTAGTGCGGTCCTGCACCTGCGAGCAAAAAAAACAGCCCCAGGGCCGGATGGTGTACCCGGACGTGTCCTTGCACTTGCCTTAAAGCACTTGGGGAGTCGTCTTGTGGAGTTGTTTGACTCATGCTTGGTGTCAGGTCAGTTCCCCAAGGTTTGGAAGGATGGTCGCCTCTGCCTCCTCCGGAAAGAAGGGCGCCCTCATGACTCTCCCTCTGGTTACAGACCCATAATTCTGCTAGATGAGGTTGGGAAAATGCTCGAACGGATAGTTGTAGGCCGCATTCAAGAGCATCTGTCATCTGAGGGTCCTGATCTGGCGGAGGAACAGTATGGTTTCAGATCTGGACGCTCCACTATTGATGCACTGCTTCGTTTAAAGCATATCTCACAAGAGGCTGTTGCGCAGGGGGAACGTGTTTTGGCAGTATCATTAGATATTGCTAACGCATTTAACAGCCTCCCCTATGAGTGCATCGAAGAGGCACTCAGATATCATGGAGTGCCATTCTATATCCGAAAATTGGTTGAGCACTACCTCAGAGAGCGGAATGTGCTCTATCTGGACGACAACGGCAGGATCTGCACTAGGCGAATGACATCCGGTGTTCCACAGGGCTCAGTGATGGGCCCCCTGCTGTGGAACATCGGATACAACTGGGTGTTACAAGGTGCATTGCTTCCCCGGACGCATGTTATTTGTTATGCAGATGATACCCTGTTTATCGCGCGGGGAAGCAGCTACGAGGAGGTTGCGCACCTGACTTCAGTGGGCTCCACCCTTCTAGTTAGCCGAATAAGATTACTGGGCCTGAAGGTGGCTCTCAACAAAACTGAGGCCATCTCTTTTCATGGTAGAGGTGGTAGGCTGCCAGCTGGTGCCTATGTTCGGGTGGACGGTGAGAGGGTCAAAGTTGGAACCCACATTAAATACTTGGGTCTCACGCTGGATAGTGCCTGGAATTTTTCCGAGCACTTCCAGCTTTTGAGCCCAAAGGTACAGGGGGCAGCTGGGTCTCTCGCACGTCTCCTGCCCAACTTGGGTGGACCTAGTGCGCCCTGTCGCCACTTGTATGCAGGGATCATAAGGTCAATGGCCCTGTATGGTTCACCAGTGTGGGTGGACGCTCTGACAGCCAAGAATAAGGCCCTTCTGCGGAGGCCGCAGAAAATTATGGCAGTCAGGGCAATACGTGGATACCGCACCGTGTCACATGGAGCCGCGTGTGTGATTGCAGGGTCCCCTCCATGGGACAAAGAAGCGGAGGTACTAGCGGAAATGTATTTTCGAAAAAAGGATTGGCAGGCGCAAGGAGATCACCTGGCGCCACAAGAAGTACGCCTCATTAGAAAACAGGCCCACGATGTTGCCCTACAGCATTGGGCTGAAGAATTGGAGTCTGCCCAGTTTGGTCGGTGGACTATTGACGCTGTACTTCCGGTGTTAGATGAGTGGGTACACCGGAAGCACGGCGTCCTAACTTACAGACTTGTGCAGATGCTATCCGGACATGGATGTTTTGGACGGTATCTGCACAAAATAGCTCGCAGGGAGGTAAGCCCAATCTGCCATCACTGCAGTGACGTTGAGGATACGGCACATCACACACTTGAAGTGTGCAGCGCCTGGGCGTCGCAGCGGCAATTGCTGGAAGCAGTGATAGGCCAGGATCTCTCGCTCTCGAGCGTGGTTAAATCCATGCTTGACAGTGATAGATCCTGGGAGGCTATGGTCTCCTTCTGCGAGGAGGTCATGTCGCTGAAGGAGGCTGCGGAGCGGGTCAGGGAGGAGGACCCTCAATCTGACATACTCCGCCGTAAGAGGACCGGTAGAAGGCGGCGGCAATTCAACCGCCTTCTTCTGCTCGATGGTGGCCAGCCAGTTTCGGGTGCGGGGAGCCCCAATCTGGCATTGCACAGGTCTCCTACACCGGGGAATGTCCTTCGTATTCCAGGATATTCCCCTCCCCCACATGGGGGGGACCGAGGGGTTCGCTTTATGCGAACAATCACCGACAGGGCCGCGGTAGAATCCAACCGGGACCCCGTGACCCTGTCAAGTGTTAGTGCATCTCTAAACCACTCGTCAGATGATGAGTGGTTTGATGATGCACTAGCATTAAGGTGAAGGAATATCGATGGGTTTTTAGTCGGTATGCCGTTGGGTGCTAGCCAACGGAGAGCCCGACAGACCCCCTCAGCTCTCCCCGAGCTGATGGACATGCGTAATGCATTTTCCCATCGTAAAAAAAAAAAAAAAAAAAAAAGGCTAGACAATTGTATTACAATGTTTAAAATGTTACATGATGTTTTTTTTTATACTACTGAATGCCGGAACAAGCAGATGGCCCACCTGATGTTAAGCGGTAACCTCTGCCTATAAATAGTGCTTATATGTATATGACATAATTATTTTTTATTGACATATTATTCATATTTAAATGTAATTAAAATTCTCATGATAATTTATTATAAGTACCTAATCATTTTTATTATTAGGTTCATCTGACTAATATTTAATTATTAATATGACAAATATTTATAACGCTTTGGTGAAAAAACTGTTATGTTATAATTATAAAATAAATGAATTTGAATTTGTATGCGTCCTAAGCGTCTATTGGTATAGACCAATAGCGATTAAGCTTGATGAGTAATTGTCAGCACACCGCCAGGGTAGGTTTCTGACTACGCACGGAATACGCGCGGACGAAGTCGCGACTGCGTATCGTTTTTATATGTTTTTCTTCTTGTTTAATATTCCATAAGAAGATCCACAGCACAACTATCTGCAAAATGCAGACCAGAGTTCTCATATTGATTGCTTTAAACGTAGTTAAATATTTAGTGTACGGAACCCCTTCCAATTATATAGTTCGATTCTCCCCTGTGACTACGTCATGTACCCTCATTTCTCTCAAGATTTAATTACTGGCCTTTATATAACCGCCGTGCCGCCGCGCCGCCGGTTACTGCTACTGTTTGATTAGTTTGAACCGACAGTTATGGGTGAATCGATATTGGAAATACGAG
Source organism: Operophtera brumata (assembly GCA_932527175.1). Taxonomy (NCBI): domain Eukaryota; kingdom Metazoa; phylum Arthropoda; class Insecta; order Lepidoptera; family Geometridae; genus Operophtera; species Operophtera brumata. The sequence goes on along the minus strand of OW052237.1, from coordinate 5,453,298 downwards.
AAATTATTGAGAAAATTTTGTTGATGCCTTCACTAACTCAAATAATAATTAATTAAAAAAATACCAAATGTTTCAAAAATTAAAACTTGTAAGAAGGATGTCATGTAATTTCAATTTTATAAAGGTGGTATCTTTGTTTTTTTTTTGTCGATTGTAGTAATTCGAACAGTGTATCTATTGAATTTATTATTTCACTAGATAAACAGCTTAAAAATACCATATGTTTTTTTTTCTTAAAAACTGTAAGAACAATTAACAAAAACTTAAAAATTCTAGAGCTTATTACAGACATGCTGTGAACCTATGTATGATTAGCCCGCCCGACACTTGTTTTTTCTGATATAAGTGAATTTAATTATTATAGGGAATTAAACGTATCTAAAACATCGCTTTGGATTTCTGTTATGATGTTTTACTTGTTTCTTAATAAATAAAATAAATAAATAAAACCTGATTATCCGGAGACGTTCACTGCTAGACAAGGCCTCCCCCTCTAAGGCGGTGGGGGACTGCCATAATCCCTCTGGCAGGCGGATTGGTGAGTCGCAATGGTATTGAGTATCTCCTCAGGTGATAGTTGGTTTTAAGGACATCCATAGGAGGAGACGGATGGGTCTTTTCTCAGACCGGACCAACCATGACCAATTTAATTTTAATTCCTTAAATTAATAAAATATATCCCAAATGGTAAGTAACCAAATATCACATGTAGTTTTTTGATCCTCAAAATCCCCGGCAATCCTTCGGGAATGATCATGAATATCAAACGGGCATCGCATTAGGGCGCATGGGGTTCTGTAGGCAGACTTTTGTCATTCCAAATCGGCTTTCAACGTTAAATGAGCTCTACACCGTTGAATTTAGATTCAATATGGCTCGGATACGAGGTCTAATGCCGAAAAATTAGGCTGCCGTGTCTGCCGCTGATCGTCCAGTTATGACAAATAGAAATAAGCTGTCATACTCTAAATTTAAGTTTCAATATCGTTCGTGTTCGTACCAAAGCTCTATACAGTGTTGTTGAAGTGAAATTTCTGTACCGACGTGAGTTTCTACGTAGGGTCCCGTAGGTTATCTGATCCGGATTATACCGGTAAAAAGCGGTTATTATTCCGCCTCCATGCCTGAAATGGGATTTTATGTTTGGCCTACACCTCGAGCTATTGTTAATTGTTGGTTGTCACTGGACTGAATGATTCCTTTTTCTTTTGTGTTTTTAAATAGGTATTTTTTGACTCAAAATGCGGGAGTTGTAGCTTTATTACTTAGGTACCTACCTGGAAGGCAATGTAACGCTGCTGGAGCCTAACAGAGTTGTAGAGTTTTTTTTCGAATGAGCCCAATAGTCTAATTAAGTATTTTTAGGGCAGTTAATTTCCCTGACTTCACATAGTGTAATGAGTTAAAGATTCCGGGATCCCTTGTAAGAAAGCAGCACACGGTTTTTAAAAAAAAAAATTTATAGACTTTCGTCTGATATACAGGTCGTTCCAAGACTATGCGACATGAAGGGAAAGTACCTTAAATATTGTAGATAGGATATTTTGCAGAATTGAGACATTATTTTATTTTTAAAACTTAGAAATACTGCATTCAAAGATTTTCTAAAAATTAATTGCTTCGTCTGGGAATGGAACCGACTTAAATGAAAAATGAAACATAAAATGATTAATTTTACGTAATTCCTTTGTTTTAAGATACTATGTTACTTAAAAGGAATTGTTAATTTTTGTTACATCATAAAAATACGGGGTATTGTTATTTCAACATTTGAGTCGTATCCATTCCCAGACGAAGCAAGTATTTTTTAGAAAATATTTGAATGCAGTAACTTTTAAAAATAAAAATAAAGTCTCCTTTCAGCAAAATATCCTATCTACAATATTTAAGGTACTTTCCCTTCATGTCGCATAGTCTTGGGACGCCCTGTATAATTTAATATGTAATTATGTCGCCTGATCAAAGACGTCATGAATGGATATTTAAAACTGATATTAAATAAAATGAAACACTAAACCTCACTGTGATCTCATCTGTGCACACCTTGTGTGTGTATGTGTGGTTGTGTGAGTGTGTGTGTGTGCGTTCGTGTGCGTGTGTGGGTGGGTGTGACATCCTTAGACACTGACCACCATTCAGCTTTAGGGAGGGTTAGATGGGGGTCATTACTGACTCACCCCATGTCTGGCGGATTCCATAGATCCAAGAAAACAAAGTCTGTTACTCCAAGACTACCACGTGACTAACACCAGGTGACGTCCTATCCAGTTGCCAGTTTAATGTAACAATGTGATAGTTCTGTTCAAAAAACATTGCTAGATAGATAGATAGATTAGATAGATAGGTTAACACTTTATTCTACACCAAAAAACATAAAATACAATAGGATTAATTAAATTAAATTACAGTACAATGGGCGGCCTTATCGCTGAAAGCGTTTTTTTTCCAGGCAACCTTTGATATGTATGGAACCTTTAAACTCAAAAAAAATAAAACCAATTACATAATAATTTATTCAATACTTATATTAGGTAATTTATACTTATAAACCCTCGTTCGTGGTTTTATCGTATTGGACAGTTTTTTTTTTTTATTGGTTTTTTTTTATAGGATTAGTTTCGTATAATGGATAGGACGGATACGTAGATAGATACGTGCTTCGACCAATTTACTTTGGTCGAAGGATACGTATAAGGGAGTTAGATTACACTCCACTGGTAGCTCAGAGACGGGCTGTCTCAATTTTCATTGGTGATGACGTATGCTGGTGTTTAACCACGTGACCATCAGATGTCGGAGTAGCATACCTGGTGACGTATATTATTATACCGCGCCACAGATAAAATAATACTTACCGTGCCATATAGAAGGTGTCCGAATCAGGCTCTAGTAAATTGCAATTGTATTCTGCTAGAACTTACTAATACATTATTCCTACAGTATTTATTGTACTTTAATACACTAAAGAATACACATTTTCAACGATACCGTTGTTGAATTCTGAGGCTAGCAAATGCATCCACGTGCAAAAACTAGTTATTTTAACACATACGCCCTTCGAGATCCAATCGCGGTACATTAGTGCTTATCTCTGGGATGTATCTCGGATCAGAGCTATCGTGTGATGCGATCTACCCTATGAGCGACAGTTATTTGTCAAGGTTTATCGTAATATTTCTGTACCTACTTATAAAAACTTTGAATTAACAAAATAACAAAGCCAAGCTTTGCCTAGCGTGGTGATCACGGCAAATCCTCCCATTGCTCTATATGGGGGAGGCCTCGTCCAGGAGTGGAAGTTTAAAGGCTGTATAAAAAGAATAATAGGATAGAATTAAAAAATAACTTGGTATTACATAGTTACCTAGAAGTGGGTTGTACGCTTGAGTTAAATCATAACTTAGCGTCTTCGACCAAACTTTTTACTTTATTCGAAGCTTAGCGTAACATAACACACCTAAGAGTCACATAAAGACTCCGGTGGCAGAATTAGGATATCAAATTTAAATAATAAAAAAATAGTAGTAGTAGAGCTTTTTTGTGAAAGAGATCGTCCGGGGATGTACTACCACCATACCTATTTCTGCCGCAAAGTAGTAGTGCTCGCATTGCTGTGTTCCGGTTTGAAGGGTGAAGGTGCCGGTGAAATTACAGGCACATGAGACTTTTCATCTTTATGTCTCAGGGTGGCGGGCGCAGGGCTTTGCCACATAGGGTGCGTCCTAGGTGGACGTGACCTATGCGGTAATTCACTGTTAATAGGCAGCGGTTACCGCTTAACATCAGGTGGGCCATCTGCTTGTTACGTAATTCTGTAGTATAAAAAATAAAATTTTTTTTTTTACTTCAATGACTATTACAGGGATTCATTGTAATTCTCATTTTTCTATATATAAAAAAATTCTCTATGTCATCATTGAAATAAAAAAAATCAGTCGAAAAGTCTCATTAGTTACGTTAAAGTTACATTTTTAAATAATGTAACTACTTGGAATAAAAATGTCCAGCTAGTTACATCAATGTAACTACAATGTAACTAGGTGGAACGGACGGCGATATTATCATGGACTTACTAAGTCCATGGATGTTATTGGCATCCCGACGTCACTTGTCCATCGAGTGGCGCGGAATCGGAATACTGAGGCACAGATAAAATAATACTATAAGTAACTGAGGCCAGATTACAAGAGTGTGCCCAACTTGACGGTCAACACTTAGACGAAATAATTTTTAAGAAATAAAACCCGCACTTCCCTTCTTTGTAATAGACATTGAAATAAAAATAAAAAAACGTTTGTAATTTTTGCATTATTTCAATTTGAAATCCTAAGTTTGCCAACGGTCACCCTTTACATAGTCCTACAGGACCATAGGAGATTCCAAGCCGATAACGTGTGACGTCATAAATGTATTCTAAACGATGACGCAAATATCGTAACGAGCCCGTATTGTGTTAGGTTTTTTTTTATTTTATTCTTCTTGAATGACTGAACTAGCAAGAGGCCCACCTGATGTTAAGCGGTAACCTCTGCCTATGAACAGTGCATTACCTCATAGGACACGTCAGGTTTGGTCCGAATAAGGGGGCTGGGCCCTTAATATCCACAGATAAATCTCGTATGAGAGTCACATCTCGTTAGATGCCGTTCCTCGTTGATGATAATAACATAATGCACGAGATCTATTGCACGAGTTTTTCTGAGAATGATCCCTGATCCCACCAATAGGATTTGTGTCGTGGGTATCAGGAACTACGAGTACTATATGGTATAGGTCGCGCAACCTTCTGGCCAACAACCTGGCCTTCAATGCGCAGAAGTCATTTTTGAGTTTGTAGGTATAGCGAATGCGAAAATTTAAACATGCATAGCCCACAGCCTTGTCTCTTCTTGGCGAAAAAAAGTCAGTTTCTCCAAGTTCCTGTATTCCGAGATGTACCTGTAGCTATAGGAGATCACCTCGAGCTCTTAGGTGTTTCGATCACGCCTACTCTCAACTTTAGCTCCTACATCGAGTCTAAGGCAAAAACAGCTGCCATGAAGCTAGGCATCCTAAATAAGGTAAAGCGTTACTTCACACCAGGACAGCTTCTCAGTTTATATAAAGCACAAGTCCGGACTGGTATGGAGTACTGCTGCCATGTTTGGGATGGCTCGGCCAAACACCAGCTTGCTGCCTTGGACTCGAACGAACGTAGAGCTTTCAGGCTTATAGGTGAGCAACATATGGCGGAGACTAAGATCCAGAGTCTCGAGCACCGCCGTAAGGTTGCATGCCTTGCGATCTTCTATAGGTTACATTTCGGTGAATGATCCCAAGGACTGCACGATCTGATCCCACCATCTCCTTTTCATCACAGGACGAGCAGGCGTACGGCTCAGTACCATCCTTACCTCATTGGTATACCTTCTATTCGCACAAAACGTTTCAGTTCTACCTTTATAATGCGAGCTGCTAAGGAGTGGAATACACTACCGTCGTCTGTCTTTCCTGAAAACTATTATCTGGGTCTTTTCAAGTCAAGAGTGAATAGGTGCCTTCTAGACCTTTGTGCTTCATCTTCGGCCACATCGTCACTTACCAACAGGTGAGATCGTGGTCAAACAAAGGTCTATCAATATTAGAAAAAAAAAAAAACAGTCAACCCCACCACTTTCGCCGAGCGCTCATTACTAGGTGCGCGATCTTTACCACTACTCACCGCACCGAACCCGCAACCTCTCCCATCTCAGGCGGCTACTCGCCCGCCGTGATCGGTGGAAGATACATCGAAGACCACTACGTCTCTTCGTTTCCTTCCAAATCTATATATATAAAACAAAGTCGTGTTAGTTACACCACTTATAACTCAAGATCGGCTGGACCGATGTTAGTTATCTCTTTTTTGGTGGATTCTTCTCCACTCCGAATAGCAGAATAAGTAATAAAATATCGGAGGGAGGGGCTGTTTTTCACCAGGGTATTTTTGGATATTTGATGACCAACATGGATCTTTAATCACGCCAAAACGGCTGAACCTATTTCAATGTTTGGTACACAGATAGATTATGACCTGCATTAAGCTATCGGCACTTTATATCCTGGTAAAACGCAAGGGAAGCCGTGAGCGGACACAGCCGCTATAATCTATAGGTACTGTTTAAGTATTGGCACGTTTTTACTATTTAAAGTTTTGACCACCAGTAGGTACAAATACACCCTGACTAACTGCCTACTCCGTTGCACTCAAGCCGTAACGAATCGATTCGCACCGCGCCTGTTTGCCCACACCACACAATGACACACAATTAAATATTCAAAACAATGTACTCAAAGGGATAAGACTTTTGCATTTGAATAGATGTTTACAAGGATTAGACCGTGAACTAGGTGTGAAGGACTTGATTTGATTTATCTTGTCCGGTTTGGTCATGGTGGTTTTAATCAATTACCTAAATAAACCTTGCGATTACGTTCGCGTGGTCCCGATGACCCGAATGCAGCGCCACCAACCGGGATTAAAAAAAAAAAGAAGAACCTTCTCCTGACAATAAAGAACACAAAAAGAATTATCGAAATCGGTCCAGCCGTTCACGCGTAAAGCCAAAACCAAAGGAAATAGGGATTCATTTTTATAAATACAGAAAATTTTGGTTTAACTTTGTATATTAAGTATATCAGTTATCTAGTACCCATAACACAAGCTCTGCTTAGCTTAGGGCTAGATAATGTTGTGTGAACTCTCCAGCATTATTTATTTATTTATTGCTGTGTTCCGGTTTGAAGGGTATGGGTGCCGGTGAAATTACGGGCACATGAGACTTTATATCTCGGGATAACGGGCGCAGTGCAATGCTACGTAGGGCGCGTCTTAGGTGGAGTCACCTATGAGGTAATGCATTGTTGCACACGTCCAATGCTGGTCGAGACTTCCCCTATAGAATAGGGGGGATTTGCCATCACCACGCTTGGCAGGCGGATTGGTGATCGCTGTTTAGGTGTTGAATAGACGCAGGTATATGCTGCTGCCCTTAGCCTGGTGTAATCCCTTAGTCGGCTTTAACGACATCCACGGGAGGGGAAGGATGTGTCTATTCTGGGCCAGACACACCACGAAATGGGTATTCTTATCATTATGAGATAGATATCATAAAAAATGGTGTCTATTTATTTATTTAAAAACTTTCACACAAAACAACAGTGGAAGGAGGACTTAATGCTAACAGCATTATCTGCCAGTCATCCTGGACGTGCAGAAAGATAGACATTACACATCATTATTATTTATCTACATTTTTCTAATGCTAAACATTTTTCCTTTGCTCTCGCAAATCAAATATTCCTAAACTAACGAGCTTCAAAAATGCAAATTAACTTACACCGACTGCGCTTATAACTACAAGGGTACCGTCAACTGAACGCCCAACAGAGGGCCCCTGCTGCATCGATCTACCATCGTGCCCTAATAGTTCAACTATGGGGTCCTCCCCCATAGCTTGTCCACTTGCAACCCTCGAAAGTTTGGACTTTTTTCTAAAACTATCCGAAATGAGGTTTATTTTTCTCGTTACTTCGCTAAAATGGTGAAGGAAAACATAACTTGGATACTGTCTCCTAGAAACAATAATCCGAAGGCGACGCCTTTTTCTTGGCCATCTTAATTTTTAACCTCCGACGCAAAAACGACGGGGTGTTATAAGTTTGACGTGTCTGTGTGTGTGTGTGTATGAGTGTGTGTGTGTGTGTGTGTGTGTGTGTATGTGGCATCGTAGCTCCCGAACGGATGAACAGATTTAGATTTTTGTTTTGTTTTAAAGGTGAGTTTGTCGGGAGTGTTCTTAGCTATGTTTGATCAAAATCGGTTCAGCCGTTTCATTGCGTTGAAGGTATTTTAAATTTTTATAAAATTAATTACTTGTTCTTATTTGATATAAGATTACAAACTCTTTGTACCATATATAAACCTACCTTTTTGATTGGAGAGTAAAAATGGTTTGCATACTGGCAGTCAATTTTTTTAAAACCATGTCCTATTTTGAAAACAGAACAAATTTCAAATAATATCGTGATGCCCATCGGACGGGAGTGATTCGCACTTTTTTTTCAAAAATTTCCGTTTGCTCAAAATTTTTGTAGGAAATCTGTTTTAGTTTATACTTTTATTTATTTTTTACAAGGTATTTACCAAATTTACGAGTTTACATTATGGTAAGTGTTTTTACGGTTTTGCTCAGATTTTGTGTAAATTAGAAATGTTGTAGCTATGTGTAGCTTGGAGGTAGCTTGTTACCTATCTAGGTATCGTTCTCGGTACATTGTCTCCTTTGTTATAGGTAAAGCCTGTTCGTAGCCTACTTATCCTAATTAAATACGTAAATTGCTAAAAGCACATACATTTATAGGCCAAGCTTCTTCTCAAACCATATAAATATAGAGGTGTTCTCCTCAGAAGACCAGGGGATGATAGATCCAAAGTAGTTTAGATTTTTCGTTTTGACAGCCAATCTGGCATTGACAGCTGTCAACCACCGGTAATATTTTTTCATTAATCTGTCCGTAAAATAACGTGTAAAGTATTTGAACGCGAGCAGAGGGAGTGCATCTCCATCCATGTGGGGCAGGCTGGAGTGCAGATGGGCTCTGCTTGCTGGCAGCTCTACTGCCTCGAGCACGGCATCCGACCTGATGGAACCTTGCCATCAGCACCGACACAGTCTGACTCCTGCTTCAATACGTTCTTCTCCGAAGCGGATCGGGGCAAGATGGTGCCGAGGGTCGTGATGGTGGACCTTGAAGCCACTGTCATAGGTAAGTCATCTTTAGCACTTGACACTTGGAAGCTGTATGGCCTTGCACCAAGAATTGCCTTGCCAACCCAGTTAATTTCCTGTTTCGGTTGATCGATAGAATTGGTAGGTACCTACCTAAACTGTGAAGAAATTTCACACCATACCTACTGGTAGGAATACATGGTAGGAATAATAAGGAAACCATATTTTTTTCTGTACTTTGATTAAATCTGTGACGCCGGAGTAAACATTTGTCTTTGCTGACTGTACCTGTAATTTCACCGGCGCCTTTAAATCCGGAGAAAACAAAGCAAGTATTACTGCTTGGTGGCACAAAAAGGTATGGTGGTTAAAGCCGCTGCAAATGCTAATTTATCTTCAGACGAAGTCCGCTCCGGGGAATATCGGCAACTGTACCACCCTGAGCAACTGATCACCGGCAAAGAAGACGCAGCGAACAACTACGCGCGCGGGCATTACTCGACCGGCCGCGAGGTGCTGGGGCCTGTCATGGAGCGCGTCAGGAAGCTGTGCGATCAATGCACGGGACTACAAGTGAGTGCAATATACACTTAGCAGCATCAACTACGCGCTCGGGCATTACTCGACCGGCCGCGAGGTGCTGTGCGACCAATGCACGGGACTACAAGTGAGTGCAATATACACTTCAGCAGCATCAACTACGCGCGCGGGCATTACTCGACCGGCCGCGAGGTGCTGGGGCCTGTCATGGAGGGCGTCAGGAAGCTGTACGACCAATGCACGGGACTACAAGTGAGTGCAATATACACTTCAGCAGCATTAACTACGCGCGCGGGCATTACTCGACCGGCCGCGAGGTGCTGTGCGACCAATGTACGGGACTACAAGTGAGTGCAATATACACTTAGCAGCATCAACTACGCGCTCGGGCATTACTCGACCGGCCGCGAGGTGCTGTGCGACCAATGCACGGGACTACAAGTGAGTGCAATATACACTTAGCAGCATCAACTACGCGCTCGGGCGTTAATCGACCGGCCGCGAGGTGCTGTGCGACCAATGCACGGGACTACAAGTGAGTGCAATATACACTTAGCAGCATCAACTACGCGCTCGGGCGTTAATCGACCGGCCGCGAGGTGCTGGCGCCTGTCATGGAGCGCGTCAGGAAGCTGTGCGACTAATGCACGGGACTACAAGTGAGTGCAATATACACTCAGCGGCATCTGACCATCGGCAAGAAAACGCGCGCGGGCTCTGATGTACCTGTAATGCAGTGTTTTAAAAGCTGACTTAAAGAACTTTTTTTTTAAACTATGATAGACCTTTGTTTGACCACGATCTCACCTGTTGGTAAGTGACGATGAAGCACAAAGGTCTAGAAGGTCTTCTATTCACTCTAGGCTTGAAGAGACCCAGACTATAGTTATCAGGAAAGACAGACGACGGTAGGGTATTCCACTTCTAGCAGTTCGCATTATAAAGGTAGAACTAAATCGTTTAGTATGAATAGAGGGTATACTAATGAGAAAAGGATGGTACCGAGCCGTGCGTGCGTCTGCTCGTCCTATGATGAAAAGGATATGGTGGGATAAGATCGTGAAGTTCCTGGGAGCATTCCCCGAAATGTAATCTATAGAAGATCGAAAGGCATGCAACTTTACGGCGGTGCTCGAGACTCTGGACTTGTAGCTAGCTAGCCTGTCTACTTTGATACAGCAGCTTTGCCCTGAGCTTCTGTTCCAAGAGGTTCTACTGTGGTTCTACTAGTAGAACCTCGTGGAAGTTTTCTTCCAAGAGGTTCTACTTTATGGTGCAGTTCTACTATTCAAAGTAATGATGATACATATAAGTAGCATAGTTTTATTCATATTTTCTAGTTCCTAGTTCAATTGGAAGTTAGCAATCCTGGAGAGGATGACACCCGTTACAGCTATGAAATCATTAAACCTACTTGATTAATCTTTGAGTCATCATTACTTTGAATAGTAGAACTGCTCGGACGTGTGTTTTTCAGTCTATTCCAAACAGTTCTACCTTCACCTTAAAGTAGAACCCCTTGGAAGAAAACTTCCACGAGGTTCTACTAGTAGAACCACAGTAGAACCTCTTGTAACAGAGGGCCCTGAGCTGTCTTTGTTGCCACTGTCTGTCACTCAGGAGCCAGTGGCTTCTTACGCGAGTCTCATCATTTTTTTTTTTTTTTTTTTTTATATTACTTGAATGACGTATCAAGCAGATGGCCCACCTAATGTTAAGCGGTAACCTGTGTCTATGAACAGTGCATTACCTCTTAGGTCACGTCAACCTAGGACGCGCCCTATGTGGCATTGCACTGCGCCCGCCACCCTGACACATAAAGATGAAAAGTCTCATGTGCCTGTAATTTCACCGGCACCCTTTTCAAACCGGAACACAGCAATGCGAGCACCACTGCTTTGCGGCAGAAATAGCTATGCTGGTAGTACTTCCCCAGACGAACTCTTACACAAAAAAGCTCTACTATAATGCGCGTCATGTAAAAAGAACGCTGGCGGTCATACTTCTTCATACGTTCCAGAGTTCTTTTTACATGACGCGTACTCTACTACTGAAATCAATTTCACAAGTCACAACCTATTTATACATAAATACCAGATTTATGTTTTATGCCGCTTGCAAACTTCTGTGAACCTACTAAAGTCCTTTTTTCAATAACTGAATTCGAATGTGCAGCAACAAAACATTTTTTTTAGGGCTTCTTCGTTTTCCATTCGTTTGGCGGCGGTACCGGCTCTGGGTTCACTTCACTGCTAATGGAGAAACTATCAGATGAGTTTGGCAAGAAAAGTAAGCTGGAGTTTGCCATCTATCCTGCACCACAAGTGAGTTTCATATCTGTCCTGACAAAATAATTGTTCTATAGTAAATAACTGCGGAAATTAAAGAAAAAAAAGCGGCCAAGTGCGTGTCGGACTCGCCCATGAAGGGTTCCGTAGCAGCAAGTAACATAATATAAAAGTTCTTGGATGGATTACGATTAATGACGTATTAAAAAAAAACAACTTACTAGATCTCGTTCAAACCAATTTTGAGTGAAAGTTTACATGGTAATGTACATTATATTTTTTTTTTAGTTTTATCATTCTCTTATTTTAGAAGTTATGGGGGGGGGGACACACTTTTTACCACTTTGGAAGTGTCGCTCGCGCAAACTATTCAGTTTAGAAAAAAATTCCCTTCTTAACCGTGGTCCGGTTGTGTAGTCCGGCCAGCCGGACTGTGGAAAATTTCTTTTTTCTGTGATACGGTTAACCGCACCAAGGAAAGAAAAAAAAATTCAGCTGTCCGGTCAACCGGACCATGGAAAATCTTAACCACTTGTAATAAATGCAGAATCTAATCTTTTTGCTCGAGTGTCACTTGTAGTGAAGTATGTATAGTTATTCAAAGATAAAGGCGAAACATTAATATTTTATTTTATTTTATTAATCCAGGATTTACAGTTATCTTATAGTTAGTTATAAGCTATACACTATATGCTATTCTGAAACCAATTTAAATCCACAATATGTATACAGTTCGTTTAAAAAGCAGGTAGGTACGCACGCAAGGTCAACAAAAAACAAAAACGGCAGGAAAGCCGGATAAGGAATATCAGTAACATAGGTAAATTAAGTTAAGAACCAACATTAATTTGAATAAAGCAGCAATTATTCTTACAAAAACAATATAAGTACTTAAGTAGGTACATAAATCTGAGAAAATACAAAAACATTAAACAAAAAAACAAACAAAAACTTAGGTAAAATATATATAAGGTAGGTATTCATAATCGCATAAGGGACACCCTTATGCGATTATGGGTATGTGTGTGTGTGAGTATTTTTGGAGTGTGAAATGTGTGTATAGTGTGAGATGTGTAAGTATAATATAATATATATATATATATATATATATATATATATAGAGACGTATTTATATTGTATTGTGTCTTTTAGGCCTCGAGACAATTTAACGGGGGATTTGTTCGCCAGCCGGACTATGGAAAATTTGTATTTTTCGATTGTTCGGTGGCGATATTACCGGACCAAGGTACAGTGTACAGATGTACAACCAACCAAACAGTATCGCCACCGGACAATCGAAAAAAGAAATTTTCCACGGTCCGGCTAGCCGGACTACACAACCGGACCACGGTTAAGAAGGGAAAAAATTATATTAGAAACCTCAATATCATTTTTGAAGACCTATCCACAGATACCCCACACGTATAGGTTTGATGAAAAAAACAAAATTTGAGTTTCCGTTCTAAGTATGGGGAACCCCAAAAATAAAAAACTACTTACTAGATCTCGTTCAAACTAATTTTGAGTGAAAGTTTATATGGTAATGTACATCATATATTTTTTTTAGTTTTATCATTCTCTTATTTTAGAAGTTACGGGGGGAGGGGGGGACACACTTTTTACCACTTTGGACGTGTCTCTCGCGCAAACTATTTAGTTTAGAATTAAATTATATAAGAAACCTCAATATAGGTTTGGTGTTTTTTTTTTTTTAGTTTTAGTTCTAAGTATGGGTAACCCCAAAAATAATTGTTTTTTTAAATTTTATAAGTAATAATCTTAATGCGGTTCACAGAATACATCTACCTACCAAGTTTCAACATAGCTCTTATAGTTTCGGAAAAAAAAGGCTGTGACATACACGGACAGACAGACAGACAGACAGAAATGACGAATCCATAAGGGTTCCTTGTCTTTGACTACGGAACCCTAAAAAGTCTATACTATAGTAATTATAGCTGAAATTACTGTATGAATGAATGTAATGATAACTGTATGAATATGTATATTGGTTCTATAATATTATGAAGGGTAATCTCCGGAACTATTTACTATTCCCGGTAATTTATTATTATAATTTTTTTCTTTCAAGCCGCAGTGACTGAAAAATATACCATTCCCCTTGGCTGGTTTTTTAATGCCTGCTTAGTATACAAAAGTCAGGAAACTTAACTCATCAGGAAGCTATCTACTGTAAAGTTTCTACACTGACTTCCGTTCTGTAGCCAAATGAACAAAAACGATTTATTCGTTTTGACTAACTTATTTTTACAAGCTTTTAACTTGCAATGTTCGTTTCTTGTACGTTAGATTGTTTGTTTAGGTCAAATCTTGCAACCTGAATTAGAATTACTTTTGACCTGAAATTTTGCATACCTGTCATATTCCGATGACAATAAAATATTATGGTGACAGCGAACTGATCTGATGATGGAGACAACGGAACTCGTCGATGGATAATAGTAGTGTTTTGGCTGATTTTCATCAGCTCACGGTTCTGGCCAATAATTTCACCATCATCATCATCAGACACTTCTGACCTTGTTTAGAAAAATATATTTTTCAATAAAAAACTTATTTAAACTTTACCTGCATATTTTCTGAGCTGACATAACATATTCGTACATTACATAACATCCAATTCAGTCCTGATCCCACACTAGGATCTCCTGTGTCGTGGATATCAGAAACTACGGGTACCACAACACCCAGACTCGGAACAAATATTTGCAGATCATGCAAACATTTATCCGAAGTGGGAATCGAACCCGCAACCATTCACATCTCAGCCGGATACTCGCCCGCCGCACCACAGAGGTCGTGTCGTAGTGCGAGTGCTCAAAACTGTGAAGGAAAACATAATTTAAATAATTAAAATACGTTTCTGATACCTTAAGACAAATATGGATTTTCATAATACCATTGCCGTCCGAGGCCGACAAGGTCGCTAAAGTTCAAAAGCATTTTATTCAAAGGAAATTTTTCTTAATTACTCCTGTTTCAAACCTAGAAGAATCTGGTATGAAAATCGAAACCTGTTTGAGATAAAAGCGTTTTTTGTTTGTTTCGATATCTCCCGTCATATCGTCAACCTACGAACATCCTTCAAACCACCTGCCCAAGCCGCAGTTCATACACCGTTATAAGTCAGGTTGTGTACGACCAGGTGTCGACAGCGGTGGTGGAGCCATACAACGCTGTTCTGACGACACACGCTACCATCGGGCACTCGGACTGCGCCTTCATGGTGGACAACGAGGCTATCTACGATATTTGCCGGCGGAGACTGTCTATTGAGAGGCCTTCATACGCTAATTTGAACAGGCTTATCTCACAGGTGAGCTGTCTTAGTTCCATTGGTCACTTTACGCCATCGTATGCACTGCGCACAACGCACTTCGGCACTGCGCTGGTTCATGGGGCCTTTTATACTACTTGGAATGACTGGTCATGCAGATGGCCCACCTTATGTTAAGTGGTACCTTCTGCCTATGAACAGTGCATTACCTCACAGGTCACGTCCACCTAGGACGCGCCCTATGCGGCATTGCACTGCGCCCGCCACCCTGTGATATCAAAAAAAAAAAAAAAAAAGTCTCCCTGAAAAGTCTCATGTGTCTGTGATTTCACCGGAACCCTTACCCTTCAAACCGGAACATGCGAGCACTACTGCTTTGCGGCAAAAATAGGTATGGTGGCAGTACTTCCCTGGACGAACTCTTACACGTATAGCCCAAAGGTGCTTGGCGTAGCTTTTTTTCTTGGCAACGTTGGTGCACCAACCTTGCTGTTGATTTTTCATCCACACATCAAAGTACTCGTATCTTAGAGCCAAAGCAACAAAGGCGTTCACACGTTCAGTTCGCCTGCTTCGACTGTGCAGTTGTTTTTACCTTGACAAAAGGCCCAGGTTTGGTCCAGCCACTGGCCTTATTCTTGGGCCAACGTGTAAACGGTATCACCAATGCTGGCCCCACACGCTGTGCTGATGACATTCCGTAGCATGGTTTGGAATGGGTGCGATGCTGAAGCAAACGATGTGTAGTTAGACTTTTGTCATCCTCTTTAGGTTCCACCCTGTATGGGTCAACTGCTGGACACAAACCTCTTCACATCTTTTCGCAAGTGGCCTTGAAGATAATATTGAAGGCGCGCGCTTCCTAGAACCAAAATTCAATCCAGTCTGTTAAAAAATTGCTGGATCTTCCTCTTCAATGATAATGCACCCAAACACGCCCTACTGTCAAACAGTCACACACATAGTCCGGATGCTACACTAGAATCCCGTGTCGTGAGTACCAGGAACTATGAGTACCATGGTACAACACACAAATCCGGATCAAATATTTGCAGTTCATGAAAACATTTGTCCCAGCTGGAATTGAACATGCACCTCTCGCATCTCAGCTACTCGACTATGCGCCCGCTGCGCCACAGAGGTCGTCAAATAACACTAACAAAACTGAGTAGGATCGAGTAGGATTTCAACTATTATTATGTAATGAATTTTGAGATTTTTCGTTCTCTTCTGTCTGATCCTATGATGGACTAATACATACATACTGTTACTTTACCTAAATATGTCACTGGTTATGATTATAAATACTTTATAAAAAATACGTTTCAATATTAGTTATGGTAAACAGCCGTTAAATGTATGTTTGTGCTGGTGAACTTGAAACTTCTTGGCCTGAGTGAAATTGTATTACAGGTGGTGTCATCGATAACTGCCTCACTGAGGTTTGACGGCGCGCTGAATGTAGACCTCACGGAGTTTCAGACAAACCTAGTGCCGTATCCGCGGATACACTTCCCGCTAGCCGCGTATGCGCCCGTCGTTTCAGCAGATAAGGTAACACACCCATGCACAGAATCTTCTAGGGTCATAACATTTTTTTTGTGGATGACCTTTAGATGGATGATCTGGCTGGCGACCCATCTGATGTTAATCCGTAATCCCCTGTTTACACCTACGTCAAGTGGCTGCGGTGGCTGAGAGAATCCACTGGCAAAGCAGCTTGCAAGCCAAGTTAACTCGCCACTGTCCGATAAATTTAAACCAATATCCTTAATAACTGTGCTTACCTACTTCACTAAACACATCGCCAATGCAAATGGAGTTTGACGGCTGACGACATCCACGGGGAGACGGAGGGCATCATTTTAAGGCTGATCGCAGCCATCAAGGAGCTATGCTACTACTTAAATCATCCACTGCCGGTGCTGAATACCTTTGAAGAGAGCGTAGACTGATTTCCATCCTCTTGTAACTAATATGGTGCTGACAACACAACTACTTACAACGACATGCTCTATTTATCCATATCTCCAACAGGCTTACCACGAAGGAATGTCGGTCTCTGAGATTACGTCCGAGCTGTTCGAGCCACAGAACCAGATGGTGAAGTGCGACCCTCGGGACGGCAAGTACATGGCGTGCTGTCTCCTATACCGGGGGGATGTGGTGCCGAAGGATGTGAACGCAGCTATCGCAGCGATGAAGGGCAAGGCAGGGATCCGCTTTGTGGACTGGTGTCCTACTGGTTTTAAGGTGAGGACGCAACAATAGAGCCTAGAACTAATAATAATGAAGACCCACCGAGGTCACCGGCAGAGTTCTCAGAATCAGCAATTGAAATGGTAATGGGCAAGCCATATAAATAAAATAATAAATAAATAATGCTGGACAGTTCACAAAACATTATCTAGCCCCAAGCTAAGCATAGCTTGTGATATGGGTACTAGACAACTGATATACTTTATACAATATATTACATAGATAGATATTTTTATTATATATAGAAAATACCCGGAACACCCTGAACAAATATCTGCAGATCGCACAAATATTTGTTCCGAGGCGGGAATCGAACCCGCAACCTCCTGCGTCGCAGGCGAACGTTCGCCCGCCGCGCCACAGAGATCGTCAGCTCGCAGAATTAATAAACGTTGGATAACAAAAGTTGTCAAGTGGCGACCACAAACCGGACGAGCCAGAAGACGAAGGCCCACCTCAATGTATAGTGCGCGTCATGTAAAAAGAACGCTGGCAGTCAAGCTTCTTTCTACAGGCGTTCCAGCGTTCTTTTTACATGACGCGTACTATAATTGTACATTATTTGTAGTAAACTAGGTAGACACTCATTCAATGCATTGGTATACATCTCTTAAATAAGTAGAAAAGTAAGTAATCTCTTAAAAAGAACGCTGGAACGCCTGAAGAAGCTTGACCGCCAGCGTTCTTTTTACATGACGCGCATTATACCAACGAAATTGTAGAGGTCGTGGGAGGTCGGTGGATCAAGTTGACCAAGACTGTTCGTTGTGGCATTCTATGGGGGAGGCATATGCCACGCTGTTGGCTTCTGTTGGCTGATGATGATGGTGATGATCATAACGTGGATGTTAGCATTGGACGTCTACTGATGGTCTCATCATCATCATAACGCGGCGTGGTGCCACGTGTGATGATAATGATGATGATGAGACTTTCAACGAGGGTGGCGGGCACTTACGTTTGGATGGTGTCCACCTGCCAGTTTTCGTCACGTATTGTCATTTTATAGTAGTAGTAGAGCCTTTTTTGTGAAAAAGTTCGTCCGGGGAAGTACTACCACCATACCTATTTCTGCCACAGAGCAGTAGTGCTCGCTTTGTTGTGTTCCTGTTTGAAAAGTATGGGTGCCGGTGTGAGACTTTTCATCTTTGTCTCAGGGTGGCGGGCGCAGTGCAATGCCACATTGCGTCCTACGTGGACGTGACCAATGTGGTAATGCACTCATAGGCAGAGGGAACCGCTTAACATTAGCTGGGCCGTCTGCTTTATCGGTCATACCAAGTTTTTACCTGTGAATTTTCCATTGTGAGATTGCCAATTTTGACATATTGTATCTGCAGGTGGGCATCAACTACCAACCACCGTCTGTGGTGACCGGTGGAGATCTCGCGCAGGTGAAGCGCGCCGCGTCCATGCTCAGCAATACTACTGCCATCGCGGAGGCGTGGGGCAAGCTCGATCACAAGTTCGACCTCATGTACTCCAAGCGAGCGTTTGTGCACTGGTGAGTTATATCAGCCTACACGAGCTCACTGTACCACTGCCATCGCGGTGGCGTGGGGCAAGCTCGATCACAAGTTCGACCTTATTTACTCCAAGCGAGCGTTTGTGCACTGGTGAGTTATATCAGCCCACACGAGGTCACTGTACCACTGCCATCGTGGAGGCGTGGGGCAAGCTCGATCACAAGTTCGACCTCATGTACTCCAAGCGAGCGTTTGTGCACTGGTGAGTTATATCAGCCTTCACGAGCTCGCTGTACCACTGCCATCGCGGAGGCGTGGGGCAGGCTCGATCACAAGTTAGACCTCATGTACTCCAAGCGAGCGTTTGTGCACTGGTGAGTTATATCAGCCTTCACGAGCTCGCTGTACCACTGCCATCGCGGAGGCGTGGGGCAAGCTCGATCACAAGTTCAACCTCATGTACTCCAAGCGAGCGTTTGTGCACTGGTGAGTTATATCAGCCTTCACGAGCTCGCTGTACCACTGCCATCGCGGAGGCGTGGGGCAAGCTCGATCACAAGTTCAACCTCATGTACTCCAAGCGAGCGTTTGTGCACTCGTGAGTTATATCAGCCTTCACGAGCTCGCTGTACCACTGCCATCGTGGAGGCGTGGGGCAAGCTCGATCACAAGTTTGACCTCATGTACTCCAAGCGAGCGTTTGTGCACTTGTGAGTTATATCAGCCTTCACGAGCTCGCTGTACCACTGCCATCGTGGAGGCGTGGGGCAAGCTCGATCACAAGTTAGACCTCATGTACTCCAAGCGAGGGAGAGCCAGAGTCTCGAGCACCGCCGTAAGGTTGCATGCCTTGCGATCTTCTATAGGTTACATTTCGGTGAATGCTCCCAGGAACTGCACGATCTGATCCCACCATCTCCTTTTCATCACAGGACGAGCAGGCGTACGGCTCAGTACCATCCTTACCTCATTGGTATACCTTCTATTCGCACAAAACGTTTCAGTTCAACCTTTATAATGCGAACTGCTAAGGAGTGGAATACACTACCGTCGTCTGTCTTTCCTGAAAACTATAATCTGGGTCTCTTCAAGTCAAGAGTGAATAGGTGCCTTCTAGACCTTTGTGCTTCATCTTCGGCCACATCGTCACTTACCAACAGGTGAGATCGTGGTCAAACAAAGGTCTATCAATGTTAAAAAAAAAAAAAAAAAAAAAAACCAGCGTTTGTGCACTGGTGAGTTATATCAGCCCACACGAGCTCACTGATTGCGTAGGTCACAATGTTGACCCTCGAACATGACTTCATTCGGTCAGTGGACGGACATGCTACCTCTTTAACTTGGCTTTCAGATGACAGTTCACACATTATCTAGCCCCAAGCTAAGCAAAGCTTGTGTACTAGATATATTTGTTCCGAGGTGGGAATCGAGCCCACAACCTCCTGCGTCGCAGGCGAACCTTCGCCCGCCGCGCCACAGAGGTCGTCACCGGATTATGACCGTCTGGGCCCTCAGACAATTGTGATCTCCCTGAAGTTGGCTCCCCCTCGGATATCGTATCTTCGCTATTATCTTGACCTGCCTCAAGATGGTGCTTCAATATTGAGCTCGTCTAGTTTTCTCCTCACGCACCGGCGGAGCCGGTGCGTGGGGACGCAGTTTCGGGTTTTGGACCCCTGACTGCGGTGCTCAATTCGCCCCCCGTTAAGACGGGGGGGTCTTCGGGTTGGCCCTAGGGCCTCTTCTTCATTTATCTGCCGAGCGGGGCCCTGTGTTCGGAGCCCGCAGTAGGGGCACCAGTAGGGCAGCCTGCGTCAGGCAGCGATGGGGAGGGGAGGGAGGGGAGGGAGAGGAGGTTTTCTACTCGCGCTATGGCCAGCTCACGTGGATACGGTCTTCCTCGGGGGTCCCTGTCATGCTGCGGCGCCAGCTCCCTCAGGTGAG
The DNA here is from genome assembly GCA_932527175.1 of Operophtera brumata. NCBI lineage: Eukaryota > Metazoa > Arthropoda > Insecta > Lepidoptera > Geometridae > Operophtera > Operophtera brumata. Next base: position 5,432,753 of record OW052237.1, on the reverse strand, counting down.
GGAACTCTGACTCCTCCGTGCGGGCGAACATCTTTTGGGCTAATCTGGTTATGAAAGCGTCCAGTTCCTCTGCCCGCAGGTCTCTCTGGATCGTAGAGTTCCTCACATAGCGAGGGGCGTCCGTGATTGCACGCAGTGACAGGCTCTGCTGAGCTCGAAGGCGCTTCTTGTTTGTCTCCGAGAGCAGCCCGAACCATGCAGGTGCTGCGTAGGTCAGGCGAGGCCGGATGTACGTCTTGTACACTCCGGCCTTCACTCGCAAGCTCAGCGAGGATCTCAAGATGGGGTTAAGGAGGTTTCGGGCTACTCTCACTGCGTTTATGACGTTGTCGCAGTGCTGCGTCATCCGCAGCCTTCGGTCGATGGTGACCCCCAAGTACTTTGCCGTACCCGTCCACTTGATGGACTGGCCTTGGAGAGTGAGCGGCGGCGGGTAGTCCCTTTTTCCCGTTATGCAGATGGCCTGTGTCTTGGCGACGTTGACAGTGAGTCGCCATCTGCATAGCCAGTCCGGTAGTTGTTCCAGGACGCGTTGCATCTTGGTGGCAGCATGGGTTAGATTAATGGAGGCCGTGACGTAGGCGGCGTCGTCGGCATACAGCGCGAGCATCACGCCGTCCTCTGCCGGGATGTCATCGGTGTAGAGGGAGTAGCAGGCCGGTGAGAGGCAGCTTCCTTGGGGCACCCCCGCCGCGATGGGGTGCTCCGGTGATAGTTGGCCTTCCACGGTTACTCGGAAGCGCCTTCCCTCTAGGAATGACGCGATGACATCGAACACGGGGCGGGGCGTCGCCGAGTTGGCAAGCTTGTAGAGGAGGCCAGCGTGCCAGACCCGGTCGAACGCCTTCTCCATGTCCAAGAAGACGGCCACTGCCTGCGCCTTCTTGTTCGCTGTCACGGCCAGATGGTGGACCACCCTGGTCAGCTGCAGGGTGGTGCTGTGCTCGGATCTGAACCCATACTGCTCAGGTCGAGGGACGATGTGGGGCACCAAGTGCTGAAGCAGCAGTCTCTCAAAGATCTTGGAGATGCACGGCAGAAGGGTGATAGGCCTGTAGCTCTCTGGCTTTAGAGTGTTTTTCCCGGGCTTGGGGAGCATGATGACATGTCCCATTTTCCATGCCTCCGGGAAGTGGCCACAGCGCAGTATTCCAGTAAACAGCCGCGCCACCGCCGCCACTGCCTTGAGTGGCAGATGGCGGAGCACCGCGTTTGATATGCGGTCTGCGCCGGGGGCCTTTCTTGGCTTCGCCCGGAGTATGGTCTTTCTGACCTGGCCCGGGGAGAAGAAGATGGGTCGGTGGCCTTCATCTGGTGGTGGTGGCGGGTCTGTTTTCATCTTCAGCAAGAACTCGTCGACTTCTGCCGTGTGGTCTGGTCTGAGAACGGGGTTTGGTTGGAACTGCCTCTCCAGGCAGTCGGCGAAGATTTCCGCCCGGTCCTCTGCGCGGTATCTCGGGGTTCCATCGGAGTGTGTGAGCGGGCGTACCGGCGGCTGCGCATTGCTCAGCTGCCGACAAAGGCGGTGGATGGACGTCCAGTCGTCGGCAGCCGAGTCCAGCCTCCTTTCCCACTCTTGGGTCTGCTGGTCTCTTAGCTCGGTCTTGACCTCCTCACACAGTCGGTTTAGGCGGGTTTTGAGAGCGGGGTCACGGTTGCGCTGCCACAACTTCCGGATCCTGCGCTTTTCGCCCAGGAGCTTGGTGATGTGGTGAGGCAGTGGTGGTAACCTCCTGCTGGTGGTTGAGGGTGCCAACTGAGCTGCCTCTAGGGCGTTCTGCATCTTCTGCGTGAGCTCAGTGGCGAGGAGGTCTACCTCTTGCGGTGTTTCTACCTTTCTCAGAGGGGTATTGACTTCCATCTCCTGAGCGAACTTGTCCCAGTCCACCCGGGGGCGGGGGGGTGCTAGTATGGTCTGAGTGGGGCGCTGGTCCAAGACCAGTAGGACCGGGAGGTGGTCTGAGGTCAGCTCATCTAGGAGCACCTCCTGATACGGCTCACAATGGAGTCCCCGGTGGACACAGATGTCCAGGACGTCAGGCATGTGGTGCGGTGAAGTTGGATATCGGGTCGGCGCTTCTGGACCACAGACTGAGTAGCCTCTGCTTTCCGCGTCAGCGAAGAGTCGCCTCCCTTGCGTGTTAGCTGACATAGAGTTCCATGCAGGGTGTTTGCAATTCCAGTCGCCGGCCGCGATGGTGGGTACAGTGGGGCTCATTATCTTGTGTACCTCTGAGAGGATGAGCTTCTCCTGAGGTGGCTTGTATATGGAGTAGATGTGAAGCGGCTGGCCGGCGACGCACACTTCTATTCCAAGCGCCTGCATGGACTCGAGTTTGAGGGTGGGCAGCGGCTGGTGAATCACTCTCCGCTTGACCGCGACTGCGAGGCCTCTGTAGGCCAGGTTGGTCTCCGGGTTCCACTCGTCTTGTCTGTAGACGTGGTAACCCGGTAACTTTAGGCGGTCCGTGGTGCGCAGCTGGGTCTCTGATAAGAGGACCACATCAATGTCCTGCTCGCGGAGGAGTGGCTTCAGGAGTGCCACCTTGTGCCTGATGCTCCGGGCGTTCCAGTGCAGGATCCTGAACTTCAGTACGCCTGCAGGAGTTTCCCCATCCCGGCTATGACTACCGGGACCGGGTCCTCCCCCGCTCGGAGGGCCTGTAGGACCTCCTGCATGATTTGGATGGCCGTCTCCAAGATTGCCAGCCTGCCCGCGTCTTGTGGCTGCCGGTGTTGGCGCTGAGGCTGTGGTTGTTGGGGCGGCTGTGTCGGGAGGCGTGATGCCCCCATCGCTGGCCATCCTTGGTTGGGCACTTTCTGTGCCCAATGCGTCGGGTCCGCTGGTGCGGGCATCAGGGGCGCAGGGAGCTGAGAAACTCCTGCGGGCGTCGTCTTGTGAGGGACCTGGGTTGGAGCTGTGTCGGTGTTAGTGGCTGAGCTAGGTGTGGGGGGGGGGGGCACTGGGCTCTGGCTGCCCTTCTGTCCCTGCTCCCCCTGTCCTCTTCTTTTTGTTCTTCCTAAGTTTCCTCTGCGCGGGTAGTTTCCCCGTGCGGGGGGTGGGGTTGTTTGCCGGGGCCATGAGCGGTTGGCCCGGCTTGGCTGTGATGGTGGCCACCTGTTGCAGTGGCTGTGTGAGTGTGAGGGGGTAGGCAGAGTTGGGGGGGGCAAGTGCGGGGGGGATAGTAGAGGCGGGGGGGATTTGGCGCGATTGGCCTCTATTGTCTCGCTGGGTTTGTTCGGTGCGGGCTATGGTGCCCGCTCTTTTATTTTGCGCCTCTATTTTAAAAGCAGGGCATGCCCTATTGTTGGCCGGATGTGCGCCCTTGCAGTTGGCGCATGTCGGCGGCGATTCTCTTGGTATGGGGCAGTCGCCCGCGAAATGTGGGCCCCCGCATCGTACGCAGGCGAGGGGCCGATGGCAGTTATGCGAGCTATGGCGGAAGGCCTGGCACCGGTGACACTGTGCAGGGCCTTTCTTACCTTTCCAGGCTTCAATAGTCACCCCGGGCATGCAGAGCAGCTCCTTCACCTCGTATATGGCCGGGGTTATGTCAGGGGTTCTCTTAAGTAGGCCGAAAAATATACAACCTGGCCGGCCCTTGCTGGCACGTATATTACGCACGGCTTCGGCCTCAAAGCCTAGCGTGCGTAGGTCTCTCGTGATGTCGTCGGGGCTCGTGTCGGCGGGGAGGCCGCGGATGGCGACCTTTAAGCTCCGCTCTTCAGGTAAGGAGTAGGAAAACCAGATCAGGCTCTCTGTCTTCTCCAGGGTGGCCAGATAGCCCTGGATCAGGCGGTACTCTTCCGGGGATTCGGGCGTGAACCTAACGCCCTTTCCGAAGGGGCGCGCGTTCGGTGCATGGCCGAGCTTAGCCTTAAGTTCTCTGAAATGGGTTGCCCAGTTGGGCAGCACTTCCACTACCAGCGGCGGGTACCTGTGGGACCTCTGAGAAGCGGCGGCAGCGGCAGCGGCGGCGGCAGCGGCAGCGGCGGCGGCAGCGGCAGCGGCAGCGGCGGCGTTATCGGCGGGCGGAGTGGCGTCAAAAGTAGGTACGCGTAGGTACGTGCCCGGGGAATCATCTGTGTTGCCTTGAGGGCGCTGTTTGTTCAGCCGCGGGTCAGTAAGCGACGTCGGGCCGGGCGATCGGGTGGCTGTTGCATATGATACGCCCTGCATTTGGGCGGGCGGTGATGCCGGTGGGCGGGCGAGTTCTGCCCTATGTTCGGGACTGGAGGTGGCCTTCTGCCGTTTCCTCTCTTCGTCCTCATCGTCCTCGTCGCTACGCTTGCGGCGCTGTGCCTGCGCGTGGTGGGTCGGGTTCGGTGCTGGTGCTGGCAGCTGATGCTGGGCGGCGGTCGTTACCTTCTCCCTCGAGCGAAGCGTGCTCTCAATGCTAGCTATGCGCTCATCTACCTCCGCGTCGAGCGCGAGCGCGTCATAGCGCCCGGCTAGCGGCAGTGACAGCGCGCTTGACGACGGGGTCGGGGTAGGGGTTGGGGGGCGGTCTTTCTTGGCTTTAGCGATCTTTGCTTTTTCGGTCTTCTGTTGTGCCCATTCTTGAAGCCGTTGCGTGAGCATATCGGCGTCTTGTTGGGATATCATCGGGCGGGAACTCAAGCGCTGGCGCGCCTTATCCAGGCTCGCGGCGCGGCTCGCCGAGCGGCTCTGACTCGCTGATAGCGAGCTCAGCCGGGGCGGTTGAGGTGGAGGGGGATTGGCTTCCCTACCGGCGCTTTGTTCATCATGAACAGGGCGCACCGGAAGGGGGCGATTCTCCGACATAGTAGGTACGTACGTATGCCGGTAGAAACGCCTGTAGATGGCTTTATAGCCTTGCTCACTGTTTTGATCACTGGTTCACTTAGTTCACTCACAACACTGCGATCCAATGTACATCACTCGCGAGCACTGTGCGGCCTAGGGCGAACGCCTTACGCGCGACCATAGAACGCCGAGGCGTTTCACCGGGCGCCGTGATGCCTTGCTCGGGGCTTCCCTGTGAGGGGGACCGAGGTCGGCTGTTCACGGCGCGGGCTACTGTCCCCGACGTCCGGAAATCCCGAGAAAGACGTTCCCCTCACTTTAAACGCATAAAGGGCCGAACTCCCCGAACGTTTTACTAAATAAAACTCCGCGGAGATCGTAATCGGTACGATGGTCCGTGCGCGAAACCGGTTGCGTTAACTCAAAACACGACTAGCTAGCAAGGCGACGCTGCCAATACCCAATATTGAGGCCACTTGTATCATGGACATAATGACACCACAACACCACGACCTAACCCAACCATCTAAGATTATTTTATTTTTAACATTTTAATTCGTATTTAGAGACCTTTGCCCTGCAGTGGGACAATATAGGTAAAGAAATAAGTTTTTTTGTGAAAAATATGTTTAAAAATGCAAGATTTTATAAAATTTATGATCGTAACCGTGTGCTGATCAAAATGAGGCTAAACACGGCCAGTCTACTATTATCCATCGAGGAGATCCGTTGTCCACCTTCCGTTTCCATCATCACATCAGCTTGTTGTTACCATAATGTTGTATTGTCATCGGAACTTGATATGTATGCCAAATTTCAGCTCAATCGGTTGAGGATAACTGCTTTAAAAATCAGTTGCAAGATTCCATCCGGATTCCACCCAGTATAAAGCTTGTAAAAAAAATGTATAACGTTTGTCTCCATATCGATGTTGTATACAAACGTAGTAGTAGTAGAGCTTTATTGTGAAAGAGTTCGTCTGGGGAAATACTACCACCATACCTATTTCTGCCGCAAAGCAGTAGTGCTCGCATTGCTGTGTTCCGGTTTGAAGGGTATGGCTGCCGGTGAAATTACAGGCACATGAGACTTCATCTTTGTCTCAGGGTGGCGGGCGCAGTGCAATGCCACATAGGGCGCGTCCTAGGTGGACGTGACCTATGAGGTAATGCACTGTTCTTAGGCAGAGGTTACCGCTTAACATCAGGTGGGCCATCTGCATGTTCCGTCATTCAGTAGTATAAAAAAAAAACGATGTCGTATACAAACGTCTTCTTTTATGCCAGGTATGTGGGTGAAGGCATGGAAGAGGGAGAGTTCTCGGAGGCACGAGAGGACCTCGCGGCGCTCGAGAGAGATTACGACGAGGTCGCCATCGAGACCTCCGACATGCAGCCTGGCGACGACGAGTTGTGATGGCGCTCCACGGCGTCACTGACGGCTGTGACGCTTTCAAAGACGCTAGTCTAGTTAGTGCTCTCTCTTCGCATTTCGAACCAGCTGAAGTATCGCGATTAAAGTTTGTCTGAAATCAATTTTGAAGACCTCGAAATCTAGATGCCCTGAACCTTGATTGAATCGAGTCAGAGCTACATGGGTTACCGTTAAAAATATGCACAGCACGAAGTCTCTTTCTAGATGTCTAAACGATAAATACACACCACAGACGCAATATTTTCATCATAGCTGAGAAATTTGAAACAAACTTCTTTATTCAACATGGATAAGAATATACCCAACATGAATATGAATGTACACACATTGGATAAATATCTGTATTAACCATGGATAAGAATTTTCCCGTCTTAGATGGTGAAATCTGTTCGACTTGGATGAGAAATACTTGGAGAGAAATCTGTTTCTGACTTGGTTTAGAAATCTGTTTCAGATTTGGATGAGAAATCTGTTACAGGGTTGATGAGAAATCCGTTCTCGATTTAAAACCAGTTTGATGAGAAGCCAGTTCCCGAGTTGGGTGAGAAACCAGTTCTCTCGAGTCGGATGAGAAATCTGTTCTAAGAGTTGATGAGAAATCAGTTCCCGACTTTGTTGCGAAACCAGTTACCAAGTTGGATGAGAAATCTGGGATGAGAAGAGTTGAGAAAATGTTCCCAACTTGGATAATTGTTTGTTGTGCATTGTTGGTGCTAGCCAGCGGCTGTGCATCTTCGCCGAAGCGGATGCCCCAAAATTGCGGCCGCACGTTAATAATGTTGAATATAGCAGAAATTGCGAAATTTAATTAAAGGTACGAAAATGTCCGCTGAAGTCGTGTGATGTTCGAGTTGCCCTCAAACCGAAAAGACAGTATTTTACCATTTTTGCAGCAATTATTATCATTACCTAACTTCTATGATTGTTTGTGTGCATTTCCCTCTTATATCAAACTGTTTGATTCTTCGTCCAACAATCTTGCGACTTCCTTTTTTTATTTAGTTTTTTTTTTGTCAAAATTATTTGCAAATCTTGGACGAAGAAACATCTGCTACTTACTTTACAGATTTTGTACTTTTTTTTAACTAATATTGTAATTTTTTTGATAGGTTTTAGATGTACGTAGTGCGCAGAGAGCGGCGCTTGTAAGTGTAATTGTCTTGTTTTGTGGCCGTCTTGTGTTTTGTAAATCTTTGAAAAAGTCAACATTGTTTCTGTCTCATGTTTTGTGCAATAAAATGTCCGATTTATATGAAATGCTGTCTTTTCTTTCCCAGGTTAGTTGTTTTGATGAATTAAGAAAACGATATTCGATAAACATTTATTTTTAATAAACATTGCTGTAGTAAATACATTGTAGGTATATCGTATATCCCTAAAAAATTACCGTAACGTTGACTTTATAGGAACTAAAATTATTAATAATCATTCCGGACCCATGACATCCCTGAAAGATACCCCTGGGGGTGTTTTGAGAACTAATATTTAGACCCGTAACAACCCCCAGTCTCAACAATCAATCTCTCTCTCAATAAGGAGCTTGGAGCGGTCGGTCATGGGTGTGTTTGGTCAAAGTATACGTTTGGCCAATGATGGATATTCCACTTCCTCCTCGTGCTATTACCACTAGTTCAGTTCAGTTCTTATCCACCGTCCACCTCCTGAGACCACTTCGGTTGTTAGGCCAGTCACTGATCTAGTTTTATCTCGTTTTTTAGTCGACTGTACAAATGAGTTCTTTCAGAAATCGGAGATTACCCCCAACAAACATACACAATCTACAACAACCCCGTAGGCAAGGTGCATTAAGTACACAAGTGTACTTAATGCACCTGGGTGATTCATGCCAGGTGAATTAAGTGTACCGAACTGTTATTACGGGACCACAAGAGGACCACCTAAAGCTTACGATACTCATAACGTACCTAGAGTCCACGCCACGACTGAAGTCTGACGGCTTTTTGAGTGACTAACGGATAAGAGGTAGATTTTCGCTTTTGCACTTTTGCGCATAGAAACTAGCGCTCCAGCCACCGGACTTCAGTCGTGGCGCGGTCTCTATGTCAAGTTGAGTTTTCTGTGCAAATCCTGACAGTTTCATATTTTCAGTTTCATGACAGAACTATCTGTGATCGAAGCTTATTTCCCCCAAATAACATTATTATATTTTGTTGGTTTCATTGGCAGTTTCCTTCTATGTAGGGTACTCTACCACTGTGAAAAAATCTGAGGCGGAGGAATTACTTCACCTTAGAAGCAAGCGCTTTATTGAGTGGGCTAAATGGTCGATAACGATCGTGGCTATTCGAGATAAACAAGTCACTGATCATTCTTAATCCTCATTGATTATGACATACAAATATTACAATGTGAGACGGATAATTCAAAGCGTAGTAAACCTTTACTTATACTAACATCTACAATTTTTTGGTCCTATTCAATACCAATTTCATATCCCTAGATCTACCTAAAACCTGTCAAAAACGCCTACTTAGCATATAAAGCAAGCAAAAAAATAACTAAAAGTTGGTATAATAATATATGTATCTGAATTTGTACAATAATAATCATTTTTGAACATATGTACAACAAACGCTTATAATGTAAATAATAATAAAATATGTTTTTATTCTCAAAACTATTAATCTACACAGAAAACAAAAAATCAACAAAATAACAATTATTTTGATAAAAATACTGTACAGTACAAGTACAACATAGTTTTGTAGAAGTAAATACCGACCTAATATGGTACGTAATAATATATTAAAACGATCTTGCCGTCTTTATCTTTGTTTGATAACATCTTGGAACCAGCCCCCTTGTTCGCTATGACCAAACGTAACACAACGCGGGCTCGGTACGATATCTGCGTGGAATCATCTTTAAGAATACATTATGACGTCACACGCTCCTCTCGGTAAGGAATCTCCTATGATCATAGCGAATAAGGGCACTTGGTTATGAATACGCACAAGAGGAACTTTACAGGGTGAACATTCCGTTTGCCCAATCTTGGGCCCCTCAATGATACCGAACACATTCATCATCATCAGCCTGTTTTTAAGTCCACTCCTGGACATAGGTCACCTCCATAGAACTCCTTAACGACCGGTCTTGAACCGCATCCATACACTGACTTCCTGCGACATATCCATCGGGAGTGCCTTGCTTCACTGCGTCGTCCAGTTTGTGATCGCCCATCGGGAACCATTATCCCCCAACGGTTGTCAGTTCTGCGAACTAAATGGCCTGCACATTCCAACTTGCTAATTCGATAGCAATGTCAGAGGTCTTGGTTCTTCAACGGATCTCCTCGATACGGATTTTATCACGTAGTGAAACTCCGAGCATAGCTCTCTCGATAGCCCACTGCGTGACTTTGAGCTTGTGTATGAGGCCAAAAGTTAGCGATCACGTCTCAGTGCCATAAATGATCTCTGGAAACACGCACAGATATACTTTCTTCCTGAGGCTCTGCGGTATCTGTGACGAAAACATATAGCCTAGTTTTCGAACGCTTCTTATTCGAGTTGGATACCTACGTCGGCTGACCTCTTTGTCGAAGTTGGACCTACCCTATAATAGGCTGTCTAATATATTGCAAACATAAACTTTTCTTCTAGCACCCTGTTTTTGCTTCGTCAAAATTCAAAACGAAAAAAAAATTAACATCACTTGCTTGGATACTGCGCGGATCAGACTAATCGCAAAAGTTTTTTTTACAGATATTCTAACAACGATTGCACATGATTATATGATTAAATATTATCTTCTCCTTCTCTCTCCCTCTCTTTGCAATTCACACCGTCTCCTCTTCACACAAGGAGTCGGTGAGCGTCACCTACATCTTCCTCCCGGCGGCGGAGTCGGCCGCGCTGGGGGTGAGCGAGAGGCGCCGGATGTTGGGCTTGTCGTACTCCTCCATGGACATGGCGCGGGACATGCGCCGCTCCACGCCGGGCGGCGGCAGGGAGGTCAGCAGACCCTGGCCTTGACAAAAGAGCAGCAGCGATTGGGCCACTTTTGCAGGCTGAAATTAAATATGTAAGTTATTTATGAAACATATATTTTTCATCACACTTGCTCATAAAGTGGCTCTAATTCCACCGCAATTAGACACATAATGACACCTGTAATCAAACTGTGACTTTTTCATTGCTATTATTCACTAGTGAGTTTACACAGAGCGTGTCTTTCAGTTTTATTATTATTTTCTTCACAAGTGTGTTGAAAAACGTCGTATGATACACGTGTGTATTGATGATTACCGTCCTCGGCTGTCTTAAGACCCTCACCTATGGCGCCTCAGCGGTAATCACCAGCATTACACACTTGTATCATAATGTACTATTTAGCTTTTTTAGCTTTTATAAAATTAGTGATCGTAACCATGTGCTGATCAACATGAGCCTAAACACAGTCTACTATAATCCATCGAGGAGTTTCGTTATCCACCGTCTCCATCATCAGATCAGCTTGCTGTCACCATCATATTGAATTGTCATCGGAACTTGACAGGTATGCCAAATTTCAGCTCAATCAGTTGAGCATATCTGCTTTAAAATTCAGTTGCAAGATTCCACCCGTATTCCACCCAGTCAAACGTAAATACATACATTGCAAGTTAAATAAAAGCTTGTAAAAATATAGTAAGTTATAAACACAAAATGCCTCACAAACTCCAACTCTCTCTCTATTTTAATAATATAAATTGTATAAATACTTAGGTAGGTATATATAAATTTGTGTAGCCATAGTTTAAATTTATAAATTAGGTAGTAATTTGTTATATTTATTTATTTTTAATTTAAGAGATTGTATTCCAGATTTTAAGCCACCGTTCTATGTCGTGCAAATAATTCCAGTCCATCCCAAGGTTGTCTGGCAGAGATCGCTTATAGCGATAAGACCGCCCATTGTACTTCCGTGTTTAGTTTAATATTAATTCTTAATTAGCTCATCTTCTGTGTTGTGCAATAAAGTGTTTTCTATCTATCTATCTCTAGGATCCGTATCAGTATCAGAAACTATGAGTACCTACCATTGTAAAGAATATTAATAGAACAGTAATCAAACCGGTGGTGTGTCATTAGAGAATACATCAGGTGATGTGCAGCGGCATCAACCAGAGTAGGTTCTTAACACCAAATTGGGATCACCAACCCGCCCGCCATGCGTGATGATTATGGCAAATCCCCTCAGTGCATCAATGGGGGGAGGCCTCGTCTAGCAGTGGACCTACACAGGCTGGCGATGATGGTGATGAATCAAACCGTTCGGCACCCCTTAGTCGGCTGCTCGGCAAAACTCGCTTCACATTGACAGACAATAGAGATGCAACGTCGCGTTTGGTTGCTGCTGTCGCACGCCGCATCAGCGGCGCGTCCCGTATAGCATCATAACTTATATTTTTTCATCACATTTTACGCGAGTGGGTTTAATTTGTATTAGTTTCATTTAATAATATGTCCATAAAACCGTATAATTATTGTTGTCTGGAAGTCTTCGATTTATGATGATTAATTACCCAGTGAAGTGGAACAGTGTATTTGAGTAACACGCAGTTTTAACAATTATTTAAACGAACCACTCATCCGGTAGTTTATTACCAATAATATGACCCTGACAGTACATCAAGTAATATCTGGAAAAATTAAAACACAAGGCTATATTTAAAGTTTATTAAAATAGATTTTCTAAATCTACGGGCTACGGGCCTATTTAAAATGATGTCACTTACAACTTCCTGCTTTTCATAACGGCTTAAAACAGTCTTCAAGTTCCCTCTCACTCAAACCCACAAGTCTAACAGATTCCTCCCAAACTTTAAAGGCAACTTCATCATCACGAGCTTTATCAGAAGCTCGCGAGAGCTCACAGTTTTTGAAATATTCCCCACTCATTTTGGCCACTCTTTTACTCGTCGCTGCGTAGAGAGCTGTTTGGGCACCCTCCCAAGGGTGCTTGAACAGAATCATGCATATGAATGAAACGAAGCTACCGAAAGAGCGTCCAGTACTGTCAAAGATCTTCGTCCCAACAGCACCTGGATCGACCACGTTGATGATCACATTTGATTCGGAGCTTTTGAGTTTTTTTGCCAGGTGTTTTGCGAACAAAGTCAAGCACAGCTTGCTGTTCGCGTAGAGTTGAAACTTATTCCAATGACCAGTTTTGTTCATGTTCTCAATCTCGATCCTTCCGATCTTGTGCATAATAGACGACGTGTTCACTATCCTACTCTTTTCCGACGGTTCGCCTGTCTTCCTCAGAAGCGGGAGGAGTAACATCGTCAGCAGAAACGTGCCAAAATAGTTCACTTGCATTATGAAGTTCATTCCATCTGATGTATGGAAATCCCCCGGTATCCCAACACCAGCATTGTTTATTAAAATATCCAGTCTGTCTTCAGTGGCTAAGATATCACTGGCAAATTTGCGTGTAGACTTCAACGAAGCTAGATCTAAAAGCTTGAAGACCACGTTATCGTTTCCTGAGCTTCTCACAATGAGTTTTCTTCCATGTTGACCCTCCTCTTCGAAAGGGCACGCTATGATGACCTTTGCTCCTCTGTGCGCGAAGTCTGCAGCTATCTCCAAGCCCATGCCGGTGGTGCCGCCAGTCACTAGCACCGTTTTTCCATCGAATCTCTTCTTAGACTTGCATACTAGGTTTGTGTTCTTCTGGTATAATCCCACTACCATTCCAGCAATGATGATTATTTCGATTACTAGCAAAATTACCGGCATTTTGATAGCTTTTTTTGGGCAAGATACTTTAGTACATCGTCGTTCACACCACACACTTTTTTAGATTAATAAAATCTTTCTATACACGTTTGCGCGTGATCTCTAATAACGAAAGGAAGTCAATGAACGCAACTTGTTGCACGTCACTCGTACTTTTACTTTCAATTTGAATGCGCAAGAGCGGACGGAGGCGGCGCGTTGCGGTGGGGCAGTCAGTCAGTAGTGTCAGACTTGTACACTGTGTTGTTTACTACACAGAGCCATAGATAAAATAATACTAGGTATACAGAGCATAGAGCAAAAAGGTAAACCGGTAATTACGTAATAGAGATGCGGTCGAGAGGGCCGTCTGATGGTAGCTCTCGCAAGTCTCGCATACACCTATATTATGTGTTGGTTAACTTTGACTTGAAATTATGAAACCGCAAAACATAGTCATAAAAAAACATCTACATGACCCAGAATGGCCGATAATTTGACGACCTCTGTGGCGCGGCGGGTGAAGGTTCACCTGCGACGCAGGAGGTTGCGGGTTCGATTCCCGCTTCGGAACAAATATTTGTACGATCTGCAGATATTTGTTCAGGGTGTTCTGGGTATTTTCTATACATAATAAAAAATATCTATCTACGTAATGCCAGTATTAAGTATATCAGTTATCTAGTACCCATAACACAAGCTCTGCTTAGCTTGGGGCTAGATAATTTTGTGTGACCTGTCCAGTATTATTTATTTTATTTTATTAAAAAGATAAGAGCACCTATCTGAATATCACCAATGCTTTTCTACGAAGAGCGCCTTTTAATATTTTGGCTTCGTGCAGTTCGTGGAATAGTGATAAGTCCACGATGAGTTCAACGATCCTGAACAGTCTTTCCCAAAGTGGGCGATAGTACCCCCTTGTGGGCGCTGCAAGCCTAAAGGGGGCGGTAAGAGACCCAGAAAAAAATGGGGGCGTCAAATCAGATACACTTTTGTATTTTAATAGTTCTTAGTATTCCTAGATAAGTGATTTTCGTAGATCGGCAATCATGACCGCGGCAATCATGTTTTTTTTTGTAAAATAACCCGATTTTTGCATGTTTAATCTCCGCTAATATAGCTCACAAAAAAATGGGGGGCACCAAAAAATACTTATGGGGGCGCTAAAAAAAAATTATTCTCAAAGTGACAACATAGGTTTGGGAACCCCTGATCTAGAACTGATTACTGATTACTCACCGCTTCAGACAATACATCCCCGACGCGATCTATCTTCAGGATGGTGACCTTGTCCTTATCCAGCTCCTTGTACATCTTCTCGACCACGGAGGAGTAGGGGCTCAGCATGCCCGTGATGAGCAGAATGTCTGGCTGGCAGCCGCGGAGCACCAGGTCTTTGCGGCTGGAACGAGAGATCGATTCTGATTAGATTCACTTCATCGATAGATGCACTTCACTTGATAGACTTTTCATCTATACGTCTCAGGGTGACGGGCGCAGTGCAATGTCACATAGGGTGCGTCCTAGGTGGACGTGACCTATGAGGTAATGCACTGTTCATAGGCAGAGGTTACCGCTTAACATCAGATGGGCCATCAGCTTGAACCGCCATTCAAAGTAGTATAAATAAAAAAAAAAGATTCTGGAGAAAAAATAGAGTGACCATTAGGGACATCTGAGAAAAAGAGAAAAATATATAGAGTAAACTAAGTATTCGTTCGTTTTCGTATGAGGTAGTGCTGGCCTCTGGTGTTGGAGTTTGTCAAGCCGCCCGAGGGCCTCTGACATGGCTTATCGACTGCTATTAACTGCGATCAGAGAACTAAATTAATCAATAACAGCCGGGACCGACAGCTTAACGTGCCCTCCCACAGAGCGATGGAAATCCGACAAAGTATTGCGTCATACAGTAAAATTAAAATATTCAATTTTTAAGCTGAATATTTTAGCATTGCAAGAAAAAAGTACAAGGTCAAAAGTGGCATGCAATCTTATAAGTAGGTAGACAAAATAACGTTTGGAAACTTACTTGATGAAAGCCCTGACGTACTGTTTAATGTTGTGCGTGTTGAGGTTCCCGCGGAGACGAGAACGGTACTCCTTCAGCATGCGCTCGCGTTCTGCCAACTCGCAAGAGTCCGCCTGCATTTGCTGAAACATTACAAAAGAACCATTGAAAACACTGGATCGTTATTTCCTTAAACATTTCACTTCCTAACTGGTTCTTTCTATGGTATGTATCAATCAATCAATCCTCAATTGTTCTTGAATAGTGACCATAAACTGGACGAAGTTTATTTTTATACTACTTAGAACGACAGTACAAGCAAATGGCCCACTTGATGATAAGCGGTACCCTCTGCCTATGAACAGTGCATTATCACATAGGTCAATTTCTCCTAGGACGCGCCCTGTGTGGCATTGCACTGTACCCGCCACCCTGAGACATAAAGATGAAAATTCTCATGTGCCTGTAATTTCACCGGCAACCATACCCTTCAAGTTGGAACACAGCAATGCGAACACTACTGCTTTGCGGCAGAAATAGGTATAGTGGTAGTACTTCCCGGACGAACTCTTTCACAAAAAAGCTCTACTACTACTCGACGAAGTATAGGAAGGCCACTCCATTGACCGACAATATTTTTTTAGGACGCTGGAAGTTTCGGGCCACCTCAAAAAAAACATAATAGCATACTATCGTCCCCGTGGCCTATGTCCACCAGTGATAAATGGTTATTTTCAAAAGCACGTGACCTCAGAAGGAGAATACTGATTACTGTCCGGAGATAATAAGTTTTTTCGATTATGAACTTTAGTATAGGTAGGCACACGGTCATATAGCAGAGTTAATTATGTTTGACACAGTTTGCTATGGAAAACTTTAATCAAGCTTGTTATTATTCACAAACTACGCCAGATAACAAATAACAAATAAGCAAACAACTGCAAAAAGTACTAAAAGCTAAAGAACTAAAAGTAATCATGTTAGTTTGTTAGTAACAGAAGAGGAAAACGCTTTTCTAAAAGCATAAGAAATTATCAAGATTCAAAATTCAATTAAGACATGAGAAAAGAGCACGAATAACAAGGAAATAATCTTTAGTCAATGATGGATTTTGTTTCCAGACTTCATCGACCAAGCTGAAGTATTTTACCTTTCAACAGCCCAAGTTAGTAGATTAGAAACAAACAAATAGAACAAAATACCTGGTAGTTGTAATCAACCTGGTCTGGCAGAGAACTCACGTGTCCGAACTTATGGAAGATAAGGAAATCCTCTTCTGACTGTGAGATATCAGCTCCCTTCCATCTTGAGAAGCGAGTGCGGAAGGCGTCGGCGACTGAGGAGGTGGAAGCGGTACAGTTGAAGAGGATCAGGCCCAAGAGTCTGCGTGGGTGGGCCAGCCCACAGCGGGCTAGGACGTTGGCACCGGCACCCTCGCCTAGACCGACGGCGTAGCGGACGTGGAGGAAATCCAGCACTGTAATGAGGTCCTCTCCCAGAGTCTGGAGTGAGGGGAATTGGTAGCTGTTGAAGAAACACGATATTAGATACCGACCTAGTTTACTTAAAAGGTGACAAGCTGAAAGAAACATACAATTATAAAAGATCGTAACTAACAGATACCTAGGGTTGATTTATGATACTGCATTGACAGTTGCATTAACGATACCATTGATATACTGACGGTGGTTTACCAGTAAGTTTTAACTATTGTTTAACTGTATCGTATCATAGCATAGCTGAATGTGTTCTTGCTCCCGATGTGTCCTTATCATCTTCAGCTGGAAGTAATCCACTGCTGGACAAAAGCATATTGCCTTTGTGGATGGTCTTGAGCCACCTTTATAAGCGATTTCTTGCGACATTTATAGAGTCGTTGGCCCTTCGAGTAGGGAGCCGTCCTATACTTCATCTACTGGTTCTTGGACACAGCCTTTATTTCGTGGTGGTTGTCGGTTCTTCGAGCTACAATATTGGGCTTAAACTGACTAAACTGAAATGGGGTGAATACTCACGAGTCTGGCAAATCGGGTGAGTTCTCCTCATGTCCTGGCACGTCCACATGGATGAAGCAGGAGCGCTCCTTGATCTCCGACATAGCCGGGCAGTTCACGAAGTCAACCAGTGACGTGTCTGGAGTCATGAATAGAGTATTGTGAGCAAATCACATGTTCTGAAATAGCATCAACATTGCTCTCAACGGTCAATTAAAACATCATCAGGCTGTTTTAATAGAAGTACACTGCTAGACAAAAGCCACCTCGTTAAAATGCTACAACGACCCGTTTCTAGCCGCCTCCATCCACCGACTCTCTGTGACCTTTCAAATATCGTTGGTCCATCTAGATCCTTCCTACGCTGCGTGGTCCGGTTTGTGGTTACCACTCGAGCACCTTTATCACAAGAAAAACATCACGATATCGGGAAACCAGCATATCCTAGCGACAAACATTGAAGGCATGATCCATCTCCAGTGGTGGCTGACGTAATAGGCTGGTTTACTCTCAACAGTCGAGAGTAGGTCTGAGTGAGTCTAAACATTGTAATCAATAACAGGCTGAAACACTTTAAAATACTTACGATTGGTCCCAAGATCGTGTACTGTTACGAAGACGCATCTTTTATCCTGTTGGCTCAGATCTCCCTGTAAACACATTAAAGTTCAGGTTACACCAAATCTTAGTTTTTTAATTCATCGCTATCAGCTTCAGAGAAGAGCTACTTAATTATAATTAGGTATATATTATAAGTAATACAGTCAATATCACTAGGCAAATGGAGGCTTCCTGCGTGACACGTTGTACCTCACAACACACCGGTTCCTTTACCATCGGTCACAAGGTCACAGATTAATTCATCAAGGCTCTTTCAGGGCCGCCATACCTAAAGCTAATCACTGCGGTGTAAAGCGTTAAAGGTGTATCTTCTGAAGTAGGTACGAGTCTGATATTGCTTAGGATTCGTGGTTTTGTTTTAAAAAAGCAAGCTTGCACTGTTTCTGTTTCTGTTCACCTTTCCTGATCAGGTCAGTGACCTGTTTAAGGTAGAAAAGTGAAAACGAGAGACGATTGAATGCCCGCTGCGACGTACAGAACTATCGAATCTACGTCCAATATGTGCATCGCAAAAGGATGGCCTAGTTTGTCAAGAGCCAATATATCTGTCATAAGATTTCAACTTGGACGTTGTCCAACGTCTATATTTTACAATATCTACTCTATCTCCACTCTATCTCTATTCTCTCTATTATCTCTATATTGACGACCTCTGTGGTGCGGCGGGCGAAGCTTGGCCTGCGACGCAGGAGGTATCGGGTTCGATTCCCGCCTCGGAACAAATATTTGTGCGATCGCAGATATTTGTTCAGGGTGTTCTGGGTATTTTCTATGTATAATAAAAAATATCTATATCTATATCTAAATATGTATTAAGTATACCAGTTATCTTAGTACCCATAACACAAGCTCTGCTTAGCTTGGGGCTAGATAATGTTTGTGAACTGTCTAGAATTATTTATTTATTTATTTATCTTCCTAGGTAAGTCACCCTAAGTGAAGTCATCGCCAAATAACATTGCATCTGGAAATACATGTGATCCTAGGGTTAGCAGACGACAGGATTTGTCCTGAAATGTCAGGTTGTAGTGGACCGGTGACACAGTTGGTATTGTCATCTCTATAGTACAGGGAGGCTTGCGGGTTCAGCAAAATAACTATTGGTTAAAGGGGTTAGAAGCTCAAAAACTCGCAGCTTGCTATTGAAGAGTTTCACCTCGTAATAAAACCCGAAACCAGGAAATCCGTTGAAGAACCAAGATCACCGACTTAGCTTTCAAGAATTAGCAAGTTGAAGTGGCAATGAGCAGGCCATATAACTCACAGCACTGACAATAGTTAGGTAATAAAGATTCACGAGTGGCGACCACGAACCAGGTGACGCTGTGTAGGAAGGCCCCACTCCCGATGGATCATTCGCAGTAACTTGGTGGACGACTCAAGCCGTTCATTGCGGCATTCTGAGGGAGGCCTATGTCCAACAGTGGACTTCTATAGACTGATGATGATGATTGCCTTCTTTTGATCATCAATATGTCAAGAACAAGACATATAAATACAAAGGCCGATATAACTAAGCCGTTTGGCAGCGCAAAATATTTTTTTGGAACTAAATTGTCAACAATTGTTCTCAAGGCGGCTCTTCGGTAATCGGCTGTATACTATACGATTAGAGTCCTATACCGTTAAACGAGAAATATTTGTATATTCTATATCTATATATATATATAAAACAAAGTCGTGTTAGTTACACCACTTATAACTCAAGAACGGGTGAACCGATTTGGCTGAAAATTGGTGGGGAGGTAGCTTAGAACCAGGAGATTGACAAAAACGGGTGAACCGATTTGGCTGAAAATTGGTGGGGAAATATCTTAGAACCAGGAGATTGACATAGGGGGGAGGGGTAGGGGAGTCACCGGGGGGGGCTACCCGTGCGAAGCCGGGGCGAGTCGCTAGTTATGTTTATAAAATAAATTGTGATCTCGGAAGCAGCTTTAAATATTTCGATAAAAAATTCTATATGGGGGTTTTTGGGGGCGAAAAATCGATCTAGCTAGGTCTCATCTCATTGGTACCCAATACTTTTACTCAACCCTTTATGGTAAAAAAAAAAGTTTCTTAAATGACGGAGATACGGTAAAAAACATTAAAAAAACACACGAATTAAGAACCTCCTTTTTTGTGAAGTTTATGAAAAATAAAAGAAACTGGATAAATCATAGCTGAGAAACCATGGGATTCTGTCTTATATTTGTCTCAATTTGTCTCTCAACATCCCTCAATCCCCATAAACCAACCCTTAAATCGATGGTAAACAAAGTACATTCAAAGCAGTAGAAAAGTTGAGAAATATTTGGTTTATATTCGGGTTTATTTTATCTCTAGTCTATCTACCAATAATCTATTAATATACCTATTGTTATTGTTAATTGTTATTGTTTGTATCATTAATCGTATCATGTACACGTCTGCTATTTTTTATGTTTCTCTTGGTTAGAAAAAGGCTCTAACGGAAGACCAGCGCAGGTTGTTTACAACCTGCATATGCTGAGTTAGAGACCTTTTTGTAACAGCAAATGTAACTATAATTTTGTGTATTTTTATGTTTTATTTTGTTTATACCTGTGTTGTTACAAATAAAAAAATATTCTATTCTATTCTATTCTATTCTATTCTATTCTAGGTTATACATGAAACTGAACGAAAGCGCTAATAAAATGAGAATGGCATCTCCCATTCGACAATAATTTACTGTCAAGTTATCAACGTCATCCACATAACGCTTTTATTTTCTCTTGCTATGAGTTGTTGTGTCTCGTTCTAGTCTAGAGGAAAACGACTCTCCCCAATCTATTTCACTTTGTTTTATTTACTAAGAGATACTCACTTGGGCGTGTTTCGGCACTGTTCCCTATATTCCAACGCAGCGTGAAATGACAAAATATAAACGATTTGAATGAATAGATTTGCTGTTAGAAAAATATCAGGCTCTTAGAAAATAAAATGTACTGAGTAATAAGTAAAAGAAATAAGTAATTATCTCGGAAATGGCTTCATTTAATAAAAAAATACCCTCAACGCAATGAAACGGCTGAACCGATTTTGATCAAACATAGCTAAGAACACTCCAGACAAATTAACTTTTCAAACAAAAAAATAATAACGAAATTGGTTCATCCGTTCGGGAGCTATGATGCCACAGACAGACACACACACACACACACACATATACACACAGACATGTCAAACTTATAACACCTCGTCGTTTTTGCGTCGGGGGTTAAAAAGGAATACGCCCATCAGCCATCTACACGCACGCCAACAATTTCCAACCCGAAAATAATATAGATTGCTGGACTATACTAGAGGTTCTTCTTCGTGCACACTAACTTAAATTAGTACTTTTTAGGTAAGTCACGATATTTGTTATTATAACGGCTGAATGTGCATTTATTATTTTACAAGAAATAAAAAAAGAACAAATACCGCGCTCTGTCGAATTGGCGGGAATGAAAATCAGGGTACCTACTCTATTTGTTTTTTATATTGTGGATGTTATGTTCTCATAAGTACCTATCACAATTTTAAGTTGTCTATTAAACAGTGAGTTGGAAGGTGAATAAGATTTAACGCCACCAGACATACTCGTAGCAAGAAGCAATATACATTAAACTTCTGCTACTTCAATTATTATTTTTTTGTTTCCTCGCAAATTAAGAATAGTATTAAACAAGTCTAGGCCGAAATAGCCATTACCAGCCTCGTCTATTTAAAAAGGACGAGGTGATAAGGACTCGGCTTACTCTCGTCCTTCCAATATTACTGGCCCGTCATTTCCTTTATTTCGTGACTGGTCAGTAATGTAATATTCCCCTAGGTAAGTGAATTCTTTGACTCAGCCAGGGTTAGATACAGATACTTGTAGAGCCATTACCTATTCAGTTTTTTTTTTTTTTTTACATTTAATGACGGAACAATCAGATGGCCCACCGGATGATAAGCGGTACCCTCTGCCTATGAACAGTGCATTATCACATAGGTCCCGTCCTTCTACACACCCTATGTGGCATTGCACTGCGCTCAACACCCTGAGACATAATGATGAAAAGTCTCATGTGCCTGTAATTTCACCGGCAACCATACCCTTCAACCCGGAACACAGCAATGCGAGCACTAATGCGAGCAGAAATAGGTATGGTGGTAGTACGTCCCCGAACGAACTCTTTCACAAAAAAGCTCTACTACTAAAAGGTTGGTAGATTTTCATCAAGCTATGTAATTAGTTAGGTAACCTTCCGGAAAATGCTATTCCCTGGAATCACTTGGTAATTTGGTCACTTATTATCACGACAGGTAATTTTCAGCGGTAAAATGAGTCGGTTCCCCATCGCTGGACAGATTGCCATTTTGCCGCCAAATTGACTTGACTGATTGAAATGTCAGTCGGTTATCGTTGTAACGGTTATGCTTGAAGACGTCAACGCTTTAACATTTGAAGTCTTTATTTGTCTCAGCATTTAGGACGAAAGAGCAACGGCAACGCTGTTTTTATCTTAGAATATAGAATAAACCAGAACCCGTGTCACGCGTAAAAACTGTCACCACGCAAACTAGTCCCAATGAGAATAGTTTCACCAGTCTCTATTCGGCTGTGCGGCTAGTTGTGTCGAACTTGAAAGATTTTCTTGTGAGCATGCCGTCATGTTTCGTTCCCACATGTAAAAATTCTGCTAGGCGTAAAAAGAAAAAGTATAGAATCAAATTTCATACATAAGCATTACATTTAAATATCTTTTTGGTTTAAATAATGAATATTGTTTACCAGTCATTCTTTGGAAAAAAGACAAGCATCCATTTTGTCATTGTTGCCAACATCACCAACATTTACCGCTACTGGTGGGAAGTATGATAGGCGCGGGGGGAGGCATTGTATTTTGGCGACACAGCACCCTGTACTAATATAACCGTATGCACCTTCTGGTTTATTCTATATTCTAAGGTTTTTATATATTTTTATTTTCGTGTTTTTAGGGTACCTGAAAGGGTGCCAACGGGACCCTTTTACTAAGCCTACTCCGCCCTTCCGTCCGTCAGTCTGTCTGTAGTCTGCTTATAGATGATATAGATAATATCGGCAGCCGTAAAGGGTAGCCAGTTGAGATTTTTACAGATTATGTGTTGTTAGAGCATAAGTCCTATGCAAATGATAATGACCCTCCTGTGATGATAACTTTTAGAGTTACGTAGTAAAATCGGAAAACGTAATGTAACTTTATGTATAACCCACCCCTCTTTATGTATACGCATTTCACCGGATTATTATACTTTTATTTTGGTGATGCAGTTTAGTACCAATTTAGTTATTATTACAATGCACTAATGTATAAAAATAAAATAATGTGTTTTATTGAAATAGAAATTGAAATTAAAATTTATTTAAAATAACAAACATTACAAACATCAGAATAAGATAATTTTAATATAAAGTTATATTAAAATTATCTTATAGTAGGTAATTCATAGTTTGACAGCATTGGTACCCAAACTAGGATTAGGATTTTATTGACTTTTCAAGGGGATTTTTTATGCCATGATTTTACAAAAGTACCACCTCTTTAAAGATTGATAACTAAAATAAACGTTGCAAACCAAAAAAAAAACAATCTGCTGCCAACTATCCTGAGAGATTTTAGAACTTTGAAGTGTCCTTATTTCGGAGGGATCTTTTTTTAGATTTTTTTTTCTTTCATGTCACCATTTCACACTGGGTTTTACTCGTTAGGAATAATCCTAGAAGAAAGTTGCAACGAGTAGCCGTGTGACTCGCTGGGAAAAGTACTTATACACTATGGCTTGCATGGGTGTTACTCGTTGGGAACCATCTATATCTGTCTGTTGGTTATCCTACTAACATAATAAATGCGAAAGTTTGTGAATGTGTGAGTGTGTGCGTGTGTTTGTTCCTTCTTCACGCTGAAACAGCTCGACGGATTTGGATGAAATTTGGAATGGAGATAGCTTGACTCCCGGAATAACATATAGGCACATATGTATTTATCCCGATATTCCCAGGGGTTTAAGACCTATGCGGGTAACACCGCGGGGCGCTGCTAGTATATAGTACATTGTAATGCATAATTTGTAGACTCACTTGCACGTGTACGTGAATGTCCCCGCTCCTGTCGGTGCTGACGACATATTTCTGTAACAAGAGAAAACGCACTTTATAACAATCCATGATTTGATTTACTTATGTATCCTACCTATTATGGATGAATACGAGAAACTGTTTCATCGAAAATCGGATGTATAATAAATTGATTTCCTTTCAATTAATGGAAGAACGCGTTCAACGGAAATCATCTTTGAACACATCAGTCACATGAAGTAGCTCCCTACTCGTATTGTCTATTTTCACATTCCACACACATTCGACTAATAAAAGGATTTTTCTCAGTTAAACCCGTATTCATTTTAATACCGCTAAAGCTAGACTTCACGGAACAGAAAAATAAATGGGTTCTGTATTTCCGAGCCGTAGCCTTTTAATTTTAAACGTAATTTCACCCAATTTGAAATTTTAAATCTTCACTAACAGTTTTATTTTACTTAATGGCCGTGACATCACCTCTAACAGGCACTAACTACTGAAATTATAAATGGTCTTGACAATAACCCTACGATAGGGTAGGCGAACCAATGGCACGCGTGCCATTGGTGGCACGCGACAAAATATTTTGGGCACGTCGCCGATCATAAAACATGTGTAAAAAATGTGTTAAGTAAGAGGTATTTTTTATTAATTTAATTTATGCGTGTAATTAAAACATTCCAAAATGTACCTCTTTTGTTTACTTTATTTAATAAAGAGTTTTGATAGATAGTATTTATTATAATTATTTTCCAAATAAACAGAAAGTCAAAATTATTTGATGGCACGTCAATGACCCCATTAAACATTTTTTAGAAAAAATGGCACGTTGATGCATAAAGGTTCGCCTCGCCTACCCTGCCCTACGACATGGGTCATGTCTTGTTATTGTTCCATATAAATAAATAAACACCTGCCTAAATTATATTTCAATTGTTTTTATTTATACAACTTTAGATGACGGAACAAGCAGATGGCCCACCTGATGTTAAGCGGTACCCTCTGCCTATGAACAGTGCATTATCTCATAGGTCACGTCCACCAACTACGCGCTCTATGTGGCATTGCACTGCGCCTGTCACCCTGAGATATAAAGATGGAAAGTCTCATGTGCTGTAATTTCACCGGCACCCATACCCTTCAAACCGGAACACAGTAATGCGAGCAGTACTGCTTTGCTGCAGAAATAAGTATGGTGGTAGATCTTCCCCGGACGAACTTTTTCACAAAAAAAGCTCTACTACTAACAAAGTTGCTCGAAAAGTGTATTTACGAGGCCAGTAAACATAGCTTGAAAGTTAAAATTATCGCAAGTGATTCTTAATTTAAATCAAATAAAAAGTTTACAAGCAAACAGTTTTATAAAGAAATTATAAGTATAAAATGATGTCAACTTTATACCTACGAAGACATTAATTTACATTTTTTTTTTACATGCAATTAATTTTTTTTTTAAATTCGCAAATGCTGAATGTTCTTGACCCTCTGCCAATTTTATTATAGTTAAAAACTTCTTTAACTACCTCTGTGGCGCGGCGGGCGAAGGTTGGCCTGCGACGCAGGAGGTTGCGGGTTCGATTCCCGCCTCGGAACAAATATTTGTGCAATCGCAGATATTTGTTCAGGGTGTTCTGGGTATTTTCTATATATATAATAAAAAATATCTATCTATGTAACATTTTGTATTAAGTATATCAGTTGTCTAGTACCCATAACACAAGCTCTGCTTAGCTTGAGGCTAGATAATGTGTGAACTGTCCAGCAATATTTATTTATTTATTTATACTTAATAATTTATTACCCATTACATTTTGTCAGTTCAATCACAGAATATATAATAGTACAAGTTCAATCAAAAAAAATCATAGCAAGGACTTTTATAAAATGAAAATAAAATGATGTGGACTATAATAATGATAATAAATCTCTTTATTTCAGACAAAGTCCATAGTTACAATGACAGCAGAATAATATGTTTACTTAAACATTATTATTCTTTTTTTTTTTTTTTTAATTTTTTATTTCATTTTATTTATAACTTAAGTGTCTAAATTATGTTTTTGTATCTGTTTTTGTATGTTTTTGGTTGTTATTTTTTATTTATTTTATTGTTTTTTGTCCTACTGTTTCCTAGTATTCTGTTTGTTTTTTGTTTTTTTTGTTTGTGCCAAATAAACGTTTTTCATTTCATTTCATTTCATTTCACTTATAAACATAAATGGTACCTATTAACCACTATTATAACGTAGGTATTATTGTAAACATGGCAACATTAGTAGGTACAATTACAAATACTTCCAAATTGCTACGAAGAATAGGCGAAGAAAGATGAACATCGAGATAGGTAGCGAGTGGCGGCTTCAGATACATACATACATACATAAACACACGCCTTTTTCCCCGAAGGGGTAGGCAGAGCCACAATTGGCCTCTTTTCACAGTGGGTTGCACCATCGTGTAATATAGACGTGACAAGTGGTGAGCTCATCGCCGCCATTACTTCCCACGACTGACTCAGCTAACGCTTTCTTCCAGTAATAACACATTCCATAATAAGCTACCAGCCAGGACAAATCTTATACCAACGAATCTTATCAACAAGTTTGTCAAAATTGTTTACAAAACGGCGCGGCTACCAACTCGTGATGATGGTAAACGGCGCGGCTACCAACTCGTGATGATGGTAAACGGCGCGGCTACCAACTCGTGATGATGGTAAACGGCGCGGATACCAACTCGTGATGATGGTAAACGGCGCGGCTACCAACTCGTGATGATGGTAAACGGCGCGGCTACCAACGCGTGATGATGGTAAACCCTCGCCATAAACATCAACTCGTTTGTAATAACCTATTTACGACCCTTGTATCACAATGTACTTATCAACACAATCACGTTATATAGCGGCCCTTTTCCACAGCTTTGCGCATGTAAATTGTATCTTCGTTGCATCGACGTAACAGGCTGAGTAATGAGGTCACTCTAACACTTAGCTACTTTACGACTGAAACAATGCACCAAGTTTATTGCACTTTGACACCTCTACACTTTTATAACACTACATCAATTGAATGTGATTGTCTCTTGTTAAGAAAATACCCATTCGCGTAGTCACACCATGACTTCGCGTAGTCACACCGTGACTTCGCCTATCACCTACATTTTGAAACCTTCAGGAATAAATATTATAATAAAGGGACCACACGAACTAAGTCGCGAGCGAATAAATATTTATAAATTTTATAAATATTTATCCGCTCGCGACTTAGTTCGCGTTGTCTCGGTGACCTGACCGTAGCGCAACCTACCAGGTTTAAAAAAAAAACATAAACACCTTCTCCTGACAAAAACTACCAAAAAAAAAAAAAAAAACGAAATCGGTCCAGCCGATGATGTATTATAATTCGTACGTGGGTATGTCACTGAACTCCTCCAAAACGGCTAGACCGTTTTTTTTGTGTGTTTGATTGGTTAAGATTCATAACTGGACCCGGTAGGCTGCGCTGCAGTTGGACCATGCAAACCAAGTAGTGAGCAGGCCGCTAGTAACTTATAAATGTATCTCCATATGTTGTTTATCTGGAAGAAATCGCATTGTACTTTTAATTATTATGAACTTAAAGTTATTTTTTATACTTTGTTTGCTATATAAATTATTTTCTATTTCCGTTATATTCTATCCAAGAAACGTACTCATCGTGTTTTAGAATCACAGATTAAAAAACCTCTATAACGCTTCGGGCGAGTAGCCGGCTGAGAAGCGAAAAGTTTCGGGTTCGTCTCCCGCTGCGGGACAAATGTTTGTATGATCTGCAAATATAGGTTCCGAGTCTGGGTGTTATGGTACCATGTTACTCGTAGTTTCTGATACCCACGACACAGGGAATCCTAGTGTGGGGTCAGGATTATGTGTGTGTGTGTGTGTGTGACTGTTGGGTGTTGTGTTGTGTGTTATGATATGTTAGATAAGTAGTCAATCAATATAATATAAGGGTAATATCACCGTTTTCCATGAGCGGCCGACAACTAAATAGGTACTTTCTTTCGGTACGGAGGCCGCAATGCTCTAAGGTACCTACCGAGAAAGGAATGCTTTCCATAAAACCTCGACCTCGGTGCACTCAAAACACAATTGTTAGAGCAATCGGTAAACAACGCTTAAATCGTAGATTTGTTTTTTAGCTGAATAAATCAAGTTCAATATTCAGATTTTGTTTGTTTGTTTGTTTCGTATGAGGTAGTGCTGGCCTCTGGTGTCGGAGTTTGTCAAGCCGTCCGAGGGCCTCTGACATGGCTTATCGTCTGCTATTAATCAATAACAGCCGGGACCGACAGCTTAACGTGCCCTCCGAAGCACAGAGCGAAGGAAATCCGCACATAACTTAGACAATATTCAGATAAAAAATATGCATGGATACATTATTACTCCGAGGGATCACTGTTACCAAAACACCATGGCGTAATATTTTCTCGATAGAATAAAAATCATAAAGTTACCTCTAATTTTGATCTAGATTCGATTGTTTCTCAATATGGCGAAGATTATTGCGTAAAAAATTCGATAAATAAAATCAAAACAATAAAACTGAAGGCGTTCTGTAGGTGGTTTTACAAGCTTTTCATTAACTTGCAATGTTTGTATGTTGGCGACCTCTGTGGCGTGGCTGGCAAAGGTTGGCCTGCGGCGCAGGAGGTTGCGGGTTCGATTCCCGCCTCGGAACAAATATTTGTGCGATCGCAGATATTTGTTCAGGGTGTTCTGGGTATTTTCTATGTATAATAAAAAATATCTATCTATGTAATATATTGTATTAAGTATATCAGTTATCTAGTACCCATAACACAAGCTCTGCTTAGCTTGGGGCTAGATAATGCTGTGTGAACTGTCCAGCATTATTATTATCTCACTTATTTATTCTAAATCTCGTAATAATATTATTATGTTACATTGTTTATTTAGGTCAAATCTTGCAAGCTGAATTATTACCACTACTTCTTCTTCTTCTTCTTTTGTTTGTGGCTACTGTGGTTTCTTCACATCCAACTTAGCTGAAATTTTGCATAATACCTGTCAAATTCCGATGACAATACAACGTAATTGTCACAGCGAGCTGATCTGTTGGTGGACAACGGAACTCCTCGATGAATAATAATAGACTGGCCGTGTTTAAGTTCATTTTGATCAGCACACGGTTCCAATCACATTTAACAATAGCTTGTATTCAAAAATATACATATCAATCAACAAAAAACTTATTTAAAATTATCTTTGGTTAGTTATACTTTTCACTAGAAACGGGATATTTACCATGATTTTTGAGTTTAGTTTGTTCCCGATATTTCAACACAGAAGTCAGCCATAGCAGAACGTCTTTTGGAATCTGGCTCAAATCATTGGATCGAGCTACATAATCCGTAGGTAATCTCAACAGAGCGACATTACATACCAAGAATGGTACAAAAAGCAATTGAGATTACTAAAGCCCATAAATTTAAACAGAGAAGATGGTTTTCAATTATCTGGAGTATGGAAGCGTGTGGTGAGAATGTGTAAGAATCAAAAAGTGCGGACCTACGCGTCCGGATACCGTTAGTGTTGTGTGTCGAGGTGGAGTGAAGTGTGACAATGAAACCGATAGTAGTGGTATTGTTCTTAATAAAAGAGTGAGAAAAAGGGTAGATCGATATATCTGTCAATAACATCTAATCGCAGACTTTAGATAGGTAGTTCTCCCGTGATCATGGCGCATGCAACTGTGTCGAAATATCAGGAACAATCAAAACTCAAAAATCATGGTAAGGCACTTGTCCCACCGCCGGCGATAAGCGATGAGCTATCGGCGATTGAAACGAACAAAAGATAATCGCTCCCGTGTAAATAAAAGAGAGAGAATATATTTATAGTTAATCGCTTGAGCGATTTTGATGCTCTCTCTTTTATTTGCACGGGAGCGATTATCTTTTGTTCGTTTCAATCGCCGATAGCTCATCGCTTTCTCGCCAGCGGTGGGACAAGTGCCTTAATATCCCGTTTCTAGTGAAACGTTTGTGCATAACCATGATAGTTTCAAAAGTTATAATTAGTTAGAAGATATTCAATTCAAATGGCTTTAACGAGCGGCGTGTGGCGTTTTTATGTATGATGTTTTCTATCTGGGTTTGGCGCAGCCTTAACTATAATTCTGTGTACAACGGACGGAATTAGACGCCATCTATTTCAATGTAGTACCGATAGCCGGCCACAGTGCAGCTCCTAGCAGAAGTGTAAGAAATGCTTGTGCTTACATTTGGCGAATTTAACAATTTTTTACCCCCGACGCAAATACGACGGGGTGTTATAAGTTTGATGTGAATGTGTGTGTTTGTGTGTGTCTGTCTGTGGCATCGTAGCTCCCGAACGGATGAACCGATTTCGTTTTTTTTATTGGTTGGAAAGGTGAATTTGTCGGGAGTGTTCTTAGCTATGTTTGATTAAAATCGGTTTAGCCGTTTCATTGCGTTGAGGGTTTTTAATTTTTACAAAATAAATTACTTGTATAAAAACCGCTCAAGTACGTATAATACATAATACATACATAGTATAATACATAGTGTAGTTTTCAAGTCACAGTTCTCACTACCTGACACTGGTTTTCATCACAGGATGACTTTATTATTTGTATTATTGTATTATATGTATTATTATTATTTGGTTTATGACTCAATTACAAAAATTCTGTGAAAATTCAACTGGCTACCTGTTACGGCTGAGATCTCCGTGACGGAATACAGACAGACAGACGAACGGACGGACGTATGGCATAGACTTAGTAGTAGCTATGGTAGTAGGGAATCCTTAGGATACGGACCCTCAAATGGGGTCCCATTGGCACCCTAAAAAGGAACGCGTAGCACTGGAAAAACTCAAAATCCTTTTGATCTTTATATTTAGGTAGTGGCAACCTTTTGCTTTTGCTGTGCCTAGTTTTATTTTATATCCAATATCTTTTTTTCTGGACAGCCAATAATGTCGGTAGGTACAATCGATAAATACAAACATCTAAATACGTCAAGTAGAACTCTACTTTTAGTAACGGACAGACATAGACGGTGCGTTTTGTACTTATGTGTAGAGTTTTTTTCAAAACTTTTATAGACATTTGTTCGACCACGATCTCTCCTGTAAGTGACAATATGTCCGACGATGGAGCACAAAGGTCTAGAAGGCACCTATTCACTCTAGCCTTGAAGAGACCCAGATTATAGTTTTCAGGAAAGACAGACGACAGCAGAATCTCCGAAGATCAGTACAATTTTCTTTCTAATCCTACTGCATATGATAATTGTCTAATTTATTGAACAGCACGCTAAGTAAACTCTCATGATGTTGGTACCTACAACTGTTTTATTATGTTTTTAATTAATGTTTTCTCATAATAGTAAACCGCTGTGGCCGTTTAGTGGAAATATTTCGTTGCCAAATAAAATATTCGGTAAAGACTTTATTTAAGGCCACTTGTTGACTTTGTTGGCTAAGTTGTCTAATTTGGTTGGTCCACATTCAAATTATTTGACACAGATCCTTATTATACAACAAAACAACAACAACCTCTAGAATAATTATAAACGCAACACAACGATCCGTGACGGATAGTAATCTAAATAAATCCTACTAAACTATGTTTTTCCAACACAAACAAACGCCATCTTGTTATCGCTCGTACGTTCCGTCCAAACCCTAATCTCTGCTAAGAGAAAACTCAACCATATGAGTTATCGAGTTTTGGCTTCTTTTAGCAGAACTCTTGTTTTTTTAAATCAATACTTTGTGTTTAACAAAATTGCTATCCGCGTTTGTCTGTTTGTCTTTATTAAGGTATACTTACTATAAAGATATATAAGTACTCTATAAAAATACTAGCGACTCGCCCCGGCTTCGGTGACCCCCCCCCCCTCCTACCCCTCCCCCCTATGTCAATATTCTAGTTCTAAGCTACCTCCCCACCAATTTTCAGCTAAATCGGTTCTCCCGTTCTTGAGTTATAAGTGGTGTAAATAACACGACTCTGTTTTATATATATAGATTGTACCTGAGTCCTAAAGTTGTGGTCGGTGGTTCTTATAACATTTGACTTGTTGAATCGGTATAGTTTTAAGTTACTACACTAGGGTTCGCTGAAAATAGCAGCGGGCTGCGCACACAGCACGATGTGAGCGTGCTGAAGTGGCTGCAACACGGCCGGCCTTGGCTCATTCCGTTCAACGCGTTGACGTCTACCATTCAACATGAGTGGGTGCCTCACGACACATTTAGCCTTATTAGGGTGCCCCACTTCAGGGGGTGACGGGTCACTCAGTCGTCTGTCCGTCCGTCTGTCTGTCACCACCTTCTAGACCAAGGTACAGTTTTACGCAAAATATAAATAAATAAATAATAAATAAATAATGCTGGACAGTTCACACAACATTATCTTTACCCCAAGCTAAGCAGAGCTTGTGTTATGGGTACTAGACAATTGATATACTTAATACAATATATTACATAGATAGATATTTTTTATTATACATAGAAAATACCCAGAACACCCTGAACAAATATCTGCAATCGCACAAATATTTGTTCCGAAAATATAAGTCCGATCGACTGTTTCCGTTTGCGCAGAAAAGCGCAGACTGATATCCGTAGCCGATCCGTATCGGTTATCAGTAGCCGATCCGTATCGGTTATCAGTAGCCGAACGTATAGTATAAAGCTCTGTCCCGCTGTATAGCTCTGTCTCGGTTACATCTAAGAGTCGACTGATGAACAAGATGCCGCACGACCGGCCGCGATCGTGCCGCGAAATCGATTAACAAATAACAGCGCAAGATTTTAGCGCGCGGTTGCTATTATTAGAAAGAAGGTTCCCGCGCTATAGAAATTGGTCTACGGCGCAGGCACATCGGAGCGATTTATATAATAATAATAATTAATAAATAAATAATGCTGGACAGTTTACACAACATTATCTAGCCCCAAGCTAAGCAGAGCTTGTGTTATAGGTACTAGATAACTGATATACTTAATACAATACATTAAATAGATAGATATTTTTTATTATACATAGAAAATACCCAGAACATCCTGAACAAATATCTGCGATAGCACAAATATTTGTACCGAGGCGGGAATCGAACCCACAACCTCCTGCGTCGCAGGCCTACCTTCGCCCGCCGCGCCACAGAGGTCGTCATATTTTGGGTAAAACTGTATAAGTGCTAATCAATCAATAATCAATAAATGTATAACTACTTTGCATGCCAACATTGGTAAAGCGTGGCTGGATCTACCATACTATTTGTCCCTGTTTGATATGTACCCATGTTTGTAAATGAATAAATGATTATGATTATGATTATATGAGTGTCTTCCGGTTTGTGGTCGCCACTCGAAACCCTTTATACCCCAACGGCTATCAGTTCCGTGAGCCTATGGCCTGCCAACTTGCTAATGCTGAGAGCTATGTCGGTGATTTACATTATTCTAAGAATCACCATATATCCGATTCTATCACGTAGTGGAACTTCGAGCATGGCTCTCTCCAAAGCCTGCTGCGCAACGGCATGTGCGGCATGTGGCTATAGCCCTGATGTATTTTTTGAACTCACATGCATTATTACTAGTGGTTCGCCCCGAACTGAGACCTCGCGAATACATGCAATTTAGGTAGATTACCTTATTTCTTTAGATAAAATATCTGTGTACGTGAGTACATACACATAAAATGAACGTTCTTGTCGGTTCGAAAAGTTAGAACTACAACGTCGTTCAAGTTCCTAGAAACGGGAGGTCAACAATGTGGATGTTATACTGGTTGTCGTTTTATAGACTACTACAAGTTTCGAAATTCTTCAATTTTAGACTTTTCCCAGTATTTGTGTCATAAAAGCTACACACATACCAAATTTCAGCGTTGTAGGATTAGTGGAAATACCCTTGAGGTTTTGGTTCTTAACATTTTTTTATTTACCCTAATATCTCAAAAACTACATAAGTTACAAAATTCAAAAAAATAGTTTTGAAATTTCGAAGCAAAGGGCTTTTATATGATATATTCTCACTTTTTTTTACTTCCTCTTGTACCCCAATTTCTCAACAACTCCTCGACCGATATAGCTCATAACCTTACCAAAAAATTGTGCCAATACTATCTACCCCCTTATCAAATTTCATGAAGATGTGATTAATGGCTCGCAAGTTATGATCGGACAATCATACATACATACATACATACATACAAACGCCGATTCTTCCAATTTGACTCAGAGAACTCGCTTCGCTCGTTCAATAATACGCAGAAATGGTTTATCATTTGAAAGAACAATGAGAGTGGAACGAATTTTGTTTTCCCCTTTATCTCCTAAAGTTCTAATTGGAAATATCTAAATTAATTGGTACAACTAATTCCATCAAGTTTCGTATTTGCCAATAAGTTTTCCATGATACGGACCTCTCTGTTTGCTTTCCATGATACGGACCTCTCTGTGTGCTAGTCCAACTCGCACTTGTTCGATAATTTCCTATGGCAAGGCACATTCAAGCGAGTGATTGAGTTCGATCTTCATCTAGTCTCATTCATTGGATTGGATAGAAACCTATTTCAATATAATTTCCATTTACCATTAATTTATTTCTGAATACTTCAGGGAAATCAATTAAAATCTCAATCATCCCTGCATCGGATATCACACGCGAGCCGATAATGGCGAACCTTATTTATTTCGTGGTTAAAGAAAGGCTTCAAAGGAAAACCTACACTCAGTACTTGTACTATTATTTATTCTGTGACTCAGGTTTGCAAATTGAAGGAAATATCGTTTGAATAAGTATGGCAGGCTATAGAGAAGCCCAGTCAATTGAACGAGTGAAGCTAGTTCTGAGAGTCTAATGCAGGATGCGAGTATGTTTTTTTTTAACATTGATTGACTTGTTGTTTTATTGACATTGATTGATTTGTTTGTCCAAGGTTTCACCTGTTGGTAAGTGACGATGTGCCCGACGATGGAGCACAAAGGTCTAGAAGGCACCTATTTACTCTAGCCTTGAAGAGACCCGCAGATTATAGCTTTCAGGAAAGACAGACGACGGTAGTGTATTCCACTCCTTAGCAGTTTGCATTATAAAGGTAGAACTGAAACGTTTAGTATGAATAGAGGGTATACTAATGAGGTAACGATGGTACCGAGCTGTGCGTCTACTCGTCCTGATGAATAGGAAATGGTGGGATCAGATCGTTAAGTTCCTGGGAGCATTCCCCGAAAATGTCACCTATAGAAGATCGAAATGCATGCAACTTTACGGCGGTGCTCGAGACTCTGGATCCTAGTCTCCGCCATATGTTGCTCACCTATAAGCCTGCTAAAGCTCTGCGTTCGATTGATTCCAAGTATGTGTGTGTCGAGTATGTATGTTTGTCCGACGATAACTGCAGAACCGATGATCTAATCTTGATAAAACTAGGTATGTAAATATATTTTTTTAAGTTAAAATATGAGTTTGATGATACCCCCGACTATTTTCTGTGTTCGAACAACAGTTTTCATACAAATAAAACAGCATTGAAGTCGGAGCACCCATTGCACCCTAGATCCTGTTCATCCTATGCTGGTCATTATCAGACCCTGGAGTCTGTGGACAAAAGATATGTCATGTCGTCTTCATTTGAAATATGAGCTCAAACATGAAGATTCAGCTTCAGTAGCACCCTAGATCCTGTTCATCTTATGCTGGTCATCATCAGACCATGGAACCTGATTCCGTCGAAAATAAAAATGTTGAGCTCAAACTAAAGGTTCTTAAAGAAAAATGCTTAATTTCTTTTCAAAAAAATATATTGCAAGCTGATAATCCTGGAAACGCAATCCCGCATCCAATTGTGCTCAGCACCAAGACTGCGCTCACCAATCCGCTTGCCAAGCGTGTTAATTATGGCAAATGCATTGTGTTTTATTCGTTGTCCAACAGTGGACGTCTAATTGCTGCAAATGATGGTGATGATATTAAAAAATACGAAGAAGACATACAAAATGTACTACCGGTATATGCACCTTCTTACCAACCTTATATAGTTGGTTTTGATACTAATTGAGGTCAGTGTGTTTTTGTATCGTTGAGGTAAATCTGATTAATCCCCCAACGTGAAGCTACGAGGGAGACGGCTGCGTTCATTAGAGGCGCTTGGATTACCACCAAGGGTCAAAGAAGGTCAAGATACTATGGCTCGACTCAACTGTGAGAGTGCACCAAAAACTTAAAAACATAACACACCCAACAGTCACATACGTAGCCCTGACCCCACACTAGGATCTCCTGTATGTATGTAAGAGGTCACACTGTTTATTCTCACCTAATCCACAGAATAAATAATCGAGGTCACAATACCTCATCTATAACCTCTTAAAATAACTAGGTGAGGTATGCCGCAAAATTCTTAATCTTAGATTTGTTGTTTAACTTGTACTATTATTTATTCTGTGGTTTTACTGATTAAATCAAGTACTAAAATACGTATGGATACTACATTAAAATCTTAATTCCGAGGGATCCCTGTACCAGAAACACGATAGGATATTATTTTCTCGATAGAAAAAAAAAAGTTAGCTCCAATTTTTGTCTGGTTTCGATTGTTTATTAAAATGGTGCATATTGTTGGGTTACAAATTCGATAAATCAATACAACAAAACCTAGGGTTTACTGTAGGGGTTTTCTGTCCAGTTGCTAATCCGTCCACCTGAGAATCTGTCCAGTTGAGAATCTGTCCAGTTGCGAATCTTTCCACTTGCTACGGAGGGTGTCAAATTATTTATATTTTACGAGATATTCAATACAAACCGCTTTTTCGAGCGGCGCGTGGTGTTTTTTTTGTATGAAGATTTCTGCCTGGGATGTTTCATCAAGAATTGAAGTGATATGGTCGAGCCGTAACGCTACATGTTATCCAGAAGACCATTAATTCGCCCGTACTTCAAAAGTGGATCTAAAATTGATTTGTGTTCCCAGCTGACGGTAAAGAGGTCAATGCAGTGGTGCAAACGCAATTAGCTAAGGAATTCATTTAAAAATTGTTTGGGTAGTTAATTGACTCAGGCATGACTTAGCAAATATACATTCATATAATATCAAATAGATAAACAAATATTTAGTTACAATTCCGCCACTCTCCACTGAAAACTCTGCGAATTCGACACGTATTTCACCTCTCTACGAAGCATTCTTCGGCAAAAGTTGATTTGCTGCGTGCTGGAACAGCAAAGAAACAACCACCTTCACAGCAAAAACTCTGCAGACATGTAGCTTCGCCGAGCGACTTTTTTCTGATAATGCTTCGTAGACAAGCGAAATACGGGTCGAATTCTTGCTGAGTTTTTGGTGAGAAAATAGTTTAATTTCCTATAAACTATGGGAGTACATTAGCTTCACCTCTTTAGTAAACTTTTCGTCTATTTTTAGCACTCTCCAATAGCAAGGTGAGTCTCACCTCATAACAAAAATATTTATGTTGGAAATTCGGTCATCGATACCAATTCAGAACATTTTAAAATCGCTTCGTAAAATATCCCAAACCTTAGGTTTACTTTTCGCTGATCTTAAAATATATTTTGCTTACAAATGTGCACGCGCTGATATACACGGAACAGTTGGCTGCAGCCGAATTAATGTGAAAAAGAGCAAAAACGCATTTTTCTTGCATGATATAAAAATATGATTAATAGTACTTTATTTAATAGTTCCTGTGCTCTTTTGTGGCAAACCCTAGAACAAAAATAGAGTGTTTGTTTGTTTGGTTGGTATATTAAACTCCCTTTTCCGCATTCGAACTCTACCTAGGGTTGTTTTGAACGGTGTGTGTGTCTCATTGTGCGTGAGAGTTGTTTGGCTAGGTAGTAGGGTAACCTAACTCCGTCCAGAATCACAGAACCATCCTGGGGTCTTCACATACTTCGAGTAGTAACCTCGGGTTTATGAGAAATTATTCACGTTGAATTGTTACTCCCCCACATTGCAGGGCTACCAGGGCAGCTGATTTATCTTCTGAATAGTGCGGTGTGCTACATATGGCTCCGATGTTTTAGAAGTGTTTGTTCAGGTAACAGTGTCCTGTGACTGTGAGTAGGCGCCACGAAGTCTTGAAGGATGAGCGAGCGAAGTGTCAGCGTGGTGAGACAGCCGGGCTGATGCTCTTGACTGTCTGCAGTCCATAGTCCGTGATCAGCGTTCATTGCGTTGGTTCAGCGTAGGAAACATTGGTTGGTAAGATACTTGGTGTATACTGTGTTTGTAAAGCGTTAATATTATAATTAATACTTATAGCCGCGCGCTAATGACTGATATTGTCAATCACAGATGCGCCTTGGGTCACTCAGGATGCAAATGATTTGCCGGAAAAAAACACTCCCGAATTTTCTTTTCTCAAACTAGTAAAAGTAAAAGTAGTAAAACTTTACCTTAAACCTTTTCGTTTTGTCGATGATTTTATAATTTTTCTTGAAGCGGTCCATGTCGTAACCAAGCTGTAAAACCTCAGATGGTAGCTCATTCCACAGCTTGTTAGTATGATGAAAGAAATATCTCGAGCGAGAAACGAGTCGCTCGAGAAACCCAGCTAATGAATTAACGGAGTTAAGTCATATTTATTACTTAAATTAAACTTCACCTGTTAGTATGTATTTGAAACTTTGCAACTGAATTTCAAACAACTTCCACCCAACCTATTGAGCTGAAATTTTGCACTCCTGTCGAGTCCGTGGCAATACAATATTATGGTGACAGTAAGCTGATCACATAATGAAGGCAACGTGGTGGACAACGGTATCCAACTCTTGGTTCCAAACACAAATTTTATAAAAAAGCTTGATTTGAAAAAGAAACTAACCCATGTCTGGTCAGCTGAAACACATCAAGACATGCATAATGTTTTATAAGGTCGTTAAATAACTCAAACGCATAGCTCATTTAGTTTGAACATTTAACTGCTGAAACAAATGTTTGCGTTTCTAATACCGAATGCGATCTATTTTCGGAGTGGGTCGATATCGCGTCGTCTGCAAAAAAGTACACTCAGAAATTAGATTAGGATAAAACCAGTACTTGAATCCTTACAATAAAAAACTTGGTACCATCCCTTATGGCCCATAATGTTGGCACACCCTCTCACAGTTCGTCACTAGCATTGATCTCTAGTCTTTGGTCACTAGGTTTTTTCTCTACCGTGCCGTGGTTTTACCAGCAGTATCTGACGTTTACCAAGTAAGTCCAGCGAATCCTTCATGTTGAGTTATTAAAACTAACTTGCTGTGGTGTTTCTGAGTCTAAGTTCAATGAGCTGGCCACGTTAGCCAGTTGCATCCAAAGAAGGGGCGAATGTCGTTAGCCTGAAGACGGAAAGTGACAATAGGGCCGGCTGAGAAGACGATGGAGAGTCGATCTTGAGGCTTGCGATAAAGAGTGGTGGGAGACTGGCAAAATTTGAGATGAATGGAAGAATTTGGGGATACTTTTACCCAACAGGTTGAATAAAAAATATAAAACTGTCTCATGGTCGGTACTTCATGACTGAGACTGTAGATCGTGAGCACTGGGGTGGCCTTGCTATGTATTGGTGTAAACGGCTTGTCTCCAGCGATTCCTATTGGGGGCCTTCTGCACCACGTGGTATAAGCTTTTCCCTCTTGAAGCCACCTGGCTTATTGATTTATTTGAAGCGGTGTAAGGATTGATAGGTATCAATCCTTACACCGCTTCAAGTGAAGGAAAGACTTTCCACGATTTGTCACCGCCAGAAACTGTCTTATATCGGCCATATAGTGAGGCACGGCGTTGAAGGCCTCGAAAAGGGAATCGCTGGAAACGTGGAGGGAAGATCATGCGTTAAAACTAAAACAAGATGGATCAAACTATAAAGAACTCAAGCCACGCCGAAATAATTGGCTGGTTTTGAGATTTCTTACCGACTCAGTAGCTACTCAACGTCAGACCTGCAGGTGCTAACCCTACTAGGATATTATTATCTCTATCCTCTGGTAGTACCTAATTGGTTCTATCCTGAGAGGGCAATCACAAGCGGCCCACTACCACACGAGAACATGCACTTATCTATGCAGTCATTCATCATATCCATACAATTGGTAATACCTACTATGTTTTTTTTAAGTAAATTTTGGGACAAACAGGTTGGCCTTCTTTCCACCAGGTTACCATTTGCCACCAGGAGATGGTAAATGGTAATTATAACAATGACCTCATAGGTCACGTCCACCTAGGACGCGCCCTACTGCACGTTGCTCACCACCCTGAGACGTTAGATGAAAGGTCTCATGTGTCTGTAATTTCATCGGGACCCCATGCTCTTTAAGCTGGAACTCATCTGTTGGTTCCATCATTAAACAATATAAAAAAATTATCTTACGGGTTCAGCTGAGCTTGATTCATGAGCGAGTTCATTATTTGAGGCATGTGCTCGAAATTGAGATGTTGTGAAACTATGTCGATGTTTACGTTTATTTTACAACGTTGCAGTTTTTGTTTTTAATAAAAACATTCAAAACTATTTTTAGTTAACTGAGAAAGTAGTCAAATATTTCTGAAGAGCTGCATGATGTGAACTAATTGAAGGTCGGACTTTTACAATATTGAAAACTGGTAGAGGTAGATATATTAGTACCTCTATCAGTTTTCAATATTATAAAAGTCCAGTGGGGATCATTGGGGATGAAATAGGTGAAATGAGCTGATTTGATGATGTTTACCAACCAGTCTAGTGTATTCAATGAGGCCCATTGAGGCTCTGACAACCCTTTCGGGGAAAAACGGCTTGTGTCTATGTATGTATATATATTTTATTCAATCATTACGTGACTGGCTGACTTCTTCTTGATCTTCGTGTCGTTGGTTTCCATAGATAATGAAATTGTTTAGACCAAAATTTAGCCAGCATTTTCAGTGGTTTCACACTTTGACTGACTGACTGACTGGCTGACTGATTATCAACGCACAGCCTAGTCCAAGAGTCCTGAAATATTGGTAACAAACTTAACAAAGCCTTTTTATATCTTGAGAAGTTTAATTAAATCAATAATCATTAATCTTGATTAAAATCTCAAACATAAATCAATGATTCTAAAGAATTGTAGAAATTTTAAAAGAAAAAGTTATTCGTGGAGAACGGAACTAAGTGGCTTTTTCGACTAGTCCCAAATAAAAGAGGCTGCAAATAGTTCGCACAAGTAAACCTATTTATTCGTCACCATGTCAAACATATTGAAAGGGATGGCTTTGGGTCCATACCCACGTACATTGGCATTGAGGTCACAGGTCAACAATAAACAGTTTAGCTATAAGAAATGGGTCCAATTGCGTTATTTTGCTAGCTCTAAAACTAAAATCAAAGCCCTTAGAACAGTTTCTAAAGAAATTTATAAGTTTTTGCTAGGAACACTTATAGTGAACAAATGGGCTGTTAAAAAAACTATTTCTTGCTACAGCAACATAAGCTACTGTGATTCAAAATAATACATACAATATTTTCACAAGTCCATGATGCAACCCGGTTTAAGAAACTATTTTCGTGAAAGGAGCGTTTGCTACGCGCACTGAACACTTTTCAGGGCCACCTTGAGACCACAACCTCGAGGTATTCAAGCTAGTCTCTGACCGCAGGGAGACCAAGAAAGAACCGGTGACACTAGTAGCCTTGAAAATATTTTAAAACTAGGCTTGACTATGGAAACCGTCATATTTATTTAAAAGTCCTTTCCAATGCTACCACACTTTAGATGACGGGATATCAAACAAATATAAACATTTGACGACCTCTGTGGCGCGGCGGGCGAAGGTTGGCCTGCGACGCAGGAGGTTGCGGGTTCGATTCCCGCCTCGGAACAAATATATGTGCGATCGCAGATATTTGTTCAGGGTGTTCTGGGTATTTTTCTACGTAAAATAAAAAGTATCTATCCATGTAATATATTGTATTAAGTATATCAGTTATCTAGTCCCCATAACATAAGCTCTGCTTAGCTTGGGGCTAGAGAATGTTGTGTGAACTGTCCAGCATTATTTATTTTATTTTTATTCATACTATAAGATTGACGTTAAATTAATTCCTTGCATATGTAGACAGTGGCTCAAGCAGCAGGTCCATAGCCTACCCAGATCACCCCCATGTAGACACCATAGTCACCATGTGCAATTACTGTATTGTTTATATCATAAAAATAGAAAGTTTGTTGTTTACTTTTGGCGGGCGGGCTAGTAGGGCGGGGGCTTAAATGCAAGCCATAGATCGTTTTCTTCACTTATGTTTTTGTGCTATAACATATTATAATAAAACTCAAGCCCGTATTAATAAATCAAACTAAAGTCTAAGAATGAGCTTAAGTGTGTTCCATCTTCAAAATTCTCATACAAAAATGAATTTTTGGTATACTCAAGCTTGATAACACAATTGAGTTTCATTCACGAAAAAATAAGTGTCCCTCTATTTGGACACAATAAGCTGCTAACAGCGTCACATGTTACAATGTTTACTGAACTGTAAATTTACCAAAATATTTAACAATTCAGTACCTACTAGGTACGTATAAAATCGTATATTTAAGTATAAAATCCAGGGTTTAAAACATAAAACCGCAAAACGAAACGAACCAACATTTCATCAATAAAACGAGCGATAAAAATCCACTCACCTGAACGCCTTTCTCGTCTATTTCTGCCATAGCACACAACTGTACCTTTAGGTACTGATTCTATAGTTCAAAAGGTAGTTAAGGGAAGTGCAGACGCGACCACACGTCTGGAGGAGCGGGAGTGCAGTGAGGAATCTCGTAGAGCCGAGGGAAGCCGTATTGTGAGGAGCGCCGTACATTAGGGTGGATTACCGCGAGGATACCGCTCGACTTGATTTCACTGCGAAGCAGTTACAATCAAATACCTATAATGATCATCATGAGCTTATAGAAGCCCACTACTAGATTAGGCCTACCCCATCTATGCATTATGTTTTTTTTTTTGTTATTTAACTTTGTGAATGATGTAACAAGCGGCAGTAATTACCACATAGGTCACGTCCACCTAGGACTCTTTGTGCACCCTATGTTGCATTGCATTCTTACGTGTTATTTCTTCTTTTACTCATGTATTATTTCTTCCTACGTGGCGTATCCGGAAAAATAATAGACCCCTCCGTCTCTCTCTCCGTAGAGGTCATAAAAGCAGACTAAATGACAACACCAGAGTATAGGCAGCAGCATCCATCTGAGTAATGAATATCAATACCGCGATCACCAATCTGCCTGCCAAACGTGGTGATTATGCCAAATGCATTGCATATAATAAGGAGGGGGCTCGATATCTAGAGGCTGGTGATGATGATGATCCCACACTAGGATTGCCTGTGTAGTGGGTATCAGGAACTACAAGTACCATGGAACCACAACACTCAGACCCAGAAAAAATAACATAACACACCCAAAAGTGAAGATCTCTGTGGCGCGGCGGGCAAAGGTTCGCCTGCGACGCAGGAGGTTGCAGGTTCGATTACCGCCTCGGAACAAATATTTGTCACATCTGCAGTAACTAGTTCAGGGTGTTCTGGGTATTTTCTATGTATAATAAAAAATATCTATCTATGTATTATATTGTATTAAGTACATCAGTTATCTAGTACCTATAACACAAGCTCTGCTTATAGCTTGGGGCTAGATAGTGTAGTATGAACTGTCCAGCATTATTTATTTATTTTATTTAACAGTTATTTAACAGGAAA
Source organism: Operophtera brumata (assembly GCA_932527175.1). Classification (NCBI taxonomy): domain Eukaryota; kingdom Metazoa; phylum Arthropoda; class Insecta; order Lepidoptera; family Geometridae; genus Operophtera; species Operophtera brumata. Next base: position 5,389,318 of record OW052237.1, on the reverse strand, counting down.
TCCGTGGTCTCTGCCTACCCCTCCGGGAAACAGGCGTGAGTTTATGTATGTATGTATGTATTTAACAGTTACGTAGATAGTCTTGATTCCCTGTATCGAAATATTTGCCGATCATGGAAACAATTGTCTCACAATCAAACCCGTACCTCTCGCATCGCAGCCGTCTACTCACCCGCCGCGTCACATAAGCCGTCAAAATAATATGAAATAGGAAAATAAAGTTACCAGAGTACAAAACCCCTTGCAAAATCTGAGATACGCGCGTTTTCATCGTTTCATGTGCGTTGACCGTCCGCATTTATTTTCATGAAGGTATATATGGGTCGGTCACAAGTGGAAAACTCAATAGTCTATCACGTTCGAAGCATTAACGTACACCGAAACCGAATTGTTTGTTTGTATTAACATTTTTCAGATTGGATATAGCGATCTGAAGTACCTACCTATCTTTTTCAGTTATGTAGGTGAGTCTACTTACTACAGAGTAATTGTAGGTATCTGTAAAAGAGCTATGTTTGTTTCTTTGTAGTTTTATATTCGTTTCAGAAGTAAGATATTATCATCGTCATCATTAGCCTATAGAAGTCCACAACTAGGCCTCCTACATAGCACGCCACAACGAAAAATTAGAGTTTTCACTATGTGATAGAATCTAATAGATACGTGGAGATACGTCTAAGAACAAAGACCACCGAGATAACTCTCAGAATTAGCAATGGGCAAGCCATATAGCTGAAAAAATGTGAGTACCAGTGGCGCGGCAGGAGAGTAGCTGGCTGAGATGCGAGAGGTTACCGGTTCGATTCCCGCTGCGGTACAAATGTTTTTATGATCTGTAAATATTTCTTCCGTGTCTGGGTGTTGTGGTAGCATGGTAATCGTAGTATTAGATACCGACGACACAGGGGATCGATGGGGGGGAATGATGTAACAAGCAGATTGCCTGCCCACCTGACGTTAAGCGGTAACCTTACCTCATAGGTTACGTCCACCTAGGACGCACCCTATGTGACATAGCACTGCGCCCGCCATCCTGAGACATAAAGATGAAAAGTCTCGATGTGCCTGTAATTTCACCAGCACCCTTACCCTTCCAACCGGAACACAGCAATGCGAGCACTACTGCTTCGCGACAGAAATAGGTATGGTGGTGGTACTTAAGGTGATAACACCACTGTCCCATTCTTCCATATAGTCCTGTCCATCCTAAGGTTGTCTGGAAAAACTCGCTATAAGCGGTAAGACCGCCCATTGTCGTTTTATATTATTTTTTGTTATTATAAGTTATGTTTTGTATTTCTGTGTGCTATTTGTGTACAATAAAGAGTTAATCTACTTCCATCTATTTATTTATATTTATTTCACTAACAGGAAGCTACATTATCACTCAGTGATATAGGCTCTGTTTTATTAGCTTCCGCCCGCGGCTACGCTTGCGTTATGTGTATAGTTCCACTCAACTCCGTAACGGTTGAGCATGATTTTGATTTTTGATTGATTTTTGGTGTGTGGATACTAGGAGGGCATCTACTTCTGCCATCTGCTTCTTTTTGGGGGTCTGCTTTTTATCTAGATACCACGCGTGCAAAGTCGAGGACGAAAGGCTAGCGTCAAAAAAGGTCTAACTGTGGCATCACTGTCATCGACATATATATTACTAGCGTACACAGTCATACTCATAGTAATTCATTGATAACGAAAACGGTTACAGAACGGTTGCGCATTCAAGACACAACCACAGGTAGGTACATACTTCGGTCAATGCACAACACAGTATCGAAGCAATAACCGGAGAGCTCAATTTTATCTAATTGGGTCGTCGCTAATAGCCATTTCCTAAGGTGCCTTGGGACAGTACCAGTACGTAGACACGACAGCAGTTCGCGTATCAGATGCATAAAATATCCACATGTGGAATGGTAAAGCAGTCAGAATGGAAAAAATTAGCTGTATCGTTTAGAATTTGCTTAAAATGGTACAAAATACACTCAACTGATGCGCGAAGAAAATACCAAAACAAAAAAAAAAGATTAGCGACTTCACATTGAAACCCTTTTTTTTTACCACTTTAATGACGGAACAAGCAGATGGCCCACCTGATGTTAAGCGGTAACCTCTGCCTATGAACAGTGCATTACCTCATAGGTCACGTCCACCTAGGACATGCCCTATGTGGCATTGCACTGCGCCCGCCACCCTGAGACATAAAGATGAAAAGTCTTATGTGCCTATAATTTCACCGGCACCCTTACCCTTCAAACCGGAACACAGCAAGGCGAGCACTACTGCTTTGCAGACTTCCATGACCCCTTCACGCTAAATTTGAGCATTATAACCACTTGTTTTTTTTCCGTTGTTTTCCCGCTTGGTTACGATAAGTGCCGCTTCAAGAAAAATGTTAACAAATTCCTTCAGGGTAGCCAGCGTATCTACAATACCAGGTGTTGCCGGTGTCTATAAGCGACGGTGACCACTTTACATCAGGTGCGTCGTAAGCTAATTTGTCTACAGGTTTCATAAAAAAACAGACCTGGTCACGTTATTTTGTACGTCTGGATTAAGGGATCCTTGCTTGAGTTGAGCTGTAATTTCCTTAATGCAAGCAAGGATCTCTTAAACCATACGTACCTACATTTTGTAATATCTTTCCGAACTTCAGAACTTTTTTCATGGATCTTATTCACAACCTAGCACGGCCCACCTGATTTAAAGTGGTGACTACAGATAAAACAATACTATACTAGCCGTTGCTAATAGACACCGGCAACATCGGGAACATGTCGATCCACTGCCTACCCTGAAGGATTATTTTACAGCACATGTCGTAACCAAGCGGGAAAACGCACCAAAAATTTATCGCACCAATATCATAAATGTCAAAGTTATGATGTTTGTATATATGTAACTCAACCACGCAGAAAAATGCTGAACCGATTTCGATGAAATTTGGTAGGTACACAAGTAGATTATGACCTTGATTGAGCTGTATGCTACTTATCCTGGTAAAACGCGAGCGAAATTTTCATACATTTTATTAGACACGTTATTGTACACTAGGAATTTTAATAAAAACCAAGCTATGGCTTATCCCTGTAAATTTCCGCCGTTTCAAATAAATGTCTTTCATCAAATGTCGAAGTCTTGATACTGCGTGAAGCGCCATCTCATTATCTGAGCGGAAACCGTGTGTAAACAGAGCCGACTATCGAAGCTGAAAACGCGGCCGCTGCCAAGTTTCCGGCTGAAATTCAGAGTATAGTTTCCGGGTTGACCACTTAGCGCCACTATCAGGCCTTTTAATTTCACGTCAGAGATTATTTAGATATCCCATAAGTACATCGATTTAAATGTAAACAAACGAAAAATAGAAATATAAACGCAGGCATCTAAGTACCTCATGCACAATAAACAGACATCGTTAGCAGCGGTCTTCAGGTAGCTCAACTGTTTCATATGTTTTTTTTTATTACAAGCTTTATACTAACTCTCAATGTATATCCGGATGGAATCGTGCAACTAAATTTTAAAGCAGTTATTCTCAACCGATTGAGCTGAAATTTTGCATAGGTACCTGTCAAGTTCCGATGACAATGCAAATTATGGTGACAGGTCCAGGTGGAATTTTGCAACTGAATGTTAAAGCAGTTATCCTCAACCGATTGGGATGATACATACCTGTCAAGTTTTGATGACAATGCAATATTATGGTAACAGCGAGCTGATCTGATGATGGAGACGGAAGTTGGACAACGAAACTCTTCGATGGATAATAGTAGACTGACCGTGTTTAGGCTCATTTTGATCAGCACACGGTTACGATCACTAATTTTGTAAAAGCTTGTATTGAAATATATATTTTTCACAAAATAACTTATTTTGTACGTATTTACTTGTATAAATTGTATTATTATTTCCGTTAATGTATTTTTTTATAAACACATTTTCACACACTTACACACGACGTAGGTACATAAACATACCCACGCACCACATCCTCACACAACAAATTGAAAGTAAAACAATCCGTGGTATTATTGATTGCAAGCCTGCCACGTTGCAACGTTCAAAAAGACTTTGGTTGAAATATATTTTAACTGATAATGAGATACCGTGAAGCGCCATCTCATCAAGTGAACGGAAACCGCGTTTCAGAGCTGGAAACCGAATACGAACCACTGAAAACGCAGAATTGTGGCGGCTGCCAACTACAGCCGGCTGAAATTCGGGGAACAGTTCCTTCGGAGACCGCTTGGCGGCTCTTTCGTGCCAGCAATTGTTTATTTCTAGTGTACTAAACCACAGATAAAATAATACTATACTTCACAAATTGCAAGATTACTTCGTTCAAAAAAATTTGGTATAGACACAGATAAAAGATTACTATACTAGTAGTATAGATTTACCGCCTTAGGTACTATAAAACTCGTATTATCGGAATAGTTACACAGTGTTTTATCTTTTGCATTGACAAGTATTTTCAAATTCAAACGAGAGACAACACACGGTATAACTATTTCAATGATATTCAGTGTTTATTAGTAGCACCGTTATGATTTAATATTGTAAGATTTTTTGGTACGTTACGGCAAAATGCCTAAGATCGACCGGTTTGACGTCATTTATAAATTAAGGACCGGTGAGTGAATAATGAAGGCATGACTTATCAAAAATCAATAAACTGCGGATCAAAAATGATTTTACTTTGCAAAAGGCGCGTTAAATTATCAAAATAGCTTATCTTCAAAAAGTTGATGCTCGCAGACCTCGAGGGCGTCTGCTTACAAGGGAAAATAATCATGTTTTAGTAATGTACAAGTAGTATTTAAGAGTACGTGCAAACAGTCACGTAAGGTGGGTACTTTTACCAATTTTTGTCTATTTTCGTCCAAAGAATACAATGGTTCTAATCTCCCTCGAAGGACAGAGATTGATGTCTACAGAACACTTGACGAGCTGAAATCTAAACATGCAAGTAAGATTAAAGGCGTTTTGATTCGCGTGGGCGAGCACTGCTAGCTAATTGTGAGCGCATGAATGTATGATGTCAAGATGTTTCCTATTTAACTCACAATCGCAGCATCTAGAAGGAGGCAAAGATGAAAAATATAGAGCCGTATGTGATGTCCAGTTCAATTCAGTGTTTTATTTATTGAAATCACAAGGATCATTTTGAATTGCAATGCAACCAAACCTAGAAGAATATGAGCAACAAACACAGCTTGGCTTTATTTTACGATCCTGAACTGACCTTTGGTTATGGAATTTTTTTATTTTGGTGTTTTTATACTACTTTGAGTGATGGAACAAGCAGATGTGCATTATCACATAGGTCACGTCTACCTAGGACGTGACCTATGTGGCATTGCACTGCGCCTGCTACCCTGAGTGAGATATAAAGATGAAAGTCTCATGTGCCTGTAATTTCACCGGTACCCATACCCTTCAAACCGGAACACAGCAATGCGAGCACTACTGCTTTGTGGCAGAAATAGGTATGGTGGTAGTACTTCCCCGGAAGAACTCTTTCACAAAAAAGCTCTACTACTACTGAACTATGCTTGTTCCGTCACTTATTCAAATAAAAAAGATCTACTAGTTATCATCTTCAGTAGTTTTTAAACGTCCTCTGCTGGACCAGGCCTCCCCCATAAAATGCAATGGGGGATGTTGGAAGGCGGATTGGTGATCGCATTATTCCTGCCAAGCACTCAAGTGGATGCTGCCCATCCTCTGGTGTAATCCCTTAACCTTTACGATATTTACGAGAGGAGACAGAGAGGTCTATTGTTAGGCCGGAAACACCATACACCATAGATTTCATGATAGAAATTATTTTTGTTGAGCACTGTCCAGGCTCGTTATAAAGTACTTGCCTGTCTCAAGTAATATTGGAAGGTCGAGGCGAAGCTGAATCCTTGCGAAGTGATTTTAAATAAACGGTTTCGGCCGAGACTCGAATAGGTTTTCTCTAATTTGCGAGGAAATTCAAGAAACGGAAGTTTAATTTATATTGCTTCTTCAGCTTTGTCAAATTCACCTTCCAACGAACTACACATTGTTTATTAGGCAACTTAAAATTGTGATAAACTTATGACAACATATAAAACCTCCATAATAAGCGTAGGTAGGTATCTGATTGTCCTTCCCGCCAATTCGACTGCGCGCGGTCTTTGTTCTTTTTTTAAACATTTCAAAATAAATGCTGTCTGCCTTAATAATAAATATCGTGTACCTAAAAAAACCTAATTTATGTTACTGTGCACTAAAAATAACCTCGAATTACCACGGAAATTATTGGCGTGGGTACAGAAAAGAGCCGATGGAGTATTCGTCTTTTTAAATAATGGAGCTATTCGAGCAAGTAGGAGAACAAGTAATAAATTTTGTAAAAATTAAAAAAAACCCTCAACCCAATGAAACGGCTGAACCGATTTTGATCAAACACAGCTAAGAACACTCCCGACAAATTCACCTTTCAAATAAAATAAAAAATCCAAATCAGTTCATCCGTTCGGGAGCTACGATGCCACAGACAGACACACACATACACACACACACACACACAGACACGTCAAACCTATAACACCCCGTTGTTTTTGCGTCGGGGGTTAAAAACGAATTTTTCATTATTTCAGGCAGCAGAGCGATCTGTGTGGGAGGACCATATTATGTCCTCGTTACAAATAACCTCTTAATACTCTACGATAATAAGTAAAAACCATCTTTTATTTATTCTTTGACAAACAAATTACGCCTTAACATGATTGGGGGGGCTCGTCCGTCCTCTACATCTATTTTTAGCCGGAGTCAAGGGGGGACATACTTGTAACGTAATTGCTATTGTGCAAGATGGTTTATTTCCAGCAGGGATCGTTATGTACGTGGTGACCAAACTTCTAGTGCAGCACGTCTGAAAATGTATAACTTCTAGTGCAGCACGTCTGAAAAGGTATAACTTCTAGTGCAGCACGTCTGAAAATGTATAACTTTTAGTACAGCACGTCAGAAAGTGTATTAATTTTAGTACAGCACGTCAGAAAGTGTATAACTTTTAGTGCAGCACGTCAGAAAGTGTATAACTTTTAGTGCAGCACGTCAGGGAGTGTATAACTTTTAGTGCAGCACGTCAGAAAGTGTATAACTTTTAGTACAGCACGTCAGAAAGTGTATAACTTTTAGTGCAGCACGTCAGAAAGTGTATAGCTTATGTGTAGTAAGTAAAGTTGAGTGACAATCTGCCCCGGAATGTAATGAGATTATATATAGGGCAATCATATTAGTGAGAGCTGAGAATGGGTCATATTATAACGTATGGGGAATTGACAAAGATTTATCTTGGCTGCTAGGTTATTATGGAATGTGTTATTTCTAGAAGAAAGTGTTAGCCGAGTCAGTAGTGTGAAGTAATGGCGGCGATGGGCTCACCACTTGTCACGTCTATATTCCCACTATGGTGCAACCCACGGTGAAAAGAAGCCTTTGAGGCTCTGCCTACACTTTCGGGGAAAAAAGGCATGTATCTATGTAACTATGTATAGATCTCAGTGTCGTAGCTCTGATCGCCGCGTCCATACCAGAGTGTGTTTTCTATGAGATTTAAATCCCATACAAAACTAACTTTGTTCAAATCTACCAAGAGGGTCCAAACATAACCCGTATTGTAAGATCTACCTACCTGTAAGATCTATACATACAGAGTCACCAACTTATCTGTGAAGTGGCTGAAAATGGAACTACAGCCGCCATTATGAAAATGTCATTCGGTTGTCAGTTGCTCTCTGTTTGAGTGTTTTCTATTTACTTTTGGATATTAAATATTTTGCGCTTTCAATCATGCCGAAAGCTATAAAAAGTGATGCCCGGAATATTATTCTGAAGGTGAAAGCATTTTTTGAAGAGGAAGCTCGCCAACAAGCTCCGATTATTCCATTTAATCAAATAACCAAACGAGTTTCTGTCGCTACAGGTGAGTGTGACCAGTCGTATCCCATAAATTTTGCTCATGTAAGATAAGAGTCAGATACATTGGTCTGTGAAGACTAAACATAGCAGATTAGATGTAGGCATCCCAAATTGTGGTTAATTATTCGTAGAATGGCAACACCAGAGCGATTAGAGCGACGCTCTACAATTCACAGATAAGTTGGTGGCACTGTACATAGATACATGCATTTTTCCCCGAAAGTGTAGGCCTCAAAAGGCCTCTTTTTTACCGTGGGTTGCACCATAGTGGGAATATCGACGTGATAAGTGGTGAGCCCATCGCCGCCATTACTTCCCACGACTGACTCGGCGATCACTTTCTTAATTCCAGTACCTATTAACATATTTCTTAATAAGCTAGCAGCCAGGACAAATGTTATACCAATTGCCAACGAATCTTACAAACTAACAAGTCCTGGTCTTAGTTGTGTCTTAAATCACTGTGTTTCATCGCAATTAATTTCAAGTCATTGTATATATTTCAAGCTCTGTAATATTTACCACGAATTTATTTTCTAGAAACGGGTTTTTAGTTCTTTACACCTCCGTATTTTATGAATTTTACCGTTGCGTTGTCACCGATAAAATGGAGTCCATGTATCGCAATTATCCTATCGATGCGCCTGCGCAGCGTTCTAGAAATATATTGCAATTGTTATTTATTACATGTGAAGGTGGCTTGCCTACCACTCAAATAAAAATACTTTAGATATGTAGGTAGATAATAAATATTTTTGTCATATTCTGAGAAAAAATCTTTTCTGTGATCTACACAGGGTGACCCAAAAAAAACATGCGAAGTTTTAGAAACTGAGCACTCCTAGGGGTACACGAATCACCCCATGTTGGTACCGCAGTTTTCTTTTGTTGAGATGTTGTGACTGTTTTTGTACGCCTTTTTTAACCAATTACTGAGGAAAGTCAGTTACGAAACAGGCCGCTTCAAGAAAATTTATAAAAATGTAGGTCAATAGTGCCCCCGGTGTTGCAGATGCTCACTTTACATCAGGTGAGTGAGCCGTAAGCTAGTTTGTCAATCTGCTTCCTGCATAAATAAAAATAAATACTGGTTTTCTTAGTATCAACTTTTTGTAATGAAGTATTACAGTATATTCATTGTAGATTGGAATAACTTATTCAAACTTACAGGATAAATAACCAATAAAATTAGGAAGTTTAAAAAAAAAACCTATATACTTAAGTGATATATTAACCTACTTACTATATAATTGATAGGTTTGTTTGTTGATTTCAATATTTTTTTTATTTAAATTTAATATTTTTTTCGACATAGGTGGTATTTTCTGTATATTCAAAAACTTAGGGGGTTCTTCGGGACCTCTGCGTGACCGCTTGACACGTTTTTTTTTGGCACAGCCTGTATATAATATATTGTAAGTGGTAATGAGAATAAATCAAATCTCACAGAACATTTTCTATGTCTACCCGTTGTTCAAGTTATTGCCAATATAAATATAGTACAAGAAGGTTATCATCATCATCATAAGCTTATAGAAGTCCACTGCTGGACATAGGCCTCCCCCATATAATCCCACAACGACCGGTCTTGGGCCACCAAAACCCACAGACTTTCTGCGACCTTTAAAATAAGAAATACATAAAGTTATGTGATTATGTATGTATTTTATATACGTGACTGATAAAATATTGAACGTGGGCGAGGAGGCGTGGTGAGGAGAGTATATAATCGAGCACAGTGCAGCTTGATGACGCCGCCATCACATTTTTAATACGTCAATAAAATTTAATACTTTAATGCTTCTCTGATCATAAAATATAATTTTAACATAATAAACCTATCATCATAATCTATAATGTCATCTTAGAAGAAGGAAAACAACCAGATTGCACTCAATAAATCTTTTTTCAGGAATTTTAATTATTTGAAATAATTTTTGGACGAGGTTCGCGGAAATTACTCTTGGATACTCAGGACCTTCGACCAAAGTAAAATCTCAGGACAGTCTAATTTTTGCTCAACGCGATATCTGCACCAGTGCAATTTTTAAATCAGTACTTTTAACATCCGAATTGTCGATTAGTAACCGAAGACAAAAAAATCCGCATACTCATGAGCCTAGTCGCCTATGCTAAGTTACGTGTTTGCCCTTAAGAGAAATGTTCTTACAAGAAAAACGCCACGCGCCGCACTAAAAAGCTATTTTTATTGAATATCTCGTAAAATATAGATACAAAACTCCTACAGTAAACCCTCGGCTTTTTTGTATTGATTTTATTTATCTAATTTGTTACCCAATAATATGCTTCATTTTAATAAACAATCGAATCTAGCCAAAATTTAGATGTATTTTTGGCTTTTATTCTATCGAGAAAATTTTGTCCTATCGTGTTTCTGGTACAGTGATCTCTCGGAATTATAATATAGTATCCATGCATATTTTTAATTTGAATATTAATTAGATTAGATTGATTGATTGATTTAGTCAGTTGAAAATCAAATCAAAGATTGGTAATTTTGCGGCATACTTCACCTTAATGAATACTAGCTGTGCCCTGCTACTTCGTTCACGCGGTACATTCATATTATCTTCTGAACTCTCGTCGTCGTTTCGTATGAGGTAGTGCTGACCTCTGGTGTCAGAGTTTGTCAAGCCGCCCGAGGGCCTCTGACATGGCTTATCCACTGCTATTAATCAATAACAGCCGGGACAGACAGCTTAACGTGCCCTCCGAAGCACAGAGCGATGGAAATCCACACATAACTTAGAAAAGTCATTGGTGCGGAGCCTAGGATCGAACCCGGTATCGTTGGATTCTGAGTTGCACTATTGAACCGTTAGGCTAGCATCGCTCTTCTGAACTCTGCAATCACTATACGAAAATATAAGTTAAAATCCCTAAAATTTCCTTGAAACCAGTTGAGCCAATTCGGAGCCGTATTCGAGACATTCTTTTAGACACACAGAAAAAACAAGGTATAAACTGCATTTCTGATTAGGCATCGCAAAATAGCAGTTTTCATTTACATTTTGGCATTGATTTTGAAATCACAGACATGCACTTTTAATATTACATTGGAATAGATTATAAGTGTTAAGGTTAGGCCAGATATTAGGCCTGTATCTAAATCTCATCTCAGCAGCAAGTTTTGGGCCGAAAAGGTAGAACGAATAAAAACTGTAGATTCATCGTCGGAAAAAAATCAGCGACCTATTCGATGCAAGACAGGAAATCCCTATTACGGATACGGAAAACGTAACTCACGCCTGCTGTTTAAAATGAATAGTATTTTATCAAATTCAATTCTCAGAAAATAAAGAAATGTCACACCACAACTCATGTAACGACGATGTGACGAGCTCAGTCAACACACTCACACTGCGTAGGAGGTTGTTCCAAACTGTTTGTCTGAGTTTGTTTTTGTTGGTGTAGGTATATTCTGTCTGTCTCACTAGTAGGTATCAACATACTTTGTATCATCTCTTTGATAAATAAGATATATCTATTTTAAATAAATAACGGCTTATTACCACTGTATTTCGTCGCTTTGCTGACGTTTCGAGACTGATTTCAGAAGCCTCTTCATCATGAGCACCGCCCGCGTTATTTATTAAAAATGATTCCCAACCACGATTAATTCAATTCAATTCTAAGATATATCCAATTTTGTATATTACCAAGCTTAAAAAGACATCAACGCGCTCTTAAGGTTCGCGCTCATTAGGCCGGGCCGCAGTGTGTCGGGCCGCAGCGACTCGCATTATTGCGAAGCGGATTTGCGTCCGTGCGATGCGGCCCGTCCCGCCCCGCTGCGCCCCGTCAACAGTGTGCTATAGCAAGCGGATCCATAACGTACAGTTGCACGCAAATTCTGGCAGCACTCACTGTTCTCAAAATCCATCAATGCACTGCGACCCGGCCCGTCACTAATGTGCTATAGGTAAGCATTTTGCGCTGCGCTGCGGCCCGCTCCGCTCCACTGTGGCCCGGCATAATGTGCTCGAACCTTTAAAGTGTATTAACGTTTGTGTCTGAAAACTTCCAGGTGTGTACATTCGCCGGCTGTGAAAGCACACAACTGCCCGCGCATATTTTTGCAATTGCACATTTATAAACCAAATGTTTACGAGAGAGGTCATAACCCACGTCACGTGAGACCCTGACTATTAGTAAACACGCTAAATGTGTCGTTACAACGCGCTCATTGTTCTAGCTGTTCCGCTTTAAGCCACCATAAATTACGTTACAAAATGTTACCATCATAAATAGGACAAATAAACCCAGTTTTATTTCTTTGGCACGGAACTAAAAACTGATAGTAATAGCGTCATACGCAAGGGATAAGATTGATGACTGTAAAATAGTGATTTTTGGTTTGATCTAAACATTTCATAGGCCGTAATAAAAATTCATGAAGTTATTTGTTTTGTGTGGGGCAACAAATATACGCTCAAGCGAGTTCTCTCTGCGCTGCCAACAAGAAGCATTTATTCTTCCGTGAAGCTGCTTCGAGATACATGAGCGCATATCAGCGAAGTTTTCGTGGCTTCAGACTCATTTCTGGTGTATAAATAAATAGTACAATATGACGTTGGTATTTTACGACCGTGATTTACCTACCGCCTAGCAAAACTGTACGTAAATGCTTTCATAAGTTGTCCACATCAAAACTTCAAAACGCCTTAACTTGCTAATTTGGGGTTACTAATCACCCCTAGGATGAAGGAAACATTGCGTATATTTAAAGACCAATTCAGTTCGATCTTCAGGGTGGCGGTGGCGGTTGCGACAAAGGCACAGCGCCTGATTTCAGATTGTTATTGGTTTTCAATTTTTATTTCGCTTCCAAGTAACATAAATTACAACGTGGCACCTTGATTATTAAATTATTGTGGGTATATTTTGTAAAGCATTATTAGGTATTATTCAAGTAAAATCAGTATTGACCTACAAAATTACCCAAGTTCAAGATTTTTTTAATCGAATCGTGATTAAGACACCTACAAGCCTTTATAATATCCTCTTATGTAATTCTTTCAGAGTTTAAATCTCTTTATTTGCGAAAAAAAACTTATTTTTAAAATGAACTTTTGGGTTACTATGAATTCGTGCGCAATACATTTCTACTACACAAGCCACTGAATAAAAAAGAATGGTACCTATAAATCAAGTTAAATGAGTGTTGTTTAAATTATCATGTCCTAATAAAGAAACTATTTACATGACTAATTTATTGTAAAGTACTTTTAGTATTAAGTTGTTTCATATTTTAAACAGTATCATCACAAATTTTAACGATATTAAATAATTTTGTTGCTAAAATGGCATTGAAAATTATTTCACTTCTAGCAACATAAATAACGAACCGTATTACTTATAATAGCGGTATATTTTTAGAATAGTTAAACCGTTTTTTTTTTATTATACTCATTGGTATGACGGAACAAGCAGACGGCCGAAATTGTCTTTTACGATTGAATTTGAAATAGATTGTCAATGCAAAAGACAAAACATTGTATATTCCAAGGATAACCCGAGTCATATAATCACACTGTATATGTTAAATAACAATAATCGTACCAAACGAAAGGGTGTGATGGCAATCTGCCACGGCACTCTGCACCTGCGTAGTTAGCACTCTTATTATAGCCCTGAATAAACGATTTAATGTTTAGTCTGCGACGCGATATTTGGGTTACATACCAAAACATGGATATTGCGGCATGACAGCTGGCAACACTCATTACTATTGTCTATCATATTGTGACGGGACGGAAAAAACGGGACCGAAACGTCCACTGAAAAACCTGGAAGCGCATTAAGGTGGTTGCTTTCGCTAGTGGCGCAAAATTCAATTATTTTCGTGTTTTTTGCTAATCGCAGCTCATCAACACTTCTTCAGAAAACGAAAACTAATTTGACGGTAATTATATGACCTAACCCATAAGTTTTAATTTATAGTATCACATAAATATCATTGTTGAGGTTCACAACAGTTTTTTTTTATTTTTTCATACTACTTGAATGACGGAACAAGCAGATGGCCCACCTGATGTTAAGCGGTAACCTCTGCCTATGAACAGTGCATTCCCTCATAGGTCACGTCCACCTAGGACGCACCCTATGTGGCATTGCACTGCGCCCGCCACCCTGAGACATAAAGATGAAAAGTTGGACTTTACCTAGTTTTTATAACTTTTTACTTGTTATCGTTTGTTTTTATTGGATGCCGATATAATTCAGTTAACGATACGATTGTTTATAAGATTTATCAGAAGATGTTTTGACAGAATTGAATAGGTAATTAAAGTGGCAGATGTTGCATTTGCAATCGGATTTACACATTTCCCAAGTATAGGCTGTTACATTTTTGCCGCTCGTGTTTTATTGGTGGTACTTTTAGTAAAGGGGGCAAACAACGTAAGTGGGCGAAGTACTTATAAATCGTAGATTATTCCGAAAAGGGAGCGAAAATCTATATTTTGTATGAAATTAAGAATTTGTAGACAAAATCAGAAAGGGGGCAAATAGCGAACAGACCAACTTACTAGATTATTTTTACAATCCAACAAATTGGTTAAAATTACACATCGTTGTTGTTAATAGTGGCCATGTTTACTTTGCTTCATCGGATTCCGATACACCTCACAATTAATGTATGTCTAGTGGAAGAAATATAAGTACCTACTATATACGCTACTATGGATTGCAAAACTGTGACGCTACATTTAAAACCATAACAATACATAAGCATAAATAGGGTCAACGCGCAAAATGGTGGTTATTGGTGCAAATTCATTGTCTTTACTTAGTAATAAATAAGTACCTATATTTATACACATACTTATAGTCATAATAACATTTTAAACGTAAAAATATAAACAAGCTAGACAATAATACATAGGTACATTCACATAGTTAATTTAAATATTAGTCAGCATGCAGCTAGATTATTAAGGAATGTGTTATCTCAGGAAGAAAGCGTTAGCCGAGTCAGTCGTGGGAAGCAATGGTGGCGATGAGCTCACCACTTGTCACGTCTCCTACGTATTCCCATTATCCTATACGTATTATTCCCACGATGGTGCATACCCACAGTGAAAAGAGGCCCATTGAGGCTCTGCCTACACTTTCAGGGAAAAAGGCGTGTGTGTGTGTGTATGTAGTTAGTATGGTGTTTATTTATTTACACAAAGGGATCAAAGTCAAGGGATCTATCAGGAACTACTCAAATAGTCAAGGATTTAACACGTTAATTTTATTAACGAAGCAACACGAAGCCAGACCGAGCCACATACAATATGCGTGCCAGATTACGTTAGGTACACGTAAATTAAAAAAACATATTTTATTAATGGGACTAAACTCTGTTCAAAATCTTTAGCACTTGTTTGCAAAAAGTCCTAATCACAGTCCTTATCCTTGGTCTCCATTATTCCAAGTCGAATATCTGAGTGCAGATATTCGACTTGACTCTAGGGCACAGATAAAGAGAACATACTTCACAGTGACTTATAGTCAAAGCTTTACTTTGAAATAGGAGCTTAGGCAACCATAGTGCAGGCTGCACTACGATTGCCCTGGTCGGCACATTCGGCTAGAAAGAAGGAAGAATGCTTAAAAGGGGATCAGGCTCAAACGCGTCCATTAGGAGGAGCCTTTATCCAGCTGTATGAACGAATGAACGACTCCATTATCATCCCCGATCCTACGAACAGCCCGTCATATTTATAAGGCTCCATGACGCTTCTCAGATTATAATGAAGAGTTCGGAAAACATTAATCACGATCATATAAAAAGGAGGATACCACTGACCACTGAGATGTGCATCCCCCCAAAACACGCACATTGTATCCAGCTCGTGGCCCGAAGACGTATAAATACCTGAGCGCAGCAGTTTCTTGGGCAGGGTACCAAATGGTAAATGTGGCTCACCGGTGTCAACGGGGTGGGGATGCTGGTGGTCCGCAGCATGGACAGCTTGCGGCGCTGCTCAGCCGACAGCGAGGCGCGCCGGCTCCTGTCAAGTCCATAGCTGGCTTCATTCGAGTCCAGGCTCAATTTGCGGAAGAGCGTTGGACGGAACATTCTACTTTTTAGTCAAGCTTTTGTGATACGATTATGATACTACGCGCTGATTAGTCTTTCAATTATCACTGAATTGCTCTATATATTGTACAATTTAGTAAAGCTTTTTTAATGATTTAATTGACACTGACTATACTGCAATAATCACTGATGTTAATGCTCTGGACGAAACATTTACATTCTAGCTTTAGACTGGCTTAGGTGATTCTCTTCTAGATAAGTTTCACTCGCAAAATTATGGGTCTTGAATTTGTTTCAATACGCCAGGAACGCAAACCGTCAGGCAAAAAGCCAGATGCGCAAAATGCCGTACGCTTATAGATAATGCCAGAAACGTTAAAAGTCAAAAAGGCAAAAATACAGAAAATGCTAGTAAATGTATGTTATGTGTTTAATTTTTGTGTTTGTACAAATCCATGAGTATATTCATGTTAGTAGTCCGAATTGTTTGTTATTCAAAATTCCCATACTTTTTTATACGAAATAATTCTTTGGGTGCGTTTGCGGTGGCTAATTATGTGTCACATCGTGGCTAGCGATGCTGTCGAAATGGGGTAGTAGAGAATCATTACGAAAGGGCACAATTTTTGGTAATAGGTACCTATACATAAAAGTCATCCCTGAATTTGTATGCTAAGAAGATAATTACGGTATGCCAAATTCAGGATATAAGTAATAGCGTCGCTCGGTACGTCTTGTGTACAAATAAATAATCTGTTTTTACAAGCTCTTAGTTATTTAGTTTAACCTTTCCCAGTGTAATCAAATCTTACAAATTAAATTTGACCCACTTCTCGGTGTTCGATTGTGCTGAAATTAGGCATAACTGCCAAGTTCCGATGACTATACAATGTTATGGTACCATCTAGCTGATCTGATGATTGAGACGGGCACAGGCACTCCTCGATGGATAATAGTAGACTAACTTAGGCTCATCTTGATAAGCACACCGTTCCGAACACTTATTTCAAAAAAGCTTGTTTTATAAAAGATATTTTTCAACAAATCACTTGTAAGTATAAATTTTGTGCGGCTGGAGGTTACCGAGACAATGACAAAGAACCAAAACCACACACTACGCGCACTAAGGCGAACTAATCCTTTTCTGCCCACTATCTCAGTTCAGTTCTTGAACAAAACATTGATTAACTTGGTGACACTGATTTTACGAGATTGTGCCATTCTACGGTTTGCTGTACGTCGTGTGTTCAACTCAGGCTGAATAGGTTTGCATTGTTGCTAATTCTATTAGACCTTGTAATGAGATTATAGTTCCCAACTCCGTCCCCTTTTAGAAAGAGACTGAGTATATATCCACGGTTCGTAAGGTTGCATCGCCGCATTTGTTAACTATGATTTTCTTTTGTTAATTCAATTTCGACAAATGGATCAACTTAGGTATAATTTTTAGCCCCCGGCTAAAAGGAGGGTTGTTAAAGTTTGAGACCATAGTGTGTCTATCTGTCTGCTCGTATGTCTGTATGCATGTTTCTTTCTTGCCATGGATATTTTTTTGTATGAAAGATGGTTCTTAGCTATGTTTGGTTGAAAATGGTGCAACCGCTTCCAGGTGCATCAAGTAACAAAACTTTTTTGTTAACTTAGACACTTTTGTAGCTAGAAGCTTTAGTTTGAGCTCAAAATATTAATTGTCGATGACATCAGGCTCCAGGACCTGATAATGACCAGCTTAGGATGAACAGGATCTAGGGAGAAGAGATTTTCCTCCGTTTTTAAAATTGTTATGGAACACTAAAATTGTCGGGGTTTTTCTTTTTATAAAATTTAAATTCGCCCAATAGCGATTTTGACTCGCATTTGGCTGCACAGAGTGTACCTTTCGTCTGTGCCAGTGGAAAGTTCGTCTTTAATTCCTTTCGCTTACTGCCTATAGAAACATTATTATGGAGACAAACTCATTTACCATAATTTTGTAATGTACAGCAACACATTTCCTAAGATGTAGAGAGATGTAGCGCATACGCTAGAAAAGCTGAGGGCCTAAATATGAAATTGAAAAATTGATATGGTTTATTCGATTTATTTTAATATTATTATTGTGTACATAGTCTATCTACTGAATAGATAATTTGTGATCAAAAAATGGTGTGTCTAATGTGGTGTTAATTTATTACCGTGAGTTCTATGAGTGATGCCTGATTACGAATAAATTTCAGCGCAAAACATATTTTGATGGCTACAAAATTAACTTTTATCACCTTCGCCTTTCCAGTTTTTGTGTCGGATCCATTTAATTTCACTAAACTGAGCAAAACACAAATAATCTAAATTAAACTCAACATTATTGTCACTGAAAAACACCGGCTATTTTTGGCGCGTAAGCAAGACAATAAAACTTTTTTTATTTTTATTTTCGAAGTTGGCACTCGCGTTTTTGGTGATCGGCCGCGCACGTCTCCGTTGTTACACGCAGAAGTACTACTGGTACCAAAGTATTTTAGTTTTGAACTCGGGAGACAGGTCTACCAACGAAGCGGCGTTGATCAGTCGCCAAAACGTTGCACAATTATCTATCTGACATTTAAAATTGGATCAGACGATGCGTAGGATAGTGCTGGAGATGGGGGCGTGAAAGTTCGCACATCATCATATTCCAGCGTGTACCAGTATTGAGAAATTAGTAGACGTTATAGTAAAATTTCACTCGCTCGATTGCCCACGAGATAGTTACTTCGGTAGAACTATATAGTCATCTTATTTTGTGTATTTATTAGTAAATACCTATAGAACTTACTTTGTAAGTATAATTTTTGAAATTTTCATGTTATGATCGTAATTCTCACAACAGTTCAGGCTACACATAATAAAGAATCGTACAGACTTCAGTTCTCCTGAAGCAAAAAAAATACTGTATCCCTAGAAGCTTTCCTCCCCTCCCCTCCCCTCCCCCGTCCTCGGTACGCCCATGCTGCTATCTGCCATAGCTATAGCAAGTAGCGAACGAACGTATACGATCACTGACTTTAACTAATGACTTGTTGTCACAGAATAAATATTAGTACATTGTTGTGTACGTCAACGATGGTGTTTTACGCAATTACTGGAACTTATCAGCTAGGTCTATAAATAGACCAAACACAAGACTCATAACGAGATTTGTTTATAAACAAAGCATAAGAGTGGCGTGCGTATACATTTCGGTAATTAGCTCAGCAAAAGAAATTTAAATTTATGTGAAGTATATAACATGTGTAACAAACACATGTTATACTTCACATAAAATTATTTTCTCTACTACTGGTTATCTACTAGTCGTTCGCCCGAACCCAGACCTTGCATATACATGCGATGTAGGTTACCTACTTTCTATAGGTACCTTTCTAACCGACTTATGGATTTTAACAATGGTTTTTTTTTTTACTTTATTCATTATTTGCTCAGCAATTCTTATTTTTCTGGATAATGAAAGCGCTATTACTCTCAATTCAACTTAAACGAGGAGGCAACGTGACCTTATTGCTCTCAATTAGTCGTCAAGCCGGGTGACGGCTACTACATTTTTCTTAAACTAAAATTAACTGTGTTGGTATTTTATGCAAGCCCCATCAAAGTAAGTACCTAAGTAAGGTAAGAATCGTTCAAGTTTTCAACGATTCTTGAAAAATTCAAGAACGCAGGCAAAAACACATCGGTTTTGTTAGCATCTATGAAGCTAAACTGTGCTAAGTTTGACGCGGTCCCTTTTATTCCAGTTGATTGACGGGATTGAGATTATTTCAGAGCGGCTAAGATGTTGGTCACCACAATTAAAAATTGGTTAAAAAGTTTCAAGGCGAGCTCCTGCTCTATAAATTAGTTTGTTGACATCGTTTTGTACACGATACCAATTCATATTTTTTGTTTCTATATCGGGGATCATTTATTTTAACGATCGCTTCTTGTTTTGTTAACGCACTTTGAATTTATTTAGGCTTTAAATACTACTGGCGTCGTTTAAAAGTAGGTAGAGTCTGTGTGAAAAAAGAATAGGCGTGGGAGATCAGGGCGTGGCAATAATGCCAAGAAGATGCCCTTATCAAGATCTTGCCAGGACGGGGTTAACCCCGTCCTGGCAAGATTTTGATAACTACATACATACCTACATACATACATAGACACACGTCTTTTTCTCCGAAAGGGTAGGCAGAGCCTAAATGGCCTCTTTTCACCTTGGGTTGCACCATCGTGGGAATATAGATATGACAAGTGTTGAGCTCATCGCCGCCATTGCTTCCTACGACTGAATCGGCTAGCGCTATTTTCCAGTAATAACACATTACCAACGAATCTTCCTAACAATTCCGGGTGATCCCTTAGACGGCTTTTACGACATCCACGGGAGGAGACAGATTGTCTTTTCTTAGGCTGGAAATACCACATCTTGATAATTGTAAAAAAAAACTCTTAAGACTCTAAGAGTTTTATAGCTGCTATTTAATCCATGTGTAAAACTACATCACTATCAGCCTTTAGGCGTCCACAGCTTGGACGAGGCCTGCCCCATAGAGTGCAATGAAAAGAAAGAAAAAACGAAAGAAATAAAATTTATTTATTTTTCCCCAAACACATGAAAACAAAAACAAAAATCTACTAAGTAGGTACTACAAGATCAGTAGGTAAGATAGGTCTTATAAAAATAAAAATAAATAAAAACTGTTATAAACTTTGGTAAGTTGATAGGTTGTGTGTGTTGTGTGGGGTCACGCAGGTCCCTGTCTCAGAATGTGCTGCACCAGACCTTGGTTTAGTGCAGCGCTGGTTTTCAGACAGGGCCTAATTATAGGCCAATTAATTGCCATAATCACCACACTTGGCGGGCGGATTTGTGATTGCAGTATTACTTTTTTATTTTATTTTATTTGTTTAGGTACTCAGGGGAATGCTGTTGCCCATCCCCTGGTGTAACCCCTAGAAGGCATTTATGACATCTTTCGGGAAGAGACTCAGGACGGACACAAAATAAAACTTTTATTATTATGTTATAATATATGTTCATGTGAAGTATGAAACTATCATAAATGCTAGTTCCGTGTTTCACCACGACTAGTCGTGCTTCAGTCTAGACTCTACATTTTTACTAAATTTCGTAGAAGCTATTAAATATCTACCCACCTGTAATGCGGAGTATGTAGGTAATCTGAAATGTTAATTTTGTTCTGTGTTTTGTTAAAAACACAGGCGGTTGGGATTTAACGGTCCTACTTTTTACCAAATAAATCAAATAGTAAAATCAAAATGCTAAAAATGTTGATATCCAATCTTAGTATATTGCTATATTGATCATATATTCCTATGTTGGAATATTGATTATCCTATTTTGTTCCGAATCCTTCCTTTAAACTTGAACTACAACATGAGCCGCTTTAAAAAAAATGTAAAAAGAGTCCTTCAGGGCAGGCAACGCATTGGCAATGCCCCTGGTGTTGCAGATGTCAATAGGCGACGGTAACCGCTTACCATCAGGCGGGCCGTAAGCCAGTTTGTCGAGCCATAACATTAAAAAAAAAAAAAAAAAAAAAAGAAAAAGTAGATACATAGAGGAAAAAGGTGACCAAACTAAGGTAAATTCTAATGAAAATATTCTTTCAACTCACCCTTTCAATAACCACTCTGCTCCTCCGGAAAAAATCTGATATTCCACATATAGACATTATTTAATCACTATTAAATTTTAACACAAAAAAGTGCACTTTAATCTACGCTGGACACGGCCGGAGACTTTGGAAAACAAAATGAATGCGCGATAATCAAATAAAAATAAAATAAACATCTGGTATCGCAACAAACAATAACATTATAGAACGTCTCTCGTTCACAGAATGACCAATAATAATTACAACTGGTTGAGGAGAATACTACAGGCTGATTTAAAATGTTACGGTTCTTAAGGCTCATAAAACAGCCAAATTCCATCACTTTCTAACACATAAAATTTCAGGTAAGTTAGAAAGTGACAGATAATGAAACGAAAACTAAGTGAAAAACACGAAAAACTATTATTTTCCACGTGAAAAACTGTCACATACTTGTCGTAAAACAGAATCATACCTTTAACTTGAAGAATAAAGTCTTTGCCGATATTTAAGCGAAATAAAAAGTACAAAATTCTAAGTTGTTTAGAAGTTGGATCAAATTTCAAGTCGAAAA
Organism: Operophtera brumata; assembly: GCA_932527175.1. Taxonomy (NCBI): domain Eukaryota; kingdom Metazoa; phylum Arthropoda; class Insecta; order Lepidoptera; family Geometridae; genus Operophtera; species Operophtera brumata. The sequence continues at coordinate 5,367,117 of OW052237.1, read as the reverse complement.
CAGATGCACTTTGTTATATTTTTCACATGGTTAATGAACAGGTGGAAAGTTTTTGTACGTTCACTTTAAAGATAAAAAGTCAATGAAAGACATATTTTTTTGCAGCATATACTTTGACTCCTCTATGAGGAGAAATAAGCCTCCAAATAAGACCAATCTGCTGCTGTATATAGTAAGTACAATTATAAAAAGAACACTGGAACGCCTGTAGAAGCTTGACCGCCAGCGTTCTTTTTACATGACGCGCACTATACGCTTGATAGCAACGTAACAATGATGTGGCATGGTAATTACCAATTTAAAAATCATTAGCAACTTTACACATGTGCTAACATAATTATGCTTTCATAATAACATATGTGGTATGCAGTTATATTCATAGTCATAATTGTACCTGGATATATAAGTAGGTACTAGCTGAATAGCATATTTCGTTACGGTGAAACCCATTTTTTTTATATAATATTCCTACCTGTTCTATTCTGTGGCACACTCTGCTCGACAGCATTCGGATAATTACTAAAATTTCGTATAAAAGAACCAGTATCCTATGTCCTTCCTCGTGCATCACACTATAACTTTGTATAACTTCATCAAGATCCGTTCGGCCAAGTCGTGACAAATATAAGAAACAGACAGAGATAGAGAGATGTAACTTTCGCATATAAAATACTAGTAGTTCTGCGAACAGTAGACCTCGCGAACACAAACTTTTTTGCAAAAATTGTGTTCATTTAATGCATCATGGATATAGGTATTATCTTGACACCTCCTGACCGATTTTACTCATATTCATAAGTACCAAAAATGTTTCTGGCAAATATTATCAAAATCAACCGGTAAATGGCGCCGCAGAAAACCCTCCCCTTTTTGGGGGAAATAGCCTCTAGTCAAAAATCACCACTTTCCAAAAAATCTATGAAATTGTAGAACCTTTATACCGATGCACTAAACAACTTCGCCACCATCCCATCAGTCCGCTCCACATCATATATTGAGGGCAAACCTACTGTTATATTTTCATAGCCTAAACTTAAATGTAGCAATGACGAGCTACGACGCGAGCTACGCCGTAGCACTATTTCTTAAATTACTAAAAAGATTGTTTAGTACTAATTAGATAGTTTTTATCGCCACACATCACTAGAGGAATACGCACCACGGAATAGTGGAATACACTACCATCGTCTGTCTTTCCTGAAGACTATAATCTGGGTCTCTTCAAGGCTATAGTGAATAGGTGCCTTCTAGAACTTTGTGCTCCATCTTCAGCCACATCGTCACTTACCAGCAGGTGAGATCGTGGTCAAACAAAGGTCTATCAATGTTATAAAAAAAAGAAAAAGAAGGCGCTACAGTAGGCGAAAAAATCAATAACGTTTTTTGTATTGAAAGCTCCTAAAATAAATAAAGTCTTGCTCGTATTTTTTTTGTCATTATTAATCTTTTAAGTATTTAAATTCTTCTTGAAGTTCCAACACCATGTGTAAGTAGTGAGTTGGTCAAAACCGCTTCGATCCTGCGGGAACTGACGCTCGCCGTTTAATTGTTTACGATACTCCCACTCCGAGTCTCGCGTGTGTGCGTGGAACAGAGGGTATTCTCATTAATTTGTTCTAAATAAGTGTTATTTACTCGTACAGTACTCATTGTGTCCAGCTTAAGAATAGACCTCTCCGTCTCCTCGCATGGATGTCGAAGGGATTATCCGGACCTGTTGAATAAGATTCATAGGCTTAAGATTTGTCCGGTTGCTAGCTTACTAAGAATGTGTTATTACTGGAAGAAAGCGTTAGCCGTGGGAAGCAATGGCGGCGATGAGCTCACCCCATGTCACGTCTATATTCCACGATGGTGCGACCCACTGTGAAAAGAGGCCCATTGAGGTTCTGCCTACCCCTTCAGGGAAAGAGGCGTGTGTCTATGTATGACGACCTCTGTGGCGCGGCTGGCGATGGTTCGCCTGCGACGCAGGAGATTTCGGGTTCTAATCCCGCCTCGGAACAAATATTTGTGCGATCGCAGATATTTGTTCAGGGTGTTCTGGGTATTTTCGATGTATAATAAATATATCTATCTATGTAATAATAATATTGTATTAAGTATATCAGTTATCTAGTACCCATAACACAAGCTCTGCTTAGCTTGGGGCTAGATAATGTTGTGTGTATTGTCCAGTATTATTTATTTATTTATTTATTTATGTCTGTATGTATGTACTCATTTTTGTACTATTAGAGCTTTTTTAGGTTTCCGTAGACAACAAGCCACGAAACCCTTATAGTTTCAGCATGTCCGTCCGTCTGTCTGTCTCTCTATCTGTCTGCGGCTTGGCTCTGAGACTCTACTACTAATAAATAAACCTGTAGTAAAATTTGCCATGGGTGTACATATTAATCACGCCGACAAACAGGTAATTTTTTGTTGTGTACCCATCTCTCTCCTATACGTATAGTGGGGATGTTTATTTTCTATTCCATTGTGTCATTGGGGTCAGTGAGGTGTCGTTGGGTAGGTTGTTCAAAAATATTGCAGGTGTCTGAATAGAATTTTTCGATTCAGGGATTCGTATGCTTATATGGGAAAACAGGTTAATGCTAATTAGTTTTTATAATTGTGATTTATTCGATATATATACTGTTTGTTTTCCGAATAAAATAAAATAAAATAAAATAAAAAATATTCATAAATTAATATTCCGCAAAGAATAAAAAAATATTAAAATTAGTACTTATGTGAAAAAATTAACGGCAGTAGTATATAATATAACGAAGTTACAAGAAAATCAAGAAAAACAACTTAAAAATACTTGGAGTAGTAAAAAGGAAAATTTCGTTGAAAATAACTAAGACGAAGTTGTTAGTTGTGTAACACAGAAAAGCCACCTTCTAAGTCCGCCTATTGTGACGGGCAACTACGGAACCCTACAATACAAAGTGCGTGACCCGTCACGCACTGGGCCACAGAATAAATATACTGGGCCGCTGTTTTATGTGAAAGAATTCGACAGTTTACAGAGAAAGGAGATTGAAAAATAAAAGATCCCGCTTTATACTATTACTTACAAAGACCTCAAAGTAAATCAGTAGGTCTTACGGCTAGATAAGACGTAACAAGTTAGGTCACCTACAATAATTTTGATTACAGTTCATTACCCGTCAATTTTGTAAACATTGCCCGTAATTTGAAACAAAGCTGCATCATAAGGTAACTTGGGTCCAATGCACAGCGGTACCGGATCTATAATGACTTCTATATTTTCTGCACATAGTAGGTACGTACCTATCTCCAAAAAATAAAATAAAAATTAAAAGGTAGGTATATCGCAGCCAACTGGTTGAAGTCAGCCGGTCCATTGAATGCCATTCACTAGGTACATAAAAAAAAATGGAAACATGAGATTGTAGTCCCCAGATCTTAAAATACTACACCAAATTGTTTTCCCCGGATAGGTTGTTAGTGTTTTTTTCTTTTTGATTAGACTTTCTACATCAAAATCTGTTTTTTAACCCCCGATGCAAAAACGGCGAGGTGTTATAAGTTTGACGTATCTGTTTGTGTGTGTGTGTGTGTGTCTGTCTATGGCATCGTAGCTCCCGAACGGATGTACCGATTTAGATTTTATTTTTTTTGTTTGAATGTTGAATTAGTCGGGAGTGTTCTTAGCTATGTTTGGTCAAAAGTAATTAATTTTGTAAAATTAAAAAAAAAAACCTCCACACAATGAAACAGCTGAACCGATTTTGATCAAACATAGCTAAGAACATTGCGGACAAATTCACCTTTCAAACAAAAAAAAACCAAATCGTTTCATCCGTTCGGGAGCTTCGATACCATAGACAGACACACACACACACACACACACACACACAGACACGTCAAACTTATAACACCCCGTTGTTTTTGCGTCGGGGATTAAAAATAATTCAAATAAACGGCTGGAAAGGGCTAGGCTGATTCAACCAGCTGGCAGTGACAGGTATACAAAAAATATATAAAAACGATATATTATGAGATGGATCCCATCGATTGATTCTTAATCATTGTGAAAACTTCCTATTTTAAACTACAGTTCTAGCGCTTAACTGAGTTAGTCCCTGAGGTATGGGAGCGAGCGGTACGGGAGGCGTGTTTTGTTCATATTATGTCACATGTCAACTTATAATTTGAGAGATGAAAACGAGACACCCCTCCCGTACCGCTCCCATACCTCAGGGACTGACTCAGTTAAGCTCTAGATCTGTACAGGGAGGTTAGACCTACATTATGAGCACGTACATAGGTACCTACTTCAAACGTGATTATCGAGTTATCTTTTTTGTTATTACTTACTCATACATAATATGTGTATTAGGCTTCGACCAAAGTAAAATAAATGGACTGGCCTTACCCATACAAAACGTCCGTGAAAAATAAGACAATTCGGTTTTAGGGTACGGTCAACAAATAAACTATCTATCTATCTATCCAGCCACTGCTGAGTAAAGGCCTCTTCTCTATAGCGCCACTCCTGGCGGTCTTGTAAATAAACTAGGTGAAATTAAATTATTGAACTTCTTAAAAACTGTATTTTTTTAATACTTAATACTTTAACAGATGCAATGTGTTTTCTAAAGTTATTTCAGTAGGTTTATAGTACAAAAAATCGCCGAAAAAAATGCAATTATTGAATGAAACTTTTACAAAAATACACAATATAAATCAATAGAAAAGCAAGTCCACCTAAGGTCTTCAGCTCAATCAATTTGTGAAAAATATATTTTTCATCACTCAATAAACTAAGAAAATATCATAAAAATCGTACGGAAACATAAATGTATAAAAATTCCAGTATTTAAGAAACTGCAGAGTGCAGTTTTAAGAATTTTGCACAATGAGTTTTTTTATACTACTTGGAATGACAGATCAAGAAGATGGCCCACCTGATGTTAAGTGGTACCCTCTGCCTATGAACAGTGCATTACCTCAGGTCACGTCCACCTACGACGCGCCCTATGTGGCATTCCACTGCGCCCGCCACCCTGAAACATAAAGATGAAAAGTCCCATGTGGCCGTAATTTCATCGGCACCCTTACCCTTCAAACCGGAACACAGCAATGCGAGCACTACTGCTTTGCGGCAGAAACAGGTATGGTGGTAGTACTTCCCCGGACGAACGCTTTCACAAAAAAGCTGTACTACTACTAACCGTTTTTTGGCGTATAGAATTCATTGTGTAGAAAATGATCAGAGCTAATACGGGAAAATGTATTCCACTTCCAAAAGTCGTCTGTTCTTGCTCGTCTTATGACTTCTATCCATTTTTGTTTACTTTAGTTTTTTTTTGGAAAGCTATAAGGTTAATTAACATGCCATTACATATTATATGCAATTACCTAAAGCGACGTGCTTAGCAATGTTTTGGCGTAAATAATGCAAATTACAATTCTAAATCAATACGATACCCCTTAGGCATCAGATTTTTTTGCAGTCTGTACCGGACCATCCGTCATGCGTGAAGTCTTGTCAAATATTTCGTCGCTGTAGTTGGAAAACTAAATAAGTAATAACAACAACAAAACCAACATCGCGAGAAAAACGCGATTTACTGTTTTATTGCGTCAAAAATGGCAATAATGTTTTTATCGTAACTAATTTTTCAGTCCGTGTTTTGATATGTTATAGATTGGTACTGTATCTATTTTCGAATTTAATGATAATACATTTTAGTTCTTTTGATTAAAAGAAAAAAATAAAAAAACGACTATGTATTTTTCCCTCGCCAAAGTTTTGAATAATTGAAATGATCTATTATTTACTTATTTGAATATGGCAATCCTATCCATGGGTATAGATTTATATAATATTAAAATACATTTTAAAATAAAACCAACTTATAATCATTTCTTTTTATCAAGACTGAATATTAGAAAACTACTGAAACACCTACATTATTTTAGCAGACTTATAAATTCAAAGTAACATAACAAACTTATCATACGACTAATGCTTATAAAATCAACAAAATGAAAAAAAATTGTGGAAAACAATAATTCTAAGTATCAAAAAGAAAAAGGTATGTCGACTAAAATTAAAACTATCTACGAGTATAAACTTGTGTCTGTTAACTTTCATTCAGAGTGGGGAACATTGAGATAATGTTCTGGGGCGTAGTCCTCCTTGTCGCTCGTCCTCTAGAGCAAGACGTGTCCATCGACATGTATGGGCCATCATAACCATGCAATAAAGTCGATTTCGCAAAATGTGTTAGTTATGTAGTTTTCCTACCACACGACGATTTATAAGTTTTTTATCAATTGATGAAAATTATATTACAAAACCTTTACTTACGAATTAAATGCGATGCCTGAAGCTTTATTTATATTTCTTGTGTTGTTTGCACTTGCAGAAAAGCACAGGAAGGCATTGTATCACCAAGGTATCTAATTTTGGTATTTTTCAGCATAGCTGTCACTCGTTGCCGTGACAAAGACTGACTGAAGCGAAGTATACTAGCTAGGTCTGTTTAGAAGCTTCAAAACTATCGTTCCCTAAGGCCCGTCCATTCATTTTATTTACGTCGATGGTGTTAGGTACCTACCTATTTACAGACAGGTAGGTACTTAGTATTGATGCTTATCATAGCTCGAAATCTATGGGTTAATAACTAACCTAGGTAGGTAAGTGGTGGGGTTAGCTATACCTAGGTACTACAGAACTTGAGAATAAAACTACAGATTTATCGCTTTCTTCTCTATCTTCCTAACTTTCGTTACTATAGTGGATCATGGTTGCTGTTCATAGTTTGTCCTCCTTTACTCTCCGGCAGTAGGCTCGGATGGTGCCCTCTAGTGGGTCCCAAGGGTTCGCTCGCACCACCACCGTGAAATGCCGGTAGCCTGCTCCGCCGCGCAAGATTATAGGAATACTTTCATTCGTTTCAATGGACATGAAAGTAATCTGGAAACAAGATGACAGTAAGGCCCTTCTCCCATTACGATACGCACAGACGATTCAATTATCCTGAAGGTATCCTGCAAGTTTTGGAGACTAGTCGCCGCCAAGTATCTCACATACATTTGAATGCAGGCTCGCACACTAGCCTGCATTCAAATGTATGTGAGATACTTGGCGGGGACTAGTCTCCTAGACTTGCAGGATACCTGAATCGCCTGTGCGTATCGTAATGGGAGAAGGGCTTAGTACAATAAATGTACCTACCTACTCTCTAGTAGGTAAGTCTCTAGTTTTTTGTTTAATTAAATAAATAGGCAAACTAGCAAACGGCCCACCTGATGTGAAGTGGTCACCGTCGCTTATAGACACCGGCAACACCCGGGGTATTGTCGATGCGCTGCCTACCCTGAAGGAATTTATGAAAAATTTTCTTGAAGCAATACATGTCGTAACCAAGCGGGAAAACCTCAGATGGAAGCTCATTCCATAGTTTGTAGGTATGAGGAAGAAATGATCTCGAGAAACGAGTCGTTCGAGAAACCCAGGGTTCAGTGTTGATCAATATAGAGTTTTGATCCGCCTGGCATGAATACTATAGCAACTAGGGTTTGCACAGGTGCCAGTTGCGAACAGCGTTTTTAGGGTTCCGTACCCAAAGGGTAAAACGGGATCCTATTACTATGACTCCGCTGTTCGTCCGTCCGTCTGTCAACAGGCTTTATCTCATGAACCGTGATAGAGACAGTTGAAATTTTCACAGATGATGTATTTCTGTTGCACCACTATAACAAAAATACTAAAAAACAGAATAAAATATATATTCAAGGGGGCTCCCATACAACAAACGTGTTTTTTGCCGTTTTTATAGAAAATGGTACGGAACCCTACGTGCGCGAGTCCGACTCGCACTTGGCCAAAACTTTTGATAGACTTTCATTTGTCCTTATCTCACCTGCTGGCAGGTGATAATGTGGCTGATAGAGTACGAAGGTCTTGACTACACCTATTCACAAGACCCTCAGATATAGTTTTCAGGAAAGAAAAGCAGTTTCACTCCTTAGCGATATGGCTTACGATATCCTAATAACCTTCACATCTAACATAACTTGTTCAAAGGTAGGTAAATGCTTACAGTACAATCCATCAGGATATCGCAAACGACCCGATGCCCAACCGGAGTAGGAGGATATCTGAACGACTTCGAGAAGACCCTCACATCTTCACGGGTCTTAGTGCCCTGGTACAGACTAGGGTAGGGTCGCAGCTGTGCAATGGACGGCCTCTTCGTCGCAGAAGACGGCAGAGGCTCAGGGTATTCGGAAAACTTCCGATTTAAAGCGTGGAAATTGGGACTAGAAATAAAAAGTTAAGTATTTGCATTTAAATTTACTGTTTTAGATTGTGGAAATATAACTGATAGGTAAGTAGGTAGGTTACTCACATACGCTTACCTAAACCAAACATGTGCATGTTTTCATACTGAAAATTTTGATTCGAATTTATGTAACCAACTAAATAACCCACCAGAATAATTTCTAGAAATAATTTCATAGCAAACAATGCTTCATAACGAGTTATGAAAAATCCAGACGGTTATTTATGGCAAAAACATGGTTTCATTGTGAATTATTGGCCGTCAGCCGTGTATTATATCACCGATATGCATTGGCTTTATGTGTTTTTTTATAACGATACGCCTACGGCTTTTTCACCATACGATCGCACATTAAATTTTACGTTGATGGAAACTAGGTAGATAGGGTACCTACCTACTCAGATAAAGCGATCACCAATCCGACTGCAATGCTTGGTGATTAAGGCAAATCCCCCCATTACATTCTTGGGGGCGGCCTCGTCCAGCAGTGGACGTCTAAAGGTTGCTGATGATGATGATGTCTCGGACAAATAAACCAGCCTTTTTTGATCAAGTAAGAAAGGTATTAAGTATTTATCAAAGGGCGAGCTATGGATAGAGTGCCAACAACATTTGGTGCTCCTCTACCTACAGCATCAGAGGCCTGCAATGCTTTAAGACAGCATACGAAAAGAACATGTTAATTTTTTTTTCCTCATGTTAAGAGGCGGGATGATCTAGGATCAGATCTTCATTCATAGCAAACACTGAGTATACAAACTTCGAGGATCGAAGAAAGAAGATTGTGCTATAGGGCACCATTACAGAGTAGGTACCTAGGTATAAACTTAGACCTCCGCTTCCATAAAGGAGTTGACGAAATGATCCTGTCACAGATGTATGTCGATGAATAAATAGGAACTCTGGGTTTCCCTGTAGGTATTGGAAGATTCCTGCGATATAATAAACAAATATAATTTTCAATGGACTTAGTAATTAATTGCAAAGGTTCCTACTTATGTTAATGTTAGCTTATTTTGAAAACCATGAGTTTAACAACATTTATAATAAGGCTGTGGATTTTGTTAATTAAATAAAAAATAAAAAAACAGTCCGCGCCACGACTGAAGTCCGACGGCCTTTTGAGGAACTAAGGGATAACAGAGGTAGATTTTCGCTTTTGCACTTTTGCGCATAGAAACTAGCGCTCCAGTCATCGGACTTTAGTCGTGGCGCAGACTCTACAACCAAAGACTGTATTGCAGATAATTTAATGATTACGGCAAACCTATTTATACATGGTTACGGCATACATACCTACATACGACATACCTACATAACTAGCGGCCCGCTAGGTTCCGAATACTTTAGACTAGGTACTACTGTAGTAGGTACCTACCGAGGTACACAATATTTAAGTACCTAGGTACCTATATTAATACCTATTATAAGCGACAGCTGCAACCATTTTTGAATAATGTACATACATGCCCACTTGGACTTTGTACCTTGGCAGAGAAGAATGCCTGTATTTGGCATTCGGTACCCGGGGTAGGTCCATGCTCCCGGGTCGCCCAGTTGGCGTGCTCTAAACAAGGCCTGCAATACTCTAAGGCTCTAAAGATTCAAGATTAGAGCCCTGCAATGCTCTAAGGCTCTAAATATTCAAGACTAGAACAAGACGGCCACCGGGTGACACCCACCGTTGTGCCTGCAAACTTTGTCAGAGCTGCGGGTAAGGGCCTCTGACTTGCGCTATTCGGCTTAGCTCGAACTCCAGAAGCAAAGCTACTTCTGGGTCTAATGGTTTCGCTTCCTTTCTGATTAGTGTGCTCCATTGTTGGGCTCCATCTCTAGCGTTTTGTTCTTCTTACTCAGCGTCTCCAACTTCGCCCTACAGGAAGTATGGTGCGTTCCTCAAAGGGTGCATGCCTACACGGGTGCGCCCGAGGCGCCAAGCAGAAACCAATGTCTCACTAATGTCAAATCAAATAAAACAAATGTCAATGTCAGTCAAAACAAATTTAATCGATTGATTTTGTTGTTCTGGTTGCTGCCTGTCGTAATTATTAGTTTATTTCTTCGTTTTGGCCCGGATTTCGTTCGTTTTGTTTATTATTTTGGAAGAACCGCTATTGAAATCTGTCTAAATAAAAAATCATACTTTTTCTATCAGTACCGACAGAAATAAATCTGTAAATACAATGGAAGGTACGTTACCACCTGTGTCCAAATTTTCGTAGAATAAATTGGATGATTTCTAACATTTGTATACTTCCAGGTTGTTCAGCCAAGAAATCTACCTCTCTTGAAACACTAGTGATACAGAATATAAGCAATGTGAACGATTTGAAGGCGAAACTTAACGACATCATAAAAACCGGAAAAGATTACGAGTTTGAGGTTTCGTCCTGTATTAAATCATTATTGAATAACAGCGACCAAGAAATAACACTGCTCTCCATTCAAGCGGTGGCAGAGCTCGTCAAATCTGAAGAGACGCGGGAAATATACGCCAACAAAGATATAATAGAACCTATACTGAAGATATTAGATAAAGAATACACTGCTGACAAACATGAGCTTGTAAAACAATGCTGCAGAGCCCTAGGCAACCTGTGTTGTGATTGCGACGCTTCTAGAAACATAATCCTCGAATGCAGTGGAATGAAAATACTCAAAAAACTGTTGGATAACTGTATGGATAAGTCTCAAATTGCAACAAAGATTTTAATCTGTAAAACATTGTTGAACTTTGGCATTGGCGGACAAGAGTTCTGTGAGGCTATTGTAAAGGATAACATAATAGACTCCCTACATAGAATATTATCTTTAGAGCTTCTAAAGCATGATATGGATGATGACACAGTATCCACAGTATTACAACTGTTGAGTGTGGTGAATGACAATGTACAGGAGATATTCCTGAGTGATGATATTAATAGGGACGTACTGAATGTGATGAGAGAGACAGCTAACTTGGAGATATCCGAACTGTGCTTGGAGCATTTTAATGCACAAGCTGAACATGGTAATTATTTTCATGAATATTTGGAAGCTTTTATACAATACATTCAGCATCAGGTAATGTCATCTGAGGTAGGGAATTGAACCCCAAGTAGCATTGGTGACTGCTATAGATGTATGTGGTCTGGTGCAGGCAAGACTCATCTTGAGGGTTGCGATTTGTAAATTATTTCAAAATCGTCAGAGCTCTTTGAGTTTCAACCACTTTTTAGTTCAAATTACACCAAGCCATTTTAGGTGAATTTAATTGTGTGGTTACTGAAAGTACCCTGAAGGTTTTTTATTTTCGCAATTTCCATACAAAAATTAGACATTTACTGCCATATATTTTAAATGCATTGAGTTAAAAGCTTGATTTTTAGGGCACTATAATTTCAGAAACATTTGTAGGTATTTGATATCAATTTCATGTAGCCCAGCCATACCTGAGAAAAAAGGTTTTGACAGAAAGACTGACAGATGGACAACAAAGTGATCCTATAATGGTTCCGTTGGTTCGGTTTCCAGCATGGAACCCTAAATACAGTTATTTTTTAGTCTCTGCCGAATGAAAATGGAAACTTAGGCCAATATTAGACTCATATTCAAATCTGAGCTAAATCCCAGACTTTTTTTCTAATAAACTCAGTTTAGGAACCTAATCTCAGTTGAGTTTGTGTTTAGTAGAGCCAGATCTCACCAATCTTTACTTAAATCAGAGGCAGTGATTGATTATCACATGTATGTTTACCTGAAGTTGAGGTGTTTGCAAAAAAAGCAGGTTTTCTAGCGATAGTTCATGTTTTATCAAAATGGGTTCAGCCTTTTCAAAGCGTTTGGGGTTTTTTAAATTTCTTCCTGTTAGAATGAGTAATTTGGAAATTACCTGGTTGAATAAAAATCCTGATGCTGTTTTTATTGCCTTTTACTTCCAGATCCAGTAAAGACATTGATAGCAAAGGAAGGTGGGGGTCAGCTGCTCTGCGCTCGCCTCCAGCAGCTGATGGAGAGACACGAGGCAGGGCAGCTGAGAGCGGGCGATGCTGAGGTTGAGAGCCTCGTCAAACAGGCCTGTGAGCTACTCATCATTGTGTTGACTGGAGGTAACAAATCTTAAAATCCTGTGTTGCCTATTCACAAGAGGAATTAGGACACATGCACCAGATTTAACCTTGACATAAATAAAAAACAAAAATCACTTTGGCCATGAATGACGAGAAAAGATTTCGAATGGGGAATGATGACGATGAAAGGTATTCTTTATTTATTACACATGGCCAAAGTGGAAAATATTCAGTCGCATTCGACTGAAGATTTTCCACTTTTACCATAACCACAGATAAAATAATACTATACTAGTACCATAACTTAATAAAAAAGAAATGGGCTTTGTGTCCGAGGCTTAGACTTTTCGTTTTAACCGTCATACGTTGTTACCTTGCATATGTTGCACCTAAAAGTAAGGGGTTAAAACGTTAAAATTTGTCGTAATTTGAAGACAATCGAATGACTGTCGAACGAGGTATCATGAATCTGATTCCGGAAGAAATAAATGATCTGCCGAAAGTGGAATCTGGCGCAACATTTGTGCCCATTTTCACTAACTGATAGGTACTTATTTTAATAGGTTAATTTTCTTATGTACTTTATGTTACTGTGTTGACAGATGAGGCGATGCACATTCTCTACAACAAGGCGTCTGGTGAAGTGTACCTCACAGTGGTGAAGTGGCTGGACTCCACAGACTACAATCTGTTGACCACCGCCGTGCTGGCCATCGGCAACTTCGCGAGGCAAGACGATTACTGCGAGCAGATGATGCGGGATGGCGTTTATGATAAGCTTTTGGGTAAGTCGCTCGGGGTCTGTGTGGTGTGGTACCGTGGGTACAGTTGTTCTATGTTACGAAGCCTGCCTTTTTTTGCATTCTTTACTCTTAGTTGTCTGTACTTGCACCGTGACTCGGTGCAAGTACAGACAGGTACTTGCAACGAGTCACGGTCGAGACAAATTGCTGCTGAGCTTACGTACACAAAAACAATGTGCATGTGCATGCACTATAACAAACATAGCCTTTAAAATGCACTTCTTACGTAAATATCCCGTATTAATAAGAGTAACATACAATATTATTATTAAAAGCTAAGTTAATTTATATTTTCGATTATACAACAACATACAAAGATATGCGCCTTTTTGCCCGAAAGCGTAGGCAGAGCCTCAATGGGTAATTTGTTTAAATAGCAATATTTAAACAAATGACCCATTGAGGCTCTGCCTACCCTTTCGCGATTTTTGCTCGCTATTCGTATAGTATGTAGAACGTAAAGATTCGTTGAATGGGGGTGGCTCAAGACCTTTCTTCGTGGTATTCCATGAGAGAGGCCGAATTGCGGACTGCTTAGGCTGAAGTTGATAATTTTATAAGAAACTGTCAAACCACGGGTCTAGATATTAGTGTACTGATCATGTGTTGTGTGACTGTCTACTCTATGATCATGTGCACAACATTTCATGAAGTTTGATGATAAAATAGGAGCAAACTTTGTTTGTATGCAGAGCACTGGAGCGCCCAAGCGGTACACTCGCAGGGTTTTTTTTGAACTATCGTTACTATACAATTTAGAAATTAACAAATTACGTCAATACTTTTCCAGATATATTTGAAAATCACCAGAACCTAGAAGCACCGGAGGACGAGGCTCCCAACGCGACCCTCGCCCGAATACAGCACGCGGCGCTCTCTGCGCTGCGGAACCTCGCCGTGCCCGCCGCCAACAAGCGCACCGCCGCCGCGAGCGGGCGCGCCGGCACCTTGCTGCTGAGTGCCCTCCCGAAGCAAACGGACCACCACGTCGCTTACAAACTGTTAGCAGCGATAAGGATGCTACTGGATGGACAAGGCAAGTGTTGAGACTGTTGTTTAACGTGTGTGTTTCACAAACACCTCACAAATCCTGAATCCTACGACCTCTGGAGTGATTGGTTATGTTGGCATCACCATTTATTGCAGAATCTATTACAGCTGTTTATTTCTGGCTACATGGGAAATGTACAACAAAATTATACCTAAATAATGAGCCCATATAGATATATTATTTATATATTAGAAAAGATAACTGATGACGTGAATTGAACCCTGAGTTCAGATTACATGCCAAATGCTAATACTGCTATGTCATCCGATCTGAAACGTAAACGGTTGTGTCAAGAGTTTGAGTAACTACTTGAAAACATGGGGTCGTTTTCACCCCCGATGGGGATGATTTGGAAATCAATATTGTCAATTATTTATCTCCTTAGAGCAAAGTTTCAAGTTAATGCTCACATTTTTTAAATATTTCCATACAAACTTTACCAGACTGTTTCACGCCATTTTATGGATGCCTGCGTGATCAAAACTAGCCTAGTTACTAGGTTGAACCATATTAAGCTTACAAACGGTAAAAAACCCATCAAAAACGGTTCAGTAGTTTTTGCGTGATGTGAGTACACACAGACACACAGACAATAATTATAAAAACGGTTGATTCCTGTTCTTTTAATGTTTTTAAGTACGTAAAATCTGGTACCCGGTCCGGTTTTTGGGAATATATTTCTTATGTACTGACTTTTCGACCTCTACAGTTTTATTACGTTTCAGTTTTATTATTTTAAACATAAAACAATCACTTGACATCCCTTGAGGGATGTTGTTTCGGTACAGCTTCGCTATAGCGTAGCCAGTAAAGCCGGACCAAAGAGCTCATCCTTGTACTTTGCCTGAACCTGGAGAGCATACAACTTGAAGTCAGTGGCCCTAGGGAGATTCGACTGTCTCTCCAGCGGTTTGAGACCAACCTGAAACCGCTGAAGAGACAGTCGAATCTCTCTCCTCCTTCACGAATCCTAGGACTTCATCACCTGAATTATTTCAGGTGAGGTAGATATTCATAGTCGGCTCAACTACCGTGAATAATACGAGTAAATGTCATTTTTCAGAATGCATAGCGAAGCAATTAGCGAGCGATCCCTCAGCCCTATCCGCGGTGTGCGAGTGGGCGCGAGCGGGGGCCGGCGCGGGCGCGGGCGGCGAGGCGCCGAGGCTGCTGGCCTGGACCGTCAAGCAGCTGAGCGAGCCGAGCGAGCGGATGAAGCTAGTGCAGGTACATGTCCGCGGTGTGCGAGCGGGGGGAAGTTTTTTTTTTTTTTTTTTTTTTAATTTACCCTATAAAATGCGTTTGGGCCAAAAGAGGATATAGCCTCGCTAGCTATAACTAAGAGCTGATAGTGATGGTAGTGGAGATTAGAATCCGTAGCTAGTCTAGGCTAGGTAGCCCTCTTCTCGCTAGCTGTCTTTAACATTTTTACAATAGTAGGCAGAATCAGCAACTTGAATGGCAATGGGTAGGCTTCAGAAGTCGCAGAACTGACAACCGCTGGGAAATAGAGACTCGAGAGGTGACAACGCAGGCGACGGCCCGAGGGCAGTGTGACGACTTTATATCGCAGGTGGATGGAGGTGGCTCAAGACGGTTCGTCGTGGGTACTATGGGGGAGGCCTGCGATGGACGTCCAACGGCTGATGATGAAGACGAGAATCAGAGTCTGGGCTCATCAAATCAAATGAAATAATATCTATCTGGTATTATCTTGATAATATCAAACCCTGCCTTTTTGTTTCCAGGTCGACGGTTGCGTTTCAAGCCTTGTCAACATGCTGTTGGTGTCTCACTCACTCATGCAGAACGAGGCTATCCTCGCTCTCACTCTCCTCGCAATAGAATCACTCAAGAAACTCTCACCCGACTCCGAACTGCCTGAATATGATCTCGAAAAGAGCTTTAGCGCCCAGCTAATAAAGTCCGAAATCGGTAAACATATCTCGGCATTAGTCGACACAAACTGCGCGAAGATGCCCATTCAAGTTGCGGAGAATTTGATTGCCTTTTTGGACATAACTTCGAAGAACAACGAAATTGTATCAGATTATAAGGATGCTAAGGTTCAAGATACTCTGAAGAAATTCTCGGAATCTAGAACCGATTTGAGTAGTGACCATAAGGCGTGCATTGTGGGGATTCTCAAGGCTATTTCGTTGGATAATGGCGACTAAAATGTAATTATGGCCTAATAGTGGCCTAATGTTCAATTATTATATATCAGTTTAACTTTATATGTTATAAATACCTTTTCAATATTCATTATTCAAGCGATGGTAGCCTAACGGTTCAATAGTGCAACTCAGAATCCAACGATACCGGGTTCGATCCTAGGCTCCGCACCAATGACTTTTCTAAGTTATGTGCGGATTTCCATCGCTCTGTGCTTCGGAGGGCACGTTAAGCTGTCGGTCCCGGCTGTTATTGATTAATAGCAGTCGATAAGCCATGTCAGAGGCCCTCGGGCGGCTTGACAAACTCCGACACCAGAGGCCAGCACTACCTCATACGAAACGAAACGAAACGAATATTCAATCTACACCAGAGTTCAGTTCAAGCTCAAGTTAGTTAATACTAATAATTGAATAGAATACTGAAAATGATTGTATGGCTGGGAACGGAACCAATTATAACAAACAATTCCCTAGGTAATAAAAAACCTCAGTGTTATCGCTTCCTGATAAAAAAAAAATTTGGAGCCACGGGTCCGTAGTTCAATTGGTTTTTTAAACTGGAACAAGCAAAATAGTTGGGCCACGGTTCTAAATCTTGAATGAAAACCATAATTTTGTATGGATGTCACACGAGACTACGGGCCCACCGTTTACTTTGAATCTGTTGTAATACAGCCATTAAAATTGCCAATCCGGTTTCATGCTGGTTAATTTTGCCATAAAACTATTTCAAATGGCTAATTTCTAAATTAATTTTAAACTCTAATGTAATTTCTTAAAGTTCAATTTGCAATGCTATTTCGCCTTCATTATGAATCGCTTTAGTTATGCTAAAGTCTTTGTGCTAATGAATTTTCCTGACTTATAGCTTTTCTATATGTCTAGTCATATTTTTAACTACTCTATTTAGATTTTTCTAAACGATTTTCTAGTTTTAAGTGAATATAAAAGTAATTTTTTGATTCTCTAACATTTGTACATTCCAAATTTTGTATCGTTTTGTATATTAGATCTACTCTCTCTACTGTATCTCGCTTTTAAGTTTATTCAGAATAACTGGTTCACTAACAAGATTCATCAAAATCGGGATTAGATGTAACAACATCCTTACAAATCTTCGGAATATTTGAACGCGGACCGCAGTATTTGTATTGAGTACTCAGGCGGATGCTGCTGCCCATCCCCGGGCGTAACCGGCATGCACGGGGCATCCGGTGGGCTTAGACGGCTTTTACCATCCACGGGAGGCGACGGAGGGGTCTTAGGCCCTCATGAGCCATCTAAGGTCATCTAAAACGGCGGTCAAACTGCGTCATTTGTTATATATTGACAACTATTATCTATAGTTGGACCACGGTTCCGTTGTACAACTGGTCGGACAGAATAGTTGGACCACGGCCCGAATCTAAACGAGTTTCACCATTGTTTTTTTAATGCATCAGTTATTCTGGGTAAATTCCTCATGGTTGTATTCGAATAGTGACACACCAATTACAAAATAATAGCAATATTGAAATACTCAAGTACAAGTTAGTATCACAGTAGCTGTGACTTTAATATATTATATTGTGTATATTTTATATTTCGCTAACGTTAGTCAGCCTGTTTATAATGTAAGGATTGTAAGGCATTGATAGATTAGACAAAGAAATAAGATAATATGAGTTGTATCAGTAACTTATAACAACCATGGTACAATTATAATAAAATTCGCCTGTAATTATCTTCCCGTGGTCACGTGGTCACCGTAATTGGCTCGGCTGTTTTGCGGTCAGTGCTGCCAAGTTAGCCGTTTTTTGGCTAAATCTGACAACATTCAAGATTAATTAAGCCATGGTGCATCTATTCCGGAAGAGCGAGACCCTCTAACACAGGTATTTTTCTTACTTAAAAGAGGGTCCCCACCAATGTTATTGATCTTAGATTAAGTTTAATGAAATAAAAATATTTGTATTTGTATTTGCAATACTATATTACAGATATTTACATAAATAATCATACAAGTTCACCAGTCTTGCAACTCTCTACATTTCCAATAGCGCCACTACTCATCAACAGATGGCGCTTAAAGGCTCTAAATTGGCGTTTACGCCAGTCGATCGACGTAACAGTACGTTTTTGTTAGAACACACAGTTTACAGAAATCTGTAACTTTACTAAAATATATTTCGGTAGAAGGTAGAATGGCAACCGAACTTTGCAAGAATTGCAAGGGAACTATATAGGTACAAACCCCTAAAAATCCATGAAACATTATAAAACTAAATCTGTTATAAAACCTTAAAAACCCATGCAACTCCATTCTAGACTGGTATTGGACAACACGGGCTTCGACTCGAAACTGGAATGTTTCTCTGAGCATTTCTTGGGAATTGGAATTTTTCCCAGCAGTGGGACCAAGCCAGATAGTTTTTTGTTTGCCTCTTATCCTATCTTGTGAAGATAAAAATAATTTGAGCCGTTTATCTGAACAGGTAAATAAATATTGTTTTTGGTTTACTATCCACGTAACTCATGAAAAGTGCGATTCACTTTGTAAGTAAGTGTACAGGTCGCGCAACGAGTTATGAGCGCTCGGGGAAAGTGGTGGGGTTGATTGCGCTTGAGTACATTCGCTCATTAACCTAACAGACCCAAAAAATACTACTGCGCATTGAAGGTCAGCGCTCATGACTCGTGGCGCGACCTATACACGGTACCGTTACCGACGACATAATGGTATACAATTTGCATATTTTGTTAGTTACATAGTTCTTACTAGAGTTTTGTTGCGAGGCACCTTTTGTTTGATTATTGCCATGTGTTGCTCATTTTATCTGTGGCCATTTGTTGCCAGTGGTCGGACCTGAGTGTGCTGATACAAATCCCATTATAATTCTTTGTTTAATTTATGATACCAGTAGAATAAGAAATAAGTAATATTCCCGTCACATTTTAAAGTAGGTAAGTTTTGAATCCGATAGTGCACTTATTAAATAGTTAACTATGCTTAAAAAGTATTGGATCGTGTCCTTGTTGTTTGAGGCTGAACACTGTTCATCCTGAACAATTAAACCTGAACATTTGAAGATTCTGTTTGTGAAGAATAATTATGTACTTACCTACTTTCGTGGTGATGAAACGGAGCGTGTCACGTTGTGTTACGTCGGTGCCTCGTGTTTTGTAGATTCCTAAGTCGCGCTAGAGTCTATTCAAAAGAGAAGCGTCGTGGGATTTGAGGGCGCAGCTGTGCTTATTTACCTTTTTTGTTTAGCGGGTAATACAATAGCGCGTCTGTTCCATTTTGATCGTTTTACAACTGTAACTATTTCTTTAGTTTATTATTCAAAACGCCGACAGTTTGAATCTCAAACTAAATAAATAGTTATAAAAACTAAGAAAACGTTAGTTCACAATTTGGCCACGACGGTTCTCTTTTTGAACACACTAACTAGATAATTGCAATTCTGCAGTACCTACAAAGCACTGATGTGTAACCGTGTGTACTGATGTATGTGTTGCTGTGTGTCGCTCAGCAAGGAAGCTGAGCGGTGCGCGAGGAAAAAACAACCAATTAGGGTTACTTCATTTTCCTAGCCTCGTTCAGCTCTGCTCTGGGAAAGGGCTTAACAGTGCGAGGTTTTTATTTGTAATTATAAAACAAGCGCGAGGTGTGGGTGAGAAGCACGAGCGAAGCATCCTTGCACCTCTCAGCTTCCTCGTGCAGCTATGGTAGTTTTTTTTCACTTCAAGACACAACAGTGACATAAATCTGTAGTTTATATTACCTCGGGGACAATCCTAGTCTCTGGTTAAATATAATATTGTAAATTGCAGTATTGCGATTGCAAATGAAACCTTAAATCGCAAGTTTAGTACGGAAATTCGATAAAAATAAACTTTCGCTACATGATCGCTAACTCAAAAATATGCTAGAGGAAACCGAGACACCGCCTCTAGAGTACCGTTTAGGCAACACATTGTTCGTACAAAATCTATGTAAATGCGCTTACAGGCCCATTGCTTGCACTCATGCACCTATCACTATATTCACTATACCTATATAAAATCGTCGTGACTGACTGACTCACCGACTGCCTATCAAACGCACCAGTTGCTTTCGCTTGTGGCGCGAAATTCATTTTTTTTGTTTTTTTTTGCTCATCACTGCTCATTTCCACTTCTTCAGATAGCGAAAACTATGTTGCCGGTAATTATGTGACCTAATACACAAGTTTTAAGTTATAGTATCACATAAACATCATTAGTTTGGCTATGAATGTGCTTGAAAGAAAAAACACTGTAAATACCATTGAAGCATAGCTAAACGAATGAAATTTATGTGATACTATAAATTAAAAGTTGTGTGTTAGGTCATATAATTACCGGCAACATAGTTTTCGCTATCTGAAGAAGTGTTGATGAGTGTGATTAGCAAAAACGCGAAAAAAATTGAATTTCGCGCCACAAGCGAAAGCAACCACCTTAAGTCCAAGAGACCTTATGGGTTACCATGAGCTCTTATATGAATGTCTATGTCGAAACTGTAATGTACAACCGAAATTTTGTACCGTTTTGAGCTCATTTAAACCCCCCTGAAATTTTGAGGATACACATTCCTTTTGCAGTAGACATTAATTTCCGAAATTAATACCCCAAGGGGTTGCAGCAGAGTGATTTACTTCCTCGTTCCAACCTTCCCAAGTCACATAAAACATAAAACACAAGTTACATAAAAAGACTCCCAAACACCACTTGCCTCTTTCTAATTGAACCCAAACCGATCTAGTACAAAATTTCTATGCGCATCATCAATGTAGAACCGAAGGGTCTTGAAGTGCAATTATTGATCAAACTAAACGTAATTGTTTTTAGACTCCTGCTGAATAAAGTTATATTATTCTAAAATCTCCATGTTGTTTTATCCCCTAATCCCACTTATATTAATGTCAGTTACGTGTTTGGTTGTTGACATTGGCGAAATTGTTTGGAGCACTCCTCAGAAGCCATTCTAAGAAGAGAAGAGTATATCATAAATGTCAAAGTTACGATATTTGGATGTTTTTTACACAATCACACCTAAACGGCTGAACCGATTTCGATGTTTGGTTCCCAGATAGACTATGACCTGGATTGAGCTGTAGGCTACATTTTATCCTGGTAAAACGCAAATGAAGCGGCGGGCTGACACTAGTTTGAAATAAAACAAGTTAATTAGTATAAAAATATTATTTATTCTTACTCTATTAGAATACTCATGGCTAAAGAAAATATTACTCTTTGTGAGTAAAAACCAAAAATTAAAAACTATTACAGAAATAATGGAATGTTACATTTAAACCCTATCACTACACTGGTTCTTTCAACATTGGTTGGCCACCATACCTCAAACTGGTTACCGTTGACTTAACACTGAATGAACTGGTGTCACAAAGTAGAAATTAAACAAATCACAAAATAACTTATAACTGACATCAACAATTCTTAAAACAAGCGAGTGAATTTAAAGTAGGCAAGTTTAATCCATGGAGTTATCAAGGTTGGTGACGGATCTCTCGTGAATCATGGTGGAATGCTGGGAGATGGTCATACGGAACTTCAACTCTTCATCTGATACGAGATGCTGTGGTGTGATAGGACCTCTGTTTCCGCAACCGGCCACTGAAATTGTAAATTACTGTTATTACATCTTTATTGTAAAGCATTATTATAAATTACTGTAAATTACTGTTATTACATCTTTATTGTAAAGCATTATTATAAAGATCACAAAAAATAGAGACTGTGCTAAGGAGTGGAATACACTACTGTCGTCTGTCTTTCCTGAAAACTATAATCTGGGTCTCTTCAAGCCTAGAGTGAATAGGCTGGAGTGCCTTCCAGACCTTTGTGCTCCATCTTCGGCCACATCGTCACTTACCAACAGGTGAGAAGGTGGTCAAAGAAAGGTCTATCATTGAAGAAGACAAAACAGTACGACCACCCATCTTATCGCTTAAGTGCAACCAGACAACCTTTGTTCATCCAAAGGTTGTCTGGGAAAAGATTTTAGGTTGCAGAGCATCTATTCAAGGTAAAGTTTATAAAGGGATCAGCAAAAATTAATAATCAGTGAAATGAACGAGCGTCTATTGGCTTGCATTTATATTTGCATTTGATTTCAACTTCTGTGAATGAGATAAACCATATGAGATAAGATAAAGAACCTACTAGCGGTCGCTCGGTAACAAGTGGTGGTTGAAGGCTTCGACCAAAGTAAAATAAATGGACTGGCCTTACCCATTCAAAACTTCCGTGAAAAATAAGACAATTCAGATTTAAGGTACGGTCAACAAATAAACTATCTATCTATCTATATATCTATCCAGCCGGTAACACCCACTGCTGAGTAAAGGCCTATTCTCTATAGCACCACTCCTGGCGGTCTTGTAAATAAACTAGGGGAAATTAAATTATTGAACTTCTTAAAAACTGTATTTTTTTAATACCAATCTGTTTTACTTTAACAGATGCAATGTGTTTTCTAAAGTTATTTCAGTAGATTTATAGTACAAAAAATCGCCGAAAAAAATGCAATTATTGAATGAATTTTTACAAAAATACATGGTTCCCTTCTGTTTTATGTAGTTACGTATCTATTTTTCAGCTCTCAAACATACACAATATAAATCAATAGAAAAGCAAGTCCACCTAAGGTCTTCAGCTCAATCAATTTGTGAAAAATATATTTTTCATCACTCAATAAACTAAGAAAATATCATAAAAATCGTACGGAAACATAAATGTATAAAAATTCCAGTATTTAAGAAACTGCAGAGTGCAGTTTTAAGAATTTTGCACAATGAGTTTTTTTATACTACTTGGAATGACAGATCAAGAAGATGGCCCACCTGATGTTAAGTGGTACCCTCTGCCTATGAACAGTGCATTACCTCAGGTCACGTCCACCTAGGACGCGCCCTATGTGGCATTCCACTGCGCCCGCCACCCTGAAACATAAAGATGAAAAGTCCCATGTGGCCGTAATTTCATCGGCACCCTTACCCTTCAAACCGGAACACAGCAATGCGAGCACTACTGTTTTGCGGCAGAAACAGGTATGGTGGTAGTACTTCCCCGGACGAACTCTTTTACAAAAAAGCTCTACTACTACTAACCGTTTTTTGGCGTATAGAATTCATTGTGTAGAAAATGATCAGAGCAAATACGGGAAAATGTATTCCACTTCCAAAAGTCGTCTGTTCTTGCTCGTCTTATGACTTCTATCCATTTTTGTTTACCTTAGAATTTTTTTGGAAAGCTATAAGGTTAATTAACATGCCATTACATATAATATGCAATTACCTAAAGCGACGTGCTTAGCAATGTTTTGACGTAAATAATGCAAATTACAATTCTAAATCAATACGATACCCCTTAGGCATCAGATTTTTTTGCAGTCTGTACCGGACCATCCGTCATGCGTGAAGTCTTGTCAAATATTTCGTCGCTGTGGTTGGAAAACTAAATAAGTAATAACAGCAACAAAACCAACATCGCGAGAAAAACGAGATTTACTGTTTTATTGCGTCAAAAATGGCAATAGCTTTTTTATCGTAACTAATTTTTCAGTCCGTGTTTTGATATGTTATAGATTGGTACTGTATCTATTTTCGAATTTAATGATAATAAATTTTAGTTCTTTTCATTAAGAGAAAAAAATAAAAAAACGACTATGTATTTTTCCCTCGCCAAAGTTTTTAATAATTGAAATGATCTATTATTTACTTATTTGAATATGACAATCCTATCCATGGGTATAGATTTATATAATATTAAAATACATTTTAAAATAAAACCAACTTATAATCATTTCTTTTTATCAAGACTGAATATTAGAAAACTACTGAAACACCTACATTATTTTAGCAGACTTATAAATTCAAAGTAAGTGACATAACAAACTTATCATACGACTAATGCTTATAAAATCAACAAAATGAAAAAAAATTGTGGAACACAATAATTCTAAGTATCAAAAAGAAAAAGGTATGTCGACTAAAATTAAAACTATCTACGAGTATAAACTTGTGTCTGTTAACTTTCATTCAGAGTGGGGAACATTGAGATAATGTCCTGGGGCGTAGTCCTCCTTGTCGCTCGTCCTCTAGTGCAAGACGTGTCCATCGACATGTATGGGCTATCATAACCATGCAATAAAGTCGATTTCGCAAAATGTGTTACTTATGTAGTTTTCCTACCACACGACGATTTATAAGTTTTTTATCAATTGATGAAAATTATATTACAAAACCTTTACTTACGAATTAAATGCGATGCCTGAAGCTTTATTTGTATTTCTTGTGTTGTTTGCACTTGCAGAAAAGCACAGGAAGGCATTGTATTACCAAGGTATCTAATTTTGGTATTTTTCAGCATAGCTGTCACTCGTTGCCGTGACAAAGACTGACTGAAGCGAAGTATACTAGCTAGGTCTGTTTAGAAGCTTCAAAACTATCGTTCCCTAAGGCCCGTCCATTCATTTTATTTACGTCGATGGTTGAAGGGATAGGTATTTTTACTGCACTGTTCATATGCAGAGGGTACTACTTAACATCAGGTGGGCCATCGGCTTGATCCATCATTTCCATTAAAAAAAACAGTTAAATAACCAATAGTCCCTCCCTAGGTAAAGATATACCCGAGATAAGATAACTTTACCTGGACATTTTGTTCTTTGCTTTATTTTGATTAGATTCATGATAGATTCTTTCTCATAGACATGACCACATACTGTGTTCTTCACGGGATCCACTATTGGCCGCTTGGTAATTGGATCAATCTGAAAAATATAAAATACTGTTTCACAAATAAATAAAAGAGAATGGTGTAGCAGTGCTTAGTTACAGAATTTGTATTGTTAGCAACACTGTCTGCCTGACAGATTATCAATGCACAGCTAATCAATGCTAAGCTGTAAATCCTAGAGACATAAGAAGGGTATATTTTTTTGTGGCCTAGAGGTGCATTAAGGCGATATGTCAAAATACCGAATGGGCGGAGTCTAGCAAGAAAACAATAGCTGTAAGACAGTGACACCGCCATTGCTCACTTGAACCCGGGAAAAGGTGAGGTAAAGAGTTTTGCCACTCGGAAGTAACTGACGTAAGCGACAAATGATAAAACTTCGATTAGATTCTAAAGTAGCAAATATAAAAAAATAATTAGCTATAATTAATGTAAGTAATGTGATTACCTACTGAATAGTCTAAAAAAATATGCATAATACTTTCTCTAGTCGAAGGAGGGACCTAAAAAGGGCTTTAGAAGAGCCAATTTCAAAAAATAAAGCTTTCGAGAAAAGTTTCACGAATCGTGTTTCTAGTCTATAATTTATTTAGATTACATCCTCAAGTAATTACTGTATTAACATCAAGTTTTTAACCTTTACTGATAGTGAGTGAGCATGAGCATGTAACGAAACGACTCCAAAATTTTAACATAGCGTCTTAAGGAATTTCGTAAATTCATCCGCTAAGGGGGTGCAGCGTGTTGTTGAAGTTTGTATGGGAAAAAACCACATTGGACATTCCACTAGTAATCAAATCAAAATATTAGATGGCTGGTCTGGGTTATGTTGCTGTGGTGTATTGCATATCTATAATGTTTCAAATAGCGACATATGATTGATAATCATTAGGGCAAGCGAAGCAAGTCCTCTACTATCTCCACACAACTTTTCCACTTAATGTTAATTGTCCAAGCACATTCAATATGTCAAAGGACATGAATAAATGAAATGAAATGGTACAGTTTACGAAAAAATTATCACACCTATAGATTTGTATTTTATTTAAATTGTCTGAAGGACTTTAAAAAATATGCGAGGGCAACTGCAGAAGATGGTTTCTACAACAACCTCAATCTTCAGTCTTGTGTAGCCAAGAAGTTCATAACAGTTGTCATTAGCTTGATGTAGCTAGTTTCAGCATGATTTAAAGTTGAATACTTACATGCTGATCCTGTGATTCAGTAATGGCCAAATCAGACTCATCCAAATTTTCTGTAAATAAAGAAACAAAAAATTAAAATTTGGATCATACTTTAATAACTGGACCCACAAATCAAAATAATAATAATGCGCAATACCCAACGGTCAAATAGTCCTGATCCAACATTAGGCTTCCCCATATTGCAGGTATCTGGAACTCCAAGTACAATGGTGCCACAGGACCCAGACTTGTACTACAGTGGGCATTGAGCGTCTAGCACTTCAGCCAGCTACCTGGCCACCAAATTTGGTTGTTGAAATGCAACTAAGAGAAAAAGCTTCAATACTCACGCCTAGCTCTCTGCAAGCCTCTCTCCACTCGCTTATTCAGCTCTCTCATGTATGGATGGTTGTCTACATTCAGGCGGCTCCCTGCCATAGTTTCCAAGTGTGCATTGAACCTATCTTCCAAGGTTTCTACATTTGATGAGTCAGTTTCTCTCTGTAATGTTCAAAAAGACACATTATACATTCCGCTCTTTTCCTGAACTTACAGCTATCACCACAGTTCTGCAGTATTATAACTAGGCAGCCCTGGAGTACACTAATTCCGAGTTAGTCGTTTGGATGCGCAGATTGTTTAGGAACTAAATAGGTATAGGTCGCCGCTAAGTTCGCTTATTACTTACCAATGTGCAATATTTATGCCTGAATTCATACCTTAGTTCTCTCCAAAGCTTGGATGGCAACGTCTTCCTGAGCCTCTAGTAAACAGTATTCTTGTACGTAGCCTTTCAGTTTATTAAATTCTTCTTCTTTTTCAGAGTCCAGGTACTTCGAGACATTGTCGGTGCAAAGATATAAACTTGTTATGCATTGCTTTCTCAAATCAGCTAAATCGGATACCGACATAGCGAACAATATTTTTTGCTGTGAGGAATCAAAACGGCAATGACACTGAGCATGTAATCACTCACTACGTTGTTATTGATCTGAATAAAACGTAGTGATTACTTCCTCAAGGGATCTAAACTTTGGTCTGAAAAACAAACAAACAAAACAGAACGGAAATCGGAAAGAAATAAAGCAAAGTTGTGAAAAGAAAGAATGCACGACCAGTACGACCACACAGAACAAGGCACAAACAAACAAAGTACACTTTTAGTATCTGTTGTTTGTCTGTGATGTAAACACACATGAAAAACACTACTACAATGACGTTGACTGTGACAGCCCTGACAAATTATCTTTTTTTATTATTTATGTATAGCCACTGTAGCCAAAACCAAAAGAAGACAATTGATACTTTTCGAAGCAGGGCCTATGCTAGGTTTGTAATTTGTTCCAACTCGGAATAACGAAAACCGAATTGCGACTCGGAAAGTGGTAATTTGTATGGAGTCACCGATGAGCGCCCCTAGCGGATAAGTTGTGGAACTTATTTGCTAGTATAGGTTTCTTTGGTTAAACTGACTACCGAAAAACGAGTCGGAAATTCACTCAATGCGATCGTTTCGTGAGACCGACTCACGATTACATACAACGGTTTTTCTGCAAAATGCGATGCTGAGTTCCCAAATTGACAGCACTATGATCGAAATCACTCGAAGTACGATAATCGTTGCGTGTTTCACTCTCACTCAGTAGTAGTACAGCTTTTTTGTGATAAAGTTCGTCCGGGGAAGTACTACCATACCAATTCCTGCCGCAAAGCAGTAATGCTCGCATTGCTGTGTTCCGGTTTGAAGGGTAAGGGTGCCGGTGAAATTACAGGCACATGAGACTTTTCATCTTTATGTCTCAGGGTGGCGGGCGCAGTGCAATGCCACATTAGGGTGCGTCGCTAGGTGGACGTGGCCTATGAGGTACTGCACTGTTCATAGGCAGAGGTTACCGCTTAACATCAGGTGGGCCATTTGCTTGTTCCGACTTTCAGTAGTATAAAAATAAAATAAAAATTGCTGTGTTCCGGTTTGAAGGGTAAGGGTACCGGTGAAATTACAGGCACATGAGACTTTTCATCTTTATGTCTCAGGGTGGCGGGCGCAGTGCAATGCCACATAGGGTGCGTCCTAGGTGGACGTGACCTATTAGGTAATGCACTGTTGATAGGCAGAGGTTACCGCTTAACATCAGGTGGGTCATCTGCTTGTTGCGTCATTAAAGTAGTTAGTATAAAAAAAAAAACTTGGGTTTTGGACAGTGAGAAGCTTGTTTTCGTTATATCGTTGGTATTAAGTTTTTTTTGTATGTATACCTAGTACTGTGATCTTTTTTGATGAATAAATTATAAATTAAATTATCTCGAGATCAAATGGAGTGTTTTGGAACGATGTAGTAGCTTCGATTTTCTATTTCGGAACGATGCTTCGCTTCGCTTTTATATTTCATAGAAGAGTTTTGTTTGTGTTTCTGAAACAAACAAACAAACAATCGCTCCTATTTTAGTTTATTTTTTGGGAATTAATAAATTTTTCCTTGTAGGAATGCTCGAATTGTACCGAGTGCTCGCTACTCGGAAGTAGGTCGAATTGCTTTGCAAAACCTAGCATAGGCCCTCTGATCATCGGCCCCTAGAGACGAAGATTAGCGTCTACAAGGCGCCAATCATACCTGTCCTTTTATATGGTGCCTCTACAAACCAGACATCAAAAAACTTGATACCTACCATCTCAGGTGTCTAAGACCTATCTTAAAGATTAAGTGGCAGAACCGCGTGCCTAATACTGATGTTCTGCGTCGCTCCGGAATGTATGGCATGGAAGCTCTCCCCATGCAACGACAACTCAGGTGGTGTGGACATGTCCTTCGCATGGAAGACCATCGTTTACCCAAAGCTGTCTTTTACTCGGAGATGGCAGAAGGTAAGCGGAAGCACGGAGGCCAGCATCTGCGTTACAAGAATGTGTTCAAAAGACATCTCAAAGCCTGCGCTATTGACCCCACAGGGTGGGAGGAGCTCGCTTCACACAGGTCGTCTTGGCGCTCTACCATCTATAATAATATTAAGACGTTCGAGGAAAATAGACTCGAAACACTTGACGTAAAACGCCAAATTCGTAAAGAGAGACCTAAGCCCTCCTATACCTTGAACTCTCAAGATCAACTTTATTGCAGTATTTGTGTCAGGGTATTTAAGACTAAGTTCGGTCTAGCGAGCCATATTAGGGCTCACGCTAGGAAATAAAATATTTAAAAAAAAAGTTAGGGTCACCGTCGTCGAAATCGACGAGGACTTATATAGTAGTAGAGATGTTGCTAGGGCGGAGCCACGGGTAAAATCAATGACTCTTATGATGAATGAATCAAGGATTCTTTAGTCATTGCGTAAAATCGCTAGAGTATTAATGTTCTGTGGTAAAAGCTAATCCTTAAACATGTTGAAATTATTGATGATGATATTTGTCGTGCTTTGCCCAAAACGACGGTAAATTTTGTGAAAAATTTGATACACATTAAAACCTTGCTAGTTTTTGTCTCGAAAAATCTCTAAGAAAAATCAGGGTTCTGTCGTCTTTGTCGGGCAAGAAGGTCGGGCGGTTCGGGGTCGCTCAAGTTAGGCGACTTCACCAACCGGTTGGCCTTTGGGCAGACGACATAATAAAACACAGCTATCAATAAATAATAATGTAATAGTACTTATTTTAAGGCGGTGATTAACATACAGTAAAATACAAAATAAAAGTAACAATAACGCTTTCTAATGCCATCATACTACGTAACCAATTTTTTTTCTTATTACTTAAAAACTAGCACCCTTTCTTATAAAAGCTAGAACTGCAGTTGCTGTCACTGTTTGTCATTCCACAGTAGTAAGGGACGGCAATACTTGTAACATATACATACAGAAATGCTAATAAAATAACTACGGTTATGGAAATGCCACTTTCTCTATAAGCGCGTGAATTGGGATCCAAGCATGTTATCAAAAAACTCTGTATTATGTCAATAAAGTTTTTTTATTATTTATGCATTTATTATTTATCAATCCCTTGCTGGTTTTTGTATACCCACGGTCCTAAATAAACTTAGTCTACAAAGTGACGCCGACATACGTTTCAACGCCTGCTCTATATCGGGGTATGATATGTTGCATTTCGCAGTCATGAACGCGTTCAGGTATTCTATACTTTGTTCACGGAGAATGTCTGATAGGGAAATTAGGAACCGCACGTGATTGGTCGCAGACCACCTACCTATAAAAGGGCACGCACGCTGCGACCAAACTAGGGACCTATCACTCTTAGGGCCAAAGCACACTAGCTACTTTTTCAAGGCTACTTTGCCAATGTCAAGAGATGTAATTATATTTTTTATAGTCAAGGCGGCAAGAGTGTCCGACAAGTCATTTTTCGTTTTTCGGTATCCGTTATCTCGCACTGGCTTATGTAATAGGTAGATGTCAGATGGACTGACTGACGGCTGAGTCTATACAGTAACGCCGACATGTCCCAGCGCGGCTGACAGCTGCTTCAGCTCCTGCTTCATATCTGCGTCGGACATGTTGCGTTTCCGTGAATATGTGTAATAGGTAGATGTCAGATAGACTGACTGACGGCTGAGTCTAGACAGTGACGCCGACATGTCCCAGCGCAGCTGATAGCTGCTTCAGCGCCTGCTTCATATCTGCGTCGGACATGTTGCGTTTCCGTGAATATGTGTAATAGGTAGATGTCAGATAGACTGACTGACGGCTGAGTCTAGACAGTGACGCCGACATGTCCCAGCGCAGCTGATAGCTGCTTCAGCGCCTGCTTCATATCTGCGTCGGACATGTTGCGTTTCCGTGAATATGTGTAATAGGTAGATGTCAGATAGACTGACTGACGGCTGAGTCTAGACAGTGACGCCGACATGTCCCAGCGCGGCTGACAGCTGCTTCAGCGCCTGCTTCATATCTGCGTCGGACATGTTGCGTTTCGCACCGATCACCTGGCAATAAATAATGGTATTAGATATACAGCTCGTTCAACGTAATATGGCACATGTAAATACGCCATGGCAGGTGCTACCGATCACCTGGCAATAAATAATGGTATTAGATATACAGCTCGTTCACCGTAAGATGGCACTTGTAAATACGCCATGGCAGGTGCTACCGATCACCTGGCAATAAATAATGGTATTAGATATACAGCTCGTTCAACGTAAGATGGCACATGTAAATACGCCATGGCAGGTGCTACCGATCACCTGGCAATAAATAATGGTATTAGATATACAGCTCGTTCACCGTAAGATGGCACTTGTAAATACGCCATGGCAGGTGCTACCGATCACCTGGCAATAAATAATGGTATTAGATATACAGCTCGTTCAACGTAAGATGGCACATGTAAATACGCCATGGCAGGTGCTACCGATCACCTGGCAATAAATAATGGTATTAGGTATACAGATCGTTCACCGTAAGATGGCACATGTAAATACTCCATGGCAACAGTATGTACCTAAATTATGGTATCCCAGTAATATCATAATGTTTGTTACTCAATCACGCCGAAACGGTTTTAATTTAACTATGTAAATTGCTGAGCAAGCAGATGGCCCACCTGACGTTAAGCGGTAACCTCTGCCTTTAACAATGCATTACCTCATAAGTCTCGTCCATCTAGGACGCGCCCTATGTGGCATTGCACTGCGCCCGCCACCCTGAGAGATAAAGATGAAAAGTCTCACGTGCCTGTAATTTCACGGATGAACCGATTTTGATGAAATTTGGTATACAGATAGATTATGACACGGATAGAGCTATAGGCTACGTATAAGAGAAGCCTATTTGACTCTTGACAGCCACTTTATACTGCGATCAACCTGCCAAGCGTGGTGATGATGGAAAATTCCTTCATATTCTAAGGAGGCCTCATCCAGCAGTGGAAGTCTAGAGCCTGCTGATGATGATAATTAAACTACAGTTGACTACTTAAGAAAGCATTTACAGTAAATGAAAATCACCTTGAATGCGTTGAGGTATTCCAGCTCAGAGAACTGTGGTCCTTTATCCCGAACCGACTGGATTATTTCCTGCAAACAAACCAAATGTCGTTTTTAGTGATAATACAATTAATGAGAGAGGAAGCGAGGTGGCAGAGTAACTGCAGGATGCGGCGTTTGTATGTTTGTAAGTATGTGTTTGTCTGAAGAATAACTACAGAACCGTTCATCCAATTTTGATGAAACTTGTTAGGTACTAGGTAGGAATTTTTAAGTTAGAACTTATATTTGATGGTGTTTTTGAAGTCTGAGGGTCCATGAGGTCACCCAAATAGGTGTCATACTCCATGAGGTAAGGTCAAGTTTTTTTTTTAGTTTTTTTGAGTACCTGCAAAACACTAAAGTAGAGTTTTTCTTGTCATTATTAATTGCGGACATATGTCACAAATGATATTTTAGTAAGTTAAAACACCAACATAGCTCCATCGTATGGTTGCGTAGGTACGAGATAACATTGCCTCAGCGTCATCCACCATAGTACTGTTTTAACTTCGATTCAAGAAGAGTCCGCCGCGCCGTCTTTATCTCTTGTCTACCTGATGGGAGCGCGTCAGCAGGTCCAAGTACTGAGTAGCGCGATGCAGCGAGTCGTGCGGCACGTGCAGCGCCGCCGCCGCGTGCCGCAGCGCCGCCAGCCACGCCGCGCCGCCCGCCGCGCCCGCGCCGCGCCACCGCCAGATCACGGCCGCCGACATCATCTCGCCGATACCTTCCATTATGTACTGAAAATTAACCGATTACAACGAACTTGGTCAACTGGGCACCACATAATAGAGACACGATAGTATCAGTGCAAGGACATTGCTACAGCACCACTTAGAGACCTTTAATATAGCAATAGCACCAGATAGAGACCTTTAGTTCGAGGCCCTTAAGGCCTTATAGAGAGCACCAATAAGATGATTATAAAATTAAATCAAATTTATTGCTTATTAAATTATTGTGTAGGCACATACCAAAAGTAAAAATTTACTTAAAAAGTTAGCATGCAAAATTATGATGATTATGGAGCATCATAGCGTAGCCCTTAATGTAGCTCCAGTTACAGAGAGACAGAGAGACTCCAACCCTAGCACCAATTTACAATTTACTATAGTAAGATGCCCTTAACATAACTACGGAAAGGTACATTTGGCACTTACGGCTAAGCGCCGCGTCGCCAGCACGTTGGACGCTTGCTCGTGGAACGCCAGCAGCGCATGCGCCAACCTCCCGGCGCCTCCCCCCGCCCCTTCGTCTTCGTCATCTGAAATAGCGATGTCCTCTTGTCCCAGGTAGTGGAAACACTCGATGCGCATCTGTGAAACAAATAATTTTTTACTGAGACGGGATAGGTAGTTTTTCGATTCCCGCTGCGAGACTAATGTTAGCATAATCTGCAAATTTGCATGCCTGGTTTGGGTGTTGTGGCACCATAGTACTCGTAGTTCCAAATATCTGGAATCCTAGTGTGCGATTATCTATACCTATACAAGAGCTTAACCTGACTGACTTATTGATTCATCATCGCTGAGCCGAAACCACTGGACCTAGAAAGCTGAAACATGGGGCGTAGGTTCCTTTTATAGCAAACACAAATCCCTTCTTAAAAGAAGGGATTTTTGAAAGTTAAAACAACCCTAAGAGGTGAAAACCATTGAATGAAAAATAGTATTTCTTGAACTTACAAATTTGAACCTTTGCATAATGTGCTTCAATACAAAGCATAAAAGGGTAAAATATTTTTTCCTCGAATTAAGCGGGTGCAATGGGGTGTTAAGTTTCTATGGGAACTTTTTATCGCGTTGTGCCTTTTGCTTGAAACTTGGTATGGGTACTTAAAATACAGAATAATTGAACACATATTTCAGGATTTTTCAAAATATCCCTTATAAGGGGTTAAAGGGGTTGACAAAGTTTTAGTTTTTTTGTGATGTGATGCGTATAGCAAAGCACGGGTATTCAGCTAATAAAATATATTTGGTAATTAGCGCGTTTCGATTTCCATTGGATCCTCTAGAGTACGGTAGTAAAAACAAGGTCGACGATGGGTCAAGACTACGTCACAAAAAGAATCAACGAAACAAGAAATGGGTCTCTAGCGATCCCTATTGGCAGCCATCTGAACCACATCATAATTCTTAGATTTTCCCTCAGTTCAAAGAGTTGGGCATAAAGCTAATCTGTCGAATCCAAGAATCTGCCCAATTCACGAATCTGTCGAGTAGAATCTGAATTTCGAATTTGTCCAATCCAGAATCTGTCCTATACCGAACAAGTGGATCAATCGTGATCTCTTCCCCTCCTCAATTCCCACTATGACTAGCTTTTCATGGTTTATACGCCTCGCTATATGGCCGAAGTAGGAGAGTATACAACGGTGACCAATCATGGAAGCCTGTCCTTCACTTTAAGCTGCGTTAGGTCCTACGTAGTGGTCGACCGACGTCAGCGCTCACCGTCGGTCGAAAGTAGCTATAGCAATGAAAACATATGAACGACTACTGTAGTCGTTGGTATGTTTTAAGTGCAGCGCTGATGAATTGGTACGATACGTCGCGCTGACGAAAACAGAGGGTCGAGATCGTCGGTTGACAGTTTTTTTTATACAACTTGGATGACGTATCAAGTAGATGGCCCACCTGATATTAAGCGGCACCCCCTGCCTATGAACAGTGCATTATCACATAGGTCACGTCCATCTAGGACGCACCCTATCCAGCATTGCACTGCGCCCGCCACCCTGAGACATAAAGATGAAAATTCTCATGTGCCTGTAATTTCACCGGCATTTGTACCCTTCAAACTGAAACACAGCAATGAGAGCACTACTGTTTTGCGGCAGAAATAGGTATGGTGGCGTACTTCCCCGGACGAAATATTTTACAAAATAGCTCTACTACTACTATAATAAGAATTAGGATTGTTATATTGGGCGTAGTGTGGGGCGCTCCCTGGCTAGATGGAGCGACGATCTGCGTGAGGCGGCTGGTAGAAAGTGGATGGGAAGAGCTGGAAATCGGTCTAAATGGCGAGCATTGGGAGAGGCCTATGTCCAGCAGTGGACTGATGCAGGCTGATGATGATGATTGTTATATTAGTACGTTTCGCAGTCCACGGTATCCGCAGCGTTCAGGAAACTCACCTCTAAATGCAGCAGCAGAAGGCACTTGTGCGATATCTCGTCGAATATCATAGCGGCGCTGTTGACGTCCGCGACGAACTTGTCGGTGACCTTAACGCCACCACCCGGCCCCGAGCCGCTCACTTTAGAAGGGATGCTTCGGATGTTCGTAGCTAACCAATCCTGAAACAAAGTTACTCTCGTCCGATGAAACAGCAGACAGTGTGCGA
Organism: Operophtera brumata; assembly: GCA_932527175.1. NCBI lineage: Eukaryota > Metazoa > Arthropoda > Insecta > Lepidoptera > Geometridae > Operophtera > Operophtera brumata. The sequence goes on along the minus strand of OW052237.1, from coordinate 5,331,449 downwards.
GCGAGAAAGTATTCGAGCTCGCGTGCATGGAATGAGTCGGAGTTTTATAAATCATATCTTCCTACAAAAGTAATTTTTTGACTATTGGTAATATTCAGTTTTTTTTTGTAACTGTTATGATTGTGTTTGTGACTTGGATTTTATCCTAATCAGGATTTTACGTTATGAGTGTTGATAAAAGCTTTTATACCTTTTTATACCTTCCATTCGTCTCTAGTGTTAATTGGCTATCTCGGACAAAATCTAGCTAAGATGACTCGAATGGGCCTTTGCCCTTTAGACTCTGCGCATACTGCAGACTATATCGGCCGATAGTTCAGTCGGGTACTTAATCAGTATGAAAATGTATGCCAGTGCGCACTTTATAACGATTCGGTATCGATGGATAATGCCTTCAAACTTCTCTGCCGGCGAACTATCGACGGATTAAAGTCTGTAGTTTGCGTGGGCTCTTACTGGGACACCGCAGGCCCATAATACTTACATTGACTCATACCTTGCCGGCTGGCAAAGTACAATTCTGGACACATCTATTGGCCCACCTTAGAGTTTAGGTTTCTATGGCCCCTACTTTAATATGATTGCTAGATTGAACAAAAACTATTGATGCAGTTTTAAACCTAATACATTTTACCATCTTTTTCGATCGTATTGTTTTAAATTTTGAATTCAGAATACCACACGACATGGAGCTACGCCTAACAAGTCGGGTATGCGCCTTGATGAAGGCAGTTGATTTTTGATTAAAAAACATGTTTGATCAAATAAAGGATTAATTTAATAACGCGTGTTGCCTCCATGGGCATCTACGACAGCTCTCATACGATTAGGCATAGAGTTTATCAACCGCTCTATGAAATTTTGAGGGATCATCTCCCATTCCTCTTCTATGGCAGTTTTCAACTCCTGCATCGTCTGGGAAACTGGCTGACGAGCCCTAACACGTCTTGTTAGCTCGTCCCACATGTGCTCAATCGGGTTCATGTCTGGGCTTCTGCCTGGCCAGTCCATAACTGTGATGTTCACATCCCGAAGATATTCCCTGACGATGCCGGCCGTACGGGCTCTTGCATTATCATGCATGAAAAGGAAATTTGGGCCCACATGGTCCACGTATGGCATCACGTGAGGTTCTAAGCACTCACGAATGTACCTTTCAGCATTTAATGTTGGCAGCCGTGGTCCCGTAATAACCTCAAGTTGAGTTTTGCCGCTCGCGGATATACCGCCCCAGACAGTCCATGAGCCACCGCCATAAGCAACCCTCTCTTCAAAGCAGCATTGTGCAAAACGCTCTCCCTTACGTCGGTAGACCTTCTTCCTTCCATCATTGCCATGTAACGCAATTTTAGACTCATCAGAAAAGAGTACACTGCTCCAATGCTGCTGAGTCCAATTTAAATGAGTGCGCGCGAAATGAAGACGCGCTGTTCGGTGGGCTCGCGTTAGTTTGGGGCCATTAGCTGGCTTGTATACCATATCGCGTTCTTTTAACCTTCTCCGAACAGTTCGAGCGCTCACAGATACTCCGTGGAAGTCGCGAAGTTGGTTTTGTATCTCAATGGAGGTAAGGTGACGATTTCTCAAGCTGGTCGTCACGATGAATCGATCCTGCCTTTCAGTTGTGACCCGAGATCGTGGCCTTCCTTGGCGACGAACAAAGCCGCCAGTCTCTAGGTACCTCCGATAAACATTTCGGACCGCAGATCGACTTAAATTAAGTTGAGCACTCACATTTCTTTGCCTGTGTCCGGCCTGGATAAGTGCCACAGCTTGGGCGGCGACTTCAGGCGAAGTATCCATGGATTATTGATAGAACCTCACCTTAATGTTAAGAATAAGTAATGTTTGTTGCAAAACCAAAGAGAAAAATCACACTTTCAAGAATTAAATCCAAGTAAACCAATAAAATCAAGTTTTCTTAGTATTCGATTGTTTGATATCAACGAACAGGCTCCAAATTGTCTTTTGTTTCTTTAAATTCTGAGTTCGAATTTTATAAAAAGACCATTGAATAAAATTATGAATGTGCCTGGTTCAAAACTGTATAAAAACTTTTTGCTCAACCTAATATAAATTTTTAGTTAGGACTAAACGAAACTGAAAATGCAAGGTGGGCCAATAGATGTGTCCAGAAGTGTAGTATTTTTTGTTCCGTACCTCACTAAAAACATGGGACCTTTATAGGGTCACTAAGGCCCAAGTTCAAATAAATCGGTGGTTACCGTAACCAATTGTCAAAGTGACAGATAACGTATGAAAACTTCTGTCGGAAGCTAAACAGCCGTTTAAACGTCCGTTAATGCGTTGGTGAAAATGCGTCTTAGTTGACCGTCTGTTTATATGTCACGTGGCTCTCTTACCATGGTCTCACACAAGACGGCCACATCCAACAGAGTGTTGACATCGGCGATGATCTCCTTGCGAGTGACTGCGCCGTCGCCGAGACTAGAACCCAGGATCTCAGCTTCGCGTTCATAAGCTTGTTTTAACTCCTGATAAACAAACAAAATAATCAAAGTCTTTTCACCTAGGCGCGCCCTATGTGGCATTGCACTGCGCCCGCCACCCTGAGACATAAAGATAAAAAGTTTCATGGGCCTGTAGTTTGTCGACCTCTGAGGCGCGGCAGGCAAAGGTTCGCTTGCGACGCAGGTGGTTGCGGCCTCCCGCCTCGGAACAAATATTTTTACGATCTGCAGATGTATAATAAAAAAAAACTATCTATGTAATGTATTGTATTAAGTATATCAGTTATCTAGCACCCATAACACAATCTCTGCTTAGCTTGGGGCTAGATAATGTTGTGTGAACCGTCCAGCATTATTTATTTCTTTTATTTCACGTAAAAACTATCTTCACCAATACTGCAAGCAACAATCCCCTGTCAAAGGTGGTGCTTATGGCATAACCCCCCCATTGCATTATATGGGGGAGACCTCGTCCGGCAGTGGACGTATACCGATACAATGATGATGTGTTGATGACCTCTGTAGCGCAGCGGGCAAGTAGCTGGCTGAGATGCGAAAGGTTGCGGGTTCGATTCCCGCTGCGGGAGAAATGTTTGTATGATCTGCAAATATTTATTCCGGGTCTGGGTGTTATGATACCATAGTACTATGTCCTATCTCCTGGTTCTAAGCTACCTCCCTACCAATTTTCAGCCAAATCAGTTCACCCATTCTTGAGTTATAAGTGGTGTAAATAACACGACTTAAAAAAAAAAAAAAAAAAAAAACAAACGTATAAACCTCACGGAGCCCGAGACCTTTCCAACGAATGCAAAACCGTGGAAATCGGTTCGTGCGTTCTGGAGTTATAGCGTCAGGAAGGAAAACCAGACTTATTTTTATATATAATTATAGTTTTAGGAAAGACAGACGACGGTACATACCCACGACCCAGGGAATCCTAGTGTGGGGTCAGGGCTGTGTGTGTGACTGTTGGGTGTTATGTTATAAAAAATACGTCATAAAGCGTCTTACATCTTTGGGTATGTTGTGCGCATCTCGTTGCGTGGCGGCGCGCCAGTTCGGCAGCGCTTGCAGGAACCGCACTATGTCGTCGTCTGCCAGCCAGCGCAGCGCGCGGGCTGCCAACAAACATGTACAAATATATATAGAAAAATGATTATTTGATACAAAAAACATAGTTATAAAAAAACAAAACCGATAATACAAAAGGATGAAACACATTAACAAATAATTAACTTTGTAAAAATTTAAAAAAACCCCAACGCTGAACGGCTGTACCGATTTTGATCAAACAAAGCTAAGAACTCCCGACAAATACACCTTTAAAACAAAACGATAATAAAACTAAATCGGTTCGTCCGTTCGGTAGCTACGATGGGACAGAGAGACACACACACACACACACACACACGTCAAACTTATAACACCCCTTCGTTTTTCGTCGGGGGTTAAAAAATAAAAACCTAGAAAATCCTATAAAAACTAGTACCTAAAGTAGGTGGAACAAATCGGCTAATGTGTCATCGTGTCATGTGTTACCGCCCAACACTGATTTTCAGCTGCAAACAGAGTGGATAGGGTAATGAAGAACCAATAAAAAAAAAAGAATAAATCAATGACAGACAAGTAACGCGGGGCTCTAGGTGACGCCCCCGTGATTAGTTCTACCCTACGGATAAACGTCGGCACGCCACCGTTATCCAGTATTGTTATTGTTTCAGCATGATTCCCAGCCGAGGCACCATACTATAGTCTGCCACAGGTTGAGCCTGAGAGCACTCACATGCTAGTAACTTTTCACCTCACAAGCTCGGAAAGGTTTTGTTTATCATTCGAAATATGTGAGCTAAAGGTTTTTTTCACACCACCTGCAGTATACCTGCTTATAGTAGTAGTAGAGCTTTTTTGTGAAAGAGTTCGTCCGGGGAAGTACTACCACCATACCTATTTCTGCCGCAAAGCAGTAGTGCTCGCATTGCTGTGTTCCGGTTTGAAGGGTAAGGGTGCCGGTGAAATTACAGGCACATGAGACTTTTCATCTTTGTCTCAGGGTGGCGGGCGCAGTGTAATGCCACATAGGGTGCGTCCTTGGTGGACGTGACCTATGAGGTAATGCACTGTTCATAGGCAGAGGTTACCGCTTAACATCAGGTGGGCCTCTTGCTTGTTCCGTCACCCAAGTAGTATAAAAAAATAAAAATAAAAAAAAAAACCTGCTCGACAATGTCCAATTACATATAATGCAACCTCAAGTAAAGTAAAGCAATATCTCTTAAGGCACATAAAGTTGAATGAAACTGTCCAGCATTATTTATTTTATATTCTACGCGACTTCATACGCGTGTACTTTTCCATACAAACTTAAACACCCCGCTGCACCCCCTTCGGGGGTTCTTAGGTTGGGAATTTCTGGAATTCCTTTTTTAGTTCACCCGTAGACTACAAAAGGAACGTACTCACCAAATTTCAGGTAAATTGGTATCGATTGATATTCCCACAATGGTGCAACCCACGGTTCAAAGATGCCCATCGAGCATCTTTGAACCGTGGGTTGCACCATTGTGGGAATATCAATCAATAAAATTTGACCTGAAGTTTGGTGAGTACGTTCCTTGCCTACCCTTTCAGGAAAAAGGCGCGTGTCTGTAAGTATGTATGACGTGTGCCTAAAACAAAAATAAACATTCTGTATCTGCTAGCGCGTTGCCGCGGTCGCAGCTTACCAGTCGGCGCATGCGCAATTTTCGTATGAGCAGCTCTAGCAGTGGCCGCTAGCGCCGCTATAGCGTGCGTAGCGCCGCGGAGCGCCCAGGCGCCGCCGCACGCGCCACACAACTTTGCGGCCGCGACCACGTGCTCGATGGCCTGCCACGCCACGCCGCAGTGCGAGAATATTACTCGGTGACGTGTACTGAAATAGTTGAGAAAGTATTTTATTAATTGAAATCACAGGGATCATTTTGAATCTCTTTTTAGGGCTGCCTCTATTTTTGTATCCATCCACATTCATAATCACTCTTCTTATACCTTGGCTTTCTTTCCTCCGACATTTGACTAAGAGCTTGTGAATAAGGCAATAGTTAGTGACAACGTCTCAGTGCTTTTACTTACTTTTTTTTTATTGTACTACTTTGAATGACAGTTCAAGCAGATGGCCCACCTGATGTTAAGCGGTACCCTCTGCCTATGAACAGTGCATTACCTCACAGGTCACGTCCACCTAGGACGCACCCTATGTGACATTGCACCGTACCCGCCACCCTGAGACATAAAGATGAAAAGTCTCATGTGCCTGTAATTTCACCGGCACCCTTACCCTTCAAACCGGAACATAGCAATGCGAGCACTACTGCTTTGCGGCAGAAATAGGTATAGTGGTTGTACTTCCCCGGACGAACTCTTTCACAAAAAAGCTCTACTACTACTAACTGTAGATTATATGAAAAACATACTCGTTTAGAATAGTGTGGGGTGGCGGACCGCGCTCCCGCCACGCGTTATGCGCCCGTAGGGTGTCATCGATGGCTGTGCGCGCAGAGAGAGACAGCCGCTCGCTCTCTCCCGTTCGCACATAGTCCGTAATGAATGCGCGTAGGGAACATTCACCGCCTCTGAAACACAATTCTAAATCAACAATCCTATCCTATTGTTTGTAAACAGCTTGATTCTTGCGTCCAGCTTGAGATAATGTTGAAAAACGATCATAATTATCGTTACAGAACTTTTTATTATCATTGATATTGGCATAATTTGTAATTGTATATGTTATAATACATACATGCATACATAGACACACGCCTCTTTCCCCGAAAGGGTAGGCAGAGCCTCAATGGGCCACTTTTCACGGTGAGTTTCACCATCGTGGAATATAGACGTGACAAGTGGTGAGCTCATTGCCGCCATTGCTTTCCACGACTGACTCGGGTAACGCTTTTTTCCAGTAATAACACAATCTATAATAAGGCTTAAGCTAGCAACCAGGACAAGTCTTATACCAACGAATCTTATCAACAAGTCCGGCTAATCTCTTAGTTGGCTTTTACGACATCCACGGGAGGAGACGGAGGGGTATATTCATAGGCCGGACACACCACGGTTGCCTGGAAGAAATAGCTCTCAGCGATAAGGCCGCCAATTGTACCACCGTGATCTAGTTTGTAAGATAATATAAGTATGCTGTTATTTTATTTTAAGGTGAGTACAATAAAGAGTTGTCTATGTATCTACTTGTACTTGTTGTTGTACTTGATTTACTAAGTTCAAAATAAAATCTACAATTTCTAATTTTGTGGCATGCCCCATCTTGGATGGTGGATGCTCTAGCTTCAGGAGCAAAATTCTTTTTTTTAATTTAATTTTTTGATAGTGTCTCATAAATATCATCAGTTTAGCTACGATCCCCCTAAATACATTTTTACAGTGTTTTTTTGTTGTTTAGAGGGCTAAACTGATGATATTTATGACATACATCAATAAAAACATGTGTTATAAGTCTCCTAGTTCTCGCGAAATCAACTTTCGCTATCTGAAGAAGTGTTGAGCTGTAATGGGCAAGAACACCAAAAAATTTGAATTTCGCGCCTCAAGCGCTTAATATAAGTAGAATAATCGTACCCTGTGAGTGGTTCTATGTCCGCGCAGAGAGCGTGCAAGGCCGGCAACACAGCGTGCAAGTGTGCGGGGTCCGCGCGGCACACGAGCGGGTGTTTGTGGCGCCGCGCGGCGACGCTCGACCGATTCGTTGGTGGCCCTGAAATTATTATTATTTTATTATCAGGAGAACCAAGCTTACTTTAACATAATAAAACAGTAGGATAACAATAGAGAGCCAATAAAAGGTTCTCACGAATAGCGTTTGAGTAGGTAATCAACAGGCAGTGCATTAATTTGGTGAAAATTAAAAATTTATTCGCTTACTGCTTAAAAAAAAAGATAACAGTAGCATTTATTAGTAACTATTGAAAAAGTAAATAACACAGATATAGGTATAAGATTTTGCGTTTACAAACAGCATGTTATGAAATGTTATAAAACTTAATTGTAAACAGCGTTTGCATAGCTATTTTGATAACCTAGTCATGTTGTCAAAAAGATACGACGTATGTTATGGATTCGATATATTACAGATGGACACTTCTATATCAAATAAGTTTGTTGTGAAATATATTTTATATAAAACAAGTGGACTTCATCCGCGTGTAATTTTCCATACTTCAACACCCCTTAGGGGTTAGATTTCTGGAATTCCTTAGTGCACCCCTAAACCACAAAAGGAACGTATCGTCCACATTTCAGGTCTCTGGAAATTGCGGTTTAGGCTGTGCGTTGATAGTCAGCAGTCAGTCAGTCACGCAACGACTTTATATATATTGATTGGTAAGCTTTTATTATATTACTAGCATTTTGCCCGTGGCTTCGCACGCTTGGTGTGGGAATAAAAAAAGTCCCTCCCCTCGTCGCATCTATCCACACTACAAATCCCATCAATATTTGATTTTTTTAATTCTTAATACTCCTGGTCTTGGTGCATGGTGCGCGCAGCTGGTCGGAGTAGGGCGCCGCGTCGCCCCCAGGGTCACGCTCTCGATCTCCAGGTACAGCTGAGAAGCGTGTGATATTGACCTGTGAGTTTGAAAAGGTCGGTGCGGCGTCGCTGCGGGCGCTTCTTGCCGAAGTAGTCCGCGACGCGCAGCTGGTCGGAGTAGGGCGCCGCGCCGGGCGCGCGCGCCGCCGCCAGGGTCACGCTCTCGATCTCCAGGTACAGCTGAGAAGCGTGTGATATTGACCTGTGAGTTTGAAAAGGTCGGTGCGGCGTCGCTGCGGGCGCTTCTTGCCGAAGTAGTCCGCGACGCGCAGCTGGTCGGAGTAGGGCGCCGCGCCGGGCGCGCGCGCCGCCGCCAGGGTCACGCTCTCGATCTCCAAGTACTCCGTCAGGAGAAGTTGAAGCTGAAACATACATATATGAATATGATAAACTAGGAGTACCGCGAAATTAAAGAAGACTAGTATTGAGAAAGGTATGCTTAGATGGGTTAGCCATTTAGAAAGGATGGACGATAGTAGATTGACGTAACAGGTACATAAGACAAGCGTGAATGGGACAGTGGGAACGGGAATACCTCGGCGAAAGTATTCAGACCAGATCGGAGACGTTCTGGATAAAATTAATAAATTATTTTTAATCTGGGTAATGTGATTACCTACTGAATAGTATAAAAATTTACGCTTAATACTAACAAGAAAATTTAGATGATATTTGGATGTAAGCTGACCACAATTATCAAAATCGACCTGTAAATGACGTCACAGCAAACTTCTCTCCTTTTTTTGGGGTATTTATACCGTTAGCGATTTGTAATTGGAGGGGTATTTATTATCTTGTAATAAAAGCAGTAAAACTTACAACTTGCTGTACTGCGCTCCAGTAATGTAGCTCGGTGTGTAAGCACGAGTCGGGTAAGCGATGCTTCTGTAGCGCGGCGCGCCATAACTGCAGCAACCTGACAATTTGAACCAGCTTTTATTTGAAGGTAGCATTCTTAGGGTTTTATTACCTAAAAGGTGAAAATCAACACTCAGGCCATACATGAGGAGCTTCGCTTGGAGCCACGCTTCGTGTTGCGAGGATTTACTTGGTAGCCTCCATCGTAGTATTATAATAATAATATCAAAGTAGTAGTAGTAGAGCTTTTTTGTGAAAGAGTTCGTCCGGGGAAGTACTACCACCATACCTATTTCTGCCGCAAAGCAGTAGTGCTCGCATTGCTGTGTTCCGGTTTGAAGGGTAAGGGTGCCAGTGAAATTACAGGCACATGAGACTTTTCATCTTTATGTCTCAGGGTGGCGGGCGCATTGCAATGCCACATAGGGTGCGTCCTAGGTGAACGTGTCCTATGAGGTAATGCACTGTTCATAGGCAGAGGTTACCGCTTAACATCAGGTGGGCCATCTGCTTGTACCGTCATCCATTAGTATAAAAAAAAAAAAAAAAAAGACACCTCAAACACGTAAATTTGTATGAAACCATGCGTGTCGTTTTATTTTGTACCTACTATGCTAAGAATTCGCCTACTCCCTTCGGGGAGAAAGGCGTGTGTCTATGTATGTATGTATGTATGCTAAGAAATTTCTCCATTCGCACGGCTAGCTGATTTCGAAGATTTTTTACAGTTCACTATGGCGCCATTAGGCATTTTTATATTAACATCCGACGTGCTATCGCGAGGACGGCCGAGAGCGAACTGGTTTGAAGTTTGCTAATAGGTGCATTGAACCTAATTCGGACAAGGCAAAGTGACACGCCGCAAAGTAGGTGCACTTGTGTTATGGTCTGTGGTGTGACTTAGAGAACTGCACCGCTAGCTCACTGCATACAAACCAAACTATGATCCTCATTTTAATAATATTTCAAGTTAATGAGTCAACTCAAGACGATTCAAAATGATCCTTGTGATTTCAATGAATAAAATACTTTTGACTTTGACTTTGAAACAAGTTAGCTACAAGTTAGCAAGATAGCTGTTTATGGCTGCTTCACGGAATCTTGACTATTTACCTATTTACCTATGACTATTTTACGTTTATCACTTTTGTGATTTGTTTTTTTTTATTATTATTTATTTATTTTATATATTTTTTTGGGGGATTTAATTTAATTTAATTTGGTCAAATTAACGTAGCACTATTTTTATTTTATTTTATTATATTTCGTTCTAGATGTGTTTGTTTCTTCTTTTGATTTTATGTTTTGTTTTGTTATTTATTATTTATTTATTTTTATTTACATACATATTGTTTTTATTAATTTGTATGTACCTTGTATAATTCAGTTTTTTCGTTCATTATGTTCGTGCGTCACCCTGAGCCTTGTGCTGAAAATCAGCGTTGCGAACTCGTTCACAGCACATGCTGAGCTCAGGGCTTTTTATACAACTATGTCTATGGCAGCGTTCCTCATGCGCATACACTTGTTTTTCTTAATGTTTTTTTTTGTGTATATTTTTAACTAGTCTATTTGTTTTTATGTTGCTGTGTACAGGTTGTATGAATAAATATAATTGTTGTTGTTGTTAGTTTTTAATCCCCGATGAAAAAAGAGGGGTGTTATAAGTTTGACCACTGTGTCTGTCTGTGGCGCCGTAGCTCTTAAATGGGTGAACCGATTTGAATGCGATTTTTTTATTTGAATGTTTTCTTGCGATAGTTTTTTTTTTTTCTTACCTATATTGTCCCACTGCTGGGCAAAGGTCGCCCCCAAATTCCTCCACTTGTCCCTGTCCCAGATGGTTCTTAGACATGTTTTTTTCAAAATCGGTTCGGCCTTTTAATTGTGTTGGGGGTTTTTTAAATTGACATTGACGTGCACACCATTCTTCAAACTAATAACTCCCCTCTTTTTAGTCGGGGGTTAAAAAGTACCGTGCCCCAAGCAATCAAATTTTTACCTTTTGTTCCTAGCAGCGCACGCTCTGAACTCTTCCGCGAGTATAGTGACGAGTCTCGCGAGCGGTCGTCCCGTCTCCGTCACGCCTGCAGTGTCTTGTATCTCGCCCTCCTCGTCTGACTCGGGGTCGATCTCTACGTCGTCGCCTTCTTCGATGATGCGGCGCGAGACGGAATCTATGACCTCTAGTAATTCATGCTGGATTTGGACTTTGAATTTCTGAAATAGAAAGCCTCCACTTATCATTTAAAAATAAATAGGAATCGATACCTTAGTAACCTAAAACATACGTATATAACACCCAACATTCACATACATAAGATTACAGGTATAGCGTTTAACTTAGTAGCCTCCTGAGGTATGGGAGCGGCACGGGAGGGTGGTGATTTTCTTATGTCAAATGTTTAGACGAGACGCACACGAGATTAGCAACCAGTTCAAAAAGTTCAGTTGAAAATATTGATATTAGTATTAAATATAATAATTATTTGAACAAGTATTTTATTCTCTTTCGCAATGACTTAGGTACTTATTTGTAAATATCGTAAGATCTATCTTGACTAATTTTCATCACGTGTGTAGCCCGACAGTTCTTTACGTCACATGTCACCCCTCCCGTGCCGCTCCCATACCTCACGAGGCTACTGAGTTAAGCGCTAGGCCTGTACAAATTACCGTGAAGTCGCCAGCTTGATCTTAGGGCCGCCGTACATGTGTAGCTTAAAGAAGTCATAAACAAATAAATAATGGAGGTCAGTTCACACAACATTATCTAGCCCCAAGCTAAGCAGAGCTTGTGTTATGGGTACAGATAACTGATATACTTAATAGAATACATTTTTGCATGGTCCTCTTTATTAGATCTACGGTTGATCTGTCAGTCTCACCTCAGTGGCCTCTTTAAGCTGATCCAAGACGCCGAGGGCCTCGAGAGATATCATGACGGTGGTCTCGAAGGTCTTGTCCTCGTCGGTGAGGGAGGCCTCAAACTCGGGCGTTATATCCTGCAGGTACGCGTCTGTCACCTCCTCGCTTTTCGTCAGTTCTGAAACCAATCACTTCTGTTTAATATCCTACGTAACACTTCAAACTTCGTGGCGCCCCGGGCGAGTAGCCGGCTGAGATACAAGAGGTGCGGATTCGATTCCCGCTTCGGGGCATATGTTTATCCACAAATATTTGTACCGGGTCTGGGCGTTGTGGTACCATTAGTACCCAGTCAATGATACCCACGACATAGGGAATCCTAGTGTGGGATCAGCCCCCCCTATTCCCTATCTTGACGACCTCTGTGGCGCGGCTGGCGATGGTTCGCCTGCGACGCAGGAGGTTGCGGGTTCGATTCCCGCCTCGGAACAAATATTTGTGCGTTCTGCAGATATTTGTTCAGGGTGTTCTGGGTGTTTTCTATGTATAATAAAAAATATCTATCTATGTATCGTATTTATATTAAGTATATCAGTTATCTAGTACCCATAACACAAGCTCTGGCTTAGCTTGGGGCTAGATAATGTTGTGTGAAGTTGTCCAGCATAAAAAAAAAAAAAAAAAAAAAAAAACTTGAAAATCACTCAGTGACCAACGTTTGACAAGTAAAATTACTATCAATATGAAAATTCTTATTTTTTTTGGTCATTCTACTTGTCTTACTGTAGTCACAGATAAAATAATACTATACCTTTAGTCACTGAGTGACTTTCAGTTAGAGAATAAGGAGGCTGGACTATGTAAGTGACTGTTATGTAGGTATGTAACTATATAACAATAATAAAACTCCACAAATTATCTCGGCGACTTGACAAAGAATACCGTTTTTTTAATGTATTTTGAATAATTTGTTTGCTAGGTTAAATTAACATTTTAGCCGAGAAGGATCAAGTTTCAATGTACTTCATAGTGACTGAAAACTAAACAGGTGTTTATGTAATAAATAAATAAATAAATAATAAATAAATAATGCTAGACACAGTTCACACAACATTATCTAGCCCCAGGCTAAGCAGAGCTTGTGTTATGGGTACTAGACAACTGATATACTTAATACAATATACATTAAATAGATAGATAAAAAAATAAAAAAACTATCTGCGATCGCACAAATATTTGTTCCGAGGCGGGAATCGAACCCGCAACCTCCTGCGTCGCAGGCCAACCTTCGCCCGCCGCGCCACAGAGGTCGTCAATCTGCCCGCCCCGCTTCGGTCGCGTGACACCGTGATACTAGGCATGTGTCAATCAAAGTCATTCATTTACTTAGACTTTATTGGTGTTATCCAGTCTCAAAGTGTAATACCTTAGTCGGCTTTTACGATATCCACGGGAGGAGACGCAGGCGTTAGGCCGGACACACCACGCTAGTACCACAGTTAGTAGTAGAGCTTTTTTCGTCTTAGTTCGTCCGGGGAAGTATTACCACCATACCTATTTCTGCCGCAAAGCAGTAGTGCTCGCATTGCTGTGTTCTGGTTTGAATGGTATGGTTGCCGCTGAAATTACAGGCACATGAGACTTTTCATCTTTATGCCTCAGGGTGGCGGGCGCGGTGCAATGCCACATAGGGTGGACGTGACCTTTGTGATAATGCACTGTTCATAGGCAGAGGGTACCGCTTAACATCAGGTGGGCCGTCTGCTTGATCCGTCATTATAAGTTGTATAAAAACAAGTAATTAATTTCGTAAAAATTAAAAAACCCTCAACGCAATGAAACTGCTGAACCGATTTTGATCAAACATAGCTAAGAACACTACCCGACAAATACACCTTTCAAACAAAAAAAAACCGAACGAAATCGGTTCATCCGTTCGGGAGCTACGATGCCACCAGGCACACACACAAAAGCACACAAACACACACACAAGTCAAATTTATAACACCCCGTCGTTCTTGCGTAAGGAGTTAAAAAACTACCTGCAAGTAACAGTGCAGTGCGTCTCCTCGCGGAGAGCGCGCGAGTGAGCGGGGCGCGTTCACCTCTGTACACCGCCTCACTGATCCTCGCCAGGATCACGTCTACCAGCTCACGCTTCTTGGCCTGCAACATTCAATGAACGGGGAATGAGTTACAAGCTTGAAGTTCCGAGCGGAACCTAAGCGACTAGGTTCCTTCTGTGGCGCGGCGGGCAAAGGTTTGCCTGCGACTCAGGAGGTTGCGAGTTCGATTCCCGCCTCGGAAAACAAATATTTGTACGATCGGCAGATATTTGTTCAGGGTGTTCTGGGTATTTTCTATATATAATTTAAAAAACTATCTATGTACATAATGTATTGTATTAAGTATATCAGTTATCTAGTACTCATAACACAAGCTCTGCTTAGCTTGGGGCTAGGTAATGCTGTGTGAACTGTCCAGCATTATTTATTTATTTAAATTGTAAAAGAAACGGCGTGGCAGTGAACTTTGTATGGTTAGCAATCATCTCGGCGTTTAGCTCGACTACAATGTCTGAAGAGAAAATGTGGGCGGTGTTTATTCCATACAAACTAATTCCCCTGGATAATGACACTGAACCAAATGTTTTTTACCATACAATCTATACTACTGCCATGCTCTTATTTTATTTTCCATAAATTAAATAAAAAAAAAAAACATACATAGACACACGCGTTTTTCCTGAAAGGGTAGGCAGAGCCTCAAATGGGCCTCCTTTCACGTGGGTTGCACAATCGTGGGAAATAAACGTGACAAGTGGTGAGCTCATCGCCGCCATTGCTTCCCACAACTGACGCTAACGCTTTCCTTCAGTTAATAACTCATACCTTAAATAAGCTAGCAGCCAGGACAAATCTTATACCAATGAATCTTACAAGCAAGTATAACACAAATATTTTTTTTGTGAAAAATGTATTTTTCGATACAAGCTTTTATAAAATTAGTGATTGTAACCGTGTGCTTATCAAAATGAGCCTAAACACGGCCAGTCTACTATTATCCATCGAGGAGTTCCATGGTCCACCTTCCATCTCCATCATCAGATCAGCTCCCTGTCACCATCATATTGTATTGTCATCGGAACTTGACAAGGATGCCAAATTTCAGCTCAATCGGTTGAGGATACCTGCTTTAAAATTCAGTTGCAAGATTCCACCCAGATTCCAACCAGACAAACATTCATAAATAAAAATAATAAATAATAAATAATGCTGGACAAGTTCTCACAACATTATCTAGCCCCAATCTAAGCAGAGCTTGTGTTATGGGTACTAGTTAACTGATATACTTAATACAATACATTACATAGATAGATATTTTTTATTATACATAGAAAACACCCAGAACACCCTGAACAAATATCTGCAGATCGCACAAATATTTGTTCCGAGGCGGGAATTGAACCCGCAACCTCCTGCGACAAAGGCGAACCATCGCCAGCCGCGCCACAGGGGTCAACAAAATAAAAAACAAAAAAATACATACATTGCAAGTTAAATAAAAGCTATAGAATTTGAACTATCGTGGTTGGGAATCATATTAAATAAATAAATAACGGCGTAGGACAAAGGCAGTAGGACCACGTGGCCAGAGGGCTTATTACCACTGTATTTCGTCGCTTTGCTGACGTATCGAGACTGCCTCCACCACCGCCGGTCCACCGTCAAACGCGGTCGCGGGCGGTACTCATGATGAAGAGGCTTCTGAATTCAGTCTCGAAACGTCAGCAAAGCGAAGAAATACAGTGGTTTTAAGCCGTTATTTATTTATTTAATTAAAAGCTTGTAAATAATTACCTCTAAGTGTTGCCTTGTAGCGTTGAGCGCGTCCACGTGGTGCAGCGTGGCGGTGGCCGTGTCGAGCGCTTCGGTCAGCGTGTGCGCGCACGCCAGCACGCGCCCGCTCGCTACGTGCTCGCGCGCGCTGCGCTCCGATACTACCACGCGCTCTCTAAAACCAGGGTTTTAAATTATCAAGATAAATATAAAAACATATATTAAGCCTAGGAATCATTTTTTAACTGATATTACATAATTATCAACATTTATGTTAGAAGCAAGTTGTTTAGTAAATAAATTATACACATTTTACAATCAAGGTAGAACCAGGGTAGAATGAATAGTAGGGTAGGGTTGGGTGAATTTTCGATTGAAAATTAGGGTGCTTTTTCGATATTAATTCAAAATAAAGTGAAAAAAATAAAAATTTTAATCAAATAAATTACAGCGTATTTGGGACATAAAAAGGTAAGTTTTCACCAAATTTCGAGTTTTTTTTTTTGTAAAAGATAAAAATAAAAAACCAAAAACTTGGTTTTTTTAATTTTTCACATTAATTTTGAGGTTAAGTGAAAAAAGTGTATACACAAAAGTTTTAGATCTTTTTATTACCTACAACTTTGCCATTTGACTTTTTTCCATAGGACTTTTAGTTTTGCCGGAAATCGAGAAAAACCTTTTTTTACCCTTAAAAACTCACCCCCATCCCCTTCCCGACCTCAGATCGCCCGTAAATTATTTTTCCTTTCATTTTTATAATATTCCCCTCTTTTTCTAATGGGTTTCATCCTACTATTTTTTTTTTGGTTTTAAAAATTATCGACCCTGGTCTATAATCTTTTATTATTTTTTTACTACTTAAATAAATTGATGAGTGGAATATCATCGTCATCAACCTCAACTGCGTTAACTGGACAAGGGTTGTCTGTATCTGAAGAATTTTAATTCAAAATCCAACTTAAACTTAAATAATATTTTCGATTATACTTATCAAGATAATTATCAACCTATATTTATCTTGATAATTATCAATGATAGTTATCTTGATAATTATCAATGATAATTATCACTTCGAACCCTGTCTAAAACATCATTCAATCATTCTGTATCAGATAATCATAATAATAAGTTGTAGCCCTGTCTCCCGGAAAAGCGTAAGTTGTGGCCCAGGAAACAGTTCTCTCCCAATTAGAATAACACCATTTTTTTTTTACATTTTAATTTTGTAGAAAATGTTACTATGTGTGTGAGTGTGAAAGTTAGAGTGTATTATGTTGGTGTAGTGTGTTGTGTGTGGGTGTGGCGTGTGTGAAAAGTGAGGGTGCATGTGTTTGCAGGCTCTCCTGCTACCACCAGTCTCTTAAAAGTTTGGGTATCACAGGAGAGCGCAGGGTGTGTGGGTGAGTGTACATGTGTGTGTATGAGGTTGTGTTGAGAGGGTGTGTATTAGTATGTGGGCTAATTAATTAAGTTCTCAGTTTGATAGATAAAATATAGTTCTTTATCTGAGGTTGTGTTATATACTTTATGGCTGGATGAATACAGGCATGTGTGTGTAACAGGTTAATTCAAGGCCAATCTATACTATATTCAGATCGACGTTAAAGTAAAATGTGACCCCTAGAGGTTGTCTAATCCATTATCATCATCCTTGGCTGGCATAGTGCTGTAATTTTACATAGCCACCCGTTAAGAAATAGGTATGCAAATTTAAATTTACAGCTCAATAGAATAACGAGAAACAAGACAAAATACACGCAATTGGAACCACACAAACTACCTGCTTGACTACAAATTAGCTGATATGTTAAATAAAAGCTTGTATAGACATTGCCAATAAAATATGCTCATACTCACATATCTGTCAACATTTGTAGTGCATAGTGATGAGTGCGAGCGGTCATCCACAGCCTTCTCAGGTCATCACGCCGCAGCCGCAGTAGCCCCCTGCAAGCTGCTAGTCTGGCTGTAGCTGCATCACAGTGCTGACCCCAGGATGTCAAGGCTTGGCCAACCGCACTGAATTTCTGTAAAAGATGGAATAAAATAAATATTGTGATTTGTGTATGAGCATTGTTTATTTATAAACAAGCTTTCCTTATATGTCTACATCATGACAGTGTGCCTAATTTTGGGTCACTTTTTGTCAGGAAGTGGGTCAAAATATATCAACTTGTAAGATTTCACAAGAGTTTTACATTATTTATACCGAGGAGTAGTTAAAAAAGAAAGCAAAATTAAAGTTTTTTTCTTAATCCTCGGCAGTTACACATTATTTATTTATTTATTTATAATACACAGGCAGCTCTCGGAGCAGATGCGTGTATATCTTAGTCCTTATCAGCACACTTTAAATGTTTGTCAAGTCTATTATTGAAAGAATTCACTGAGGGGGGGCACTGATCACTGAATCTGGTAGCCAGTTACAAGTGGGCACGATGCGATTAGGCAATATGTGCATCCTTGGATTGCTGGTACTTGGCCCGCATTGCAGTTTCAGCGAGTGTCCTCTGAGTCCTATATTAATGTTCATGGTATATAGTGTCTGTGATAAATCTGGTATGCTGTAGTGGTTGTTTAGGATTTTGTAGGTTCAAACCCATATTTTAAACCGTTGTTTTATACAATTTGTGGTAAATAATTAAATTGTTTTCTAAAAAAAAATGTTAAATTTAATTAATTAACAATTTTACTTCTTTTATTACTTAATTTTCTAATTAGACTCAGATTAAATTTTTTACAAAAAATTAAACATGGCTCTCTTTTTGCATTAATTATTTATCAAACCTAAGGAGATGCCAATTTAAACGTTGGGAAACGTAAGGCACTTCTTGACATTTATGGTTAATAACGAGATATTCAGTCCTTGGCACTGTCTTCAACATTATCTTGACCCAGAGCTCACCAACCAACCCAGAGGTTGGTAGCATGTAGCACATTGGAAAATCCTTCTACAACAGGAGTGTACTTCGAACAGAGGCAGTGGGCGGAGGGTATTGAGTAGTTAAAAACGGCCCAGCGACAGTCAGTATGCACCAATTTTAAATTTGAATGGATTACAACGGTTTAACTGTGGGGATGACAGACCCTACTAGGCTTGATGAGGGTTAATGGAAATTCTGAAATGCCAGATTACTGAAGCTTTTGCCAGATTTTAGAGCTAGATGCTGGATGTAAGGGGCACAAAAAGGCCAGACTACTGTTGGATATATTTCTTGCACCAACCTGCATAACTTCCATGATCTCTGTAGCATGTTCGGCAACCAGCTCGTCAAGTCTTGCATCACTCTTCTTGTACTCTTTCTCAAGCTTGGCTCTCTCCTTCTCGCGCTGCTCATTGGTCTCGCTGGCTGAGAGGGTACGGATCACCGACATTAGTAGACCACTCTGTTGGTTGAAAGTACATTAAATTTATGCTTATGCATTGCATGAAGTAACGAAGCTTAGACAAATTATGGCTGGAAAGTTGAGCCAAAGCTAAGAACGTCATAAAAAGTAGGTGTATTTACAAAAGTTTTAGCAACGCAAGAAATTAACTTACCGTTTCTTTCCCTTGTTTGACTCCTCGAGGGGGCTTTGTTGGTGGTGGAGAAGACATTTTTATGAGCAACTTATTCCTGTAAAGTAAGTCTTTAGACCTATTTAAATTTTTAGCCGTGCACCAAAATAAAGTGCAAAATAAATAAATAAAATAGATAAATGAATGAAACTTTGCCTTTGATTGATTCGTTTTTTATAGTCTATAGGATAAACTTAGCTTAGATAGAGAACATAGATAACAAATTTTTGTTGTATGACGAGGACGAAAAAGATTCATGCTAATTTACAGACTTATGAACTGGAAACAAAACATGCATGATTGATCCCAAGATGAACGATGGGAATGTCAAAATTTGACTGACAAATGTCATAACAGTATTACAGAAAACACAAGCCAAAACATTGATACTTTAAGCATTAGATGTTTTACATCTCCGTCTTACCAAGCAAGAGAAGCAAGCTTTTTTACTTTCTTTTCTTTCTGTTTTGTATTTGATTTCTATGGGAATATAATTTGAATTTATTTACGCTAACGAACTTTACGTGTTTCGGATATTTTTGTTAGAGATATTTTTGTGAGTTTTTTGGTGTGGTGAGTTTTGTATACTTAAATCCATGGTTGCTCATTAAAATGGATTACTCAACAATAAGTAACAAAACCAATTGCACTGAGGCCGAAGAGCTAACAAATGGGGAACTGAGTGAGCAATTCTATTTACTAAAGAAACAGCATGAGAACATATCCCGCAGCTATGAAACTACAAAGCAGGAGCTACATGATACCAGAAGAAGTTATCAGACGGCCCTGGACGTTCAGGGGCATTTGTCTGCTGAGTTAGAAAGTTTACAAGCTGACGTCGAAAGGAGAAAGATTGAGGTGAGCAGCCGTATAACATCTCTTCAAGAAGAGATATCACAGCTCCGAGAAGAACGTACACAAGCAATCGAGCGCCATGCTGCAGAAATAAAACAGTTGGAAAGCCAGATTCGAAACTTGAAAGAGGAGCAGGCAATCAAAACCCGTGAAAGTCCTGTGCGTGACAATTCAGAATTGGACGAAGCTAGAGCCGCTGTGAACTCGGCGTTGTCTGAATCGGAGGCAGCGAAAGCAGCGCTTGAGCAAGCTAAGATGGAAGTGGTATCATGGCAGATGAGAACTGAAGAGTTGATTGGGGAGATGGGCGAGATGCGTGCAGCAGCTGATTTGCGCAGAGAAGAGCTTAGGGCGGCGGCAGACAGGGAAATGATGGCGTTGGGTGACTTGGCTGAAGCTAAGGCTATGCTGCATCAGTTCACAGACTCTCAGGATGTGCAGCCTCATGGTAAATATTAAAAACCTTATTTCTTGGTTCATCATACCTGCATTCATTCGCTAATTAGGCAGTGACCAGGTTGGACCAGATAAGGCTGATGGATTTATGGATAGAAAGAACCATTGAGGCGAAAGTATTGAGTGCACCTAGCATATTACACACACAGTAGTTTATGTTTTTGGTGTCCACAATATCCTGGTTTTCTAACAATATTGTCCTATACCCTTACACATAGTACAGTACACTTAAATTATTTGAGTGGAAATGTGTTTTAGTGCACAGCCAAGATACAAACCCACACTCTTAGGAACAATAATCAGTGTCACTAACAACTAACACTACTACTACACTAGTGCTGTAACTTACTAATTTCTAAAACTGCTAAACACAATAGAAAATGTAACAACTTGTAATTAATGATTTGTTCTGTTCACAGCTGCAAAAGGAAACTCAATATTTGCTGAAGTAGAGGATAAAAGACAGGAGTTTGCTAAGAATCTTATTCAAATGAAACAAACTAACTCTAGGGTAAGTTGACAGGGTTAGATTTTAAAATATCCCAAAAATAAGCAACAGTACACTATTATACAATGAGCTGATCTCATGATGGTGGATAAAGGAACTTGTAGAAGGATAATAATAGCTAGAGGCCGAAGAACTTATATCTAACCCTATCATGCACATGAGACTTTTTATCTCTGTCTCCGGGTGGCGGGTGGAGTCCAATGCCACATAGGGTGCATTGTAGGGTAACAATGCATTGTTAAAGGCAGTGGTTCCTGCTTAACATCAGGTGAGCCATCTGCTTGTTCCATAATTCACAAAGTTCAAGACCATCTAACCACCAAATCTCCCCCAAATCTCACCACCCCGGTAGTAAGTTGGCACTTCAATTTCCAACTGACCAAAATTTACCATGAGCACAAAAGCCATGAGTGATCCTAGCTTGGAATTACAGCCGATTCCAAGCTACCACATTGTCATTGGCATTATTTTGACACTCGCAATTGTCTCGTTAGCATCTTGGTAAATTTTATTCACCCACTGGCAATTTCATTAGAGCTTGATTTTAAAAATTATTATTATTTAGAAGTACATTGCTGGGTTCTATGAATCAAGAACCAAAACAAAAAATCTTCATAATCATCATCATCAGCTGGTTAATAGCCAATGCTGGATATAGGTCCCAACCCCAAGTCTTGATAGCTGCATCCTTTTACCAACTTCCTGCAATCGCAATTACAACAGTTCATGTGTGGGAATCCATCCTACACTACGTCTTCTGGTTTGTGGTTGCCTAAGTGAATGCCTGTTACAGCTGAGGAGAGAGCTTGCAAACAAACAAGTGGAGCTGGATGCCTTGCTGCACGAGAAGCAGACTATTTGGGAGCAGCAAGCCGGTGCCACAGCACATTATGACAGAGAACTCATTGGTAAGATCCTTCATAGTAACTCACGGGTGTGCATTAGTATCGGGCCTCTCGATTTTGGGGCGGGGAGGGGGAAAGGCAGGTACCCCCGGTTCCACACACCCCCGGACTGCTTTAAATGTTATAAAAAAAAAAAAAAATGAGGTTTATTATGAAATTCTATAATTGAAAGCGTCCATATTCGAACGAATATTATAACGAATATTCGTTATCGACTCTCGTGCGGTTGCCCCTGAGTGTCGCTTCACCCACTTTTTATAGTGAAATTAAATTCCCTTGGTAGATCATGGACCTAATCTGGGCCAGGCACTGTTGTTAAAGAATGTTTATAATATTTGTTTGACTGTGATTGGACTTTGGTTGAACAGGGAAATGGTGATGAAAGTACTTTATACTGAGCAATATAAACGCAGCCCAAATTTTGACAGAATGGCCTCGCCCACCGAGCCCACCTATTAATAAATAAATACATATTTCTGGACAGTTCACACAACATTATCTAGCCCCAAGCTAAGCAGAGCTTGTGTTATAGGTACTAGACAACTGATATACTTAATACAATACATTACATAGACAGATATTTTTTATTGTTTAAAGAAAATACCCAGAACACCCTGAGCAAATATCTACGGATCGCACAAATATTTGTTCCGAGGCGAGAATTGAACCCGCAACCTCCTGCATCGCAGGCGAACGTTCGATGCCGTGCCACAGAGGTCGTCACCTACACCTATCAGGGTGTAGTGCATCCTTTTCATTTCCATACAAATGTGCAAGAGAGAGCGCCCTATATTAACCTTTATCCATGAACAGGAGGACAGTTTGGAATTCACTCTTTGCATGTCGATCTAAAAATCCACTCTCATGTTACAGAGAGCTATGAAGAACGCATAACGCAGTTAGAAGGGCTTTGTGAGAGGCAGAGACGAGAACTGGCGAAGTGGTTCTGCAAACTGTCGGAGCCGCCGGCTAACGGCTGGCTACCCGGAGTGCTCGACCATTTGAAGTAAGAACACTTCTTCTTAGTTCCGTACAGGGTCTCCTAAATGTGTTGCCAGCAAGCATTGTCCACAATGTTACGACCATATGTCGTCAATCAGTACCCCAAGTCCGAGTTTTGCCAACACCACCGTTTCTGGCACAGATTAATGGCTAGTTACTACGTAATACACGCACGGTTGTCGTTACGATGATGATTGCAAAACTCGGACTTGGGCCTCTGGACAACAAGACTCTTCTCAAGACATTACCAACCATAGTGAAGTCATCGACAAAATTTAACAAAACTCGGGATTTTTTTATACACAAAAACATGGTATCATTTCGTTCGCTCGCCTTCTTCACCTCATACAAAAAAGAACCTATAGCGCCTTAAGATGGCGGCAATGTTCACAACATTTGGTAACACAAATGTTTCAAAACTTGTAAGAATTAAGTCTAAAATGTTATTTTAATTTAAAAAAGGTTGTGTAAATCTTTGATATATTTTTTTAATGAGTGAAGTAATTCAAATTGTGTGTTGCATTTATGATTTCACTATATAAAAAGCTTAAGAATACCATATATTTTTTTCTTCTTGAAATCTGTAAGAACTCTTATCGATAACTTTAAAATTCTAGAGCTCATTATAGACATGCTGTGAACCTATAGCACCTAACAGTGATATCGTCCACTAGCAGATAATACCAATGGTGTAGTTGACACTACTCATTCATGCTTCTTACTCGCTCGCTCACGTGTTTCAGAGATACTTGAGTCTCTGGGTATGCATCTTGACTCTTGAGCAATGTTGCTAACCATTGCGGGCTATACATTGCCGTGAATATGTTGCTCATTATATTATGTTGCTCATTTAGATGTCTCACAAAATCCTACATTTCCTAACAGCTGTAGGTCTTAGCGTTGAACACCCCCCAAGTGTTTGTGGGGTTCGTTTGTACTCGGTCTTCGTCGGAGACGCATCGAGTGATCGGTCGGACGGAGTGCGTGCTCGCGAGCTCACTCTTTTGCGAAAGGAACTAATAAGGATGATCTCGGGGAATAGTTTGTTCTCGTTCAATAGTGGGAAATAATTCCTAATCATTCTTCTTACGTGAACTACACAAGCCTAAAATCAGCTGATTGATACAATATTTGAATTCTGAATGTTCCAGATGTGAATGTGAGCGGCTAAGAGCAGAAGTGTTGTCGCAGGGCGCGGCGCAACTCGCCAGCGCCGCCCAAGTGAGGGACCTACGCAGAAAGCTCGCCGTGCAATCCTCTACTCACGCGAAACATGCCACCTCACCGCCAGCTGAAACTGAACCGTGTAACAAAGACGACAGCTTAGATATTGACTTGCCGAAAGCACCACCACAGATTAGGAAAATAGACGATGTTAAGAAAAAAGTGTGCTTTACCTAGTTTAAGTGAAATTAAAATGTAATCGACAATCAGTTTCGATATTTTATTTGATACTAAGAAAATATTTAATTTAAATATTTGATAGGGTTATACAAATCACATGATTTTATGGACCTTGTATCTACAAAAATTAATAAAGGCTAGTGTGCGGCTAATACATGAAGGATTCATAAGGGTAGGTACCAAGTATCTGATGCCAACTAAAAATTGCACAAGGTTATTGTTTGAAAACTACCGTCATTATTATTCATTATGTATAAACACCTGTATACAGCTGGTTCTAAGATGGCACCTGCCTTGCTGGCGTGCAACAGGCGTGCAGGTGCCAACTCACGGTGAACAAGCTGTATTTAGTAAACTTCAGTTTCTTAGTTCTTCTTCTTATCTTAGGTAATGGCTTCTGTGCATTATTTGCAACAATTTAGCCAATGTCAAGTGATATAATTATTATAGTTTTATAGTCAACTCGTCAAGATTCTCCGTCTAGTCCTAACCCAGTTTAAATTGTGGCAGAAAAACTGAGTTTTTACAGGAAAAAATCCACCATTTCGAAAAGACTCGCAATACACTCAAATTTCACTACATCACACATGTGCCATTTATCCAAGTTACACCGGTTAAAATGCCACTAAAATTACACGAAATAACTCGAAAAAAGACATTAAAATGTAATAAAATAAAAATGACAGTACAACTTGACAGTCAAATGACAGTCTTCTTTTCTTATAATAGCTTCTGAGGAATGCTCCAAACTATTTCGCCAATGTCAAGGGATATAATTATATTTTGTATAGTCAAGTCGTCAAGAGTCCGTCAAATCATAACCCAGTTTAAATGGTGGCAGAAAAACCGAGTTTTTACAGTGAGAAATCCACCATTTCGAAAAGACACGCAATACACTTAAATTTCGCTACAACACACATGTGCTATGTGTGTTCTTTATGTGCTGTTTATCCAAGGTACACCGGTTAAAATTCCACCAAAATTACAAGAAATAACTCGATAATTAAATTAAATAAAAATTACGAAGTTTCTTTCAAAAGTGGCAGATTGAATCCCCTCTGCCAACTTCAAGGAGCACTCGCCTGTAGCCCGCGGGTATGCGTCGCGAGTTAGTGGCGTGTGCTCCGTCACTATCTAACTCTAAAGTTCAGGTAAGTTACAGAATAGCCGCTCTCGCAACGAAAAGTGCATGAAAAACAGTAAGTATTTAAACAAATATTTGCTTCGTAATCGAAAATATAAATCGACAATGCCCCCTAAAATAATATTATTTGTTAGGTACTCTTATTTGTTTTATCAATGTACGCTGAAAGGACAGAGATATTTTCATTTATGCATATTATAGAGGTTATTACATCACGTTTTTTTTTATCGAGAAAAAATTATCTAATTCATTTTTTGAGCTCTATCATGCCTTTGGAAATACGCTGTAGTTTTTTTTGTTGTTGTTATAAACTGTGTAGATTTTGATAAAAATACGTTTAAGAGAAGCCTATTTGACTCTTGACAGCCTCTTGACCGGTGTTTATGCATAATGAATAACTGGGCCCCAATCGCGCTAATTTTGAACGTTATTACCAAAACAAACCAGGAGGGCAATTCTCGTGTTTTAGAGATTACATAAGTCGAATTCGACATATGTCGAAAAAAGATGGCGAATGTCGAATAAAATCTTAATTTGTTATTCTCGTGATGTCACAAATAGACATAAGTCGACCAAAATCATTCAAATCGAATACGATTTGATGGTTATTGTGACATTTACGTGACATTTTTTGTAGACATTCATGCTTCGACATTATCTCTAACTTAGAGATAATCTCTACAATCCGAGAATTGGCCTCCAGAGGTAGGTACGAGTTTTGATAGTTTTCGAAACTAGATAATGTCTCGTTTCCTTCCATACATTTACTTGCAGCGCCCCTAGCGAAAACGTCGAGGAACTAAGAGGCGCTGCGAGCAAAAGGGACGGAACGAAACTTCATATAAGATAAGTTTATTTAAATTAATAAAAAAAAAAAAAAATTTTTTTCAAATCATAATTAAACAGATGCACTTGTTATTAGAAGAAAAAAATGTTTTACAAGAATTTTTGCATTAATTTTAAAGATGGTCGTACCAAAGTTTAGTATGACATTAAAATAACTATGTATTAGTTCCTTAAACTATCAAAACTCTTACTAAGGCCCTAGAACCGTTCACGTCATTTCGTACGTCTATTGAGGGATCCTGGCTTGAATTGGCCTGAAACATAAGTAAACATAGTACTGCAAGAAAGTAACCGGGTTATGGAAATTACAGCTTAATTTAAGCAAGGATACCTCAATACACCACGCGCTTTACTTTTCTCCTGCTGGCGTTTCGTTGACCATTTAGTGGTCCGTCTCACGACCTTCGAGCGTGGTCGCGGTCGGTGCTCATGAGGAAGGACCTCCAAATTGTCAAAGAAACGTCAGCAGGAGTATAGTAAAGTACGTGGTGTATAGTTGTAATCATTTTTCTAAAATGATACCAAGTCACGGTAATTTAAATTCTAAGGATATCTCAATTCAAACATGAAATAACGTGTTCTAGTTTATTTTTGGTAATAACGTTAAAAATGAGCGTGATTGCGGCCCAGAAGTAGTTCTAACTATTATCACAGGTAATTCCACCAGCGCTGTCCTCACATAGCAGGGACACTGTCGTCTCTCGGCACAGTCAGCTCCCTGAGCTCGTGTTCTCTTGCTAGCGCCACGTGCCGCGTGCGGCGCGCGTGGTCGCGCGCGTCGCGCTGCGTGCGCGCCCTTAGCCGCTTCGCCGCCGTGTCGTGCACGCATTTTGTGAACGCACCTGGTCATAGAAAGAAGCATTATAAAATAAATAAAATAAAAGGGCGTTTTTTTCTTTACACTATACTAAAAAATAATATAATTAACAAAGGATATAGGTATAAAAATAACATATATAGTCTAGTGTAAGAGAAAAGGTCGAGGGCTCAACCACGCTGTTTTTCAACCTCGCCTTTGAATGCTGCTGTCGTCACAGCAGCCATGATACTCGGTAGCTATCCGCTGTTCCCAAACAAAAGAGAAAATATGTAACAATGATTGAAAAAACAAGGAACAGCAGGACAACCACCGAGAGCTCGTAACAGATATCGTTATCTGTCTTACGGCCTTAGGTACAAATGAATCTTAAGAGTGCAATGCCACATAGGGCGCGTCTTAGGTGATTGACCTATGAGGTAATGCATTATTGAAGGCAGAGGTTACAGCTTAACATCAAGTGGGCCATATGCTTGTTCCGTCATTCACGAAGATTAACAAATGTTACGTAAATTGAGCGCAATGGATAGCGTACATTCAAAATAGACCAATAAAAATGAATAAAAAAAATATATTTTCATTTTAAAAAAACCATTATAAAAAATCAATTACGGCAACCAATAAGTTTTTACACTTTTGATTCATTCGTAAAAGGGCGAAGGGGTTTATAGAATATGTGAAGCTAATGAGCGAGAAGCAAAACTTCGTCGCTGTTAAAGATAGTTTTCTTCTCACTCTAACCTGTTGGCAAAGGCTGCTGGAATTAGTGTTCGAGCGACGGTGAGCGCTGTCGTGTGAAATTGTATAGAATCAAACTACCATGTCCATACAAATCAAGTACAGAGTTGGTCTAATTTGGACACCATATCATTTTATAAGACACTGACAAACGACGGGTAATTCTACTCACTGATATAACGAATATTTAGGTTACCTAGAAAAATTATAGAGTTTACATACATTAGGTACATAATATAGACAGGCTTTTTCCCCCGAATGAGTAGGCAAAGCCTCAATGGGCCTCTTCAACGTGGGTTACACCATCGTGGGATATAGACGTGACAAGCGGTGAGCTCATTGTCGCCATTGCTTCCCACGACTTACTCTGCTAACGCTTTCTTCCAGTAATAGGTAACACATTCCTTAAATAAGCTAGCAGCCAGGACAAATTTTATACCAACGAATCTTACAAACAAGTCCGGGTAATCCCTTAGTCGGCGTTTATGACATCCACGGGAGGAGATGGAGGGGTCTATTCTTGGGCCGGACACACCACGTCTATGAAGGTATCTACAGCACTTGTTTAATCAAGCGACGCTGATGTCACTCACCGACAGCCTCCCATCACCTGATGTTCTCCTCCGGTAGTTGGTGGTTGTTATAGCAGTCGATGACATCCTGCATGCTCCCTGCGCAGACTGGCTCAACACTGACGTCACTCACCGACAGTCTCCCAGCACCTGATGTTTTCCTCCGGTAGTTGGTGGTTGTTATAGCAATCGATGACATCCTGCATGCTCCCTGCGCAGACTGGCTCAACACTGACGTCACTCACCGACAGTCTCCCAGCACCTGATGTTCTCCTCCGGTAGTTGGTAGTTATTATAGCAGTCGATGACATCCTGCATGCTCCCTGCGCAGACTGGCTCAACACTGACGTCACTCACCGACAGTCTCCCAGCACCTGATGTTCTCCTCCGGTAGTTGGTGGTTGTTATAGCAATCGATGACATCCTGCATGCTCCCTGCGCAGACTGGCTCAACACTGACGTCACTCACCGACAGTCTTCCAGCACCTAATGTTCTCCTCCGGTAGTTGGTAGTTGCTATAGCAGTCGATGACATCCTGCATGCTCCCTGCGCAGACTGGCTCAACACTGACGTCACTCACCGACAGTCTCCCAGCACCTGATGTTCTCCTCCGGTAGTTGGTGGTTGTTATAGCAGTCGATGACATCCTGCATGGTCCCTGCGCAGACTGGCTCAACACTGACGTCACTCATCGACAGTCTCCCAGCACCTGATGTTCTCCTCCGGTAGTTGGTGGTTGTTATAGCAATCGATGACATCCTGCTTGCTCCCTGCGCAGACTGGCTCAACACTGACGTCACTCACCGACAGTCTCCCAGCACCTGATGTTCTCCTCCGGTAGTTGGTGGTTGTTATAGCAGTCGATGACATCCTGCATGCTCCCTGCGCAGACTGGCTCAACACCGACGTCACTCACCGACAGTCTCCCAGCACCTGATGTTCTCCTCCGGTAGTTGGTGGTTGTTATAGCAATCGATGACATCCTGCATGCTCCCTGCGCAGACTGGTTCAACGCTGACCATGTTTGCAGTGCGCAGGTCTATTCGCGCCGCTAGGGAATTCAGCCCTTGTACTGTTAGTCTGAAAATTATTAGATAATCCGTCTAAGACCAAAAATGAATTATTTCCGGCCATAAAAAGTGAGGCCTGAAATAGGAAGATGAGGACGACGTTTTAGGGTAAAAAGGGACCCTATTACTAAGGCTCCGCTGTCCGTCTGTCACCAGGCTGTATCTCATGAACCGTGATAGTTACACAGTTGAAATTTTCACATATGATGTATTTCTGTTGCCGCTATAACAACAAATACTAAAACAAGAAACCGGCCAAGTGCACCTGTAGGTATAAATATAAGTTAAAGTTATGGTACTGTTATTGCTAAATGAAATCATCATGAGGAAAAGGGTAGTAAGTTTAAAATTATTAAAAATATTATTATTGATGTCGCTAAAAATTTATGCTTTTCGCAATTTTTCTTTTTTACTGTGTGTTTTTTTTTCTTTTTAGACGTCCCTTCGTACCAAATTTCTAGATTCTGAGTTCACGGGAAGTACCCTGTAGGTTTTGATTCCATGGCGAAAATTTGCAGCATAAACGGCTGTATCTTTTGATTGCGTTGGCTTAGAAGTTTGATTTTTTCAAAGCTCCAAGGGACAGTAGACTTGAGTATTTGATATGAATTTCAGCTTGATACCTAAACGCGTTCCTGAGAAAAATGGTCTTGACAGACAGACAGACGGACAATAAAGTGCTCCTATAATGGTTCCGTTTTACCGTTGGTACGGAACCCTAAAACAGAATAAAATAAATATTTAAGGGTAACAAACGTGTTTTTTTGCCGTTTTTATGGGTAATGGCGCGCGAGTCCGACTCGCACTTGGCCGCTTTAAAATGTTGTCTTGTCTAGTTGTGGTATTCTTTCGTAAATAAAAGCTCTATCAGCGATGTATTAATGTCTCCGAGTCCTACCCAGTTCTCTCTGAGTGGTTCTCGTCCATGCATCTAAGCCGCTCCATGTAGACCTTGTCCTTGTAGTCACCCCGAGGAGTTGCAGGGCTACCGGCTGCCGCGCCTCCTGCTATTGTGGCGTCTTCTACTAGCCTCTCCACCTGCAAGAGTTGAGTGTTATTATCTAAGCCGCTCCATGTAGACCTTGTCCTTGTAGTCGCCACGAGGAGTTGGAGGGCTGCCGGCTGCCGCGCCTCCTGCTATTGTGGCGTCTTCTACTAGCTTCTCCACCTGCAAGAGTTGAGTGTTATTATCTAAGCCGCTCCATGTAGACTTTGTCCTTGTAGTCACCACGAGGGGTTGCAGGGCTACAGGCTGCCGCGCCGCCTGCTATTGTGGCGTCTTCTACTAGCCTGTCCACCTGCAAGAATTGAGTGTTATTATCGGCTCCTACCTCCTACCCCATTCATTGAGCTCCGGGAGGTATTACTCCAGAATGTCCGTTTCACTTATCGCTGCGGCTACTAGGTACCTAGTACTTAGGTAGCCAATTCATAGGAGTGTCCTTCGACCAAAATAAATAAATAATGCCGGACACAGTTCACACAACATTATCTAGCCCCAAGCTAAGCAGAGCTTGTGTTATGGGTACTAGATAACTGATATACTTAATACAATACATTAAATAGATAGATATTTTTTATTATACATAGAAAATACCCAGAACACCCTGAACAAATATCTGCGATCGCACAAATATTTGTTCCGAGGCGGGAATCGAACCCGCAACCTCCTGCGTCGCAGTCCAACCTTCGCCCGCCGCGCCACAGAGGTCGTCAAATAGGAGTGTCTTGTAGAGAGTTTCAACCACTGCCACAGAATTAATAACCACTGCAGAAGTCCTATTTTGGGCATTTTATCTCATCGAACTCGAAATGTTGTACACGAGATCAATACACTAATGTACCTACCTAACGTTTGTGGTTGTGACCATGGGTTTGTCAGTTTCATAAAAAAATATGATTTCCAAATCACACTGACTAAAATACCTACATACATAAGTCATAAGTCATAAAAATGTTATTGCTTCATGTGGTGTACAAGATGGACTATGTAATTCTTAGTTCTCAACATGAACCCTGTAAGGGCACTACAATAATTTATAAATATAAGGTACATATTTATTAAACTATCTTAAAAGCTAAAACAAAGGTAATTTACCATAAGGGCTATTCCTTTTTATCAAAAAAATATTTTACGCTGTAGAAACTATTGGAAATTAGGAATATTTTTAACTGTCTATAGAATACTGAGTCATTTTAGGGTTCCGTAACAAAAATTACGAAACCTTTATGGATTCGTCATGTCTGTCTGTCTGTCTGTCTGTATGTCACAGCCACTTTTTTCCAAAACTATAAGAGCTATGCTGTTGAAACTTGGTAAGTCGATGTATTCTGTGAACCGCAATAAGATTTTCACACAAAAATAGAAAAAAAAAAAAAAAAAAATTTTTGGGGTTCCACATACTCAGAACTGAAACTCAAAAAACTTTTTTTCATCATACCTATACGTGTGGGGTATCTATGGATAGGTCTTCAAAAATTATATTGAGGTTTCTAATATAATTTTTTTCTAAACTGCGCGTGGGACACTTCCAAAGTGGTAAAATGTATGTCCCCCCACCCCCCCGTAACTTCTAAAATAAGAGAATGATAAAAGTAAAAAAAATATACCATGTAAACTTCCACTGAAAATTGGTTTGAACGAGATCTAGTAAGCAGTTTTTTTAATACACTATTATTAAAACATCTGTCAAAGTTACAACGAACTACAAGAACATTTATGTTACTTGCTGCTACGGAACCCTTCATGGGCGAGTCCGACTCGCACTTGGCCGCTTTTTTAATTTGTGATAGATGAGATTTATCACATTTTTATTGACATGTGGTGCGCACCTGATCTAACAATTTGTAATTTGGTGCAGTTAATCTATTTCTATTTCTTAAATTATGAGGTTGCAAGTAGTGATCTTTAGCTTGGGTAAATAAGTGTTTGTGTGTTCTTACAAGTTAACATATTTCAAATATATAAATTGAAGTTAATGTTAAGATTTTAAATTTAGTAAAGTAAGTCCTAAAGCTCTCCATTTCTGTTATATTGATAAGTATTCTGATGCATTTTCTTTGCAAAACAAACAATTGATTTGGATCAACGCTGTTACCCCACAGTATAACACCGTAACTCAACCAGGCATGTGCATATGCAAAGTAAGCACTGGTTGCTGTTTTATGATCCGTACATTTTTATTAGTAGTAGAGCTTTTTGTGAAAGAGTTCGTCCGGGGAAGTACTACCACCATACCTATTTCTGCCGCAAAGCAGCAGTGCTTGCATTGCTGTGTTCCGGTTTGAAGGGTAAGGGTGCCGGTGAAATTACAGGCACATGAGACTTTTCATCTTTATGTCTCAGGGTGGCGGGCGCAGTGCAATGCCACATAGGGTGCGTCCTAGGTGGACGTGACCTATAAGGTAATGCACTGTTCATAGGCAGAGATTACCGCCAGGTGGGCCATCTGCTTGTTCAGTCATTCGAGTGGTATAAATACATTTTTTTTAGTTCATATAAAGCGTAAGTGAACCTTGATAATTTTCCTGCCACTTTTTGAACATGGGGTTTCCAACCAACGAATGTATCAATATCAATACCTAAAAGTGTGCATGTGTCAACAAATTCAACAGTATCATTGATATGACAAGTTATTATTTAGAGGGGTCTTCTGGTGTGGTCTGAATTGCATTAATTTTGTTTTAGAAATATTTAGATGTAAATTATGTTCTTTAAGCCAGTCTGTTATGTGTGACAGTAATGAGTTTAAATGCTTAAGATCATCAATACAAAGACACATGCCTTTTTCCCCGAAAGGGTAGGCAGAGCCTCAATGCGTCTCTTTTCATTGTGACGCCCACCTAGGACGTGCCATTATATATTACTGTAATAAAAGGTAAATAACTGTGGTGGCTTTGGGTTTATGCCAGACAATGGGCAGCAGCGTCCATCTAAGTACCTAATGCGATTAGATAGGACCAATCCGCCTGCGGATGCGTGCGAATCCAAGCCTGGAGACTATGGCAAACCCTCCGTTATTATATGGGGAGGCTTCGTCCAGCAGTGGACGCCTTACCGACTGATCAAAAAGAAAAAGTTCTACCATATTCTATTTCAACATTAAAGAAGTATATTGGTGGCAGTTTTTTTTTTTTTTTTTTTTTTAACTTTGATAGACCTTTGTTTGACCACGACAGGTATGCAGGTATGCAGGTGGGGGTTTGGCAGGTATGTACTTCGTTAGTTATTTCAACCTAGGTACCTACATACATACTTTTCTTTTGATTTAAAAGAGCTGTTTCAATCACACGCTGCGCTCGTGATTCAAAAATTAGAATCCTGAGCGTTAGCGAGGGAATCAAAAGAGCACGAGATGAAAAATCTTTGCACTCGAGTGTAACACGTAACTTTTCATCTCATTTCAGCGAGGAAATAACTAAATGCAAAAAAAAAGTGATACACCAAGAAGGTTCCGAGTCTGAGTTTTTAACAAATTAAAAGAGGTTGTATGATAAATCCGGCACCATGGAAGTAGAAGTAAATAGGTTTGATGTTTTGAATTCACAAACTGAGTGCACACGATTTCCTAAATTCAATTTTACTTTATCCTCTAGCGGATAAAATCGGCTTTTACATTCAGATACCGAAGAGCAAAAATACTCTTTCCGAGATGGGGGGACGAAAAGGAAAGTTACATTCTTATTTATTTATTTTCTTGCTCAAGCATTACAATACAAACCATTTTGTTGGATATGCTGATGTGGTGGTCCTCTGGTATCTCCTCCGTGGGGTGGGCTTCCGGCGCAGGAGTGCGCTGGAACTGCGTTGCTCGGACTGATTGACGGCTGCCCATTTCTGAACTTTCTGCCTACTTATCTGAAACATTTTGAAATAAAAAACAAACTGTGGGCACCTGTGGGTCTTGCGCATAATATGCTGCTCTCTATTCCGAACTTCCGATCGAAGTAAGTAGGTACCTACATTGTTTATTTTGACGACCTCTGTGGCGCGGCGGTCTTGGCCTGCGACGCAGGAGGTTGCGGGTTCGATTTCCACCTCGGAACAAATATTTGTGCGATCGCAGATATTTGTTCAGGGTGTTCTGGGTATTTTCCATGTATAATAAAAAATATCTATCCATGTAATATATTGTATTAAGTATATCAGTTATCTAGTACCCATAACACAAGCTCTGCTTAGCTTGGGGCTAGATAATGTTGTGTGAACTGTCCAGCACTATTTGTTTATTTTTATTTATTTTAACTGCCATTACATAACGAACCACAAGTCAGTTGACCTCTCATTATCATGCCGTCCCATGACGCAATAGGACCGTTCCCAAGTTTTTACACCGCCTGAGGGAACCATTGGCTAAGCCTAAATGTTTTGGGCGTGAGCACATCAATCATATCACCATACTGTTTCCTGTATCAAAGATGATCTACGGACAAAATTTAAGACAGTGACTCGTCTTTCGAGGGACATTGAGGTAACTTTTTTTTTTGTATACTCCTTTAATGACGGAACAAGCTGATGGCCCACCTGATGTTAAGCGGTAACCTCTGCCTATGAACAGTGCATTCTCACATAGGTCACGTCCAGCTAGGACGCGCCCTATGTGGCCTATGTGTGCACTGCGCCCGCCACCCTGAGACATAAAGATGAAAAGTCTCATGTGCCTGTAATTTCACCGGCACCCATACCCTTCAAACCGCATCACAGCAATGCAAACAGTACTGCTTTGCGGCAGAAATGGGCATGGTAGTAGTACTTCCCCGGATGAACTCTTTCAGAAAAAAGCTCTACTACTACTAAAAAAAAAAAACTTTTAATCCAACTAAAGTAGGATAAAAAAAAAACAACAAAAAAAAAGTTGAGGGTTTGAGGGTTTTTGGTTTCAATTCTT
The DNA here is from genome assembly GCA_932527175.1 of Operophtera brumata. Taxonomy (NCBI): domain Eukaryota; kingdom Metazoa; phylum Arthropoda; class Insecta; order Lepidoptera; family Geometridae; genus Operophtera; species Operophtera brumata. Next base: position 5,296,058 of record OW052237.1, on the reverse strand, counting down.
GTTACATGAGGGGAGAAAACAGTGTAGCCTAAGATGGATCATGTTGTTCAGTGTTCCATAATGATTATGCCTAAAATAGGTAAATTTATGGAAACGAAGACCCATCATAGACATCGACAAAAACCAGATTTACAAGAAAAAATATCAGCAAAAAAAATTTCATTTAAGATTGGGTTTCTCGGTAATTATGTCATTAAAAAAAAGGTTTGTTGTACATAAAAAAACAATCTGCCTCGCACTTTTTTAATGGTAACAAAATTATTTAACAGATTAGAAAGAAAGAAAGAAAGAAAATTTATTTATTTTACCACACGCACAACACACACATAAAACAAGAAGACAAAAACAAAAATCTACTAAGTATAGGTATAGGTATTACAAGATCAAAATAAATAAAGGTAATAGGTAGGTAATACCTAGATACTTTTGTTTATAAGTACCTAGGTACCTAGGTAGGTAGGTAGGAAATTATTATGAGGAACAAGGAAGTAGAAGCTTCCTAAAGTTCCATAGAAATTACGCATTTGAGCCACCTTTTATCAAAGGTCACACATTGTATGATGATTCTTCGAACGGCTAGTTAGGTACGCACCTATCTAAGTAGTAGGTACAACCTGTTTGTTCGATTACTCAGGTAAATTGTGAGAAACGGCCAAATATATACCTACATTACCTATTTACTTATATACTTACTGATGACTAAGTAGTCAGTTTAGCTCCTGTAGAATTGGACCTACCTAAGTCCCAGGTAGGTTAGGTTTATGGTCAGAAACAATAGTTTATCTGTTTTTTTTATCTATCTATTATTATTAATTATTATTTTTGGTAAGGAATGATTATCTTTTCATCTAAATTATAAGTATATTGCATGTTATAGGTATGCATTTATTTTAAGTCAAATTAGTTTCTAAGCTATATTTATTTATAGGTAAAGACATTAAATGTGATATTAAATTAAATCTAAAACTAAGCCACTAAAGCAAAACTAAGATAAAATAAAAACCTACCTATCAGATCAGAATGCTGGCTGCATTGCCACGCTGAATGGCAATGCTTATTCGTTGACCAAAATAAAAGCCAGCATTCCGGTCACGCGTGGACTCAAAAAGACGCTCCGCAAGGTCCTTGAAAATTTTATGTGCCCCTGTTCCCCACGGGCCATATTATATTATATTATATTTTTTTTGTAATTAGTTTTGAGCACACCAACCTTTATGTATCATCCTCATGGATGACTGGCAGAAAATGCTGCTTAGCATTAATTCCTCCGTTTGTACAATTTCCTTGTGTTTTTTTTTTGCAATAAAGTATTAAATAATAAATAATAGTTGTTTACCTAAACAATGACTGGTTTCTATTCATAAACCTATCCTACTAGACCATCATTGTTTTAGCATTATTAGGTGAATTACGAACCCTAATGGGTCCGGTGCCCGGTTTCATATACCTAGCTACAGTAATGACGTCAAATAGGCTTTAATATATCATCAAAACATCATTATATTTAAAATATCATCATCATCATCATCATATTTCCAAGGGTTATATATATTTATATATTATATTTATTTATTAGAGTCACCAACATAGTATACAGCGTTACAAGTGAATACACACATGATAATTATGCTATGCATGCCAAGTGCTACCACAATTATAGATGACTAACAACATGCTATTAAATAATGATGAGCGAGAACAGATAAAAAATAAAAATAAAACATTAAGTATCACAAATTAATTAAAATCACGACAATGTCCTACAAATTTTATTAAATTTTAACAAAACAAACATAATTATAAAACCCAATAATAATAATTAAAAATAAACAGTCCCATAACCATAGTCACATTATCTTCAAAAATTAAAAATTCAAATATAGCCTAACAAGAAATTCTGAGTGAAAACATTACTTATGTATAAACAAGAGTCAATTAAATGTAACTCGAACCCGATAAATATACCTACGCTTGCGCTTCTAACTTTAATTTTTTCACTTATCTTAACTTGAGTTAGGTAGTGACAGCATTTGGCTGTTATCAGCGCCTTAACTGGGCCAAAACTACACATAAACTTGGCTTTAAGGTGGATGGTCCAAAACAGCTTCCCATACAAATGCCAATGTCGGGGATAAAATATATATTTAAATTTAATCACTAGTGTAAAAACTAAAATTACGAAATGGCAATTATCCAGTTTTATTAGAAACAAAAAATACATTTGAATACTACTATTATTGTTAAATTGTATTTGTAAGAAAAAATACATTTTAATAGAGGTACCTTAGTGTAAATTTTTTATCAACTAGGAAATTGCAATTTTTTTTTTTTTTTACTTAAAATAATGTATGAAAAAATATGATGTAATTATATCCATTCGATCTCCGACATTGAGTCCACAAAGTTTTGTATGGGAAACGTTTTTGACCTATCCACCGTAGTTTTCTAAGAAAAAAAAAACATAGATAGACCAATTTCAACGCAGACATACTCCTATATCTCTAAAATAATAATATCTATATTCATGTCGTTGGACTTGGCTGTCTCATCCACAGCCTTGAACTTCAAACTAAAGGCACCTACTACGCATATAGGTATACCTACCTACCCATTGAAATGAGTATAAGCTGGTCGATGATAATATTGCTACGTAGAAATATATAAGTAATCCAAAGTTCATGGAATAATATTTGCATGCATTTTGTAGTTTTAGAGTTCCGCTAGAAAACATATAAGAGAGCAATTATTCACTAAGGAAGGTGCGTATTTACACCAGGTTTTTGCTGACAAGTAGGTAGTTACGCCGACCAGGTGCGGACGCCAAGACTTAAAAGTAAAAAAATACTTTCATCTTGAAAGTAGTCGTTTTTCGTGGAGTGGCTTCGGCCATTCGACCCATTTCTTCCATGCGGACCTACTTGACAGTACTGCGAGCCCTCTTAGTAATAAGAACAAGTCGCCCTCAGCAACTTTACTGCAAGGTTTCGAATTACTTTTACGCAGTACTTTTTTACCAATTTCCTATGGAAGTATTTTTCCACTTCAAAGTATTTTTTTACAAGCGCGATTCTGCTCCCTGTTATCGCAACATTATACTTAAGGTATTTTGGACCGTTGCGTTGTATACGACGCTGGTATCTTAAGATGGACGTACTAGGTATTTGTGAGCCCTATTTTCACCAATGGGTAGATTCAATGGATAGATTTATTTTTGAGGACATTTTCGCGTACCTGGCTACAAGTCTGTGTGCCAAGGATGGCACCGCACAAGCATCCTCGAGAATTCGGTACATATACTTATACGTTTAGAAGTATACGCATTCTGAGACGGCCCCCTACAAGGGACAGTTGAAGAAAGCCGGTGAGTGGAGGCAGCTCAAAGAAGTGGTTGCGGAATTCCATAGGGCCCAAAGAATATAGCGTTGTTATTCTAAGTATGTGCACTATGTCCGGTAGTGGACGACTATCGGCTGAGCTGACTAACTGATGATGATGATGATGTCACGATGTTTATATGCCTATTATGACGCGGAGACCAGGATACGAGGAAAATAATAAAACCTGCCCCGGCCGGTCACTTCGCCACTTTATGAAATATGAGTGTCTTTTTGTTCTTAGTAATCTTAGAGTTCATTGTGATCTGGCGGCATACATTTTTTTTTTATTTGGATTTATTCCATACCCAAAAATAACAATGTTTCTGTTAGTTATATAGGTGGAGGTAAAATATAGGTATAGATTTTTATTTTATTTGGATTTATTCCATACCCAAAAATAACAATGTTTCTGTTAGTTATATAGGTGGAGGTAAAATATAGGTATAGATTTTTATTTTATTTGGATTTATTCCATACCCAAAAATAACAATGTTTCTGTTAGTTATATAGGTGGAGGTAAAATATAGGTATAGATTTTTATTTTATTTGGATTTATTCCATACCCAAAAATAACAATGTTTCCGTTTGTTATATAGATGGAGGTAAAATATAGGTACTTTATATATTTTAATGCATTTGTAGAATTGTAGATCACAGCACAACAATATAACACACCCGAGGTAGAGTCTCAGTCCAAACAGTCCGTCAATAGTAGATTGTTCAACGAGGGACTAATACGAGCCATTTTATACGAGTTGTTTAGCCTCCTGAGCGATATTGAGGGAGGCTTTAGAATCGAGTATGAATGGGTTTTAGTCTCAAGTTAAACAATCTGCTTTTTAGGTACTTCGATTGCGAGAAAATAAAATAACTAGTTACAAAATCCTCTAGGAAACGAATGCACTTGTTTTTCACTTTTCCAGTTTATACGAACGTAAGTATTGGTACCTTCTTATGTCGTTAAATAAAATAAATAATAAATAAATAAAATAAATTGCGCGTGACTTCGACGGCAACAGATTTTGAATTATTTCTTTGCCTTTTTGCTCTTTTTTCTTATTATGGGTAAGATCTTAATTTTCACATGGTCACATTCTTATAATTAGTGCCTAATAATATGCAAGTTCACTGTACTTTCACCTCAATTTGAATTCCAGAGATTACGCGTCAATACCATTTTTAAAAAATTCTTGTTTCGCAAACGCACTTCCGCATACATACAACTCTATGTCAATAGGTATTAGGTAGTTAGTACGTATGTTCTTTGCATCAAATGATCGCCAAGAAATGCTAGTGCAGCAGTGTAGGTTTCTTTCAGTTCCATATTCAACAATAAATTCAAATAAAAATATTTCAAAAATGAAACATTGAAATGTAGAGTTTTTATTCATTTTTGTGGGCAGTGCAACACAACGAATAAAAATAACCGCTAGAGGCTAACAACTATTACATACAGTTCGCCTACGCTTAGTTAAAATTACATACTTTTAGAGCATGAAAAGTGAAAAATAAATTACACAAATGTACTGAACCCATGTCTCATTGTTGTATGGGTGCACAGTTTGTTCAGTAGGTACTATAGTTTTAGATACGGGTGGCTGATATTAGACAAGATCTATGGCATCTATTATGGTGTAAGCAGGTGGTCTGTGAACAAGGATTTCATGGACAATAGACATGGGCTTAGGGAATAGATAAATGGTGTGAAGATAAATATTAGTCAGCGATGGATTATATATCTAGAAGACCGTTGTCTAAAGTCCCGTATGAACCACACAGGGGAGCTATACATGTAGAGATGTATATTAGAGCCAGACATTTTGATTCATCCTTTGGCAAAATGCATCGAGCACTCCAGTACGGAGACCTGCAATGCTCTAAGGCAAAATGTATGAAAAGAACGTCTTGCTATATAATGTAAATATATATACATTATAGATGCCATGTGTGACGGTCTTAATCAGAACGTTATATTAAAAAAATACACACGATTTGAGAACCTCCTCCTTTTTTTTGAAGTCGGTTATAAAGTAAAACTTTGCAGATAAAACCCTGTCTTCCAGTTATTTATAAACGTAGGTAGTTTAATTTTGGATAAACACGCAAAAAAAAATTTAAGAGTAAGTTGACCATGGTATTGACAAAAAAACATCACCACTTTACGTGTAGGGGAGGTAAGTACAATGTTTTTTAAATATAGGTATTATTTTGCCTCTCTGTCGGCAGAAACAAACAATTTTTCCGTCATTTGATAAAAAGGAAAAAGAAGTAAGTAAATCGAACTTAAACTATAACGAGGAACACGATTATAAATAATATATGTTTACTATGCGAGTGTTGACCCAACTCCACATCGCAGTAAGCCGCCTGATATACCTGCCTACCACTAAAACAGTACAAATGATAATTTTATGACTACAAAAGAGACAAAAACTCGATTTGTCACGGCTGTACAAAATACGGACCATTACTTACATTAATAAGCTCTGGTTTATTTATTTTATCTGTGGCCATTACAACTAGGATCTCTTGAGTGTACCTACCTACGCATAAGTACTTAATCATATCGTTAAGAATCCGAAAGAAATGGCGCTATTTATTAAATAGCATTATTGGTCAACGATTCTCAACATGTTTGCCTCCAAAAAACCTAATGAAAAGTGGAGATACCTACCTAGGTATATCGATACTCACAAAATTGCTATCAGAAGTTCAAAGAAATAATTCTAAGGTTTCGTCGCTATATGGTGCGCAGAATATTAGCCTTGTTACTATAATACTTGGATTATCCTTGGAAAATCACGTCAAAATAAAGTATTTCGCATTGACAAGCAGTTTCAAATTGGATCGAAAGAGACAAAACAGTTTTTTTTAAACGTTTTTTAGCTTGATAGACCTTTGTTTGACCACGTTCTCGCCTGTTGGTAAGTGACGATGTGGCCGAAGATGGAGCACAAAGGTCTAGAAGGCACCTATTCACTCTAGCCTTGAAGATACCCAGATTATAGTTAAACTAATCAAACTAACTATTTAAAGTATATTCCGCGTTTGTTAGTAGCACGGTATACCTAATTGTCAAATTATTAGACCTCATTAGACGTAGGACGTTGGGCGACAAGTGGGCAAATTAAAGTAGGTCGGGCAGGTCATGTCTGCCACGAATGAGACTGACTGTCTGTCGTAGATGAGAAAAGAAGAGGTGAGCAAAGGCTGCCATTTAATGAATACCAGGAGACAGAAGACGAAGACGCGGCAGACCGCGGCGATTATAGTGAGACGAACTAGACTCCTATAAATGAGCTATGGGCTGGCCAACATAGGCACTCAATAGAGGGGATCAGGGGAGTGGAAGGAAGGGAGGCCTTTGCCCTGCAGTGGGACATTATAGGTTCATAAAATAAAGGTTCAGTCGTAAAGGTGTGATTGACATTTAAACATAAATTTGCACATTTACAATATACCTAATTACCTACTCAGGGGAAGTAGGATAACTAAGATACATATCTACAAACCATGGTAGTCAAAAGAGGCCCATAAAGACTGTGCCTACCCTTTCGGGGAAAAAGGCGTGTGTCTATGTATGTTTACAAAATGTCGAAATCTGATGGTTACATATTAGAAACCTTACGCGCCATGCACCACAATATCTCCCGGATATAAGTCAGGTTGAGAGCCGCTGTCTAGACACCTGATATTCGCATCTTCCATGTCCATTCTACCATTAACTGTTACTGTCATAACTCACAGAAAACCGATAAAAAATAAGGAACTTAACTTCGGCAAGAATTTCATGCCGGCGGTTCATTCTTGCCGAGACCTTTCGAAACAAAATCAGCTTCGTAAAGAAACAGTTCTGTTCGAATATAATACACTAGGATTTTACCCAAGCGAGGTGTCATCTAGTGGCGAGCTACGGCAAAGTCAATAGCACAAAAATCTTATTCATGAAAAAACACTTTGATGTGACAATCTTTCACGGTAATCGGTCAATAATATATCAACGCATTTATACCGACATCCATTTTCATATGTAGATCATAATAACATTGTCCGATCCCTGCTGAGGTTTTCCCAAGCGACTACAGTATGGGATTTCTTCAAAAGGGGTGTTTGGAATTTTTTAAAGGATCGGCAACGCGCGTTTTATTTGATGCCTCTGGTATTGTAGGCGTCCATTAGGCTACGGTAACCGCTTACCAACAGGTGGGCCGTATGCTTGTTTGCTACCATGGTAAAACAAAAAAAAAAAAAAAAATTACAATCACAACGTAGCTGCTGAACTGATTTTTTGGTAGAACTAATTATAACTTGGATAACTTGACCGAAGTCGCTGGCGGAGGCTAGTCGTTGATATCGAAAGCGAACAAGCTAGGCCAGGCGAGAACTACTCAAGAGAGAGACGAACGTGACCCTCAGTAATGCAATGTATAGTCCAGTGATAGTCTGACTTGACTATTAGATAATAGTTTTTGTTCTTTTTTTTTTACATTGATAGACCTTTGTTTGACCACGATGTCACCTGTTCGTAAGTGACGATGTGGCCGAAGATGGAGCACAAAGATCTAGAAGGCACCTTTTCACTCTAGCCTTTGGTAGACTCCATTCGTTGAAGAACCAAGAACATCGATAAGCTCTCAGAATCAGCAAGTTTTTTTTTTATTCAACTTGGAATGACGTGTCAAGCAGATGTCCCACCTGATGTTAAGCGGTACCCTCTGACTATGAACAGTGCATTACCTCATAAGTCACGTCCAACTAGAACCCTATGTGGCACTGCACTGCGCCCGCCAACCCTGAGACATAAAGATGAAAAGTCTCATGTGCCTCTAATTTCACCGGCAATCATACCCTTCAAACCGGAACACAGCAATGCGAGCACTACTTCTTTGCGGCAGAAATAGGTATGGTGGTAGTACTTCTCCAGACGAACTATTTCACAAAAAAGGCCACAAATACTAGAAGTGGCAATGGGAAGGCCATATACAGCTCGCAAAACTGATAACAATTGCGGAATAAAGGTTCTCGAGTGGCGACCACAAACAGGACAACGCAAAAGAGGAATTCTCCCCTTTCGATGAACCATATACATTATTAGGGGTCACAGGAAGGCGATGGACGAAGGGAATTATTCCCATTGTTTGATCACCTTTGTTTGACCACGATCTCACCTGTTGGTAAGTGACGATGTGGCCGAAGAAGGAGCACAAAGGTCTAGAAGGCACCTATTCACTCTAGGCTTGAAGAGACCCAGATTATAGTTTTCAGGAAAGACAGACGACGGTAGTGTATTCTTCTTAGCAGTTCGCATTATAAAAGTAGAACTGAAACGTTTAGTATGAATAGAAGGTATACTAATGAGGTAGGGATGGTACCAAGCCGTTAGCCTGCTCGTCCTATGATGAAAAGGAGATGGTGGGATCAGATCGTGTAGTTCCTGGGAGCATTCCCCGAAATGTAACCTATAGAAGATCGAAAGGCAGGCAACCTTACGGCGGTGCTCGAGACTCTGGATCTTAGTCTCCGCTATGTTTCTCACCTAAGCCTGAAAGCTCTACGTTCGATCGAGTCCAAGGCAGCAAGCTGGTGTTTGGCCGGGCCATCCCAAACATGCCAGGTCAAAGGAAGGCGGTGGACAAAGGCAGCTGATGATTATGATGATGGAGAGACTCCATTCCCGCTCTTATGGACACAGCTGTCTCGGATAAGCTCGGCGTGAGTAAACAGCTGCCATTAAATGTGCAAGGACGTTAAAAAATATTTTTATGATTTTGTCCATGGTAATTTAACGATGCACTATTACAATGTCAGACTGGGCGTGTGAAGACAGGGAAGCAAAAGATGCTATCAATTAATTTGTAAATAACTGCCATATTTGTAGTAAATAAATGTAATAATGAATAAGATACAAGCATTTAAATAGCCGCAAAATTATTCACATTTTAAAGGGACTCGCTATAAAGAGGGAAGCTTGAAGCCAGAAGCCTAATTATCTTAGTAAACTTTTTTTTTTTTATACAACTTCGTATGACGGATCTAGCATATGACCCACCTGATGTTAAACGGTACCTTCTGCCTATGAACAGTGCATTATCATATAGGTCACGTCCACCTAGGCTTGGACGCACCCTATGTGGCATTGCACTGCGCCCGCCACCCTGAGACATAAAGATGAAAGGTCTCATGTGCCTGTAATTTCAACGGCACCCTTCAAACCGGAACACTTATGCTATGCGGCAGAAATAACATACATAGATACACGCCTTTTTTTTGTAGGTAGAGCCTCAATGGGCCTTGTTTCACCGTGAGTAGCGCCATCGCAGAATATAGACGTGACAAGTGGTGAGCTCATCGCCGCCATTGGTTCCCACGACTGACTTAACTAACGCTTTCTTCCAGTAATAAAACATTCCCTATTAAGCTAGCAGCCAGGACAAATCTTATACAAACGAATCTTATCAACAAGTCCGGGTAATCGCTTAGTCGGCTTTTACGACATCCACGGGAGGAGACGGAGGGGCCTATTCTTTGGACGGGGACAAACACATCGTAAAATATTTTCTAAAGTTCGTCTCTTTCTTCTGAGGGAAGAAAGTACTACACTACTGACAAACAACACGAAAATGTGATGATATCCAAATGTGACCGAAAAACGTTTCAAAACTGAGAACGTTAGCTTAGAGGGCCCTTCCCGGTTTCAGTTAAAATCTTATTTGGAATGCTACGTTTGAAAGAGAGGCACTGCGAAAATACTATGAAACTGTGAGAAAACTAGTTTCAGTTAATTCACAATATAGCTTGTATATTTATTCTGCATTCGGTCAACTTTCAGTGTGGTACCGTCGTCTGTCTTTCCTGAATACTATAATCTTGGTCTCTTCAAGACTAGAGTGAATAGGTGTCTTCTAGACCTTTGTGCTTCATCTTCGGCCACATCATCACTTACCAACAGGTGAGATAGTGGTCAAACAGAGGTCTATCATTGTTAAAAAAAAGTGGTTTTAAGATATAGTGATCGTTAGCGTTACTCATTCACCAAAATACCACATGAATTAATTATGTCTACTATCAATTGCATGGTAAACACATTTTTTACTTTTTGTTTTGGGTAGGTAATTAATTATACAGATGTTGAGACACAGGTAGAGCCCTTTTAAGTAGGTATGCTTCTTGCCAATTTTAATATTTTTCAAATAACTTTAAAAAAACAAATCAATTCAAAATGTGTCAATAATATTAAGTTTTGGTATATTTTCAAAAATGGATTTTTAGTGAATTTAAATCGGTGATAACCCTGTTGTTTATTTGATTTTAACTTTGTTTTCCTTATTAGCGATCGCATTATTATATACTAGAAACTCGCCCCGGTTTTGCAGAATGGTTCCCGGCATGCCGATTCCACGCTGCGTCGACTTCCCATAGTAGTGAGCTCTATTACGTCGACCGCGCTGTTACGTCGAGGATTTTTACATCGAGTTCGTTTCAGTCGCAGGTTTGCGTCGTCGAGCCTCATGAGCGCGCGTCTTGCAGCCTCGAGTGAACGGAACGTCGAGCCTCTTTACCGGGCGTACAGTTCACAAAATGCACGGTTCATAGTTCTAGTTTTATGAAATAAAAATCTTGGATGATTCAGTCTTGAAATTTAATTAAATGTATCAGTAAAACAACTCAAAAGTAAAATTAATAAAAACAACCGGTCATTTTCTTCAGTGAGGTATATTACCAAAAATACAAATGGTGCAAATGGTATGATTTAAAAGGATTTCTAGTAGCAATATTTAGTAAAACTTAGTAAAACCAGTCATGTGCTAGTCGGATTCGCGCACCGAGGGTTCTGTACAAACAAACCTGTGGGTATATAACTAAAAGTTTTGGTATTTTTATTGGTAAATGAAATCATCATGAGGAAAGGGTGATACTTCACCGCGTTCCTGAGAAAAAGGGTCTTGACAGACAGACGGACAACAAAGTGATCCTATAATGATTCCGTTTTAACTTTTGAGGTATAGAACCCTAAAAATGAACAATAAAAATAACTTTAACTTCTATTTTGCACGTGCAAAATTCAAAAACCTTTTAAGTGAATATTAAGTAAGTAAATCAAATATTTATAATTATATATTTTAAAAACATATAAAATCAATAAAATAAGTTCAACAACAGTTATAACTTACAGCTCGTTCCCTTCAATCAGGGATACCTACATACTTACATTGACACAGTACCTATATTGGTAATAGATAAGTCAGAGTATTATGTGCACGCGCATAAAACTCATCTGGATAGAAAAATTTACCAAGATACCTTTGATGTAGTATCTATTGTGTTCGTTATTTGTTCGTTATTTAATATAAAACTAGCGAATCACGGGCGTCGCACGGGTAGGGTCGGGATGACAAGCAGTTACCCCTCCCCCCCACACACACTTCAACACCCACCCCCCTCAACACAACCCTGCCTCCCTCCATCCCACGCATCTATCAACACACCAAATCCCATTAAAATATACGAATATATATTATTATGGTGTATTTAGTATGCATCTCATAAGAACTTCTCCTATCCTGGTACTTAGAAAAATACACAGAGGAAAAATACTCTGTCCGACTTGTGAGGATCTTATTACTTGTTGTAGGTAGTATCCATCTCCTACAAACGTCTGCTCTCCTGGTACTTCAAACAATCTTTCCACACACCAAATATCGTAAAAATCTGCTAAAGTTCACAATATTGCGTATCTGACTGTACTTCTTAAAATCAGACTCTGCGAAACAACACTCGATTAAAAAACACTCGCCTGTTTAAGAATCGGCGTCGCAAGATTTCGACATAAAACCGTGCTCGACGTTAAAGTGTTCGATGCTATGGGGTGTTCGACGTAAAATAGTCGACGTAACAGCGCGGTCGACGTAATGAAGCTCGCTGCAATAGGAAGTCGACGCAGTGTGGAATCGGCATGCCGGGAACCATTCCACACAGACACCAGGTGTATAGAATATTTTAGGTATTTTTTTCCCCAAGGTGGGTTACATTATTGGAGTTTTGGTAAGGATCCCTAATTTTTTGGAAAATATAAAATAGACTTTGTCATCCGGGGATAGAGTAGCTTCCCAAAAATGAAGGAATTTTTCAAATCGGTTCTGTAGTTTCGGAGCCTATTCAATGCAAACAAACAATCAAATCTTTCCTCTTTATAATTAGTATAGATATTGCAATTTACCTAGCTGTCTGTCCATATGTTCAGTACTTACCTACTTCTTCACTATTTTATCACATCTGTTATCAGCATTTTAATGTATCATTACATTCTCTACCACAGTCTGATGTACATTCGTCATAGCCTTTAGACGTCTATTGCTGGATGAGGCCTCTCTAGGGTATTTTCCAGGTGTATTGGTGATCCTCGATTGATGAACATTCATTACTTGGTGGGCTATACCGCAAAATTCCTAATCTTAGATTTGATTTTTAACAGACTAAATCTAGTACAATATTCAAATTAAAAATATTCATGGATAACAGCATTATAATTCCGAGGGATCACTGTACCAGAAACAGGATAGGACAATATTTCTCGATTGAAAAAAAAAAACTAAGTTACGTCTATTTTTTGTCTAGATTCGATTGTTGAAAGAGTGCATATTCTGGGTAAAATATTAGATAAATAAAATCAATACAACAAAGCCAAGGGTTTACCGTATAGTCCAGTAACTTTATACATCACCAGTTTGCGTCAAATCCGGTAGTTCTGATTTTTTGCAGACTTGTTTATGATGTTGGCCTTATGAATAATCCAAGTTTTTGACCTCGAGCTCCGAACGCAACCTAGTCAAAAATAGAAAAAATTGTTTTTTTTTCAAGTTTTGGCGATTATAGCCCTATAGGACTAGTTTTTGAGAAAACTTTTTAAGGACGTTTTTAAAGTAGACTAAATTTGCTACAATATGATACTAGAACTGTATCTGTAGACCCAATAGTTTCTGAGATTAAGCCTTTCAAAGTTTATATTTTTTTTCGAACTTCGCAATTTTTTGCAATTCAGATGGCATATATTAATAGGCAGATGGTGATGGGATGGTAAGGGGATGGTGGTGAATCGTCGAAGTCTTTTGCCCAAAAGTCATCCTCTATTTCGACATCGGACAGATCGTCGTTTTCTGGGATATCTACTACTGAAACATCAGGTATATTATCACAAGAGGCCCCGCTGCAGTGCTTGCAGACTGATGAGCATTTTAATCCTGCCTTCCTGCAGCTGCACGTGTACCCACAACCCTTCACCCGTCGCAAGAGGTGTTATGGGGCTACATCTCTGGTCATCATTTAGGGGTTCACTTCATCCCGCTAGAGTTATTCGAGTAACGCCTAAAATATTGCAAAAAATTTGCGAAGTTCGATAAAATGATAAACTTTGAAAGGCTTAATGTCAGAAACTATTGGGTCTACAGATACAGTTCTAGTATCATATTGTAGCAAATTTAGTCTTCTTTAAAAACCTTACAAGAAAGTTTTCTCAAAAACAAGTCCTTTAGGGTTAAAATCGCCAAAACTTTAAGAAAAAAACGATTTTTTGTTTTTTTGAGTTCGGCGCTCGAGGTTAAAAACTTGGATTATTCATTAGGCCAACATCATAAACAAGTCTGCAAAAAATCAGAACTACCGGATTTGACGCATACTACTTTCAGACGACAAAGTTACTGGACTAGTACCTATAGGGGTTTTGTAAAATTATTTATATTGTACGAGATTTTTGAGCTGCGCAAGGCGTTTTTTTATATGAAGATTTCTGCCAGGTGTTGGCGCAGTCTTAATCAGAAATCATATTTCTATGCACTAAAAGAAGTGTATGTCTTTTTTGCTCACTATGCCCTTGGTTGCAGTGACATAGCTTCTTCAGGTCTCAGGATTGAAAGCACCTTGAAATCACGAATAATTCAGTATTTTTCTGTGTTTTCCTTCACCGTTTTTTAATGTAAAATCCATTGGTTCATGAACGGGATATGAACCCACGTCCTTAGTGATTGACGATTTTTGACGAAAATTTTACGACCTCTGTGGCGCGGCGGGCGATAATGGTTCGCTTGCGACGCAGGAGGTTGCGGGTTCGATTCCCGCCTCGGAACAAATATTTGTGTGATCTGCAGATCAGGTGTTCAGGGTGTTCTGGGTATTTTCTAGTATAAAAAAAAACTATGTAATATGTATGTATTAAGTATATCAGTTATCTAGTACCCATAACACAAGCTCTGCTTAACTTGGTGCTAGATAATGTTGTGTGAACTGTCCAGCGTTATTTATTTATTTATTTAATTTATTTTTGATCGAAAATTGAGGTCTCTTCCTGTACAATACCACCAGCTATTTATCGGTTCAGATCTATTTCCTATAAAGTCAGGGACGTTAATATGAAAACCAGAAACAACCACAAATTATCGGACGCAATGGACAATCAGTTAAACATCGCTAACCAACGCTGGCGGACAATACAAACAAATATGAACGTAAAGACAGTAGACCACTCGCAGATATTGTATGTATACTCGCGCGCGCTATAGTACAACTACAAAGACATCTGACTTCTCGCATAGCTAAGTATTATAGAGGCGAAGAGGATGGAAATAAATAGGAAAGTTTTTCATTGTTAAATATTTTTTTAAAACTCGCTTTTCCAAAACTATTAATAGATACCGTGAGCTGATAAAAATTAGCCCAAACACTGTCAGGCTACTGTCACATCAGCTCGCTGTCTCCTCCATAATATTGTATTGTCATTGGAATTTGACAGCTCAATCGAAACCCGGGTAAATTTAACTTGTAAGTTTTGATTGCCCACAGACACCGGGACAGGTGAAACTAAATAAAAGCTTGTAAAATAATTTTATTAATGAATTATTATGGACACCAATTAAAAATATAACGCGTTTTTCCGAGGAAATCGCGATTTTCCAAATTCAGGCTAAGCAATGATCTGCGAGGTTAGTTTTTGGATGGGTGACCACTGTTTTTTTTTTTATTTCGTGAAATCAAGCGAATCTGTGTCACCCCAGGAACTATAAAAAAACGTAGACTAGCATCAGTTACCAACGCTAAAGGTAAGGTAGCCTAACCTTGAGCGAGGTTATTATAGGAAATAGAAGCTTGTCCTACGTTACCTACCTTACGTTACTATTGGCAAAATAGTGGAAACTAAGCCACAGAAGCCACAATCAAAAGAAGAACTATAAAACTAGATCCATTAATGACGTTGTTTTAAATATCAGAAATTGTTGTTCTGTTATTTATAGATTAAAATTCATTAAATGTTGCACCATTTTCGGGTACTTACTTACCTAATTGATGTAATTTTGAAAATGGATTTCTCTGCACATCCATCGCCTATCTGAGCACACAGAACAGTCCCAATACCCGAAACAGAGTCACTAAACATATTCATCATCCACTGGTGCTTCCGAAATAGACAATTACAAGTTTGTTCTAGAACGCGTCAATGTACGACGCACGAAGGTCAAATGTCGTGAAGATGAGCAGTGAAACGGGTTTTCCGGGGGTGAGGTATGGGGTAGGGGGAAGTGACGTCACCGGTGGCTGAAGAGGTATATAGGAGATGCACACACTGAGAAGTAAAGTTAGTTTTGACAATCGTGAGAATAGTGCCGCCAGTTTTAAGATGAAAACATTTGTGACCTTTTTAAGTGCGGTAAGTAATACTTATTGATAAGAATACAAAGTTAAATTACCCTTTAGGGAATAAAGGGTTTTGTCAGAAGAAAACTATGAAGTTATACTAAGGGTTAATTAAAACAGTCAAGAAATAAGTCGCAATATTTAATATTGAATGAACAAAAATATTATTGTAAATATTTAAATTGCACAATTCATATAATTTCCAAGAGTTTCAGTGACGAAGTAGAATTACAAATTCAACGTTTAGTTATAAAACGCGGGCTCCGGTTTTTCCATACAAATGTATTCTACAAGTTTCTTCCTGATTTTGGATACCTATACAGGACTTTTTTTTCACAGTTGGTACATAATGTTTTAGCGTAGGCTCCGCACCACTGACTTTTCTAAGTTATGTGCGGATTTCCATCGCTCTGTGCTTCGGAGGGCACGTTAAGCTGTCGGTCCCGGCTGTTATTGATTAATAGCAGTCGATAAGCCATGTCAGAGGCCCTCGGGCGGCTTGACAAACTCTGACACCAGAGGCCAGCACTACCTCATACGAAACGAAACGAAACGAGCGTAGGCAGGCATTTCTTCCCTTTCGTTTGTTATAGGTACCTTTTTAACTAGCGATGGTGCAACCTACAGTGAAAAGAGGCCTTTTTGAGGCTCTGCCTACCCTTTCGGGGAAAAAGGCGAACACACTCCCGTGTAACCGAAGCTCAATCAAAGTAGAAAATAAAATTAAATAAATAAATATTTAATGCTGGACAGTTCACACAACATTATCTAGCCCCAAGCTAAGCAGAGCTTGTGTTATGGGTACTAGATAACTGATAAACTTAATACAATATATATTACATAAATAGATATTTTTTATTATAAATAGAAAATACCCAGAACACCCTGAAGTAACACGCACAAATATTTGTTCCGAGGCGGGAATCGAACCCGCAACCTCCTGCGTCGCAGGCCAACCTTCGCCCGCCGCACCATTTGTTTTACTTGTTACATGGTTATTAATAGATAATCAGTTTGTACATCATAAGTCATAATCTGCATCATGTTTAAAGTTATCTGACATAAAAACAACCTATGAATGAGTGATTAATAATTTTGATTTAATAGTTATTTCTTGGCTATAGATAATTATTACCTATTCAACTTACATCTAATGTAGGTACATTCTTGCACGTGGAGTAAAGGTGATATAATATTTAAAAAAAAATAGAATCTTACAAATTACAAGTTGGAAATATTTTGAACATACCTACTATTGTTGTTTTAGGTTTTAGGTTTTAGGAGGTTTGGAATGCCTACCAACCTACTGATTTAGTAGTAAACTAGATATAGTAAGAATTCTTATTTTATGCATTATATTAACAATAATAAAATAAGGTACAACTGTACGATATTAAGAAAAAAACGTAACGAAAACTTTAAGTATCTCAAAATTTACCATATACATACGTAAATTTGTTAAAACAGTTGAAAATTTTATAAATTTGTTGAAATTTATTTATAGTTTTTCTGAAAAAGTAAGTTTTGCCTGTTTGGGTTTTTTGTTTGGTACAAGTTTTTTCTCGCGCAGTCTACTGTTTGCAGAACTACTAATATTAAGATACTTACTACATAAAATTGCAAGTAGGTAAATATTTTGATAATTGGAGTGTTATATTAAAATGAATTATTTATTACCTAGCAACTATAAGATCAATTCTTATTGGGTGTCAAACTTTGCACACCACACACGACTAATTAGTAGACCGATATATGTATATACCTACAAGAACACCTGCAGGCTTTGGACCCATAAAAATAAAGGTTATGCAAATCAAAATATATCGGTATCAAGTCTCTAGTCCGGTGAAAACATTAGTCAATCTGATAAATTAGCTTGTGTAGAAAAAACATCTAGAGATCTATGATATTATGTTTATCCCGTTGTAGACAAGAATATAATAGAATAGAAAATAGGTACTTTATTGCACTTACACCTTAATATATAAAACAACCAAAAAAAAGAAACAAACCTTAACTACGTAATTATAAGACAAGAGTAGGGTAATAAAAGCTATTATCATCGCAGTTTTAGGTACAGAGGGTAAAAAAGGGCCACCGAGCTTTGTACCCTTACAATTTTCTAACTATATTGGCCAATTTTTGTTAGTATAGGATTTGTCCTTGCTGCTGGCTTTATTCAAATGTTACTAAAGTAAGGTTATTCGGGAAAAAAGCGCTACTAGGTAAGTAGAGTGCGTTTAGCCCATGTCTAGCCTATAACCTTGTACTATTATATATTCTGTGCTAAAACGGAATGCGCCTCCATCGGTTTTACTCGGCACTTGACACGAGCTCCACGTTTCAAAATGACCCTTGTGGTTACGGAATAAGGAATATTTTATTTTGACGTAGCGTGTTCTGTTTTATACTGAAGCCCAATTCTCTTATTTATTTTATAACCATACTGCAAGTTGACCGAAACGAGATTGTATTGTAAATTGACTGAGAAATTGGTATTCCGCTCCCTCATAACAACAATATAATCTACTTTCGGTTCTTGCGACCATATATTAGAGTAGGATAGTGCTATATAATAATTGTAAAGAGTGAAAGAGATAATTGTCAGAACTTTGAAACATTCAAGTTACAGTCACATTTCGATATAATCACATTACGCGTTGTATTGTCAGGTGAGCAGAATACCATTTTTGACGTTTGTGACATCGACACTAGATCGTAACATGATCCGAACTTTAATTTGACTATTTTTTATTACGAGAATTGGGCTTCTGGACGCAACTCTAGTTTGCATGTATTCAATAATTAGACCCTAATAAAATGAAAAAAAAAAATGATTTAAAGAAAAAGTATTTCCTCTCAAGTTAAATATTATGAAGAAGTTGAAGATTAATGCTAAGTATTACGTTAGGCGAAAACACGATTATTATAAATTTTCTTCCAAGAAATGTACCTCCAAATTATACAATATAAGATCTGGAAACTTTGCATGATAATTAAACTAGTAATCATTAATAATTAATAAGTAGTAGTAGAGCTTTTTTCGGAGTTCGTCGGGGGAAGCACCATACCTATTTCTGCAGCAAAGCAGTACCTAATGCTCGCATTGATGTGTTCCGTTTTGAAAGGTGGGTGTCGGTGAAATTAAAGTCACATAAGACTTTTCATCTTTATGTCTTCAGACCGTGTTTGTTGCCTGATTCTTCTAGGTCTGGTTGCGTTGGAACAGGAGTAAATGTAAATTTATTTTTTAAGACGATTCAAAATGATCCTTGTGATTTCAATGAATAAAATACTTTTTGACTTTGACTTTGACTTTGACTTAGTCTCAGCGTGGCGAGTGCAGTGCAATGCCACATAGGGTGCGTCCTAGGTGGACGAGACCTATGAGGTAATGCACTGTTAAAGGCAGAGGTTACCGCTTAACATCAGCTGGGCCATATGCTTGTTCCGTCATTCAAGCAGATAATACCGTGACAAACCTTGACTACGAAGTTTTTTAAAACAAGGCCGTAAGAGTTTGGTGGTGGTATTCTGCGCTGCAAAACATAACAAGGCCAAATCTCACCTGATATCAGAGGTAGGTATTTATTCAACAATAATTGAACCATTTAAGCAACCAAAAACATCTAAAAAATATAAAAAAGAAACTCACTTGACTGCATTAATTAGATGTAAAATTTGTTGAATTCACTCACAGTAATTTTGCTATCAATTTAGACATCTTTGAAAAGGATCTGTCAGTTTGATTGTTTCAAAATAAATAGGTCTCCAAGAAGGTCTAAAACTACTTAGTTTGATTGGCTGGCACACGAAAGAGGCGGTCCTAGAATCTTTTTGCTTTTATTTTGTTAAGTGACTGCCCGCGGCTTCGCTCGCGTTTTGACAGGTTACAAATGAGCTCGGTCCTGTGGGGCTATTGCGTAGTAGGCTGACGTTTGATTTCGATGTCCAGTTTGCTATTCATTGCGCGCGTGGTTTAAATATTTCTAGTCTTGTAAAAAAGCTAAAACACGCTGGGCAATGAACAGCAAACTGGCAATCGACATCAAACGTCAGTCTACTACGCAATAAACCTACAGGTCCTAATCTGTCGGTGTACCAAATTTCATCGAAATCGGTTCAGACTTCAGACGTTTCGGTGTGAAAGACATACAAACATCCAAACATCGTAACTTTGACATTTATGATAATAGTGGGATCGGGATTAGATGAATTGAACATGGGCTGAATTGAACTTAACCCGATATTTTTAACCATAACCACAGAATAAATAATAGCCATACCGGGCTTTTAGCTTCACTTGTTTTTACTAAAAAAACAATGTAGATACCTACCTAATCAAATCTTGAGATCGAATTTTTGACCATTTCCCGATATTCGATTGAAATTAAATTTGTTGCCATAGGTCAACTTGGAAGGGTTGAACCTGTCAAGATCCGATGATAATGCAATATTATGGTGATTGCGAGCTGATCTGATGATGGAGACGGACAATGGAACTCCTCGATGATTAATAGTAGCCTGAAAATGTTTGGAATCATTTTGATCAGCTCACGGTTCCAATAACTAATTCTAAAACAGAATGTTTTGATTAAAAAATACAATGAAAACATATTTTGTTGAGACTCCAAATTTTCTACTAAGAAAATAAACCATTCGAAACGTTGAATTATTTGGACAGAAATCGTCCGAACTGTTTGAACAAATAGTTGAACCAATATGTTCACACGTATTGCATATGGCTAGTTTAGACACATGCTTAGGAAATATTAAAAATAAAACAGATTCTGAAACAACAAGGTCTTCAATAGGCATGGTATTTTATTATGAATATCCTACTAAATCCAAACCAATTATTGTTATTTCATACAACTCGTTGTCTACGTAACTCAACGGGGTTACATAGTCGTGGTTTTGTGTTAGTCTGGTGTCACCATCGAGCAACCGGAGGCCTGCAATGCTCTAAGCGGAGGCCTGCAATGCTCTAAGGGTGTCACGCTGAAGGTAAACGGACGAGGTGCTAACGCGACAAGTTACCACTTTGTAGGCTATTGTCTACTCCGTGAAGTTGCTCAGGCATTGAATCTGAAACAGGCGATGGAAATGCACACAGTATCATTGCAGGCATCGCTCGATGAGTGCAGACAACACCAATTTTACAAGCTTTTATTTAACTTGGCAATGTATACATATGTTTGTCTGGGTGAAATCCGGATGGAATCTTGCAACTTAATTTCAAAGAAGTTATCCTCAACCGATTGAGCTGAAATTTGGCATACGGTGCCTGTCAAGTTCC
The DNA here is from genome assembly GCA_932527175.1 of Operophtera brumata. Taxonomy (NCBI): domain Eukaryota; kingdom Metazoa; phylum Arthropoda; class Insecta; order Lepidoptera; family Geometridae; genus Operophtera; species Operophtera brumata. The sequence continues at coordinate 5,274,701 of OW052237.1, read as the reverse complement.
GATGACGTACAATATGATGGTGACAACGAGCTGATTAATGATGGAGACGGAAGGTGGACGACGTAACTCCTCGATGGATAATAGTAGACTGGCCGTGTTTAGGCTCATTTTGATCAGCACATGGTTACGATCACTAATTTTATAGGTATTGTAGGTATTGAAAAGTAAATTTTTCACAATTAACTTATTTACGAGAAGATGATTAAATGCCTCCGTATCATATAAATCGGTGCTCAAAATGGAATAGGATCGGTGATTTTCAAATCGGTGATGTTCAAATCGGTGCTCAAAATGGAATGCCTCAAAACGTCACCAGAACTGCAGGACATAATTATAATGATTAGGGCAGCGGTCGTAAAAACTGACGCTTCATCGGTTTTTTACGACTTTATTTTTGAAGTCGAAGGATACAATGAGTTGATGTCGACTGCCTTCCTTACTCTTTTTTTAACCCCCGACGCAAAAAACGACGGGGTGTTATAAGTTTGCCGTGTCTGTGTGTGTCTGTGTTTGTGTCTGTTTGTGGCATCGTAGCTCCCGAACGGATGACCCGATTTTGTTATTTTTTTGTTTGAAAGGTGAATTATTCGGGATTGTTCATAGCTATGTTTGATCAAAATCGGTTCAGCCGTTTCTTTGCGAAGAGGGTTTTTTTATTTTTATAAAATAAATTACTTGTTAGAGCATGCTAATCCCAAAGTTATGAATTAGATACTTACCTACCTATCTACTTTTAATACAAATGACTTCAAACAAATAAATTCCATAACTGTAAATCATTCAGGGTCCATTTTTAAAGTTTTCTCAACAATAGCGGTTAAAGACTGCAAGGAAAATTATGAGGGATAATAATTACCTACTTATGACTGGTTCGAATTAATCTTTATCGGCACCTCGATATATTACCTCCTCTTCCTGATGACCTCAGAACAGCCCTTGAGCGGCTAATGGACTTTTAATCCTTGATCATAAAATGCTATGCTCTCAATGCAATGAGATGCATAAACCAGTTAACTCTACGCAATGATGATACGTGGAAATTAAATAGCTACGAGTACACGTCATGTTGTAGATAATGAGTTATGGCCATCCATAAACTAACACGGCCACTGGGTGTTTGTTAATCACACATATTTTGGATTATGGTATCATAATTACTAAAGTTTTTTTTTTTTTTTGTATACTACTTGAATGACGGAACAAGCAGGTGGCCACATGGTGGCCACCTGATGGTAAGCAAAATTCAAAATTCAAAATTCAATCTTCATTTATTCAATAGGATTTTTTTAAAAATCTCTTTGACACGTCACTTTTTATAAAATAATTATAGATTGCAATCTTATTATTAAGCGGTAACCTCTGTCTATGATCAGTGCATTACCTCATAGGTCACGTCCACCTAGGACGCGCCCTATGTGGCATTGCACTGCGCCCGCCACCCTGAGACATAAAGATGAAAAGTCTCATGTGCCTGTAATTTTACCGGCACCCTTACCCTTCAAACCGGAACACAGCAATTCGAGCACTACTGCTTTACGGCAGAAATAGGTATGGTGGTAGTACTTCCCCGGACGAACTCTTTCACAAAAAAAGCTCTACTACTACTAAACAACAATGTATGACAACATTACATCGATTTCGACGTTTTCATACAAGTTAGTGTCAAAGCGGAGAACACATCTCCATGGACCGATAAACGATTAAAAAAATATTTTTCACCTACAGAAAGCTTGTCGCCGAGTGCTATAGGGTATGGTGTATTAGCATCCGCCAGCGGCTACGCTCGCGTTATATCTATGTATTATATTGTAATAAGAATATCAGTTATCTAGTACCCATAACATCACACCCACATAACATACCCATAGTACAAGCTCTGCTTAGCTTGGGGCTAGATAATGTTGTGTAAACTGTACAGCATTATTTATTTATTTATTATAAATCCACTCAACTCCGTAACTCCGCGGTTTGATAGTATTTGGTGTATGAGGGGGGGGGAGGTAATGGGGATAAGGGGGCCTGCTTTTCATCCCGACACTGCTAATGCGAAGCCGCGAGTTGCTAGTAACGAATCAATATCGACTTACGGCCAAAACCGTAATACAAACATTAAGGTATTATGTAATGATAGAAAATGTTAGCCTTAAAATGTCTCCATATCGCAGGAAAACAAGGCGAAAAAAACAAAAAACAAAAAAAAAAGCGAATCTTTAGATACCGTAGCCCAACAACTTCCCAACAACAATCATAATTCAGCTCACACTTCCTTATTTACTTCATTTCGCAAATTACAATATCAACGTTCTATAGATAATTAACTATTATTAAATCTGTTGCAAAAAACGAATTGAGTATTATTAATGAAACGGATATAGTTTTTGCGATGAACGATATTGTTAGTGACGTCAAAACTATCTGATGCGTATGAATATTAGTTTGTGATTGTTATGTTATGGTGGGTAGGATTATTAGATGGTGCTCATGAAAATGTCCAATTATACCGACCATTCTAACCCCTCTTAATTTCCGATGATTCCAGGACGAAAGGTCTTTCTCTTCTCTTCTTCTTCTTAGCTTAGGTAATGGCTTCTGTGCATTATTTGCAACAATTTAGCCAATGTCAAGTGATATAATTATTATAGTTTTATAGTCAAGTCGTCAAGAGTCTCCGTCAAGTCCTAACCCAGTTTAAATGGTGGCAGAAAAACTGAATTTTTACAGGAAAAAATTTACCATTTCCAATATTTGTGCGTTCTGCAGATATTTGTTCAGGGTGTTCTGGGTGTTTTCTATGTATAATAAAAAATATCTATCTATGTAATGTATTATATTAAGTATATCAGTTATCTAGTACCCATAACATAAGCTCTGGCTTAGCTTGGGGCTAGATAATGTTGTGTGAACTTGTCCAGCATTATTTATTTATTTATTTTATTTATTTATTTCGAAAAGACTCGCAATACACTTAAATTTCACTACATCACACATGTGCCATTTATCCAAGTTACACCGGTTAAAATGCCACTAAAATTACACGAAATAACTCGAAAAAACACATAAAAATGTAATAAAATAACGTTCTTTTAAAAATGGCAGATTTCAACCCCTCTTCTCTTCTTATATTAATGGCTTCTGAGTAGTGCCCCAAACAATTTTGCCAATGTCAAGTGATTTAATTATATATTTTATAGTCAAGTCGTCAAGAGTCTCCGTCAAGTCATAATCCAGTGTAAATGGTGGCAGAAAAACAGCGATTTTACAGGAATATACCACCATTTCTAAAAGATACGCAATACAGTTAAATTTAACTACATCTCGCATGTGCTATTTATGCAAGTTACATCGGTAAAAATGCGACGAAAGGTCTTTGTCCTCCTCAATCTATTTGTCTATGCCATAAATATTATGTAGGTACATAAATATTAATAACTATCAACTCGCCCCGGCTTCGCACGGGTAGGTAGTGTCGGTATCTCCCCTCTTCCCTAACCCCCCCCCCCCCCCATCTATCCACAAACCAAATACCGTCAAAATCTGCTGATATTACTTGCGTTTTTAGTGAAAACGTTGCTTATAAACATGACTGTTACTTTTTTATTAATTTATTATAAAGTATTTTTTACATTAATTGTTGTAACTATGGATTATAATAGTATATAGGTATATGTTTAAATTAAGTCAAATAAATGTTTAGTTCGTCTAATTTACAACATACATACATTCAAAGACACACGTCTTTTTCCCCGAAAGGGTAAGCAGAACCTCAAATGGGCCTCTTTTCACCGTGGGTTGCACCATCGTAGGATACAGACGTGACAAGTGGTGAGCTCATCGCCGCCTTTGCTTCCTACGACTGACTCTGCTAACGCTTTCACCCAGTAATAATACATTCCTTAAGTAATCTAGCAGAGCAAGCTAATAGATTAAGCTATTTAGTAATCTAAAGATTTAAAACAAAAACTACAATTTAAACTTGACACGGGAAATCCAAATTCTGTACGACCACTTAAGTGCATGGGTCACGTTTTGTAGAGCTGGTTTTGAATGCTCTTGACTTATTTGACCTATCTTACTCACACCTCTACAAATCAATAGGTACCTAGTAGATGATCACACTAATAATATTAAGAGGTAACATTTGATTGTTTGTAATGGAAAATCTCAAAAACAACTTAACTGATTTAAAAAATCCTCGGTAGTTGATTTCGCAAATTATCCTTGAAATCGTTACACCGTGTTTTGTCTCATTCGATTGTATTTGAAACTGCCTGTCAATGCAAAAGACAAAACACTGTGTAACTATTCCAAGGATGATCCAAGTTTTATAGAAGCACGGTTTAAATATAAATTCTATACCCATAGGGTAAAACGGGACCCTATTACTAAGACTCCGCTGTCCTGTATCTCATGAACCGTCATAGTAAGACAGTTGAAATTTTCACAGATGATGTATTTCTGTTGCCGCTATAACAGAAAATACTAAAAAACATAATAAAATAAATATTTAAGGGGGCTCCCATACAACAGACGTGATTTTTTTGCCGTTTTTATAGATAATCGTACGGAACCCTTCGTACAAGAGTCCGACTCGCAAATGGCTAGTTTTTTCAATTTTAGTATGAAACACTAAAAAACACCCAATTAATTTCGGTTACCTCTATTATTTTTAATGATATCAGTTTCATAAATAACGATGACATATGACAAAATAAAATAATAATGACATTCGTGACTTCGCGATCAAGAATAATTCTTAGTGACAATAATTTTAATATATTTGCTAAATGGATTATGATAATTTTTAAAATGCCATCCATAAATATAGTTTTGGCATCCTACTAAGCTGTACGTGAATCCGTTTTTTAGATGCTTGTATATTTTACTACGTTTATTTCTGCGTCATAAATCCATATACAACTTTACTAACATGCTATTTTTGGATATGTGAATTGATCAATATTATGTCACAATATTATGTTATTTAGTGGAAGTAAGTCAGTCATAGTTAGTTTGTAGTGGTAACAAATTAGCAGCTTACTGCAGACTAGATAAATAGGTAGACATTAATTTACGCTTGTTTTCTGCGGTGTGTCCGTCCTAAGAATAGACCCCTCCGTCTCCTCCCGTGGATGTCGTAAAAGCCGACTTAGGGAATATCCGGACTTGTTGATAAGATTTGTTGCCATAAGATTTGTCCTGGCTGCTAGATTATTTAAGGAATGTGTTATTACTGGAAGAAAACGTTAGCAGAGTCAGTCGTGGGAAGCAATGGCGGCGATGAGCTCACCACTTGTCACATCTATATTCCGCGATGGTGCAACCCACTGTGAAAAGAGCCCCATTGAGGCTCTGCCTACCCCTTCGGGGAAAAAGGCGTGTGTCTATGTATGTATGTATGTATTATATTATTCAGTGGAAGTAAGTCAGTCGGTAAGGTAAGCTTTTGTAGTGCTAAAAAATTAGCACTTTACTGCAGACTAGATAAATAGGTAGACATTAATTTACGCTAGTTTCCTGCTAAGTGTCGCATTTCCGCTATTCATTTGATGATTTGAAAACTCAAGTTGTTTATGATGTTATGACGCTGACTGTACTAACCTAATAAAATTATAAACATTACACCTGTTAAGGAAAACCAGTCGACTCTCTATGACTCTCTTTAAGGACAAGGATTATGCTATGAATATAATTATGCATACATCCGTTTATTATACACAGTACTATAAAACGGTTGTTTGTCCGTGAGCACGAGAAAATCCAATATTAGCAAAATGGCGTCATAAGTTAACTATATTATGCCAAAGGTTTCGCCTTATTATGCCTTGTGGTCACAAACACAGTTGATTTGCTAAAGCTGCCCATTCACAGTGAGACTTTTGAAACGTTGATGCGCGATTCGTGCCTCAGAGTCGGTGTCACGGTTCGACGAAATTGTGTGTGAATTGTGGTATTGTTTTATGTGACTATGCAAGAAAATAAACCACGAAAATTAGGAAACACATATTCAATCTTATACAAAACGAAACAAAGTTTTGGTATTTGGATAAAGCACGGTCATTTAGAAGTATTGAACATATATACGAGTAAAATTACATTCAGTTTTTCGGAGTCAAAATCGGATTTTAGACGCCAACGACAGTCAGTCAGTCAGTCAGTGATAGTGATTAGTGCTATGACAAAATGCAAATTTTGTAGAATGATCGCATTTTGCTATTTAAATCTATGACTGAACAGAACTGAAGCTGTTATTGGATTCATTGCCTTTGATAGTCGTAAAACGGTTCACGTTTTACGATTATGACTTTCAGCATGAGCTTACTCTAGAGAGATAGGTATATACCTCTTTATCGATCACCACACAGAAATACAATAAAAAAATAAAAAACTTATGATCACCTCATTGTCAGCCCTATTCCTAACAGTGATCTCTACCAGCACCTAATAATGTACTACTTACTTGCCTTACTGACTTACTATATTCTAAGAGAGTATCGAGTTTAAGGCTTGTATGTAGGTATTTTGTGTAGAGTTAGTATCCATCGTAATAGTTTTTTTTTTTTTTTTTTTTTTATTTTTTATTCTACTTTGATTACCGATCAAGCAAGAGGCCCACCTGATGTTAAGCGGTAACCTCTGCCTATGAACAGTGCATTACCTCATAGATCACGTCCACCTAGGACGCAACCTATGTGGCATTGCACTGCGCCCGCCACCCTGAGACATAAAGATGAAAAGTCTCATGTGCCTGTAATTTCACCGGCACCCTTACCCTTCAAACCGGAACACAGCAATGCGAGCACTACTGCTTTGCGGCAGAAGTAGGTATGGTGGTAGTACTTCCCCGGACGAACTCTTTCACAAAAAAGCTCTACTACTACTAAAACGTAGCCACATAAAAAACAACTTAATATATAATTCAAGATAAAGTAATTGTTTAAATGTTAAAAATAGGTATGTCGCATCATGAATGGCACTACCTACTCTTAATGTCCGGCTATGAATGAACGCTGTGGTCTTCTTAAATGATGAAATTATTCGATGATGAGTCAACTTTGATGGGTAATTTATTATAAGGATGTCCAGAGGTAGGTAGGTATATCAGTTTACCTGGCTAAAAAAAAACTTAGAAAAACTTATATGGTAACTTAATAAGGCAAAGACGCAACATTTTAAAGTATTTAATGTAGTTTTTGTAAGGAATATTTGCCGTGATATTTTAATTAGTACATTAACGATATTTATTTCGATAAAAAATATTTTCATATGGTGAAATAGCTCTTGCGGAATTCCCCAATTAGGTACTTAATATTTGTGTTATTCTACCATCATTTAATTGATAGTTTGTACGTAAGTTACCCGGACTTGTTTAAGAATTGTTGATGTAAGATTTATCGTGGCTGCTAGATTATTAAAGAATGTGTTATTTACTCGAAGTAGCCGAGTCAGTCATGGAAAGCAATGGCAGAGATGAGCTCCCCACTTACATACATACATACATAGAGACACGCCTCTTTCCCCGAAGGGGTAGGCAGAGCCTCAGTCGGCCTCTTTTCACAGTAGGTTGCACCATCGTGGGACGTGGACGTGACAAGTGGTGAGCTCATCGCCGCCATTGCTTCCCTAACTGACTCAGCTAACGCTTTCTTCCAGTAATAACATATATAAATAAATAAATAAATAATTAAATAAATAAATAAATATTCCATAATAAGCTAGCAGCCACGACAAATCTTATACCAACGAATCTTACAAACAAGCTCCCCACTTATCACGTCTATATTACCACGATAGTGTACCCACGGTGAAAAGAGGCCTTTTGAGGCTCTGCCTACCCCTTCAGGGAAAAAGGCACGTTCGCCTATTTCATAATAAGGGTAGGTAAAGTCATTATGTACCACTATTTCGATCATGTACAGGTCGAGAAATATCAATAATTCGATATCCTCTTGTTCCAGTTGGCACTCGCCTCAGCCAACATCTTCCAGATTGACCTGGACCCCGAAGAAGCAGCCAAGTACATCAACAGCCCACCCTTCTCCAACCCTGAGCTGTCTGCACGCACCAACGTTTTACCTCTGGTGAGTTGACTGTCTCGGATGTTCTTTTAGATATCAGAGCCTTAAGAAGAAAGTCTACTATCAGTGCGGTCGCTATTGGCCTTACACACGACTATGGAGCATGCTATGCTTGGAGTTTCAGTTATAGAATCTGAAATGAGGAAATCCGTAGAAGATCACCGACACAGCTCTCAGAATAATTCAGATAAGGCCTATGCTAATAATTATAATCTAGTAATAACAACAAGAATGAAGTGCAAATGGCCATAGAACTGACAACCTTTATAGAATAATGGTTCTCGAGTGTTGATCAGGACAGTTTTTTATAAATTTATAATCCGAGATTTCCATTAACAAATAGAAAATATATTTCATTACCGTTTTTAGGGTTCCGTAGTCAAAGACAAGGAACCCTTATGGATTCGTCATGTCTGTCTGTCTGTCTGTCTGTCCGTGTATGTCACAGCCTTTTTTCCCGAAACTATAAGAGCTATACTGTTGAAACTTGGTAGGTAGATGTATTCTGTGAACCGCATTAAGATTTTTATACAAAAATAAAAAAAAACAATTATTTTTGGGGTTCCCCACACTTAGAACTGAAACTCAAAAAAAAAAAAAACATCAAACCTATACGTGTGGGGTATCTATGGATAGGTCTTCAAAAATGATGTTGAGGTTTCTAATATCATTTTTTTCTAAACTGAATAGTTTGTGCGAGAGACACTTCCAAAGTGGTAAAAAGTGTGTCCCCCCCCCCTAACTTCTAAAATAAGAGAATGATAAAACTAAAAAAAAAATATGATGTACATATAAACTTTCCTTCAAAATTGGTTTTAACGAGATCTAGAAAGTAGTTTTTTTTTAAATACGTCATTAATCGTAATCCATCCAAGAACTTTTATATTATGTTACTTGCTGCTACGGAACCCTTCATGGGCGAGTCCGACACGCACTTGGCCGCTTTTTACACCTACTGTAGTTCACTAACAAAATCGTCAATGGATGTATTAGTTAGTGGATGTATATGTTTTTATTATTAAGATCAAAATCCACAGGATCATAGCCAAAGGGGTTTATTAGTAACTACTCATGCAATATAGGACCGACAACATTTATTTAGGCTGATTTATTTAGGAGTGTTTTATTACTAGAAGAAAGCGTTCCTGAGTTGGTCGCAGGAAAGCAATGTTTAAAGCAAATTTAATTAAGTTAAGTATCAAGATGCAGTGGTGTTTCCAGCCTAGGAACACATTCCTCCGTCTCCTCCGGTGAATGTTGTTAAAGCTGACTTAGGGATTATTACACCAGGATATGGGCAGCAGCATCTACCGGAATACTCAGCACGCAATCACCATTCCGTCTGCCCAAGCGTGGCGATTATGGCAAATCCCCCCATTGTATTCTATAGGAGGAGGTCTCATCCAGTGGACGTCTAAAGACTGTTGATGATTTATCAAAGAAACTATAAATAAATAAAAAGGCTCTTTATTTTCCTTACGAACTATTTTATATAAATTTTGTGATCTTATTCTTAACATTCCTGGTTAGGAACCCCTCTTTGGGTATAGGCCTCCTCCAATCCACTCCATGTATCTCTATCGCTCGCCACGACGATCCACTGTCTTCCAGCTGTTTTTATGATATCGTCTGACCATTTCTTTCTTGGCCGGCCCGGTCTTCTTTTGCCGTTTGGCCCTTTCCATTGAGTCACCTCTATGGTCCACCTTCTGTCCTTATATCGGGGCAAGTGTCCAAAGAAACTATGCCATAGTCTAACCACAGAGTAAGGAATAATACTAACGTACAAGTCTAACTATGTCTACTAACCTGTTGTAAAATATACTTACTTAATGCAGTAGACAAGCATAGCATAAGGCGGAGATCAAGCGTTTCCGTCACATATCACTAGGACCCGAAGGTCGCGTTCTGAGCAATTCATTAGCATGTTCAAATAAAAATAACACTTTCGAAAATTGATCATGTTTCTATGACAGATGAAAATAAGGGACGTTTAGCACCTGTCTTTTTTTTAAACTTAACCTCGTGGTGGACTGTGTCAGTAGGATTACCTACGCATTATTATTGTAAACGAAGGTTTACGTGATGGGTCAAGGATTTCGAGTTAAATGCAAACAAAAGCCCATAAAAAATGTCTGAAACCGACTACTCTGCCGTGGCACGTCCTGCCTCCCTCTCCTCTCAAGGATGTCGTAAAAGCCGAGTAAGCACATCTGTCATAAAAATATAAAGCATTTATTTTACTTGCTTCGTTCGTTTGCCTGTTTTTCCTGTATTTTGTATGTTTTTTCAAGAACTTGCTGGCATTTGATTGATCTGAAATTCGGCATACTGGTCTATTACCGAGACAATACAATATTCTTGTGATAGCGAGCTGATCTGATGATCTTATAAAATAAGATGGCTTCCAAAACTTACTGTCTTAAATATGTTTAAGGAAACCTTAACACCTATAAACCTATAGTTTGATTCTAATGGATTCTTGAATTTAATGGGAAACTGACAAACCTCAGGTCCAGAGAATCTCTAGATTGTGTCACTAATATCCAAATGAGGATTAAACTTCGTTTTGTATGGGGTGCTCTAGCAATATATACTTCCTGTAATAATTTCATCCTGGTTGCCTGGCAATGTTTGACCAATTTTTATTAGCTCAAGGTTTTGAACACTAATTTCATAACAGCTTGTTTAGAAAAAAAAAACTACAAATCATGTTCGACTTTGAAATAGCTTTCGAACCCGGGCACCTCTTTGGTAACCTATAATAATGAAGCGAAATCTGGCAAACATGGTGTTACTGAGTTATACGATTATTTAAAAGATCTCACAATCTTTTATTATCTTTTTTTCAAAGTTTCATCTTCAAATTGTTTTTATTTCAGGTCAAATTCAACGACCCCAGGTTTCGTACCGCAGAAGCCGGCCCCACCCTCGGGCACTACTGGAAGAATGGAAAAGAGATTGAAAACACCGACGACTACGTTGAAGAGGTACCTTTTAGAAACACTACTCTGGTTCAATAATTTCAATAAGTTGTGGGATAGAGTTGTCATTTTATGGCATCAGTAGGTGTGTAAAGTTATCCGTATTCAAGAAAATTATTGGCTTTTACTGGCTAAAATAGCACTTATTGACCGGGCGAAGCAAGGTTTCAGAATCTATCTGCAGGATGCGGTGTTTGTATGAATGAATGTATGTTTGTATGTGTGTTTGCCGACGATAACTGCAAAACAGTTGATTTAATCTTGATGGAACTTGGTAAGTAGATAGGTTATGGGAATTTAACGGGGATCCAAGAGGTCCCCCAAAGTAAGTGTCATAACTAGGTCATGTATTATGCAAATGGGAAAAAAACATGAATGCAAAGAAAGCATGTAAACGTTTGTCACACAGTGGGAATTGAACCAACACCTATCAAATCTCAGCTGGGTACTTACACAACGTGCCACAAAGGTGATCAGAAGTTTTCATATTGTTTTGTCTCTCATTTCAGGTCTATGACGCATCTCAATTCCACGGTCAGGACGGGCTAGGAGCTTATAGCTACGGCTACAAGGCCCCCGAGTCCTCCAAGGTCGAGAACCGCCAGAGGTCTGGAGATGTCACTGGATCCTACACTTACAAGGCCCCAGGCTATGGCAGCAATGATGTCCAGGTCAGTGATTTAAAAATGGCTCAAACATATTATATTATTATCCTTGGACAGATAAGAAAGATTATTAACCTTTCTAGTTTTTACCCAACGCCTGCTGAACTCTGTCTTACTTACCTTCATTACACTGTTTACCGTAAGGCTAAACCTCACCCACCCTACTCACACCCTATAGCTGACTGAGCCATGATAGTCAATAAAATACCTTTATCTTGGCTTGACTACATGCGTGGTACACCCTACAAATTGGGCCGTAAAAAGTAGCGAAAAAGCGAGGACTTCTTAAAATTCCTGTTAACATTTCCAGGTCCGCTACTGGGCTGACAGCCAAGGCTTCCACCAGGAAGACAACCTCCCTAAATACGTGCCCAAGCAGATCGAAGAGGCGCCTGAAGTGAAGGCCGCTCGCATCGCCCATGAGAAAGCCTGGAATGAGGCTGCTTATGCCAACCTCCACCCAGGGTAAGTTAATAGCTGCTCTGAAAAACAGGAACAGACAAGGCTTTGAACCAGAAATTAGCCTATGCGCCCAACCTACACTACGCTTGTCATAACGCAGCATGTCCCCAATAGCCTAATTTGTAGTTAAGCATTTTATAAGCCTACACTGTCTCACTGCTGGGCAAAGGTCATCTCGCCATCAGATCAAATTCATCGTCGTCCTGCCACTTTGATAAAATTTTACTGTTTCCTTTCCACAGTGCCGCCGCTGCCCAGGCCGCTGCCCAAATCCAACCTTCTCTGGGAGCCTACCAACAACAACCTTCTCAAGGAACCTACCAGCAACAAGGCAACTACCAGCAACAAGGAAGCTACCAGGCCCAGCCATCTCCAAACACCTACCAGCAACAAGGAAGCTACCAGGCCCAGCCATCTCAAAACAGCTTCCAGCAACAAGGCAGCTACCAGCAATACCAAAAGAGCTACGACTACCAGCCCCAGGCTTCTGAGCAGCAAAGCTCTATCGTCGCTGCACCCGGCCAGGCCAGAGAAGGCAGAGCGTATGACCAGTACTCCACCACCACCGAGCAGCCTGAACCTACTGTAAGTACTTGCTACCTTATGACTGTCTAGCCTCTTACCTCATCGGGCACATTGCTGACTGCCTCCTAGGTAGGGTGGCGATGTAAGCATTTTTGTTGTGCTGCAGTTTCCCCTGTTTTAGCAGACATAGATAGGCATAGATGTATGTTTATTTCAATTAGGCCAAAGTACAATTTGATCTTGGTGTACTGTGCGATTATTTTGCACTGTGCCATCGTTAAGCTGTCACATAGGGTGAAAATGCTTACCTACCAAAGATTTATCTAATAAAATGAAAATTTAAACAAAGTTGAGTCCAAGCCGCAAAATTACAATGCGTAGATTTTTATTTTAAGTGATTTAATAAATTCGAATAAAAAATGTGCATGCTGACATTATAATTTCAAGGGATCACTGTGTAGCAAAAATAATATAGTACAATTTATTCACTATAGAAAAAAACTCAAAGTTACCTCTAACTTTTGGACAGATTCGATTGTTGAGCTTGTTATTGGATCAACAATTAGATAAATAAAATCAATACAATAAAGCAGAGAGCTTGCTGTAAGGGCTAAGTAAAATTTGCTATATTTTATGAGATACTAGCAGCGCCCCGCGGTTTCACCCGCGTAAGTCTCGATCCCGTAGGAATATCGGGATAAAACTGCGCCTATGTGTTATTCCGGGAGACCAGTTATCTCCATTCCAAATTCATCCAAATCCGTCTAGCAGTTTCAGCGTCAAGAAGTAACAAACACACACACTAACAAACTTACCAACTTTCGCATTTATAATATTATAAGTGTGATAATATACAATATAGTGTGATTTAATATCGCGAGGCATTGTGTTATATGAAATTTTTTACCTGGGTTTGGCGCAGCCTCATTCTAGCTATACTTGTAGGATAAAACGTTATAATTATTATAACTCTTTCCGACAGGCTTTATGAGAAATGTGTAATTTTAGCAAAACAATAAGCCCGTACATAAATAAAAGACACTACAGGCGCTTAACTGAGTCGGTCCCTGAGATATGGGAGCGGTACGGGAGGGTTGTTTTTGTCGTCGTTGTCGTCATTATGTCACATGTCATCTGATAATTTGAGAGATGACAACACCCCTCCCATACCGCTCCCATACCTCTGCGTCTGACTCAGTTAAGCGCTAGATCTAAGTATTTGCTATTATTATAATACAGGCATGTAAATATCGAACTATTCACTTGCAGGGTCCTCCTCGTGGATTCTTCTACAGCTTCAACTACCCCGTCTCAATCATCGTGCCCAAGAACGAGGCCGGTCATGGAGCCAACCCCGGTTATGTGGACCATGACACCGTCTCCCAGTATGGACGCTCACAGTAAACTTCGAACAGTTTTCTCTGATAAAAATGTTAAATTCTTACTGACCTACTTTTTGATAGAATCTTAAGATCAGTTATTATATCAGCAACAACAATTAGGTTTGTAGTATAAAACATTGCTCGAATTAGTTCACAAAATGTATATAGATTTCTCCTACTATGTTCAGTAGGTGTAAGTCGAGTATGGTCATCAATTTCTATAATGACCGCCTTTCTCTGTGGATAGTCTAATGATATCGTTAATATTTATATTGTCGGTCATGATATTATATGATTATGTATTAGAAATGGTTAGACTATTAACAGAGTAATTATCGTTGCCATTTTAAGTAGCAAAGTAAGTTAGGTTAATGGTTATTTCTTTTTAATGTAGCATGTTTTCAATGGTTTCTTTATATATTTATTTCATTTATTTTTACATTCAAAACATGCTTCATTAAAACTGCAAAGCACGGTCGGAGTTTGATAGTGTAACATAAAGACAAGCACTAAAGATTTTTATATATTTCTTTATATAATCTTATATATTGAATTGGTTAAACTCTTGAGCCCGGTCTTGCTAAAATCAAATAAAAATATTGTTACCATTTTCTTTTATCTTAGATCATGACGGCCTCCGTACTGGAGTGCTCTATGCCTTTTACGAATGATTTTGGTTAGAGTAGTAGGTAGGTGCCTATAATAAGATAAGATTATTGAATGAAGATGTATTACGTTTTATAATAAAGCTTATTGTATTATTACATTGTTTTTATATTGATTTCTGACGTATATTTTGTCATAACTATAAAGATATCAGTGGCTATACAGATGATACACCATGAATGATAATTAATTGTCTTTGTTGATAATGTGGTTACACATTTTATTTTCTCACCTCTATAATTGCATGGGTAACGTTGGTTGACCTAGTGGTATCACCACAATTGGCATCTGCTTACTGTTAATTCGGTTCCAAATGGATTTCATATTAACTTCATTCTGAGTCTCGCTGTTTGGCGTCTGTGGTCTAAACGGCAGACTCTGTCCGATCCCCGATATGATACCCGCGATTGCATTATAAATCCAAGAAATGGAGTCAGGTACGTTGATTTCTATTGGCAAAAATGGTATGCTTGATATAAAATCTCCAATGAAGGATCTAGTATTGGGCATTAATAATACTGCTCTTATAGGACTCCCTTTAACATTTGTTTCATCAGTTGGTTCTGCATCTATGACATCAGAATCATCATCTCCGATTTCTTCAGCCTTTTGGTATTTTAAACTTTGTATATTAAAATCTGTGCGTCGTACATCTGATTCCTTATTTGGGAACAATACAAGAATGGGCGGAGAGTTCCTGAAAAATTATTACAATTAGACATCTAATAATAATAACTATACAATGTAGAAAAATTTGTAAATTTGCTATAGGTATCATTCAAAGGTGGTAAAACTTACATAGCCATAGGTGATGGGATTACGTTCATCCTCTGCAACGCCTGAAATTGCTGCAGAGCAAACATCTGCTCCTGCAACGCTAACCGTTGTTGCTGAATTGTTCCTTGCAACGGTTGCAACGACGGAACTTGCGGTTGTATTGACCCTTGCAATGACATTTGCTGCTGCATCATCTCTTGCAAAGGTTGTAGATATGGTATTTGCAGCGGTGCTGTTAGTGTTAATGTTATTTGTAAAATCGACACTGTTATTATCAGTTTTGAAGTCATTTTGATGCACTGATTCACTTTTATATATTTGAGTTCTGCCACTTTTCAAAATCACTTCTTCACGATGTTAGTTTGCTTCATCAACAAAGATAGCATAATTATATAGTATACCTTCTATTGACATTTCGTTGTTGTAGGCTTGATTGATTCGACTAAGTTAAATTATGTCATTATATTTCTTCAAGGATGTCACATTTTACATTGTTTTAGAGACTGCGATCCGAGAAGTACAAATCAAATCAACACAATAAATCATAAGCACTCAAAGATAACGATTGTACAGGATGTGTTCACAACACCGGCGCTCGTAAGTCTGAACCAGGAAATGAACGAACCTCATCGCGTAGTTTGTTATTCCAAGGCGGTGTCAGCACAGTAACCTACTGACAGGACTCCTGACCTTGCGCTTTCTTTTCGGGTTTCGTTTTAGGATGCAAAATGCCAATAAAAATGTGAAACTTGTCTAGGCTGACTTTGTGACCCGGCTGTTTCTCTTGCAAGTACCGTAGATCGCACGGGTCGGGTGCGAAAACTATACAAAGAAAAATAAGTACGTTCACAAAATGCGTAGATCTGCAAAAATCTCATCACTAAAAGGCTAGTACGGTCTGACTAACAAATGCCTAAAGAACTTCGAACTATGACTTACATCGATATTACACGGGTCGCCCAAAGTCAAAAAGTCAAAAGTATTTTATTCATTGAAATCACAAGGTTGGATCATTCATTTTGAGTCGTCTTAAGCCCGAAGACGTATTGCTGTAACCTTACAGCAAACCTTACATCTTGTATTAACCTTACATTAAATTATAATACCTACCTAGGTATTATAATTTAATGAAGTACCTGTAATAGCACACAGTGAAAAAAGTACAGCCTAATTAAGTCCCTGAATCCCCGTTGCACATTAGGGGTACGGAATCTTAAAAAGGGCTATAAAAGTGGCTAAATACCAAACAAAGCCAAAGTCAAATATAGGTATTTTATTCATTTATATCACAAGGATCATTTTGAGTCGTCTGATAAACGAAATTTACTCTTGTTATAACGCGACTAAACATAGGCAACAAGCACAGCTTAGGTTGATTTGATGTTCCTTCCTTCTAGGTAGGAAGCGCCTGCGCATGTGTGGTGCATTGAGAACAATGAGAAGCTAATGCATTGAAAAAAACAGAGTTACGACTCTAAAAGTAGTACTTCGTCAAAATTAAAATGAAATGAAAATCACCAAAAGTTTCTACGATAACTAATCAGCCATCTTTGAGGAAAATGTCTCCTGTATAAAACTCTGGGTAAACATTTACAAAATCAACCTATACCTTCAGGAACCTTTTAATCTAAAACGGTTTCATGATTTTTAAAATTATTAAACACCGCTTATAAACAAAATTAATGCTTTATCGACATAGCAATTAGGGTCACCTAATATAATAAATATTTAACACGTAACATGCAGTTTAACCCTTCACAGTTTACCAGAGATAGATTTATTTTTACGATGTTATAGCTTTTTGTTAAAAAATATGTTTTTCAAAACAAGTTTATGTAATTAGTGATTAGAACCGTCCAAACACGGTCAGTCTACTATTATCCATCGAGGAGTTACGTTGCCCACCATCCGTCTTCATCGTCAGATCAGCTCGCTGTCACCATAATATTGTATTGTCACTAGAACTAAAGGCGGAAGTATGCAAAATTTCAGCAAAATTGGATTAGAGGAAATGGTTCAAATTCAGTTGCAAGTTTTAACCCAAAAATAATAGCAAACTGACAGGTGAAATAAAAGCTTGCAATAAAAAAAAATGATAATAATAAGTGGAATATTAGGCGACTTTTTTATAATTATGTGAATGACAGAACAACCATATGGCTCACCTGAAGTTGAGTGATAACCTCTGCCTTTAACAGTGCATTACCTCATAGGTCACGTCCACCTAGGGCGCACCCTATGTGGTATTGCATTGCGCCCGTCACCCTGAGACATAAAGATGAAAAGTCTCATTTGCCTGTAATTTCACCGGCACCCATACCCTTCAAACCAAAACACAGCAATGCGAGCACTAGTGCTTTGCGGCAGAAATAGGTATTGTGGTAGTACTTCCCCGGAAGAACTCTTTAACAAAAAAGCTCTACTACAAACAAAAAACCAACCAGCCTATTACTAAACCACCCTCAATGTAGGTTAGGGCTTCTAATCTTGAGGCTAAGTTTGCCTTGCTCTTTATGCAATAATTTCCATTGCATCGTAGCTCAAGAATCGGTGTAACTCCCTTGATGTCAAGTCGCAAGCCACTACCAATCTCAAATAACGATTCTTCGACCTTCTGCCAGTAACTACTGACCTGACTCGATGTAGGGCATGATGTTCAGAGTAGTAGAGCTTTTTTGTGAAAGAGTTCGTCCGGGGAAGTACTACCACCATATCTATTTCTGCCGCAAAGCAGCAGTGCTTGCATTGCTGTGTTCCGGATTGAAGGGTAAGGGTGCCGGTGAAATTACAGGCACATGAGACTTTTCATCTTTATGTCTAAGGGTGGCGGGCGCAGTGCAATGCCACATAGGGTGCGTCCTATGTAAACGTGACCTATGAGGTAATGTACTGTTCATAGGCAGAGGTTATCGCTTAACATCAGGTGGGCCATCAGCTTGTTCCGTCATTCAAGTAGTATACAAAAAAAAAAAAAAAAAAAATTTTATTCCTTCTGTATAAATACGAGCTGCAGAAAAATGCTTACATGACCTGTCTCTCCGGCATGATAGAAATATACGTTGTGGTCATATAATTAAGAACGATTTGAAGTTCTAGAAGTTTTTTATTTAAATCGTATCATACACAGAGATGTGTACCTTCTGAGAAGCAACTAGTTATGTTATATAATAGTCACATTAATAGAGCAACCTGACTTAAGAATAAAGTATGAAATCGCTAACTATTTTTTGCACATTTTATTGATTTTATCAAAGTAACACATTCAAATAGTACTGAAACTGGACAAATAATTAAGAACGATTTATTTAACTGCTCGGGAATTGTTTTGTATGACACTTAGATTAAAAAAATCACAATATTATGTAGCACAGGAAACATAAAAAGAAATTTAATAAATATTTAACTAAAATTAATAGTTAATAGCATATCCACGGCTTTTAATTACAGCTTTACACCGGCGAGGCATTGACTCTATTAATTTTTGACATTTCGCAAGAGAAATAGAGTTCCATTCTTCTAAAAAAACGTCATACAGCTCTCTTAAATTTCCACACTTTGTATTTGAAACCTTTTTCTTTACTTCAAACCACAGATTCTCTATTGGGTTTAGATCTGGACTGTTAGCAGGCCAGTCTAAGACAGAAACTAATTGCGCTGTAAGAAATTCCTTTACGGTGTGTGCAGTGTGCTTTGGATCATTGTCATGCTGGAATGTCCAAATAACCGGTAGAACGTCTTCAGCGTATGGTAACATTGTTTCTTCCAGTATATTTTTGTATTGGAACTGATCCATGTTACCTTCTATCAACTTTACAGGTCCTACACCATGTCCAGAAAAGCAACCCCAAATTTTCACATTTCCACCACCGTGCTTTAATGTAACTTTCGTGTACTTTGGGTCGAATGCTGTATTCGGGGGACGTCGTACATATCGTTTTCCATCAGAACATACTTTGTTTATTTTCGTCTCGTCAGAAAAAAGTACATTTTTCCACTGTTGCACAGTCCAGTTTTCATACTTTCTCGCAAATGCAAGCCGGGCTTGCCTGTGGCAAAGTTTTAACATGGGTACCTTTCTTGCTATCCTACCGTGCAATTTTTCTTCTACCAAACGTCTTCGAATAGTGCGTGCTGAGATTGCTGAAGGGTTGTTTTCACCAAAATATTATTTTCTAAGCTCATTGGACCCTTTAAAAGGATTTTGTTTTGCCATACGAACGATGTTTCGGTCATCTCGAGGAGTTGTTTTTCTCTGTTTAGGTACACGAGGAACATTCGAAGCAGTTTGATACGTAGCAAAATGCTTTACAGCGTGGAAAACCATCGTTTTTGAACATTGCAGATGGTCGGCTATCTTTTTTTAAGACCAATTCTTCCGGCGAAGTTTTATTATTACTTCCCTTGTAGATTTATCACAACTTTTATTTTTTCCCATTGTTTTTTCTAAAGAAGCAATCACCTTTAATCTTTTACAGCACGTAATGGCGCCAAAATTATACAAACAGTAACAAATCGACTGAGTGTTCTCTATTTAAATTGGAATAAAGGTATAAACTACTTAGCGTTCTTAATTACGTGACCAGCCAGTAATAAGGAATACTTTGTTTAAAAGTAGTGTAAAAAGTTTGCCTTTTGATTTTTAGCCAATCATGTGTATCAATGAATACAGTGGTAATATGGAAATGTTTTACGATACCGAGAGAAATAAAAACAAATGCATACAATTAGTTTTGCATCTTAGTTGGAAAAAATCTTCCCTTTATATCAGCGTTCTTAATTATATGGCCACCACTGTAGATGTATTAACTCTTTATTGTACACAAATAACACACAGAAATACAAAACATAACACAATAACAAAAAAAATAACAGAAATGTACAATGGGCGGTCTTGTCGCTTATAGCGATTTCTTCCAGACAACCATGGTAAGAGTGGATTAGATTGGCCAGAGTCAAGAGTTTATTTTTTATTTATTTTTATGCTACTTGAATGACGGAACAAGCAGATGGCCCACCTGATGTTAAGCGGTAACCTCTGCCTATGAACAGTGCATTACCTCATAAGTCACGTCCACCTAGGACGCGCCCTATGTGGCATCGCACTTCGCCCGCCACCCTGAGACATAAAGATGAAAAGTCTCATGTGCCTGTATTTCACCGGCACCCTTACCCTTCAAACCGGAACACAGCAATCCGAGCACTACTGCTTTATGGCAGAAATAGGTATGGTGGTAGTACTTCCCCGGACGAACTCTTTCACAAAAAAGCTCTACTACTACTGTTAGTGTAGACTACTTACTACTAGTGTTGCATATTCAATATTTAAAATGATTTGGATGAGTGAACTAACTTTAGATCGTTTGCAACGGTCTTCAGATAGCTCAATATTTCATTTGTATTTTTATTTATAGTTGTATTATTATTTCAGTTAGTGTTAAAAAAAACATTTTGTCGATATAAATCACAAGAATCATTTAAAATCATCATAAAAATTAAAATAACTCCTGTTCCAACGCGACTAAATCTAGAAGAATCAGGGAATTGCCTTTACTTGATGAGTAGTAAACGCCATGAATTAATTGAAAAAGAGAAATTTTAAACCTCAGGTAGTCAAAAGTCAAATGTAAAGAAAATCAGCAAATGTTCAAACGACACTGAACTCTTGAACTGAATCATCGGGGAAAGTAAATAAACGGTAACAAAGTGAGTGTGTGTATGTGTATGTGTGTGTGTCTCTGGGTGTGTATCTGTGTATGGGTCTGTGTGTGTGTCTGTCTGTGGCATCGTAGCTCCCGAACGGATGAACCGACTTTGTTTTTTTTTGTTGGAAAGGTGAATTATTCGGGAGTTTTCTTAGCTATGTTTGATCAAAATCGGTTCAGCCGTTTCAATACGTTAAGGGTTTTTTTAATATTTTCAATATTAATTACTTGTCAATAATAACTTTAAACGTTCAAAAACATTGCACAGTTCATAATATTGTGCAATATAATTTTTACTTTCTACTTTTTTTATTTAGAATACTATTTTTATATCATTCAGAAATACATACAGATACAGTCTGACGAGATACAGTCTCAAACTAGTTCGGAGGGTAGGGGTTTTTCGAACTTGTCACCTTTCGTAATTCATTACAGGCTTTCAGCTTGATAATGCCTAGGTACTTAATACCCAATGTTGTAAACTTTATTTTGTTCTAGCATGTACCTATTCATTGACCATAATTTAATTTTGTAGTTCGAGTGTAACCTATGTATAAGCAATAAATTATTTTTACTTTACTTTACTTTACTTTACTTTACTTTACATATTTTAGTTTTTTATTGTACACATGAACCTAAAAAGGTTTGTCTGGGTACTCACATTCTTATTGAATTGATAGTTTAGAGCCCGCCTAAGACCGACCGTGCAACATTTTCCCTTGTAAGTGTGTAAACTATGATGTACAAGTAGGACAAAATCTACAAGAGTAACTTGATCTCTGTACTTGTACCTACTCGGTTGTATACGTCTAGTTAACAGCTGTTACCGTTTTTGTCGTCCCATAACGGGTGTTGGAATCTTGTCACTCAATCTGCCGGTTAAATCGAGTAGTTCCTGATTGATCCCTGGGCTATGATCCCGTGGACTTTTAAATCGCTGGTTTATGGCAAATACTCAGAAAAATTACTGTTGGTGATTACCGCTGAGGCGCCATTGAGACCCGAGCCGTTAAGTGAGGGTCCTATGAGAGCCGAGGACGGTAATAATCAATACACACGTGTATCATACGACGTTTACAACAAAACTTGTGAAAAAAAAATAAAAAAAAAATACACGCTCTGTGTAAATGTTCAACTGTCTCTATAACTCACTAGTGAATAATAGCAATGACAAAGTCACAGTTTGATTACAGGTATCATTTGTGCCTAATTGCGGTGAAATTACACATAGGTGTAAAACAGAAATACACACTCTGTGTAAATAAGATAAGATAAGATAAGATAAATTTATCATATAACTAAACACGGTTATAAAAGACATCAGTAAACATAGTTAAAAGATAACAATGAGTAGGCATGTCCTAAATCTAAGTACCTACTGTTTACAACTAATGTTTAATAACATCTACTATCTAATGAAATTCCATCGGGTCCCAAACTAGGCGAAGCCTGTATCTTGGTGGCCCAAGGGGTTTTGTTTTGTTAAATGTTCAACTGTCTCTATAACTCACTTGTGAATAATACACTGAAAAAGTCACAGTTTGATTACAGATTAGGATTATGTGCCTAATTGCGGTGAAATAAGAGCCAATTTATCAAAACATGTGTTGAAAAAGTTTGAAGAAGGCAGAAAAATTCATACAAAAAAACGCCGCGCGCCGCTCGAAAAAGCGGGTTTTATTGAATATCTCGTGAAATATAGATAATTTTAAAAAACCCCGTGGGTGAACCCTCCGTTGTATTGATTTTTTTATCCAATTTTTTACCCAATAATCTGTACCATATTGACAAACAATCGAATCTAGCCAAAAGTTAGAGGTAACTTTGTGTTTTTTTTTTATCGAGAAAATTCTGTCCTAATTTATTTTTGTCTGAGTGATCCCTCGGTGTTATAATGCATCCATGCATTTTTTAATTTAAATATTGTACTTGATTTATTCAGTTAAAAATCTAATCTAAGATTGGTAATTTTGCGTTATACCCCACCTTAATCGGAGATTATAGAGCTAGAAAATAACATAACAACTAAGAGTCACATAGCTTATGTAGTTTATTTGCCATTACATACGCTCTCACTAATAATTGTATTTTATACGTACTTTTATACGACTAAGACGTATTTTTTGCGATGTATTTTTTTAACTTTTTTTTTAATACTCTTTAAGAGAAGAAGAATATCAGTATATAGAAGAATATAGCTGGTGCTGATTTTACGTATCATAACAGCCAGACCCGGAACAAATATTTGCAGATCATACAAACATTTTTCCCGTAGCGGGAATCGAACCCGCAACCTTTCGCATCTCAGCCGGCTGCTCGCCCGACGCGCTGCAGAGGTCGTCAAAACAGGATCGTGGGAATCCTCAGACGGAAACATGAGGCCCAACTGTCTACCTGTCTAGAAATCTGTCTACCTTCTAGCATACCTACCAAGCGACTGCTATGTCTTAAAGGTTATTTCTTTAGTCGGGTTATTTCGTTTCAAATTACGTAAATATATACAAGGAAATTATATAATTTCCGACTACGACACTACAAACCGGTTTCCTGAGGATATTTTTGTTATTCATAATGACTTTCACTGACTTTCTGTTTTATGGGACTTTTAAACAAACTGAGCGGGAATATAAAATATAATTTTAATAAAATAGGTCCCGCCGTTTCTGTGATTGAGTACATCCAAGCATCGAAACTTTGTGATATGAGTGGGATATTCATAAATGTCAAGCAGATTATTAAGTAAGTGTATGTGCCTCTATTCTATTGATGAATTGTAAATATTAAATTTAATTAAGATAACAATAAAAAAACGCAATGCAACACTGGAGACACAACAAAAAAAATATTTAATACAAAAATTATAACAATGTTTTTTTATTGTTTTCTTAATATAATTTTATTGGATTTGACTACAGATTTTAAACTTATTGACATGTTCATTATTTTAAATTTATGTATTATGTAATTTTTGTGTTTGTAGTGTAGGTTAATTTATAATTTATAAATAGTATGATTTTTTTAGATTTAAGATTGATTTATTGTTTCCGAATACAATATATTTTGTTTAAGGATTAAATAAATGAAATGAAATATTACTCCCCAAAGACATGGGATGGCGCTTCTGTGCAAGTAATCCTTCAGAATCGTTTCACGGGTACCACTTTTTACCACAAGCTTCGTATGCTTACCAATAATACGGAAAATCAAATAAAATTACTCCGGCGAGAAAACATAAATAAAAAAATAAAAATTTCGTTATACCTTTTAGTTACTCTATATGAGGGACTAAATCAGTAGCGCAGACTCTACCAAGAAAATTTGCTATAGCATTGCATACTTTGAGATCTCAGACACCCTATATGCATAAAGGTGTGGATGGATAAATGAATAATTAAAAAAATATTTATTTTTACGTTATGGCAAGAATAAATAAATAAGTTAACACTAAACTAAAATTACGATTAGTAAATGCAGAACTCCGAGTGTATCAGTAATATATAACTTTCAGCCGTCCATTAGTGTTTATTGTCTTCCGGCTGGCCATCATCGACAAGCACGTTGATTTCCACTTCAAAGGTACCAGGTTTGGTTCTCGATGGTCTCACCATGACCCCAGGCATCCGCGACTGTGGGGCTGCATCGATCTCATTCTCCGCTGAATCAGCTATTGGAACACCAGGCGCAGGCTCAGGGTTCGAATATCCGTTGACTTGATCGGGAGGAATCCTTACAGACATCAGCCCTTGGAAGCGCTGAACCAGATATTCCAGCAGCGGCCCGAATCTTGAAACACCGTCTGTTGTGAGCAGCACACGATCTGTCGTCTCCTGGGTAGGCCGGAGTAGAAACATATTGAAGTTTAAGGTCTTCTTCACCGGTCGGGCCGCTGCTTGTTGGATACAAGCTATAGCGATCAACGCGAGCAAAATTCGTGTCATGATGATCAAGGGTCCGCGTCCACGTGCGATCGCGAGAGAGGCAATACTGAGCCGCACCGTTTTTGCCACTGCATCTAAGCTGAACTAACGGACCTCGGGTAAAAAGATCATAATTGCCTCACGATACCGCGGGATAATTGCACACCTTTCGCTTGGAAAGCGATGCCATCTTAATTTGGGTGAGTCGTCTTCAACACCCATAATAGCGTGGTCCTCATCGTGAAACATTCCGAAGTCAGGAAAGGTCCAAGCTTTATTGGTCGTTTGTAGGTATAACAGTGCTGAAAAAAAGGATGGGATGCATGGTGCACCTTGATGCATTTGAGTTCTTTATGCCTGTTGCTTACAGCTCAATTTAGCTTGTAGAATATATGTTTTGAACAATAAATACACATGAAACTTTTCATTAAATTTAGCAGGCATCAATCAAGTATGATTGATGTAGAAATAATGATGCAGTATCAAGGCCACAGTAAATGCAGGTCAGAAACAAACAAATTGCGGTTTGTAGCTCTAGTGTTATTTTCTATTGTTATTGGAATTAGTTTTAAATTAAAGGCATCTTAGTTTAAAAAAGGAATAGGGGAAAAATCGAGAGGCTGTAATGCTCTCAGAAAGGGAATGATATGGAACCTTAGACCATTGCAGGCCTCCGTATGGAACCACTGGAACTCATTCAAAAAGTATTTGACAATTGATTATTTTGAACTCAAAGCGCTGTAACGTTCCGTAGCCAATCATAACATCCCACTTTGGCCAAAAGTGGAGTCGAACAGTGGCGCAGCGGTATAACGCATCCCCGTATCAAGGAGAGGAGAAATCGCAGGCTCGAATCCCGCCTGGATGGTAATTTTTGTATTATTATATACTTAAACAATTAGTAATTAGTAATTCCATGTTTACAATTGAATATTTTATTTCACTTCCTTACTAATATCTTACCTGGAACTTAAGTATTAGTTACCTTCCTAGCTATATATATTTTATAATCTATCCCTGGGCATTATACTTTATAATAATTACCAACGCGATCCAACCATAATTATAAGTGAATTTTGCTGCCACATCACAAGAAATTATTCATTACCCTCCATCCTACTTGGACCCACCAGCTTCTCAACTTTTATCCTTATGGCTAAAGAAATAAGGGTTCGTCTAAGGGTGCTAGAGATCTGGTTTTAGGAGTCAGAAAGCACAGGAGATCCGTTACAATCGTGGCCTATTCCGGGTGGTAAAGTATAGCTTATGTTGTAACGGTAGCGGTAAACGAACTATAATCGCGGGTTATTTTGTTCATTACTTCTCGTAGATAAGGATTTAAACGGTTTTATTGGAATAAATTGTTGTGAAACTACTATTAGAACTAGAGTCTGTTCATAAAGAGATGCGTCGTGGGATTGGAGGGCGCAACTGTGCTTATTTACCTTTTTTGTTTAGCGGGCAATACAATAGTGCGTCTGTTTCATTTTGATCATTTTACAACTGTAACTATTTACTTAGTATAAAATTCAAAATGCCGACAGTTTGAATCCTAGGCTAAATAAATAGTTAAATAAACTAAATAAAACGTTAGTTCACAATTTGACCACGACGCTTCTATTTTTGAACAGACTTTACTACTTAGAAAATCTACCGAGATTCTATATAGGTACTAAGACATCCACCCCTCAGAGAATTAAAATGTTTGCTTGACGCGTGCCTATAATTCTTTTCAGGATACAATTAAGTAAGATTCAATTAATTATTTTCTATTAATTTTCCAATAGTGTTTCATCGACTAATTTTTCTCTAAAGTGTGAGGTTGACTGAATCTAAAAGAAACCAGTATTCGGTCTGGAATGGCGAGGGTTCCGTATTTGAAGAGTAGACGAGACCCGGCCAAATTACAAAAAACTAAATTAGTCCTGGTAAACCCGAACTACGTTTAACAGGACTACTTTGTAACGGTATTAAAGGATGATTTTTAACAATCCAAAAATGTAGGTATACTTATACCTACATTTCTGCATTGTTAAAAATCATCCTCATCATCATCATAAATCGCCATCTTTCCGACCAATATTGGTTCGATTTCCAGACGAAGCAAGTAATTTTTAGAAAATCTTTGAAAGCAATATTTCTAACTTTTAAAATAAAATAAAGTCTTCTTTCATTAAAATATACTATCTACAATATTTAAGGTACTTTCCCTTCAAGTCGCATAGTCTTGGCACGACCTGTATAGCATTTATTTATCCACACATCATAGAACCCTGGGTTTCTCGAACGACTCGTTTCTCGAGATCATTTCTTCCCCATACCGACAAACAATGGAATGAGCTACCATCTGAGCTGCCAGGTGCTGCTTCATGAAACAATTTAATACATTCCTTCAGTGTAGGCAGCGCATCGAAAATATCCCCGGTGTTGCCGGTGTCTATAGGTGACCACTTTACATCAGGTGGGCCTAAGCTAGAGTTTGTTCAAAAAGAGAAGCGTCGTGGACAAATTGTGAATCAAGGTTTTATTTAGTTTATTTAGACTATTTCTTTAGCCTAGGATTCAAACTGTCGGCATTTTGAATTTTATACTAAATAAATAGTTACAGTTGTAAAATGATCATAAAATGAAACAGACGCGCTATTGTATTGCCCGCTAAACAAAAAAGGTAAATAAGCACAGTTGCGCCCTCCAATCCCACGACGCTTCTCTTTTTGAACAGACTCTAGTTTACCCATTAAAATCATACAAAAAAAACTGGGAGGCGCTTAGCATTCTTGATGACGATGCTAAAGGATAAATTCTAAACGTTTTTATTCCATACCCCTTCTACTAACTAAGTGGTTCCTAATAGGCCTGTTAATCGACTAGGTATTATACAGATTGGAAAGCTTAGGCCGTCGCACCGGTTGGAGTTATCGCTCCATATCGGTCAGGAAAGCTGTTTGTGCAGATTTTACTCCAGTCACATCAACATGGCATCTCAATAAAGATACTTGTTCAGACAAAAAGCGACGTAATAAAGATTTCTACTGCAATAATGATGTTCATCCTATCCAAACCGAGCAACGTTTATCTGGTGAGAACAAGCTTAGCTCGGTTTGTAGAAATTAAAATATTACACGCAAATAGTGGTCAACCATTCAAAAACTGACCTCGCAGATAATTGCTTAACCTAAATTTGGAAAAACACGTTCAGCACTGAAAAACGCTTTTTCCCAGAGGTGAGACTAGATCGATTTTTCGCTCCAGAAAACCCCCAAATAGCAAATTTTATGGAAATAGTTTAAGCTGTTTTTGAGAACGTGATTACAAATATATATACTACACTATTAAACGAGCAATATTTCACTGGGAACTGCTTTAACAGATTTTGATGAAGTTTGGTGTGTTGATAGATAGGGGGATGGGAAAAGGGGGATCTCGATACTACCCGTGTGACCCGTGTTTTAGTAAAATATTAAACACTTTTAAAACAATTTTTATTTCAATTTATCTATAGTCATTTAGAATCAGCTAACTTAAATAATATCACGAATTAACTCAAAAGCTACTTAGCTATTGAACAAGATAATTCTATACATATGTAAATAGAAAAAAAAAACAATAAAAGAAAAGAATCAAGGCGATACAATTAAATGAATAGGTACATGAAAAGATTAAGTAAGGCAAGACCAACCGATACATATTATGTAAGATGAATTTAATCATTTAAAATTCCTAAATAATTATCACCCTGTAATCTACACTGACATCCAGATAGTATTATATATTTTCAGTTTCAATTATTATAATTTCGTATTATTTTACTATAACATAAGTCAGTTTTGTCTAAGCTTTGGTTCTAGTCTGCGCATGCGGTGATGTGGGCCTCCGTCTCTGCTCCTCGCTGGCTTCCTTGGACTCCGTGATGGCTGGATTTTTCTGGCTTGGTTCTGCAGGCGAAGGTTCTGTGAATATTTTTTTTTATAATATCGTACTTTACAGAAACGAATTCCTGATACATTTCTTGGGGGTCTTATTATTAACAGTCAATAAACAGTTTGCAGTAATAGATTTTATTTATCGAAGAGTTTGTCCGGGAAAGTACTACCACCATACCTATTTCTGCCGCAAAGCAGTAGTGCTCGCATTTGAAGGTTATGGGTGCCGGTGTAATTACAGGCACGTGAGACTTCATCTTTATGTCTCAAGGTGGCGGGCGCAGAGCAGTACCGAATAGGGTGCGTCTTAGGTGGACGTGACCTATGGGGTACTGTTCATAGGCAGAGGCTACCCGCTTTACATCAGGTGGGCCACAAATTTTTCCGTCACTTAAAGATGTATAACAAAAATACTCCGCCAATTTTTCACCTGGGACGAAAGCCAAAAGACTGTAGCAAATTTTTATAGAAATATCATTTTAACAGTCAGAACTGTTACCGGCAGCTGTGGCACATCGTGAAAGGGTGTTTAGTTACAGTTTTGTTCTACTATCAGGTGTTTATCGCACATGCGTCAAGTGTTGCCAAGAGAACGTGTAAAAGACGGAGAAAGCGCTGTTACCTAAATTAAATACGGTGTAGGTGTTATTTATAGAAAATAAGGATGCAAAAAAATGGTATAAGTACAAATACAAATACAAATATATTTATTTTGCCAATGACACAAAAACATGCAACTAAAACATTATCCAATTAATTAATTTAGCAAAAATGATCCCACTCAGCGTATGCTGTGACCATCGAGCAACACGGAACGGAGGCCTGCGTTGCTCGATGGCTGTGACAGTGCAAACGCTGTGCAGCGCTGTTTTTACGTGACGTTGTTGTTGTGTTGGGCAGCACTGCGACACGCGAGTGTCCAAGCCGTAGTTTTTTTACGTTTTAAACGTAATTTCAAACATAATTTTCTTGCATCCCGTTGCATTAAAATATATACCGGCTCCTAAACCAAAATTACAGATGTTTTAAACGTTAAAATTGTTCATGATATAAAGAACCCACCGGGTTAGAGAATATAATATTACGGGACCAAAAATAACAACAGTGAGGTGCGCGTTGAAATCTTTTATACGGGATTTAGGATCACCATATTGTTAAGTCAAAATGAAGCGTGGCTTCAGTCGTCAGAGACCAAAACACCCCTCCCGTACTGCTCCCATACCTTAGGGACTGACTCAGTTAAGCGCCAGACTTGTACAATAACATATGTTACATTCGAAATTGCAATAATTGCGGTAAACTTGCTTTTAGACCTGAGTGACCTTTCTCGTGAGAGCCTTCCTATGTCTTTTTTTCTTTTGCACATTACTAACTAAAAGAAGTGAAAAAAAATTGCGGTTTCTCAGCATTAACTCAGCGCGCTTAGATTTTAGAATGCTGCAAATCTGGATAAATACTGTCTAGGTGGACCCAAACAACATACCAAAAAAGCAAGTTTACCGCAATTATTGCAGTTTCAGCGTTTTTTTTTGTACGATATGACTGCCCTAACAAGTGAAGTCGATTTTTCGTCTAACCTGCTTAGTAAAGGCTGGTAAAGTAAAATAAAAAATTGTAAGTGTGCATATTTCTCATTGTTGCCTTACCATTGGTAGCTGGTCTGCTTCCTCCCTGACCTTGGAGACCCACTAACTGAGCAAGGCGTACTGCACCTCTGTTCCCATCAGCTCCTACGGCTGGTCCAGTTCTACAAATCAAAGCATAATTACGTCAAAATAAAAGCAAAATAATCAATTCCAAGTAAGCAAGTTGAAGTGGCAATGCTGAGCATCTGAGAGAGGTAACTAATATTGTAAATTTTTGGCAGGACAGGTCCACACTTTACGAGCTTTTCCGTTGCTGCTTTTTGAAACACTAAAGCTAGGGCCAAATCGGCGCGTTCAGCCCGCGTCCGCGGTGGCGTGCACGGTGGCGATCTATTACTTACCATTGATCGCCACCGTGCACGCTACCGCGGACGCGGGCTGATCGCACCGGTTCGGCCCTAGCTTAACGCTAACCCTCACGTTATCCGTTTCACCCAATTTGTAGGGTTAGTTTTCAAATAAAAAAGAACCATCGAAATCGAATCTCATAAGATGTTCAGTAGCCCTGTTTTTGCATGAGCAAGTTTCACTCTAATAAAAAATACCCCAACAAAAAAAAAACAATTCGTAAAACCAGTACACCATGTTTCGTCTAGTTGTAAAATATGACCTGTGGACTACGAGTTTGTGTAGTACCAACAAACTGACAGAGGAAAGCAAATTGAACAGACTCTTTGTTCACTTCGCTCGCTTGGACAATAAATAAATAGAAAAATACTTCTCTTGCAACCTTCTTGATAGTATAGTTTTTTATAGCAATTTATACGAATTCCGCTGAATTAAGCTGATTAGATATTTGAATATAACGTTTCAAAGTTTTTATAACCCCAGACCCAAAAGAAGGAAACAACTTTTTAACCCACTAAAAAGAATACGAAATTTTAAACTTTCTGTCATATTTTTGAATGATTCTTGCTTGCCCATTTCTTGTTTCATTGACTTGGAAGCACCCTGTGACGTAGTTTTGAGCCATCGTGCCATGAGGCCTCAGACAAACAACATACAAATACTCTATGGCCTCAAACTTATAACAAGTCGTGGGTTAAAAAGCAGTATGAGTATCAGATTTTAAAATAAGCTATAAGTGTTCTGGTGATTATTGTATTGTCAACTTACTGATAAGCCAGGTTAGGGTCCTGATACGCCAGCTCGAAAGGCCGGTTCAGCAACGGAGCTCCGAGAAGCAATCCAGGGTTAGGCTGGCCCAGGCCGCGAGGGTAACCCAGTGGAGATACTACCTGACCTGATGCTGGGTCAATGTAAATTGTGTTTTGGTAACCTGTATTTTGGTAGCCTGGAACCAATAAGAAAAAAGTTAAGCAAAAGCACATATGCTCGCAGAACCAGACATACATACATACATAAACGCACGCCTTTTTCCCCGAAGGAGTAGACAGAGGCAAAATGGGCCTCTTTTATCAGTGAGTTAGAAGATGGTGCAATCGTGGAATATGGACGTGGCGAGTGGTGAGCTCATCGCCGCCATTGCTTCCCACGACTGACTCAGCTAACGCTTTCTTCCAGTAAATAATTCATAAGCCATTAATATTCATTCTTCTTCTTCTTATCGTGTCGATGCTATATATTTATATATTTATGCTATGTATTTCGAATAACTTTGGAGTAATAGTTGGCCTAAAACCAATGTCACAGATGCTCTGACGTACACACAGAGTCTCAAATGGAAATGGGCAGGCCATGTAGCGCGCTTACAAGATAAATGTTGGACACGTAGACCACATGGTCTGGACCAACCGGAAAGAGAGCAAGAGGACGCCCGCAAGAACGTTGGGCCGACGAAATAAGAAAAGTCGCAGGACAGAATTGGGTAGAGGAAGCTGTAGACAGAATAACTTGCAAAAAATTGGAGAAGGCCTGCACCCGAAAGGGGCCTTAGCTATATTAAAAAAAAATGTCTACTAATTGTAATATAAACATTTATGTAAGTAGTTAGTTAAGGAAATAAAAAGGCTATCTTATTATTTTATTATTATTAATAGGTGGCCACCTTAATCACCACCAAAATATTCATTTACATTCCATAAATAAGCAATAATAATAAGAACCAACAATTAATAAAGTATCTTGAAACGCGAGTATGAATTGTAAAACACTACATGTGCAAACAATGTGTATACAGGATGGGGCAAATTTTTGGCCCCTTAAGGGTAGCTACCTTTTCTTTTGTAGTTAGAAGGTTTTGTTCTTAGGAGCCTTGTTTTTTATTTTGAAAAAAAAAAAAAATTCATTTTTAGATTTTTGAAAAAAGTACGGTTCACCCATAAAATTACATTATCTAAAAATGCCATCATTATTTCTTCAAAATAAAACAGAAGGTTCCTAAGAACAAAACCTTCTAACTACTAAAGAAAAGGTAGCTACCCTTAAGGGGCCAAAAAAATTCCATCCTGTATAATTCGTATACATGTGCACGCAAACTAAATTTATCCTGACACGTGGTAGGATCAACCGATTTGTTCTGAAATCGGGTTTGGCCGGTAACACATACAATGTGTATACAATGTTTATTCACGGGTGTACTATGTGTATATTTGTAATAATAGTGTACAATAAATATATAATCTGACTATTTATACAAGACTAGGGTGGTCCCAACCAACATTGTAACGGTCAGGGAAGGCGGAGAAGCGGCTTAAGATCGTTCGTCGTAGTATTTTAGAGGCTCTATGTCCAGCAGTACCTAAATTTCTTCCTGTTGATTATAGATATCAATAGATTTCTATGAGTGCCAGAAGACAAATCAGGTTACTAATTTTCCAACCATTGGCAGCTCGATCTATGGCCGAAATGGTTAAGGCCGCGTCGAGGCAAATAAGCAGGCTCGAGTCCCACCAGCGGTCTTATTGACTAAGAGACTGAAGTTCGATTTTAATTACCAGTTTGCTGTTCATTGCGCTTCTTGTTTCAAATGTTTTCTCTGTTGTAAAAAAGCAAAAACACGCAGCTCAATGAACAGCAAACGGGTAATAGACATCGATTAGATTAGACAATAGCCGTTCTGATTAGTTTTTCTCTCTATAGTACACTTGTATAACAAACGTGGTAAATTCTTACCGTGTCCAGGATATCCATGGTTTCCTTGAGGCGCTGCTGCTACAATGTACACTGGCTGGTAGCCTGCTATTGTACCAGGCCTGAATAAAGAAGTCATGCGTGAGTTCTACTCGGATTTACGATCATAAAATAACACCCAACAGCCATAAAGCTCTGATCCCACACTAGGATTCCTTCGATCTATTCTTGATCGAAGTGTGTATCTGCCCCCCCCCCCCCATTCCCTAACTGAAAGTCACTCGGTGACTAACGTTTGACAAGTAGAATGATAATCAATTAAAAAAAAACTTTAAGAATCGTCAATTGATGGTAATTTTACTTGTCAAACGTTGGTCACCGAGTGACTTTTAAGAAAGGTACGGTAAGGTAAGGGGGGCAGGAACTGCTAGTAACATGGTACCATAACACCCAGACCTACAACAAACATTTGAAAATCATACATACAAATGTCCCGCAGCGGAAATCGAACCCGCAACCTGTCGCATCTCAGCCGGCTGCTCGTCTCACGCACCACAGAGGGTGAAACACCCACGTAAAAAAAAAATACGTATAAAATATGCGTCTTGAATATAATTTAAATGCATTTATTATGTTAGCCGTTTGGCATCGTAAAAGACAAATTAGTTCCCTGAAATTCCCCTGCGATGGATACAGCTATACAGAGGTCCATTTTGAGATTGGTTTTAAGTACAATGCCACAGTGATATTTGTCCGTCTTGGCAACCTAAATAACTGTCGAAGGAAGCGGAATCTTAGGAAACTAAAACGTAACTCAATCAGCCATTTTTGGAAAGAAACGTCCTCATTTTTTATTTAATTTTTAAACGTCTGTAATAGGAGCCAGCCCTTAGTTTGGGCGAAGGCCAGACCAACATTTTTGATGCAATGAATGCAAGGAAATTACCTATAGAAAACGAAAAAATCTAAGGCTTGGACACTCTGAACCTTTTATTAGTTACGCTGGCGCCAGACAAAAAAAACTCTAAGCGCTTTCTTTCTGAGATTTCTTGTTGAATTCCATATGTTATTGTGTTTTTTGAGTTAGTATATCGTGTATAGCTTTGGTGGTATTTTAACCGGTGTAATTTAGTTAAATAGCAGATGTGTGTGGTGTACCTGTTTTGCGTGTCTTTTCGAATTGATTGATTTAGTCTTCCAAAAACTTAGTCATTGCACTGATTTGCACTACTAATTTTACTAACACTTGACACTGGCTAAATTCAAGTAGGCTTTTACTAACACTTGACACTGGCAAAATTCAAGGAGGCTTTTACTAACACTTGACACTGGCAAAATTCAAGGAGGCTTTTACTAACACTTGACACTGGCAAAATTCAAGGAGGCTTTTACTAACACTTGACACTGGCAAAATTCAAGGAGGCTTTTACTAACACTTGACACTGGCAAAATTCAAGGAGGCTTTTACTAACACTTGACACTGGCAAAAAATCAAGGAGGCTTTTCCTCAGAGAGAAGAGAAGAAGAAGGTGACTAAACAAACGCAAAGTTGTTAAAGATACAGTGTGGCGTTTGGAGTAAGTGGTTCAGAGTAAAGGGTAAAACTGTCCGTCCGTCCGTCTGTCACCAGGATGTATCTCATGAACCGTGATAATTAGACAGTTGAAATTTTCACAGATGATGTATTTCTGTTGCCGCTATAACAACAAATACTAAAAAACAGAATAAAATAAATATTTAACCGGGCTCCCATACAAACAACGTGTTTATTGCCGTTTTTATAGTTAATGGTACGGAACCGTTCGGCTGCGAGTCCAACTTGCATTTGGCAAGTTTTTTTAACTTACCTGTATCCAGGCACTGGCATGTGGACGATGAAAACTCTTTGCCCTGGAGCCAGGCCGGGTAAATTGGGCGCCACGGGTGCCTGAAAATTGTTATTGTTTTTTTATATTTTGAAAAAGCCTCTCTAAGTACATACTCTATAACGCCAGATTACAGTTTTTTTATGACGCATCTGTACAATGATGATACAATCTACCCTGTTGTATCCTTTGGGAACAGCTGATAGCTTCATAGTAAGTAGCATACATACATACACTTTTTCCACGAAAGGGTAGGGAGAGCTTCAATGGGCCTCTTTTAATTTCACTGTGGGTTGCACAATCGTGAGAATATAGTCGTGACAAGTGGTGAGCTCATCGCCGCCATTTCTTCCCACGCATAGCAATGGTGGCGATGAGCGACGTTCTGACTGGGCTAATGCTTTCTTCCAGAAATAAATAACACATTCCTGTGAGAATCATAGCTACTGTGATCATTGCAGAAATTGTGTGCTATGATCACACTATGGCAAGTTTATTTTACTTTGGTCGAAGATGGCAAGGCTAAAAAACAGCGTGACTTTCTTCACATAAATTCTTCAAATAAATAATTGACTTTTCGTCGAATTATTTATTTTATGTGCTAATTGCTAAAAAAGATGCTGTGTATTTTATGCAGCTCCTTTAGTAGTTGTAGGTATGAGGTAAGTAAGTAATAATCAGTAAGCAAACCCCGTTTTTAACGGTGTTTTATCCGTTTTAGAATGAAAAATTATAAGGCTCACACACGCACGCACACACACACTCACGCACACACACACACCTACACATTCACATACCCATACGTGTGAAGGTAACTCCTGTGATACCCAGACTCTTAAGAGACTGGTGGTAGCAGCAGTGCCCGCTCACTCACTCACTCACCCACACACCCCGCACACCCACTTATTAACCTCATCAAAGCAATGCAAGCGAAATTTATATTTATATTCTTATATTTATATTATTTACTTTCACTTAGTCATATTTTTCCTTTCTTTGAAATTAGCATAAGCATTTTTGTTAGTATCCATAATTTTTGTAATATTTGTGTAACCCTTTTTTGGCCTTATTGTTGTGTATTTTGTTATTTGGACTATATATATTGTAACGCTGTTGGTTTACCTCAATAAAATAAAAATTAAAATAAGGCTCCTGCTGGTCTACCATTCTATCGTTTATACCATCGACGTAAAATTTTACTTTGGTCGAAGGTTTATACGCACATCAAATATACTGAAAAGGGTATTGCTATTTTAATCTGGTAGGCGTAAAACCCAGGAGTATCAAATTATACTCCGGTGTTTTTTTTTTTTTTGTTGTACTACTTGAATGACTGTACAAGCTGATGGCCCACCTGATGTTAAGCGGCAATCTCTGCCTATGAACAGTGCATTACCTCATAGGTCACGTGCACCTAGGACGCGCCCTATGTGGCATTGCACTGCGCCCGCCATCCTGAGACATAAAGATGAATAGTCTCATGTGCCTGTAATTTCACCGGCACCCTTACCCCTTCAAACCGGAACACAGCAATGCGAGCACTACTGCTTTGCGGCAGAAATAGGTATGGTGGTAGTACTTCCCCAGACGAACTCTTTCACAAAAAAGCTCTACTACTACTCCACTACTGTTTTACGCCAGTTAAAATTTTACTGCTAAGAAAACTCTTAGCAGTAAAATTAAAATAATCCTGCAATAAAAGTAATTGATAGTTACCTGTTGTGGAGGCTGCTGAGGTGCTTGTGCCCCAGGCAGGAGTTCCACTTCACTATCCGGCTCCAGGGTTTCCAAGCGAGCTGGCTGATTGGAGCTCGCTGCTAGGTTCCCTGGAAGTTAATATTATCATGTCATAATATGTGCATGCTGTGTTCACTAAGCATTAGAATTTACACCGGGAATGCAAAGTACTGTAAAAAGTTGTTATCTGTATAATTCGAGTTGTGAACCAAATAATAAAAAAAAAAGAAAAAAAAAAAGAATTTGTTGTTAATTCAAACGCCTCAGGATTAAATTTAGGTTTATTGTGTACCTAAATCTTATCCTAAGATGTCACGTATCTTAATTCTCAGGACAAGATACGAACGTGCTCGATAAGCTGTGACGTGTCTGGCCTAAGAATAAAGCCTGAGTACTCAACACCTCTGCAATCACCAATCCGCCTGCAAAGTTTTGGTAATCCTCCCATTGCATTGGGGAGGCCTCGTCCACCAGTTGACGTCTAAGAGCTGGTGATAGTAATGATGATAGCACTATCGTTGCTAAGTGTTTTTTGAAGAAAACCCTAACGACGCCTAATTTATAGCTATGATTTAGTTCTGTTTTTAATAGACTTAACAAAAATGGAGGAGGTACACACTTCATGTGTTTTTTTATTTTTTTTGTTACCTCATATCTCCGTCATTTATGAACAGTTTTGTTTATTTTATTTGACTCGAGATACATCCAGATTAGTCCTATTTTCATCAAAATATGGTTCTGATGTTGGGATCCATGAGGAATTGAGGGAACTCCTAAAATATTACACATATATAGTGATTTTTGAACTGCTAAGGAGTGGAATACACTACCGTCGTCTGTCTTTCCTGAAAACTATAATCTGGGTATCTTCAAGTCAAGAGTGAATAGGTGCCTTCTAGACCTTTGTGCTTCATCTTCGGCCACATAGTCACCTACCAACAGGTGAGATCGTGGTCAAACAAAGGTCTATCAATGTAAAAAAAAAAAAAAAAAAGATTTCGGTATTTTTAGCAAGTCCGGCATATGCATTCAGCACGTGGCATTTGGTGAAGTGGAACTGATGAAGAAGGCCTGGCCTTCTTCATCAGTTCCTGGCAAAATCTTGTATTGAGGATAAATTACTAGCTCCGAAGTAGTTTTTTTTCGAAAATAATTATATAGTGATATCATTACAGTTCAATGAAATAGCCATCTGGTAACTAGGTGGATAGGTAACTTATCTTTGTCATAAGTAGGTAGATACCTTGTTTTTGCTGCTGCTGACTGTAGTAGGCGTGCATTTCAGGATTATCGAGGTAATATTCCAATCTGAAATATTCAATGAATACAGCATTGCAGGCAGGGATAGTTAGGAGGATGGGTGGGATAGACGATCTCCGTGACGCGGCGGGCGAGGAGCCAGCTGAAATGCGAGAGGTTGCGGGTTTGATTGCCGCTGCGGGACAAATGTTTCTATGATGCAAATATTTGATCCAGGTCTGGGTATTATGGTACCATAGTACCCGCAGTTCTTGATACCCACGACACAGGGGATCCTAGTGTGGGATCAGGACAATGTTAAAAAAGCTCGCAGAACTGGCAACCGTTGGGGACTAAAGGTTCGGACGACCCAGAAGAGGAAGGCCCCCTGTCCCATCCTGCATTCGTCGTGGCATTCTATGGGAAGGCCTATATAAAGCAGTGGATCTCTATAGGCTGATGATGATTGAAGTACTTTAGCTGAATTTTTGCTTAGAATAATTTTGATTTAGCAACGAAACATTTTAGCTAAACATTTCGCTCGTATTTTAGGCTTACGAGTTGATCTGCTGGAGTTGTGAAGGCGCATGTTGCTGGTAGAGCTGTCGCGGTGGTATAGGTGGCGCTGCGCTCGCAGCCACACACAGAGCAGCAATTATCATCTGAAACAAGAATTAAACAACTTAAAAATATACTGTAAGTACTAGTGGAACGCTTATAGATGGCGTACACATAATACAATGTCCAATAGTGCATAGGCCGTGGAAACGGCCATCTGCTAGTTTCGACATTTCAAGTTGTATTAAGGCGCTATAGGTTCTCAAATGTCTCTAGAATTTTAAAGTTTTTGATAAGAATTATCATAGTTTTCTATGAAGAAAAAAATATATGATATTCTTGAGCTTTTTATCTAGTGAAATCAATAATTCAATACAATATTTGAATTACTTCACTCGATAAAAAAAAATAACAAAGATACCTCCTTTTTAAAATGTAAATGCTATTTTTCACTCACTTTTCTCACGTTTTAATTTTTGAGACATTTGGTTACATGTTAGTTATTATTTGAGTTAGTGAATTCATCAACAAAATTAAACAAAACTTTGAACGACATTTTTATATAATTTTTTTATACATAAAAACACGGTATCAGAGCGTGCGCTCGCCTTCCTCGCCTCATACAAAAATGTTCGTTGAACCTATAGCGCCTTAACTGACCGAGTCGCGCGATGTCGCTTGTATATAAAACTAGACTTTTGTGAAAAAAACAATAGAAGCTTTTATAGTATGTACTTCAGAGTGCAAAATATTGGGAAAATAAATTCATGGATTCTTTAAGCACATCAGTAGAAATACAGAAGCAATATAACAAGTTGGAGAGTGAAATTAAACTTTTGTTAACGCAATTACCAAGAAATAAAAAAGATGGAAAAAAACTAATTAGTCAAGAAACAAAATATCTTTTAGATAGAAGGAAATCACTTTATAAAGGAAAAAGAAATAAGGAAAAACAATCAGAAATAACAAAATTAAGTAAAGAAATCAACAGAAACATATCACATGAAAAGAAAAAGAAGAGGCAAAAAATATTTGAAAAATTTATAAGCAGGACTGGAGCTCTCCGTAAGGCGTATAAAGAGCTGAGTGACAAGTCGGAGTGGGCAGTAAAACTTAAAAACAGACGTGGAAAGGTATTGTCAAGGCGTCCAGACATAATAAAGGAAGCAACAAGTTTTTATAAGGAGCTCTACTCTTCCAACGACATCTCATATCGCGACGAAGTAGGCAGATGTGACTCTACCAGTACAGATACTGAACTGGAAATTATACTGCGTTCTGAGATAGATTATGTAATAAAGACACAAAAGAACGACAAAGCTCCTGGAAGAGACAACATTGGAAACGAAGTTTTGAAATCCCTGTCCGAATCATTGCAGAAACCTCTTCAGCTATTGTTTAGTAGCGTTATGGAGAAGGAAATAATACCAGAACAATGGTCGGGATCGACAATAACATTATTACACAAGAAGGGGGATCGTTGTGACCTTGGAAACTACAGGCCAATCAGCCTCACGACAAACCTATACAAAATTTTTTCAAAAATTATACTTAATAGAATAACAAAGACTCTAGATGAGCACCAACCGCGAGAGCAGGCGGGCTTTCGTAAGAATTTCTCAACAACGGACCATTTACAGGTAGTTACACAAATAATCGAAAAGTCAAATGAGTATGGAAACACATTGTATATGTGTTTTATTGATTACACAAAAGCCTTCGATTCCTTGAATCACAATGCTATCTGGGCAGCTCTTGCGCAACAAGGCACCAACTCAAAGTACATCAACTTGATCCGTAAGGTGTATTCCAAATGCTGGGCTAAAGTGCGATTGGAGAGAGAGGGTACGGCGTTCCCTATAAAGAAAGGAGTAAGACAAGGAGATCCGTTATCTCCAAAAATATTTTCAGCCGTGCTCGAAGCCGTTTTCAGAAGTTTGGAATGGGCAAACAAGGGAGTAAAGGTCGATGGAGAGTTTCTGAGCCACCTACGTTTTGCGGATGATATCGTGGTATTCGCTGAAAATGCGTTAGATCTAGAAACAATGGTTACTGAACTAGCGAGGGAAAGTAGAAAGGTAGGATTATCATTGAACTCATCAAAGACGAAGGTACTAGCAAATGGAGACCAGTACGATGTAGTAATAGAAGGTGAGAATATAGAGTATTTCAAAGAGTATATTTACCTTGGGCAATTGGTGTCATTCGATAGCTGTACGGGAAAAGAGGTGCTTAGAAGAATTGCCTTAGCATGGAAAAAATATTGGGGATTAAAAGAAATTATGAAAAATAAGGACATTAAAGTATATATAAAGAAAAAAGTATATGAATCGGCAATACTACCATGCCTAACATATGGCTGTCAAACATGGTCACTGAGAAAAGAGGATGAAGAAAAAATCGCTATCTGTCAACGAAAAATGGAGAGAAGTCTCTTAGGTATTAAACAGTCTGATAAAATAAGTAATAAAATAATAAGAGGTAAAACTAAAATTGTAGATGTGAAGCAAAGGATCAGATTACTAAAATGGAACTGGGCAGGTCATCTTTCTAGATTGGAAAATGAAAGGTGGACTAAGAGGGTAACAGAGTGGACCCCATTAGAAGGCAAGAGAAAACAAGGAAGGCAGAAAAAAAGATGGAGAGACATCTTCGTACAACGATGCGGACCGGACTGGATGAGGAAGGCGCGAGAAAGAGACGTGTGGAGACTTTTAGGGGAGGCCTACGCCACTGAGGCGACTACTACGGATAGCTAATTCATTATAAACTTTTGAGAGAAAAATAGGAATAAATATAAACACAAGAGAAGGAAGTGTATACGTCATGTTAGCTAGATAGATGTAGTTTGTTTATTATAGTTAGTTTATTTAGTTTCATGTAGTTCAAGTAGTAGAAATAAAGGCTTTTTTATTTTATTTTATTTTATTTTATACTTCTTACTGATGATGATGATGATGATGATGATGAAATTAGTAAGCAAAACCGTGAGATGATCAAAATGAGCCCAAACACGGCTAATCTACTATTAACTATCGAGAAGTTCCGTTGTCTACCTTCCGTCTCCATCATCAGATCACCTCGCTGTCACCATAATATTGTATTGTCATCGGAACATAATAGGTACAAAAAAAAACAATCTAACGAGGCTACAATTCAAATTTCAAAATTCAGTTGCAAGATTTGACAGACACACATACATTGCATAAAAAATGACACCCGCGCTTCGTGAAAAGAGGCTCATTGAGGCTCTGCCTACCCTTTCGGGGAAAAAGGTATGTGTCTATGTATGTGTATGTATGTAAAGTTATTATTAAAAATACGTAGGTACCTACTCAATATTCTAGGTCACGACGTTGAAATTATACGTTTTTACAATTATGTTTGTAGGAATTTCTCTGTCAATTTGTTTGTCAATTTTATCATTAAATTCGATAGGACTAATAATGAAGTCAAAACCGGGGTTGAAATCTGCCATTTTTGAAAGAAACGTCGTCATTTTTATTTTATTACATTTTAATGTGTTGTTTCGAGTTATTTCGTGTAATTTTAGTGGCATTTTAACCGGTGTAACTTGGATAAATGGCACATGTGTGATGTAGTGAAATTTGAGTGTATTGCGAGTCTTTTCGAAATGGTGGATTTTTTCCTGTAAAAACTCAGTTTTTCTGCCACAATTTAAACTGGGTTAGGACTAGACGGAGACTCTTGACGACTTGACTATAAAACTATAATAATTATATCACTTGACATTGGCTAAATTGTTGCAAATAATGCACAGAAGCCATTACCTAAGATTAGAAGAAGTCAAAACCCCATTGTTACAAAATTTCGGAACCCCAGCGAAAATGTAAATTGATAAATGTGTAGTGTATGTACGTAGAGTAACCACTCGTTAAATTGTTCTGTGTTTGCGTTGACCCTGACCTCCAGAACTGGTTGTAAACGCGACCAGAATCACAACAGACTTTAAATCACCTACATCTAACACCTATTGCAATTAAGGATGGCCAGACTAAACTCACAATATTGTCCTCTTACAAAAGTGTCTAGAAACTTAGTTTAAAGATAGTATGTAGGTACCTATGTAATTAATCGACTTGATTGCACTTGGGTTTCAGTCAATTATTGCAGCTACAATTTACATTCCCTTTCTCTATCATAACGTTTCATTACTGAAAATCAGCGCTATGTAGGTAGAATACTTCATTTCATTTATTCTCAAACAACACTTTAATATTGTGTCCGAACGTTTTTAGATAATTAATAATGGCAATAGGTCCTTACATAACTATCTACTTAAATAACAATCAGGTCACCTTACAACATAAACCAACAAAATAAAAATAATTAATTAAATAAGTATTGAAATCTTACCTAATATGTAAATTCACTAATTATGATAAATTAAACCAAAGCCTGAAATACATAGGTATTATGTCAAGGTCTTACAGTTTTTCCCAAAATATACCTAAGTCCGATTGACTGTTTTCGTTTGCGCAGAAAAACGCAGTCTGATATCCGACAGTAGCCGAACGTATAGTATAGCTCTGTCCCGCTCACATCTATGAGTCCACTGTTAAACGACCGGCCGTGATTTTGCCGCAAAATCGATTAACCACTAACAGCGCAAGATTTTAGCGTGCGATTGAAAGAAGGCGCTATAGAAATTGGACTGTGGCGCAGGCACATCGGGGTGACTTATATTTTGGGTAAAACTGTACTTACTACTATAAGAAAAAGGAGAAGTAGTAGAACCAGCATTATGCTGAGCTGAATGCCATTTTGGCATTCGTATTGGCGCAGCAGTAGCGTATTGGGGCAACGACGACCGACGCCGACGCCATGAAGCCAATAGTCTCAGAAAGAATATCAAATATCTTTTATTCTGTTCCAGCTTCATAGCTGAGGTTTTGCGGGTCTTAGGCACTATTTAGGCACTATGTTTTGACATTTAAAACTTAGCCGTACGTAGTTATACGCATTGAGGAAGTAAGCACTAAGGTATACGTATAGCTAGCGACCCCCATTCTTTAGCTTATAACTTCTAAAGTATTGAGTAAATTATTATTTAACTAAAGACACTATTTTGCACTATTTAGGCACTATTTACTGTCTGAGAAGGAAGCCCGGAATTTGATTTGGCGGTCGCTAGCTTTTCGCACATTAACTT
The DNA here is from genome assembly GCA_932527175.1 of Operophtera brumata. Classification (NCBI taxonomy): domain Eukaryota; kingdom Metazoa; phylum Arthropoda; class Insecta; order Lepidoptera; family Geometridae; genus Operophtera; species Operophtera brumata. The sequence goes on along the minus strand of OW052237.1, from coordinate 5,230,372 downwards.
TTGAGACAGAAAGGGTGCGTTTCACATTTGGAAACAATATTTTTGATATCTAACATCTTTCCTCTCACTTTCACGCTATCTGTGGGAGTCTTTAGACTATCTAAGCTGTGGGAGTGATTTCGTGAAAAAGGATGGAAGTGTATAACAGAAGCGCGCATTTTTCCGAGAGGTTGGTAGGTACTATCAGTCATGTTGCTTTTTACCAAGGAGGTGAGATGTCAGATGTTACACATCATATGCGACTACTGTAAGGCTCGCATGTTTTTTTTAATTTTATCTTACATACATGACTAAATTATGTTAAAAACAATTTGTATATTGTTGTTTTTTACTTTGCACTAGAAACGGGATATTTACCATGATTTTTGAGTTTTGAATGTTCCCGATATTTCGGCACAGTTGCATGCGCCATGATCACGGGAGAACTAACTAAAGTCTTTGCGAGTAGATGTTATTGGCAGATATATCGATCTACCCTCTTTCTCACTCTTTTATTACGAACGATACCACTACTATCGGTTTCATTGTCACACTTCACACCAACTCGACACACAACACTAACGGTATCCGGACGCGTAGCAGGTAAAAGATCAGGTATAGGTCAGTTTATATAAAGCACAAGTCCGGGCTGGTATGGAGTACTGCTGCCATGTTTGGGATGGCTCGACCAAACACCAGCTTGCTGCCTTGGACTCGATCGAACGTAGAGCTTTCAGGCTTATAGGTGAGCAACATATGGCGGAGACTAAGATCCAGAGTCTCGAGCACCGCCGTAAGGTTGCATGCCTTGCGATCTTCTATAGGTTACATTTCGGTGAATGCTCCCAGGAACTGCACGATCTGATCCCACCTTCTCCTTTTCATCATAGGACGAGCAGGCGTACGGCTCAGTACCATCCTTACCTCATTGGTATACCTTCTATTCGCACAAAACGTTTCAGTTCTACCTTTATAATGCGAACTGCTAAGGAGTGGAATACACTACCGTCGTCTGCCTTTCCTGAAAACTATAATCTGGGTCTCTTCAAGTCAAGAGTGAATAGGTGCCTTCTAGACCTTTGTGCTTCATCTTCGGCCACATCGTCACTTACCAACAGGTGAGATCGTGGTCAAACAAAGGTCTATCAATGTTAAAAAAAAAAAAAAAAAAAAGGTACCACACTTTTCTGATTCTTACACATTCTCACCACAGGCTTCCATGCTCCATATAATAGAAAACCATCTTCTCTATTGAAATTTCTGTACTTAGTAATCTCAATTGCCTCTTTTACCATTCTTGGTATGTAATGTCGCTCTGTTGAGATTACCTGTGGACTGTGTAACTCGATCCAATGATTTGAGCCAGATTCCAAAAGGTGTTCTGCTATGGCTGACTTATGTATGTCCCTGTTCTTGACCATAACCATGTAAAAGTATAAGTAAGTGTGTGTGTGTGTAATTATTTCTATTATATTCTATGTACATAACCATGAAGTTCTATAGTTGTCTAAGTTTATGTTGATGTTTTTCCTGCGCCCCACTTCTTCGGTTTGCTGTTTGTTTTCGTGGCGATGAAATCATAAGGCCCGTAAAACTTCAATCTCGCCTATCTTCAGAGCATAATTTCATTGTAATGCACACCGCGCGTTTTCTCACCTTCGCTGAGGTCTCTGGGAGGACACAGCACGTATCTTACGACATCTATAATTGTTTGCGAATCTCTACCATCGCTGAGGTCTCTGGGAGGACACAGCACGTATCTTACGACATCTATAATTGTTTGCGAATCTCTACCATCGCTGAGGTCTCTGGGAGGACACAGCACGTATCTTACGACATCTATAATTGTTTGCGAATCTCTACCTTCGCTGAGGTCTCTGGGAGGACACAGCACGTATCTTACGACATCTATAATTGTTTGCGAATCTCTACCTTCGCTGAGGTCTCTGGGAGGACACAGCTCGTATCTTACGACATCTATAATTGTTTGCGAATCTCTACCTTCGCTGAGGTCTCTGGGAGGACACAGCACGTATCTTACGACATCTATAATTGTTTGCGAATCTCTACCTTCGCTGAGGTCTCTGGGAGGACACAGCACGTATCTTACGACATCTATAATTGTTTGCGAATCTCTACCTTCGCTGAGGTCTCTGGGAGGACACAGCACGTATCTTACGACATCTATAATTGTTTGCGAATCTCTACCTTCGCTGAGGTCTCTGGGAGGACACAGCACGTATCTTACGACATCTATAATTGTTTGCGAATCTCTACCTTCGCTGAGGTCTCTGGGAGGACACAGCACGTATCTTACGACATCTATAATTGTTTGCGAATCTCTACCTTCGCTGATTTCTCTGGGAGGACACAGCACGTATCTTACGACATCTATAATTGTTTGCGAATCTCTACCTTCGCTGATTTCTCTGGGAGGACACAGCACGTATCTTACGACATCTATAATTGTTTGCGAATCTCTACCTTCGCTGAGTTCTCTGGGAGGACACAGCACGTATCTTACGACATCTATAATTGTTTGCGAATCTCTACCTTCGCTGAGGTCTCTGGGAGGACACAGCACGTATCTTACGACATCTATAATTGTTTGCGAATCTCTTCATATTCATATTCTTATTCATATTCTTATCAAGCAGTATTTGCAATCCGAATAAATCTTAAAATGAGTTCAGTAAAACCTTGATTTGGTGATGCGACGTGCAGACTTTTGTATTTGGTGATGCGACGTGCAGTCTTTTGTATTTGGTGATGCGACGTGCAGACTTTTGTATTTGGTGATGCGAAGTGCAGTCTTTTGTATTTGGTCATGCGACGTGCAGACTTTTGTATTTGGTGATGCGACGTGCAGACTTTTGTATTTGGTGATGCGAAGTGCAGTCTTTTGTATTTGGTGATGCGACGTGCAGACTTTTGTATTTGGTGATGCGACGTGCAGACTTTTGTATTTGGTGATGCGACGTGCAGACTTTTGTATTTGGTGATGCGAAGTGCAGTCTTTTGTATTTGGTCATGCGACGTGCAGACTTTTGTATTTGGTGATGCGACGTGCAGACTTTTGTATTTGGTGATGCGAAGTGCAGTCTTTTGTATTTGGTGATGCGACGTGCAGACTTTTGTATTTGGTGATGCGACGTGCAGACTTTTGTATTTGGCTTAAGTTTAGCTTCGAGATTTCATTCTTTGGGTATATGTAGTGATAAGCAAAGCGAATGTTACACAGTTTTTTTTATATAGCTAGTATCCACCCGCTGTTTCGCTCGCGAGTTAATGTATAATATGTAATTTCAGGACATAATCTAAAGTTGTACCATGTTTTATAGAAATCAGTTCAACTGTTACTTCGTTATAGAGTCACAAAAAAATGCAAACGCAAAAACGACGGGGTGTTATAAGTTTGACGCGTCTATGTGTGTCTGTGTGTCCCATCGTATCTCCCGCTAGCTTATTACGTATCTTGCAATAGCAATGCGATAGCCATAATTGCGCGATTATCGCATCCAAATCGGAAATTCGTATTACGTATCAGCGATCCGTAATACGAATTTGCAATTTGGATGCGATGATCGCGCAATTCTCGCGCGATTTTTGCTATCGCATTGCTATTGCAAGATACGTAATAAGCTAGCCGAGCGCATGAAGCTATTTAGTTTTTTTTTGTTTGAATGTTTGATCAAAGTCGGTTCAGCCGTTTCATTGCGTAATGCGTTGAGGGTTTTTTTTAATTTTTACAAAATTTATTACTTTACTTGTCTACTTTATAACATTTTAGATGTTCTGAGAAGTGGGAACTTGGATATGACCATATGGGTTATGGTTTGGGTACATACATACATAGACACACGCCTTTTTCCCCGAAGGGGTAGGCAGAGCCTCAATGGGCCTCTTTTCACAGTGGGTTGCACCATCGCGGAATATAGACGTGACGAGTGGTGAGCTCATCGCCGCCATTGCTTCCCAAGACTGACTCGGCTAACGCTTTCTTCCAGTATTATCACATTTCATATATAAGCTAGCAGCCAGAGGACAAATCTTATACCAACGAATCTTTCAAACAAGTCCGGGTAATCCCTAAGTCGGCTATTACGACATCCACGGGAGATGTAGGGGTCTATTCTTGGGGAGGACACACCACGCATGTACTTGGTTTAGGTAAAATTGGGTATTATAATTTTGTTATGGATACACGTCTACTAAATGAACTAAAGATACAAAAGATAGATACGTATCTTGTCGTTCAATAGATACGTATCTCTCTTTTCTTTTCAGTGATACATTTTACACATGTTTTTTTTTTTTTTTTTTTTTAACATTGATAGACCTTTGTTTGACCACGATCTGACCTGTTGGTAAGTGACGATGTGGCCGAAGATGAAGCACAAAGGTCTAGAAGGCACCTATTCACTCTTGACTTGAAGAGACCCAGATTATAGTTTTCAGGAAAGACAGACGACGGTAGTGTATTCCACTCCTTAGCAGTTCGCATTATAAAGGTAGAACTGAAACGTTTTGTGCGAATAGAAGGTATACCAATGAGGTAAGGATGGTACTGAGCCGTACGCCTGCTCGTCCTATGATGAAAAGGAGATGGTGGGATCAGATCGTGCAGTTCCTGGGAGCATTCACCGAAATGTAACCTATAGAAGATCGCAAGGCATGCAACCTTACGGCGGTGCTCGAGACTCTGGATCTTAGTCTCCGCCATATGTTGCTCACCTATAAGCCTGAAAGCTCTACGTTCGATCGAGTCCAAGGCAGCAAGCTGGTGTTTGGCCGAGCCATCCCAAACATGGCAGCAGTACTCCATACCAGCCCGGACTTGTGCTTTATATAAACTGAGAAGCTGTCCTGGTGTGAAGTAACGCTTTACCTTATTCAGGATGCCTAGCTTCATGGCAGCTGTTTTTGCCTTAGACTCGATGTAGGAGCCAAAGTTGAGAGTAGGCGTGAGCGAAACACCTAAGAGCTCGAGGTGATCTCCTATAGCAACAGGTACATCTCGGAATACAGGAACTTGGAGAAACTGACTTTTTTTCGCCGAGAAGAGACAAGCCTGCGTTTTAGAGGCGTTGAACATGACTAAATTGGCATCGCCCCAGTCGGATACAGCCTTGAGAGTCAAATTCAGACGCTGCAGCATCTCATCTCTTAACTCCTGAATTTCATTCTGCCTATCTCGCGCAGTGGAAACATATCTCTCCACAACTGTGCTGTCGTCTGCATACCCAATGATACCGGGCATTAGCAGATCATTAATGTGCAGCAGAAACAGTGTGGCAGATAGCACTGACCCCTGAGGTACCCCGGCGTTAATAGCCAATTGATCCGACGAGCAGCCGTCAATAACTACTCGAATGGATCTTTCCCTCAGAAAGTCTGCGAGCCAGGAGCAGAATTGAACTGGCAGTCCGTAGGCAGGAAGCTTGCCAATAAGGCTAGCGTGCCAAACCCTATCAAAAGCCTTCGAGACGTCTAATGAAACAGCCAGTGCTTCACCATATTTCTCGATGGCCTCGCTCCAAATGTGCGTGGCATACACAAGAAGGTCCCCAGTAGACCGGTTTTGGCGAAACCCGTATTGGTGATCACTGAGGAGGTCGTTACCTTCGAGGTATGCAAGGAGCTTCCTATTCAGTACACGCTCCATACATTTACAAAGTAGGGAGGTGACTGAAATAGGGCGATAGTTTGAAGGGTCAGCACGACTGCCTTTCTTGGGTACAGGCTGCACGTTAGCGAGCTTCCAAGATTTAGGGACTTCACCAGTTTTCAAAGAGAGGCGGAAAAGACGCGTTAATACTGGAGACAACTCAGGGGCACAGGTTTTCAACACTATGGCCGAGATACCATCCGGACCGCTAGCTTTATTCACGTCGAGACTACGTAGCGTTCTGAGCACTTCCTTTTGCTGGATGCGAATTTCCTGCATTGAAGCTTCGCACCGAGGAAGGCTGGGTGGAGTTTCGCCAGAGGTGTCAAGACGCGAAGCCTCCGCAAATTGAGTGGCAAATAAAGGAGATGTCCAAAAAATATATGGAGGCCGGTATAAAAATAACTCGAAATTCTTATCAACATAATAGCTATTTACGGAGAAAGGACATATTATTTGGCTATTTTTAAGCTTATGAAAAATAATAAAGGTACCTCCGTTTTTTTTAAAACCTGATTTAACTGTTGTGTTGTGCAAACAAAAGTTTAGAACTTGCAACACTCCCAAAAGTTGAACTTGATTCTCTTTGGCAGGCAGACTATTGAATTTTAATACTCTCTAGCTAGCGAGACAGGCGGCCATGGACTTAGTATTCATCATGAAGTTATAGGTCTATAACTTCATGGTATTCATATGTCCAGGCGTAGTATGCAGGCGGCATACTACGTCCATGAAGGCGGCAGGAAGAAGCTTGAATTTGCCGGCAGACAGAAGACCACAGATAACTTTTCATACGTCTATCCTACCCCCCATATATTACTTTCCTCTATGATCCTACCTTCGTACCGTGTTGTCGCGTTATTAATAAATATCTTCCCGCACTTTTTTACATTTCACCTTTGCTTATTCTACGGACTCCGAACCCTCTATTGCGATCAACCTTGGCGCTTGTTTTACTGGACTCTGATTATATTATCTAACCATGGCTGTATGTCCTAACTGCAATATTATCTTGCGACCTTCCCACCAGCAACATGATTAACTAGCTCTGGACTTAGGACCTGAACTAGTTATAATAATAGAGGAATGGTGTCGTGAGGTAGGTTATTTTTTTCTAACATTATTGATCGCCTTACTCAAGTGGATGTTGCTGCCCACCCCTTGGTTTATTCCCATGATGTCTACTATTATTTTAAGTACTAATATGGTTATCTTTTACTACAGATTATTATTAATGATCGGTTGTGCCAAGAGTGTGTGCAACTTGTGATAGAAGAAGCAAACAACCGCATTGAGGCGCATTTATGTGCCTTTACATTTCGGTATTGGACATTTATCAATCTTATAGTATAGTATACCCCAAGGACTATTTGGAACGGAAGATAATAATCCTATTGTGATCTGTGATGGTACTTAAATATACTTACATAAATCTTCAAATTATATGTTTAAAAAAAAATATTATCCCAATATAACCAACCACCCCGATGCCGAGTTAATTTTAAATAGAGCTTTACAAAGGTTTAATTTGCCAAATAGACTAGCAGATTACGTAATTGAACAAAATAATAACAGACATCGTGCCAATTTTGTTTTTATTAATGGTCATCTCCCTCATCTGAAGCAAGATCTTATTACGGGGAACACATTCGAGAAAATGGAACGTTTATAGTACCTAGAAGTTGACACTAATTTACTCAGGCACTCAGAAAATTCAGTTTAGAGGAAGGATAAAGTCTCGTCACCAAGGCAGCAAAATATACTATTCATATATATTGCTCGATTTAAATTATGTTATAAATGATTGGTGTCAACGAATTGCTGGATACTATTGTAGCTGTATAATAGGAAAACGCACTGCAGGGAGCTGTGCACATGTAATGACGATTGTATGGTATTTAGGATGGGCACGACACCAACATACCATCTTACCACCTGTCAGCTTTTTAGATGGCATATTAGTAAGAGATGATATTGAAAACGAAGAAGAATAGAGCAAAAAATATTTTATATAAATCTTCATTTATGTTTTACTGTTCTTCATTATTAAATAAGTCTTATGTAAATGCAGGTACCTAATATACTCCCAGGGGTATGGCCAGGGGGTATGGTGGGTCCGAAGTGATATTGAAAGATACAGAACATGTATAGATAATTAATTTTATCATATTACCACCTGCCAGCTTTTTAGATGGCATATTCAAATATTTAAAATTAATATTTTCTGGCATATTTTTAGATGACGACCTCTGTGGCGCAGCGGGAGAAGGTTCGCCTGCGACGCAGGAGGTTGTGGGTTCGATTCCCGCCTCGGAATAAATATTTGTACGATCTGCAGATATTTGTTCAGGGTGTTCTGGGTATTTTATATGCATAATAAACAAAAAGTAATGTATTGTTTTAAGTATATCAGTTATCTAACCCAGTCTAGTCTCTAGTCCCATAACACAAGCTCTGCTTAGCTTGGGGCTAGATAATGTTGTGTGAATTGATCAGCATTTTTTTTTAAATTTGTTTATTTATATAAGTAAGAGATGACATTGAAAATGACCCTTCGGCCGTCGAGTCGAATGAGAAAAAATAATAAAGCAAAATATTTTATAAATCATCTTTTATTTTTTACTGCTCTCCATTATTAAATAAGTTTTATGTAAATGTAGGTACCTACCTACTACTGATAGATACACAGCATGAACAGATAATTCACTTCACTTACTAGTTTATTCGTTCTGTGTAGGTTCAGGAAACGTTCTGAGTAGGTACCTACCTACCTACACTGCTGGAGAGTTCACTAATAGATAGGAGCTGCCTATAGAAATATGCATAAGTACCTACATTCCTCGCTTCCATAAAAACATATGTAGTTGTCAGGTGTACCTCAGGGCGCAGATAAATTGATTAATTGTGTATTAGCACAGAAGATGTAGTACTTTATTCATGTGTAATTAGCACGTATTCCATTCAAGGAGAATATTTTAGTTATCATATCTTTGGGCACAGGCAGAAGAAGACAAAATGGCATATTTTCGTGTTGAATAATAGATAGGGATAGCACTATCAACTTGCTTCCGTGCCCATGAGATGGCGATGTATACATGTCCTCCTCTACATTTTACATACTCTCAATCTTGTTCTAAATATCATTTTATTTAAGGTATAAATAATAATTTTAAGTTCAGTTCAGTTCAGTTCTTAAAGACAATATAACGTTACTGACAATAACGTTAATATAACGTTACTTGACACATGGATGATATTTTTGTTTGTTTGCGTTTGTAGGTAAAGGATTTAAGTGATTTTTCCGTACTTCGTTTTAGTAAAACCTCAAAGTAGGTAGGTATATTGGAGGTATTGCATAGACTACACAATTACACACGTTGGTTGGGGCATCTCTGTTTCATTATGTTTTCCCTTCAAGATTTTTTTTTATTATTTTCTCGGAAACGGAGGTTCTATAAAATATAAAATTAATACATTCGAGTAGCCCAATAAATAAGCTTTTTTTTGAGATATATTTCGTACTGATGGAATTTACTAGGAATATTATACCACTTTTGACTTCTCCTTTGCTTTCTCAACCGCAGCGTGAGCTAGGGACCCGTCCGGTTTCAGTAGTGGAGGGAGTGAAGGGCGGCTGAAGTTCGCTTCCACCGACTTAGCCAGAGACCAGAAAGCTTTACTTCCCGCAGGGTATGCGGCAAGCTTAGCCCCAGACGGCCAATCCGATCGAAGCGAGCCTTCCGTATCACCTTCTTGCAAGACTTGGCGGCTTTGTTAAAGGCTTTCTTCTTAATCCGTGCATCCGAGGTTTTACCGTTTCTTGCTTCGACCCAGGCTAGGTAAGCCGCATGTTTAAGCGCTTCTGCGCTCGCACACGCGGGACTGAACCATGGGCGAGCATTGCCTGAAGGTGATACACGATCATTGGATACACGACTTACAAGTGTGTTACCCTTCCAAAAAGATCGTGAGTAACATTTGAAAGTTACGATTGGTTCAACCCAAGTGGTGGGATTGGTTTAAGCACCTGTAGGTCAAACTGCGCTAAGCCCTAGCTCTTCCCAAAACGCTTCGATAGCGCGTTCTAGAAACGAACCAGATTTACTAGCGACATCTAGTTGCAAACTCTGAACTAAACTTGTTATAGTGTTTCGTATTTATGGCTGGCTTTCGTATTTCTTATTATTATTAGTGGCTTTTCGTATTTTCGTTAATACTTAATAAAAAAAAAATATAACACTAGTGGCCCGCTCCCTGCTTCTGTCGCGTGGTCCCGGTTTTTTTTTCAGAAACCTTCCCATCGCTATGATAAACTAGATGTTGTCCTCATTTAAAATTATAATTATGCTTGATATTGATTTATTTATACCTAGTCTAGTAGTTCTTATACAGAATGTTTTTTTTAACTTCAACAATATGGGCATATCCGAATCCCTAAATTCGTTTCGTTTCGTATGAGGTAGTGCTGGCCTCTGGTGTCGGCGTTTGTCAAGCCGCCCGAGGGCCTCTGACATGGCTTATCGACAGCTATTAATCCCTAAATTTGGTACCATTTACTCATTTTGTATGAAAACGATTTTGGCATAGAGTCTGTTCAAAAAGAGAACTGTCGTGGCCAAATTGTGAACTAACGTTTTCTAAGTTTTTAATAAGATTTTTTTTTATTTTTTTTATACTAGTACTTGAATGACTGTACAAGCAGATGACCCACCTGATGTTAAGCGGTAACCTCTGCCTATGAACAGTGCATTGCCTCATTTGGTCACGTCCACCTAGAACGCGCCCTACGTGGCATTGCACTGCGCCCGCCACCCTGAGACATAAAGATGAAAAGTCTCACGTGCTTGTAATTTCGCCGGCACCCTTACCCTTCAAACCGGAACACAGCAATGTGAGCACTACTGCTTTGCGGCTGAAATAGGTATGGTGGTAGTACTTCCCCGGACGAACTCTATGGATGGATTGTTTCACAGAATCGGAAGTAAAAAAAAACCCGCCCTAGTGCGACCATGATCTATAAAAAATGGCAAAAAAATCACGTTGGTTGTATGGGAGCCCCCTTAAAAATATTAGTTTTATTCTGTTTTTTAATATTTGTTAGGGTAAGGGAACCCTTATGGATTCGTCATGTCTGTCTGTCTGTCTGTCTGTCTGTCTGTCCGTGTATGTCACAGCCTTATTTTTCCGAAACTATAAGAGCTATATACTGTTGAAACTTGGTAGGTAGATGTATTCTGTGAACCGCATTAAGATTTTTACACACAAAATTAAAAAAAAAACAATTACGTTTGGGGTTCCACTGGGGGAAAACTCAAAAAAAAAAAACATCAAACCTATACGTGTGGGGTATCTATGGATAGGTCTTCAAAAATGATGTTGAGGTTTCTAATATTTTTTTTTTCTAAACTGAATAGTTTGCGCGAGAGACACTTCCAAAGTGGTAAAAAGTGTCCCCCCCCCCATAACTTCTAAAATAAGAGAATGATAAAACTAAAAAATAATAATAATGTACATTACCATGTAAACTTGCACTCAAAATTGGTTTGAACGAGATCTAGTAAGTAGTTTTTTTTTAATACGTTATTAATCGTAATCCATTCAAGAACTTTTATATTATGTTACTTGCTGCTACGGAACCCTTCATGGGCGAGTCCAACACGCACTTGGCCGCTTTTTTTATAGTGCAACAGAAATGCATCATCTGTGAAAATTTCAACTGTCTAACTATCACGGTTCATGAGATACAGTCTGGTGACAGACGGACAGACAGACGGACGGACAGCGGAATCTTAGTAATAGGGTCCTATTTTACCCTTTGGATACGGAACCCTAAAAACTTATACGTCAAAAATTAATTAATAGAATAATATGCCTTTATGGTCAAAAAACAGTCTCTTTTTACAGGTTTTTAACTTGCAATGTCGATATGTCCGGGTGGAAAATTGCAACTTAGTTTTAAAGCAGTTATCCTCAACCGATTGAGCTGAAATTTGTCATACCTGTCAAGTTCCGATGACAATACAATATGATGGTGACAGCGAGCTGATCTGATGATGGAGACGGAAGGTGGACAACAGAACTCCTCGAGGGATAATAGTAGACTGGTCGTGTTTAGGCTCGTTTTGATCAGCACACGGTTATGATCACTAATCACTTATAGTAGTAGTAGTAGAGCTTATTTGTGAAAGAGTTCTTCCGGGGAAGTACTACCGCCATACCATATTATTAATTCTGTGACGATACCTAGTTCTGCCGCAAAGCTGTAGTGCTTGCATTGCTGTGTTGCGGTTTGTCGGGTATGGGCGCCGGTGAAATTACAGGCATATGAGACTTTTGATTTTTATGTCTCAGGGTGGCGGGTAAATTAGAGAATTAAAAAAAAAATTAGTGCCTAGGTGCATTGTCACATAGGGCGCGTCCTAGTTGGACGTGACCTATGAGGTAATGCACTGTTCATAGGCAGAGGAATCAGGTGGGCCATCTGCTTGACCCGACATGCCAAATGGTATTAAAAAAAAAAGCTTTTTTAGTGGTACCTTTCAATATTTTTTTTTTTTTTTTATATTTAGATCTTAGATACTCGTATATAGACCTATTTTACAAGCTTTTATTTAACTTGCTATGTATGTCCGGGTGGAATCTTGCAACTGAATTTTAAAGCAGTTATCCTCAACCGATTGAGATGATATTTGGCATACTTTTCACTGGAAAAGGGATTTTTACCATGATTTTTGATTGTTCCCCTAGCCAGCGAGTCGGTAGGATATAATAAAAAAATAAAAAAAAAATAAAAAAAAAAAACGAAAAAAAAAACGAAAAAAAAAACAAAAAAAAAAAAAACTAAGCAAAAAAAAAAAAACAAAAAAAAAAAACAAAAAAAAAATTGTAACGAGTAAACGAGTATAGTTGCGTCTTACATTGTATAATTTTTATATCATCCTATTACATATTGATGTATTTTACAGTGTGTGTGCAGTGTCCGTGCGTCAACCGAGGTCCGTGCTGAAAATCAGCGCTGCAGTTTACTGCAGCATTATGCTGAGCACGGGCCTTTTTCGACGGCACTATACACGCAGCAAAAAACGTGTTCTGTCTGTGTTATTATTATATTGAGTTCCCATGCTGTGTATTTGCTGTTCAAAATAAACTATTTCTATTCTTCTATTCTAATACCTGTTATCTTAGAAGTGGTCTCATAGTCAGTTTCTGTGAAGTGTTTTCCACATAATCACGAAAAATCACTTGATTTATGATAAAGTCTTCTCAATTCTTTTTCCCACTTTCTCCTTAATGCTAAATCACTTGGGAATTTGTGTACACCTATTTCTGCACATGCAAAAGCTACGCAACGACCCGTATTTCAAGTATTACGAGAAAACAAGTTAAAAACCATACAATTTCAATGTAGATTGATAGTTCGCAGGTAACAAACATTTGGCGCCCTCTACATGGAACACATGTAACAAATTTCTCTATGCATGGAACTAATTGACAGCATTCGAGATTTTTAATTTCGAGGGTATTTATTCGAGATTTTCCATTCGTTCTGATGTCCGCGTATCATAATGTTACCGAACTGACTGTACAAAAGCAAGCGATGACGAATTTACCCTACATTTTTTCAGTGACGAATTTACCCGATGACGAAAGAACCCTAACCCCATGTAAGGAAGAGCTGCTATTGAATATTAGTCCATATTAGTATACTCAATAGTAGTATATTCAACTCATAAACCATCTTATCAAAATAAAATGGGCCACAAAGTCAACTGAAAACTACTTGTTTTGGCTACTAACTTTTCGTCTCAAATGTTAAGCCCACAACGTCAACGAAAATAATGCAAAATGGGACGTAGTGTCAGTGGTCCACAAACCTTGGGTCATAAAGCCAACATCCCTGTAAAATGCGTGACCCGAGAGCTGGTTTTTATCTGGCCCAACGTATAAGTATTGCTATTCAGCGTGCTAATGCAGTACCCATTCAGTCAGTATCTTAGGGACGCTTTCGTCTGGTAGTGGTTGAACTATCTTTAGATCTTTTTTGCTATAAAGTTTTCGTGAATATAATTCATTTATAAGAACGGCAAATTTTTCACGTAACGTTATATCGGTGAAGGCACCGACAGGTTTCGACTCGATTTCGAGAATCTTTTTACGCGTCCCGTTTAGTATCGATTAACTTATCATCAGGTGGCCATCTGTGCTTATTCCTTCATAAAAAGTAGTATAAAAAAAAACTTAGATGCTTGCAACGTTCTTTAGAAAAGCTTTAAAACAATAGTTTTTTTTATATATGTACTTAGAAGCCTACATGTTACTAGCGACTCGCCCCGGCTTCGCACGGGTAGCCCCTGGTGAAAAACAGCCCCCCTCCGATATTTTATTACTAATTCTGCTATTCGGAGCGGAGAAGAATCCACCAAAATAGAGATAACTAACATCGATCCAGCCGATCTTGAGTTATAAGTGGTGTAACTAACACAACTTTGTTTTATATATATAGATAGGTATAATTACGAGTATTTCTGATTTCTTAATAATGGCTGGATAGCCGACAACATCTGAAGATTCATGCACTCCTTATATATTTCCTAGATGACTAAGTTTTGTTTACCTCATATTAATTAAATATATAAACCGAGTCGCCGACTGGACGCAGTTAGTATTCATGTCTGCAAACACATACAATTACAAATACCTATGGTAACAGATACTCACATAGTAAATGCATTAGATACCAATGCAATGCAATGGAATGCAATGGTGACCTTAAAATCCTACTAATATTGTAAATGTATAGCCGTGGTGTGTCCGGCCTAAGAATAGACCCCTCCATCTCCTCCCGTGGATGTCGTAAAAGCCGACCTAGGGATTACCCGGACTTGTTGATAAGATTCGTTGGTATAAGAATTATCCTGGCTGCTAGCTTATTTATGGAATGTGATAATACTGGAAGAAAGCGTTAGCTGAGCCAGTCGTAGGAAGCAATGGCAGCGATGAGCTCACCACTTGTCACGTCTATATTCCACGATGGTGCAACCCACTGTGAAAAGAGGCCCATTGAGGCTCTGCCTACCCCTTCGGGGAAAAAGGCGTGTGTCTATGTATGTATGTATTGTATTGTATTTTTAATTGTTTGTGAATAAATGAAATGAAATGCGAAAGTTTGTTACTTCTTCACGCTGAAACGGCTGGACGGATTTGCATGAAATTTGGAATGGAGATAACTGGGCTCCCGGAATAACACACGCAAATTTTTATCCTGATATTCCCACGGGATCGAGACTTACGCAGGTGAAACCGCGGGCCGCTGCTAGTAATACTTAACATTGAATTGGCCCATGCAACCAATGGTAAAAAGAGAGCCATTGAGGCTTTGCCTATTGTAATTTTAATTTGTATTTCATGCGTATTGTCTTGTTAGATGCTTTGCCGCAAAGGTATTTTACGAGCTTCAGTTTCTTCGGTTGGCAGCTACAAAGGCAGCCGTTGTTTGAGCGGGTTTTGTACTGGAAGGTACGAGTTTGTTTTTCGACAGCCAGCCCCTCACCAACACAGCCTAGGCGTGACTTGTGGCCGCCGTTGTGGCGCTGTTTGATACAAATTATGATAATTAAGGCGCGATAGGTTCTCAAATGTCTCTAGAATTTTAAAGTTTTTGATAAGAATTTTCATAGTTTTGTATGAAGAAAAAAATATATGATATTCTTGAGCTTTTTATCTAGTGAAATCAATAATTCAATACAATATTTGAATTACTTCACTCGATAAAAAAAAATAACAAAGATACCTCCTTTTTAAAATTAAAATGCTATTTTTCACTCACTTCTCTCACGTTTTAATTTTTGAAACATTTGGTTACATGTTAGTTATTATTTGAGTTAGTGAATTCATCAACAAAATTAAACAAAACTTTGAACGACATTTTTATATAATTTTTTTATACATAAAAACACGGTATCTGAGCGTGCGCTCGCCTTCTTCGCCTCATACAAAAATGTTCGTTGAACCTATAGCGCCTTAATAGATTTAGTCCCTCAAAAGCGTTGGACATGACGCCGTATGTCAGAAGAACTATGGGCGACAAAATGGATCCCAAACAGACGACGGTCACTTGGAAGGCCCAGACGGAGATGGCGGGATGAGCTAGACTCCTACTTGAAGGATTGGTCCCAAATAGCCAGAAGTAGAGACGAATGGAAGGAGGGAAGGCCTTTGCCCTGCATTGGGACACCACAGGCTCATAATAATAATAAATAATAAAAGCGCCACGTGCTCAATGATCTTTGTAGCACTTGTAGTGTAGATTATTATGTTGTTATGAGCGAGCGAATAATATTTTTTCAGTCAAGATTCAAGATATTTATTTTCATAAATAAGTGTAACAATTAGGTCTTATAAAATAGTGAGTAATTAGTCAATTCACTCTACAGACTCGATTCTGTCAACTTTCAGAAGAGCCAACAACCACAGCCTCGATGTCTATGTAAAAAAAAATACCCAACAGAAAAAATACCAATAATTATGTAAAATATCTATCTATGTAATGTATTGTATTAAGTATATCAGTTATCTAGTACCCATTACACAAGCTCTGCTTAGCTTGGGGTTAGATAGTGTTGTGTTAAATGTCCAGCATTATTTATTATTTATTTTATTTATTTTTATTTTATATATGTATAGAATGTAAATTATCGTAGCTTGTATAATTTTAGAATAAACACGACTAGATACACCACGTAATTTACGTTTGTTAAAGAATTATAAGCACAGGAAACGGTGTCATCGTCAAGGTACAAACATGAAAAAAATAAAAGCCTACTCTAGCCCACACATCCTGCGAGCTGACAGAAGGAAGCTCTACCTATACATAGAATATATAGCAATTACTATCAGACCTCACCCATAAATTATCTAGTAGCTGCTACGAAACCAAGCTACCGCTCACCGTAAATTGTCACCTGCCATGGAGTATTTACAGGGGCCATCTTACGGTGAACGAGCCGTAGTAGTTACTACGTCCAAAAACCCCAGATTATATAATTATTAATATGGATAATACTGTTTTTTATGTGGCCGCCATGCGTCTCTGGAACTTCACCCAGCTGGTGGTCGTAAATATGCGTCATGTTACGTCATGGATGCAGGAAATTGGATCATCATCGCATCCACACGACTTCACCCACTGTTGGTTATTATTTGTGATTTTTTTTAATGTAATTTAAATGACAGAACAATGGCATCGTTTATCAATATTTTTCTTGACCTCTGTGGCGCGGCGGGCGAAGGTTCACCTGCGACGCGGGTTCGATTACCGCCTCGGAATAAATATTTGTACGATCTGCAGATATTTGTTTAGGGTGTTGTGGGTATTTTCTATGTATTATAAAAATATATACATCTATGTAATTTATTGTATTAAGCATACAAGTTATCTACTACCCATGACACAAGCTCTGCTTAGTTTGGGCCTAGATAATGTGGTGTGAACTGTCCAGCATTATTTATTTTTTATTTATTATTTATTGTAGTATGTATTTCAATTTAAGAACATGCAGGATATATACATATATACCAATTCGTGCAGTAGTCTGTATCTAACTACATAACAACCTATAATTTTCCTGGGAACAAAACCGGTCGCAGTTTTAGAATTACTTTACTTTACATTACTTTACATTCTTTGGGAAACATTACTAAAATAACGAGTACATCTTACCCCACTATTAATAAACGTGGTGCAGTACCGTTTAGCTTCAGCTTAGTGTTCTTCCTCTGTCATTCGAGTAAATAACAAGATAGCTATCTGAAGCCTAACTATCTATACAATTGTAATAATCACGTCTTTTATTTTATGAAATACTTCTTTATTATTATTATTTGTTCATTATTTATGTATAATTAATTATAATTCATTTATTCAGACAACATGATCCAATTTATAGTTAATAAACAATACTTAAAACTAAATACCCACATACATATATTAATTATTATCAACCTGTATAACCTGTGGCCTCTGTGGCGAGGCAGGCGAAGGTTAGCCTGCGACGCAGGAGGTTGCGGGTTCGATTCCCGCCTCGGAACATATATTTGTGTGATCGCAGATATTTGTACAGGGTGTTCTGGGTATTTTCTATGCATAATAAAAATATCTATATATTTAATGTATTGTATTAAGTATTATCAGTTATCTAGTACCCATAACACAAGCTCTGCTTAGCTTGGGGCTAGATAATGTTGTGTGAACTGTGTCCAGCGTTATTTATTTATTTATAATAATTTGTTATTGTGAAGCAGACCTCCGTGTTTTTCAATTACATAGATCCAGCGGAAAATCAGCCTTGTGTTGCTATAACCAACAAAATATGCTGAGCTGGACGCCAATTTGTGTCAGTGATATGTGACTGGTTACTAAGAGGCACAACTTTATTTTATCTTTATTTTTTTCTGTGTGTGTGAGTGTGTGTCATTTTGTGTGGAATATTGTTTGTTGACACAAATAAATATACAGGGTGGATTTTTGAGACGGGACAGTAAGGGCAGGTACCTTAACCGTTATAGTTACAGGAAAACGTTCCTAAGAGACCATCCATCACTTTTATCTTAGCCCCCTGTATCGAAAACCCGGTCTTGTGACTGTGTGTAGTTTCTGTTCTCAAACTTCAGTTGGCCTCAAAGTCTTTTGATCACTCTAAGAAATAGAATCATTTAGCAACAAAGAATATTTCGAGTTGATTAATCGTTTTTCCTTATAAAATGTATAGGAAACGTTTTTGGTGATTTATGACTTTTCTAGTACTCAAACCTCAGTTGGTCCAATAGAGACTTTTGGTCCTCATAAGAAACAGGATCGATTGGCATTAAAAAAAGTTTTTGTATAAAATTACCATTTTCTTGCAGACTGTACATTTTTTCCAAAATCTGTGAATGCAGATCAGAATATCCCAAAAAGTTATGGATGGTCTCCTAGGAACGTTTTCCTTTAACTATAACGGTTAAGGTACCTGCCCTTACTGTCCCGTCTCAAAAATCCACCCTGTATTTTCTTTCTTTCCATCTAAACCTTTTTTTTTTTAATGTTTTTTTGGTTTTTTTTGAATGTAGGGGCTAGAAAATCTTGACATACAGCCCGCCTGATGGTAAGCGGTTGCTGTCACCTATTGACATCTGCAACACCAGGGGCATTGCCAATGCGGTACAATGCGTAGGCTAAGCCATGTTTATAAATAAGACTGCTAATAAGTATAAAGCAAAATCTTCTAACGCAATAAACTTGAAGATGGTACTAAAGATGGAATTATATTACCTTATTCGTCGTAAGTAACCACGCAAATCACGTGTAGTTATCACACACAGACAGTGAGTGAATAAATTCACACGCTTATAGAGTCGTTACCAAAACTAGGTACATTAGCTACCTAATAAACCAAACATAAGCCAAACTCAACCCTAGCTACTCTCGAACCATGCTTTATCTAGGGTCCAGTAGTTTTCTCTAGTCAATAAATAATGATAATAAATAATGCTGGACAGTTCACACAACATTATCTAACCCAACACACCCCATTATCTCTATTATCTATTTGTGTTTTCCCATAACACAAGCTCTGCTTAGGTTGGTACTAGATAACTGATATACTTAATACAATACATTAAATATATACATATTTTTTATTACACATAGAAAATACCCAGAACACCCTGAACAAATATCTGCTATTGCATAAATATTTGTTCCGAGGCGGGAATTGAACCCGCAACCTCCTGCGTCGCAGGTCAAACTTCGCCCGCCGCGCCAAAGAGGTCGTCAATAATACCACTACTAAAAAAATTAAAACGCCCTTTCGCTATAATTCTTTGGTTTGTGAACTTTTTGCATGGACTCCCCGTACACCTCCCAATTATTTTTTTACTAGTTGCGCGCCGTTGTGTTACCCATAAAGAATTATTTTATCTGTGCCCATGTCATTATTGTGTTATTATAAGTCAAAAACCCGTAAATAACAGGATACAAAAATGCTTATGTGTTATTCCAGGAGTCCAGCTATATCTATTCCAAACATCCAAATCAGTTTTTTTTAACTACGTTTGACCTTTGTTTGACCACGATCTCACCTGATGGTAAGTGACGATGTGGCCGAAGATGAACCACAAAGGCCAGCCGTTTCAGCGTGAAGAAGTAACAAACACACAAACTTTCGTATTTATAATATTACATACATACATACATACATACAGCTGCTTAGGCTTAGTAATAGATTTCCGTTTGTCACCTTTTTGAAACGGAACCCTAAAAAGTGCAATAAAATAAGAGTATGTTTTGTTTAGCTTCACGCGGCAAAGAGCGGAACTAACACGTTTATTTTTAGATATATGTTAACCGGCACTATTTTTAGCAATACTTGCTGTAAGTATTGCTTACAATTTTTTCGGTTCTTATTATGTGTATAAGTGTGTGAGCGTGACAAAAGACACACACACTTAAAATAACCAAACCAAAACTTGTATTAACAAGTTTTGATTTGGTTATTTTGCTCACAGTTGAAAAGTTGAAAGGAAATCATTTAGCTTGGTATGGACATGTTATGAGGAGGGATGAAACGCATGTAACTAAGAAAGTTATGAATATGAATGTTAGTGGATGGAAAGGAAGAGGAAGACCTAAGAAAAGATGGATGGATTGCGTGAGAGATGATATGAATAAGGATGGAGTGAATGATGAGGTGACGGCTGACAGGGGAGAGTGGAAGAAAAAGACGTACTGCGCTGACCCCAAATAAATTGGGACAAGGGAAAGACAATGATGATATTTTGCTCAGAGCTAATAAACAGGAAAGCAATTCAAAAGTTTGAAGGTAAAGCGAACATGTAAAAAACGATGTCGCAGATTTTCCTTTCATTGTTTGACCCACGTTTGGTTTTATGCTAACTTCGACAAAAAAAAAGATCAATGACTTGCTTTTGTTAGGGTTCCGTAGTCTGACAAGGAAACCGTAATGTAAGGTAACATGCAAACTGGCAGAAGTCAGAAACTGCAATGTACCTCCCCAAATTTCCATATTTTATTAAGAACCTTCTTCGATTTATATCTACCATGCAGGCTTAGGCCGTAGACCTACTGTACTATAAACATACGCAGAATGTTACCGTGTTTTGTCTCTTGTGACTGTTTGTGGCTGTCTTTGTGATTTTATCTTTAGGATGAATAGAAAGTTTTTAAACCGTCAACAGTTTTTGCCCGGACTCAGAATAGACCCCTCCGTTTCTTCCCATGGATGTCGTAAAAGCCGACTAAGGGATTAAAAGGATTAAAGGGATTACTAAGGGATCTAAATGATAGTCTAGTCTAAAAGTGTGTTTTATATGTATGTTAGTTTTTAAGGTATTTATTGTTATTGGCTTATTGTTTAGGTTTTTGTATATTTTCCAATAAGCCAGGTACAATACATCAGGTGGGCCTCTTGCTTGCTCCGTCATCCAAGTAGTATAAAAAAAATAAAAAAAAACAGCCTGGAATAAAGATATTAAAAGATAAACGGCTAATTACCACTATTATTCGTCACTTTGCTGACGTTTCGAGACTGAGTTCAGAAGCCTCTTCATCATGAGCACCGCCCGCGACCGCGTTCGACGGTGGACCAGCGAATACTGCGTGCAACCGCGCGCTCAGCTCGCTGGGACAGCGGCGGCGGCGGCGGCGGCGGTAGGTTCGTTGCGCGCGCGTCGAGAATTAGTTCATCTACGTCACTAGCACTACCTACGTCGTCGGTATAAGGCTGCGTACACACTGCACTCACGGTATCACTCTCCAGACCGATTACAGTACTACAAACAGTAGTGGCGGAGTGGAGTAAAGGTTGCCATGCCGGCGAAATACCCCATCCCCGATCGCGATTGAAATTTGGATGTCGGCTAATCTCAATTGCTTCCCGTATCTTGCGAGGAACAAAAAACTTCTCTTTCGCAAGAACTGAAATTTTATCAAACCGTAGGTAGTGGGACGATTCCGAGATCATTGCATGCTCTGCAACCGCCGACTTTTCTACGTCCAGATTTCTAACACTCCTGATGTGTTCCGTCAATCTAGCCGATATGTTACGCCGGGTTTCACCTATGTAACTCTTGCCACAGTCACATGGTATACTGTATACACCGGGCATACCCAGAACTCCGGCATTTGAACTCGGTTCATCCAAATATACAGTTTACCACGGAAAGGGAAACAAATGGAACCTTGCCCTTCTTAGATGTGCGGGTAATACGTGATGCATGTGGTAGTCTTTCACACGCTGTATACAGGAAACCCACGCATACGGATCAGTATCTGCACGCGGCTTCTGAACTCAGTCTCGAAACGTCAGCAAAGTGACGAATAATAGTGGTAATTAGCCGTTTATCTTTTAATATGATTCCCAACCACGATAGTTTCAATTCTGGAATAAAGATATTTGATTTCATTTGATTGATTTGATTACCCGGACTTGTTAGTAAGATTTGTTGGTATAAGATTTGCCCTGGCTGCTAGCTTATTAAGGAATGTGTTATTTACTGGAAGAAAGTGCTAGCCGAGTCAGTCGTGGGAAGCAATAGCGGCGATGAGTTCACCACTTGTCACGTCTATATTCCACGAAAACCAACCATGCAACCCACGGTGAAAATAGGCCTGTTATTGAGGCGTGTACCTATGTACTCGTCTCTATGTACGTTTTAAACTTTTTGTTCTATTCATGGATTTTAATTACATATTCGACCTCTGTGGCGCGGCGGGCAAAGGTTGGCCTGCAACGCAGGAGGTTGCGGGTTCGATTCCCGCCTCGGAACAAATATTTGTGCGATCGCAAATATTTGTTCAGGGTGTTCTGGGTATTTTCTATGTATAATAAAAAATATTATCTAACTATGTAATAATTTGTATTAAGCATATCAGTTATCTAGTACCCATAACACAAGCTCTGCTTAGCTTGGGGCTAGATAATGTTGTGTGAAGTGTCCAGCATTATTTATTATTATTATTTATATGATGCCTGCCCGCTACTGAATCTGAACCGAGAAGCCAACGTCCTACAAAACTTAACCATTGCAAAACAATGAAACTGTCACACGACGCGGTATGTCGCTAAGTATCCGTTTGCGACACACATAAAGAGTAGTCGTTTTGAGGTAATTGTCGGATGGACACGGCTCGCTGGATGGTTGACCTGGATTCCTATTGCAGAACGATAAACAACAACCTAGCTATAATCTAACCTACCCCAGTCGAGACTACTCAATTAACTTACCGAATAAGTCAAAACTTAATAAGCTTTTGGTGAAAAACTTATTTTTAATAAAAGCGAACGAGGCTAACTGGTTCAAAATTCAGTTGCATGTTTTGAGTGTCACGCATTATTGCAAGCTTTTAATAATATTTGGAACTTAGTTTCTCTTCTCAATGTACCAGGCATCACATATTTAAGGAGCTATAAAGATCTAGATAAAAAATAACATATCATATATCCGTCTCGCTCGCTCTGCCCAGTCAGCTAAGGTAAAGTTGAGTAATTCGGTAATTCAGTCGAATCAAGCAGTCTCGAATAAGTAGACACAAACTGACACACTGTCGACATAACACAGAGGTTTGGAAGAGTAGTTCCTGTTTGATCACTGGACGTAGACAAGGGTTCCTCTGCTTATATGGAAGGATGATTTGGCTATCCCCAATCCGTATTGATTTCATGGATTCATCCCACAATTCGAGCCAAAGTTGAAGCTGTGGCGTGCTTCGGGAGATACCTGCCTATAGCCATCCGCTAATAATATAGGAATAGCCTAATATTGCTGATGAATGATGTGATGACGTGGTAGCATATAAGGTATCAAAGAAGGTATCCTTGCAACCATAAGACCGGCCATAGATTTTGTACTACAGATATAGTCCAGTCAAGATGTACATCCGTGCTTGCAAAAGTTCGGGTCACGCTGATTTTTTTATATATTGTTAGGACCTTAACCAACATTAAAAAACCAGATTTGCAATTTTCCAAGTGCTGTGCGTTCGGCGGTGTGCCTAAAAAACCATGAAATATTAGGGTTTTTTTCCGTTTTTGCTCAATATCTTAGTGAAGGAAGGATCTGACCGGTATGATAACTGCGAATACTTTTAAAGTTGACTAAATTTTCTACAATTTTACACAAGCGCGAGCTCTATAGAGCCATTGGTTCCCAAGATAAAGTTCTTCAAATATAGGCAAATTTTTTCTAAAAGTGTATTTTTTTCGAAATGTTCACTTATTTTGTGGAATATCTTCTCAAATACGCATCCCAAGTCAAATATTGTAAAAACTGAGTTGTAGTAAATTTAATAAGGTTCAATTTGAGACCAAATTAGTACCTGTAGGTTCAGCGGTTCTCTCAAAAACGGATCTTCTATCTTAGATGGCCCGGGCTTAGGCTCGCACGAAGATGGTGTCTCGATGGCCGTGATGGGAGAGCAGTCGGGTCAACTTTATCGTCCGAGCATTTCAGCTCCACATCCGGGACGTTAATTAACAATTTGCCACCGCATGACAGGCAGAGGACTGCATTTATATGAAATTTTTCGCAGAAGGGCAGGAGGTGCTGGATCCATAGTGGTGGGGATGGGGGTGAGTCCCTGAGAAGACAGCTTCCATCCCTAATAAGTGGGATTAAAGTTCACTTCTGCACTTGGAGGTAGCATCTTGCCGCATGGTGGCCTGCGGCATCTTCCGTCTAAATATACTAAGTATATGGCAGAAGTTGGGTTTTTGCGTCGAAAAATTATTTGATAACCAACACTTGTTTTTTTGTTAGGGTTAAATATCCTCCTCTACACGTAAAGTGGGTTTTTTTTTCTTGTCTATCCCATGGTGTGTGGTTTCGTTGGATAGGTCGTTTAAAATTTTTGAAATAACATTAATCGGAAAGTTGTTAGTTGTGTAATGAAGGAAAGCTCTCTTCTAAGTCCGCATATTGTGACAGGTAACTAAGCGCGTGGCCCGAAACGCACTTGGCCGCTTTCTTGCTGGCGTCCGATTTAGCTAATGGTATAAGTTTCAATGACAATACAACATCACGTAATATGGCGATAGTCAGCTGATCTGAATATGATGGAGACGGAAGGTGAACTCCACGATGATAAATATGGCATTGTTAGGGCTCTTTTTGCTTAGCTCTCGGTTCTGATCACTAATTTCTGGTTTTCAAGTTTTTTGTTTTTATTAACCCCCGACGCAAAAACGACGGGTGTTATAAGTTTGACGAGTCTGTGTGTGTGTGTGTGTGTGTGTGTGGGTGGGTCTGTCTGTGGCATCGTAGCTCCCGAACGGATAAACTGATTTCGTTTATTTTTGTTTGAAAGGTGAATTTGTCGTGAACGTTCTTAGCTATGTTTGATCAAAATTGGTTCAGCGGTTTCATTGCGTAGAGGGATTTTTAATTTTTTACAATATAATTTTTTTGATATTGAATTTTTGCTGCAACATGCAGATAACCAACCATGCTATGCGGTAAGCCCTGCCTATTAACAATGCATTACCTCACATGACACATCCACCTAGGACGCGCACGATGCGGCTTTGCACTGCGCCGGCCATCCTGAGACATAAAGATGAAGTCGCATGTGCCAGTAATTTCCTACTATACTCTTCAAATTGGAACACATCGCGAGCACTACTGCTTTGCGGTACAAATAAGTATGATGGTAATACTTCTTCCGATGAGCTCTTGTTTGTTTTGAGAAACACATTATTCTTCCTAGTAGCTATAGACATATCTTCAAATAAGGTAAGTATCAAATATTGACAGTTATGTACTTACTTAATCAGAATGTAAGATGTTGTAGAGACAGCATACAATTTTTGGCTCTACTTTTTAAAAGTACCAAAATCCGTCACAAAAAGATTTTTCTGTCATGTCTGTCTGTCTGTCTCTATGGATAGGTGTTCAAAAATGATATTTAGGTTTCTAATAGTTTTTTTTTCTAAACTAAATAGTTTGCGCGAGTGACACTTCCAAAGTGGTAAAATGTGTCCTCCCCCCCGTAACATCTTAAATAAGAGAATGATAAAACTAAAAAAAAATATGATGTACATTACCATGTTAACTTCCAACGAAGATTGGTTTGAACGAGATCTAGTAAGTAGTTTTTTTTAATATGTCATAAATCGTAATCAATCCAAGAACTTTAATATTATGTTACTTGCTGCTACGGATGGGCGAGTTCGACTCGCACTTGAGCACTTTTTTTTATTAGGTGGATAGATTTAATTTTTTTATTAATCCTTCCTGATGGAGGAGGCTTTTACCCGAAGATGGGTACATGAATTCTTCATAAAATGTACATTGCGTGAATACTACGAACCTAAAACTAATTTAAATAACCAACTGATACCGAAGCATGTGCATTTTGAATATAATTTAGAATATGTGATAGTTTAAAATAAAGTAAATAATTAAGAATTTAAGTAAATAAAAAAAAAATGATTCTAATTTATTGTTTTTTCTTGTAAATTTATATACATAATTAATTAATTTAAAAATTTGGGAATAAATTATTAATATGAATTCTTATGCGATGGTTTTTATATGGTTTCTAAATTATGTAATTTATAACTTCTTTCTAATAAATGCAATTTGAACTAAACTTATTAATTTATAATTTTTTGTAACTAAATATTACATGGTAACTTTATCTTCAAATTAATTTAAATTTGGTATTGTTGGATCAAAATGTTTTAACTTACTTATCAATGAAAAATTAACGAAACTTAATAAAATTAAAATGTTATTTTTAAACTGTCACTTACTAATATTATTTCAAATGTGTTTATAATATAAAAAATGTTAACTTTATCATTCATATAAATATTTCATTTACTTGTCATAACAAAAAATATAAATTAAAACTCACAACAGAAGCAGCCATCTCCACACTGGACACGCACGCACTACAATCCGTTGAGGAAATGCGATGAGTGACGCGAAGGCTTCCTTATATCAGCATTATGGAGACGACAGACTTGCGCACTTATGCATAACCCACAGACTGTCGTAAGGGCAGGCTGAAAACAGCATAAAACTACTACTTCGTGTCACCGGTGCTTTCTTGGTTAGCCTATGTTAGATCTGAGACCAGTTTTTTTAATTTTTTGAATTGTGATAGACCTTTGTTTGACCACGATCTTACTTGTTGGTAAATGACGATGTGACCGAAGATGCAGCACAAAGGTCTAGAAGGCACCTATTCACTCTAGCCTTGAAAAAATCCAGATTATAGTTAACGACGGTAGTGTATTCCACTCCTTAGCAGTTCGCATTATAAAGGTAGAACTGAAACGTTTAGTACGAATAGAGGGTATACTAATGAGGTAAGGATGGAACCGAGCCGTGCGTCTGCTCGTCCTATGATGAAAAGGAGATAGTGGGATCAGATCGTGAAGTTTCTGGGAGCATTCCCCGAAATGTAACCTATAGAAGATCGGAATAATTATAAAAATAAATAAATAAATAGTGCTGGACAGTTCACACAACATTATCTAGCCCCAAGCTAAGCAGAGCTTGTGTTATGGGTACTAGATAACTGATATACTTAATACAATGTATTACACAGATAGATATTTTTTTATTATGTACAACATAGAAAATACCCAGAAGACCCTGACAAATATCTGCAGATCGTACAAATATTTGTTAAAAAGCGGGAATCGAACCCGCAACCGCCTGCGTCACAGAGGTCGTCATTTACAGTATATTATTGTAATTATAATCAATAAGCCATAAAGAAATCACATATCGATAGGTACCTCTAATCCGGAAGCTCACTTTGCAGAATATTCCGTTCCAAAGGTTTTCTCATTGTTTATAATTTACTTGGCTTTTGTCCAACTAACTTTGTTTTGCATAAATTAGTCATTTCTTTCCGGAAAAAAAGGTTGAGCGGTGTCCCCATTGTCATCGGTATTTACACAACTAGTCATCAATACCTGTATACAATCTGTTTGATATTTGTGCGGAATCCAACTTGAAAGGTAACCCAAACGTTAATTTAAACAAGTAATATTTCAATATTACAAACAATATAAACAATATTAACAATATTCAGGTATTATTATTAGTTATTATAGCTGAAATGGCAATGGGCTGGGCATATATGCCGAAGAACCGACAACCGCTGGGGTAAACGTGTTCTAGAGTGGAGACCACGTCTTGGTAAACGTAGTGTGGGGCGCCCCCTGGCTAGGTGGAGCGACGATCTGCGTAAGGCGGCTGGTAGAAAGTGGATGGGACGAGCTGGAAATTGGTCTAAATGGTGAGCAGTGGGAGAGGCTTATGTCCAGCAGTGGACTGATACAGGCTGATGATGATGATGATGATTTCAATATGATCGGCAGCTGGCTTATTTATGAATGTAATATCCTTGAAGAAAGCGTTCGCCGAGTTGGTCATATACAGGGTGGATTTTTGAGACGGGACAGTAAGGGCAGGTTCCTTAAGCGTTATAGTTACAGGAAAACAGTCTTAAGAGACCATCCATAACTTTTTGAGATATTCTGATCTGCATTCACAGATTTTTAAAAAAATGTACAGTCAGCAAGAAAATGGTAATTTTACACAAAAACTTTTTTTGATGCCAATCGATCCTGTTTATTATATGGATCAAAAGTCTCTATGGGACCGACTGAGGTTTGATTACTAGAAATGGCAAAAATCACCGAAAACTTTTCCCATACATTTTATAAGGAAAAAGGATTAATCAACTCGAAATAGTCTTTGTTGCCAAACGATCCTATTTCTTACTATGATCAAAACACTTTGAGGCCAACTGAAGTTTGAGAACAGAAACTACACACAGTACCAAGACCGTGTTCACATGCAGAGCATAAGATACATTTTAGTTTTTACTAAGCCGGCATAGTGGCATACTGTACCTAGAAGCAAAAGGGTCTACCTAAGTGGAAAATTATAGGAGCATCGATAATCTTCTACAACATTCGATCTAAAACAAATTTAATTTAATTTTAATTTAATTTTTATTATGGAACATCAACAGAATTTACATGGTTGGGTGCTTACTATTGCTAGCTTAAGATCTAATTAACATGCAATTCCAATTACAGATGAACACATCGTGCACTAAACATTTTGCATAAACATAAGGTAGTTAAAAAAAAGACGACTTAATAAGGCCAATGATGGCAGACAATACAACACAACTTGCTTACATAATTATAATCATCAAGGCATCAGAAAATTAAATTTAAAAAAAAATACTATCTGTTTTTTTTGACATGCTATAAAACAAACAATTGAACAAAAAACCTAACTTAAAAAAAAAAACATTGATTTAAAATTTACGTACCCTTTATACAATCACGTGGATTTAGGGTTCAAGACCCTATATATTTTAGTTTTGAACGTAGTCAGCTTATCATTAAAGATGTCTATGGTATTATCTTTGCTTGATAACTCCTTGAGTAATCTACACAGTCTTGGTATAAGAGAATGGTAACCGAGATTCGTTTTATAAGTTTTATGCTTTAGTAATGAAGCAGGGTACCGCGGCAAGCGTGATGGGACGCCAAATTGTATACAAGATAGCAGGTCCGGGTTATCAAATACATTATTCAACTGCTTGAACAAAAATACAATATCACTAACTTTACGCCTATCAGACAGCGTCGCTAGCTTGAAAGTCTTAAGACGGTCAACATATGGTGCACGCTTATTATATCCATATGAATAAAACCGAGTAAACCGCCTCTGTATGCCTTCTATACGATCTTTGTGAACCTGATAATTAGGGTTCCATATAATTGAACAATATTCAAGCTTGCTTCTAACTAAAGTGGTGTATAATAGTTTCCTAGTGTTCGGATTCTTAAATACTTTACTATTTCTGAAAACAAATCCTAGCATACTACGCGCAGATTTGCAGATATTATCAATATGCAGACCAAAATGCAGTTTAGAATCAAATGTTATTCCTAAATCGCGGACCGCCTTTAGTTCGTTGGGTTGAATGCCATTAATTCTGTAAATTGAGTCTATCACATTCACATGGTTACGTGTGAATTTAATGTAAGAACACTTATCAGGGTTCAAAAGCATCCTATTACGTGCACACCAATCCGTTAGTCTGTCAACGTCTTCCTGAAGTAAATTAACATCATTATCGCGGTGTATCTGTTTTGCAATTTTCAAGTCGTCCGCGAAAATAAAACACTTAGAATTCAAAATACAATCCGTGATATCATTAATAAATATGTTAAACAAGAGGGGTCCTAAGATAGAACCCTGTGGAACTCCTGACTTGGCATAATAAGGCTGAGAGGCATAGCCCTTAATAACAACGTATGACGACCTACCATTAAGATATGACGACAACCACATTAATAAAAGTCCTCCGAAACCAAAAGAAGAGAGTTTCTTTACCAGCAATTTATGGTTTACTCGATCAAACGCCTTAGAAAAGTCCGTATAAACGGTATCAATCTGTATACGCGAGTCAACTGAGTCAGAAAGGAAAGTTACAAAATTAGATAGACTTGTGGCGGTAGATCTAGAACGTACAAACCCATGTTGATTGACAGAAAGAGCCTGATGAACGTGGCGAAGGAAAAGTGGATGCAAAAGAGATTCATAAGTTTTGGGAAACACTGAGATAATAGATATAGGCCGGTAATTAATAATACCGTTACGCCCACCTTTCTTATAAACAGGCACTATTCTTGCACACTTCCAGGCTTCAGGAAACATCCCTGTCTGTAAAGATTTATTATATATCATGCAGATGGGCAATGAAAGGGACTCAGCACACCTAACGATGAAGATAGGCGGTAAATTATCGGGACCAGCTCCCTTACGTGTATCAAGTCTTTTTAGTTTATGAAAGACATCAACTTGAGAAAAACATACGGTGCACAAAGAACTATTGAAAACTGGAGGGGGTACTATACAATCACCAGGAGGATCATTAGTGTCATATACAGATGAGAAAAACCTAGCGAATAAATTACAGATGTCAGCTCCTTCAGATGCCACTATACCATCAAGAATCATCTCTGAGGGAAAATCATTTGGTGACTGTTTTAAATTTTTTAAATGTGTCCAGAAGTATTTAGGGTTTTTAGCTATGTTAGATTCAATCATCTCAATATAGTTTTTATAACACTCTTTAATATTAAATTTGCAATCGTCTCTCAAAACTTCAAATTTGATTAGATCCAAAGGATTTTTATGTATTTTATATTTTTGTCTATATTTATTTTTATCTCTTAATAATGATATAAGTTTTCTATTGAACCAAATTGGATATTTCTTACTTTTAGGCTTAGTTTTAGGTACGTTTTTTAAGATTATTTCATTTAACTTATTATAAAACTTCGACAACATAAAATTTACATCCCCACATTCAACAAACAGATCCAGCCAATGTACCAACAATACAAAATAAAAATAAAATAAAATTATTTTAACACGTATTTATAAAATACGATTCAATTAAGTCCAAACGTCCGCGATTTAAGTATATCTTTTACAATAAGTTCGTAAATTCCATCTTACAATCTAGAATTTTCTCAGCGCAAACATTATAATGACCAAAAGATATTCGAATCGAATTAGAAGTTTGAAAGCTAAAACTATTTTTACTTACTTTTTTTCAGCTAGTCTTCTTTATAGCGGATTTTAACGGATCTACCGAGATCAAAAAGTTTGGCCAATGTAGAAGTTTGACTCACTTACCGAAATGTATGGAAAAACTTTTTCGTGATTTCTGACTTTTCTAGTACTCAAACCTCAGTCGGTCCAGTAGATACTTTTGATCCTTATAAGAAACAGGATAAATTGGCATCAAAAAAAGTTTTTGTGTAAAATTACCATTTTCTTGCTGACTGTAATTTTTTTCCAAAATCTGTGAATGCAGGTCAGAATATCTCAAAAAGTTATGGATGGTCTCCTAGGAACGTTTTCCTGTAACTATAACGGTTAAGGTACCTGCCCTTACTGTCCCGTCTCAACAATCCATCCTGTATATGACCAACATATATGCCCTATATAGGAATGCCATGGCGAACATGAGCTCACTGCTGGTCACAATTACAATGATTGTGGGATTCACAGTGAAAAGAGGCCATTGAGGCTCTGCCTACCCCTTTGGGGAAATGAGGTTATTTTTAATCTAAAATACAGGCTTGCTTTTGGCTACATCTCACCTGATAGGAAGCGACGATGAGGCCTATTTAAGCACGCTCGCCTAGAAGATGCTTATTTACTCCTTGTTTGAAGTTATCCAAGTTATACGATAAAGAGAATAAAGAAGCCGGAAGAGAGTTCCAGGCCTTTGCTGTCCGCATAATGAAAGATCATTTAGGTAAGTTTGCGTGAGAGGACCCTCTAAATCTAGGCGACGTTGGTAAAAACGACATAAAAAACCCCTAGGTATAGCTAAAAAACTTCATAATTTAAAGGCTGTCTTTGATAGGGTTAAATTAAATATAGGTAACAAAGTAATAGTAGTAGTATAGTTATTTAATATAGAAAAGTGTAACAAATGATTCATTTTTGCGCACAAGTATGACTTAAAATGGTAATCCTACACGTGGCATTAGTAAGTATGTAAACGGTATAAACACCCGCTGGGATGTAGTAGGTACTACGCATTCATTAGGAGTAAAGTGCGATCGGCTATCGATAATATCAGATAATACGAGTACCTATACATTATCATTAACTATAGATGTGGCGCTCTCTGCTGCGAACACCCCGGACAAAACCGTTCCCATCCTCAATTTAATAATTAAAAAGTATGCTAGTGACTATTTTTTTTTTATATATAACTATCTCACCTGTTGGTAATTAACGATGCGGCCGACGATGGAGCAAGAAGGTCTAGAATGCACCTTTTCACTTTTGCCGTACAGATATTAATAATTATAGTTTTCAGGAAAGACAGACGACGGTAACGCGTTCCTTTCCTTCATTGTTTAGTTCCTCCTCCATAACGAAGATGATCACAATTCGTGCATTCCACAAATTGTCCACGTGGTCACGTGGTATTTAGTAGTTGTGGAGTTTTTGGTGAGAGTTCGTCTGGGGAAGCCATATCTATTTCAGCCGCAAACCGGTGGTGCTTGCATTGCTATGTTTTGGTTTGAAGGGTACGGGTACCTATAGGTGCCGGTCAAATTACAGGCACACGAGACTTGACAATGCCGCATAGTGCGCATTCTAGGTCGACATGACAATAAGTGAGCCATCTGCTTGTTCCGTCATTTCAAAAGTTTATTCACAAAAACATCATAAACTCCCACTGGTGTTCTTTACTGTAAAGCTGTGTCCGCTGCGCCATGTTTTGAACAGAATATTGTTCAAAAACATAAAATAGGGGCGTGGCCTATGTTTTGTCGAACAAATACACTTGAACGTGTTTGCCAGAGTTTGTGGAAAACATCCCCCGCGTTCGTCTGCGGGCGGGGCAATTGTTAAATTTGTTAGATTTTGACGCAAGGAAGACGTTTTGAACTTTGTTTACTGAACATTGCCAAAGTCGTAGCGGACGGGACACGTTTTGAACAAACAATGTTCAAGAACAATGTTCTTGAGGCGTCTGCGCCATGTTTTGAACAGAACATGGTTCTTGAACACGGCTTAAAGGTTTATGGAACTTGTACATACGCACACACACACACATAAACACACGCCTTTTTCCCCGAAGGGGTAGGCAGAGCCTCAATGGGCCTCTTTTCACAGTGGGTTGCACCATCGTAGAATATAGACGTGACGAGTGGTGAGCTCATCGCCGCCATTGCTTCCCACGACTGACTCAGCTAACGCTTTCTTCCAGTATTATCACGTTCCATAAATAAGCTAGCAGCCAGGACAAATCTTATAGCAACGAATCTTGCAAACAAGTCCGGGTACTTGTTGAATGCAGGAATTGCAATCATCATTGGTGTTTATTCCAAAGTGTTGAAGCACAAATCGCGCATAATACCGTTTTAATGACGTTATTTTCCTGGAATGATGAAATGCACTAAAGTGTACACGGAAAACAATGACTAAATTATGTGCGGTTAGAACTATGTAGGTACACGTATAGAAACAACATTCGGAAATCCCTTCCTACAAGCGGGTGAATTTCCGTCAATGCATTTTGTTTGCACTGTTTTTTTTTATACTACTTGAATGACGGAACAAGCAGATGGCCCCACCTAATGTTAAGCGGTAACCTCTGCCTATGAACAGTGCATTACCTGATAGGTCACGTCCACCTAGGACGCGCCCTATGTCGCATTGCACTGCGCCCGCCACCCTGAGACATAAGATGAAAAGTCTCATGTGCCTGTAATTTCACCGACACCCTTACCCTTCAAACCGGAACACAGCAATGCGAGCACTACTGCTTTGCGGCAGAAATAGGTATGGTGGTAGTACTTCCCCGGACGATCTCTTTCACAAAAAAGCTCTACTACTACTAAAATAATGCTGTATGCATGTATTTGAATAAGCCTATTGACTGTATTTTTTATTAGACTTATGACATATGTATAGGTAAACCTTATTGAGACTCTTTGAAGGAGCTGTTGTACCTATTTAAAACGCAAGATTAACGTAAATGAACGTTATAAACAAACTATTTCAGGTACTTAAACCTCTAACATAGCTACGCAAAAAAAATAAGCGTAGCTATACATGACAAAGGTGGCAGTATTGGAGACCGTATTGCGAGACTAAAGTTGCGCTGGGCAGGATACTTGGCCAGATTTGGTGACGGCAGGTGGTGTAAGGCCCTGACCGAGTGGTGGCCGAGAGGGAGCACTACAGGCCGTGGCAGACCATCAGCCAGGTGGGTGGATGATATAGAGGCCGTAGAGGGAAAGACCTGGATGCGAATCGCAAAGAACCGTTTGGAGTAGCGTTTGAGGGAGGAGGCTTATACCCAGCAGTGGGCTATTATTTGAGCTGCCAATGATGATGATGATACAGCTGATTGTTTGTGGCGTGTCCAGCTTAAGAATATACCTCTTTGTCTCCTCCCGTGGATGTCGTAAACAACGACTACGGGATTACACCAGGGGATGGGCAGCAGCATCCACCTGAGTACTCAATACCAATGGTATTGGGATCACCAATGCGCTTGCCATGAATGGTACCTAATTACCTATCGTAAATACCTACATTGCAATATAGGGGAGGTCTCGGTCTAGCAGTGGACGTCTAAAGACTGATGACGATGACTGCTGATTACAATGAAAACAAATCGTCTATCACGCTTTTCACTAGGGTAGGGTATAACGTGGGAAGCAATGGCGGCGATGTGCTCACCACTTGTCACGTCTATATTCCACGATGGTGTAATCCACTCTGAAAAGAGGCCCATGCCTCTGTTGTGAGACTCTGCCTACCCCCCTTCGGGGAAAAAGCTTGTGTCTATGTATGTAAATATGTATATGAAAAGTGGCAACTTTTCGACTACGCAATAAAATAAAAAAAAGTAGCATAATTAAACAATAAATAACTGTATCACATTTAATAAGTTTCAGATCACGTCTTGCGCAGCGCCGTGTAAGTGCCCCGATATCATCAGGCGTCGACGTTCTTGCATAACAAATATGGTAAAAATATATTATACTGGAAATAAGGCAGTTGTACATTTATAACTGGAGATATGATCCGGCCAAAATGTGGATGCTTACTGCATATACATGTCTAATGTCTAGTTATGTTACAAATTTAAACTTACCATACTTTTCACAAGAAACGGGATATTTACAATGATTTTTGAGTAATTTTTTGAAATATCGGGAACATTTAAAACTCAAAAATCATGGTAAATATCCCGTTTCTAGTGAAAAGTATGTACATGTCCATTATAGTTTCAAAAGTTATATTTTAAAGGTACCAACCCATTGCAGCGCACGATTACGCTACGCTACTGCGAACAGAGTGGACCCACCAGGGGGAGATGTTGGTGGGACCATGGGTAATAGGAGGACGATGGCTGCACCAACGTTCGACCAAAATATACTTCTAATTTTGGTCGAAGTCACCAACATTGAACCCATTGGGGGATTTGCGCTTGGCAGGCAGATTGGGTTATTG
Organism: Operophtera brumata; assembly: GCA_932527175.1. Classification (NCBI taxonomy): domain Eukaryota; kingdom Metazoa; phylum Arthropoda; class Insecta; order Lepidoptera; family Geometridae; genus Operophtera; species Operophtera brumata. The sequence continues at coordinate 5,194,623 of OW052237.1, read as the reverse complement.
GTGCTGAGTATTCGGGTGGATCCTACATCTACGGGAGGAGACGTAGGGGTCTATTCTTAGGCCAGACACAACACAGCATATGAGTAGTTGTTGGTTTCACCTTTATTGGTTGTTATTATGTTTGGAGGAGTCTTTCTTTGGTTGTTATTTAATGGTAAGTAACCTATATAATTAAGCTTTCTACTAGGTGTTTCAGATAAAAGTGGCGCTATATCTTCCACAGTTCACTGCTGGACATAGGCCTCCCTCTTATAATGTCACGACGAACGGTCTTAAGCAGCCTCCATCCACCGACTTTATGTGATTTTTAGAATGTCGTTGGTCCGTCAAATTGGAGCCTTCCTTACATTGCATCGTCCGGCTCATGATCAACACTCATTCCTCGACGGTTGTCAGTTCTGTGAGCTTTGGCCTGCCCCAGCCTGCTCATTGTCAGTCGCTAGTTCTGAGAGCTATGTCGGTGAACTTGGTTCTTCTACGAATGGCCTCGTTTTACGTAGTGAAACTCAGAGGATAGCTCTCTCCATCGCCCGCTGCGCAACCGTGGGTTTGTGCATGAGCCCAATGAGTATCATCATCATCATCCACGCCTGACTTCACCCACTGCTGAGTATAGGCCTCTCTTTGCCTGTGCCATTCCTTAAGGTCCCGAGCCAGTTTCATCCAGGTTCGGCCCGCGACGAATGCGTTATCGTCTGCCCATCTCGCTGCTGGACGACCAACTTTTCTGTACCCAGTTCTTGGGCGCCATTCAGTTAGCACCTTACTCCACCTATCTTCACCTCGTCTTGCCAGGTGTCCTGCCCAACTCCATTTTAGTTCCGTTATACGATTCCCAACATTTAAGAGCTTCGTTAGACGTCGTATCTCGACGTTGGGAACACGGTCTATAAGCTTGATGCCGAGCATGGCACGTTCCATGGCTCTCTGTGCAACTCTCATCCGGTACACAGCCTCCTGCGTGAGCGTCCATGTCTCGGCACCGTAAGTCATGGTTATATCTTAGTATACTGAAAAGGAATGAGAGTCTATTCCTGGCTTAATATTTTATAACATAATCTCAGACTCAGTGATCAGTGCCCCCTCAGTAAATTCTTTCAAAAATAGACTTGACAAACATTTAAAGTGCACTGATAAGCACTAAGATATACACGCATCAGCTCAGAGAGCTGCATGTGTATTATAAATAAATAAATAAATAATAGAGGTTTTCCACGTTTAGGTAATATATAATGAAATAAAACAACATCGTGATCATTTTTTACTGCTTATGAATAAAATAAATACAATTTTTCGTCTTTTTAAGACTTTCTATCACATTTTTCGTTTCTTTCACAATTAGTTACATTTAGTTATGTACGTTATTCACCTTTTCTAGCTTCTTATATAAGTAATTTCGTTGTTATTCTGATATTATTGAACATATTATTGGTAAACAACCACGCTTAACTCAATGATAAATATCTATTATAGACTACTGTATAGTTCGGTCTTATTTATAAATGTGGTTTAGTCTCAGTTACATTCAACTTCGGTTTAGATATATCTTCATAATATAATTTGCAAAATAATCAGAACAAAGACATCAAAACTGAAGTTAAACAATATTAAACCATAATTATAAATAAGTCTAGGTTACTTAAATTAACATTTTTCACTTCTATCCTAGCGAATCTACCTATTGAATATTATGTACCTACCTGTTCTATTGCATTTAGAAAAATCCTCTCAAATTAAATTTATTTGTATTGAATGATTCTTCGGTTATAATGTATATTTTTGTTTCTAGAGTGATTGATCAGGATGATAAATCTGGCTTTATTTATGCTACCAAGTCTCAGAAGTATTCCTACAAAATCAATTAACGAGAAACATACGTTAATTTGCGCTATCTCTCGTATCCGGGACATCAGTAGCTGGCAAAGCTGCTGATTCGGCAGAGGATCTTAAAAGGCGTAAATACGCAAGTGTCGACAGAGCTCGGGGTCGAGACTATAGGTCCCGTTTTCGAAATTCTTTCAGGACGTCAGATTGAAGCAATGCAAGACCCAAGAGCTGGGTCTTATCTGGCTCAACGCATTGGTTTTGCCATTCAGCATGGCAATGCACCCGCATCTAAGGGACGCTTCCGTCTGGTAGTGGTTTGGTTCAGTTGAGCTATCTAGATCTAGGTCGTTTGCAACGGTGTTTCTAAAACGCTAGTTGTTCTTTCTGTAAATAAAGTTTAACTAATGATTGATCTGAAATTTCCTTCACCCAGCCACGAGTAACTAAAAATCCTAGTCGGCCATAATGCAGCTTCATTCAATGATATGGCTGATTTCGCAATATTCGTGGTTCAGTTTTTCTTTATACAAAATCTAGTTTTTATGATGATTAATCTGGAAGTTGATACCCAGGGCTGAAGGATCTATTCCTGCAATGGCAGTTCCAATAGGCCTGGCTATCGCAACACCGTTCCTTGCTACGGCAGTACCGACTGGTCTCGATGATGCTATACCACTCTCACCGATCACTGCTAAGCCTGGAAATATCAAATAATAGTTGTTTGATCATATTTTAAGCTGTTTTCGTTCATCTACTTAGCAAACAAGTTAGCAAAAAAAAGAAATATTCACATTATATTATTCTTGCCAAGGACGTTAGTAAAAATTGGTCGAAGATTCTTGCAGCAATTTAGAATTTATGTTTCAAGAACCATTGCTTTTATACTTTTAAAGGCACTTGTTTTCTTGTATATTGAAAATAAGTAAAAGGAGTGTTTGTTAGGCTGTTTTTAATGGCTCTAGCATTCTTCGACAATATTTTCTCAGAGCTTAATATATATAAGATATTTTTTACTTTACCTATGGGCTTAGCTTCTGCGATTGTGCGGCCATCTAGATCTATGCCGTCGTAGTCTGAGCTTAGAGGCGTATCGGTATCATCAGCATCGATGCCCACCCCTTCCTCGCCAACCTGAAACCGATACCAAAAATATTAATTACCTACTTTTTTATTTGAATGAACAATGGTATAAACAGATGGAACTCTGCCAATAACAATGCATTACTTCACAGGTTTCGTCCACCTAGGACACGCTCTATATGGCATTGCACTGCGCCCGCCATACTGAGACATAAGAAATTAATAGTCCAAGTGCCTGTTATTTCACCGGCACCCATACCCTTCAAACCAGATCACAAGAATCCGAGCACTACTGCTTTGCAGCAGAAAATGTGAACTTTAACCTTTAGACTCATAAAATGATCAATCTAAGAATCTACAATCAAGGACCTAGGTTTTGAATAATCTTCATGAAATTCGGTTCGGCCGTTCGCGTGATTGAGTAACAAACAAACAACCAAAGTTTCGATTCATAATAATTATGAGTAGGCATTTTTCTGTAATGATCTTTGTTTACTTACATCTTCATCCTCATCTCCTGATCTTAAAGAATGTCTCAGCAGTGTCACATTCTTCAAAAACAACGTATCAAAATTGTCTCCAATTTCTTCTACCAACTTGATAGTATTTGAAGCCGCCTCTCCCAACGCTGCCAGTTGGTTTTTGAACCTATTCTTTTCATTATTCCCCAATCGACCAGTCTTCCTTCCAATAGTATGTAGCTTTAGTATGTTACTAGATATAGTTCGCAGCATTTGTAAGTTTGCTGCTAGTACTTTAGACAGGAGGTTTTCATCACTGTTTTTGAAAATATTCTCGCTGCTTATTTTGTCTTCTGATACGATCTTTTCACTAGTTACTGATCCAGCGTTGTCTTTCTTTATTTCTAGGTACTGGCCTTTGGCACCGCCGTAGAATGGAAGGTATTGTATTGTAGCCCTAAGAAAATCAATCAAATTATGATATGAAACATATTCAATGAAAATTCATAAATGAATGTCCAACAATGATGCTGGATTTTGTTGGCCTACTAGACCCTACGTCCACTTGTATTTCTTTTAGCTATTTTAGTATACAACACCTCATCCATATGCAAATTATTATTGTTATAACAGTAGAATAATACCTGTGCTTGTGTATGTAAATTCTTGTCACCATTTTTTTAAGTCGCTTTTTTGTGATATCTTTATCTTGTGTGGGTGTTTCAAGGTGTTTGGTATCTAAGAGGACTTTGCATAAATAAAAATCTAATGTGAACAATAACATTTATTATAACGATAATGTTCTTATACCTAACCAATTTACAGAGTTAGAACAATATCGAAAAATAATTTCAAGTGCAAGGTCGAAATAAATTTCCGATGATAAACTAAGTTTTATCTTAAATTATGTAAATAATCTATTCCTTAACGTATTCATAGAGGTTTAGTTCTGACAGAGCATGTGCAATACCTCCTGGTCCAGCAATAGCAGTCGCCTGCGGGCTATGCACTATGGAACCAGTCGTGTTGCGAGCGATCACAACATTGGATATAGGATTAGCTATAGCTATTCCTTTCACAGTCTCTGCGTGAGCTTTAGGCCTGAGAAATATCATGAAGTCAGGCACTTCCATCTTCAAATCGCCTTTTCCAAATCTCATTCCGTTGAAGTGATATTCATCTGGTCTTCTTGTGAATCTTCTTCCTCCATGGTCGGGTATTCCGTGGAATCTATTAGAGAAAGAAAAAAGTTAACAAAATAGAAAGAAAGAAATGAAGGTTAAGGTTAGAGAGCGTGTCAGGGGTTAGGATGGTAATAAATAACAGGACCGGTAGCAACAACTTTTCCTTCGGGTATAGCTTGTAATGAACGTGTTACAGAACCGTTTTGTTCTTGCAGCCGAGATATGACAGAATGCAGGTCTGCGTCTTGCGAGAGAGCGATCACTCGAGCGTGTGGACCAGCGAAAGCCAGGCCTCCAGGCTGTGTGTACGCTAGTCCTCCCGGTCCAACAATAGCGGTCCCACCTCTTCCAGCAGTAGCTACTCCTCCTGGTCCAGCTATAGCGACACCACCTCTTCGCACCTTCATCCTATTTATAAAAAATCCAGGACTTGGAGCGACAGGTTTCTTATTTCCAAAAAAGGAAAATTCTCCGAACGGGAAGCGAAGGTCTCCATTATCAGAATTTACTGTTTTTGTATCTTGTTCAACGTGAACCTGTTTTACTGGTTTTCGGGTGGTAATGGGCTTCGTTGTAAATACTTTTTTTGATTTATTTTTGTCATCTACTTCTTGAATTCTAGTTTCATGTGACACAGTTCGTTTTTTGATCGCTCTTCCTTGTCGCATGTTGAAACTGACTTGGTCTTGGAAAATATTGTTGTCGATTTCGTTTGCATCTGTTATAACGTCATGTTGAATTACTTCCTTTTCATTTTCGGCAGATTTCAGTCTTCTGCAGACATCAGCTTCCTGTCCAGTTTGGATGAAATTGCTCCAACCACCTCCCTGGATCATGCTTACAATTGGATCTTTAATTAAGATCGGGAACCACGAAGCAAAAGGCCACTGAAAGCTTCCAAAGTTTCCAAATATCGATGTTGGAGGTTCAGGCCCTTGTCTTGTCATAGGTCCAAATTGTTGTGGGCTCAGCATATTGTTGTAGCCATTCATATTTACTTGTGGCATCACAAGAACAGGTATATTGGTCATGTATGGAACCGGCATGATAGGCATTCCTTGGTTTCCTTGGATCATAGGTGCTATTTGTCTTGAATGCCTAAGATCATAATTATCATATGCCAAATTGTGCTCCTGTGGTTTTAGACTATCGGGATATGAGTGAAGCTTTCCCGAAGCTATGATCTGTTGTAGTTTTTCTAAAACATCTTTATCCATGATATAGCCACCTCCTGTCTGTGGTTGAGTGTTCCAATTCATCTGTGGTCTTTTAGTTGGTTTCTTTGTACTTATAGCATCATTTATTGCCTTTATTCTGTCGACTATCTCTTTCGTGTTCCCTTTTGGACCTTCTTCGTACATAAGTGATCTTTCTTCCTTTTTGTTTTCATCCCTTATTTCACTTTCAGTCACCAGTACTACTGATGTTGAAGTGGTTTCGCTGAAAACAATACAATAATTGCATCAGTAAAAGGTATTACAATTATTTCAAAATAAATTAATTGTACCATGCCCGAAGCGTGACTATTGCTTCTATATTATTCTATAAGCAGTATTGAAGCTTATATAATATTAATTAAAAGTAGGGCATACCTGAACCAGGAGCGGTGCGATTCTCCCAAAGCTTCACTATGTTTTGTACTACGTTTGTTAGTTGTGCTTTTTGTACATTATTTATGCGTGTAAATAGTAATTTGTTTAGTTTTATTGTAGCCGCATTTTTAAACTTAACTTTCGTGTTTTATAATCCGAGAAAAATAAAATTATATAAAAGTATATTTTTACAAAGAATGAAAGTGATATCACAGCTCTGGTTATATTTTCACCAATTTCAACGTACATAACAGAGGAAAGGTTATGAAATAATGTGAACACCTTCCTAATAAATATTTTAAATCTATGGAATAACTTTACCACGAGTAGAACATACTCGTATGTTATTACATTAGTTTTCTGTGTCTTAGTTTATTGACACTAATAGAACGAGAGTTCTAAATGTTTCTTAGTAAGATGGGTAGGCTCATGTTTCTGTGATATCAATTTCATTTAAATCTTTCTAAAATTAGGTGCTTTACATACATTTCTTAATATAGAATTGTTATAATTTAAAATAAATTAATACTTACTCATTATTTGATGGACGTGGTAGAGCCTCGAGAAGACAGCATGATAGCAGCAACTGAAAATAATGAGAAATATTTTTATTAGTTTTTGTTAAATAAATTGTAAAAATAATGGAAGTAAAATACATTCCCGAAAACGAAGGCAGGTTTTTTTTATACAATTTTGAATGACTGATCAAGCAGATGGCCCACCTGATGTTAAGCGGTGCCCTCTGCTGAACATTGCATTACCACATAGGTCACATCCACCGAGGACGCGCCTTAAGCGGTATTGCACTGCACCCGCCACCCTGAGACATAGAGATGAAAAGTCTCATGTGCCTGTAATTTCACCGGCATCCATACATACTAATGCGAGCACTATTGTTTTGTGGCAGAAATATGGTGGTAGTACTTCCCCGGACGAACTCTTTCACAATAAAACTCTACTACTACTAAAAACTACAGGTAGAGCAAAGGGTCTAGGTTATTACAAAATCATTTTATCCTGAATGTTATCCAATCTAAGACTGTTTTTGTATCAGTCCTGCTGTCGTATGAAATATCGTTTATTTAAGATCTTAGGGTCATGGAAATGCTGCGAGTTATAAAGGAAGTGATAATCACTTTAAACAAAAACAAATATAGCTGAATAATCTTTACTTTCATTTCGAAATCATAAGTCATCATCATTTAAGCATTTAAAAACGAAATAGAAGTGTTCGCTGAATAACCATCGGATAGTGATTTTGTTAAAACTTGCATAATTCTTATATATTATCTGTCTTTCTAGTAAGCATTTTTGAAGCACTTGCTGCCATCGAATTGAGTTGAAACTTGATTCTGATGATAATACAATATTATGGTGACAGCGAGCTGATCTGATGATTGGGCCTTCCGTCTCCAACATCAAAATGGATAACGGAACTCCTCGATGATTAATAGTAGCCTAGCAGTGTTTGCGCTCTTTTTTATCCGCTCACTGGTCGGATCATTAAATATATAAAGCTTGTTTTGAACATGTATTGTTTATCAAGAACTTATTTAGGTGGTAAAACATCGAATCGCAAGACAGGGTCTGAACGTCCCGTTTAATTTTTCAGGAGTAGGCGACTTCTTGTATTTTATTCCATCTACGTCTACATCTACACTAATCTACACTAATATTATAAAGAGGAAAGATTTGTATTTTTGTGTGTGTGTGTATGTTTGTAATGAATAAACTCAAAGACTACTGCCGATTTCAAAAAATATTTCATCGTTGGAAAGCTACTTTCACCCTGAGTGGCATAGGCTACCAGGGGGGGGGGGGGGGGCTAGGAGGGGGAGGGGGGGGGGGCTGTTTTTCATCCTGAAACTACCCGTCCGACGCCGGGACGAGTCGCTAGTCTTAAATATTTTGATAAACTGTCAGATAATTGCTATTGTATCGTGTTTTAAAAAAAAAAACATGTATGTTGCATTAAATAAAATGTTGACGTTATCCATACATGAACTTAAAGTCCTAAATAGCAAGTTGTGGCTTATTTATTGGAATTTAACTGAAATAAACGACAGAACGCAGAGTAAGGCCAGGCAGGCAGTGCCATTCATTTAGAGTAATAATATTGTGTTGGAACTTTTAATTCCAGGATGCTTATAATAAGTACCCTGACATTTCTATATGAGAGTTAATGAAATGTGTGGAATGTAATAGGTACCTATTATAAGCATCCTGGAATTAAAAGTTGTTTCCTACACAATATTATTACCTATACTTAGCTGCTCAAACCCCGTGTACAGAGATGTATAAGCTTATTTTATGCATTTTTCGGGGTCCGTACCTCAAAAGGTAGCAACGAACCTTTTGTTTGGATATGATCACTCTCATGTCTGTAAGTCTGTCTGTCCGTCACATTCTAGTTTATCAGAAAATACTGGACAAAAAATGTTGAAATTTGGTACATAAACAGAGTTAGGTGACCCAATGTACGTGTAGCGTAAGTAGGTAAACTAATTCTGATTTCAAGTTTCGGGGGCTAAGTAAAAAATGAAAATAAAACTTTTGCTAATTGCTTCATCATCGTTATGGGAAATACAATTTTTAAAAGAGTTCGAGGAAAATATATGACGATCGACCATTTAAACACAAGTCGGGAGATAAATTTATTAGAAAAAAAAATAGATTATTAGTCCTCCTTTAAAGATCCAAGGAAAATCAATCGTTTCGGCTTGAAGACGTAACAAATGTACGTATAATAGGCGTAACAGACGCACACACTCACAAACTTTCGTATTTATATTATTAGTGTGATTGGCCATAGTAGGTGCCTGACCATTTTTGCAACTACGAATTGTAAACAAATAAATAAACATCTCCTCATTCAAAACACATTATCATGCACGAAACAAAGCAGACGACGAAAGTGAAATGGAGAGTCCAACGACCAAGCTATGTTCAAAACTAGGCTATGTTGGTTGCACTTGGCAAACAGACCAACTGTTGGTTTTTATTTCGTTTGGCGGAGGCCAAAATTGTGGGTCGACAACATATATTTATAGACTGATGAAAGTTTCCGTTATGTGTACACTTATTTGGCGAACTCGATATTCGGTTTTGGACTTTTTTTATACTAGATTCTTGTTTGATGCTCCTCTCTGTTTCGTATTTCTTTTGCGTTGTGCCCTATTTGGCTGAGCTCGACATATACATATATATCTATTGGTGAATACAAAACATGTATTTTAATTAAGTTAGCAAACATACATACATACATACATACATACATTTCATAGCTTAAAACTATTTATAGTATAACTGTGAATCCTAGATTACTGAAATAAATAAATCTACACTACTAAAACTAAATCAATGAGTTGAGTCTGTATTGTTTTCATAACTATAAATTAAAATTATAGTAAGAAGTTATTAGGGACTTCGATGGTATTGGGGCTATGTTATCTTAGATTTTTAATATTTTTAATAATAATACCTTACCAATTATTGTCTTATCTAATTAAGTATTTTGTTAAAAAAAAAAAAAAACAAGCTTTTATAAAATTAGTGACCGTAACCGGTGTGCTTATCAAAATGAGCCTAAACACGGCCAGTCTACTATTAACCCTCGAGGAATTCCGTTGTCCACCTTCCGTGTCCATCATCAGATCAGCTCGCTGTCACCATGACATTGCATTGTCATCGGAACTTGACAGGTATGCAAAATACCATCTTAATCGGTTCGGTTGAGGATAACTGCTTTAAAATTCAGTTGCAAGATTCCACCCGGACATACATTGCAAGTTAATTTAAAGATTGTAAAATAAAAAGAAATGACTTGCTTCTATTTAAAAGGTCTTTGTTTCGAATGCAGATTTCAAAAGCTGTGTTAAAAAACCCGAAACAATACTTATTCTTTTATTTCAACACTAATCCCTAAAACAAATGAACTTTTTCCTTGTATCTAAGAATGGCAAATACTTTCTGATGGATGAGTGTGATGACTCAGTTTTGTTACAAAGACATTTTAATCCTTCTTAATTCATATTATAGTGGATCAGGCTAATGTTTTTGTAACAGTCTCGAATAGTTAGCTACTCGGATAGAATAATGAACGAGGACGTTTATCAAGATTGCCCTTAAAAGAAGAATAGCATTCAACATAAAGACGCAGCTTACGTTTATTGTTTTGCCTTCTTCTATAAAGATAATCTTCATCTCTCTGTGAAAGTCGGCCTGATGTTACTTGAAAGTTATAATCATACCTGATCTTAATATTTGAACTTTGACCTCAATATTTATAATCTTTAATGGTCTGCGTGGACTCAAATGTACGTATAATTGCCTATGAGTGGTTAGCCGTAACGCCAAAAAGTGGTTCTGCCGGAAGACCAGCGTTGGTTGCTAGCTTGCTGTCTACCAACTCATGCTGAGGCAGAGCCATTTTGTTACTTGAGTTACACCTCGTACCTTCATATCTGTTTCTTCTTAGTTTAATACGTGTTTCTGTGTAAAGAACGAATATATATTTATTTGTATACATGCTTTTCTTTCTTGATAATCAGTTAAGTTGGGGGATATGTTAAAATATCGAATGGGTGGAGTCTAGCAAGAAAACAGTAACTTCAAGAAACTTATAGCGCTATTATTTACTTGAACCCAGGTAGAGATGAGGTACAGGTTTTTGCCGCTCAGTAACTGAGATATGCGACAAATGACAAACATCGTGTTGCTTGAAAAGTAGCAAATATAAAAATAAATCCTGTTCTATTAATCTAAGCACTGTGATTACCTACTCAAAAGTACAAAAATTAACCGTCAATTTCTTCTCTATTCAAAGGAGAGACCTAGAAAGGGTTTCAAGAAAACCGATTTCAAAAAATAAATCTACTGAGAAAAGTTTCTCCAATCGTGTTTCTGTTTTCAATTTATTTAGATTATTAAAATACAATAACATAGATTATTTACGTCCCCAAATAATTACTGTATTAACATCAAGTTTGTAACCTTTACCGTTACTGAGAAAGCACGTAATGCAGCGTCTCCAAAACTACGTTACAAAATTATTTATGTTACAAAATAGTAACATATCGCCTTAAGTGGGTACAAGTTTTTTGTTTTGATAATATTTATTATTACTATCAACGTCGTGACTCCGTGAAAATATGATGACGATGAGAAACTTGATGTCACCGAGTGAGATAGATCAGAGTTATAATGTGTCTATTATAAAAAAGCCTATTATACAATATAATATATGTATAATAGGCCTATGTTTTGATAAAAGGATTAAAAATTAATGTGTTTTTTTTAGTAAAAATAGCGTCACTTTCTTAAAAGACAATCATTAGATCAATCTAGGACACGACTTTCAAATTAGGTTTTAGAAAATGATATTTGAACAGGTTTGAAAGTTGCAGAGAAAATTGTCACAAGTCACTAACACAATAAATGCTTTAAACAAGAAGGTAAAGCTATTTACTTCGAATTGGCTACGACAGGAGACACCAAGCTAAAGTAGGTGCATAGTTCCGGTTAGAGGAATTTAAATTTAAACGAGGACATAGATATCTATCTCAACGTAATAAGTATCTAATCTTATTCTTTAAAGGTTACATTATTTTACAACTGGTGACAGAAATGGTAGGCAGCATTCGTTTGAAAGTAACAAATTCAGTTGAATAGTTGTAATGCTAACAAACATAAAAAAACATGAATTGAGTACCTCCTCCGTGTTTTTAAGTCGGTTAAGTAGAGCATCTGTTAGGTGTATATGTCGCAGCTAACTGGTTGAATTCAAACTTTTAATTAGATGGCTAGCCATTTCAATGAAGATCACCAGGTTTGGCTGGTAGAAAATGCTATTAGCATTAAGCCCACCTTTTTGTTACATTATTTTATGTGCAATAAAGTATAAATAATAATAATAATAATAACGCCATTCACTACAAAAAAAAACCTGGGACTCAGAAAATAGCTATAATGTTATTATCGTGAGATTGTAGTCACCAGGTAGTTAAGTGTTTTTGTATATTTAAAAAAACACGGCATTAGTTTAAGTAATGAAGTTAAAAGGAAAACTATCACAGATAAGTAGGCTTTACAAGTTAATGAGTAATAGTCGAACAACTTACAAATGTACTTGGAGAAGTAAAAATTTAAATTTCGTACAAATTTCATTGAAAGTTAAGTACTTAGATTAAGTTAGGAATTAAATCTACGTCCGCTTATTGTGATCAGCAACTACCGAACCCTACAATGCGCTAGGCCCAACACGCACTTGGCAATATTTTTTTAAGGCTGTACATATGATTTTGTTCTGCAGATCGTATATTTGTTCCGAGGTGGGAATCGAACCTGCAACCTGATGCGTCCCAGGCGAACCTTCGCCCGCCGCGCCACAGAGGTCGTCAATACAGTCATGTTGTGTATAAATAGTGCCAACTCACTGAAAAAGTGATGTTTTAGTATTAACATGTAATTATTCTTGTAAAATTATAAAACTCTCACCGCAATGAAACGGTTGAACCGATTTTGATCAAACATAGCTAAGAACACCACGACAAATTCACCTTTCAAACAAAAATAAACTAATTCGGTTCATCCGTTCGGGAGCTACGAGGCGACAGACAGATACATACACACACACACACACACACAGACACGTTAAACTTATAACACCCCGTCGTTTTTGCATCGGGGGTTAAAAACAGTTGGCTATGTAATGATTCCGTAAAGGTGCTATAAAAAGCGACGCAAGAAGCCAGACAAGAACGAACTCACACCGCAGAAGTCCCTCGAAGTAGGGGTTGAAACCGTCCCTGTTTGCAGTCACATCATAAGAGGGTGATTCTTCAATGGATCCCATCTCATATTCAGTTAAAAGAGAATGATGACGTAGATCTGCTAGCTAAACAAGCATTCGTAGACGGGGTTCCATTGAATGTATTACCTCTTTTCTCAGATCACGTAAAATTAGTAAAAGATCAATGCAGAGTGGTATGGCAAGAGTACTTTGACGAAAGAGCACGTGAGAAGGGTATTTGGTACAGAACCATCCAGCCGCAAATATCTAACTATACGTGGATAGATAATATCCTACTTAATAGAAATTGTTTGAAAACTGCTCTCAGATTACGCTCCGGACACATTCCATCAAATAAGTTTGCATTCTTGATGAAAAAAGTCCCATCGCCGAATTGTGACGAATGCGGAGTAATTGAGGATGTTCAACATATCTTGATGGAGTGTGTTCGGAATGAAACATTTAGAATATCATGTTTTGGTAGGAACAGGTTGGAACACATTGGCCTCCTCAATAGTTTTTTAGCGTGTCCTTCGTCAGAGGAAGCAATATTATTGTATAAACTGGCTGATTTAGCGTTAGAATAATTTTAGTTTTTTGTTTTTTGTAGTTTGATTTTATGGTGTATGTGAATACACGATGTTGTCGCTCAGCGACAAAGTCCTTCTAATAAATTTAAAAAAAAAAAGAAAAAAAAAGCATAATGGATATCTCAAGAAAGTGAACATTCCCGCTTTATAAACGAATTAAAATGTATTAGAAAGAAAGAAAGAAAGAATATATATTTATTTGTATACAAGAGCTACACAGAAACACAGAACACACTAAGAAGAAACAGATATGAAGGTACTAGGTGTAACTCAAGTAACAAAATGGTTCTGCCTCAGCATGAGTTGGTTGACAGCAAGCTAGCAACCAACGCTGGTCTTCCGGCAGGACCACTTGTTGGTTACTAATGAGTTCAGCTATCATCATCACAACATCCACTTAAGTTCTACACCAATGCTGCAATTTGCAAACCGTTAGCCATGATTGGTGATTTTGGCAAACTGCCATTGCTTTCTATGTGGTAGGCCTCGTCCAGCATTAGACTTATACTGGTTGATAAAGATTCATCATCATTTATACCTTGTTCTCGCTGGTTGTGTGGACTCCGGCCTATCCGACCAGCGAAAACGAACGAGCTGCAACGAGCTGTTATCCACCACGCAAGCTCAAAGCGGATTGTTAGATGTCACATTCATCCCAGTAACTCTTCTCTTAGTTAATGTCAAGTGATATAATTAATTATATTTTTATAGCCAAGTCGTCGAGTCATAACCCAGTTTAAATAGTGGCAGAAAAACTGAGTTATTATAGGAAAAAATCCACCATTTCGAAAAGACACGCAATAAGCTTAAATTTCACTACATCACACATGTGCCATTTATCCAAGTTACAGCGGTTAAAATGCCACTAAAATTATACAAAATTACTCGAAAAAACACATTAAGAAGTAATATAAAATAAAAAAGACGACGTTTCTTTCAAAAATGGCAGATTGAAATCCATCTCAGTAAATCATCATCTCAGATGAATGACAGATTAATGGTAAACACCATAAATCATAAACCGACTAATATATATACAAAACAGAGTTGTCTTCAATATGAAATGAGCTTGCTTAAGTAATATATACTTTAGAACAGCTATTTTAAGCTGAGATTTGCGTGTTTTGATATTGTGTTTGGGTACAATATTTAGAAAAATATTTTGAATATCTCCATAAATTTTAAATTATTATAAATATATGCGTTTCTAGATCTAGCTTGGAGATGCATTTTTTAAATGTCAAAACACTTGATGTTGTTTGGTTATTTTATTTTTAAAATCTTAATTTCACTTATTGGTATGTAGTAAAAAAGGAACGAAAATATCAAATATGTAGTGAAAACTTGCAACTGAATTTTAAACCAGTTCATCCCAACGGTTTGAGCTGAAATTTTGTATACCTGTCAAGTTCTGATGTCAATACAATATTATGGTGATAGCGAGCTGATCTCATGATGGAGACGGAAGGTAGACAACAGAACTCATGGATTATTAACATTGCCAGTTTCTGATTCTCATTATGACCAGCTCACGGTTTCGATAACTAATTTTATAAAACCTAGATTTTTTGAAACATTTTCCTAAACAAAAATTTAATGTTAATCTTTTTATCTAAGTATCAAACTAATTAAGCATTTGCAGTTTTGAAATGACTCGTAATTTTAATTTAAAAAAAAACATTTCAAACCCCCATAGATATGGCAATAAAAATCCCAAAATCATAAAATCTACTTACCAAAAATCCAATATAATAATTCTGCATTTTTCCGTTTCAACTCCTTTACCGATTAGTCTCCTCTTCCTTCAGGAAGTAAAGTATCGATACTATGTAGTAAAACACGTGCGATGCGGCCCGCGTCCCACTGTCGAATAGAGAGCTTGGACATCTCTGTAGCTTTTTGCTGATTGACTTAGTGGCCTTACTATGGTAAGCGTTCTCGAACGAGCTGAAAATATAATCGCGCTAGTTTTTCTTAGTCTGTGATGAAAAGCAATCAATTGATTACACAAATACTTTGATAAAATTGTCGTTTTTCTCAAAATTAATAAATTAGAGCAGTTATATCAGTAAAAATAATATTGAGTGAATCTTACCTTTTAAGAGAAGTTTGGCCCGGTCGTGTCCGGCTTAAGAATATTCCACTCGGTCTCCTCCCAAGAAAATCATAAAAGCCGACTAAGAGATTACACCAGAGGATGGGTAGCAGTATCCACCTCAGTACCTAACACCAACAATACGATCACCAATCCGCCTGCCAAGGGTGGTGATTGTGGCAAATACCCCCATTGCGTTCTATGGGGAGGTCTCGATCAACAGTGGACGTCTAACTTCTGATGATGAGAGTAATTTGTACTTACTGTGTTATAAGCCAAGTGCTCGTAGAACCGACAACCGTTAAGGAATAAAGGATCTCAGAACGACTCAATGTAGGACGACACAAAGTAGACGGCCCTCACTCGATGGACTGATGACATTGTAAATATCGCGAGAAGTTGGTGGATGGAGGTGGTTCAAGCCCGTTCATCATGATATTCTATGGAGGAGTGAACCAACAGCAGACATCAACCGGCTGAAATGATGATAAATGGTGTCTAATTTGTAACTGATACTGAGAGAGTTGTCTTCGAGTTTTCATAGTGACGGATCAGGGATATTAAATGTGAAAGTCAAGATCACCAATTCGCCAACTAATAGCTTTTACAATACATTGAATGTACACAATTAAAGTCGAAACGTTATAAATTATTAATTAGTTCACAGGGTTAATAGCGATAATGAAATTGCTAATTTAAACTGGTTTAAGTCTTGTTTAAGTGTTTATTATCAAGTATCATAAACGTCAAAATTTGATGCTCCTAAAATGTAGCGTAAAACTGGTATAGCACTCGTAAAATTTGCGAGAAAGTTTTTTAGTTATTTGGTATCATAAATAATTTTAAATCAGGAAATTGTGGAAACGAGGCTTCGATTATAATTGAATAGGCAGTCAAACAAATTTATCCTGTATGTGATGTTTGACTGGAAGTATATGTATAATATTTAAGAAAAATATGTTAAGGAATCACTCTATATTTGAGTATCTAAACATGTTGGCGACATCTGTGGCATGGTGGGCGAATAGCCGGCTAAGATCCGAGAGGTTGCGGGTTCGATTGCGGACAAATGCTTGTATGATCTACAAATATTTGTTCCGGGTCTTGGTGTTGTGGTACCATGGTAGGTACTCGTAGTTCCTGATACCAACGATACAGGTAATCCTAGTCTGGGACCAGTACTGTGTATGTGACTGTTGGGTGTTGTGTTATGTTATGTTAAGTAAAACTGATCGGCTGACTGACTAATAATTGTAACATATCCCTCGTCATAAGTATTTAAAAGTTGAATTTGTCTGCTTGGTGTGTTTAATGGGAAATTTACACCGTCACCGTGGTGCAGAGTTTTTTTTTAAAAATTATTATATATCTTTGATTGACCACGATCTCACCTGTTGGTAAGTGACAATGTGGCCAAAGATGAAGCACAAAGGTCTAGAAGGCACCTATTTAATCTACATTCGACGCGGGCATTTCACTACGTCATTATCATCATTACAGCCTCCAGATGTCCACTGCTGGACATAATCCTCCGCCATAGAATGTCAGGACAAATGGTCTTGAGCCGCCTTCACCCACCGGCTTCCTGCAACTTTTATTATGTCTTTGGTCCTTCGACAAGTGGGGCCTTCCAGCGTCCGGTTTGTGGTCGCCATTCGAGAACCTTTATTCACCAACAGTTATAATTTCTGTGTGTTAGGTATATTAACTGCCTATTGCCACGTCAACTTGCTCACTCTGAGAGCTACGTCGGTAATCTTGGTCCAAAGATTCACAAAGTAATCGATTTTTAATAACGTCAAATTCCAACACTTGGATATCGAGGCTCATTAAAATAAATTGGCTGCTGACAATCACCTGTGAGTACCTACTCGTGAACTTGACCATGGACTTTAAGAAGTAGCCTAAATATCAAGACAAATTATTTGTTTATATACGTCAACAGGAATAAATGCTACTGATACATACATACTAGAAAAGATTATGTTCTGTTTGTATACAAAATAGAAGTTTAAGAACTTTAACCCAACTATGTACAAGCAGAAAACAAATATCGAAATTTTGTAGTCTGTTCAAAAAGAGTTCCGTCGTGGGTTTCGAGGGCACAGTTGTGCTTATTTACCTTTTTTTGCTAAGCGGGCAATACAATAGCGCCTATTCAGTATTGATCCTATTGCAACTGTAACTATTTCTTTAGTTTATGATTCAAAATGCCGACAGTTTGAATCATAAACTGAAGAAATTGTTATTTTAAACTAAAGAAAACGTCATAAACTATTTGGCCACGACGGAACTCTTTTTGAACAGGCTCTACCGAGAGAAAGAACAGAACCATTTCTTGCTTGTTTTCCGTTTTTGTATGAGTGCCAAATAAACTATTTCATATTAGCCGGAGACAAAATCCACGATTTTCATTAGATTGAAGACCTTTGACATACATGTATAGACATACGTACAGATACTGCTAAAATCATAAGCAACAAAAGTTAGTTTACAAATAAAAGTTTGTATGCCGTGGTCGGTTAATAACATAACATAATTGCAAGCAATATCCTATGGGATGTATTTTTGCAGGAAATAATTTTCTAAGTCGAACTAACTAACATAAATATCAAACAAAACATATCATATCTGCAATTACATAAAAGGGGTGAAGCCAAAAGAAAAACTAGTATATATGAAATAGTTCTAGGAAACGATTGCCCAAGTTTATCGTCGCTCCCATTTTTTGTGAACTATTTTTACTGGGTGTACATAGTGTACCAGAAACCATATTTTAAGAGTTGTTGTGTGGATATTGATACCCTTTTAATATTAATTGCTCTAAACTTGTGGTTGGTTAATGGTTTTTGCAAGTAATATGAACTTGATTTATTGAAATTCATGCCGAATTTCTGAATCACGAACTGTTTTCCGTAAGAGATATGGCCTGGGGGTTCTAGATTTATAGTGATGAATTTATGAAAATGAGTGTACATATATAAATTTATTTAAAGTTTTTAAGGGTTTTCGTCATATTTGTATGCGTAAATTTAGCCTGAAATAAACTTTTTTAATTCATTCTTATTTTTAGGGTTGCGTACCCAAAGTTTTACAAACGGGATCCTACTAAGCCTACACCGTCCGTCCATGGTGTGTTGTTTGGCCATGAACCCTTGTGCAAATAATAAAAATGCAGAACACTATATCTTAGGGTCCCGGTACAAAAAGTTCTGTAACCAAAAAATTACACCGTAACATTATATTTTACTAGTGTCGACATCTAGTTTCGATTTAAGTAAACTTCAGAACCATATGCGTGGTTCGAGAGGAGCTTCGCACGTCTGGCTCGTTTTAGTGAAAAGTAGGTTCGTTATGTGACATTGTTTAGTAATGGGAATTGAACGCGCTACATTCAACTTGCAAGGTGGTGATATAACTATGTGAATCAGAACATGATATGTCACAGAAGATAGTGTCATAAACTAGCACATCAGTAAGATATTAATACTTACCGTGCTACTAATAAACGCGGAATATCCTATGAGTAGCTACACCCTGTTTTGTCTCATTCGATCCAAGTTGAAACTGCTTGCCAACACATAAGACAAAACACTGTGGAACGATTCCAAGGGTATTCGTCGGGGGGTTTTAAGTTTGACGCGTGTGTGTATGTTTGTGTGTGTGTGTGTGTGTCTGTCTGTCGCATCGTTGCTCCCGAACGGATGAATCGATTTGGTTTTTTTTTGTTTGAAAGGTGATTTTGTCTGGAGTGTTCTTAGCTATGTTTGATCAAAATCAGCTCAGCCGTTTCATTGCATTGAGGGTTTTTTTAATTTTTACAAAATTAATCACTTGTATAGTAACGCGATTGCAATAAAACACATCTCAATTGCAGTGCCCGTACATATATAATAAATACCTGAGCCACACATAAAATAATACTATACTAGCCTGAGCTAATAAAATTTAAACATAGGCAATTCAATAATGTACTTGTTATGAAAAAAATATATATATTTCATTAAATTAACTGCTTGAAGTGAAGTTCCAATCGGTATTTTATGAGTATTTTATACGAATTTATCAAAGTAACAAGATAAATTGCTAAGCACCAATCTAAAATGCCTTTTTAATAGGTAATTGATGCTAACATCAATCTATCCATCAATCATATTATAAGGCTAAGTAACTGTTTTGATAATAACAACGAATTTAAAAAATATAAGTAATGTTTTGTTTGAACTCTGATTAGGTTATGTGTAATTCGTTTCAGCTATGAGTGTATTAAAATATAGGTAAAATAAGATTAAACATTATAATGTTATAAAAAAATGTCGTTTGAAATATACCTACAAGCCAAAACTTATTAAAGTGTTAGTTACACGATAAGTCAGTGAAAAAGACATCAAGACGTTATCTCAATTGGTTTGACAAACTTTTATGAGCATAAACCATTATGTTGGATGATCAAAAAACAATATGAGCAAAGTTGGCCAAATAGGTGACGAATCATTGCATTTTTTGCTCCGAGTCCTAACATCAAGGCATACTAATGTGGGTACGATCGGCAATAAGATGAACACGATGATTTTCTGTGTTAAGTAGTACTTTAATGTTGATGATCATGTAAGTGTAAGTACCTACTATAAGATAAAGCAGTATCATGAGCCGGTTCTGATGATCGATGTCGAAAACACAAATACACATTTTAATAACATCTCTTAATTTCTGGAATGAGTCAGTTTGCTTTTAATGAAAATGATTTACTTGTATAAGATTGATTGTATTATTGAAACCAAATCCCTCTATTGACGTTAAGTGTTAGTTTAAGGTATAAAATATGTATGTTAGCCTATAAGGTATATATTGATATGGGCTTAATGTTTAGGTATAATTTGATTGTACATTTTCCAGGTAGCCTGAAATAAAGTTTTTATATGTATATATATTAGTAGTATTACAATATATGCAAACAATCGCATACAACTTATTAATACCATAAGGAAACAGGATCTAATTCATTTGTAATCACACTGTGTTGGTTAACTAGTGACCTTGCTAAGAGATTGTCTAATGTTGGAACAGATCAGCAATGACATTTACCGATATCTTCAATAATTGATCCTTTGTTATGAATTTACAAGTATCTCGGACTAGTAATAGTAACCACCTATATTAAAATAAAAATTGGTACTACTGAAGTGCCCTAGGGAACTCTATACCAAAAAGTGTTAAGTAAAAAGCCAATCACAAACGAACACCACAGAAAATTCCTTTTAAATCATTTTAGAAAGTAAATTTTTTGACCGGTAGCGCCATAAACTTCCTAATAAGCTAAGTTCAAGCATTGTGTACAATATTACAGATTAAGGCATTTGTGTAGGCTTATTGGGACAGTAACGGTGTCGCACCATATACGGTTCAAATTAGCGATTCGGTAAATTTTGAGTTCTAATACCGCTATTACAAAGTATAAAGAAATATATCTATACCTAATAGAAGAGCCTAGATACCTACAACACAGTGAATCCTATTGTGGGTGGAATCTAGTGTTCATAGCTATAAATCGTAATTTAATGTAAGTTTTTTCTGGATTATGAGTGTTATAATGATTATTATTAGGAAATAGCCATTATTTAATAAAGTAGTTCTTAAAACATCTACTACAGTTCTCTCTGGCAGTCTGAAAAATGGATTATGCAGCTCGTACATGACTCATTAAAACAGACATAAACTAAATGAAATACACATCTCAAAAAGTACAATATTTATTCTCAAACAGACGATACATTTATACTAGTGTCTGTGTTAGTACTCGTATATTGCATAAGATTGCATTTTGTTTTATCACTTATTCTATCTACTCGTATCACAAAATTACCTCCAAAGATTCAAAGCTCTCTTACTCATAGTATGTATACATAATCAACATACTAATATAGCCTCACATAATAAGGAATACCTGGACAGACAACTTTTAGAATTTGTCTAAATTGAGAATAATATTTGCAAAACATTATCAAATTTTCGACCGCCCTCTATTTTGCTATCAGATTTGTAAGATACTGTTTCACACATCATCATATCTTCGTCAACCTTTGATCCATCTTTCAATACTTTTAATTGTTGCTTCAATTTGTTAGGTTCTTTCTTCCCCGATTCTCTTTCAACATTGATTTCCTGGTTGATATTGAAAACGTTACGAGGGATAGTATCTAGTGTGGTATTATTACCTCTTCTTTCAAGTCTTATGTCGCTATCTGTATGACTGACTGTGCCACGGAGGTTTACGATGACCGTTGGTTTGATTACAGTCTGTGTTTCGCGGTTTCCAATCTGGCTTTGACCAGCCATAGTATTAGTCAGCTGCATGTAGTCTTCTGTCGATACAACTTGTGATTCATCATTGTTTTCCATCTTGATCGGTTTCTGTTTGTTGTGTAACTGTGGACGCTGTTTTGGTTTCTGTGTTGGTTTGGGTGTTTTATCATGAGAGTCTATATAAACGACAACCTCTTTTGGTACTCCATCGTCATCTTTCCTTTCTTTAGGTTTTCCTTCCATATCTTTACTAAATTCATATTTTTCTCCATTTGTGATATCTAAGTTCTTAGGAAAACGGTGTTTTAGTCTTGGCATTTCTAATCTATCGTTTCTTCGTGGGATAAAATCTGCGTCGCTTGGAAGCTGTAGTGGTTCATTTTCGTATCCATATCTCTCATAGTTCTGTGATATGTTATTGTCGTCGTTATGGTTTATTTCTTCTGGCCGTGAGCGAATCCTCAAAGATTCGATGACGTCACGGAATAGAGACCTTTGCTCCTGTTTTGGAGCTAAATCTCGAGCGATCCACGGATTTGCGCTCGTAAGAATTATCATGTACGTGACGCAAATGAAGCAGTGCATCTGTTGAGAGAATATACACCAGATAACAATAAAATTAAACATATCATAAGATTCTTCTGTAAAAGGGATACAAAATTACTTTCTTTAGAATGCGGCATGACCATGTTTGAGCTAGTGGCCTAGAAAGCTTTGCGGTAGGTAACAATTTCTTCATAATTGTTTTAAGTTACCGGTTTAAATTATAAGGTGTGTATGAATGAACATTCAATATCTAAAGTAATTAGAATGATGTTTGGCAAAAAATCGATCAGTGTTTTGTAAAATTGTTTGGTTTCAAATCAAACTATTTATCTTTTTTATTTGTCTTTTAGGAAAAAAACAGTTTAATAGGTCACCATTATCATCATCATCAGCCTTTAGACGTCCACTGCTGGACGAAGCCTTATCCATACAATTACAATGCAGTTAAATCAAATACTTGAGAAAATAACAGGATCGATCATTCAATGGTATTGTCAACCAGAATTTGCAGTCTCTAGACCCGCAGTCCCCGGTGAGAACTGTATAATGTACTGATTCGTTCGTTAGCTGAGTCACTGGTTTTATCTTGGTCACCCTGCTTTAGCATGCTAAGTTGGCTCTGAATAGGGTTTTTTTATTTTTTTATACTACTTAGAATGACGGAACAAGCAGATGGCCCACCTGATAATAAGCGGTACCCTCTACCTATGAACAGTGCATTATCACATAGGGTCTTGGGACGGTTGGTGTAAAAACCAGCTTTGTGAAATTATTCAGATCAATTGTTAATTAATTAATTAAAAGAGGCTCCTTTCATGCCGCATAGGTACCTAATATCGACTTGGTATTCGCTTTTTCGGTTCTAGGACGTGCCGGTTGCCTCGAGATGATTTCCTTCACTGCTGAGATCAGCAGCACCAAGTTACATAATTTTGTCGAAGAAAGCAATCGAAGAATTCTCCATAAACCATATTTGGGGTCCGGTGGTATCTTACAAGAAAAGGTACCCAACTGTCCAGCTCCAATTTGATTTATTTTGATATAATTATGTTAGAGAATAGTCTAAAATAATAGACGCGTATTTTTTTTAGCTGCCCTATCTTAACCAATTTGGAGAAATTGTCCTCCAAAGTACTGAAAAGAGAGCAGAGAGTTTTGTTCAAGCAAATTGCTAGTTAATTACTGATTAGATTAATTATATTTGAGAACTAAAAAAAAATATGGCCACGTGTTTTGTTATATCGATTAAACTCATAAAAAAACATCCTATATAGTTTTATATTTCTCATCGTTATTAAAGCGCTAGAATATTAAAGTTTTTTGTTATGAGTCAGTTTTGAAGAAAAAATATATAATCTTTTAAGCTTTTTAGCTAGTGAAATCAAAAATTCAATACACTATTGAATAGCGTCACTCGATAAAAGAAAATATCAAAGATACCACCTTTTTAAAATTAAAATACCATTTGGACTTACTTCTCACACGTTTTAATTTTTGAAACATTTGGTTAGTTATTATTGTTATTTGAGTTAGTGAAGTCATCAACAAAATTTAACAAAACTCTAAAGGGCATTTTTCTTTAATTGTTATATACACAAAAACACGGTATCAGATTATGCGCTTGCCATCTTTGCCTCGTACAATTTTTTTCGTTAAAACTGGTTGAACCTATAGCGCCTTAAGTTAGAGGGTTTAGTCACTTTTCAGTTTGTGGGACAGTTTTTCCTAATAGGTTGGGATTAAACATATAAAAAATATATATAAATCCGTATGAAAATAAGAGGCCGTTGAGTCCATAATTTTGCAGTAACCATCGTAGTTACTACGTAGTAGATACACGCATGACCATTGTAATCTTCATGGTTATGATGGTTGCAGCAAAACCTAGCCTAGGCCTCACTATGGCCTCCGAGATAGTTAGGTGTGAAGACTCGCAAAACGAAACCGTAACCTAGAAAATGCTGATTCGGTTCTTAGACGTTACGGTGTAGTGTAACAGGTGTAACATGGATTTATGTATGGAAATTGAGGTTCGCTAAGTGTACTCTGTAAAGTGCACTCACCAGCGTCTCCATAATAAATCCGTGTTAAACACATACGTCCTTATCAAATTGTTTTTAAAAACTTAGAATCTACACTCTGCGCGGCCCGGCGATGTCACTGCCAATCCATAGGGCACGTGTCAAGCGGGGGGCCTTATAAACTTTTTTTATTTTATTTTTAAGTTGTTGATATAATATTGCTCTCAAACTTGGTCTTTAGCTAAGTCCACACTGTGCATTTTTATCTTCAACTTTCGTTTGACGCTTTCAATAATTGAATGCGTTAATGAACGCAACACCAATAGTTCAGTCGTAGTTTTTTCTTTTTAGAAACATGTGTGACGAGAATATTTTACTTGTGGGATATGTGCAGCTTACTTGATTATAAGAAATTCCAGAAAAAAAAGAACCAAAACAAAGTTTTGGACACGAAGCCGGAAAACGTGAATCACAGCGCGCTTCGCTTTCAACTCTCATTGCGCATGCGCTAAGGGCATGCCTCACGTGCGCTGTTGACATGTCCTTAATGAACAAAAAAAGGCACAGTGTGGACATAGCTTTTAACAAATATTCAGAAATCCAAACTCAGCGTTTGCCAACAGGTGATGGAGCGCAGTATTCAGTTAAATTAACCGACCGGTTTCAAGACACCACACACCGCTCCTAAACTAAAATCGCCAACGAGGAGAAAAAGCTACCCAGCTGAAGTGGAATTGGGCTGGACACGTCTGTCGCATGCCTGATGAGCTTTGGGCCAAAATAACCACAATGTGGAGCCCTGACACAGCGAGACGGCGCGGCGTCGCGGCAGACCATGCAGGAGATGGCGCGATGAAATATAAACTTTTAACACAGATTGGCAAACAATATCACAGGATCGTAGTGACAGGAGGATATGGGGGGAGGCCTTTGCCCAACAATGGGATGATTCAGGCTAACAGTAACAGTAACAGGTTGTTATAATATAAAAATCCTACCTTTTTGCAGTTGTCCGGCGCCCTGTGCACGTAAGACTGAGCAGGCAGTCGGACCGGGAAGTCGGGTTGAGTGAACTCTCTTGAACTGCAGGTGCATGCAACTTTTAGTCTAGGAATAAAATAGGTGCCCTATTTTACCTTAGAAACAAAATCCTATCTTTATAAACTACTGAGAAATAGGACAAAAACTTTAAAACAATTTGCTTTGTCTTGTATAATTCTTCAAATATAGCCTATAGTATCACTGAAAAGTATCTGTTTTATTAGACAAACATTTGACTGCAAACTCACCAGTTGGTGACTGAAGATGCGGCCGACGATGGAGCACGAAGGTCTAGAAGGCACCTATACACT
Organism: Operophtera brumata; assembly: GCA_932527175.1. Lineage (NCBI taxonomy): Eukaryota > Metazoa > Arthropoda > Insecta > Lepidoptera > Geometridae > Operophtera > Operophtera brumata. The sequence goes on along the minus strand of OW052237.1, from coordinate 5,168,782 downwards.
CTTGCCTTGAAGATACCCATATAACAGTTTTCAGGAAAGACACACAATGGAAGAGCACTCCTTAGCAGTTCGCATTATAAAGGTGGAACCGAAATATTTATTACGAATAGACGGAATACGAAAGACGAGGGTAATTTTTTTTATTTTAATTTATTTACAAAAATAATAATACTATAGGAATATATGAAACAGTTATGCTACCTGAAGACCGCGGCTAACGATCTAAAGGTAGCTCAACTGATCCAAATCACTACCAGACGGAAGCATCCTTAAGATGCTGGCTGCATTGCCACGCTGAATGGCATGCAATACTAATGCGTTGAGCAAGATAAGAGCCAGCTCTCGGGCCACGCGTCATCATTTAATTAGCCGGTAAACGTCCACTGCTGGACAAAAGCCGTCCAAAGTATGCTACGACAAATGGTCTTGAGCCGCTTCCATCCACCAACCAAGAATCACACAAGATCACTACTCAAGAACTTTATGTGTTATAAAGTTTCATCATCATCATCAGCCCATACTAGTCCACTGCTGGACATAGGGCTCTCCCGCAAAACGCGCCACTGAGCCCGGTGTTCGTCTCTTCTCATCTACTTTCTGCCCGCCGCCTTTCGTCGGTCATCGCTCCACATAGCCAGAGGATTAATAATAATAATGTACTTATAATGTTTAAGTTGTATAATAGTTTTATTAATATGAGACGTGTAAATTAAACTAGTAGTCTTGTTTTAGGGTTCCAAAGTCCGACAAGGAACCCAAATTTATTCGCTTTGTCCGTTTGTCTGTTTGTCTGTCTCTCTGGCCGTACTCAGAGCCGTTTTACTCGTAGACTATTAGAACTATATTGTGCTGGAGTTTTGCACGGTAGATTTTAAAATTTGGTGACACGTAATATTCTCCTTTAGGTTTATAGGGAAATTATGTTACACACTGTAAAGTGAAAAAAAAAAAAATTGGATAACTATGTAACGTGGTTTTTTTATTGCAAACCACGTCGTGTTGGAAAAAAAATACAATAAAATTACATGGAAAATTGTCACAGCTAACTAGGCTTTACTATAGAATTGAACTAGGTTTTACTAGTTTACTATGTTTAGATGTTTGAATGTTTTTTTAAAGTCGGCTGAAACGATTTCAATTAAATGTGGTACACAGATACATAAGCCATATAATACTTTTTATCCAGAAAAACAACCTTTGGAATGGGTTCAGTATTAACGTATATTACTTATACTATTTTTTAGGGTTCCGTACCCAAAGAGGAAAACGGGACCCTATTACTAAGACTCCGCTGTCCGTCCATCTATCTGTCTGTCTGTCTGTCACCAGGCTGTATCTCATGAACGTTGAAATTTTCACAGATGATGTATATCTATTGCCACTATAACAAAAAATAATAAAAAACAGAATACAATTAATATTTAAGGGGGCTCCCACACAACAAACGTTTTTTTTGCCGTTTTTATAGATAATGATACAGAACCCTTCGTGCGTGAGTCCGACTCGCACTAGGCCGGTTTCTATTCTGTGGTATATATGAAAAACTGGGTACGATAGATTCGATTGAAACTTTCTCAAAAGGTTAGGTCTCAAATTAATAAGGTTTCCGGGTGATTGTGACTTGACTTCGGAGCACGAAACTGCGTGGTCCACACACGCATTTGGCCAGTTATTTAGTTTTAAATCGAACCCACGACAAATGATTCCTTTTTCACTAATGAATGTAGCATCAAAATTAATGAAACACTTTGTAAGATCCAAGAAAGATTTTTCTTAGACAAAATGTTCACCACCCCTGTGCAGAATCAACCAGTTACTTGTCTAGTCGGGAACTACTCCCGATATCCGGAAACTCCTCATCAGATCTTGCACTTAGACGTGCAAATATCAACCTTATTACAACTGCATTAAGTGTTTTAGTCTGCATCGACTTTTTGCAATGTTTTTCTTCATGTTTGCTTGATTAGACGGGTTCATGAATAGATCGTATTATAATTTTCTCAGAAATTACTTACTTACTGATGCGATAGATTATAATGATGTTCATAGCATGTATTTATTTTGTGAATACTTTGGAATAGATACATTCAAATCGCCCTACAAACTTTGAAGAAAATACAGAAATGAGACACGTTTTTAAATACCTAATAATATTTTTTTAATGTGTAATTATGACAAGCTCCTGCAGAAAAAAACATAGCAATATTGAAAAAAAATACCTTCAACGGTCTGAATAGCTTCGCAGTCGGCTGAAGTGGGGTAGGGGATTGGGTTGGGGGGTAAAGTGCCTGTCTTCAGACCGGTCTTGAAGACCCCAACCCCAGGCAGAAATCTTCATACAAAAAACGCCTCGCCTCGCGTTTTTTATTTAATATCTCGTAAAATATAGTCAATTTTACAAAACCCCTGCAATAAACCCTAGGCTGTTATAGATTTATTTATCTAATTTTGTATCCAATAATATGCTTATAATATAAACAATCGAATTTATTTTAAAATTAGAGATAGCTTTGTTTTTTTTTTCTATCCAGTTATTTGTTTAAGAACTTGAAATGACGGATCAAGCAGATGGCCCACCTGATGTTAAACGGTACCCTCTACCTATGGACAGAGTATTATCACATAGGTCACGTCCACCTAGGACGCACCATATTTGGCATTGCACCGCGCCCGCCAGCCTGAGACATAAAGATGAAAGTCTCATGTGCCTGTAATTTCAACAGCCTCAAATATTGTCCTATCGCGTTTCTGGCACATTGATCCCTCGGAATTATAATGTTGTATCCATGCATTTTTTTATTTGTATATTGTATTTGATTTTTTCAGTTAAAAATCAAATCTACGATTGGGAATTTTGCAGCATGCCCCACAACGCTGTGTTGGACGTATCATATCATTGGAACGGTAGTGAGAAGTCGGTGGAGGGAGGCGACCCAAGACTATTTGTCACGGTATTCTCTGAGGGAGGCCTATGTTATTATATTTATTTATTTGTGCCTCTTCCAGGTTATGTATTATGTTTCTAACGCAACAAATACGACAAATGTCAAATTACCAATGAAAACCACATTGTCTTCGCACAAACGGAGGATAAATTATGTATTACTAGCGACTCACCCCGGCTTCGCACGGGTAGCCCCCGGTGAAAAATAGCCCCCCCTCGATATTTTATTAATTATTCTGCTATTCGGGGCGGAGAAAAATCCACTTAAAAAGAGATAACTAACATCGGTCCAGCCGGTCTTGAGTTATAAGTGGTGTAACTAAACGACTTTGTTTTATACAGAAGCCCAATTCTCTTATTTATTTTATAACCATTCTGCAAGTTGACCGAAACGAGATTGTATTGTAAATTGACTGATAAATGGTATTCTGCTCCCTTATAACAACAATATAATCTAGTTTCGGTTCTTGCGACCATATATTAGAGTAGGATAGTGCTATATAATAATTGTAAAGTGTGAAAGAGATAATTCCCAGAACTTTGAAAAATTCAAGTTACAGTCACATTTCGATATAATCACATATCCGCGTTGTATTGTCAGGTGAGCAGAATACCATTTTTGACGTTTGTGACATCGACACTAGATCGTAACATGATCCGAACTTTAATTTGACTATTTTTTATTACGAGAATTGGGCTTCAGATTATGAAGTCAGTGTGTTATTTCAAAGTCGGCTGCGCGGGCAACGCACGACATCGTGGCTTTATCACCTTTTGCAGCGTTATCACAAACGGGCTATCAGCATTCACCCCTATATATAAGACTAGCGACTCGTTTCGGCTTCGCACGGGTAGTTTCAGAATGTCCCCCCCCCCCCCTTGGTAGTCTATGTCAGTCTGGGTGAATGTAGCTTTCCTATGGTAAAAGAGTTTTTGAAATCGGCACAGTAGTTTTTGAGTTTATTCATTACAAACATACACACACACAAAAATACAAGAGGACACAGTTTATTTCCTACATATCACAAACAGGCTATCAGCATTCACCCCTATATATAAGAAATAGGTTTAAAAATAAAAGTTTTATGAGGACACAGTTTATTTCCTACAATCGACTTATCGACTTATCGCAGACAGCGATAAGACCACCGATATATATATATGCAAGACGAGAGATTCCTCCAGTAGGCCCTCGGTAGCTAACGAATACAAAGGCCCTATGGCCAATAGTTTACCTCCGGTCAACACACAATGTTGGTACTTCGAAAGATAATACTACTCCTTCAACTCTCGACCTTCGTTGGATTCGTTCATTCGCAGCCTGGGTCAGGTGGACTTCATGGCGATGCGATAGAAGCACAGTGTTTAGCCTTTTTCCGCAGAGAACAGATACGGGTTCCTATTGCTTTGGAACACGTGGGGGGACCAAGTTCTGGATCAGGCAACAATCAAGTAAGGCTTGCAAGACACCACATCATCCCCGTAAGAATACTAATCAGTTTCTTTAATTCTGCTGTGCAAAGGAATGGAGAACACAACACGGTAATAAGTGGCCTCATGAATCTTATGGGCTTTCTATCAGACGATGCTTTGACTCATTATCCGGGATCTGGCTCTCTTCGGGAATACATAAGAAGAGACTTACAAGACATGAGACACTTACAAACTCTCTATGTGATGGACAGTGAAACAGAAAATAATCCTCCCCTGGATGTATTGTTCAGTTCAGATTATTTGGTACGATCAGTGTATCAGTGGATGCCGGCAAATATTTTCATCGGCCCTGAACCACAAATCAGATCGGACGATCCTGGAGACCAATTCGAAGTAAATTCTAGATACATAATAGGTGAGGAAAACTTTCAACGTCTTGACACTCTTAGACGATTAATGATTTCATATGTTGATACTGGTCATTTGAACGAATACAATGAAGCAATAGAATTACTCAGTGAAATATCGCGAGGACGACACTCGCCGTATTCTTACTCTCCTGATCAATGGGAATATAATTCATGGACTCAAAGATACAACATCAAAACAACCTCAAACAATCGTACAAAACGAGATGTCTTAGCAGATGTAGTCGATAAGGATCCGTATTGTTTGATACCTATAGAAATAATTAAAATTAGTATTGAAAACTATAATTTGATGATAGTTGCAAGAGTTCTTGAGAGAGCTAAGAAGAACAAAGGATTTTACGATGAAAGTTCTTACAATTCTTGGAAAGATTGGTATGCAGATTCCCAATGGCAATTTGGTATTTACGGTGATGGTATTAGTATGTCTGGTGAAGGATGGATTTATAATGCATACGGCTACAAATTTGCAGACAGTTCATTTGCAGTTGGCATTCTTGGTACGGATGCTAAAAATGGAACAGATAATTGGGTAAATATGAAACATGATTTCACAGAAACGGAAGGAGTTAGGGATTATGCAGGACAAGTTTACTTCGACAAGAACGGGAGACCAGTGGCTATTGTTATAACTTCTAACGCTTGGGGACAAGCAGGTACCGGTTGGTCATTTATTTACAATGATGGTAAATGGGAATATGAATCCACGGATTCTTGGGACGAGAGGAGGTTTGCTGGAAGAACCGAATCCCTAGACTCTGAAGCACCGAGATTTTTAATGCAATTACATCCCTAATATATAAGCGATGACTAATAATATAAAATAAGACAAGTTTAATTTTGTATTATGAATAAATATTTTTAAAAATGGCTGCACTTTTTTACTTAATTTGTTGCAGACTGCATTCACATCTCTTTTCTATTAGTACTGACTACACCCAATTTAAAATGGCAAGACCATGATAACACCCAATATAGCCAAACTTAGGCTTCTTCACCGCACCAACATTACACAATACACCAACACAGCAGTAGAATAGACGGAGGTTTCGACCAAAATCAAAAAGTATGGACGGGCCTTAGGGAACGATAGTAAAATAATGATAGTAGAAGTGAGTAAAATCGTTTCGCTCGTACTTCGCTTCAGTCGGTACTTGTACTAATATTTATTTTGTGAGTCGGTCTTTGTGACGGCAACAAGTGACCTAACTTAAATGTGTTATAATTGTGACTTATTTTTCAAGGACGTTTTGTATGGGTATGTATATACTGACTACTGATAAATAATACTATATAGTAGTATGGGTAAGGCCCGCCCGGACTTTTTATTTTGGTCGAAGGTAGGAGCCATCATATATTTCATTTCAACTTCTGATTACGACGCCTTCGAGTGTAGTACAATGATGTGTGATGATGTGTGATGATGTGTGTGTGTTGATGTGAGTGTGTTGATGTGAGTGTGCATAATGATGGTGATTATGCAATAATCATAATTCTCAAGCTTTTTTATCACTTGAGTATTTTGCAGTCAGTTTATATATTTTTTGATTATTTTATTTTAATTTAAAGTCATGGTTTTAGCGGCCAGGCGTTACTATCGTGGAACGTGGTTTTTTTGCCCTACCATTTCTACTGCCCGTCGATAAAAGTGATCATCTGCTTGAAAGAACCTGCAATATTAGTGGCCTTTATTTCACCTGAAAAAAACTAGTTTACAAGCATTTATAGTTTTCAGTTTTACAAGATTTGATTTAAAGTCAAGTGTGAAATTAAAGTTTTATTGTATAGCCACCGGTTTATTCAACGTATTTCCTTGATAATCACTCTAACAATAAAAGCTTTTCTCTTTGCACTATAAAATTGTTCCAGAAAACTGTACAACTTTGTGTACTCTACAAAAAAAAATAGCTATCAGCTGTAAAAAAAAAAACCGTCCAAGTGCGAGTCGGACTCCCGCACGAAGGGTTCCGTACCATTATCTATAAAAAGGCAAAAAAAAAATTTTTTTTGTATTGGAGCCCCTTTAAATATTTATTTTATTCTGTTTTTTAGTATTTTTTGTTATAGCGGCAACAGAAATACATCATCTGTGAAAATGTCACCTGTCTAACTATCACGGTTTATAATGGTGCAATTACACGGCCCGTTTTCACACAGGCACAGACACAAGGTCACAGGCAACACGCCGTGGGACCACCCCGTCGGCAGACGCCTGCCGATGTCTGGTAGTCATCGTCCAATCAGCATGAGTCCGCGCCCTCCCTCCCCGCACTCTTGTACCCGCCGGCACAGACCACGGGCCGTGGGACCACGCAAGCCTGTGCACGCCCGTGCCGGCGCGCCGAATCCATCGAGAGTCGGTAAACTTCAAAGGCGCGGACGGCGCGACGGACTCGCGCCGACGACGTGAAGTACCTATTGAGTTTACCGACAGCCAAACACGTGCAGTGCTGCCACCTCAGCGCTTTCGGAGTTAGATCTGGCGCTTTTTCGGGACACTTAGCGCTGAAATTTTAATATTAACTTGTAGCGCATTTTTTTGGCAGACCAATCTTGGTAGTAATCATGTCGCAATCTCGGCAAAAAGTAGGAAGTAAGCAGCAACGCCGCAATTCGTTTAGCTTCCGTTCCGTTCCATATGTTTAGGGTAGGGTTTTCCCCGAATAATATAAATTGTTTCTGCTCGTTGGTTTACAATGTGCCTTTTTTATGTAGGTAGTAAGATTATAGTAGAATTTAGAAGATAAATACAATTTGTATTGAAATAAATAAAAACTTCTTATTTCGTAATGCCTTTTTTTGTTCATGCAAGCTAGCGGATTCTAGCGCTATTTTTTGTTTATGCAATCTAGCGGAATCTAGCGCTATTTTCAAGCGCTTTTAGGGCCGATCGGCCTCAGAGGTGGCAGCACTGAACACGAGTTTCGAAACGCGTGGCGGCAAAACCTCAAAGGAGCTATGCACAGTTATAGTATTATTTTATCTGTGGCACGATTCTGCAAAACTGCGGACTTAAACAATTGCTACCGATATAACATTTTATGTAAAGATATGTGAAGAGCTCTTCATTCTTTATAAAACTACTTCGAAAAAAGTTAATAAATAAGTAAATATTTATAGTGGGAAATGTTTGGAACACAATTTTTGACTTCTTAACTTTGTTTGGACTAGGTAGGTACGTAGTTAGGAGGTGAACATATTATTATCAAAAGTCCCTGACCGAAGCCTTTGAGCCGGGGGGAGGGGGAGGGGGGGCTCTGGGTTAATGATCACTCTATACAGAATTAAAGCTAATGTTAGCTATGAGGCTAATATATGAAACAAGTTTTACTTCGTAAATTTTTTCGATATCTTTTATAGTTTTCGTGATATCCGATCTTGAAAGTCTGCCATTTTTGGAAAAAAAAACTTTTTTGCCGTTAAATTCTTTATACTCGTAAAACGTCAAGCAACAAGGTTTCAAATACGTGCTGTTTTTGCATGCCTTTACATCAGGATGCGTGCGACACAACATCTTCAGCATTTCAAAAAAGCATGGTCGCATTTGCTAAGTGGTTTCTGAAGTCGCCAGAGGTCCAGAGAGCAGCAGCGGTCTTTTCAGACCCTTCCTCTGAGGAGGTATGGGGCTCCAGTGAAAGAGGTCTCCCTCTATGCCTCCAGGTACATAGGCCTACAAGTCATTCTTGAAATCGGTGTCCACCGTCAAGCCTGATATCTCTTGTCTTCCTCCCACCCAAGAAGCTGCTTTTTAGGGTTCCGTAGCCAAATGGCAAAAAACGGAACCCTTATGGATTCGTCATGTCTGTCTGTCTGTCTGTCCGTCCGTATGTCACAGCCACTTTTTTCCGAAACTATGGGAACTATGTTGTGGAAACTTGGTAAGTAGATGCGTATTCTCTGAACCGCATTAAGATTTTCACACAAAAATAGAAAACAAAACAATACATTTTGGGGGTTCTGAAACTCAACATTTATTTTTTCATCAAACCCATACGTGTGGGGTTTCTATGGATAGGTTTTCAAAAATGCTTGGCTAATTATATTTTTTTTTTCTAAACAGAATAGTTTGCGCGAGAGACACTTCCAAAGTGCTAAAATGTGTCCCCCCCTAAGTACCTACCCCGTTACTTCTAAAATAAGAGAATGATAAAACTAAAAAAAATATATGATGTACATTTACCATGTAAACTTCCACCGAAAGTTGGTTTGAACGAGATCTAGTAAGTTTTTTTTAATACTTCATAAGTCGTAAACCGCAATTTACCTTTCATTCAAGAACGAATGAGACCCAGGCCGCGTTCAATAGAGATAAAAAAAAAGCGGACAAGTGCGAGTTGGACTCGCCCATGAAGGGTTCCGTAGCAGCAAGTAACATAATATAAAAGTTCTTGTAGTTCGTTGTAACTTTGATCGATGTTTTAATAATAGTGTATCTAATAAAAACTACTTGCTAGATCTCGTTCAAACCAATTTTGGGTATAAGTTTACATGGTAATGTACATCATATATTTTTTTTAGTTTTATCATTCTCTTATTTTAGAAGTTTCACACGTTTTACCACTTTGTAAGTGTACCTTGCGTAATCTATTCAGTTTAGAAAAAAAAAAACCTCAATATCATTTTTGAAGTCCTATCCATAGACACGTATAAGTTAGATGAAAAAAAAAATAGTTGCAGTTCTAATTATGGGGTTCTAAGTACCTACCCCCAATATTTATTGTGTTTTTCTATTTTTAAGCGAAAATCTTAATGCGGTTCACAGAATACATCTACTTACCAAGTTTCAACAACATAGTTCTTATAGTTTCGGAAAAAAGTGGCTGTGACATACGGTCGAACAGACAAACAGACAAACAGATAGACAGACATGATGAATCCATAAAGGTTCCGTTCTTTGCCATTTGGCTACGGAACCCTAAAAAATACACTATTATTAAAACATCGATCAAAGTTATAACGAACTACAAGAACTTTTATATTATGTTACTTGCTGCTACCTGTACTAATATTTATTCTGTGCTGCTACGGAACCCTTCATGGGCGAGTCCGACTCGCACTTGGCCGCTTTTTTTCCATAATTACAGACTTTCAAGAGCGGATAATGCGAAATCTATTCAAGATTTCGAAAAACTTGACAAAGTAAAACGTTTAGCAAATTTAATAAGCTTTTATTTTGTATACCTAGTGGTAATTTCGCTAGGACGCATATTTTCCGAGATTTTTAAATGAAATACCTTCGTTCGTGCGTAGGTATAGGTAGGTAGGTACTTAGGTATCTAGATACAGTAGTCGCGAGAAGTAGAATTTATGTACCTACCTACAACCTACAACTCAACCTTTGATTGCCTTTCACTTTTTTATTCTGGAATATGGTGTGTAGCTGTGTCTTTTTTTTTTTTTTTTTTTTTTTTTATACTACTTGAATGACGGAACAAGCTGATGGCCCACCTGATGTTAAGCGGTAACCTCTGCCTATGAACAGTGCATTACCTCACTGGTCACGTCCACCTAGGACGCGCCCTATGTGGCATTGCACTGCGCCCGCCATCCTGAGACATAAAGATGAATAGTCTCATGTGCCTGTAATTTCACCGGCACCCTTACCCTTCAAACCGGAACACAGCAATGCGAGCACTACTGCTTTGCGGCAGAAATAGGTATGGTGGTAGTACTTCCCCGGACGAACTCTTTCACAAAAAAGCTCTACTACTACTAAAGTGTCTGTCTGTATCCTATTTTTTTTAAACAACTTTCAGTGACATATCAAGCAGATGACCATCAGTACCCTCTGCCTATAAACAGTGCATTATCACATAGGTCACATCCACCTAGGACGCACCCTATATGGCATTGCACTGCGCTCGCCACCTTGAGACATAAAGATGAAAAGTCTCATGTGCCTGTAATGTAGATAAAAGATAAAAATATATTTATTTAGTAACCACATTTAACAAATTCTAATTTCACCGGCAACCATACCCTTCAATCCAGAACACAGCAATGCGAGCACTACTGCTATGCGGCAGAAGTAGGTATGATGGTTGTACTTCCCCGGACGAACTATTTCACAAAAAAGATCTACTAGTTGAACTACAATGTTTACCTACACTAAAAAATGCGTCGCGAGGTGTTATGTTCCTTAGGTTGACCAGTTTGTACCAGTTATTAACCATGCATTGCACCAATGATTGACCAGGTAATAAAACTAGTGTTTTTATTGAAAAGAAGCTACTTTACGAGTAGTGTTTTTTATTATCTTATTTTATTACGTGTCATCAATGAAATATTAAATAATTATTACGAAATCAACATTTATAATTAATAACTCGGCACTTAGAAAGTTATTACTATAAGAGATTAATTTTAAATTTTAAGAGATCATACTTTCACAACAAACACTACGCTTATAAAATAACAACAGAAAACTTTTCGGAAGGTTGATGAGTTTAAAAGAAAATGTAAATAGTCAACTACTGTAACAAATTGATAGTACTGATTTTACCAGAGTTAAACCACTGGACAACTATTGGAACAATGTAAGTTTCCGAAGTGTTTCCTATAAAAAAGTAATCAATTAACTTAACCTTAAAGTTAAATAACAATTATCTTTAAAAAAGCTCGACCACCAGTAGTTTACCAGCGAAACTATCTCTTCACAAAGATATATTTTTCAAAAATAGTATGCAATACCATTAGTAAACACATTATATTAACGAATTAAAACAATAGGAGCTCATAACAATAGATACAACCCGAGATTTAAGTATATTAAAAAACTTACCTTCATGCGCGTGCTTATTGTAATGGCCGCCAGAACCAAATGAACATAAGGAAAAGAACCCCAGTGTCTATCTTTGTTATAAAAAATAGGCGTGAAGTCAGAAATTGTAATAATCTCTCAGATAAACACAGGACAAGTGCGTGTCGTCCCTAAGGAAAGGACCCCAGTTTTTATGTTTGTTATAAAAAAATAGAGGTGGGTTCAGAAATTGTAATAACTTCTCAGATGAACAAACAGGACAAGCGCGTGTCGCCCCCTGTATGAAGGGACCTCAGTAGTTTTTTTTAGGGTCGAAGAAATAAGATAAGAATAAAGTCAATCCTACAGAAGAAAGACTCGTTTTAATTGTTAAAGCCTAAACACCTAGTCCACGTCTCATATCCATTTAATTCACACATCCTTAAATCGCAAAATAATAAAAAAAACATTTAGTAGCGAAACCGCTGAGCTAAGGGAGCTGCATCTGCGAGGTTTGTCCTCCCACCTCCCCAATTTACCCCGTTACAATATGGCAATAATGAACGAGTGATTGTTACATAAAAATCATTATAATTTCTGCAGATGGCGTCTCATTCTGTTTTAACAACAAAAAAAAAAGGTAAAAGTAAAAAAGTAGTGGGAAATTTAAAAGAAGCTTATTATTTATGGTTCTAAATCTGTAGTGTTTAGTGTATTCTAAATGGTGTACTACTGGTGCCTGGTGTGCGGCTGGTGCACCCACCCTAGTAGTTACTAGTGGTCCCTAGTTACCTAGAGTTTTTTTGTGAAAGAGTTCGTCTGGGGAAGTAGGTTCTACCTCCATACCTGTTTCTGTCACAATGCAGTAGTGCTGGCATTGCTGTGTTCCGGTTTGAAGGCTAGGTTCCGGTGATATAGATAGATAGATAGATAGAAGAAAACTCTTTATTGTAATCACCTTAAAAAATAAAATAACAACATACTTATATTATCTTACAAACTAGTTCACGGTGATTTAATGGGCGGCCTTATCGCTAAGAGCGATCTCTTCCAGGCAACCTTTGGATGGACAGGATTGTAAAGAACGTGAGAGGAGGTGAATTTACAACAAAAAAAAAAACAACGTGTAAATATATAAAAAACAAAATACAATATAGGTACCTAGTAGAATTACAAACACATGAGATTTTTCATCTTTATATGTCTCAGGGTGGCGGGCACAGTGCAATGCCACATAAGGCGCGTCCTAGGTGGACGCGACCTATGAGGTAGGTTACCGCTTAACATCAGGTGGGCCATCTACTTGATACGTCATTGACGTAGGTAGGTACCTAGTTAAAAAACCAAAACCAACTGGGCCATTTGCAAAAAATGTGTATATGTTAATAAATGGAAACTAAATTGAACGTAACGAACTTATGACGAACTGGAAACATAAGGACTTGCTCATAATGAGAGGATTTTTTACTTCATCATCATCAGCTGATAGATGTTAATTTATGGATAACAGGCTTCTCCATAGAATGCCACAGAAATGTTTAAACTTTTTCCGCCTCCATCCATTGATTCGATACGCAGATGTTAAATCCCACTAATATTATAAATGTGAAAGTTTGTGTGTGTGTGTGTGTAGTGCGTTTGTTACTTCTTCACGCTGAAACTGCTGGGACAGATTTGAATGAAATTTGGAAGGTATATAGATAGATCAAAACCTACTCAGAAGGAGAATAACGCGGGTGAAACCGCGGGCGACAGCTAGTTTATAAATAAAATAAATAAATAAATAATGCTGGACAGTTTAAATTACACAACATTATCTAGCCCCAAAGCTATGCAGAGCTTGTGTTATGGGTAGGTACTAGATAACTGATATAATACAATACTAATACAATATATTACATAGATAGATATTTTTGAACGAGCTAAGCGAGTTCTCTGAATCAACTTGGAAAAATCGGTGTTTGTTTGTATGTATGTATGTATGTTTGTCCGAGCATAACTTCCGAACCGTTAATCCGATCTTCATGTTTGATTGGGGGGAAGATAGTATTGGTATTTGTTGGTAAGGTTACGAGCTAGGTATATCGGTCGGGGGGTTGTTGAGACATTGGAATCCAAGAGGGGGTAAAAAAAAAAGTGAGACTATAAGATCAAATGGGATGTCATATGAAAGTCCCTTGCTTCAACATTTCAAAACTATTTTTTATAATTTTTTAACGTAGTTCGAAACTTGTAGGTACTCCATAAAAAATAACCAGTATTGCTGACCTACCGTTTCTAGGAATTTGAACGACGTTGTAGGTCTAACTCTTCAAACCGACAAGAACGTTCATTTTATGTGGATGTACTCACGTACTCTGTACGTACTAATGTACATTGACGACCTCTGTGGCGGCGGGCGAAGGTTCGCCTGCGGCGCAAGAGGTTGCGGGTTCGATTCCCGCCTCGGAACAAATATTTGTGCGATGTGCAGATATTTGTTCAGGGAGTTAGTTCTGGATATTTTCTATGAATAATAAAAAATATCTATCTATTTAATGTATTGTATTAAGTATATCAGTTATCTAGTACCCATAACACAAGCCCTGCTTAGCTTGGGGTTAGATAATGTTGTGTGAACTGTTCAGTACTATTTATTAATTATTTATTTGCATAGATATTTTATCGAAATAAATGAGGTAACCTATCTGAATCGCGTGTATTCGCGAGGTCTCAGTTCGGGGTGAACCACTAGTTTATTATATATAGAAAATACCCAGAACACCCTGAACAAATATCTGCAGATCGCGCAAATATTTGTTCCGAGGCGGGAATCGAAACAGCTACCTCCGGCGTCGCAGGCGAACGTACGCCTCGCCACATAGGTCTTCATAAAAATGAAATTAGATTGCTCAGATTATGTAGTTTCCAAAAATATTTCAGTAAGAATATCCCCAGAGTATTTCTTTGTTGCAATGACCTTGATGTGACATGCACAATTTGTATGAAGAGATTTTGTGGCATATTTTTTGAAGTTATCAAAGTACTACTTAGTTCATTATTTGCTTATTGTTTACAATTAAATGGATCAAACAATGATTAAACTAAGTAAAGTTGATAGTGAAATAATGAGGTTACCTACTGATCGTTTAGATTTAAAAAAAAACCTACTTTGTGAAATGTAGGTACACTTTTTTTGCAAATGGCCCTTTTACACTTTCTTCAGTGCATCAAGTGCGGGCATTCAACACTACGTAGTACCTACCTACAACTAGCTAGGTACTTACCTCGAACTGGCTATAGGTAGGTACTTACCTACAAGCCTACAACTAGCTATAGCTAGGTAGGCAATGTATGTAGTAAGCTACATACCTACATACATAATACAACTATGAGTAGAAAGGTATGTACACCGTGTACAGGTGTCCCAGAATTGGTAGGTACCCTACCTATAATATTCCAAAATGCATGTGCTGAATGCAGGACTGCATGCAGGAGCCATATGGCAACAGAATATCTGGAATTCCGGTGAAATGGGGGCGACAGCAATCCAGTATTTTCAAGGGTATTCCAGACATTCTGCAACTAGAAGACTCCTGCAGTCTGCTGCTTGCCTGGTATATGTACATGCTGCTGCAAGAGTAGTCGGCTTGTCGGATACCTACTGGATATCCTCAATACTGGAATTTATCCAATACAACACCAGGCAAGCAGCAGGCTGCTTGCGGAGTAGTTATGTTTATTAGTCTTGGTTTTGATGAAATTTGGTAGGTATATAGATAGATCAAAACCTACTCTAAAGGAGAAAAACGCAGGTGAAACCGCGGGCGACAACATTATCTAGCCCCAAGCTAAGCAGAGCTTGTGTTAATGGTACTAGATAACTGATATACTTAATACAATATATAACATAGATAGATATTTTTGAACGAGCGAAGCGAGTTCTCTGAGTCAACTTGGAAGAAGCGGCGTTTGTTTGTATGTATGTATGTTTGTCCGAGCATAACTTCCGAACCGTTAATCCGATTTTCATGTTTGATTGGGAGGTAGATAGTATTGGTACAATTTGTTGGTAAGGTTACGAGCTATATATCGGTCGGGGGGTTGTTGAGATATTGGAGTCCAAGAGGGGGTAAAAAAAAGTGAGAATATCAGATCAAATGGGATGTCATATGAAAGTCCCTTACTCGACATTTCAAAACTATTTTTTTGAATTTTGTAACTTACTTATGAAGTTTTTTAGATGTTAAGGTAAATCTAAAAACGTAAAAAACCAAAACCTCTAGGGTACTTCCACTAATCCTACAACGCAGAAATTTGGTATGTTTGTAGCATTTATGATGCGAATACTGGGAAAAGTCTAAAATTGAAGAATTTCGAAACTTGTACCTACTCCATAAAACGTTAACCAGTATAGTTGACCTCCCGTTTCTAAGAATTTTAACGACGTTGTAGGTCTAACACATCGAACCGACAAGAACATTCATTTTATGTGGATGTACTCACGTAGGGACATTGACAACCTCTGTGGCGCGGCGGGCAACGGTTTGCCTGCGACGCAGGAGTTTACGAGTTCGATTCCCGCCTCGGAACAAATATTTGTGCGATCTGCAGATATTTGTTCAGGGTGTTCTGGATATTTTCTATGTATAATAAAAAAAAAGTATCTACTTGATGTATTGTGTTAAGTATATCAGTTATTAGTACCCATAACACAAGCTCTGCTTAGCTTGGGGCTAGATAATGTTGTGTGAACTGTCCAGTATTATTTAATTATTTATTTACATAGATATTTTATCGAAAGAAATGAGGTAACCTACCTGAATCGCGTGTATATTCGCGAGGTCTCAGTTCGGGGCGAACCACTAGTTTATTATGTATAGAAAATACCCAGAACAATCGAACCCAGCGGGAATCGAACCCGCAACCTCCGGCGTCGCAGGCAAAGGTTCGCCCGCCCCGCCACAGAGGTCTTCATAAAAATGAAATTAGATTGCTTAGATTATGTAGTTTCCAAAAATATTTTAGCTAGAAATTTCCCCAGAGTATTTTTTTGTTGCAATGACCTTGCTGTGACATGCATAATTTGTATGGAGAGATTTTGTGGCATATTTTTTTAAGTTATCAATAGTATTATAACTTCAAAAATCGCGGCGGGCGAAGCTTGGCCTGCGACGCAGGAGGTTGCGGGTTCGATTCCCGCCTCGGAACAAATATTTGTGCGATCGCAGATATTTGTTCAGGGTGTTCTGGGTATTTTCTATGTATAATAAAAAATATCTATCTATGTAATATATTGTATTAAGTATTTCAGTTATCTAGTACCCATAACACAAGCTCTGCTTAGCTTGGGGCTAGATAATGTTGTGTGAACTGTCCAGCATTATTTATTTATTTATTTATTATTATTTATTACTTATGTTCAATATTTAGTTATTGTTTACAATTAAATGGATCAAACAATGATTAAACTAAGTAAATTTGACAGTGAAATAATGAGGTTACTGATAGTTTAGATTTAAAAAAAACCTTGTGACATGTACTTTGTGAAATGTAGGTACAATTTTTTTGCAAATGGCCCTTTTACACTCTCCTCAGTCCATCAAGTGCGGGCATTCCTCACTACGTAGTAGGTACCTACCTACAACTAGCTAGGTACTTACCACTAACTGGCTATAGGTAGGTACTTACCTACAAGCCTACAACTAGCAATAGCTAGGTAGACAATGTATGTAGTAAGCTACATACTTACATAATACAACTATGAGTAGAAAGGTAGGTACACCGTGTACAGGTGTCCCAGAATTGGTAGGTTACTAGGTACCTATACTATTCCGAAAGGCATGTGCTGTTTCGCTTTGATTTTGCTAGTTCGTTACTTTAATATTGCAAATGTTTTTTTTGGGGACAAATAAATGAATTTTGTTTCGAAGAATTTTATTTGTTTAAACACTAGCTGAAACCAGACTTTGCCCAAGCACCAGAGAGCATCTACATATAAATAAATAAATAATAATAATGCTGGACAAGTTCACACAACATTATCTAGCCCCAAGCTAAGCAGAGCTTGTGTTATGGGTACTAGATATACAATACATTACATATCAAAAAAATCAAAATCGGTTCATCCGTTCGGGAGCTACGATGCCACAAACAGACACACACACAGACACACACACAGATACACACATACACACACACACACGCGCACACACACACACACACACACACACACACATATACACACACAGAACACACACAGACACGTCAAACTTATAACACCCCGTCGTTTTTGCGTCGGGGGTTAAATATACATATTTTTTATTACATTACCTATTTTTTTTTTTTTTGTTTTTTTTTGTTTTTGACGATCTCTATGGCGCGGTGGGCATAGCTTGGTCTGCGATGCAGGAGGTTGCGGGTTCGATTCCCGCCTCGGAACAAATATTTGTGCGATCGCAAATATTTGTTCAGTGTGTTCTGGGTATTTTTTATGTATAATAAAAAATATATATCTTTGTAATATATCAGTTATCTATGGCCATAACACAAGCTCTGCTTAGCTTGGGGCAAGATAATTATTTTATTTTATTATTTATTTTATATATTTTACATAGAAACTACCCAGAACAAATACCTGCAGATCGCACAAAATATTTGTTCCGAGGCAGGATTCGAACTCGCAACCTCCGGCGTCGCAGGCGAACCTTCGCCCGCCGTGCCACAGAGGTCGTCAAATATCTAAGCAAATTTATACAATTTATAGGTTTTCATAATATTTTCAAAGTGATCGCAAACTTTTTAATGTGTACGTACACTACTTATTATAGACTATATACGAGTACCTACTTACAACACCCGCCTACATACCTAAAACTAGCTAGGTAATTACCTACATATTTCGATTTGAATACCTAATCCTATATAGTGGCGAACGATAGAGTCGTAGGCAGTAATGTATGCTCCCTGGAAATCCCGGACCCAGAGTACCGCGAAATCGTAGTATTTCGTGTCCATTAAAGAACCGGGAATTCCAAACTAAATACTGGTTCATTCGTTTCTTTTAGAATTTTATCGCATTTTGTTCTGCGTCTGAAATATAGTAGTTAACAATATATATATATATATATATAAAATGCAGTGTCCTGACTGACTGACTGACAAGTGACAACGCACAGCCTAAACCGCTGGTCGTAGAGACTTGAAATTTAGAGGGTGTATTTGTATCAATGTGAAGGGTTGTACTAAAACAGGAATTTTGGAAATTCATATCCTAAAGGGTTCAAAATGGGGTTCTAACTTAAAATAAAAATACTCCGTATTTCGGAAACCGTTAGTAGTAGAACCTTGAAATTTTACAAGGAGATTTTTCCATTAAAATAAACAAACACATGTTTCAGCGGTATCTGAAATTTTCCTGAAAAACGGAACGGGAACGTTTTATTCGTAAAAATTAAAAAAAACTTTAGTTTTCACAACACACAGCCTAAGCCGCTGGTCGTTGAGACTTGAAATTTGGACAGTGTATTCCTTTTAGGGTGTAGAGGTGGATTAAGAAAGGAATTTGGAAAATTCGCCCTCTTAGGGGTCCAAAAAGGGCTTTTAACGTATACACTTTGCGTTTTGCAACGCACAGCCTAAACCGCTGGACCTTGATACATGAAATTTAGAAGATGTATTCCTTTTTGGGTTTAAGAGTGTACTGAAAAAGGATTTTGGAAAATTCACCCTGTAGCCCCCTACAGGGTGAATTTTTCCAAAACGGCTTTTAATGTAAAACTAAAATGCTTCGTAGTAGAAACTTGAAAATTCACAGCTAGATTCCTTAAATAAAAATAGCAAACATATGTTTCAGCAGTACCTGAAAATTTAATAAAAAAAGCCATGGGAACGTTTTCTTTGTAAATAAATACACTTAACGTTTTAGCCAGATTTCAGCGTATTTAGATGATTTAAAAGTTAGTTTCACGGTTTAGTCATTGAGTAAAAAATATTTTCAGGATATCAAGGTTAAAATGGGACCCCTAAAAAGAAAAACTTGTGTATGTTGTCGTTTCAAAGGTCGTTTCACGGTTTCGTTGTTGAGATTAAAATATTTTCAGGAACTCAAGGTTATAATGTGACCCCTTAATTAAAAAACTTGTGTGTGGTGGCGTTTCAAAGGTCGTTTCACGGCGTGGTGTTGTTCTCTGCACACCGCGCCGAGGAAGTTTTCTGACTACAAGCGGACGAAGTCGCGAGCGGGTCATCTAGTATATAGGTATATAGAATCTTTGCATGACTGACTGACTGACTGACTGACTGACTGACTACACCTTTAACTCTAGAGAGCTGAAATTTGGAAGATACATTCCTTTTGTGGTCTAGGTGTGCACAATGAAAGGATTTTTTAAATTCATCCCCTAAGGGGGTGTAGCTAACGTTTTCACTAGCGTGTTTTTCTTATAATAATAACCAAAGAACATGCCAAGTATGTCTTTATCGTGCGCCCAAGCCTAAGCACAGAGTACATTATACAGAATAAATAATAGTACAATATAGGGGTAGACCATATTCTATGAATAGGCATGATGACTGATGACTGTTTTAAAAACTATTTTATAATGTACTTATAGATCCACCAACTTATCTGTAGAACCATTTACCTACATTTTTATATCATCTACATACTTTTCATTCTGCTGATAAGTTGGTGGGTCTCTACGTGTTTACTATTGCCAAAAATTCTCTTATTTCTGTATAAAACTATCATTTAGTTGCAACATTTTGCATTTTTTATACCAACTTTGAATTTTGCGTTAAAAGGCTCGCAATTATGTCATGCATAGCATGGCGTTTGCTTGTGAAGGCACAAGTTTTTCTCAGCGAGAAGCTATTAGGTAGTAACTATTTTTAAATGTGTGCCCGCATTACCAGTGCGGTACGTTTGCCTCACGTTTGTTACCACGATGACGTCACGCCTTGGACTGGGTTCTGATTACCAAAAATCATAAAAACCTCGCGAAGCAAAGGGAACGTTTTGGGATTAAATGGTTCGTTTCGTTTCGTTTCGTATGAGGTGGTGCTGGCCTCTGGTGTCAGATTTTGTCAAGCCGCCCGAGGGATTAAATGGTAAGAATAAAAATAGGTAAGTAAATGTACTTACCTATTTTTATTTTGAAATATATAATGTCACTGGTTTTTTTGTTATTGTCATCATGCCTATTTGTTTTTTGTGTAAGTATTATTTTTTTATTATGCTTTTACGTTTGTAGACCATTCACCATGGTCTGATCAAGGAGGCATCGCCGTGCTGACTCCACTGGCCAAACAAAATTCTGTAAAACATTTTCTATTAGTTAAGTACCTATAGTACGCACCTACATCGTTTTAGTATATTTATGATTAATTCTTGTCTATCATTTTCGACTCTCAGTGTTATCAAAAACAAATCCCGGTTCCTAAGTACCGTAAATCCCGATTCTTTAGGACACCGTTGTTGCATTCCCTAGCGGGCAGACGCGCGCCGTGGGACCACAGTGGCCCGCGGCGCGTCGTCCTCATATATACTATTATTTATTCTATGCTCGGGTTTCAGACGCCTGTCTCTAGACGGGCCGTGGGAATGCGGCATATAAGATACAGCCTGGTGACAGACGGACGGACTGACAGACGGACAGCCGAGCCTTAGTAATAGGGTCCCGTTTTACCCTTTGGGTACGGAACCCTTAAATTTTTATATTTTTATAATACAAGCTTTTATAAAATTAGTGATCGTAACCATGTGCTGATCAAAATGAGCCTAAACACGGCCAGTCTACTATTATCCATCGAGGAGTTCCGTTGTCCAAGTTCCTTCTCCATCATCAGATCAGCTCGCTGTCACCATCATTTGTTTTGTCATCGGAACTTGACAGGTATGCCAAATTTCAGCGCAATCGGTTCAGGATAACTGCTTTAAAATTTAGTTTCAAGATTTCACCCGGATTCCACCCAGACAAACATAAATTTCAAGTTCAACGAACATTTTTGTATGAGGCGAAGAAGGCGTGCGCACGCTCTGATACCGTGTTTTTATGTATAAAAAAATTATATAAAAATGTCGTTCAAAGTTTTGTTTAATTTTGTTGATGAATTCACTAACTCAAATAATAACTAATATGTAACCAAATTTTTTATTTTAATTTTAAAGAGGAGGTATCTTGTTATTTTTTTTTATCGAGTGAAGTAATTCAAATATTGTATTGAATTATTGATTTCACTAGATAAAAAGCTCAAGAATATCATATATTTTTTTCTTCATTCTTTTTATGAAAATCCTTATCAAAAACTTTAAAATTCTAGAGACATTTGAGAACCTATCGCGCCTTAATGAACAGGTGAGAACGTGGTCAAACAAAGGTCTATCAAAGTTAAAAAAAAAAAAAAGCTTGTAATAAAAACGAACGAAGTATTTTAATCAGAACAAACAGCTTTGGTTTTTGTTCTGAGGCTTTTTCCTAACATCTAGCTAGTTAATTTTAAAATGTCGAGCAAGCCCTATCGAGAGAAAAAGGTTAATCCGTACCTCGCATTAGGGCGTAAGATCAATTTGATTGCATCTCGATCAATAATCGCCTAACTCGCTTCGCACGAACAACGCGAACGAGTTCCTCAATACCTAAGATGCATACATTTAGCTTAAAGCAATGGATTGATAAACTATAATAATTGATGAAAGATCAGCTCCTTCGCTCCAACTGTAGCTCGAAGTTGTCGACGTGCTTCATCATGACGTCAAACTTGACGCGGAGAGGTGCTTGCTTCGAGTCACTGGTGCTTAGCCGGTAGTGCCTTACCAAAGACGCCACTGCTGTTTTCATAGAAATCATTGCGTACTGATAACCTAGAAAATTTAATTGATATTTATTTACTAAAAAACACACACATCTTACATATTTACACAATTAAAAACACAAGAATAAAATGTTCTTAACACCGTTATTGTCATACATATTATTATATATGAGAAAAACGGCGTTGTACGAGGCATTCTTCAATGACCTAGAACAATGCCATGTTACATATTTAAACAATTAAAAAAAAACGGCCAAGTGCGAGTCGGACTCGCCCATGAAGGGTTCCGTAACAGCAAGTAACATAATATGGTTCTTGGATGGTTTACGATTTATGACGTATTCAAAAAAAACTACTGAATAGATCTCGTTCAAACCAATTTTGTCGTGATTCTCTCGCTAGTGGAGACAGCGCCTAAAGACAAAGGTTCATATCCCGTTCATGGACCAATGTATTTTTCACTCAAAAACGGTAAAGGAAAATGCACAAAAATACTGAATTGTTCCTGCCTTCAAGGCACATTCAATCCTCCACCACTGTATAAAAGACTCGTCACAAGAACCTGAGACCTGAAGAAGCTAGTCACTGCAAACAAGGGCTTAGTGAGCAAGAAAGACTTACAGACCTTTCAGTGCATAGAAATATGATTTCTGATTATGGCGGGGTATATCGCCAAATTACCAATCTTAGATTAGATTTTTAACTGACTACTTAAATCAAGTACAATATTCAAATTAAAAATATGCATGGATTATAATACCGAGTTTATAATGAAAGTTTACATGGTAATGTACATCATATTTTTTTTTTTTAGTTTTATCATTCTTTTATTTTAGTAGTTACGGGGGACACACACATTTTACCACTTTGGAAGTGTCTCTCGCGCAAACTATTCAGTATAGGAAAAATATATATCGGAAACCTAAATACCATTTTTGAAGACCTGTCCATAGATATCCCACAAGAATGGAATAGATGAAAAAAAAAAAATAGTTTCAGTTCTAAGTGTGGGGAACCCCAAAAATTTCTTTTGTTTTCTATTTTTGTGTGAAAATCTTAATGCGGTTCACAGAATACATCTACTTACCAATTTTCAACAGCATAGCTCTTATAGTTTCGGAAAAAAGTGGCTGTGACATACTCGGACAGACAGACAGATATACAGACAGACAGACATGACGAATCTATAAGGGTTCCGTAGATTGGTTACGGAACCCTAAAAACGGGTGTTTGTAGAAGTGCCCAGCAAATTAAAATATCGTTCACTCGTATGTAGACGAGCTATGAAACTTCACAAGGCGCTACAAGCTACTTAAAGCGCCTAGACACATAATATAGCATTGAAACTATCGTGGTTGGGAATCATATTAAAAGATTATTATTATGCACCTTTTGTCTGTGCCCAGAACACTGATTAATCGGGCTCTCAGCTTGTGTGATCATCTACATGTGGAGTCTGAGTTGGAGCACGTGAGAACGGTATTGGAAAGGAATGGTTATAGTTGGCGTCAGTGTTCTCGAGTGATGATGGCGAATGAACGTAGAAGACTATCTGTCGTGGAACGGTCTCCGGTCTACCTGCCTTTCATAAAGGGGGTAACAGACAAGATAGGATACTACTTACGTGGTAGATATAATATCAAACCGGTCTTCCGACCGCCAGGTCAGCTGAGACAATTTCTGCGCTCGCCAAAAGACAGGGATCCTCTGGGTATGCCCGGTGTATACAGTATACCATGTGACTGTGGCAAGAGTAACATAGGTGAAACCCGGCGTAACATATCGGCTAGATTGACGGAACACATCAGGAGTGTTAGAAATCTGGACGTAGAAAAGTCGGCGGTTGCAGAGTATGCAATGATCTCGGAATCGTCCCACTACCTACGGTTTGACAAAATTTCAGTTCTTGCGAAAGAGAAGTTTTTTGTTCCTCGCAAGATACGGGAAGCAATTGAGATTAGCCGACATCCAAATTTCAATCGCGATCGGGGATGGGGTATTTCGCCGGCATGGCAACCTTTACTCCACTCCGCCACTACTGTTTGTAGTACTGTAATCGGTCTGGAGAGTGATACCGTGAGTGCAGTGTGTACGCAGCCTTATACCGACGACGTAGGTAGTGCTAGTGACGTAGATGAACTAATTCTCGACGCGCGCGCAACAAACCTACCGCCGCCGCCGCCGCCGCCGCTTTCCCAGCGAGCTGAGCGCGCGGTTGCACGCAGTATTCGCTGGTCCACCGTCGAACGCGGTCGCGGGCGGTGCTCATGATGAAGAGGCTTCTGAACTCAGTCTCGAAACGTCAGCAAAGTGACGAATAATAGTGGTAATTAGCCGTTTATCTTTTAACATAATATAGCTCTCTGCGAATTATAAGATTGAAACAAAATCAGGATTGAACTTGCTTTTGCCTTTGAATTGTTAGTTCTCAAAAAACCCTTACCTAGACACGACCTAGGTCCATAGCTGAACGATATGAACGCTGCCGGATGCTTCAGATTAATCTCTAGGAACCGTTCTGGTCTGAATTCTTCAGCATCCTTCCCCCAGTAGACTGGATTACGGTGCACTGCCCAGATATTGATCATGAACGAGGTGCCTTTTGGTAATTCTAGGCCATTTGCTGTAACAGAATATTAGTTTTTTTATAAATAGAATCATTTACGAAAGAAGCTGATGGCCCATGTAATTTTAAGCGGTAATCTCTGCCTATTTTAATACATTACCTCGATAGGTCACGTCCACCTATGACACGCCCTACGCACCATTGCACTGTGCCTGCCACCATGAGACATAAAGATGAAAAGTCTCATGGGCCAGTAATTTTACCGGCACCCGATGTCCAATATTACAGGCACACAAATTATAGCGATTTCGGTATTTTCAACAACAAGTAAAGCATGTACATTCAGAAAGTGCAATTTGGTGAAGTGGATTTGATGAAAAAGATCAGAGTTGGCCATTGGAACCACTCAATGATAAGTATTTCACGAGTGGCGATAAGGTTGACTTTCCGATATCCGATTAAATTTGGCGTACCTGTCTAGTTCCGATGACAATACAATATGATGGTGACAGCGAGCTGATCTGATGATGGAGACGGAAGGTGGACAACGAAACTCCTCGATGAATAATAGTGACTGGCCGTGCTTAGGCTCATTGTGATCACGGCTCCGATCACAAATATAATACAATCTTGTGGGGAAAAATTCGCAGCTTCGAAGTCAGTTTTTTTCGAAAATAATTATTTCTCTAGCTGTCAAGACTTTGATTCATTAAATTTGATGGTGCACGTATAAAAAACATGTATTAGTTTAATTTTGTTACCT
This sequence comes from Operophtera brumata, assembly GCA_932527175.1. Classification (NCBI taxonomy): domain Eukaryota; kingdom Metazoa; phylum Arthropoda; class Insecta; order Lepidoptera; family Geometridae; genus Operophtera; species Operophtera brumata. Next base: position 5,143,114 of record OW052237.1, on the reverse strand, counting down.
TATCAACATACTCCCACATACAGACGATATGCTTCATGTACATTATGTTATTCGGCAGGTACTTGTACATTTTTTGGATTATTGGCGGCTGACATTCTTGAGGATGCAATCTGGCAGAACTTTTCGAAGGCTTCCAGATACGGCTGGTTTGGATTGCGCTGGGCATGTACATTGATGCCTAGTGTTGTCTCTGAAAAATATAGGAGTTTTTTTTATTTTTTATACTACTTGAATGACTGAACAAGCAGATGGCCCACCTGATGTTAAGCGGTAACCTCTGCCTATAAACAGTGCATTACCTAATAGGTCACGTCCACCTAGGACGCGCCCTATGTGGCATTGCACTACGCCCGCCACCCTGAGACATAAAGGTGAAAAGTCTCATGTGTAATTCACCGGCACCCTTACCCTTCAAACCGGAACACATCAATGCGAGCACTACTGCTTTGCGGCAGAAATAGGTATGGTGATAGTACTTCCTCGGACGAACGCTTTCACAAAAAAGTTCTACTACTACTTCGGTAGTAGATTCAGGGTATCTTCCATCAGTGGAAGAAATATGGCTAGTAATCCAGCAGGATTGGCTACCATCATTGATTTAATAAGGTAACCATCAATTAAATTTCATAGCCAAAGTCTTCATTCATCAAAAACTATTATCTATATGAGATGGTGAGTTCGTTACGGCCATTTTGATTGAACTGAGTTCGATCGTTATTTTATTACAAGAAGATTCTTTTGTAGAAAAGGACATGAGCCAAAATATAATGGAATAATTTGATAATCATGTACAGGATATACAAAATAATTATAAAAAACTTTGAACGTAGGTAAGCATTTCCTATTTAAAACTATTTACTTATATCTTGTGACCGGTTAAGACTATCCTTGTGATAAAAGCCCTCAATATAACTTACCACACACAGAATCCATAGTATACGAAGTGAGGTACTTCCAAAGAGAAAACGTGCCTTTTCCAGCCACTGCCTCCAACTGGTCCACCATGAGTAAGCTCTGTTCGGAGAACACCTCCACGAATTGATGCAGGTTCTTTGGGCTGAAGGTCGGAGCGATGACCTTTCGGCGGGGACGCCAGATTGGCACTGGGAAGGATAACACTTGAAGTGGTAGACTGAAGACATCATCATCATCACATATTCATCCCGACACTACACGTGGTTAGCCTCACCGGCTTTCCACGAGTAGTGTCGGGATGAAAATCAGTCTCCCATACCCACCTTCACTTCCCCCTACCCTATAGCACTAATGTAGCTTTCTATAGGTGAAATGATATTTTAAATCGGCTCAGTAGTTTTTTCAGAATATCCATTAAAAACAAACAAAGTTTACCTCTTTATAATATAAGTGTAGATTTTGGATTTTGGATTTTGGTTTGACCACAAAATTAACGTGATCAGGGGTGACCTAACTCTTTATAAGTACCAAAATTTATTTATTTTTATTTTTTCGTTCAGTTGATTCGGAGAAAAAAGGCAGACAGACACGAGAGTGATCTTGTAATCGTTCCGTTGATACCCTTTGAAGTACGGAACCTAAAACTAAGATGTTATTATAGCGGAAAAAATAACAATAAAATTAATACCTACAATTACTCAACACCGTCCCATATAGCCCTCATCCCACACTAGGATCTGTGTGTGGTGGGTATCAGGAACTACGATTACTATGGTACCACAATGCTCAGACACGGCGAACAAATATTTGCAGATTATGCAAACATTTGTCTCGCAGCTTTAGTCTAACCCGCTACCTCTCGCATCTCATCCAGCTACTTGCCTGCCGCGTCACAGAGGTCGTCAATTACAATACACTCAACTAGGTACACTTACCAACTAACACATTTACGACTAGGCTTACCTGGTGCAAATATGCTCCCGTTGCCAAATAGATCATGTGCTATGTTCATTTGGTCGTCCTTTGCAAGACAGGCCTTCATAATGACTTCCAGAGATATTGGATCAGCAGCGTCTGTAAAATAAAAGGACAATAACAAGTATTAGATTGGAATACATAGAAAACTCTCATTGCACACAAACATAGTACCTACATAGGAGAAACGCTAAAATGCACTCTCTTCTAGACACCGCGCCGGTAGGAAGTGGATCAGGAAAGCTGAACACCATGCTCAACAGCACGTATTGAGTTGAGAGAGGCCTTTGTCCAGCAGTGGACTAACGTGGGCTGAATAATATAATGATAATGTAGTACAATCGGAGTACTTACGCACGAAAAATCGGGGACCTAACCATATACCCGTCAGGCGTCCGGAATCGATGGCGATCCGCCCGAATCTTTGAAAACCTTTCATACGATCTGAAAAATAAAATTGTTGTACCAAAACTTTTCCGTATTTTTTTGTTATTCCTGTTAGAGTGTGTGTGTAAGCACTTAATTGTGTGAAGTTGCTAGGCAACCGTGTGAAGAAAAAACTAACAAGGAAAATATACTATTTTCATTAATTTACTAAAAGACTATTTTATTCTTCCTAACATGGTAGCAGAACGTTGTATCGATCAGTAAATCGAGTAGCAGACAAATAAAACTATGGCTTCTTCAGAAGGGGTTGGGGAAAAACTTTCTGGGAGTGGAAATTACCAAACGTGGAAATTTGCCATGAAGATGCTCCTAATCTCAAAAGACCTATGGGAGTGTGTGGAAAAGAATGAAGACAAAGACAAGAAACTACAACAGAAAGCGTTAGCAAGAATAGCGCTCAATGTGGAGCCTTCAGTATTCACACACATAAGGTATGCAGATACAGCCTATGATGCCTGGAGAAATCTTGAGAAGGCGTTCGACGATAAGGGCCTTGGTCGGCGATTGAGCCTGCTTAGAAACCTCTTCAATACCAAACATGAATCGTTTTCGAGCATGGAGGGATACGTGACGCTCATTATGAGCCTCGCAAACCAATTGCGAGATATGTCCGAGCCCTTAGATGACGAGTTTGTAGCGGTTGTGATGCTGAGTGGACTGTCGACGAGGTATGATCCTTTAGTCATGGCTTTAGAGAACTCCAACGTGAAATTGTCAACGGATATTGTAAAATTAAAACTACTACAAGATGAGCAACGCCAGGACAATTTCTCAGAACAAAAGGAGGCTGTGCTAACTGCAAAATCCAAGAAAGGACCAACTAAACAAAAGAAATGCTTTCGATGCAACAAGGCAGGGCACATTGCAAGGGACTGTCCAAGCAAGCCTAGAGATGTAAGAAAGATAGGCATCCCTCAGAGAAAAGTAGAAGCAAACATTTCGGCGCTCACATCAAATGTGAAGAAGGACGCATGGTACGTGGATTCGGGTGCGTCATGTCACATGTGCAACAGAGCTGATTTGATGCAGAACTTTGTTCCAGATCGAACTTGGGAGGTGACCGTTGCAAATGGACAAAAACTTTTTAGTGCTGGACGAGGCGATGTAAAACTTTTTTTACAAAACGGAAGTGAAATAATTTTAAATGACGTTGTCTTGTTCCCGAAACTGTCAACTAATTTAATTTCAGTCAAAGTTTTGACAAAATGTTTTAGTAGAGTTGTTTTTACAAACGTTTTATGTAAAATTTTCGACAAAAATGTGCTTAGAGCGACTGCGAAACTAGTTGAAGGCATGTATCAGCTATGTACGGTAGTGCAGGGTGTTTCACGAGTGATAAAGTGTGCATCTGCGAGTAAATGTATGCCAGTAGCAATGCCGAGCAGCGCATTGACTAGCCATGAGTTGTGGCATCGTCGTCTAGGGCACTTGAATGCACGTAGCATGGATCTTCTCAAACGAGGTATGGCTGTAGGGATTAATTTTAATAAAACTCAGTTCAGTCCGTGCGTTACATGTATAGAAGGGAAGCAAACGAGGCTGCCATTTCCTCAGCAATCATACACCAGAGCTAAGGAAAAGCTAGGTTTAATTCACACCGATCTTTGTGGGCCTATGTCGGAAAAGTCTCACGGAGGAGCTAGGTATCTGTTGACGTTTATTGACGATTGTACTAGAAAAACATTTGGGTACATTTTGCGGTCAAAGACGGAGGTATTGGAGAAATTTAAACATTTCAAGGCTCTTGTAGAGAACCAAACGGATAGGAAGATCAAAGTATTGAGAAGTGACAATGGTGGTGAATACATAAATGTTGATTTTCAGGATTACCTGAAGGCGAATGGGATTTGTCATAATACTACTGTTCCTAGATGTCCTGAACAAAATGGAGTTTCAGAACGCGCCAACAGAACCATTATGGAAACAGTGAGATGCATGTTGCAGGAAGCTAGCCTGAGCAAGAGCTACTGGGCTGAAGCTGTGAGAACTGCAATTTACATCAAGAATAGGTCTCCTACTAAAGCTGTGAGAGGGGCTACTCCAGAGGAGAAATGGTCAGGTAACAAAGTAGATTTGAGTCATTTACGAGTCTTTGGTTGCCAAGCTTACGCTGTTATTGACAATCGCAAGAAGCTTGATGCGAAAAGTAAACCATTAATTTTCATTGGCTACTGTGAAGGTACGAAAGGATATCGTTTGATAGATCCTTTATGTCCAAGTAAAGTCATCAAAGCCAGGAATGTAACATTTTTAGAGGACAAATTTTCCAAAAAGCCTGTTTCTACTGAGAACAGATCGTTCATACACGAACTAACTAATCTTTGTCATAGTGAGGATGAGGATACTGATGATGATGATGATGATGATGATGATGTACCTGTGCGGCAGTGTCAACCTGTAACGTCACGAAGGCAAAGTATCATTAGCATCTCTGATTCTGAGGATTCTGATTTAAATCATTCCTCGGATCCAACCTATGCTCCAGGATCAATTTTAGATTCTGACGATTCAAGAACGTTGAGCGATTTTGAAGATGCATGCAATATGACGGCAATGATGAGCAATATAGATGGAAAAGACCCAATGACTGTAAAGGAAGCTTTAACTGGACCTGAATCTGCACAATGGAAGGCTGCGATGCAAAATGAGTATCAATCATTTCTTGACAATAAATGTTGGACACTTGTGGACTTACCGAAAGGAAAGAAATCTGTTAAGTGCAAGTGGATATTTAAGAAGAAAAGAGGATTGAATGGTGAGCTTTTGCAATACAAAGCCAGACTAGTGGCCAAAGGATTTACTCAAAAATATGGTATCGATTATCAAGAAACATTTTCTCCAGTTGTTAGATACTCGACCATACGAATGCTTTTGGCTTTGGCTGCTGAGTATGACATGGAAATTGATCATATGGATGTTAAAACTGCGTTTTTGAATGGAGATTTAAAAGAAGAAGTTTACATGGAAGTTCCTGAAGGTTTTGAACAAAATGGAAGAAAGACGGGAGTGTATCGGCTACATAAAGCTGTTTATGGACTTAAAAAAGCGCCAAAGTCTTGGAACGAGAAGATAAACTCTGTTCTTGTGGAAAAACTTATGTTCAAAAGGTTGAAATCAGAACCATGTGTCTACATGCGGTCAAGAGGAGGAAAAATGGTGATTATTGCCCTCTATGTAGATGACGTCATGCTGTTTGCTCATTCATCCGAAGAGAAGAATAAAGTTAAACAGGATATAATGAAGGAGTTTGTGATGAAGGATCTTGGTCCGGTTCAACACATCTTGGGCATGCAAGTTTGTAGAGAAGACAATAGAATAATCGTAAACCAGAAAGTTATATAAAGAAGGTTTTGGAAAGATTCAACATGACAGACTGCAAACCATCGCCAACTCCAATGGAAGTAGGTATAAAATTGAATAAATCCGATCAGAAGAACACTAAGATAGACTACAGACATCTGATAGGATGCTTGATGTATATAGCGGTTTGTACGAGACCAGATATAGCTCATGCTATAAGTGTGCTGAGTCAGTTCAATGACTGTTATGCAGAGGAACACTGGAAAGCAGCTAAGAGGGTTTTACGATATCTAAAAGGAACTTTGGATTACCAACTCATATTTGAGAAGTCCGGTATGGATATCAATGGATACGCTGACGCCGATTGGGCTGGGAGCATTATTGATAGGAGGTCATACACGGGGTATGTTTTCAAAATAGGCAGTAGTGTAGTTTCATGGGAAAGTCGTAAACAACGCACGGTGGCTTTGTCCAGTACGGAAGCTGAGTATATGGCAATATCTGACGCTACGAAAGAAGCTTTGTTTATTCAAAGTTTCATGAAAGAGTTATTAGGTAGGGTGTTCACACTAACGCTATATAACGAGAATCAATCTGCTCAGAAGCTTGCGGAGAATATAGGGTATTCAGGTCGCACTAAGCACATTGATGTTCGACATCATTTTATACGTGATGTTGTGAGTAGTAATTTAGTTCTGATAAAGTATTTATCTACTGAAGAAATGTTAGCAGACATTCTAACGAAACCTTTGTCAAAAGATAAGTTTTGGAAATTTGTATCAGGCTTAGGTTTTGTCATTAAGGCTTAAGGGGATGTGTTAGAGTGTGTGTGTAAGCACTTAATTGTGTGAAGTTGCTAGGCAACCGTGTGAAGAAAAAACTAACAAGGAAAATATACTATTTTCATAAATTTACTAAAAGACTATTTTATTCTTCCTAACAATTCCTGTATCTGTCCCATCTACGATAGTTCTGCGATTAACTTTTGAAATTAGCATTTCATAAAAAAACTTAAATTTTCTTTTTATTAAATTAAAAGAAATGTTGGCTCAAACTTTTAAATTTGCATTGGCTTTAAAATCTAATTTCTGTTTAAAATATGCCTTTGGCGCGGTCGTAAGAATAACTTTTTCATACAAAGCTTTTATCCCACATGAGGTAGGTTTTTTAATAAAATTATCTTGTATCTTACCTTCATCATTCCCCATCAGTAGTAAGTATGTATGTCCAATCACAGGTAAACATAATAAATTATTCGATAATTGTGAAGACAATCTGTACAACTTTCTGTATTTCCATCTCAGAAATAGGTACCAAAATAAAACACTACTTATTAAAATATACACAAACATTTTGATAACAGTACTATTGATATAGTAAACTTTAAAAAAACTGGTTATTTGTCTTTTTAATGTGTTTACCCACACTTCATAGAAATCACATAAAAATCTTAGTAAAAAAACCTTTTAGTAATAAGACTTTAAATAAGGGAAAGATTTTTATGAACTCAATTATTGAATTGAAACTATCGTGGTTGGGAATCATATTAAAATATCAGCAAAGTGACGAATAATAGTGGTAATTAGCCGTTTATCTTTTAATATAACTCTATTATTGTCGGCGGTCAAACTCATATTATCGAAGTCGAGGCTACTCTGATATCTTTTATAGACTTGATTTTCTTAAGGTGCTATTGTGATCTTACATCGCGAGCGAGCCACCACAAGCTAAGTAAATAGTACCGCAAGGACGTAACGGACGTAACAAAAGATTTCACTTGGAGGGAAAGGATTTTGAAGAGCTCACCTGTACTAATTTAATTTTTGTAACTTAATCTGAGAAAAGGTAAGTCGTCATCATTATCAGCTGGTACTGACACTGCTTGAAGCCTGCACCATATAATGCAATGAGAGATTTTCCAAGATGCCACAAGTTGTCGCTGCCTTCCCGGGATAGTTAGATTACCTAGGTTAGCATTACCTAAATTTTTTAAAGGATTGTAAAGTAGTGGAACTTTCACCAATTTTCAGTTTCACAAAGTTATTGACTTCATAATACTAAAACATTCAAACAATTGAAATTCATAAAATCGGAAGCCATCTGCGAACTTTGAATTTCCGTAATAAATTATATTTTAATAATATCGATTAACCCTGTGAATAATTTGAATCATTATCATCATCATCAGCCTGTATCAATCCACTGCTGGACATAGGCCTCTCCCAATGCTCGCCATTTAGACCGATTTTCAGCTCTTCCCATTCACTTTCTACCAGCCGCCTTACGCAGATCGTCGCTCCACCTAGCCAGGGGGCGCCCCACACTACGATTACCAAGACGTGGTCTCCACTCTAGAACACGGTTATCCCAGGGGTTGTCGGTTCTTCGGCATATATGCCCAGCCCATTGCCATTTCAGCTTGCTAATTCTCTGAGCTATGTCGATGACCTCAGTTCTCTGTTCGACAACTTCGTTGCTGATTTTATCCCTCACAGAAACTCCGAGCATAGCTCGTTCCATAGCACGCTGAGCGACGTTGATGGACCAGGCGCGCCGTGAGTGTCCACGTCTCGGCACCGTAGGTCATTACGGATAGGACACACTGATTGAAGACTTTCGTCTTCAGGCATTGTGGTATAGAGGATGCAAACAATCGACGTAATTTGACAAAAGCTGCCCAGCCCAGCTGAATTCTTCACTTGGCCTCCTTCTCAAAGTTGCTTTTACCCAGCTGTATGGATTGCCCGAGGTAAACGTGCTCGCATTGGGAGAGGCCTATGTCCAGCTGTGGACTGATACAGGCTGATGATGATAATGATGATGATGAGGTAAACGTACTCTCGATCGACTTCGAGAGGAAGGCCATTCATGGCATCATTTTGAATAACTGTAGTAAATAAAATGTATTTCAGATGGTAGGAAATGTAGCAGGGTTTTACGATTGTACATGGGTAATAGAAATGAACCCGACATTTACAGGCCAATAGATAGGTTGCCATGTTTCAGTATTTAAAAAAAAAAAACTGCATCCATTTCTAACCAGTCTCTGAGAGTGGATGTACATAAATGGTGTACTGTCAGATGCATTGGACTTTCTTTTTAATTACCTATTTTTTATAGACAATAGCGTTTGACTGCCATCTCACCTGATGGTAAGTGTCGATACGGTCTAAGATGGAGCACGCTTAATAATAATAATATATTAATATAAACTTTTATTACTCTTACACTCTAATATTTAAAATTAACAATTTATTGACTTATCCTAATATCTTATAAATAATTAGTTAATCCGTTTTTCGGTTATCTTCACCAGTGTAAGTACCACTTTGAGCGGTAAAAGCCTCCTCCATCTGCCTCCATCTCTCTCTATCTCTAGCTGCTCTGCTCCAGGCAATGCCTGCCGTTTAGCGTTTTAGTTTTAAAATTTACATTAATAGTTGAATAGTTTACTTAACTGAGTAAATAACACATAAATGTTACTTTAATTAATAACAAAAAGAGTATAATTTAATGAGTTGTATGACGTTTTTTCTTTAGAATGAAATTAGCGATGCTTAAGGTGCGTGTGATCAAGTGTGATGCGAGTTTGTGTATGTGTGTGTTGTATGTACCCACACGTGCACCTCAACGTGTGTCAGCATGAGGATAAGCGTGTGTGAGCATGAGGATGCGCGTGTGTGAGCATAGGATGGGCGTGTGTGAGCTTGGGGTACCTCCCATGAGTACCTTCCAGTCTCAAAAGAGTTTGGTTGTTTTACTGCCTTACTTTTGAGCTGTAATTTAATGTTACGTTATTATGCATCATGAAAATGATTACCTGCTTATTATTTGAATTGCGAGTTTCGATGTTTTTTACATATCAAATTCAAATACAAAATCTTTATTTCAGACTTATTGAGAATTGCAATAAACCTAAACAATAAGCCCATAGAAACATAAATACCTTAGAAACTAACATATATTTAAAAACGATTTATTTGTAACTTAATCTAACACACGTGTGATCACCGACGCGTCGCGGCCCGGGGGATCACGTGACAGACAGCCTTTGAACCACAGGAACTTCACCCCTTTCGGCCAGAAGTAAGGGCTCAAGTAGGTCTTCAGACTTTCCGTAGGGACTCTCACCATAAATGATTTAAAGCTCACATTATGACGAGAGTCCAACTTCATGAACCTCAATCTCACTGCGGCTTTCTTCCTGATGTTCTCCACAACCTCTGCGGCCTTCACGTCGAATTAGACGCAGGACACGTAGATCTGCGTAGTGGAGGTGCGTGCGTGCGGAGGTACCGCTCGGACGTGTTGCTCACTGGATAAATGGTGATTACAACACTGGTTCCGGCTAGAGGGCTTCCGTTTCTTCCTTATTACGTCGATATAGCCCTCTGCATCACAGGGCTCATTCCTTGGAGCCCTAGTGGTTGCAGTGCTGCGAACAGGTTCACAGCTCCGCGTTCTTCTCCTTTTTCTGAGAGGCAGCAGAGTTGCCATTCGCTGCAGAAGCGTAGTCACTTTGTCGGGGAGGAACCATTGTGACCGGTGTCGGCTTCTCTGCGGTGCCCTCCCCCATATGAGCCCTACAAGTTGTGGGACCTCTTAGATATAAAATACCTCTTTTTAGGGCAAATTTCACAATAACTATGAGATGTCTGGTGACAGTGTTTATTTTAGTTGACAGTCACATTATAAACTATTTATCTACTTGGTCTATTAATTATCATTTTGATAACAAATCAATAGAGATTTTGGAAAAAATAGAACAATCATACATTCATACGTAAGTACAAAAGACAGAGTTTTGAATTTCTTTGCCTACTACATCTACATGCGGCCGGGAGGTTTTGGTCATTACTTTGCTATATTTTCTTACGTTTTCAGCAAGTAATTTCCCTTTTTACTAACTATATTTACTTTTTTTTATGACGACCTCAGAGGCGCTGCAGGCGAAGGTTGCGGGTTCGATTCCCGCCTCGGAACAAATATTTGTACGATCTGCAGCAGGGTGTTCTGGGTTACAAAATATCTATTTATGTTATGTACTGTATTAAGTATATCAGTTATCTAGTACCCATAACACAAGCTCTACTTAGCTTGGGGTTAGATAATGTTGTGTGAATAGTCCAGTTTTTTTTCTTTTTTTTAATTACCTTTGATGAAAATCTTTAGTTATCGTTTTAGGTGTATCTAGAGGTCAAGTCGTTTAGTCGTCAGTGAATTCATGTCCCAGCAATACAGAGGCAGCATTGCCAAGACTTTGGTGTAAAAATTCCACCCATTCCAAAAGACACGTAATAGCTACACTAATATTGCAATAATATTGACGACCTTTGTGGCGTGGCGGGCGAGTAGCTGCCTGACTTGTGGTTCGATTTCCGCTGCGGGACAAATGTGTGTTACCCGCGGTTCCATACAAAAACACTTTAAATACAAATTAAAATAAATACATTTATTTACAGAAATAATAATATAACTAATGCAAGTAATTATGTACAAAATTAAAAAAATATATGCAATCAGCATCTTAGGAACGCTTCCATCTGGTGGTGATTTGGATCAGTTGAGCAATCTCTAGAACTATTTCAAATTAAATAAAAATAATTATAATAAGGTCGTTTCTACCGAAGTTTCTTTTTTTTAATGGCGGAAGAAATTCTAAAGTTTGTAAATCATAATTTAATTCCTGTGACAGTTTGATAATTTTTACACCTTAGAGTTTATGGGTCGCAATCGTTTGAGTAGTAGTAGAGCTTTTTTGTAAAAGAGTTCGTCCGGGGAAGTACTACCACCAGACCTATTTCTGCAACAAAGCAGTAGTGCTCGCATTGCTGTGTTCCGGTTTGAAGGGTAAGGGTGCCGGTGAAATTACAGGCACATGAGACTTTTCATCTATGTCTCAGGGTGGCGGGCGCAGTGCAATGTCTCATAGGGTGCGTCCTAGGTGGACGTGACCTATGAGGTAATGCACTGTTCATAGGCAGAGGTTACCGCTTAACATCAGGTGGGCCTCTTGCTTGTTCCGTCATCCAAGTAGTATATAAAAAAAAAAAAACTATCCAATATATATCCATATCTGTCTATTGTATTAGGTAACAAATTTGATCAAAATCGGTTTAGTGGTTTCGGCGTGATTGAGTAACAAACATCCAAACATCGTAACTTTGTCATTTATGATATTTGTGGGATAAAATATGGGTCAGTATATTAAACACCTCTGAAAACTGTTGACAAGCATTTACAGTTTTCAGTTTTACAAGATTTGATTTTAAGTCAGGTGTGAAATTAAATCAGTTTATATCACCGGTCAAACTTACATTCAATTAAATTTCTTGATATTCACTCCAACAATATAAGCATTTTCCTTTGCAATATAATAGCACTCATGGTCCTAGTTAACAATACAACTTTGTTGTATAAAATAACCATTAGCTGTAAGTAAATAAAATAAAAAAAGAAATAAATTGTTCTGATAAAAAGTTTTTTTATCAGAACAATGAGTTTTGGTTATTGTTCTGAGGCTTTTTCCTCGTCAAAAATGCTACTATCCAGCCAGTTAATTAAAAAAAATTGACCAAGTCCTAAAGAGACAAAAAAGTTAATCCGTACCTCGCATTAGGGCGTAAGATCGATTTGATTGCATCTCGCTCGAACAATAATCGCCTAACTCGCTTCGCACGAACAACGCGAACGAGTTCCTCAATACCTAAGATGCATACGCATTTAGCAATGGATTGATAAATTATAATAATTGATGAAAGATCAGCTCCTTCGCTCCATCTGTAGCTCGAAGTTATCCACGTGCTTCATCATGATGTCGAACTTGACGCGGAGAGGTGCTTGCTTCGAGTCACTGGTGCTTAGCCGGTAGTGCCTTACTAAACACGCCGCTGCTGTTTTCATAGACATCATTGTGTACTGATAACCTGAAAAATTTAATTGATATTTATTTACTAAAGAACACACACATCTTACATATTTACACAATTAAAAACACAAGAATAAAATGTTCTTAACACCGTTATTGTCATACATATTATTATATATGAGAAAAACGGCGTTGTACGAGGCATTGTTCAATGACCTAGAAAACTGATAAATTGAAGCCTATTTTAGCTCATATACACTCGCGTACTAGTCGCGAGACGAGGCGCGAAGCAAGGCACGAGACAAGAGTGTGATAAGACGCTCGCGGCTCGCCTCGCGCCTCGTCTAGCTACTCGCAGCGCTCGCGTCCGAATCCCTTTTTTGGGCACGAGACGAAGGACCTCGCGACAAACGCGAGCGTTTTACTGAACTAACTACGAGAGTGTAAACAAGAAACTCATTTACCATAGATCACGCGAGGTGCGTGCTGAGACACGAGACGAAGCACGAAGCGAGAGTATAAACGTTGTATTAGGCGTGTGATTGAAGCCAGTGGCTCAAAATATTATTTGTTGATTTCTTGGAGCTCACAATATGGCAGAATTTATTAATTCATGAATGGGAGAAGACACTGACTTCTGTAACACAGATCTTTGAACCTAGCTCAGAAGTCAGGGAATTCAGAAATATCTGCAACATGATTTGTATGTCAATAAACAATTTTATTATTTTATTTTATGACACTTATTTATATAAAATCTAGTTATTTTTTATATATTAATATATTATGTCTCTTTTCTGGTTTATTTATTCATTGTATTCGTTACACATTCGCGAGAAAGGTACCAAACTTGCAAGCGCATATTTGATCTTGATCAAGGTTTAGTCAACATACTCTGTACTAGTTTCTGCCCGCGGCTTCTCTCGCGTTTTATAATACTAAAATTCATCGAAATAGGGTTAGCCGTTTCGGCGTTAATGGGTAACAAACATACAAACATCCAAACACCATTACTTTGACATATTTAAAAAATTAGTGGTACGTGGTACTAAAATTATGTCAGAATAGTTCTGGCTAAGAGATAAAAACTACTGTAGTTACAAGAGTTGATGATTTTCAGGCTAATTTAATAAAAACTGGTGTTTGTAGAAGTGCCCTGCAAATTAAAATATCGTTCACTCGTTTATAGAGGAGCTATGAAACTTCACAAGGCGCTACAAGCTACCTATAAAGCGCCTTGACACATTATATAGCTCTGCAAATTATAATATTGAAACAAGATCAGGAAAGGACTCGTTTTTGCCTTTGAGTTGTTAGTTCTTAAAAAACCCTTACCTAGACACGACCTAGGTCCATAGCTGAACGGTATGAACGCTGCCGGATGCTTCAGATTACTCTCTAGGAACCGTTCTGGTCTGAATTCTTCAGCATCCTTCCCCCAGTAGACTGGATTACGGTGCACTGCCCAGATGTTGATCATGAACGAGGTGCCTTTTGGTAATTCTAGGCCATTTGCTGTAACAGAATATTAGTTTTTTGATATAGAATAATTTACGGAAGAAGATGTAATTTTATGTAATTTTAAGCGGGTATATACATACCCATTACCATACCACCACCATACCCATTACCCATTTTTTTTATACATTACCTCGTCCACCTAGGACGCGTCCTACTCAGAATTGCACTGCGCCTGCCACTATGAGACATAAAGATGAAAAGTCTCATGTGCCTGTAATTTCACCGGCACCCGATGTCCTTAAAAACCGGAAAACAGCAATGTAAAGCACTACTGCTTTGCAGCATAAAAAAGGTATGGTGGTAGAACTTCCCCGGACGTACTTTTTCACAAAAAAAGGTTTACTACTACTTAATACCAGAACTACAAGATAACTGAACTTAAGTCAGTTATAACTTGTAACAACGCAGACTACTAGAAAAATTGCTATCAGATTTGAGTATCGCTAATCAGTCTATGTATTCAAGCGCCACGCCTAGGGCCAATTGTTTTTTTTGTAACTAAACTACTCATACATTGTTATACATTGGTTGCATAAATTAAGTGTATGTCTGTATATATTAGAATACTTCAGGTTATGGATTAAACTTACGTAGCTTAATATCTTTATCAGCTTTTCTTACAATAATTGGAACTGGGGGATAAAGTCTGAGTGACTCTTTGATCACGGCTTCAAGATACTTGAGTCGAGGTAAGTCTTCTGCTGAAACTGATCTGTTCGAGTCACCGAACACTTCACGTATTCTGCAAAAGCACATAGGGAGGATTGTTAGAAGTTTTTTTTTTAAATATAATTGGAACCGTGTATTAATTAAAATGAGCCTAAACACGGCCAGTCTACTTTTATCCATCGAGGAATTCCATTGTCAATCTTCCGCCTTCATCATCCGATCAGCTTGCTATTAGCATAATATTGTTTTGCCATCGGAACTTGACAGGTTGAGTTCATCAGTTCCACTTCACCAAATGATATTTTCAAAATGCAAATTACGTGTTAATTTGATTTGCTTGATTTGCTGAAAATACCAAAATCGCTATAATGCGTGCCTATAACTTTTGAGGATTTCCCTTAATTCTTCATGGATTTCATCATCAAAAGCAGATTTTGATAATAATGGAACCAATCTGGATGTATATTATATTTTGGTAAACCAACAGCGTTACAATATATATAATCGAAATAGCATAATACGAAAAAAATAAGCCCAAAAAATGGTTACAGAAATATGTAAAAAAATGAATACTAACAAAAATGCTTAAAAGGTAAAAAAAATTGTTTAAAAGAAAGGAAAAGTGTGAATAAGTGAAAGTAAATAATAAAAATATAAGAATATAAATTTGGCTTGCGTAGCTTTAATGAGGTGAGTAAGTGGGTGTTAGGGTGAGTGAGTGAGCGGGCTTTTCCGCAACCACCGGATTATGCTTTTATATAAAAAAATAACTATCTAAATCTGTTCATAATATGAAAGAGATATGAGGTAAGTAAGAAAAGAGAACATCCTGCTCGTATTTTTTGAAGTCCGTTTAAAATGTCCATAAAATTAAATCAATGAACTGAGGTTGGTCCATCCAACTTCTGTTGATTGGTTATATTTTTTTGAGTTTTTTTGTATCTTTGGGCATTTTGATCGTCTATGATGATAATTATCGTCGTCGAGACTTATCTAGAATTCATTTTTCTTTGCGACGCGTAAGATATAAGTAGGTGCCTACGGAAATGATTCGATCAGTACTAGATCACACGCTGAACTGACAACCATTGGGGAATAAAGGTTCGAGTATCGACCACGATACGGACGACACAATGGAGATAGGCCTCCCTCCCTTTCGATGGACCGACGATATGTTAAAGGTCACAGGAAGTCTGTGGATGGATGCGGCTCAAGGCAGTTAGGCATGGCCTATGTACAGCGGTGAGATTCTAACTGATAATTTATTTATTTATTTGAGTATCGAATGGAAGTCAGCGGTGAAGAAACATATGGACATGTGCATCCTTCTCGTCTTACAGATCACAAACTGACTTACTGATCAGTGACGACCATGTTTGCTAATTTAATGAATTGGATAATGTTTTAGTTGTAAGTTTTTGTGTCCTTGGCAAAATAAATATATTTGTATTTGTATTTGTATAAACTTGGTCTGTGACAAACATCCAAAAATCCAAACTCAAGGTTGCCCAAAGGGCAATGGGGCAAAAGCAAAAGGCAATATTTTAGGCATTAAACTAACTGACCGCATCAGAAACACCATACTGCGCACCAAAACTATGGTCGCCGATGTGGGAGAGAAGGCCGCAAGGCTAAAGTGGGATTGGGCCGGCTACGTTTGCTGCATGCCCGACGAATTTTGGACCAAAATTACCATGTTATGGAGCCCTGATACAGGCAGGTGGCGTCACAGCAGACCACGCATGTGGTGGCGGGATGAGCTGGATGCCTATGAGAGGGAATGGGAAACGGTTGCACAAAAACGTAGTGACTGGCGGAAATGGGGGGAGGCCTTTGCTCTACTGTGGGCTAATAGGTTAGAGCATTGGAGGTCTCCTAATAGTAATAGTAATTTATTTACAACATTTTTGAGAAACTTATAGCTAGGTTTACTAAAATTTAGATAAAAATATAGAACATGCCTGGATAGACAATTGCATGTTTGTTGACGGCTAATTACAAGTTTCCGCAGATATAAATTATGATGATGAGTTCACTGTAGTTGGGCTCGTTACATTACACCCTGTTTCATCAAAAGTATGATTAAAACTGGTTGATATTGAAAATATTCTTACTCTTCATAGACCTTATTCTGCACTTCAGGATGCCTGGCCAACATGAGAGAAGTGAAGGCGGACCCCACAGCGGACGTGTCACTGCCGGCCAGCAACAACACTAGTGTTTCTTCTCTAAGCTCTAAGTTTGTAAACCCAGAGGCACCTCCGGAAGCCTTAATAAAGAGCTCCAAGAACGTTTTAAGTTCTTTGTGTGTGGTATCTGAAACAATGAAACGATTGGACATTTAGGGAAGCTGTTGGGAAGCGAATAGAGTGATATCGGACGATCACACCATGCGGATCAAAACAGCCTCCATGGAGTTAAGAAGGATGTCAGTCTCAACTGGTGCCATTACGTTAGATATACAGTAAATAATAATTTGTAAAAGCGATTCAACTGTATAAAATACCTACCTACTTGAAAAAATACACATGATTTAATAACTCACCATTGATTCCTCTTTGTTCTTTTTCATGTAGTTTCTTTATTTTTTCGCCTTTGCTCCCAATAATCTAAAACAGAATAATGATTATGTTATGATTACATTGCAATTCTTATTTTACTCAATAAAATAAACTTTTCTCGTTCCGGGAAATTAAATCACTAACTAAACCAAAACTAAACTAAAAACCTACCTATCAGATTAGCAAGCCGTCACCTGACGGCAGCGTGCCCAGAATGCTGGCTGCATTGCCACGCTGAATGGCAATCCTTATTCGTTGACCAAAATAAAAGCCAGCATGCCGGTCACGCGTGGACTCAAAAATACGCTCCGTTAGTTCCTTGAAAATTGTATGTGCCCCTGGTCCCCACTGGCCTAGAGTTTCCACGCCAAACGGCTCAAACATGTACACTCTATCGAGTAATAATTAATAATAATATAAGTAAGAACAATAATTAATAATAGTAATTCTTATTCGAGTAGTTATTCTTATTATATTGTGAACGTCCTGCTAAAAAAAGCCATTGGGTCACAATCTAGTGAATTCAAAGATAATTTAATGGAATTATAAATTAAAATAGCTGTAAACCGTGACTTAGTCTGCGTTCTATTCATACAAACCGTTACGTGACTATACGTGTTGTACCTACTTACTTTACCTAAGCTTACCAGAACCTACCAATAACTCTACCAGTGACATAGATTATTATAACATAAATTGTTAATGGTCCAAACACGACCCTGTTACTACTATTTATTGAGAATTGACTACAGATTACTATTCAAAAAACCGGAACTGATTTCCGTTAGAAACCTGAATCGGTGAAGAGGAACTTATGTAAAAATAACAAAACAGTACAAATGTGCCAAACACCACCCTTCCACTTTTACTGGTTGAGCAGTTTCCGTTTTACTTACATGTCAGTGTACACTGTACAGCAGGCATATTATGAGCTCTTATTTCCATTCAGTTCAAAAACTATTCAGTACAAAATATCGGTTCATCGTTGACATCCGCGTCGTTGAATAAATTTAATCGCAGATGTCTATAGACTCTCTGCAACTGTGCATTTAAATATTGTTGCGGATATCACGGAACCGATATTTTGTACTGAATAGTTTTTGAACTGAATGGAAATAAGAGCTCATAATATGCCTGCAGTGCACAATGTACTACGTGTACACTTTCATTAGACTCTGGATGCCATTGTATTCTCATCACAAAATTAATTCTTAGGAGATCAAACATGACAAGTTTTCAGAAAACTTCTAATGTTTGTTTATTTTTTTGAGAAATATACATACATACACGCCTTTTTTCCCGAAAGGGTAGACGCAGCCTAAAATTTGAGAAATATCCTATTAATATTAATATTATTTTAGTAGTAGTAGAGCTTTTTTGTAAAAGAGTTCGTCCGGGGAAGTACTACCCCCATACCTATTTCTGCCGCAAAGCAGTAGTGTTCGCATTGCTGTGTTCCGGTTTGAAGGGTAAGGGTGCCGGTGAAATTACAGGCACATGAGACTTTTCATCTTTATGTCTCAGGGTGGCGGGCGCAGTGCAATGCCACATAGGTTGCGTCCTAGGTGGACGTGATCTATGAGGTAATGCACTGTTCATAGGCAGAGGTTACCGCTTAACATCAGGTGGGCCTCTTGCTTGACCCGTCATCCAAGAAGTATAAAAAAAAAATAAAAAAAAAACGCGAAAGTTTGTAAGGATGGATGGATGTATCGTATAAGTCGTATTAGAAGGAGGACATATTTTGAACAAAATAAAATAATGACAGTAATATCCTTATACATTTATAAAAGCGTAGTAGAAATTCACGATAACAGGGAAAGTTACTTAAAAAAAAGGGATATACATAATTATAATTTAAGAAATAAAGATAAACTTTGTATACCAAAAGTTAGGCTAGTAAAGGATCAGCAACAAGGAGAATATAATAAAATATTAATGTACAATAAATTGCCCAATAAAATAACTAATCTGGAACATACATCAGACTTCAAAAGGATAATTAAACATTTCTTTGAGGTAAATGCATTTTACTGCATAAACGAGTTTATGAACATGACTGTTTTAGATTCCTCATTTTTGGTAAATAACAATATTGTGTGATATGATGTTTTATAGTACTTAATTATTATTATGGTAAGATGCACCTAGGTTGTTTAGTTTTAAATTATAATTAGATTTTTATTGATTTTTATCTGACTTTTGTATTTTTATTATTATTTATTTTCGTTAAGTAGCTATTTTAAAATATTAAAATAAAATTGATTTTTTTATACTTACATATGAGAATTTAAATTTAAATTTGTGAAACTTTGAAATTTTATTTATATGTTTATGTGCCTTGCCTATTGTGACAGACGATGTTATAAGGAGAAATAAATAAAATGAAATGAAATGAAATGGATGAAATTTGGAATGGAGATAACTGGACTCCCGGAATAACACATAGGCACATTTTTATCCCGATATTCCCACGGGATCGAGACTTACGCGGGTGAAACCGCGGGGCGCTGCTTGTATTATATAAATTGAAATTACTTTGCACTACCAACGGTTTGCGAATTACAAAAGTTTTTTTGTTTTACATTAAAAGCCCGTTTTAACCAACTTCAAAGGAGGAGGTTATAATCGCTCGTGTGTTTTTTAAAATGTTTATTTCCTCATATCTCCGTTATTTATGAACCGCTTTGGAGTTTTTTTGGGATGATGGTTCTGATGATGGGATCCATGAATTGAGAGAATTGAGCGATTTTGGTATTTTCAGCAACAAGTGAAGCATGTGAATTCAGAAAGTGCCATTTGGTGAAGTGGATTTGATGAAGAAGACCAGAGATGGGCATTGGATTTACTCAATGATAAGTATTTCAAGAGTGGCGATAACGGTGACTCTCCGATATCCGATTGAGCTTAAATTTAGCATACCTGTCCAGTTCCGATGACAATACAATATGATGGTGACAGCGAGCTGTTCAGATGATGGAGACGGAAAGTGGACCACGGAACTCCTCGATTAATAATAGTAGACTGGCCGTGATTAGGCTCATTGTGATTAGCACACGGTTCTGATCACTAATATTATAAAATCTTGTATTGGTGATAAATTCCCAGCTTCGAAGTCAGTTTTTTTCCAAAATAATAAATTCTCTAGCAGTCAATACTTTGATTCATTATATTTGATGGTGCACGTATAGGTACCTGGTAGCACCCTTAATAAAAAACACATATAATAGTATAATTGTGTTACCTTATCAACATACTCCCACATACAGTCAATATTCTTCATGTACAATGTGTTAATTGGCAGGTACTTGTACATTTTTTGGATAAATGGTGGCAGAAACATTCGCCAGGATACAATCTGGCAGAATTGGTCAAAGGCTTTCAGAAACGGCTGGTTTGGATTGCGCTGGGCATCCACTTTGATGCCTAGTGCAGTCTCTGAAAAATTATGAGATTCGGTGTATATTCATCAGTGGAAGACAAGTGGCTAGTATGCCATTGATTTAAACAGGTTACCATCCATAAAGTTTCATAGCCAAAGTCTTCATTCATCAAAAACTATTATCTATATGAAATAGTGGGTTCGTTATTGCCATTTTGATTTAGCTACGTTACATAGTTATTTCATTACAAGAAGATTATTTTGTAGAAATTAACATGAGCCAAAATAGAATGGAATCATCTGATAATCATGTAAAGGATAATAGTTATAAAAAACTTTGAAAGTATGTAAGCATTTCCTATTCACAACTATTTACTTATATCTCGTGATAACTAGGTTATGCTTAACTAAGACTATCCTTGTGATATAAGCCCTCAATATAACTTACCACACACAGAATCCATAGTATACAAAATGAGGTACTTCCAAAGAGAAAACGTATCTTTTCCAGCCACTGCCTCCAACTGGTCCACCATGAGTAAGCTCTGTTCCGAGAACACATCCACGAATTGATGCAGGTTCTTTGGGCTGAAGGTCGGAGCGATGACTTTTCGGCGGGGACGCCAGATCGGCACTGGGAAGGATAACACTTGAAGTGGTAGACTGAAGACAGGTGAGGCTTTCCATAGGTAGTGTCGGGATAAAATCAGTGTCCCCTACACCCCCCCAAGTGTTCCGCGTCCCTTAATAACTTCCCCTCACCCTATAGCACTAATGTAGCTTTCTGTAGGTTAAATAATGTTTTAAATTGGCTCACTAGTTTTTCATTTTTTTTTTTTTTTTTATTTCTGCCGCAAAGCATTAGTGATCGCATTTCTGTGTTCCGGTTTGAAGGGTAAGGGTGCCGGTGAAATTACAGGCACATGAGACTTTTCATCTTTATGTCGCAGGGTGGCGGGCGCATTGCAATGCCACATAGGGTGCGTCCTAGGCTAGAACGTGTCCTATGAGGTAATGCACTGTTCATAGGCAGAGGTTACCGCTTAACATCAGGTGGGCCTTCTGCTTGTTCCGTCATTCATTAGTATAAAAAAAAAAAAAAAAACCATTTAAAACAAACAAAGTTTACTCTTTACTGTAGATTTGACCCCAAAATTCAAATTTGCTTATTTACGTTTTACGTCTGTGATCAGGGGGTCACCTAACTCTTTATAAGTACCAAAATTGATTCTTATTTTCTTTTTAACGTCCAGTTGTTTGGTAGAAAATAGACAGACAGATAGACACGAGAGTGATCCTATCGTTCCGTTGATACCTTTTGAAGTACGGAACCCAAAACTAAGAAATTATTATACCGGAAAAAATAACAATATAATACCTACATCAAAGTTATAAGAACGTCTTTTAATACCTACAATTACACAAAACCGTCACATACATCGGAGGCCTGCGTTGCTCGATGCATACATAGTCCTCATCCCACACTAGGATCCCCTGTGTGTCGTGGGTATCAGGAACTACTAGACTGGTAAATCATATTAAAATTTTCAAGTTGAACGGATTTTTGTGAGCCATTTGGGCAACGTGAATTTTTCGATGTAAAAAAACCTGCTATAAAAAACATATAAAAAAACACGGAGGGTTGGGTCCTCCATGTGTTTTTTTTAAATTCAATCTTGATGTTTATCAAAATTATAAAAAAATATGAAGTTCGGGAGGATATTGCTCACAAACCATACACGTCACAGATTTCACTTAACCGTAAGTGAAACTACCGAGCCGGAGGTACTTCCGTTATCGATTGGAGTTGACATGACTCCGTGGAGTAAGGTCGTAAAAAAAAAAAAACTGCCATCTTGTTTTAGTCCACTTCCGGTACCCGGACAGACTTCCGGTTATCAAAATTGAGTTCAGGGACCCCCAAAGCCTATGCCAAGACACCTCACACTACCAGAATCGAGTTATAATATGGCTTTTAAGTTAAGGTTCCATTTTGGCCGCCATCTTGAATTTTGAGCAAAGGAGCCAAATTTAGGATTGGCAACATTCAGAATCGAATTCAGCAGGCTTTTTTACTTCGGAAAAGTCATGTTGCCACAATGGCCCACAAAATGCCGTTAAATCTGAAAATGTTTTTGTTTATCAAAATTATAAGAAAACACGAAGTTCAGGAAGATATTGCTCACAAACCATAAGCCCTACCAAAAAAGTTTATACACTTAGTTATAGAGAATTTTATAGAAATTCTTTTTGTTCTTGACATTTTTTTTCTAACTGCTATACTCTTTGGTTAAAACCGTAAAAACCGCGGTTAGGGACATATATCGAAGAAAAAAAGGGGAAAGGGGGCAGGGGAGCCAAAATTCAGCTTAGCAACATTCAGAACCGAATTCAGCAGGCTTTTTTACATCGGAAAAGTCATGTTGCCAAAATGGCTCACAAAATGCCGTTGAAACGAAAAGGAAGCAGTTTTTTAGAATTTTTTACCTGTCTATACGATTTCTTATGGTGGGCTATGGTACCACAACGCTCAGATATTTGCAGATCATTCAAACATTTGTCCCGCAGCGTCAGTCTAATGGTAAGCGTCCACAGGCCCGCATCGCACGTATCCGACGCATCGCACGTAACGGATTTTAGTTAGCCTTCTTAAAAACTCATACTAAAGCGTCCACTGCGTACCGATGACGTCATACGGTATACCGATCAGTGGACGCACCCCGCGCGCTCGCTCTGCATCGTCGGCCATTTGCATTTGATGATCGTCCTGTCAACACGTACGATCACTACAAAAATCCGAATTAAGGTGGCATCGGCAATCCGATTGCTGATACTCGCGTCGGCAATCTGATCGCTGCCGATACAGTGGACGCAGTCTAATTAATTCGTTTGATACGATGCGTCCGATACGTGCGATGCGGGCCTGTGGACGCTTACCTTAATCCGCCACCTGTCGCATCTTATCACTTACAACACACTCAACTACACTACAAACTAATACATTTACAAATAGGTTTACCTGGTGCAAAAATGCTCCCGTTGCCCAATAGATCATGTGCTGGCTCAATAAGTTCGTCCTTTTCAAGACAGGTCTTCAAAATGACTTCCAGAGATATTGGATCAGCAACATCTGTAAAATAAAATTACAATAACAGGTATTAGATTGGAATAGATAGAATACTCTTATTGCACACAAAAATAAATAAATAAATATTAAATAATAATGCTGGACAGTTCACACAACATTATCTAGCCCCAAGCTAAGCAGAGCTTGTGTTATGGGTAATAGACAACTGATATACTTAATACAATATAATTACATAGATAGTTTTTTTATTATATATAGAAAATACACAGAACACCCTGAACAAATATCAGCAGATCGCACAAATATTTGTTCCGAGGCGGGAATCAAACCCGCAACCTCTTGCGTCGCAGGCGAACGTTCGCCCGCCGCGCCACAGAGGTTGTCAAAATAGTACCTACATAGGAGAAATGCTAAAATGCACTCTCTTCTAGACACCGCCAGGAAGTGGATGTGGAAAGCTGAACACCAAGCTCAACAGCACGTAGGTATTGAGAGAGGCCTTTGTCCAGCAGTGGACTAACGTGGGCTGAATAATATAATGATAATGTAGTACAAACGGAGTACTTACGCACGAAAAATCGGGGACCTAACCATGTACCAGTCAGGCCTCCGGAATCGATGGCGATCCGTCCGAATATTTGAAAACCTTTCATACGATCTGAAAAATAATATTGTGTATAATTCCGCAATTTTTTGTCATTCCCTTATATTATGTGTATCATCTACGAGTAATTTTTGAAAGTAGCATTTCAGAAAAAAAATCGAATACATTATTTTTATAAAAATTAAAATATATCCGGTCTTTTAAAGTTGCATTGACTTCAAAATATAATTTCTGTTTAAAATATGCCTTAGCTCGTAAGATTTGATTTGGCTCAGTTTAGCACGGAATAACTTTTTCATACAAACTTTAAACCTTATATCCCACATGAGGAGTTTTTTTAAATAAAATTAACTTGTATCTTACCTTCATCATTCCCCATCAGCAGTAAGTACGCATGTCCGATCACGGGTAAACATAATAAGTTATTCGATAATTTTGCAGACAATCTGTACAACTTTCTTTTTTTCCATCTCAGAAATAGGTACAAAAATAAAACACTACTTAATAAAATGTACAGGAACATTTTGATAACTGTAGGCACCTAATAGTATTAGTAGGTGTAAACTAAAAAAAATAACATACACTTTCTAGAAATCACTTATAAATCTTAGTAAAAAAACCTTTTAATAAGACCCTAATAATAAAAATAGTTATAATGTATTATTTTTATAGAATATATTTATGACCTCTGTTATTGATGGCGGTCGAAATCATATTATCGAAGTCGAGGCCCTTCTCTGATATCTTATATAGACTTGATTTACATCGCGACATTGCGAGCGCAAAGATATTTTTGGATCTATGTTACTCAATCACGCCGAAACGGCTGAACCCATTTCGGTAAAATTTGGTATACACATAGATTATGACCTGGATTGAGCTATAGACTACTTTTTATCCCGGTAAAATGCGAGCTAATCTGCGGGCGGACACTAGTAAATAATAATTATGGCCTTGCAATATCAGGCGGTTTAACAAAAAAACTGAATAGCATAACAACATTATGCCCAGCAAATCGCGAATACTGGTTATTATAATATTCGTATGTTTTTGAAAAGAAAAAGGAAGGACCTCTAAATGGTCAAATAAACATCAGCAGGAGAATAGTAAAATACGTGGAGAAATGTCGTAATTTTTCTAAAATTATATCAGGCTAGATAGATAGATAGATAGATTAACTCTTTATTGTACTCAAATAACACACAGAAACACAAAACATAACTCAATAACAAAAAAATTACAGAAATGTACAATGGGCGGTCTTATCGCTTATAGCGATTTCTTCCAGACAACCTTAGGATGGAGAGGACTATATGGAAGAATGGGACAGTGGTGTTATCACCTTGACAAATACACATATCATTAAATATATACAAACCTACATTATAATACATAAAAATAAATACATAATAATATAAACACAACATAAAAGCAGACAAGAACAATGAAAACTCAACAGGACGAAGATGACGATTGGAGATAAAACAGTTTGACACGATCTTTAAAAGAATGCAACGACGGAGCAAGCCGAATCGACAACGGTAATGAGTTCCACAGCCGAACAGCTTGCACCGTAAAAGAGACAGTGTAGAAAGAGCTGTGATGAATGGGGAACTTTAGAGCTAGATTTTCTGATGAACGAAGAGAATGAGGGTTGGAACAATGGAGAAACTCAAAGCGCTCCTTCAGATACGGTGGAGCAGAAGGATTAAACAATATATTATGGAGAAGAGAGAGGATATGAGTATTCCGGCGAAGGCGAATGGGAAGCCACTTGAGCTTAGCGCGGAACTGGGAAACATGGTCATATTTACGAAGACCGAATATGAACCTTATTGCAAAATTTTGAAGGCGCTCAAGCTTGTTAAATTGATCTTCTGTGAGATCAAGGTAACATATATCGGCATAGTCGAGAATGGGAAGCAAGAGAGACTGTGCCAGCGCAACTTTAGTAACTTTAGTAGGGTAATTTCAATTCTATTATAACATGATTATCATAGACATATTATATAATTTTAAATCTATGATTATTATATATTATGTTAGTGCTAATATGATCAATAAGATCAATCTTTTTTTTTTTTTTTTTTTAACAATGATAGACCTTTGTTTGACCACCATCTCACCTGTTAGTAAGTGACGATGCACAAAGGTCTAGAAGGCACCTATACACTCTAGCCTTGAAGAGACCCAGATTATAGTTTTCAGGAAAGACAGACGACGGTAGTGTATTCCACTCCTTAGCAGTTCTCGTTATAAAGGTAGAACTGAAACGTTTAGTACGAATAGAGGGTATACTAATGAGGTAAGGGTGGTACCGAGCCGTGCGCCTGCTCGTCCTATGGTGAAAAGGAGATGGTGGGATCAGATCATGAAGTTCCTGGGAGCATTCCCCGAAATGTAACCTATAGAAGATCGAAAGGCACGCTACCTTACGGCGGTGCTCGAGACTTTGGATCTTAGTCTCCGCCATATGTTGCTCACCAATAAGCCTGAAAGCTCTGCGTTCGATCGAGTCCAAGGCAGCAAGCTGGTGTTTGGCCGAGCCATCCCAAACGTGGCAGCAGTACTCCATACCAGCCCGGACTTGTGCTTTGTACAGACTTAAAAGCTGTCCTGGTGTGAAGTAACGCTTTACCTTATTCAGGATACCCAGCTTCATGGAAGCAGTTTTTGCCTTAGACTCGATGTAGGAGCCAAAGTTGAGAGTAGGCGTGAGTGAAACGCCTAAGAGCTCGAGGTGATCTCCTATAGCTACAGGTACATCCCGAAAGACAGGAAATTGGAGAAACTGACTTTTTATCGCCGAGAAGAGACAAGCCTGCGTTTTCGAGGCGTTGAACTTGACTAGGTTGGCATCGCCCCAATCGGATACAGCCTTGAGAGTCAAATTCAGACGCTGCAGCATCTCATCTCTTAACTCCAGAATTTCATTCTGCCTAGCACGCGCAGTGGAAACGTATCTCTCCACAACTGTGCTGTCGTCTGCGTACCCAATGATACCGGGCATTAGCAGATCATTAATATGCAGCAGAAACAGTGTGGCAGATAGCACTGACCCCTGAGGTACCCCGGCATTTATAGCCATTTGATCCGACGAGCAGCCATCAACAACTACTCGAATGGATCTATCCCTCAGAAAGTCTGCGAGCCAGGAACAGAATTGAACTGGCAGTCCGTAAGCAGGAAGCTTGCCAATAAGGCTAGCGTGCCAAACCCTGCCAAAGGCCTTCGAGACGTCTAATGAAACAGCCAGCGCTTCACCATATTGCTCGATGGCCTCACTCCATATGTGCGTGGCATACACAAGAAGGTCCCCAGTAGACCGATTACGGCGAAATCCGTATTGACGATCACTGAGGAGATCGTTACCTTCGAGGGGTTGCAATCTAATTTTTTTTTTTTTTTTTTTTTTTTTTAACATTAATAGACCTTTGTTTGACCACGATCTCACCTGTTGGTAAGTGACGATGTGGCCGAAGATGGAGCACAAAGGTCTAGAAGGCACCTATTCACTCTTGACTTGAAGAGACCCAGATTATAATTTTCAGTAAAGACAGACGACGGCAGTGTGTTCCACTCCTTAGCAGTTCGCATTATAAAGGTAAAACCGAAACGTTTTGTGCGAATAGAAGGTATACCAATGAGGTAAGGATGGTACTGAGCCGTACGCCTGCTCGTCCTATGATGAAAAGGAGATGGTGGGATCAGATCGTGCAGTTCCTGGGAGCATTCCCCGAAATGTAACCTATAGAAGATTGAAAGGCATGCAACCTTACGGCGGTGCTCGAGACTCTGGATCTTAGTCTCCGCCATATGTTGCACACCTATGAGCGTGAAAGCTCTACGTTCGATCGAGTCCAAGGCAGCAAGCTGGTATTTGGCCGAACCATCCCAAACATGGCAGCAGTACTCCATACCAGCCCGGACTTGTGCTTTATATAAACTAAGAAGCTGTCCTGGTGTGAAGTAACGCTTTACCTTATTCAGGATGCCTAGCTTAATGGCAGCTGTTATTGCCTTAGACTCGATGTAAGAGTTAAAGTTGAGAGTAGGCGTGAGCGAAACACCTAAGAGCTCGAGGTGATCTCCTATAGCTACAGGTACATCACGGAATACAGGAACTTGGAGAAACGGACTTTTTTTCGCCGAGAAGAGACAAGCCTAATACACAACCGTGGAATACACTACCGTCGTCTGTCTTTCCTGAAAACTATAATCTGAGTCTCTTCAAGTCAAGAGTGAATAGGTGCCTTCTAGACCTTTGTGCTTCATCTTCGGCCACATCGTCACTTACCAACAGGTGAGATCATGGTAAACAAAGGTCTATCAATGTTAAAAAAAAAAAAAAAAAAAAAGCCTGCGTTTTAGAGGCATTGATCTTGACTAGATTGGCATCACCCCAGTCGGATACAGCCTTGAGAGTCAAATTCAGACGCTGCAGCATCTCATCTCTTAACCCCTGATTTTCATTCTGCCTAGCTCGCGCAGTAGAAACATATCTCTCCACAACTGTGCTGTCGTCTGCATACCCAATGATACCGGGCATTAGCAGATCGTTAATGTGCAACAGAAACAGTGTGGCAGATAGCACTGACCCCTGTTGATCCGACGAGCAGCCGTCAATAACTACTCGAATGGATCTTTCCCTCAGAAAGTCTGCGAGCCAGGAGCAGAGTTGAAATGGCAGTCCGTAGGCAGGAAGCTTGCCAATTAGGCTAGCGTGCCAAACCCTATCAAAGGCCTTCGAGACGTCTAATGAAACAGCTAGTGCTTCACCGTATTTCTCGATGGCCTCACTCCAAATGTGCGTGGCATACACAAGAAGGTCCCCAGTAGACCGGTTTCGGCGAAATCCGTATTGGCGATCACTGAGGAGGTCGTTACCTTCGAGGTATGCAAGGAGCTTCCTATTCAGTACACGCTCCATACATTTACAAAGTAGGGAGGTGACCGAAATAGGGCGGTAGTTTGAAGGGTCAGCACGACTGCCTTTCTTGGGTACAGGCTGCACGGTTGCGAGCTTCCAAGATTTAGGGACTTCACCAGTTTTAAAAGAGAGGCGGAAAAGTCGCGTTAATACTGGAGACAACTCAGGGGCACAGGTTTTCAACACTATAGCCGAGATACCATCCGGACCGCTAGCTTTATTCACGTCGAGACTACGTAGCATTCTGAGCACTTCCTTTTGCTGGATGCGAATTTCCTGCATTGAAGCTTCGCACCGAGGAAGGCTGGGTGGAGTTTCGCCAGAAGTGTCAAGACGTGAAGCCTCCGCAAATTGAGTAGCAAATAAATTTGCTTTCTCAACCGCAGCGTGAGCTAGGGACCCGTCCGGTTATAAAAGGCAATGTCTCATATTATATAAAAAAAGGCAATGTCCTGACTGACTGACTGACTGAGCGAGTGACTACGCACAGCCTAAACCGCTGGTCGTAGGGACTTGAAATTTAGAGGGTGTGTTTGTCTTGATGCGAAAGGTTGTACTAAGAAAGGTTGTACTAAGAAAATTTGCATTTGGGGTTCAAAATGGGGTTCTAAAGTAAAAAAATGCTCTATATTTCGGAAACCGTTGCACTAGAATATTGAAATTTTACAAGGAAATTTATCAAATAAAATTAACAGTCACGTGTTTCAGCGATACCTGAAATTTTTCTGAAAAAAGCCAGGAGAACGTTTTCTTAGTAAAAAAAATAAAAAAACTTTCGTTTTTACAACGGACAGCCTAAACCGCTGGACGTAGAGACTTGAAATTAAGACAGTGTATTTCTTTTAGGGTGTATAAAGGTGTACTAAGAAAGGAATTTGGAAAATTCGCCCTCTTATTGGTCCAAAAAGGGCTTTTATTGTATAGACATTGCGTTTTGCAACACACAACCTAAACCGCTAGACCGGACCTAGATACATGGAATTTGGAGGATGCATTCCATTTTGGGTGTGTGTACTATGAAAGGATTTTGGAAAATTCAACCTGTAAGGGGCCCAAAACGGCTTTTATTGTAAAACTAAAATACTTCGTATGTCGGAAACCGTTGGTAGTAGATACTTGAAAATTCACAGGTAAATTCCTTAAATAAAAGTAGGAAACATATGTTTCGAAAGTACCTGAAGGTTTACTCAAAAAAGGCATGGGAACGTTTTCTTTGTAAATAAATACACTTAACGTTTTAGACAGATTTCAGCTTATGTCGACGATTTAAAAGTTACTTTCACGGTGTAGTCATTGAGATCAAAATATTTTCAGGATCTCAAGGGTAAAATACGCCACATACATAATTCTATACAAAATTGTAATTCCTCTCAAATGTGGAAATTTCTTAAATCGCTTGGGCTGGGTATATTGTCTAGTGACTCCAATACCATCTCGTTTGATTTAAACTCAATTAACACTCACTTGTCTAAAGCTCCTTTCTGTTTAGACAATCATATTAAGCTAGCTACTCTCGACAAACTTTCTCGCTTACCCTTGCCCGAGTGCCCTCCTTTTATCTTCACAGAGGTTACTGAGAGGGAAGTTATGCTATTTCTTAAATCCATCTCTACTAAAGCTGTAGGCTCGGATGGAATTTACGTTCAGATGCTACAACTTCTTTCCTCTGAGCTTGCTCCTGCTATTTCCCATATCCTTAATCATTCTCTTTCTACAAGCTTGTTTCCTTTTGCCTGGAAAAAAGCATTTGTGCTACCTCTTCCTAAAACGTCCAATCCCACCATTGTTTCTCAATTTCGTCCTATCTCCATATTACCAGTTTTATCCAAAATTCTAGAAAATGTTGTCTATAGGCAACTATCGCTCTTTCTCACTCAATATAGTCTGCTGAGTCCTCTTCAGTCTGGTTTTCGTCCTGGTCACAGCACCGTGAGTGCTCTTACGAAAGTATCCGACGACATACGCTGGGCCATGGACAATATGTGCCTTATTATCCTTGTACTATTGGACTTCAGCAGTGCTTTTAATTCGGTTGACTATGACATCCTTCTATCCATCCTTTCTTCCCTCAATGTTTTTCACCCTGTAACCACTTGGTTCAAATCTTATCTTTCTGGTCGTTCGCAGTGTGTGCGCTTGGATGAGTCCTGCTCTGACTGGTGTGAAATTACTGCTGGCGTTCCTCAAGGTGGCGTTCTCTCACCTCTCCTCTTTTCAGTGTTCATCAACTCTATAACTCAGGTTATTTCTTCACACTGCCATTTGTATGCTGACGATCTACAACTCTATCACCACTTCATAGCCGATGAGATTTCCGAAGGAATTTACCAAATTAACGCTGACCTCGGCTGCATTAATAGGTGGGCAAAAACCTTTGGTCTTCTGGTTAATCCCTCTAAGTCCCAGGCTTTGATTTTAGGTAGCCATTATATGTTAAATGATGTGAGCCAGTCAGTAACACCCTTAGTTTTATATGATGGTGTGCCGATACCTTATTCTATCAAAGCCAAGAACCTCGGTGTAATTTTCGACAATCGGCTATCTTGGGGAAGCCATGTAAACGAAATTAGCAAAAGGGTGCATTTTTCGTTTCAGTCTCTCAAACGCTTCCAGAAATTTCTTCCTATTGAAACTAAAATTACTCTTGCCCAATCCTTAATGTTGCCCCTTCTCGACTATGCCGATGTCCGTTTTCTCGATGCCACGGAGGAACTTCTTTACAAACTCGAACGTCTTCAAAACTTGTCTATCCGATTTATATTCGGACTGCGCAAGTTTGATCACGTATCCGAGTTTAGATTCAAACTTAAATGGCTGCCAATTCGTCGTCGTCGTGATCTTCACGTTCTGACACTTCTCTTCAAAGTTCTTTATAGTCCACTCTCTCCCCCTTACCTCCGCGAGCGCTTCGATTTCCTTGTCCTTCGTGGTGTGCCCTGTAGGTCCGCTAAGTCCCTTCTCCTCAAAACACCGTCTCACAAGTCGAGTCGCTACGGTGGCTCTTTTACCGTTCATGCGGTAAGGCTCTAGAATGCCCTTCCCCATGAGATTCGCAACAGCCCTTCAGTTTCTATCTTTAAAGGAAAAACAAAAGAGCACTATTTATCTCTTTATTAAAGTATGTATTTTATATTTATATATATAATATCTAATTCTATTAATTTATGTATCACGTTAGGTTTATTTTATAGATTGTGTATATATTATATATAAATAGGTATATATGTTTATATATATATAAATTTGTATTTATTGTTATTATGATTTAATTATTATTTCTCTGGGAAACTGATTTTATTTCTAGATCTGTTTCCTATTTTAATTTACTTTTTGCACCAACTACCTCTATAATCACCTCTCTCTAGCCTCAAAGGTTTGCTGGTAGAAAACTCTTTTTAGGGTTAAGCTCGCCTCTGTACATGTTCGCTACCTCTTACTGTTTTTTTTTGTGTTTTCTTGCGTGCAATAAAGAATAAAGAATAACGAATAAAATGGGACACCTAAATTGAAAAACTTGAGTATGGTGTCGTTTCAAAGGTCGTTTCAAGGTGTTGTTTTTGAGTATAAAATATTTTCAGGAACTCAAGGTTATAATGTGACCCCTAAATTGAAAAACTTGACTATGGGGTCGTTTCAAAGGTCGATTCACGGCGTGGTTGTTGATGTTTAAGTTGTTGTCTGCACGCCGCCCCGGGGAAGTTTTCTGACTACGCGCAGACAAAGTCGCGAGGTGGTCATCTAGTTAGATATAACCCCATCCCACTAATATCATAAATGTCAATTTCACGATGTTTCTATGTTTGTAACTCAATCACGACGAACACAATCAGGCTGAATCGATTTTAATGAAATTTGATACACAGATAGATTATAGAATAGAATAGAATATTTATTTATTCAGACAACAAGTGCCCAACTTTTTAGTAACACAACTTAAAACTAGGTTAGTATTTAATAATTAACAATGATTTTGCTGTTCGCGCAAAGCCTGCATAACAGTGAGGCCGTCTTTTTGCGCCAGATGGCGTCAAAGATGTCGGTACGCGCCTCGGAATTATGACCTGGGTTGAGCTATAGACTACTTTTTACCATGGTAAAACGCGAGCGAAGCCACGGGCGGAGATTAGTGTGTTATAAAAAAAGACCCGCTATAAATTTATTCATTTTAAAGAAACGCTAAGGGCCTATTAATATTTTGAAGATTACGCCAAATACAACCAGTTTTACTCGTTGCCACGATGCCCTTGAAAATGTTATTTTAACCGACATTGAATGGATATTCACCTTCCCAGTTAAATTTTTAGCGTTCCGTAGTAGTGATCATGACAAAAAACCTTTATAGTTTCACCATGTCCATTCGTCTGTCTGTCCGCGGCTTAGTTCTTAGTACTAGAAAGCTGTAATTGGCATGAGCATTTCTTAGAATATACTTAGGTTTACTAATTAAGCTTGACCAATTAAAAAAGGGGTTAAGCAAGGAGACCCGCTTTCCCAAAAGCATTTCATAGCAACACTAGAGGAAGTCTTTAAAATATTGGCACCAGGCTGGGCTGATAGAGGGATTGTCTTGGGGGAGCAGCGGCTGACAAATCTCCGCTTCGCCGACGACTTCGTTTTGTTTTCCTCTTCAGCCGCGAAACTAGGCTGCATGCTTAATGATCTGAACCAAGCCAGACTCGGGGCTGGACTTGCGATGAATATGTCAAAGACCAAACTAATGATCAGCAGCACAAAACGTCCATGAGTATGTGTATCTCGGCCAAATTGTCTCCTTCCAAGCGCGACAAGATAAAGAAGTTGCTCGACGTACCGAAAACGCTTGGAGGAGATATTGGTCTATGAAAAATGTAATGAAAAGCGAACTTCCTTGCCTTAAACGCAAACTCAGGACATGTGCGTTCTCCCCATCCTCACATACGGTGTACAGACTTGGTCTTCAACAATCCAGCAAAGGACTCGAGGTGTGCCAGCGGTCTATGGAGCGCAGTATTATAGATATCCGACTAACAGACCGAATTAGAAATTCAATTCTGCACTCGCAAACAAAGGTCAAGCAAATAATCAGCCCAGTTCACGTGGGATTGGACCGGCCACGTCTGCCGCATGTCGGAAGATCTATGGGCAAAATCCACCACTGATTGGGTTCCTAACGCAAGACGCCCGCGCGGCAGGCCACTACGGATATGGCATGACGAGTTGGATGTGCACCTACCAGACTGGCCCACTGAAGTAAGGGTCAGAGAGAACTGGAAAAAAGGGAGGGAGGCCTTTTGCCCTGCAGTGCGACAATATGGGCTGAAATATACCATTCTAAGGAGTAGGTATTTATATATATTAATAATTTCGTAGGGGGTTATTTTTTGAAAATTTAACTGGTTATTACTAGCTAGAGACTTGGATGTTCCGTTCAGAGCACCGCCGGGCATCTGACAAACATAAAATATTGGATGTGTTAGCGCTATCCGCAAAGATAGTGTTCCGTGCGGAGTTTTAAATATATGAAAAATTCAAATGAATTTCGCGGTTTATCAAAAACCTGTTTCTCTCATTGAAGGGAAGTCCATAGTTATTAGACTTTGCTGTGAACATTAACTACGGTCTATATTCTCTTATTGAGTAATATTCGATGAAGCATGTAAACGTAGTATTCAATTATCTTTGGAAGCATGGTTTAATATTTATGACCGGAAGTTAATGTTTACCCGAGGAAAGTCTAGTTCGTAGCTAGTACCTATATTATAATACCTAATCAGGTACTCGGCGTGTTTTTTTGGGTACTTTTCTCCTGTCAATTTGTTTTTTTACAATACTGTCATAAATGGCACTTTTATAAATAGTACTGAAAACGAATGTTAGTAGTTTTTATCGAAAATCTCCAATTTTAAATTGGTTTACAAGAAACTGCCGATGGTGTATGTATAACTATGGCCCTTGATTAGCTGTTGTCTCATAGTCCCAAGAGTTGTTGTATACCTATATCATTCTAAAATAGTTTTAAAAAACACTCCTAACGAGTGTCTATATAATCAGTGATTAGCTATTATCTCCTTAGAAATTACCTTGAGTCTTTGTATTTTTTTCGAAAGATTGGTATACAATTCGGAAATTTATTATATTATAGGTAGGTAAAGTTTTTATTTCGTATAGTTGTAATTTGAACAGGCTCTTGTTTAATATGATTACCGTTAGCATATTCTGTATATATTTTTCAGTAACTTATTTAGTATTAAATTTAACCGCAGATCGCTACAATTAAATTTTGTTTTCGGAACCACTACCATTTATAAAAAAATTGTCAACTTAAAATAAGGTAAAAAACATTATGCGAAATAGTAATAATACCTTTAATTAATATCGAGGCCGAAACTTATTTCTACGGCATTTTGATGGCCGAAACGATGTAGGTACTTAAAATCTCAAAAAGAAACTCTAAATAAATTTCAGGTTCGCATTAAATTGAGGTTGTAAACTATGATGACAACAATTAATTTGATTACGCACATGGGTACGCATAACAAAATTCAATGTAGTCAAGTGTAATCGCTCGTCATGTTGCGCTGGGTTCCGTTGGAAACTTGTCTCTCAATTCTTTGGTTTTTGTGTTTTTCCTCGTACATATCTACGTACCTGCAAGTGAGATTGTAAGAGAACATGCTCATAACCTATTATTTTTAGACTATCAGATTAATTTGCATCAGATTAAAAATACATTTATTTACAGAAAGAATAATACAAGGTATGTCCAAAATACATATGAAACAGTTGTGCTACCTGAAGACCGCTGTAAGCGATCTAAAAGTAGCTCAACTGATCCAAATCACTACCAGACGGAAGCGTCCCTAAGATGCTGGCTGCATTGCCACGCTGAATGGCAATACTAATGCGTTGTGCCTGATATTGTATCATAAACCAAAAACTTTTCAAATAGTACGGGATTGTAGGCTGCAGGATTTTATATTCAAATCAGATCAGATTATCTGTCACCGCTTGGAGTTTTTAATATCTACTCCACACATTCAACTCGTTCAATTTCAGAAACATTTTAATATGGAGATCACGGTCACGCTACTTTTTTTTTTTGTTTAACTAGTGCGTATTGGGATTTTCGTGCAATATGCTAATGATAACTCAATCATGAGGTTGTCAAGAGTAAATAGGACATGTTTTTAGCAAAATATACAAAACTTTTGTCAAAAACAAAAAACTTATTTCCAAGGGCATATAATAGAGCCCAAAACACAATTTCGATAAATGTTCTTGATTAATACAAAAAGTCATCTAACTTCTACAATGCGCTTATAACGTAAATATTTATATTCTATGATTGAATCTATTTGATTGAATCTATCAACGTACATTGATAAAATTAATAATAGTAACAAATAACATTATTCTAGAGGGCATAGTAGATTTATATTTTCGATTGAGCAGCAATTGAATACTGTTTTTCGTGATATTTCTCCACTTTTCTTTGCGCGTGCGCTATTCTGTCACATTCTTACTTACCTGAAATTTACTGAGTTAGATATTGACGGAATTTGGCTGTTCCATTCTTCTGCATAGTGGAATTAAGAAACATACATACATACTGATCACAAAAAACAAAACACTTCTTATTTTTGGGGCATTCGTGTAAAAAGATTATGATTATAAGATCTAGGAGTTTTTATCATCATCATCATCACTAATAAGTTTACTTTTAAGTTTTTTTAAAGTAGACTTTAATAAGTTCAGTGTTATACATAGGTCTCTCCCAATCGAACTTCTTGGTCCTTTATAATAAGACGTAAGCGTAAACTCAGGAACTCAAGGCCCCAAGAAGGTCTCTTGGGGTTTTTGATTATATTCAGAGTTTGGCAATTTGATAGTATACAAGTATACGTGTTTATTATTATAACCTAATACCACCAAGAAATTCGCATTACGAAACTAAAGCGCTTTAAGCTTAGTTCAAACTGACGATGACCAAAGTGACTACGAAACATCAAGGTCAAGCTAGGCATGCTTTCTTGTGATCGTCATCATTACCATTAGAAGCGTGTTTTGTACGGGATGATGTCGTGGTCGGATTGCACGCGTGGTGCTGATGACATTCCATACAAAACAGGCTTTTAGTTTGGGCCCGATGGTGAAGCATGCGATGGTGTTTGGCTTGAACCTATCGCAGATACTTTGTCGCGTCGGTTTGGCCGTTGCGTTGAACTCTGTTCAACTTTTATGTTCCGTGTTATTTATAATAATTCTTCAAAAACGTTTCAAATGAACGCAGCTGTTTTTCTATTACTTTTCCTGTTTCTTTGTGAAGTACATATTTCCTATTAATTGTTATCTATTGACGTCTGCCTTGTGTTTTTTTCTTTCGAAGAATGTAAGAACGTAGAGTAACGTAGGTAAATAGTAAACAATGATTAGTAGGTTAGGTACCTACTGACAGGGGTCATAAAATATCCTCATTCGGATGCAAAAGGCTTATAATTCGTCGTCGTCGTTTCGTATGAGGTAGTGCTGGCCTCTGGTGTCAGAGTTTGTCAAGCCGCCCGAGGGCCTCTGACATGGCTTATAGACTGCTATTAATCAATAACAGCCGGGACCGACAGCTTAACGTGCCCTCCGAAGCACAAAGCGATGGAAATCCACACATAACTTAGAAAAGTCATTGGTGCGGAGCCTAGGATCGAACCCGGTATCGTTGGATTCTGAGCTGCACTATTGAACCGTTAGGCTACCATCGCTTATAATTGTAATGGTTACAAACAGGTAAGTTATCGATGTTACTTACAAGTAAGTAGAAAAGCAATAGCAATTATTTTCTTCAACATCTTATGATATGGACTTCTTATGGACGACATCTCTGGCGCGGCGGGCGAAGGTTGGCCTGCGACGCAGGAGGTTGCGGGTTCGATTCCCGCCTCAGAACAAATATTTGTGCGATCGCAGATATTTGTTCAGGGTGTTCTGGGTATTTTTCTATGTATAATAAATAATAGCTATCTATGTAATATATTGCATTAAGTATATCAGTTATCTAGTACCCATAACACAAGCTCTGCTTAGCTTGGGGCTAGATAATGTTGTGTGAACTGTCCAGCATTATTGATGTATTTATTTATATCGGCCTACTTGAAGTTCCATGATTTTTAATGTAAAGGATCATAAAATAGATACATAGACATATCATAAAATAGATTACATACCCGAAGAGGTAGGCAGAACCCAAAAGGTCTCTTCACCGTGGGTTGCACCATCGTAAGATTAAAGACGTGACAAGTGGTGAGCTCATCACCGCCATTGCTTATCATGACTGACTCTGCTAACATTTTCTTCCAGGAATAACACATTCGTTAATAAGCTAGCAGCTAGGACAAATCTTATATCAACAAATGTTCCTAACGAGTCCGGGTAATATAAGGAAGATTTAGATTTTAGGATCATAAAATACTCGAAACAAGTAATTACGTGAGTTAATACCGGTTTTTCAATTATTATCATACGATAGTTTAACAAATTTGGGTGTGTTGTGTTATACATGAATGTGTTCCATATGTAAATGGAACCAACATTTTATGATATACTAGTTGACCCGCTCGCGACTTCGTCCGCGCGTAGATTAGCTAGTACCTATCTACTCGTACTATGCATTCTGTAAATAGTTGCTGGTACAAATATCTGCCTGTAGGTATAAGTCCACTGCTGGCCATAGGCCACCCCTATAGTATGCCACAATGAACGTCCTGAGCCGCCTCCATGCAACGAATTCCTGTGACTTTTAACATGTCGTCGGCCCATCGAAGAGGCTTTCTACTGATCCGGTTCAAGGTTGATTATTCCTCAACGGTTGTTGGTTTTGCCACAGAATAAATAATGTGCTGCGAGCTATATGATCTGCCCATTGCCACTTCAACTTGCTAATTTTGAGAGCCTGTCAGTGGTCCCGATTTTTCTACGTATCTCTTCGTTTCGGATTCAGGTACATGTACGGAATTTCTAAGCACAGCTCTCTCCATAGCCCGCTGCACGATTTTGAGCTTTTATCATGCTTATAGTTGATCTCACTACCGTAAGTCATCACTGGCAACATGCACCGATAACAGACTTTCATCTTGAGGCTCTCCAGTGACTGTGATTCGTCGGCTAACCTCATCATAGAAGGTCCAACA
The DNA here is from genome assembly GCA_932527175.1 of Operophtera brumata. Lineage (NCBI taxonomy): Eukaryota > Metazoa > Arthropoda > Insecta > Lepidoptera > Geometridae > Operophtera > Operophtera brumata. The sequence goes on along the minus strand of OW052237.1, from coordinate 5,103,697 downwards.
CCTTCCTAGTTGAATCGTTTTCCCAAGTAGACATAGTGGTCTAAAGCATCATAGCAGAATCCCAAATGAACATTGGCAAGATACTAACAAACCTCCAAAAATAGACAAAAAATACAGATCCTCAAAAATAAACTAATTATTCCCCCTTAAAACTCTCACAACCTAAGAAGCCTTACAAACCTCTAAACAGCCATTCTAACTCATAAAAACACAGGGTAACACAGCGTACCCTACCCTAACTCCTTAGATTTCATACAATGCCTTAAACTCTGAGAAACCCTTAAAACCTCGTACAAACCCATACAACCCCATTATGACGGACCTTGCTCAGGCCAGGAGTCTTCTTTAGGAGTCGGAATTTTTACCAGCTGAGGAAGGAACCAAGATAGAACGTTTTCTCTGCCTTAAAACTTCTTGTGAAACTCCTATTTTTTTTGCAACACCTACGTAGCCTAGAAGCCCTCACAACCCCATACGACCCCATTTTAGACGTTTTAGAACACAGGACTTTTCTCATGTTTTGAGATTTTTATTATTCCTAGTGTTTGACTAAGTTTGAATGGTTTTCTCGGCCTCTAAACTCCCTATCCTACCCTATCCTATTTCTTCAAAATTGTAAAAGCAGTATTTTGTGATAATTTGTACAGACAGACAAAGAAACAAATAAATTATATAAGTACAAACGTTGCTCGAACGCATGGAACTTTTTCAAAAAACTTCGTTAATAATATAAACTAATAAAATAAATTTCCAATTTCGATATAAAATATGCCAGTCCTTCTAACAGCTCGCCTGGTTTGCCTTCTCCATCAGATTTATCAATATATCAACAACCGATCAAAATTTTCAGAACTGTCGTAAATTACAAATAAAGTCAAGTCTATGGGTAAAAGTTTAGAATAGTTTGGCAGGAGGAGGAGGGGGAGATGGGGGGTGGTGGAGGAGGAGGGGTACCCCCTCACCCCTGGTACCAATCCCATAACAAGGTAACTTATAGTTTTCGAGAAAAAAAATAAAGAAAATTTTGAGGTTAAGTATGAGATTTTGGTAAAACTTTACAATCGTTTGGCAGGAGGAGGATGGGAGAGGGGGGGGAGTGGGGGATTTGTACCCCCTCGCCCCTGGTACCACTCCTATGCAAAGGTAACTTACAGTTTTCGAGAAAAAAATAAAGTTTTTTTTTTTGTTAAGTATGGATATTTTAAATGTCGGACTCCGGTATGTGCTCCCGCCAGTACTCTCGCGAGGTCGCCCTTGAGTGTCGCTTCACCCACTCGACCTTTGCTACGCTACGGAGGTCACCGGCTCGCTTCGCTCGCCAGCTCCCCCCTTCACTCCGCTCGGCCTCGCGGGCTTGCTCCACTCAAGATCTCCCACGCGAGCTACTGGCTCCGCGTTTTTATATACACTCTAGGGGCGTGACGCACAGTACCACGTGGAGTCGGGGTGCTCCGTATCGGGTCTGCCACTCTTTTCGGACCTAACCAACTATTGTCGGGGTGCTCTGTGTCGAGTCACACAGTCAGTCAACAATAAAAAATCCATAATTTATAACATTCATTAATTCCTCAAAAGGATCTCTCTTATTTCTTTCAACATCCCTTCTCTACAGATAGAGGTACCTACTCATAAATTAAATCATTAATATTATTATTTTACGTTCCGATTTTGTAAAATTTTCTTTATTATTTTTCTTTAAAAGCACAAGTTTCCTGGACAAGGGGGCCGAGGCTGGAATTTCCTGCACCCTCCCTGCAAGTTGGCGATGACTCCCGTAACATCTGACACTTCCAATACAAAAATTTCATACTTAACCTCAAAAATGTCTTTATTTTTTTTCTCGAAAACTATAAGTTACCTTGTTATGGGACTGGTACCAGGGGCAAAGGGGTACCCCTCCCCTTCCTCTCCCCTACTCCCACCCTCCTCCTCCTGCCAAACGATTCTAAACCCAACCCAGTCTATGTAAGTAAGTAAAGTAAGTTAGGATTGTCAACGCACCCAAAGTTACCAGGGATCTAGAGCCGTTGAACGTGCGCCGAGATATTGGCTCACTTAGCGTCTTTTATAAGATTTTTAACAGGGATGCTCTGAGGAGCTGTTTGAACGAATCATAGCTTCGCACTTTTATAACCGCACATCCCGCCATCGTCAGCGAGCTCACCCGCACATTTTGGATGCGTGGAGGTCTCGCACAGAGGGGCAAGTCCGAGTTTACACACACCATCGTAACGATGATCGTAACGGCGAGTGTACGTGTATTGCGTAGTAACTAGCCATTAATCTGTGACGTTTTTGGCACAGATTAATAGCTAGTTATTATGTTATACACGTACGATCGTGTTACGTTCACCGTTACGATGGTGTTTGCAAAACTCAGACTCACCCCTCTGTGCGTTTCACGCGCTCGTTTCTCCCGCGTACCTGCAGGGCGTGGAATGAGCTCCCGTTGGATGTCTTCCCACAGTGCTACAATATGGGTAAATTCAAGAGAAATATCAATAGGGTTCTTAATGGTAGGCAGCGCGTTTGCTATACCGTGGGTGTTGCAGATGTCCATAGGCGGCGGTGACTGCTTTACATCAGGAGGGACGTCTGCTTGTTTGTCAAGAATCGGAGAAGAATCCACCAAAAAAGAGATAAATAACATCGGTCCATCCAATCTTGAGTTATAAGTGGTGTATCTAATACGACTTTGTTTTATACATATATAGATAAATTAAATACCTTATTAGATTAGGATTAAAATGGAGGTACTGGAAAAAATGTACCTACTAATTTTCACTAGAAACGGGATATTTACCATGATTTTTGAGTTTTATATGTTCCCGATATTTCGGCACAGTTGCATGCGCCATGATCACGGGAGAACTGACTAAAGTCTTTGCGAGTAGATGTTATTGGCAGATATATCGATCTACCCTCTTTCTCACTCTTTTATTACGAACGATACCACTACCATCGGTTTCATTGTCACAATTCACACCAACTCGACACACAACACTAACGGTGTCAGGACGCGTAGCAGGTACCACATTTTTTTGAATCTTACACATTCTTACCACAGGCTTCCATACTCCAGATAATTGAAAACCATCTTCTCTATTGAAGTTTCTGTACTTAGTAATCTCAATTGCCTCTTGTACCATTCTCGGTATGTAATGTCGCTCTGTCGAGATTACCTACGGACTGTGTAGCTCGATCCAATGATTTGAGCCAGATTCCAAAAGGTGTTCTGCTATGGCTGACTTATGTATGTCCCTGTTCTTGACCGCTCGTATGTGCTCCTTAACCCGACACGCAATCGTACGTTTCGTTTGGCCAATGTACGAACTCCCACAGCTACAATCAATTATATACACCCCTGGCTTTTCAAGTGGAAAACTGTCTTTTGGTGAACGCAAGTAGTGCGATATCTTCTTTAAGGGAGTGAAGATGGAAAAAAAAAAAATGAATGTGTGAAAATTATGTACATAACCATGATAGTTTCAAAAGTTGTACCTACTAATGTTTGATTGTGCCTATCAAAAAACCTTATTAATTTTCAGGAACACCATCCAGACCACCAGCAATTAAACTGCGAGGAACGTAGCAATAATAATGGTTTGTTTAGCGACCATCGCATAGCGAGTGAACCGTAGCATATATTGGCGCTAAAAATCCGCCATTTTGATTTTTATAATATATGCTCAAATCACTCGCGCAATAAAGACAAATCTAACGACATTATCATTCATCAAAATTTGTATAGTTTTCATAAAATCAAATGTCAAAACCAAATCAAAAGTACCTTGTTCCAAAACATTATATTGGTCATGGGCATGACGTCACGATCGTATAGCCAATTACAGAGGAGAAATTTCAACCTCCAATACGTCACTCAATCTCGCTGTCACTGAGCGAGAAAGCGCCCTCTCATGGCACTCACTGCAACTATCCTATTCGTCCTTTTTGGCTGCAAACGATTTGTGCTCTGACAATTTGAAAAGTTTTATGTGGTTTTCTTTGTGAAAAGTGATCTTCAGGACCAGAACCCCAACGGGAAGCCGGCCGGCAGAAGATTCGCAGTTTGAGCAAACGATCACATCAAGTAAGTGGCGTATTTTACTGTGTTTGGTAAATGCGATTCGTTTTCGTCCGTCCGTTCAAACATTCCGTTGAAGTGTCTCATTCTGATACCTAACTTTCCCCTGCGCACTTCACCCAAATGTGCGAAGCCTAAATGGTTCGCGTACATTTTTATGGTGCCGAAACCAGGGAACTATGTCCATTTCATAGTATAAATCTGAAAATCTTTGGCCGTCCAATCACCCCGCCGCCACAACTTTGTCATATCTAAAACTTTCATAATTACTTTCAACTTTAGGCAGACACAAAGCTGTTTCGGCCAATCACCTACATCTCGTAAAGTTCAGTCTATCGGTAGGTACCTAATACTAATATAATCGTAACTTACCTATGTCATTGCTAACGTAAAAGTATACATAGGTACTCAGTGAATCGAATGAAATAGGTACGCTACGCACCTACCTAAGCGCGCTATCTACCGGCCAGTAGCGGGAGGTTATATTGTAAACACATTGTGCAAATATTCTCGTCCATACCGTAATTTGCTCACATTATCGGTGCAATATAACCTTAGTTAGAGTTTTTGTTTACCCATACTCGGCTTACTACATAACAGTAGGTAGGTATCTGGAGTAGGAACAAACACAAAATTGTACTATTCATAGTCTAATAACAATTTTAGTCTCAAGTGACGTATTCTAGCTCGCGGTCCTATTCTAGAACTGGAAACGTTCCAATCTCGAAGTCTGAACAAAGTGAACCCAAAGAACGTCCTATCATATAGGTAGGGAGGTACTTCATTTACAACGTATTTACTACGTTGGTTGCGTACCTACGTAAATGTAGCAATAGTAAAACCTGTTTATACCTACCTCGTCTACAACATAATATTTGCTACGTTGGTTATTTACCTACGTAAACGTAGCGATAGAAATACTTGTACCTATTCTGAAATAGTATCGCTATTTAGTAAATAGATAGACAAACATAGTTTATATAAATTAAAATTCTTTAGCAGTTTATTTATCTAAATTCCTTTAGCATAAATGATGAAACGAACTTCACTTCTAAATGAAGTTCATTCCTTAAATGAATTTTTATTTTAGAAGAGAGGTTCGTTTATCGGATATATAAGTAAATAAATATTGCTCACGTTATTTTTGTAGCAGGTATAATACCTAGAACTTTATACTTTTTAAATATTTAATTGGAAGTAGGTATCTAATATTGATTTTCATCGGTTCAAGGATGTCTTATGCTCCTAATCGCCGGCCTAGGATAAAATCTAAATTAATCGAGATGAATAAGTCGATAACGATTCATGATCTACCAGCGCTGCGCCGAAAGCGGACTTTAGCATTTAACCGTCTGAATAGAACTTTAGAGATCGCAAAGGTGGCGCAAGATGATGAAAGTCAAACTGATAGATTTCTCGCTTATCATACAGAGTCTTTACGAATCGCTGCTAGCTTCGAGGAGGCTCACGAGTCAATACTGTCTGTGATTGACTCTACCGCAGAGGACGCCGAAGATCAGATCAGATGCGATTTTGATGAACTATATTTTGATATTCTCACCATACATCGGCGTCTCACAGCTACGAGTGGCGAAATCAATAAATCAATCAATGGTTCGACTTCACGCGCTCATTTCGGAGATGAAGGGGTAAAAGTGAAGCTACCTAAAATTAATTTACCCACGTTTTCGGGAAATATCAAGACATGGCCGGAGTTTTACGACATATTCCACTCGCTGATCCATGAAAATGATTCACTAACAGATACCGAGAGAATGCACTATTTAGTGTCTAGTTTGACAGGTGATGCGTTGGGTCTCATTCGAGTCTTTCCAGCCACCGGAAAATATTATCGCGAGGCCTATGACGCTCTCTTAGGACGGTATAAGGATAAGCGCGAGTTAGCTTTTACATGTTGGAAAGAGATGCAAAACCTTTCGATTAAGACTAACAACGCTCACGAGTTCCGTCACGTGTTGGACACGTTCAATGAAAATCTGGCAATATTAAAGCGGCTCGAGTTGCCCATTGAACATTGGGACTTCATACTATGCTACCTGCTTTTGTCAAAACTAGACTCAACCATTCGATGTGAATTTGAGCAAGAACATCCAAACAACGAACTGCCAACGTACACTGCACTAAAAACATTCCTCTATGCAAAATGCGAGGCTCTTGTTCGCGACACACATTTCACAAGCAATGATCGAGGCGGTAACGTAGATCGTACACGTAGTAACGCATATCAAAACGCCAAATCAAACAGTTTCAACCCTAACACAAACAAGAAATCAACAACATCTGCATTTCTGTCAAATACCGAGACTAAAGCGTCAATGACCGTTAATTCACCACCCGGTAACATGATCACTTTTAAGTGCACATTTTGCGGAGAAGGTCATACGATTAATCATTGCACGTCTTTTGCTCAAAAATCGATAGATGACCGATTGGAGCACGCCAAAACTCACCACTGGTGTTTTAACTGCCTTAAATCATCGCATGGCCTTCGTGACTGTAAGTCTATTTTTAACTGTCAAACATGCCGAAAACGCCATCATAGTTTACTACATCGAGATGATACTACGGATTCAGACAGTGTAAACGCACGCAAGGAAGAAAATCTGAGTAAACAGGAAAAGGAATCGGACACTAGCAAAGATCAGCAAGTTGTACTGACTAATCTCGGTGATAGGTCATTGGTTTTGCTTTCAACCGCAAAAATCGAAGTTAAGGATTCTAATGGACAGTTTCAAACTATGCGTGCATTGATTGATTCAGGAAGTCAAGCGCACTTTATAACGGAACGAGCTGCTGATTTATTAGGTATTGAACGCACATTATCGTCTCAGAAGATAAGTGGCTTAGGCCAGTCTACGTCATCAGTTTCAGGCGTCATTCCTCTGGACATCGGGGTTGGTGGGAGGGTGTTATTTAATATTAAAGCACTCACCTTGCCCACAATTTGCGGCAAAATGCCCGCGATGAAACTTAATAAATCAACATGGAAACACGTGCAACACTTGCCACTAGCGGATCCAGAATGTCATCTGCCAGCAACAATTGATATTCTTCTTGGAGCTGAAATCTTTTCATCGCTCTTGCTCAATGGAGTAGTAAGTGGAGGACCTAATAAACCATCAGCTCTTAACACCGTTTTTGGCTGGCTGTTGACAGGAAACGTTGAATGCCTCAATCCTCATCACGGCGAAACTCGAACATTCTTTCTCAGCAACAAAACAGCCGATAACATTGACGCTTGCCTAAACAATGAACTGAAAAAATTTTGGGAACTGGAAAACGTACCAATCTGTACTAAACTGACACCCGATGAAGAGCTGTGTGAAACAAAGTACGCTAACGAACATTCCCGTGATAACTCTGGAAGGTACATAGTAACACTGCCTTTCAAAGTCAAGCGTGATGACTTTCCAGGATCGCGTGATACAGCACTCAAAAGATTTCACGGACTTGAACGACGATTGTCAAAGGATGATGCACTACGTCAACAATATAATGATTTCATGAGAGACTACCTTGATAGCGGGCACATGAGCAAAGTACCTACAAAAGATTTGAGTAAAGGCAAATACTATATACCGCACCACTGCGTAATTCGTCCAGAAAGTTCCACAACCAAGCTGCGTGTAGTTTTTGACGCGTCGGCAAAGGATTCCAGTGGATTTTCGTTAAACGAAGTTTTACTGATCGGTGCAAAACTTCAAGCAAACATCGTAGAACTCCTTCTAAGGTTTCGATTACATGCCGTCGTTTACACAGCTGATGTCCGACAAATGTATAGACAGATTTTGTGTGATGAAACTCATCGAGACTATCAGCGCATATTCTGGAGATTTCACGAATCGGATCCACTCACCGAGTACCGTCTAAATACCGTAACTTATGGAACTTCTTCTGCCCCACATTCAGCTCTGCGCACGGTCAAGCAATTAGTGAAAGATCACGGCAAGGATTATCCAAAGGCAGCTGCTGTTTTAGATACAGATGTCTATGTTGATGACGTAGTAAGCGGATGTCCCACGCTAGAACTAGCACAACAGACTAAGACCGAAATCATAGATTTGATGGCAAGAGGACGTTTCCAGCTACGTAAGTTGGCCAGTAATGTTCCAGACTTACTCAGTGACTTGTCCCCAAATGAACGTCTCATCAACACTGAAGGCGTCCCTTTAGACGTTGAAACTTCCGATACGATTAAAGTACTCGGCCTAAAATGGAATTCAGTCACAGATAAATTCATGTTCGATGTCAAACCGCTAATGCGTGACTGCACTAAACGGACGATACTTAGTGAACTCGCTCGTATTTTTGATCCGTTAGGTTTCCTTGCTCCGTTGACATTTCTCGCGAAATGTTACATACAAAAGTTATGGATCTTAAAAGTCGAGTGGGATGAAGCCCCTCCTATAGACATTATAAATCAATGGGAGAGATACTGTGATCAACTGGACTTGATAAAAACATTGCAAATTCCCCGTTGCCTATGTGGAAACACAATAAAATCAAGTCAATTTCATGGATTCGCTGATAGTTCGGAGGTGGGATATGGAGCAGTAGTATACTTACGTACCTTAGACGACGATGACAACATCCAGGTCTTTTTCATCTGTGCCAAATCTCGAGTCGCTCCAGTAAAAAGGATATCGCTACCACGACTTGAACTTTGTGCTGCGGTTCTCTTATCTGACTTGCTAAAATTCGTGGAAGAAACATATTTACCGTATTATCCAGAATCCACTACCATTGCTTGGTCTGATTCAACCGTTGTGCTTGCATGGCTTGATTCACCTTCCTGTCGTTGGAAAACGTTCGTTGCAAATCGAGTGAGCCACATTGAAGACGCTATACCGAAAGCCAAGTGGAAGCACGTACCCACTGACGACAACCCAGCTGACATAGCATCTCGAGGTCTTCTTCCTGGTGAGTTGGTTCAAAGTCATTTATGGTGGGCGGGGCCATCCTGGCTAGCCCAATCGACAGAATATTGGCCCAACCGAACCGAACAAAATGATACTGTAGCGAAAACTGAAGAGCGAGTGATTACTTTACTTGTGCATGATAATCCGCACCTGTTAGATTATCTAACTGAGAAGTTTTCATCAATTCGCAAAACACAACGTGTTTTAGCTTACTGTCTACGTTTCATTAACAAAAGCCGGCGAAACCTTCACTCACAGAAGATGACATATTTTACTCCCAGAGAACTCCATGAAGCATTGCTGGTATTAGTTAAGCGTACGCAAGCCAACAACTTTAGTGAAGAGATCACTCGACTGATGGAAGGTAAAGTTCTGTCGAAACAAATGCGTAAACTTAATCCTTTTGTTGATGAACGTGGTGTCCTCAGGGTAGGCGGTAGATTGTCACAATCTGGGCTGGAATATGAGCACAAGCATCCGGCTCTGCTTCCCCGAGACTCCAAGCTTACGTATCTCATCATCGAAGCTATTCATCGTGAAAACTGTCACCCCGGTATCAATACTGTACAATACTTAGTAACCCAACAGTTTTGGATCCTATCTCCGAAGCGTGCCATTCGACACTGTCTCTCGAAATGTGTAAAGTGTTTCCGTGCTCGTCCCGTTCCGCTCGAACCCTTTATGGGTGATTTACCAGCAGCTAGGGTGAATCAGGTTAAGCCTTTTGCTGTCGTCGGGGTAGATTATGCTGGGCCTTTTCGTATTAAATTAGGAAATCATCGCGGTGCTAAATTAGGAAAAGCTTACCTTTGTCTGTTTGTGTGCTTCACAACAAAAGCCGTTCATCTCGAGGTAGTTTCAGACATGACAACAGACGCCTATTTAGCAGCTCTTCGAAGATTTGTAGGTAGAAGAGGCAGAGTTAAGATAATACATTCAGATAACGGGACCAATTTTGTTGGAGCATGTAATAAACTCGATGCACTGATGCAACAAGCGTGTAAAAAAGATGAGCTGGAGTTTAGACTGAACCCCCCCTCCTCTCCTCACTTTGGAGGGGTATGGGAAATTCAAGTAAAAGCCGTAAAGTCACATCTCTACCGTGTTATTGGAGACCAAGCGTTAACATTCGAAGAACTTAACACAGTTTTCGTGCAAATTGAAGCAATGCTAAATTCACGTCCCCTCTGCCCGCTCAGTTCAGATCCGAACGATGTAAGTGTACTAACCCCAGGACACTTTCTAACATTAGAACCTCTTACGTCAATCCCAGAAAGAGATTTGAGGGAACTTAAACTGAATCGTCTAGGTCGCTGGCAACTTCTCCAGCGATTCCAACAGGACTTTTGGAACCGTTGGAAAATAGAATACTTGCAATCGTTGACTCAACGTGCTAAATGGACTAAGCATTGCAATCCCCTTACTATTGGTGCTGTCGTTTTACTCAAGGATGAAAATACCATTCCATTACATTGGCCTATTGCTAGGGTAATAGATTTACACTGTGGCCCGGATGGGGTGGCGCGTGTGGCTACAGTGCGTACCGTTAATGGATCACTTTTCAAACGAGCATTGACTAAGCTTTGTGTACTACCTACTGATTCTGATTAGCTTTAACCAAACAAATATTATGTAATTATGTTTCTAATCTCTCGTTTTTTCTTTCTTTCTTATGTCTTAAGTTATGTAGATGATTGGTCGTACACATCTTATGTCCCACCCATGATCATTTCGCTAATGTAAAAATGGCATTATTTCAGTATCGTAAATTCAATTGACAGTTGCTGTATCTCGTTCCATCCCTTTTTAATCGGTGTTGAGACTTAAATAACTGTTTTATTTTTGTTTATTTTTGGCATTATTTTAATTCTCAATTTTTGTTTTGTTATGAAAATACCAATGTGTATTTTGGTGGGCGGTATGTATAGTTTTCATAAAATCAAATGTCAAAACCAAATCAAAAGTACCTTGTTCCAAAACATTATATTGGTCATGGGCATGACGTCACGATCGTATAGCCAATTACAGAGGAGAAATTTCAACCTCCAATACGTCACTCAATCTCGCTGTCACTGAGCGAGAAAGCGCCCTCTCATGGCACTCACTGCAACTATCCTATTCGTCCGTTTTGGCTGCAAACGATTTGTGCTCTGACAATTTGAAAAGTTTTATGTGGTTTTCTTTGTGAAAAGTGATCTTCAGGACCAGAACCCCAACGGGAAGCCGGCCGGCAGAAGATTCGCAGTTTGAGCAAACGATCACATCAAGTAAGTGGCGTATTTTACTGTGTTTGGTAAATGCGATTCGTTTTCGTCCGTCCGTTCAAACATTCCGTTGAAGTGTCTCATTCTGATACCTAACTTTCCCCTGCGCACTTCACCCAAATGTGCGAAGCCTAAATGGTTCGCGTACAAAATTGGTTCAACCATTTAGTAGTTACGAGGTCTCCCTCATAACTACTAAATGGTTGAACCAATTTTGAACGCTGTATACGCCTGTAATTGGTACCTGCATATCAGGATTTGACTTATGACTATCGTCATAAACTCTGTGAGCATTCTGTTAAAAGTGTCCTAATATGTGTATTGTTGGTGAATCTTTTAATAAAATAAATAAACACAGGGACATGCATACATATATACATACCTGCATACTAACATCTAGCTAGTTAATTTAAAAAATCGAGCAAATCCTATCGAGAGGAAAAGGTTAATCCGTACCTCGCATTAGGGCGTAAGATCAATTTGATTGCATCTCGAACAATAATCGCCTAACTCTCTTCGCACGAACAACGCGAAAGAGTTAATGCATACAATCATCGACGTAAATATTTTACTTTGGTCGAAGCATACAATAGCAATAGATTGACAGTTGATAAAATAAAATTATTATTGAATAGATCAGCTCCTTCGCTCCAACTGTAGCTCGAAGTTGTCGACGTGCTTCATCATGACGTCAAACTTGACGCGGAGAGGTGCTTGCTTCGAGTCACTGGTGCTTAGCCGGTAGTGCCTTACCAATGACGCCACTGCTGTTTTCATAGACATCATTGCGTACTGATAACCTGGAAAATTTAATTGATATTTATTTATTAAAGAACACACACATCTTACATATCTACGCAATTAAAAATACAAGAATAAAAATATGTTCTGAAACACCGTTATTGTCATACATATGTATGAGAAAAACGGTGTCGTACGAGGCATCGTTCAATGACCTGGAAAACTGAGAAATTTAAGTTTACACTCGCGTACGAGTCGCGAGACAAGGCGCGAGGCGAGGCACGAGACAAGAGTATGAATAGACGCTCGCGGCTTGCGTCGCGCCTCGTCTTGCGACTCGCAGCGCTCGCGTCCGTACCTGTTTTTTGGGCACGAGACAAAGGACCTCGCGACAAACACGATCGTTTTACTGAAAAACGGTGTAAACAAGAAGCTCCTTTACCATAACCACGCGAGGTGCGGGTCGAGGCACGAGACGAAGCACGAGGCGAGGTACAAGGCAAAAGTATAAATGTTGTATTAGCATTTCACAACCTGCCAATGTTCAAATCCGGCAAGTCTACTATTATCCATCTTGAAGTTCGGCTGTCCACATTCCATTTCCATCATCAGACAAGCTCTCTATCACCATAATATTGTATTGACATCGGGACTTAAATTTTTAAATTGCTAATTGCTAGATGCTAAAACTTTAGCTCAATCTATAATAGGAAATATATAGGGAAGTGGTTGAAAATTCGTTGCCTAGATGTGTCCCCCCCAGACGAACAGGACAGACAGGAAAGCAAGTTAAATAAAAGCTTTTAAAAATAAAAAAAGAGAACTAAAATCAAGAAAATTTCAATTAACTATAGCGAAAAATATAAGCAAAAAGTCTTCTTCTTTATCCTCGCCACTTCCCGTTATGCGGGGTCGGCTTTCTTAACTTTGAGGCGCCACACGTTCCGCTGCTGAGCATCGTCTGCTGAAAGGCCCAGAGTCTTCATGTCCTTTTGGACATTTGTCATCCACGTTGGGGCTCTCAATATTTGGGAAGACACTGACACACTTTGAACCTAGCTCAGAAGTCAGGGAATTCACAAATGTCTGCAACATTATTTTTATGTCAATAAACAATTTTATTATTTTGTTATTATGACACTAAGTTATTTTATTTTTTTAATTATTATTATCTCACTCAGTTATTCAAAATGACGTAAAAAAATATATTTGTCACTATAATGGAATACTATCTACAAAAAAAAATAGTATAACAAAACATAATAGTATAAAATATAAGTCCTATCGGGGAACCATCGACCGCGGAGCGAGGCCCAAACGGTCGGGGGCTAGAGCTGTAGAGAGAGAGAAACCTTCTGACTATGCGTGCCGACTCCAGGAGTACCGCCTTCTGAATCTGACCCTTGATCCAACCATTTAGCGAGAGCTTCTTAAGGTATTGGACGAAGCTCTTCGCTATCAGTCCATTCACTGAAATGACTATCGGGACGATAATCGTTAAATCCACATCCCACAAGGCAGTAATCTCATGAGCCAAGTCAAGCTACTTGCTTAACTTGTCTTTCTCTGCCTTCACGAGATCAGCGCGTCACGCGGGATAGTGACATCAACAAGTATCGCCCGGTGTTCCGACCGGTCTACCAGCACGATATCAGGCTAATTGGCAACAATAGTCCTATCCGTGATGATAGACCGGTCCCAGTAGAGCGTGGCACGGCCATTTTCAAGAACCGGCTGAGGCACGTACTTAAAGTACGGCACCTCAGAACCACAAAAAACAAAAAAAAAAGTACAAAAACCTCATGCCTGAGGGACTCTCTGGGACGGTGAATGCTCTACAGATATCAACCGTCCCCTTCATGATGTACTTTTGATAGTTGTTCGTCTTGACTACCTCATCTATAATTGCACAGACAAAACCCTCGGTTTCCCCAGAGGTCTCCGAAACGTAGCGAGTTCACTGAAGCAGATCTACATTATTATAATTTATATATTATGTCCTTGTCTGGTTTATTTTTGCATTATATTCGTTACCATTTGCGACAAAGGTACTAAACTTGCAAGCGCATATTTGTGCTCGATTGAGGTGTAGTCAATATATTCTGTCGTAGTGTCTGCCCGTGGCTTCTCTCCCGTTTTACCAGGATAAAAAGGAGCCCATAGCTCAATATGTGTACCAAATTTCATCGAAATTGGTTTAGCCGTTTCGGCGTTATTGGGTAACAAACATACAAACATCCAAACACCGTTGCTTTGACATATTAATGAAATTAGTGGGACAAAAATTATGTCAGAATAGTTCTGGTTAAAGATAAAAACTATTGTACCTATTTATTTACACGAGGTGATCATTTTCAGGCCAATTTTATAAAACCTGGTGTTTTGTGGAAGTGCCCAACAAATTAATAGAACGTTTACTTGTATGTAGAGGAGCTATGAAACTTCATAAGGCGCTACAAGCTACCTAAAGCGCCTTGACACATTATATAATATAGCTGTCTGCGAATTATAAAATCGAAATAATTTCAGGAAAGAACTTGTTTTAGTCTTTGAGTTGTTAGTTCTCAAAAAACCCTTACCTAGACACGACCTAGGTCCATAGCTGAACGGTATGAACGCTGCCGGATGCTTCAGATTACTCTCTAGGAACCGTTCTGGTCTGAATTCTTCAGCATCCTTCCCCCAGTAGACTGGATTACGGTGCACTGCCCAGATGTTGATCATTAATGAGGTGCCTTTTGGTAATTCTAGGCCATTTGCTGTAACAGATAAGTAGTTTTTTTTAATGGAATAATTGACGGAACAAGCTGATGACCCACCAGCGGTTAAAGGTAACCTCGGCCTATTACAAAACATTTCCTCGTAGGTCACGCCCACATAGGACACGCCGTACGCAGAATTGCACTGTGTGTGCCACCCTGAGACATAAATATGAAAAGTCTCATGTGCCTGTAATTTTACCGGCACCCAAATACTTAAAAACCGGCACACAGCAAGTACTGCTTTGCAGCATAGAAAACGTATGGTGGTAGAACTTCCCCGGACGTCCTCTTTTACAAAAAAAGGTTTACTACTACTAAATACAAGAAGTACATGAAAACTGAATTTAAGTCAGTTCGTTAAAACTTTTAACAACGCAGACTCCTAGAAAATTCGCTTTTAGATTTGAATATCGCTAATCAGTTTATTCTAGCGCCACGCCTAGGGCCAATAGTTTATTTTGTAACCAAACTTCCCATGTTATACATTGGATGCATAATATGTGATCGTCTAATACCTACAAGAAAACTACAGATTATGGATGAAACTTACGTAGCTTAATATCTTTATCAGCTTTTCTTACAATCATTGGAACTGGGGGATAAAGTCTGAGTGACTCTTTGATCACGGCTTCAAGATACTTGAGTCGAGGTAAGTCTTCTGCTGAAACTGATCTATTCGAGTCACCGAGCACTTCACGTATTCTGCAAAAGCACATAGGAGGATTTTTAGAAAGAATATAATTCCATATAAACAAAAACCGACTTCAAATGGTTTATTTCGGAACCTTGTGTTGATCAAATTGAGTCTAAATACGGCCAGTCAACTATTATCCATCGAGGAGTTCCGTTGTCCACCTTCAGTCTTCATCATCAGATCAGCTCGCTGTCACCATAATATTCTATTGCCATCGGCACTTGACAGGTTCATTTCATCAGTTCTACTTCACCAAATGGTATTTTCTGAATGCAAATGCTTGATTTGTTGCTGAAAATAACAAAATCGCTATATAAAATAAATAAATAAATAAATAATGCTGGACAGTTCACACAACATTATCAAGCCCCAAGCTAAGCAGAGCTTGTGTTATGGCTACTAGATAACTGATATACTTAATACAATATATTACATAGATAGATATTTTTTATTATACATAGAAAATACCCAGAACACCCTGAACAAATATCTGCGATCGCACAAATATTTGTTCCGAGGCGGGAATCGAACCCGCAACCTCCTGCGTTGCAGGCCAAGCTTCGCCCGCCGCGCCACAGAGGTCGTCGTATGTGTGCCCATAGTATTTTAGGAGTTCCTATGATATTTGAGGATTTCCCTTAATTCCTCATGGGTTCTATGATCAGAACCATATTTTGATAATAATGGAACCAGTCTGGAAGTATATGAAAATAATTATCCAAATCGGTTCATAAATGTCAGAGATAAAATGAACATAAAATAAAATTAATCAACTAAGAGGACCACCCTAGTTCTGTTATTGGTTATTTTTTTTGAGATTTTCTTTGTGTCTTTGGGCATTTTGAACGACTATGATGAAAAGTATCGTAGTACAGAATTATCTGGAATTAATTTTTCTTTGCGATGCGTAAGGTATATACATATAGGTACGTCAATGATTCAATCAGGACCATGTTACTCTGACAACCTGACAACAAACGTGACAACTGGAACAAAGGTCGAGGTTCGAGTGGCGACCACGATTCGGGCGACCGACGCAATGGAGGAAGGCCTCCCTCCCTTTCGATGGACTGACGACATTAGGATCGTGGATGGAGGCGGCCCAAGGGCGTTAGTCATGGCCTATGTACAGCATTGGGCTTTAGGCTGATAATTATGATGCTGGGTATTGTATTTGGGCTCGTTACGTTACGGCCTTGTTTATCAAAAGCATGATTAAAACAGTTTGGTCCTGAAAATATTCTTACTCTTCATATACATTATTCTGCACTTCAGGATGCCTGGCTAGCATGAGAGAAGTGAAGGCGGACCCCACAGCAGACGTGTCGGTGCCAGCCAGCAACAACACTAGTGTTTCTTCTCTGAGCTCTACGTTTGTAAACCCTGAGGCACCTCCGGAAGCCTTAATATAGAGCTCCAAGAACGTATTAAGTTCTTTGTCTGTGGCGTCTGAAAAAAATAAACGATTGGAGATTTAGGGAAGCTGTTGGGAAGCGAATAGAGTGATATCGGACGATCACACCATGCTGATTAAAACAGTATCCATATGGAGTTTAGAAGGATGTCAGTCTCAAGTGCCATTACGTTAGATATATAGAGAAAAAACAAACTTACAAAAGCAGTACAAAAGCGATTCAACTGGATAAAAAACCTAGCTACTTGAAAAAATTACATAATTTAAAAAATTTAATAATTTAAAAACTCACTTTTAATTCCTTTTTGTTCTTTTTCATGTTTATTCTTGATTTCTTCGCCTTTGTTCCTGATAATCTAAAAAAGAATAATGAATAAGTAATGATTACATTTAAATTTGAATTACGTTGTGAACGTCCTGCAAAAAATCCATTGTGATAATTCATAACCCATATCAAAGATAATTTAATGGGTGCGGTGGTATGAACACGTTATGAGGCGACCATCCGACCACATGACCAGGAAAGTGCTAGATATTGATACTAAACCCCGAGGACGAGGAAGACCACGAATCACATGGATGTCATTAGTAAATAAGAACCTCAAAAAAGCCCAGGTTAAAAAAGAGTCGACCCAGCACTGCAAGTATGAACTTTGCATCGATACGACATCGAGATCGCGAAGGTTTCGATTGTTATCGATCTTGTTAACGAATTTGGAAGTACGTAGGTTGCTTCGATAAGGATTTAAGGTGGGATTTCTAAGGCACGACTAATGCCCGATATAGGTTTTAATTCAAATTCAAAATAAAAAAAAAGCTTTATTTCAGGCTTACTGAGAAATGCACTAAACCTAAACAGTAAGCCCATATCAACATAAATACCTTAGAAACTAACATACACATAACAACACTTTATTTATAACTTAATCTAACACACGTGTGATCGCCGACGCGTCGCGGCCCGGGGGATCACGTGACAAGCGGCCCTTGAACCGCCGGAACTTCAACACTTTCTGCCAGAAGTCAGGGCTTAAGTAAGTCTTCACATTTTCCGTAGGGACCCTCACCATAAATGAGCTAAATCTCACAAGAAAGTCCAACTTCATGACCCTCAATCCCACTCCGGCTTTCTTCCTGATCCACCACCTCGGCGGCCTTCACGTCGAAGTAGACGCGGGACACGTGGATCTGCTTAGTGGGAAGTTGTAGTGGGGTATTTAGAAAAATCCTTTGTTTCATCGATTTTTAGCATTGTAAACAACGTTTCAGGGTTTATTTCGGATAAACTTTCAGTATATACCAATATTGCCATTTGTTTTAGTAAACATATTGAAAATATATGCCATCATTCTAAAGCGTTGTACTAACCTTTGAGAAAAAAAAATTGTTGTCCTTTTTTGAAATTTTAAAAATTTACGTAGTCGTTCTAAGTTATTATTTGGATCAGTGGAACTACCTTTAGATCGTTAGCAGCGGTATTCAGATAGCACAATTTTTAATTTTGTACAAACCAGCTTGCTGCCTTGGACTCGATGGAACGTAGAGCTTTCAGGCTTATAGGTGAGCAACATATGGCGGAGACTAAGATTCGAGTCTCGAGCACCGCCGTAAGGTTGCGTGCCTTTCGGTCTTCTATAGGTTACATTTCGGGGAATGCTCCCAGGAACTGCACGATCTGATCCCACCATTTCCTTTTCATCATAGGACGAGCAGGCGAACGGCTCAGTACCATTCTTACCTCATTAGTATATATATACCTTCTATTCGCATAAAACGTTTCAGTTCTACCTTTATAATGCGAACTGCTAAGGAGTGGAATACACTACCGTCGTCTGTATTTCCTGAAAACTATAATCTGGGTCTCTTCAAGACTAGAGGGCCTTCTAGACCTTTGTGCTCCATCTTCGGCCACATCGTCACTTACCGTGTGAGATCGTGGTCAAACAAAGGCCTATCAATGTAAAAAAAAAACTACTTATATTTTATTTACAGAAAGAATAATACAACTATTATTCTTTCTGTAAATACATTTTATAAGTTTATATTTAATACAAAATGTAAATTCATATCTATTAATTTCTTTATGCCTCTGGTTCTCAAACGGATTTTACTATTAAAAATATCCTCTTCTAATTTTCTTCTTACATTTTTTTCTTACATCCTCTGAAAAACAATAACCAAAGAATATATTTTCCTGTAATAGATAGTATATTCTTTGATAAGTGTTTCACAGATTGACAGTTCACCTTTTTATTTTATCAAAACGGCTGGTAACCAATGAGTTTCGCTACCAAGCCAAAGAACTCTCTTAAAAATTATCGAATTATTCTCGATGAAATCAGTTTATATCGAATTGAATAAAGTCAAAAGTATTTAATTGAATTCATATATTTATATTATATTCATTGAAACCACAAGGATAATTTTGAATCGATGTCGCATGTACGTGACTTCACCTTAACCGTTGGAAGAATGAATATAATGACCGACGCCAAAAAATTAAAAAAAATGCAAGCACGAAACGTAATTTTGACAGTTGAGATCGCTAATTTTCGCTGTCGAGCTCATCTATTTACCGACACCTCTAATAAGCCCGATAAGCTATCGATCATTACCAAAAATGGATTTAGGACTTATAATTTTATTGCTGGGTATTGAGGAAGAACGGGAACAGCATCACAATGTGATGCGAAATTCGGAAGCGGCGTCTCAGAGACACAAACTGTCCTCTGGAACTTCCAGAAGAAGATTTTGTTCGTCTCTTTCAGGTGATTCAAGAAGTGGCTGTAATTTTAATAGAAGGGATAGATGTAGATATACGGAGGACACCATTCACTAGCCATATCGTGGTAATTACCTGTGGGAACTAACGTTTCTAGCAGCTGCTCGCTGAGTACCCCGATATCACGTCGGGGTCAACAATATGGGCTCTTCTTGTACGGGAACCTATCTTTTTATTAGCCGACGGCTATACATGCCTTCCTGAGAGACAAAACGGTAAGACGCTCCCTTGAACCACCTTACACTGGGCCCTATAAGATCTTGGCCAGAAGACCCACGAGCCACGACCATAACCTTGGCAGGCAGGAATCACGAGGGTAGCGTCGATCGTGTGAAACCAACACACCTGGAAGTTGAGCTAGCCCTACGAAGGTTCTAGATGAAAAAATATTACTGTTCTTATTACAACCCGTGAATCTAACGAGGAATTTGTACTGAGATCCCATTAAAATATATTGGACAACCGCATCGTGTTTTCACTTGGCAACTTTACGAGACAACCTCTTCGGACTTGAATAAATAGATAGGCTCCTGTACAAAAAAAGCCCATATTTTTCGATTTTGGTGACCTCTGTGGCGCGGCGGGCGAAGGTTCGCCTGCGACACAGGAGGTAGCGGGTTCGATTCCCGCCTCTGAACAAATATATTTACGATTTGCAGATATTTGTTCAGGGTGTTCTGGGTTTTTTATACGTAGGTAAGTATAATAAAAAATATCTATCTATTTAGGTCTTCGATAAATAACACTAGACATTATATATCGAAGATGTAGGTACAGTTTTACCCAAAATATAAGTCCGATCGACTGTTTGCGTTTGCCCAGAAGAGCGCTACTGATATCCGACAGTAGCCGAACGTCATATGATTCGTACACTGTCGTACATTTTAACGGGCACAGAGGGGACATTTTTTAATTTTTCTTTAGTTTTAGTAAGGACACTATATTTCGGAGTAAAATTATAGTCATTCACAAATTTATATTATTTTTATTATATGACACCGCAGACTATTAATAATAGTATTAGGAAACGTACAAAATGAAATCACAAATAGAATAGGTATACCTATCAATTTAAAGGATGAACGCCTTCCATTTCCCCGTCGCTCGTGCTGTCGTCATATAAATCGATTGACGATGATGATGACGACTCATTTGTATTAATAATAAACTCATCCAGGGGACGGTCAATTGCTTCTTCTCTCGTTAAAAACTCCTTCTCACATTATATGGCGTAATTGACATCTTTGCGCCAATCTTCTGAAGAGATAGATGTCAATTTTTCCTCTAAAAGTCGTCTCTTCTTCTTAACTCAGGTGGCGTCTGTGCATTATTTACAACAATTTATCCAATGTCAAGTGATTTATTTAATTATATTTTTATAGTCAAGTCGTCAAACTTCCGTAAGATTCATACTGACGTTGAATTTTCTAACAATTGACTCTTGACTCGCGCCCAAATATTTGCTCGGCGTGTAATCCTTTAGTCATTGGAGTAATATGATTTTGAAGCACTCCTCAGAAGCCATTTTGTGTAGAAAAGAAGAAGAAAAAGACGACGCATGTCTGACCGCGATTCTCTGATAGTCAAAAAACAAAAAAAAACATGACATTCAAAAAACTCTGACATTCCAACCTTAAGGCGCATTAGGTTCACAGCATGTCAAGTATATTTAATAGATACAGCATATCAAGTATTTAGCTCCAGAATTTTAAGTTTTTGTTATGAGTTCTTACAGTTTTCAAAAAGAAAAAAATGTATTGTATTTTTATGCTTTTTACCTAGTGAAATCATAAATTCAATAAACTATTTGAATTACATCATACGATAAAAAAAATATCAGAAATACTACCATTTAAAAATTAAAATTCTATTTTAGACTTACTTCTTACACGTCTTAATTTTTAAAACATTACAACATATTAATTATTAGGTAAGTGAAGTCACCAACAAAATTTAACAAATATCTATAGGGCATTTTTATATTATTTTTAGGGTACCGTACCTCAAAAGGCAAAACTAGGATCACTTTGTTGCCCTCTGTCTGTCAAGACCCTTTTTCTCAGGAACACGTAAAGGTATCACACTGAAATTCATATCAAATACTCAAGTTTACTATCCCTTGGCGCTGTGAAAAAATAAAACTTCTAAGCCAGCGCAATCAAAAGATACAGCCGTTTATGCTGCAAATTTTCGACACTCGCAAGGGAATCAAAACCTACAGGGTACTTACCGTGAACTCAGAATCATGAAACTTGGTACGAAGCAACGTCTTATACACACACGCACAGATAATGGAAAAATTGCGAAAAGCTTAAATTTCTAGTTACATCATATAATAAAAATAATCGTAATAATTTTAAACTTACAACCCTTTTCCTCGTGATAATTTCATTTAGCAATAAAAATACCATAACTTTTACTTAAACAGGGTGGCACATTTAGATCGGTCAGTATGGGAAAGTCTGAAACTATAAGATATGCGAAGATCTATTCTTAGGAACTATATCATCGATTTTAGTACCACAAAAAACTGCATCATACATATACAAAAAACCTGTACTCAGCTTGGGAATCGAACCCGGACGATTTGAATTTTTTTACTAACTTGTAGATCTTAAGCAGTAAAAGTTACTACGAAACATGATGTCTTAAATTAATAAAATGCATTGTTTTCATATCCTTTAATTAATTTTAGTAAGTTTTCGAAAACCCTAAATGCAATGAAACTGCTGAACCGATTTTGATAAAACATAGCAAAGAACACTCCCGACAAAATCACCTTTCAAACAACAACAAAAACGAAATCGGTTCATCCGTTCGGGAGCTACGATGCCACAGACATACACACACACACACTCACACACACAGACACGTCAAACTTATAACACCCCGTCGTTTTTGCGTCGGGGGGTTAAAAAAATCGTGGTCATTTCGAAAACTTACTAAATTAAATTAAAGGATATACAATGCATTTTATTCGTTTTAGTCATCATGTTTCATATTATATTTACTGCTTAGGATCTACACAATCGATGTCTAATAATAAGAGTTAGTTTTATTTTTAAAAACGTCCGTGTTCGGTTCCCTTGCTGAGTTTAAGTTTTTTTAAATGTATGAATGCAGTTTTTCTTGTTACTAAAATCGATGACATGGTTCCTAAGAAGAGATCTTCGTATGTCGTATAGTTTCAGACTTTCCCATACTGACCGATCTAAATGTGCCACCCTGTATACCTACAGGTTTGTGCGGTACCCTCGGTGCGCGAGTCCAGCTCGCACTTGGCCAGTTTTATTTTATACACAAAAACATGGTATCAGAGCGTGAGCTCGCCCTCTTCGCCTCATACAACAATGTTCATTGAAACTTTGTGAACCTATAGCGCCTTAAATGTTTTTGTCTATTGACGTCAGAGGTGTCATTTTACAAGCGATAGGGTGGTTATTCGCTATGACCTAAGAGATTCCTTGCCAATAACGTGGAACGTCATAACATGTTCTAAACGCAAACGTGATTTGTAAATACACCACGTTAAGAAATTGAAAAATTGTATGCCGTATGACATAAGATAGGTTGTCTATCCATGTTTCGTTTTCTCGATCTGTATTCTATGGGGGCTATCATCGTTATCTTTTTACCATTTACACCAGCAAAATACTTTGACTTTACTTGATTTCACGTGATTCGAAATCATACATCCGTTCCATTCGGAAAATTATTGGTTTAATCAACTTATTTTTTTTTTCTAATCTTCAACATAAGATGTATATTTTGAATTATAGAATTGCTCAACCTTATCAGTTCAGGAGGTTCTTCGGACGCTTGAAACGAGATACTGTGGAGTTGCGTCATACGTCGCCGTCTAAACGTGTGCACTAAAATAAAGTATTATATAAGTATTATATATGTATGTTAGTTTTAAGGTAAATACCTTAAAACTATTGTTCGGCTTATTATTAGGAATTAAATTAGAGATCCTCCTCGCGTCATATTCCTCAATGCTGAGGGTCGTGACCCCCTCCATGGATCACTTTCTGCCGGACGGTGTTGCGCCAATGAGATCTGTCGCTAGCGAGCTGCACGGCTTCGTGGAGATTTGAATCGACCAACGTAACGGGCTACGGCCTACGGCCTTGTCGCCTCTTTCCCTAGATTTTGCCAGTGATAATGAGCTTCTCTAAGTTGTCACTGCCTTTCCGTACTATATGAGCAAAATAATCATGGATTCGCTGGAGGCAGATGGAGGAAAGCCTAGAAGTTACATTGAGTAGAAAGAAAAAAAAAAATGAGTAGTAGAATCTAGTGATACCTAACAACCTAACATCTAATGCAATTGTATTTTACCTAGATTCATAAGCAATAAATGATTTATGAGTTCTTTGAGTATTGACACGTTCGTTCTACGGGCTGTCCAGGGGATTTGCAGCAAATTAGAGATATTTGCGCTAAAAAATGAGTTTTTTTTGTCACTAAGCAATGACAGCAAATTAACCCCAACCTAAACTAATAGTCATAGTCCATAGGTACTATAATGATTGTAGAGATACATTATTAAATATGATATAACAATACAAATTTTGTGCTTATTGTTATTAGTTACCTTTTTTTATGAAAAAACTAAACCGCGTTTAGTTCATGTTTTACAAAGCGCGGAAGATTAAAGCTTGTTATTTCGGCAGTTCGTAACACGCTTGTAACGTGCCTCGTCGCGTTTATGAAATCTGACATTGGCGTACAGAATACGATTAAACGATGATTCCACGCCGATATCGTAACGAGACCGCGTTCTGTTCATAGCGAATAAGCGCCCTATTGACTCGATTGGGCCCACCATCCCATCGAATTCGCTATCGATTTCAACTGCCAATATGACGTTCGGTCCATGCATTTTCCAATTCGGTAAAATTTTAGAGTTTATTTACCGACGGTAAAGTACTTTCGACATCGATTCGATTCGGTAAAAAACATTTTTTTTCGAGAATAACTGTCTTATTTATCTAATCGAGGCCTATCGAGTCCTACGTACTTGCACCGGGACCGAGTTGTCTGGAGACGCATGATACGGCGACCCCAAATAAATGGGAAAGGGCCAGGCAAAGAAGAAGAATTTAATGGAAATATATACAAAACTAGCTGAAACCAGTGACTTTATCCACGTCCTATTCGTAAAAACTGTTACGTGGTTGTATATTTGTAGTAATTTACTTATCAGTGCGGTATGAAAACCAGTTTCTACCAAGCTTACCAGAACTTTCCAATAATTCTACCAGCGACATAGGTTACTATATGAGCAATTTGAAATGACCATATTTATTGAGGATTGACCACAGAATACTATTCTAAAAACCGGGATTGAGTTCCGTTGAAAAACTCAACTGGTTGTCGTGACGGCAAAAAAGTAACAAAAACAGCTAAAAAGTGCCAAACACTACCCTTACAGTTTTATTTGATGAGCAGTTTTCTTTTTACAGGTCCTACTTTTATAAGACTCTGGATGCCATGTGTTGTCATCATAAAATTAATTATTTGGAGACCAAACGCGACCCTGTTTGGCCTACTTTAGAATTAGAAAGAGCCCAAATACGACTGTCCAAATCCATCATCAGACTGTTTACTCACTAAGGTAGATATGGTTAAACACAAAACACAAACTGTTACAAATAAATAGAAGCAACAAAATCAAATTTTGACTTCCTTTAAAAACACAACATACTTAAGGTTTTTAATATAGGATTTCCATTTTGACCTTGGAGTCCTGAAAAATATTTTCTACAAGCACACCATACAACAACTATCTAGATATACTGATATATACTGAAATCTGATTATCATACATTTTTAGGAAACTTTTAATTAATACTGAAAAACGTGTTTTTTTTTCAAAAGTAATGTGTTATGTATATTTAAAGTACTTGGTACTACCAAAGGTTTCAGAAATACAAAAAATTTACAAAACTAAAGCCCTTTTTCGCTAGCAGTCAGTCAGATAAGACTTGGATACTTTATATTTGATGGTGCACGTATAGCACGTAACCCTTAATAAGAAAACACGTAATTGTATAATTTTGTTACCTTATCCACAAACTCCCACATACAGTTGATATGGTTCATGTACAACGTGTAAATCGGCAGGTACTTGTACATTTGTTGGGTTATCGGCGGCTGGCAGATTCTCCAGGATGCCATCTGGCAGTGCTGGTCGAAAGCTTCCAGAAATGGCTGGTTTGGATTGCGCTGGGCATCCACTTTGATGCCTAGTGCTGTCTCTGAAAAATGTAAGAGATTCGTGGTCTCTTCCACCAGTGGAAGACAAATGGCTAGTATACCAGCAGCATAGGCTACCATCATTGATTTAAAAAGGTAAAAATAACATAAAATTT
The DNA here is from genome assembly GCA_932527175.1 of Operophtera brumata. Lineage (NCBI taxonomy): Eukaryota > Metazoa > Arthropoda > Insecta > Lepidoptera > Geometridae > Operophtera > Operophtera brumata. The sequence continues at coordinate 5,077,639 of OW052237.1, read as the reverse complement.
CATAGCCAAAGTCTTCATTCATCAAAAACTATTATCTATATAAAATGTTGGGTTCGTTACGGCCATTTTCAAATCAGCCAAAATAGAATGGAATCATCTAATAATCATGCAAAGGACAACAGTTATAAAAATCTTTGAAAGTAGGTAAGAAATTCATAATCAAAACTATTTGTATATATATATATATATATATATATTTCGTGACCGGTTAAGACTATCCTTGTGATATAAGCCCTCAATATAACTTACCACACACAGAATCCATAGTATACGAAGTGAGGTACTTCCAAAGAGAAAACGGGCCTTTTCCAGCCACTGCCTCCAACTGGTCCACCATGAGTAAGCTCTGTTCCGAGAACACCTCCACGAATTGATGCAAATTCTTTGGGCTGAAGGTCGGAGCGATGACTTTTCGGCGGGGACGCCAGATTGGCACTGGGAAGGATAACACTTGAAGTGGTAGACTGAAGACAGGTGAGGCTTTCCACGGGTAGTGTCGGGATGAAAAGCAGTACCCCCTACCCCCCTAACTTCCTAACTTGTTAACTTCCTCCCCACCCTATAGCACTCAGCCATAAATTAGCTTTCTATAGGTGAAATAATTTATAAAATCGTTTTATTATTTTTTGAGTTTATTCATTACAAACAAACATACAAATATGCAAGAGAAGCCGCAAGCGGAAGCTAATCATACACAGCGTAAGTTACTCGCTGATAATGTAGCTTTCTATAGATGAAATAATGTTTAAAATCGGCTTAGCAGTTTTTGAGTTTAAACATTAAACAAACAAAATTTACCTCTTTATAGTATTAGAGTAGTTTCGAACCCAAAAGTAACCACAAAAATTCAAATTTGCTTATTTACGATGTACGTCCGTGACGTACAATAATTTAGGTATGAAATAAATATAAATACAAAAATTTATTTTTATTATATCTTTTCGTCTTTTGATTCGGAAAAAATAGTCAGACAACACGAGTGTGATCCTCTATTTGTTCCGTTGATACCTTTTGGAGTACGGAACCTAAATAAGAAATTAAGCGGAAAAAATAACAATATAATAATAACACATCTAACTTATTAGAACGTGGTTTCTAATACCTACAATTACACAAAACCGTCACATAAATAGCCCTCATCCCACACTGGGATCCCGTGTCGTGGGTATCAGGAACTACGATGACTATGTACCACATTACTCAGACTCGGAACAAATATTTTCAGATCATCATACAGATCCTGTTGCGTCAGCCGAACCCGCTACCTCTCGCATCTCATCCGGCTACTTGCCTGCCGCGCCACAGAGATCGTGAACTACAACACACTCAACTACACTTACCAACGAACACATTTACAATTGGGCTTACCTGGTGCAAAAATGCTCCCGTTGCCAAATAGATCACGAGCTATGTCCATAATGTTGTCCTTTTCAAGACAGGTCTTCATAATGACTTCCAGAGATATTGGATCAGCAACGTCTGTAAAAGAAAATAACAATAACAAATAAATAAATAAATAAATAAATAATGCTAGACAGTTCACACAACGTTATCTAGCCCCAAGCTAAGCAGAGCTTGTGTTATGAGTACTAGACAACTGATATACATACTTAATATTACATAGATAGTTTTTTTTTATTATACATAGAAAATACCCAGAACACCCTGAACAAATATCTGCAGATCGCAGAAATACTTGTTCCCAACCTACTACCCAACATACTTTGTCGCAACCTCCTGCGTCGCAGACGAAACTTCGCCCGCCGCGTCACAGAGGTCGTCAAATAACAAGTGTAGGTAGTGTGTGTACTATCATCAGGGTGAGTCTGGCGGTATGCTGAGGCCGTCTGCTGCCTGTTTGTGGGTAAGACGGTGGGACAACAGATACGATAGTCTGTGGAGCATTGTGTGATGGCTGCCGGGTCGGGGGTATTCTTTAACGTGGCGAACATTGTTGGTCCACCATGTACCACATACGAGGACAACCAGGAATTACTTAATTGCATTATGGTGTACGACACTACAACAAGTTAGATTGGAATACATAGAAAAGTCCTATTGCACACAAAAATACATACATAGGAGAAACGCTAAAATGTACTTTCTTCTAGACACCGCGAATAGGAAGTGGATGAGGAAAGCTGAACACCAAGCTCAACAGCACGTATTGAGAGAGGCCTTTGTCCTGCAGTGGACTAACGTGGACTGAATAATATTTAAAAAAAAAATTAGGTGTACTTACGCACGAAAAATCGGGGGCCTAACCATGTACCCGTCAGGCCTCCGGAATCGATGGCGATCCGCCCGAATCTTTGAAAACCTTTCATACGATCTGAAAAATAAAATTGTTGTATCAACATATTTCCGTAATTTTTTGTCATTCCCTTATCTGCCCCATCCGCGAGTGTTGTGAGAGAAAACTTTGAAAGTAGCATTTTGTAAAAAAAAAACTTTTAAACCTACTTCAAAAAAAGGAGGAGATTCTAAGTTTGTGTGTAATTTTTAATTTTAATTTTTGTCATCATCTGCGTCATTTATGAACCGATTTGGAAATATATTTTTTAGTTCACTTGATTCCTATTCTTCCAGGTTGGTCCCATTTTCATCAACATCTGGTTCTGATGATGGGATCCATGAGGAATTGAGGGAACTCCTCAAATACTATAGGCACACATTAACGATTTCGGTACTTTCAGCAACAAGTCAAGCATGTGCATTCAGAAAGTTCCATTTGGTGAAGTGGGTCATAAGATTCGTCTGCGCGGTCGTAAGATTTAATTTGTCTCGGCTTAGCACGGAATATTTTCTTGATACAAATTTTAAATATGGCCTTTTATCCCACATAAGGTTTTATTTTTAATAAAATTAACTTGTATTTTACCTTCATCATTCCCCATCAGCAGTAAGTACGCATGTCCGATCACAGGTAAACATAATAAATTATTCGATAATTTTGCAGACAATCTGTACAACTTTCTGTTTTTCCATCTCAGGAATAGGTAACAAAATAAAACACAACTTAATAAAATGTACAGGAACATTTTGATAACTGTAGATAATATTAGAATGGAGCAAACTTAAAAAAAAAACGACACTTTATAAAAATCACTTAAAAATCTTAGTAAAAAAACCTTTTTGTAATGGGACCCTGATAAGAAAAATAGTTATATGTATTATTTTTATAGAAGATATTTATGAACTCTGTTATTGTCGGCGGTCGGACTTATATTATCGAAGTTGAGGCTACTCTGATATCTTTTATAGACTAGATTTTCTCGCGGTGCTATTGTGATCTTGATGACTATACTTTTTTGAGCCACCGCAATATAAGTAAATATCGCACGCATGAATCATAAGGTTTAACTTGGAGAAGCAGGATTTAGAAGACCGCGCGTGAACAGGTGTCTCAAATGAAAGTACACAATTAAAAAATCGATAAAAAAGTAAGAAGTTATTGTTTTTTTTATCACATATTAAAAACACACTTTGTTTTTTTTTTCTTAAAAATGATATCGTACAGATTTAAACGGTTGCGTTCACGGCATTCATTTAATCGAGCACTAAATCCTATGGGGACGCACAGTTACAGTGAATTCAGAGCGTTATGTGGAGATGACTGTGATATGATGATATGTGTGTTAGATATGTGTGTTAGATGACTTCTTGGTGCCTGAACTGCAAAACTTTCCTAGTTTTAACCAAAGAACATGGTTCCAGCAGGACGGAGAAACTTCACACAAGTACAACAGGAACCACGAAAAAAAAACTCTTAAAATTTGGTTCTTAAAAAATTTCCTACCTGCCGAGCCGTCACAGGAAATTTTAGTGCATTTTAGTGTGTTTAAATGAATGCCGTGAACGCAACGGTTTACATTTGGACGATATCATTTTTAAGAAATAAATTCCCAAAGTGTTTATTTTAATATGGTAATAAAAAAAAACAATAAACTACTTATTTTTTTTAATGGATTTTTTTAATGTGATCTTTCGTTTGATACACCCCGGTACTTGAAACTTCAATAGATGATTTGTAAGTCATCATTTTTATTAGTCAGTAGAGATACAACTGGACGATGCCTATCCCCGTAGAATGTAATGAGGGATTTTCCATGATCACAGCACTTTTGGCTGGCGGATTGGTGGTCGCATAGGCGAATCATTCAGGTGAATGCCATTGATGGATTAGTTAGGGCTCCGTCCCCTGGTGCAATCCCTTAGGGGTTAGTTGGCTCTTACGACATCCCACGGGAGGAGCCGAAGGGGTCAGTTCTTAGACTGGAACCACCACTAAGGTGGGATAAGTGCCATCTTGAGCCACCTATAGCTATGCCCACTTCATGATATTTGTATGTAATAGTAATATTACCTCAATAATTAAAAGGGTACGCGTAAATCACGTAGACTTCGTAGAAGGCTCCAACACTATCATTTGCCCGTTTAAGGACTAATCGAACGAGAGTTTTTCTCATGTAAAACGTATTCATTTTGAAGGTTCCATACAAAAAGGATGACAAACAGACACACACGACACGTTGTTATTTTTGTCGCCTAGAAGGGTCTACTGGGGTAGGTAGTACCATATCTTGGCAGAAGTAGGTAATGAGGCCTCCCTAGCAAGTCGAAATTGCCAGAGATGCCTTGATGATGTCTTGGTATGAATCTTGGCTAGTAATAAAAAATACAAACAATTATGTTGAACAAATTAATGCTTACTTAAGTACTCAGAACAATAAAAATATAGGTATAATCTGAGCCGTAAATAACTTTTTCTCAAATATAACGAAGAAAATACTCATTCCATCTATGAGTCATGAATTAAACAAATCTGTACAAAATTCATGGGTTTTCCTGGAATGTCGGGAATCTGCACCCTTTCTCTTGAGTTACATGATATTACCAACAGATGGCGCAAATCCAAACTCCGAATCCGCCGGGGTATTGCGTAGTAGACTGACATTTGATGTCGATTACCAGTTTGCTGTTCATTGCGCAGCGTGTTTTAGCTTTTTTACAAGAACATAAATATTACGCAATAACCCCACAGGTCCTACCAGGGAAAGTACGTAAGTTCCAGCCCTTGTGTTTGGGACCGGTGTCAGATAACTGTTCTCTTATTCTTACGTATTAGGTACCTATTATTCTCGTATATATCTAGTTATATAGAGTGGGTATTTAATTATGTTAATCATAATATTAATCTCGACCTAATCATTCACAATAGCACTCTCTACATTACATATAGGTTAGCTGGAAGACAATGTTAATTAGCATTAAGTTCGCCTATGTAGGTACTGCTATTTTGTCTTGTACCATAAATAATGTTGTATTTATCTTTCTATCTATGTACTTACACACAGGTAATAAACTGAACAATTTAATTATTATACCTACCAGTACTACTCGTACCAGTGGTTCACCTAGATCTAGGCCCTAGACCAATATGCAATGTACTCAATACTCAATGGGTTGGCCAATCAACGCACTCAACCATCATCAGAATAAGTGTATCTACTCCATCCTACCTCAAATCGTCTTTTGGTAAGAGTGATAGTATGCTGTAACGCAGATTCTTATTAATAACATAGGTTATTTCTTCTCTTTCCCTCTTTTCAATCCTTCTCTTTCTCAATGAAATCAATGCGGGCGAAGCCGCGAGTGAAAGCGAGTAATATCATAAATGTCAAGGTTACGATGTTTGAATGTTTATAGATAGGGAGCTGGCGAGCAAAATTTCGATATAATCAGCACACATGGCAGACGTTATTAATAGTGATAATTATACCCTAAGAAACATCAAGGACCTCGTCTGCCACCATGGTAGCGCTGTGTTGTAAATTAACAGCATTTCAAAAATGTTAAAAAAGGTGTACTATATTATGCGCACACTTCTGCCTCTGGGGCTAATGATCACAGTCATCCTGGAAACACAAAGAATCGAAGAGGCAGACATCCAGGGCTCTGACTTTTGTAGTATTCCATTTTTTAAAGTTATTTTTATGATTAAAAAAACTGTATATGAAGTGCACACTTGGCAGATTTGAATTGTTCGATTAAAAACATTGAGAAGGACCACGGAAAAATAGTCTGCCAGCATGTTGCCAGCATTGACAGTACTCCAAAAGTTTTTAAAAAATGTGAGCTATATTATGCGCACATGTCTGCCTATTAGACTGATGTTTGAATTTCTTATGAAAACCGAGAAAATCGATGAGGCAGACGTTCAGGCTTCTGATATTCCAAAGGCAGACCATTTGTTTTTTTTTTCAACCCGACCCTCGCGCCAAACCATGCAGGTATAAAACATATATCCACAGTCGAAGATCCACAGAGAAATAAAACGACTTATGGTCTATTTTTCATTTTCCTTATAAAATTTCCTGCATCGTCCCAATGAAAATAATAATTTATTTTTATATTTTGCATGAAAAAATTACTTTGAGCATCTTAAAAATATTAACTGTGTTTTTATACCGACGAAGAATTTGCGTGATTTTTATCAAAAATTATTATCAGTGAATTATTTTCCTTGATTCCGTGAATTTCGAACAGTTGTACAGCTGAAAATCAGTGAGCAAAGTGTCTGCCACATGTTTTTCGTCAAGGAGTCATAATGATTCAAATGGGCGCTATGAAAACCGTGTGCAAATGACTTAGTAGATTTTTTTTTTACATTTTGACAACTCCGTCCATGATAACGCAGAGCCCTGAACGTCTGCCTGTTCGATTTTATTCGTTTCCAAGATGACTGTGACCAGGAACATCAGAGGCATACATGTGCAAATGATTCAACACCCCGATTTTTTTAAGCAACTTCAATCCGTTGTAACGCGAAAACGCAGCGACAAGGACCAGAATTGTTGAACCAAATCAATTCGTAATGATTTAACCTGCAATCCACCTCGACGTGAAACGTGTGCAAATCATACCCCGGAATGCTCGCCAGCTCCCTATCTATTAGATGTTTGTTTCTCAATCACGCCGAAACGGCTTAACTGAATTCGGTAAAATTTTGTATACACATAGATTATGACCTGGATTGAGCTATAGTTTACTTTTTATGCCGGTAAAACGTGAGTGTTGTTCCGGGCGGACACCAGTAAATAATAGTTATGGCTCTGTGATATCAGGCGGTTAAAGCAAAAACTGGTAAAACACAATAGTCTATCAATAAAACATTATGCCTAGCAAATCACGAATACGCGGTATTATAATATGATTATCATAGACATTTATAATTTTAAATCTATGATTATTATGTTATACATATTTTTTTATATTTTTTATTTTTTTTGGTAAACCAACAGCTATTTATACAATATTACTTATGTTTAATATTAACAAAATTATGGCCAAAAAAGGTCTACACAGCTTAAAAATATTATAGCAACTTAACTTAAAAATAGCATAGCAGCATACTACATAGACACACGCCTTTTTTCCCGAAGGGAGGTAGGCAGAGCCTCAATAAGCCTCTTTTCACAGAGGGTTGCACCATAGTGGAATATAGACGTGACAAGTGGTGAGCTCATCGCCACCATTGCATCCCACGACTGACACGGCTAACGCTTTCTTCCAGTTAAGTTATTATTATGTTAGCTTATTATGCAGGCTAACACATTTCATAATAAGCTAGCAGCCAGGACAAATCTTATACCCCACGAATCTTATCAATAAGTCCGGGTAATCCCTTAGTCGGCTTTTATGACATCCACGGGAGGAGACGGAGGGGTCTTATATTATGTTAGTGCTAATATGATCAATATGATCAATTACCTATAATACCATCCCAGTCTTCGACCAAAGTTGCTCGAAGATCCCAGTAATACCATAAATGTCAATTTTACGATGTTTGCATAACTCAATCACGACGATACCGCTGAACCGATTTTAATGAAATTTGGTACACAGAAAGATTATGATTTGGATTGAGCTATAGGCTACCTTTTATCCTGATAAAACGTGAGCGAAGCCGCGGGCGGATACTGGTGTGTTATAAAAAACCGGCCAAGTGCAAGTCGGACTCGTGCACGAAGGGTTCCTTACTATTATGTATAAAATGGGCAAAAAAAATATTATTTTTTGTATGGGAGCCCCCTTAAATATTTATTTTAATCGGTTTTTTTATTTTTTTTTATAGCGCCAACAGAAATACATCAGATGTGTATATTTCAACTGTCTAACTATCACGGTTCATGAGATACAGCCTGGCAACAGGCGGACAGACAGACAGACAGACGGACAGCCGAGCCTTAGTAATAGGGTTCCATTTTACCCTTTGAAAGAAAAAAGAAAGTAAAAACATTTATCTGTGTCAACAAACCATGGAAACAATATTCCACACAAAATGACACACACACACACACACACACACACAGAAACAAAGAAATAGAAAACTAAGGCCCTTCTCCCATTAGGATACGCACAGGCGATTCAAGTATCCTGAAGGTATCCTGTAAGTGTCGGAGACTAGTCGCCGCCAAGTATACAATATTTGAATGCAGGTTCGCTCTCCAGCCTGCATTCAAATTTATGTGAGATACTTGGCAGCGACTAGTCTCCGAGACTTGCTGGATACTTGAATCGCCTGTGCGTATCGTAATGGGAGAAGGGCCTTATTGGCATGAGCATTTCTTAGAAAATAGGTTAAACTACTACCACTATTCTAAGGAGTATTAATTAATATATATAAAAAAATCGTAGGGGGTTATTTTCTGAAAAGTTATCCGTTCATTACTTGCTTGAGACTTGGTTGTTCCGTTCAGAGCACCGCCGGGCATCTGACAAACATAAAATATTGGATAATGTTGGCACTATCCGCGAAGACGGTGTCACTATCCGTGCGAAGTTTTTGAATATATTAAAAACTAGCAGCGCCCCGCGGTTTCACCCGCGTAAGTCTCGATCCCGTCGGAATATCGGGATAAAAATATACCTATGTGTTATTCCAGGAGTCCAGTTATATCCAATCCAAATTTCATGCGAATTCGTCCCGCCGTTTCAGCGTGAAGAAGTAACAAACACACACACACACTCACTAGTAGGATTCCAGTAACTCCCATTTGTTATACAGGACTGTTACGTCATAGAACTGTTAAAACTTTTTTATCCCAGTAGTAAAATGGTAGGACTATTGAAACGAAAACTAGCCCATTTGTTTTATAGAACTAATAATATCCGGTAACTTCCATTAGTTCTATAGAACAAATGGGCCAGTTTTCGTTTCAATAGTCCTACCATTAAACTACAGAGATAAAATAGTTGTACAGATCTGGAGCAGTTCTGTGATGTAACAGTCCTATAGAAAAAATGGGAGTTACAGAAAAATTCAACCGAATTTCTCGGTTTATCCTATCGTTTTGCGAGTAAGATGTGTAATAATTATGTGGAGTGGAAAGTGATAACTTTTAGGACTTCAATTAAGAATTCAAGTAGTTCGAAAAAACCCATATAAACCCATTCCTTCCTTTTATTGATACGCATGATTTTATTCAGACACAACATAACACCGCCACAGCGTTGACCTTTGTTTGACTACGATCTCACCTGTTGGTAAGTGACGATGTGGCCGCAGATGAAGCACAAAGGTCTTGAAGGCACCTATTCACTCTAGCCTTGAAGAGACCCAGATTATAGTTTTCAGGAAATACAGAAGACGTTAGTGTATTCCACTCCATAGCAGTTCGTATTATAAAGGTAGAACTGAAACTTTTAGTACGAATAGAGGGTATACTAATGAGGTAAGGGTGGTACCGAGCCGTGCGGCTGCTCGTCCTATGATGAAAAGGAGATGGTGGGATCAAATCGTGCAGTTCCTGGGAGTATTCCCCGAAATGTACCTATAGAAGATCGAAAGGCAAGCGACCTTACGGCGGTACTCGAGACTCTGGATGTTAATTATTTTATAAAAACGGGAAATTTTCACGTACCGTTAAATCGATGTAAGCACCGACATTGTTTCGACCCGTTTCGAGAGCCTTTTTCAAGGTGAGTGAACGCGACGCACTCCAACCGCGTCTCGCTTAGCACTAATCCGCTCAGTGCGAGCTGCAGCCCGCTCGGCTCGTGTAGTGGGGCGCGCGGGTAGGAATATAGCTTGTGTTCGTTTCGTCATCGTCGTCGGCGCAGTGGATTGTGGTGTCTCATCACTGTCACTACTACTACCATCAACACCATATGGCATTCCAGAGAGACAGGCAACATTTACTGTGTCTCTATCAGCTTCGTCTCTCGCACTAACGTGAGCACCATGCAGACATGATTTCCAGGCAGGTGGTAGAGCCCATCCCCGGTCCCTGTTGAAATTCGGCAAACGGCCAATCTCGATTGCCTCACGGATCTTGCGAGGACCGTAAAAATTCTCTCTGGCCAAGACCCGGGCCTTGTCGAACCGAATGTAGTGTGTCGAGCCGGCAATCAACTCTGGATGTTATAGTATATTAGTGTTTATTTCGTATAGTTGTAATTTGAACATGCCCTTGTTTAATATAATTACTACCTACTGTCGGTATATTCTGTGTTTATTTTTTAGTAACTTATTTAGTATTAAATATAACTTCAGATCGCTGCAATTAAATTTAGTTTTCGGAACCATTATCATTTGATTTACGAAATTAAAATAAGGTAAAAAACTTTATGCGAAATAGCAATAATACCCATAATTAATATATCGAGCCGAAACCTATCTCAGCGGCATTTTGATAGTCAAAACAATGTACTTAAACTCTATAAATAAATTCTTAATTCGTAGTAAATTGAGACTTTAAACTATGATGTTAACAATTAATTTTATAGATACGCATAACAAAATTCAAAAAATAATTCATAAAAAAATTCAACGTAGTCAAGTGTAATCGCTAGTAATGTAGCGCTGGGTTCCGTTGGAAACTTGTCTCTAAATTCTTTGGTTTTGTGTTTTTCCTTGTACATATCTATGTACCTGCAAGTGAGATTGGAAATTATTTTTAATCCCCGACGCAAAAACGACGGGGTGTTATAAGTTTGACGTGTTTGTGTGTGTGTGTCTGTGGCATCGTATCTGCCGGACGGATGTTTTTTTTATTTTGTTTTTTTTTTGTTTGAACTGTGCATTAGTCGGTAGTGTTCTTAGCTATGTTTGATAAAAATCGGTTCAGCCGTTTCATAGCGTAGGGGGTTTTTTAATTTTTACACAATTAATTACTTGTTAGACTATCAAATTCATTTGTATCATAAACCAAAAACTTTTTTAAGATTTGATTTGATCTTCAATAACGTGCAATCTGCTAAAGATAACTCAATCATGAGGCTGTCAAGAGCATGGACTAAAGTCCATGGTCAAGAGTAACTAGGACGTGTTTTAAGTAAAATATAAACAGCTGTTGTTGACAAAAAAAAAATTAATCTTCATTCGATCTCCAAGGCATAATGCACCCCATAATAGAGCCCAAAATAAAATTTCGATAAAAGTTCTCGATTTAAAAAAAAAAGTGAACCACAGATAAAATAATACTATACTAGTACGTGAACTAACCTTAACAATGCGTTTATATCGTAAATATCTCCGTAAAATGTCAACGTACATTGATAAAATTAATAAGAGTAACATATTACATTATTGTATACATATTTTCGTTTACTTTTCGTTGTGCAAGCGCTATTCTGTCACTTTCTTACTTACCTGATTTTTACTGAGTTAGATATTGACAGAATTTGGCTGTGGCGTTTTTTTCTATACGGTGGTATAAATAAACATACTGATCCCAAAAATCAATACACTCCTTATTTTTGGGGCAGTCGTGTGAAAAGATTATGATTATAAGATCCAGGAGTTTTTTATCATCATCATCACCATCACTAGACTTTAATTAGTCCAGTGTTATACATAGGTCTCTTCCAATAGAACTTCTAGGTCTTTTACGATAAGACGCAAGCGAAAACTCAGGAACTACAAGGCCCAAGGAGGTCTCGTGGACTTTGATTATTATTCAGTGTTTGGGAATTGTATACACGTGTTTATTATTATTATATTATATTTATACTGACAAGTGCTAGGTTATTAATAATCCTAATACCATCAAGAAACACGCATTACGAAACTAAAAGTGCTTTAAGCTGAGCTCAAACTGACGATGACCAACGGGACTACGAAACATCAAAATCAAGCTACAGCTTGGTCACCGTAACATGTCACCTGCCTTGTATGGCGTGCCAACCAAGGCAGGTGACATCTTACGGTGAAAGGTCTGTAGGCATGCTTTCTTGTTATCTTTAACATTAGAAGCGTCTTTTGTATGGGATGATGTAGAGATCGGATTGCACGCGTGGTGCTGATGACATTCCATACAAAATAGGCTTTTAATTTGTTCCCCATGGTGAAGCATGCTATGGTGCTTGGCTTGAACCTAGCGCAGCCACTTTGTCGCGTCGGTTTTGCTTTCGCGTTGAACTCTATGCAACTTTTATGTTCCGTGATAATTATATGAGTTCTTTGTAAACGTTTCAAATTAATCAATCTGTTTTTCTATTACTTTTCCTGTTTGTTTGAGGAGTATTTCCAATTAAATTTTATCTATTGACGTCTGCCTTGTAAATCTTCAACCAAAGTTGACTTTGGTCGAAGTTGTAAATAGTAATTTTCGAAGAATAGGTAGGTTAGTAAACAGACAACAATTATTATTAGGTACCTTCTGACAGGGGTCATTAAATATCCTCATTCGGTTGCAAAAGTCTTGTAATTGTTATGCCCACCAACATGTTAGTTATCGATGTTACTTATAAGTAGACTACTTTAAAATAAAAACAATAGCATTTTTTTCATTCAACTTCTAATGATATCTGCCCACTAGACATACTTATTTGCTGATCGTTCGGTCGATGTCTAGTATAAAAGTACATCCATCACTTCACGGTCAGACTTTGAGAGCTACGCTCAACGATGATAGTCGTTTTGGGTGTTTTACTTGCGATTTTGTGTATCATTATACTATTCGGTATTTACCAAAAGAAGACGAATGCATTATGTGAATCAAAAAAGCGTATCGATGGAAAGACAGTCTTGGTGACTGGTGGGACGGCTGGTATGGGATTGGAGATAGCTCGGGAGTTGGCGACAAGAGGAGCACGCGTGATAGTTGCATGCCCCTTTCCCGAAGAAGGCATCGCTGCAAGAGAACACATAGTCCATACCACTGGAAATAACAACGTACAGTTCAAACACTTGGATCTTGCATCGCTGGCATCAACACGCCAATTTGCCGACGAAGTCCTCCGAAATGAGAATAGATTGGATATCCTCGTCAACAACGCGGGTGTTGCCGGACCTTGCGAGCGGAATACAGCTGATGGTATGAACATCGTAATGCAAGTCAACTATTTCGGAACGTTCTTACTCACTCTTCTACTCCTACCACTACTGAAGAAGACTGGAATACCGGGAGAACGGAGTAGAATAGTGAACACAGCGTCAGTTTTACACAGATTAGGAAAAGTCAGCGATGATTTGAACGCTTATTATAAAGTATTAAAGGGAGAGGTTTACGCGAGGAGCAAGCTTTGCGTTGTGCTTTTCACAAGAGAGCTAGCACAGAGGTTAAAAGGAGAGAATGTGGTGGTGAACAGCGTTGATCCTGGGGCAGTTGGTACCGGTATCTTTCAGAGTTGGAACGAAACTGTAGGGAGAATAGTAAGATGGATTACGTACTGTTTTTTCAAGACTCCATGGGAAGGAGCTCAGACGGCTCTCCACGTGGCGTTGGACGAAGGCGCCGGTGACGTCACTGGAGAGTTCTTCAGGAATTGTCGCCTGTCCAGCGCTTCGCAGACGGCTTGTGATGTAGAGCTGGCAAAGACGCTCTGGAAAAAGTCTGAGAAGCTCGTGAAAATGTGAAATTGTTGTTAAGATTATAGAAAGCGTGGTAAATACATTAATATAGTTGTAGGTATGGTAGTTTTTTTAATACATGTTTTTAAGCCACGTTTATGTTGCTACTACCGTGTTATAAAACCCTCATAAGAGGATGACCTCTGTGGCGCAGCGGGCGAAGGTTCGCCTGCGACGCAGGAGGTTGCGGGTACGATTCTCGCCTTGGAACAAATATTTGAACAATCAGCAATTATTTATTCAGATATATTTTGTATGTATAGTAAATATATGTAATGTATTGTATATATTGTAAATTGTACCGTGTATGGTTTTTATCAAAATAAACTTTTATTTTACTTTACTTTTTATTTTTATGTATATCAGTTTTCTAGTACCCATAACACAAGCTCTGCTTGGCTTGGGGCTAGATAATGCAAATAAATATCTTGTATCTTATAATATTGAGTAACTGTCCAGCACTTTTTTTTAAATTTATTTTAGCATTAGATGGTATAAGACATACGGGACAAATAAATTAACTTAGTCAGCGCGTAGTTCGCACAAAGTCAGAAACCTTCCCTGGCGACAACTTACCGAAGCTTCATCGATATGCGTTACAAACAAATAAACAAAGATACAAACAACAAGAAAAACAAGTAATTAATTTTATAAAAATTAAAAAAAACCTCAACGCAATGAAACGGCTGAACCGATTTTGATGAATTATAGCTAAGAACACTCCCGAAAAATTCACCTTTCAAACAAAAAAAGAAAAAAAACGAAATCCGTTCATCCGTTCGGGAGCTACGATGCCACAGACAGACTATGAATGTTGTACTACATCTTCCTAGAGACAAACACGTCAAACTTATAACACCTCGTCGTTTTTGCGTCGGGGGTTAAAAAGGCTAGCAGGCTCATTCATTCAAATAGTTTCTCAATGTAATTCAAACAATATTCTTCGCACTCAGTACAATAATGCGATTTGGATGCAGCCGGCGCAGCCACGCTTCACTCCAGTCCACTCGGGGAGGCATCACGAGAAAGAAGCCCACTGCTTCTTTCGTAAGGCTGGGGAGCCACAGGCAAAACTAATCTCAGATGGCGCCACCATCGCTGATGATTTTTCTCATACTAAAAATATCCATTTTTGACATAACTAAAACTGTCCACATTTGACAGTTTTTTTTTTAACATTGATGGTCAATCAATGTTAAAAAAAAACTTAGTTTGGCTACGAAACAACACCAGCGATTATGCGCCACCTAGCGTGATAAATAAGCAGTGTGTCTCCCCATTGGCAACCATGAACTAGATGACGCAGTGTAAGACGGCTCCCCACTCAATGGACCGATGATATTCTGATGATCGTGGGAAGTTGATAGAGGCAGCTCAAGGCCTTTAGTTGTAGATGACATTGACGCCAGATCGGGACATCATCCGCATATTTTGACTATTTTTTATTACGACAATTGAAAGAAAGAAAGAAAGAAATAAAATATATTTTGACCGAAACTGCACACAGATTCAATAAAAACTAAAACATACAGTCCGGAAAGTATAACTTGGCGCGGCTGTGCGCCACTGTGTACAAAAAAAGCATTTCCCAGTTTGAAATCCTTTTACTCGTTTTCAAGAAAAGTCGTGTCATGAGAGTTCAACTGACCAAAGAATGAAAAAAAAATAGGCTGTTTTAAATAAATAAATAAATAATGCTGGACAGTTTACACAGCATTATCTAGCCCCAAGCTAAGCATAGCTTGTGATATGGGTACTAGATAACTGATATACTTAATACAATATATTACATAGATAGATATTTTTATTATATATAGAAAATACCCAGAACACCCTGAACAAATATCTGCATATCGCACAATATTTAATTAAATATTATCGCGCAAAATATTTGTTCTGAGGCGGGAATCGAACCCGCAACCTCCTTTAGTTCCTCAAATCGCCACCGCCAACTTATACTTGCCGGACTGTAGTATTCAGGTGCTTCTAAACGGGCAATATTTTACTGCAATATGTGACTGCAATACTGTCACTAATAGCCCGGCTAATTTAAAACTTTTTCAATGCAGTATAATATGGCTCAGCAATTTATATCTCGGCAATATCGTCTGCAACAGTTTGCCCTAATATAATACAGGTACTTTCTGACATTACATGACATTAAAGGTATTTTCTGAACGGTCTGTACACTGTAGCCCATCCAGAAAATACCTACACCCCATAATCATAGGCCTATACCTAGACCTATACCTAGACCATATACCTATACCTATAATCGGTCGAAAACGAACTTATCGAACAAAACAACAACGTGACAAACACCAAACAAAGCCCAGAACATAGCAATTAATCGCAGCGTCACTCACGGCAAACTTCATGTCTCGTAGATAAGGATGCATAATGCCACAACAATAGAAAGTGGTTGAAACATCAATAGAACTGGCCGGGTAATATTGCAGTAGGTATTTTCGATCGTCCGGCAACCTATCAAAAATGCATTGGCCATACCAAAAATGTGTGGCTATATGGCCAGGACTTACTAAAAACATTTTGCAATATTGCATAGTCTGGCTGGTATTTGCTGGCAATGTTGCCAGCCACTGTGTTGCAGCAACATATTGCAGTAAATCTATTGCCCGTTTAGAAGCACAAATGTCTTCCTACAACCGATCATGATGATGGGTTTCTTTTACCATTCTTTATTTTAACGAAAACTTTTTTGTAACTTTTCGCAGTTTGTAGTTCCATAATCAGTCTGACTCTCCCATTATTTCCCGTGTCGCTTGAATCGTGCCCGGAATAGTGAACGGTCGCTAAGCCATACAAACTACCGCATTCACACTTCATCAACTTTATTTCTATAGTGATAGAGGTGGTATTCGATTGTTAGGTTAACTATTAGATGGTATTGTTAGGCCAATGAAGTATGTACCGCGGCAATCAGAGCTCTTTAGGGACGGCTATAAACAACGGAACTTTATGTGTGTCCTCTCACACTTGTAACTGCTGACTCAATTTGTACTTTCTATTATTGTAATTAAGTAATAAGTGTTGAGGTATATAAGTAAGTCTTGGCCTTGTGGTAAATAAAGATTCCCACTGGTTTTTTTGGCTCCCTCCTGAGGTGTTTAGGCTAAACTATAAGATGAGCCGCTTTAAAAAAAAAGAGTATTTTTGGGCAGGCAACGCATTGGCAATACCTCTGGTGTTGCAGATGTCAATAGGCGACGGTAACCACTTACCAACAGGCAGGCCGTAAGCCAGTTTGCCAAGCCATTACATAAAAAAAAACAGTTATTACTTGATGTGTGCTTGCAACAACAACAACAACAACGTATGGAAAACGCTTATATTTGTTTGTTTAATCTTCCTTGTGACTTACTCCTTACAGGTTGCTAGTAAAGTTATAATAAGACACGAGCAGTCACGTAGAGCTTTTTTGTGAAAGAGTACTTCTGCCACCATACCTATTTCTGCCGCAAAGCAGTAGTGCTCGCATTGCTGTGTTCCGGTTTGAAGGGCACCGGTGAAATTACAGGCACAGGAGACTTCATCTTTATATCACAGGGTGGCGGGCGCAGTGCAATGCCACATCGGGTGTGTCCTAGGTGGACGTGACTTATGAGACGATGCATTGTTAAAGGCAGATGTTACCGCTTAACATCAGCTGGGCCATCTGCTTGTTCCGTCATTCACAAAGTTAAAAAAAAATGGTATTAGGCGTGTTTTTTTTGCTCGTCTTATGAAACACTTCTTAACAGAGACGTGACAAGTGGTGAGTTCATCGCCGCCATTGCTTCCTATGACTGACTCAGCTAACACTTTCTTCTAGGAATAATACATTCCTTAATAAACTATCAGCCAGGACAAATCAACAGATGTTACTAACGAGCCCGTGTAAACTTATTTTTAGATTTAGATTTTAGGATCATAAAATGAGTAGTTCCTGTTTGATCTATTGAGATTGATCCATTGTCCTGTTTGATCCATTATACCTATAATTTTGTTCCTGACTGATCCATTGTCCAATGGATCAATTTAAAATGATTATTTTAATTAGTTTTTTATTCCTGTTTGATCCATTATAACTATAATTTTGTTCCTGACTGATCCATTGTCCAATGGATCCATTTAAAATGATTATTTTAATTAGTTTTTTATTCCTGTTTGATCCATTAAGGATTTTTCAAAGAACTTTGGTACAGTCAAGCAACAAATATCTACTTGTATACAGTGTATTGAAACCAAACAAACATTGATTTATTGATTTCGAATGAAAAATCTCAAATGAATACCACTCGAATTAAAAATCTCGAATGAATAATTGCGAACCAAAAATCTTGACTAAAAAGGAATGAAAACACTCGAACGAAAAATCTCAAATAAAAAATCTCAAAAGAAAAATCTCAAATGAAAAATCGCGAATGACAAATCTCACATGAAAAATATCTAAGGAAAAATCTCTACTTAATGTAAAATCTCGAACGATATATCTCGAATGAAAAATCTCAATCAAAACATCTCAATAAAAATCTTAAATGAAAAATCACAAATGAAAAATCTCAAGTTAAATATATGAAATGAAAAATCTCGGATGTTAAATCTCGAATGAAAAATCTCGAAAAAAATATGTTTAACAAAAGAATTTGAATGAAACATCTCTAACGACAAAACTCGAACGAAAAATCTCGAATGACAAATATCTAAAGAAAAATCTCTACTTAATGTAAAATCTCGAACGATATATCTCGAATGAAAAATCTCAATCAAAACATCTCAATAAAAATCTTAAATGAAAAATCACAAATGAAAAATCTCAAGTTAAATATATGAAATGAAAAATCTCGGATGTTAAATCTCGAATGAAAAATCTCGAAAAAAATATGTTTAACAAAAGAATTTGAATGAAACATCTCTAACGACAAAACTCGAACGAAAAATCTCGAATGACAAATATCTAAAGAAAAATCTCTACTTAATGAAAAATCTCAAACGATATATCTCTAATGAAAACTCTCAAACAAAAAATCTCAATAAAAATCTTAAATGAAACATCTCAAATAAAAAGTTTAAAAAATAACATTACCTACTGGGATCGTTGGGTCTGTTGTGTTATATATTAATTTGGACCACGTGACCCAACACCAGGCAGAAAATTTCATACAAACAAACGCCATGCGCCGCTCGAAAAAGCGGTTTTTATTGTATATCTCGTGAAATATCGATAGGTAATTTTAAAAAACCCCGTTGGTGATCCTTCCGTTTTATGGTATTGATCTTATTTATTCAATTTTTGGCCCAATAATCTGTACCATATTGACAAACAATCGAATCTAGCCAAAAGTTAGAGGTTACTTTGTGTTTTTTTTTATCGAGAAATTTTTGTCCTTCGTGTTTCTGCCTTGGTATTATAATGTAGTATCCATGCATATTTTTTAATGTGAATATTATACTTGATTTAGTAAGGTTAAAAATCTAATCTAAGATTGGTAATTTTGCGTTAAGGAACCAACATTTTATTATATATTTGTATCAGGCAAAGAAGTACATATGAAATGTAGGCGGAACCACAGATAAAATAATACTAGCGGAACTAAAAGCTAATTTACTTGCCGTCACTTTATTTATCGTTATAAGGTAGGGTTAGAGCTGCTAGAAGCTTTGATAATAATGCTTACAATTTAAAAAAACGGAACTCGACAATTGCTTTTAAAATCACCCCCTTTTAAGAAAACCTTGAGAAATCTCCAAATTTATGTTTTCTCCATTATCTCGTTTCTTTATATTCAGATGTAATCTACCATTAAGCCTCAATTCAGATTCTTCTCAGCCTTTTGGATAGAGCCCCTAACTTTTTAGTATTCCCAGGACCGTAATAAAAGGAATTAATTTACGGGTCAGAATTAGATTTGGTGAATTTATTGGAAGCTGGAGACTCGTAGTTTGGCTGTAGTCTGTATTACGATTATGATGGTATAAATATCGCGGGTCTTGAGATCGGAGCCTTTTGTAATATTGAGCACAAGGATTTCAGTTCTAGCCTTCAAAAATAAGCTAGCGATACGCAAGCAACTCGTAGCATCTCGTAGCTCTTTAGATAGATATATAGATGTTAGATGAACACTTTATTACACAACGAAAATATAAAAAATGACAATAAAATGTTTAATAAATAAATAAAATAAAATAAATAAATAATGCTGGACAAGTTCACATAACATTATCTAGCCCCAAGCTAAGGCTCTGGCTTGTGTTATGGGTACTAGATTAACTGATATACTTAATATAATACATTATAAAGATATTTTTTATTATACATAGAAAACACCCAGAACACCCTGAACAAATATCTGCAGAACGCACAAATATTTGTTCCGAGGCGGGAATCGAACCCGCAACCTCTTGCGTCACAGGCGAACCATCGCCAGCCGCGCCACAGAGGTCGTCAAAATTAAAACTAAATGTTTATTTAACCTTTCTTCTTCTTCTTAGCTTAGGTAATGGCTTCTTAATACAACCTTTAATCTTTAATTAAATGTTCATCCATCAGATACCTCATGCCATACAACAAAACGCGACCGCCATAACTCCGGCTATTATGCGGGCTATTTTGGTTGCCTTACCTGGGCGCTAGATGCCGCTAGCAGGGAAATTATAGCTAGAGCCACCTAGCTCCTACAACTGTAATTATCGCGTAAAACGCGCACACACTCAATAGATGGCGTTTGTTAAAAAACTTAGACACGTAGGTACACAGGGTGATTGGAAGATGAGTGCAAAGCTGACTTAAGTCTTAAGCTGTAAGTATTTCAGCCTCGAGTTTGGCCTGAAGATCAACCGCAGCAAAACGGAAGTGATGATTGTTGACCGTGTCAGTAACAACTTGCCGAAGTCACGCAAATCGCAAACTGTGATGTGATCCAATTATACATTTACTTCGGATCTTTGATCACAAACAACGCGTGGATGCGTTGACGAAATCAAGCGGCGTATAGCGATTTCTAGGTTCGCCATGGACACAGATAAAATAATACTATACTAGTCCATAGTCCCTTCCCCTCGGACCTCTGAACAGAGTAGACGTGTTTGCGAACTGTATTTAATTTAATTTGAACCTTTCAAATTTTTGCTCAAAATTTTGATTAAACCAAAAACACAATTGGAAGTTACTTAGTGCTCGCACAAAATTGGAACTGCAAGACGTGTATTTTTGTATGTGAGTACAAATTGCCTATTATTTATTGTGCGGAGGGTCAAAGAATGCAAATATTTTTGCGAGATGCTAATTAGCTGCGTCACATTCTGCCAACTCCATTGTTTGCGTATCAAGAGGTCTATTTAGACTGGACGGAAAGCACAAAAGTACTGAGCTATCTCTGTTAACCAACCTAAGAAGACCTATAGAGAAAAAAAGGGATACATAACATTCGCCCAATACCGCCTTCATCGCTTGCCTAGTAACGTAACTCGGCTTGACTTCACTATGACAGCACGCACCCCCCCGCAATGCACTCCGCCGCGCGCCTTAGAGGTGGAGAAAGAAGTAATATGCGAGCCTCTCTATGACTCAGCGCCGAACCTGTCGGCTGCCGAAGTCCGCGATGGCGGTGCTAGCGATTTGCGGCAAGTGCCATTCGCCTCAAACAGAATAGGCAAAAGAAGACGAGAAATTGGAACGGATGAGTTAAAAACTTCTATTGACAATTTAAATAAACTTTTCGCTACTTCTATGTCGCAGCAGGAGTCGAAACTCGCGGACGTTATGTCCGTCGTTAATGAGATTAGACAACAAAATGCGGACATTCGGATGTCAGTTGATTTTCTATCGGAAGAGTATAACGACCTAAAAAAGAAGCTTATTGCAATGGATATTGAAAGGAAAGATCAAATTCTCTATATTAAATCATTGGAAGACAAAGTAGAAAGTATGGAACGTAACTCTCGCTCAACAGGACTTGAACTACGGAATTTCACGCAGAAAGCGGGAGAAAATAAAAGCGACTTATCTGAGTTGGTCATGAAAATTGGAGAAAAACTCCAGACACCAGTTGAACAGCTTGAGATTAAGGACGTCTTTAGGACTAAATCAAAAGCAGAAAATAAGCCTATAATTGTTGAATTTACTTCAGTGATCAAAAAGGAGGCTATCTTGGAATCCCTGAAAAAATTTAAACGCGACAGAAAAGGTCAGTTGGAGTCTTCCTCTTTTGGTATTCATGGGCTATCTACTAGAGTATTTATTTCGGAAACACTAACTACCAAAAATAAGAGAATGTTTACGCTGGCCCGCGAATTCGCAAAGACAAATTCTTATAAGTTCTGCTGGTCTTCACATGGATACGTGTACCTACGCAAGGGGGATGGCCAGCCGGCTATCCGCATTGCTGCCGATGACGACCTGGACCGCCTGAAGTCTGTGAAGTGACTAGTATTATATTCTGTACTTATTTCTGGTTGTTCTGTTAGCTATATTGCTCTCGGTTATTTTATTGGTATGCCGTTCACTATAATTGTAACAATATCATTCACCACTATTATGTTTATTCGTAAGTTAGAATTAATGCAACACTCACAAACACATTTACACACACAAACACATTCACACACACATACCCAAAACTGTACAAAAACACACTTACACACATCAGACCTACATAATGTAATGCCAATGCAAGTCATTATTATGTCTTATCTGATACTTTCATGTATTTTGTTATCAACCATCATAATTATTATTGCCGTAAATTGTTTCGGACCAATAACCATTCTTAACTTTCAAAATGGATAGTACACCCAATAATATAATATCTTTGGAATTAGATGACCACATTACACCACGAGCACTCACATGTGATCCGGAAGATTGCATTTCTCATTTGGGAAATAAAGACAGCAGTAATTTCATTATGACACTCAATATTAGAAGTGTTTATAAAAATCTAGATGAATTTCAAGTAATATTACGTAGATGCAACTTAGAACCTCAATTCATTATTTTAACAGAGTGCTGGTTGCAAAGTCACAAAACACCTCCTACGATGTCAAATTACAATACCTTTTTTACCACTAAGACTAGAAATCAAAATGATGGGGTAGTTGCATATGTGAGTGAGCATGTAGAGTGTACTGTAGAGGAACCGGTCTTTATCGACGGGACCTGTCTAGTTCTTAGATATAAAGATTCTGCCATAATATCGATTTACCGATCTCCTTCCATACCTACAATATATAATTTTCTTGCATCGTTAGAAGGTATAGTAAAACAGTTGAGTTGCTGTAAAAATATTTATATTGTTGGAGACATTAATATCGATATAAAGCTTAAGAACGATGACCCACACAGCTCAGCATACCTTGATCTTCTCTATGGTTTGGGTTTCCTCCCAGCACATACACTTATTACTAGAGACAAGAAATGCCTTGACCATATTTTTATGAAATCGAATTCTACTGGCACTTGTCTAGTTCTTAACACATTTATCACAGACCATAAAGTTATTCTCCTTAGCATAAATGACATTTTGAAAACTAAAACGGAACGAAACGTAAAGAGGATCGATTTTGATAATGCAATCAAGCATCTGCAAAACACTGATTTAAACGTTATTTTTGATATCTCTGACCCTAACCTTGCTGCGGAAACCCTCACATACGCGATAATGAATTCTTTAAAAATTAATACTAGTATATTACTGGTTCCACGAAGTCGAAGGATTCTCAAGCCGTGGATTACTACAGGATTGTTGAGATGTATCCGAAATAGAGATCAGATGCACCTAAAACTAAAAAAATCTCCTCACAACGAAATACTTAAAATAACTTACACTAGGTATAGAAATTATTGTAACTCTACTTTAAGGAAACTTAAAATTGCTTATGAAAAATCTGAACTAGAGAAAGCTGGAAATAATAGTAAACTAATGTGGCAAAAGATAAAATACATTACTAATACCACAAAAAAGAAAACCTCACCAATTGAACTTTTGTCTATCGAATCGGACCCGAGTCAGGCTGTGGACAGAATCAACGAGGTCTTTGCCTCTATTGGCAAAAATCTCGCCGTAGAAATTATGGACTCCCATAATCTAGACTCAGAGAAACAGAAGTACACAAATTTGTCTACCAATACACCTAACTCAATAGTACTGCTAGAAACTACTGAAAATGAAATAGAGTCCCTGATATTAAACTTAAAAAACAGTAGTGCCAGTGGTTGGGATGACATACCAACTATATTTGTTAAAAAAGCTAGACATATAATTGTTCCTTATCTCACAAAGATCTGCAACTTATGCATGGAAAAAGGTATTTTTCCCAACGTATATAAGAAATCACTCATACACCCGATTCACAAGGATGGGGACAGAAACGTCATCAATAACTATCGACCAATCTCTGTGCTACCTGTCCTCTCTAAGGTTTTGGAAAAAATACTAAATAAGCAGTTAACAAATTATTTGGAAAAATATAAAATAATCTCTAATTCCCAATTTGGTTTCCGGAAGGGCAGGTGCACAGAAGATGCAGTCAGTCATTTAGTTAGCCATGTGTCAAAACTGGTTGACGATAAACAGAAAGTGGTAGGTGTTTTTCTAGACTTGAAAAAAGCTTTTGACACAGTTTCTGTCCCCATTCTTCTGGATAAGATGCAAAAGTATGGCATACGAGGGATACCGTTTCAAATCTTTGAAAGCTATCTTACAGATAGATATCAACGTGTCCAAATCAATGAACACCTCAGTAACGACTTATCTGTGTCCTTTGGAGTCCCTCAGGGGAGTGTCCTCGGCCCGAGTCTCTTCTTGATATACATTAACGACTTGTGCGATATGGCTCTGCGTAATGGGTCTATCTTCAGCTTCGCCGATGATACCGCTCTTGTGTTTAATGGAGGGACCTGGGTCGAGGCATGCTCACTCGCTGAACACGGTGTAGATGTTGTGTCTAAATGGTTGAATTGCAATCTACTTACTCTCAACCTTGATAAAACTAAATTCATGGCCTTCACTATCACAAACTCCACGAAACCCCCAAATGACTTCAAACTAAAAGTTCATAACTGCGATCAGGCATTACCATCACCTCATTGCAACTGCTTGGAGATCAAGAGAACAGATGAATTAAGATACCTAGGAGTCATAGTTGATGATCTCTGTAAATGGAATTCTCATATTGAGCTCTTAATTACTAGAGTGCGTAAATTATCGTGGGTTTTTAAGAAGTTCAGACATGTTGCAAATTATGACCTGATTCTCATCGTCTATAAAGCCGTATGCCTATCAGTTATTCAATACTGTATATCAGTCTGGGGAGGAACGCATAAAACTTACCTCTTGCCATTAGAAAGAGCTCAAAGACGTATACTGAAAGTAATGTTGTTTAAACCATTTAGATACCCAACAAGCCAATTATACAATGAATGTAAGTTACTTACTGTAAGACAAACTTACATACTACAAATTATATTAAGAAAACATAAAATAACACCTTATGACAAAACCCTACCTAGCAGGAGGACAAAATACAAAGTTTGTTCTAATACTCTGCCTCGTACAGCTTATGTAAAGTTTCAGTCTACATATATGTCTAACTACTTATATAATAAAATTAACAAAATTTTAAATATTCATGAACTTATGTATTCAGAATGTAAATTAAAAACAACAAATTGGCTTTTGTCATTGAATTACGATCAAACAGAAGAATGTATTACTTTTATAACCTAATGCATGCCACTCGTATAGGTATATACACACACACCATTCACCCTCACACCCACACACATTCACTTTTTAAACCTACACACGACACACACAACTCACGCATACTCACACACGGGAAATCCCTGCAATACCCAGACTCTTTAGAGGCTGGTAGTTTTGCAGGGATAACCCCTTACACTCACACAATACACCTTCTATTACACAAACCCCACACACACCTTCACGCTTTACACACATGTTTACATACACCCTCGCTTATTTAATCTACTTAAAATTGCCTTAGCCTTCGACCTTAGGCTGGGTTGAAATATATTATAATATATATATACTCATACATACACACAGTTAAAGTTAATAACGTACTATTAAAAATTTACTTTTTTTGTATCATTAAGGAAGGAGGTCCCCAAGATACAGGTTAACCTAGTTTGGGGACCAACGATGTCATGTTTTTGTTATTGTAATTTTCCTGTTCAATAAACGTTATTGTTATTGTTGTTATTGTTATTATTGTTATACTAACATTGTTAATAGGTGAATTTATTTCCAAAGACAATCTATTAACTCTACGATCGATTAAGCAATTCATACACTATGAACGCCAAAATATGGCATCATTGAAAATTCAAACGCTGACAAATGAGTTCGATACACTGCCAGTTCACACTCTAGTTCTTCAAATGTGTTCAATTACCAAGCAGCAGTGATCGGATAAAACTTCTCAGAATTGTCTCTCTTTAAGCGTTTTGCCTCTCTTTTAGTTCGGACACTTTTTGAGCGCTGACCCGAAGTCCATTTATTTTGTGGTCTCTGTTTATCCCCGATTGTATATGCATAGGCTATGTTTTGTTAGCTTCCGCCCGCGGCTACGCTCGCGTTAAGAGTAGTTCCACTCAACTCTGTTGTTGAGCGGATTTTTATGATAAATTTGTTATGTGGATGAATGCTGGGGGACTTTCTTTTATCCGAAAATAATGTTCTTACCTTGAATTCAATTGTTCAATCTCGACTTACAACATCAACATCATCAATGACGACCTCTGTGGCGAGGCGGGCGAAGCTTGGCCTGCGATGCAGTAGGTTGCGGGTTCGATTACCGCCTCGGAACATATATTTGTGCGATCGCAGATATTTGTTCAGGGTGTTCTGGGTATTTCCCATGAATAATAAAAAATATCTATCTGTGTAATATATTGTATTAAGTATATCAGTTATCTAGTACCCATAACACAAGCTCTGCTTAGCTTGGGGCTAGATAATGTTGTGTGAACTGTCCAGCATTATTATTATTATAATTATATTGTTTTTGAAAAACACAGTCGCATGAGTTTCACTCCTATGAAAATATGAAAATAGACACAAATCGCATAGGTTAGCATCCCCACGCACCACCCTTCTGGATTACCCCTTATCCCTGGTCTGGTAGAGAAGAACATAAAACGAATCCGTGTAAAATTAATAGGTTGATAGTATAAACACAATGCAGAATACACAATTCATTCTGTGAGTTAAGATTGTGATACTCCAGGCGTTCACTTTAAATGAACTTCTCTGTCGTTCTTTTCATTAAGTCGACCAGGTGTAAGCAGGGTTTATGTCCACAAGGGAAAAGAGAATAGCGTAAAGTAATATTTCATCATCATAGTCGTGTGTCTGGCCTAAGAATAGACCCCTCCGTCTCCTCCCGTGGATGTCATAAAAGCCGACTAAAGGATTACCTGGACTTGTTAGTAAGATTTGTTGCTATTTGTCCTGGCTGCTATGATATTACTGGAGGAAAGCGTTGGCAGAGTCAGTCATCTATTGTTTTTAAAACCGGGCAGATGAATCACCGTACTATAGAATAGGAAGATGGTTAGAATCGTCGACAGATTCTTCTGCCGAATTGTATCGAAACCAAACCCCTCTTTTGACGTTAAGTGATAGTTTTAAGTATGTTAGTCTATAAGGTATATGGGAGAACGGTTAGGTGTAACTTTACTCAATAATATCTAGTATAGACCTTTCTATTTGGGGTGAGAAGCCAATATGTCCAATATGTCCTTGCCGTAACACAGATTTTTTTAACTAGAACGGAAGGCAAAGTTCTCTTACGAACATTTTTGAAATTAAGGCAAATTTAATTATGACTTGTTGTATCTACCAATTATTAGTGAAATAAACTTAAGTATATAAATAAACTATTTTTTGTAGAATAAGATTTTCACGGGATCACCTCGTAGAGATCATTCCCTATACACACAGAATCAAAATAACCATTTGAATTAGGACTAACCAACGCGCAACGAGGCGCAAATGCTTAGGTACTATATACTTAGTATATACTTAACTTATAGTATGTACCTACATAGCTGACAAATTAATTCATAACCTCCTTTTTTTGAGTCAGTTAATATTAAAAATCTAACCAGATACCTAGACATTCTAGACGGTTCGAGACTTTGTGGAATGTTAAGATTATTCCAGACGTATCGAAACTTTGAACATTATGGTCCATTATCGAACTATCCATAGACAGCGCAGCACATAGTACGTCTACTCGACACCAGATGGTGCTAGCAATTAAAAATTTCCAATAGCGTAATAACAGATGGCGCTTAGAGTATCTAAATGCGTTTCCACCAGTATTTGCATCTATGGAACTCGCATCACCTTTAACTTGCACCTCTCCAAAAAATAATTCACAAGACTTTGAAAGTCACAAACGAGTGAGCTTCTGAAAGTTTTGTAACTTGTTACAAGTGCGGAGGATCAGTCAGCGGCTGTAACTCGCTTTTTCACATGTAAAGCAGGTTGCCACCGGCTGTGAATCGGTGTTTACTGGTATGTTTTTTACAGGTCATTGCTTTATCTCTGATCTTAGGCTCAGATAAATAGATCTTACTTAGCACGAACGAATGCTTAGCTGTATCCCTGTCACTTTCACACACATCTCAAATCATGCGTGCTAGAGAGGGAAAGAGACAATGCTAAGCATTAGTAGGTACGTGCTTAGTAACGTCTATTTATCTCAGCCTAAGTCTGTTAGGACGTGCCCTAAAAGTATTAAACGTGTAATACAAAAAATAGGAATCCTAATCTAGATTTTACTAAATACATATATAAATTCAGTGTGCACTAGGTATTGTAGTACATTGATAACATGGATAAGGACAGGGAGATGAAGATGATGATGATGATGATGACGAGCTCTTCATTTTGAGAAATAGAATCCCCCCCCCCCCCCCCCCCCATAATAATGTGGATTGATTTGCCATTATCACTCCTTTGGCAGACGGATTGGTGATCGCAGTACAGATGGATACTGTTGCCCATCCTCTTGTGTAATCTCGGGGAGAAGTCAGATTTTACGTCATCCACGGGAGGAGATGGAGTGTAATATTTATATACGGGCATATCACGGCAAAAGTTAAATGTCTGATGTGCTTGTTATTTCCCCAGTTTCGTGATTTCCACTTACTTTTCGTTACTGTCACCATCGCTATTCTGTCACTTTCTCTCTAACCTGAACTTTAATGAGTTAGAAAGTGATGGAATTTGGCAGGGCTTAGCTTCACTATCAGTAACTCCGTTCAGTAGAAATGGCATGAGTTACCACATAATTTGCCATTTCTACCGAACTGACAACATTAAACGGTCAAAATAACGCTGTTTAAATCCTACTGTCAGTCTTTTTACATGAGTAGCCTGTGGACCACGTATACTCAAAAAGCCCTCAACACCCTTCGCGTCCAATATAATAATGCATTCAGGATGTTGTTGGGGCTCCCGCGGTTCTGCAGCGCCTCAGGTTATGTTCGCGGAGGCACGCGCTGATGGAT
Source organism: Operophtera brumata (assembly GCA_932527175.1). Lineage (NCBI taxonomy): Eukaryota > Metazoa > Arthropoda > Insecta > Lepidoptera > Geometridae > Operophtera > Operophtera brumata. The sequence continues at coordinate 5,048,237 of OW052237.1, read as the reverse complement.
TTGCAAGAAAGTCGCCTCCATGATGAGCAGAGTTCACGGGACCTCCAACACCATCCTGAATACAGTGGCTGATAAATGGGATAGTCCCTTTTTTATTCACTGTGTTCGAGTGATGACGAAATAATTAAATAATGTTTCGTCATCTTTCGAACCCATTGTATTTTTGTATTTTTGTGTTTTGTATTCGATGTATTTCATGTTCACTAATTCAACACTAATTCACAATTTCAACACTATATGGATCCTGGTTATCTGAAATAAAAATATTAATAATAATAATAATTAAAGCGCATACTATGTGAGACATACCTACGCTTGTTGCAACAGACGGTGTCGAGCAGCACAGCTACCATATCCACTCTAGTAAACATTAATCGTATTTGTGCCTATAAACAGGCACTGGAAAAGCTTTCCATGTAAGTATCTTTCATCGCTCTGCGCCTTTTAGCCATGTTTCAACGCTGTATTCCAAAATACTGTTTGTGACAAAGTTAGAGGCCTTTCAGTTGGATTTCGCGGCCTCGTTTGGAAGTGTCAGAGCTCATAATGCGTTGGTTTTGAACTAAAAGTTGGATTTAATTGTGTTTCCTGTGTTCACTGCTGATACAACTGTGATGTTGGACGACAAGGAATGGGACGAAATGGCAACAATTATACAGGCATCATACATACACACACTTAAAAGTCCTATAATTAAAACCCTCTTTTTTTGGTTTCGCCGCAGTCGGTTCAATAGTTACATAATAAACGCTATAGTTAAATGAACGTGATAATCTATATTTCTAAATTAATGTTTATTTCTTTATATCTTTCTTAAATCTGTATTTCTTTGTCGTACATGCATTCATTATAAAAGCGCAACAGTAATTTCAAAACAAAATTGTACTGTTTTTGCCCATAGGTATATAATAATAGTGTGAATGTGAATACACATTAATACATTAGTATGAAAAGCAAACAAATATAGAGAAGTCATGAATAGTAAAAAAAAACAGCGAACCTTACAGTACAATAGTCGCATACGTCTTATTCTCTAAGGTCGCATATGATGTGTAACATCCGGATTCGGACGGGAATGTCCTTTCGCAAAATGTCCCGCATGCTCAAAACGGCCCGTTATCGAAATATCCCATTCTTAAAACGGCCCTTTCTTAAAATGTCACTTTCTCAAAATGGGCGTTTCTTAAAATGTCCCTTTCTCAAAACGGCCCTTTCTTAAAACGTCCCTTTTCTCAAAACGGCTCTTTTCATTCATTCATTCCATACATTCATGGTAACATCTGACATCTCACCTCCTAGGTAATCAGCAACATGGCTGATAGCAACAACCTCTTGGAAAAATGCGCGCTTCCTGTTACTTCCGTCCCTTTTCATGAAATCATTCCCACAGATTGCAGGAAAGCGAAAGGAAAGATGTAACATATAAATAAAAGTTGGTACTTACTTATTAACCTTTTTGTTCTCTAATATTCGTTTACCAGCAAAGCCTTTGTCCTTTGTTTTCGATGCCTAAATTTATAAAGCCTGGGGCACACAACGCGTTTATTAGTGATTTCCCTGCAGTATCCACTCACGCTGCCCCCGGGACTGGTGTCTCACTACCCTTTTCTGTGTAATGACAACTTTTTCAGGGAATTCAATAGATAGGTTAGTTTAACACATTGTGGTGAATTGTACATATCAGCAGTCAGGACAAATCTTTACCAACGAATCTTATCAACAAGTCCGGGTAATCCCTTAGTCAGCTTCTACGACATCCATGGGAGTAGACGGATAGGTCTATTCTGAGGCCGGATGCAAATAAAAATGAATATATAGTTTGTAGGCATATAACACAGGTTCAATTCAATATTATCCCAAGAACTTAATTACAAACACATTATCACGCTTGCTCACTCCTATAATTATACAAGAACAATAGTACTAATATTAGTAATTACTAGTTCCTACTAAATCACGAGATCTAATAATGTTACCTATATAATTAATTTATGTCAAACAACAAAGAGATGAAAATAATGGCTGCTCTGCTTCTAAGTAATTATAATTATTTTAATTTAAGTTTTATAGAGAAAGTTCTGGCTGTATCAAAATATTTAAACACGAAGTTAGGTATTCTCAGAAGTAAATAAGGTGGTAACTCCAGGGACAGCTTAGAGACGTTCCAAACTGACTGATATACCGTCCAGAGTACCTACTGTTGCCACGTTTGGCATATTCATTGTGGAGTTTGTTTTTTAACCCCCGACGCAAAAACGACGGGGTGTTATAAGTTTGAAGTGTCTGTGTGTGTGTGTGTGTGTGTGTGTGCGTGTGTCTGTTGCATCATAACTCCCGAACGGATGAAACGATTTCGTTTTTTTTTCTTGTTTGAAAGGTGAATTTGTCGGGAGTGTTATTAGCAAAATATCTATCTTTGTAATGTATTGTATTAAGTATATCAGTTAACTAGTACCCATACCACAAGCTCATGCCTTTGACGTGGCCAGCCACGGTGTACTTGCTGCTAAAATGAGCCACTACGGGATCGAGGTAGCATCGTATGCCGTACTTACGGAGATGATGCGTGATCGATCACAAATAGCTGTTGGAGGTAATTAACGGTCAAAGCCCCTATCCCCCACCATGGGAGTAGTGCAGGGATCATCCGTCTCCAACATTATGTTCTCCCTTCTCCTGAACGATCTGCCTGGAGCGGTGACCTCCGCGGAGACACTCATGTACGCAGATGATGTGGCCGCGATCGTCACCGCGAAGTCCGTAGATGCGCTGGAAGAGAGACTGAACGAGACGGCCAGCCTACTCTCTGGATGGTTCAGGATGAATGGATTGGCTCTGAACTTAAACAAGACCCACTACCTACATTTCCGCTTAGCCGGTAAAACGGTGAGACAGCTGGTTGTCCGCGTGAACAGAACTGCCATTGGCCAATGCGAAACAACCACGTTCCTTGGCTTCGAATTAGACAGAGCCCTTACCTGGGAGAGCCATATAGATAAGCTATGCGGGAAGATAGGTAGCGCATGTTTCGCGCTTCGACGGGAGGCTCGCGTGGTTCCGGCGGAGGTGGCACGAAGCTGTTATTTCGCAACAGTTCACTCGGTGTTACAGTATGGTGCTGAGCTATGGGGGCGCGCTGCTGACTGGGAGCGTGCCTTCGGGATGCAAAAACGAGCAGTACGCACCGCACCTATACGTCTCTGCTTGACTACATTTTAAAGAACTAGGCATACTTACACTGCCCTGCATTGTGATAATGCAAGTGGCGGTGTATGTTCGGTCAAACCTAGGAGGGTTCAAGAAGAACGGCGACATCCACTCGTACGGGATGTGGAACGCAGGGAAGCTCGCGACTATCGGCCGCTCCCTCACGAAGTCCTCAAAGTTAACTCACGTAATGGGTCCGGCAGTGTACAACAAACTACCAGACTCTGTCACATCGGATGGCAGTTTATACAGTTTTAAGTTTCGTCTGAAACGTTGGCTTATCGAGCAGAATTTCTATTCTGTGAGCGAACTTCTCGAAAGAAGGTTACTTGTGTAGTCAATACAGTTACCTAATATTAGTTAGTCAATACCTTGAGTTGATATTATTTTATTCCTTATAATTGTGATTTTTATTTTTATTGGTTTTTTTTTTACTTGAAAATTGGTTTTACAAATAAATTGTATTTCTGTATTTCTGTATATATTGGGGCTAGATAATGTTGTGTTAACCTGTCAAAAAAAAAAAAAAAAACTATGTGTGATGAAAATCGGTTAAGCCGTTTCATTGCGTTGAGGGTTTTTCGATTTTTACAAAATTTTAGGTATTATTATCAAAAAAAGTATACATTTTTATATAAGGAGTGGAGGATAAGGATTTTTATATTATTATACAAAAATTAAGAAGATTCACATCAAAAATAAAATTTGCGCTTCTTTGTCTAACTTTGTTTGTTTATTTCCGTCTGGAGCGAGCTACTAGTTAAAAACAAGAAGCAAACTAATGCAGATGCATTGCAAACATAATGAGCACTGCAGTATCGTATTATTTTATCTGTGCTGCAACTTAATTATGAGTAGTATATAACTAATAGGATTGTGCTCAGCGCCGGCTATGAAATACGGGCTACACAATGTGGGCGCTATGCGGAAGTCTGTCTGAGATATCTCCAGCGTGCCTGACTCGCTGTCAGAATGTGGCCACGGAATCGGCGTACTTATTTAATCCAATGCTTAAATCGATTAAGTTATTTTTGACAAGCTATGCCCGTGACTGCGTCCGCGCGGTACATTAATATCTGCTGAATCCTGCAAGATATCGAGATGGAACATACACGAACATTTTTGTTAAAATTTCCGATTTATTATCTAAAATTTTGATTGAAATCTGATAGGCCGTTTCGGACCCTATTCCAGTCAAACTTTCAGATAGATAGACAGTTAAAACCCCTAATAACGGTCATTTATTATAAATAGCTGATTTCACTAACATTTTGTGTTTTTTTTAAATCACTGACATTCACCTCCATTTTATTATATTGGTAAAGATTGCCATAATGATAGTGCACTTTGCATTGTGGCATAGAACCGCCGTCAAAGAATTACATTTCCGCAATTGACGCAATTTTTATGTGTGTGCTTGTTTAGCGCATAATTTATTTATGTCGTATCTCTGCCACAAACATCTGTCCCCCTATTCCCTATCTTTAAAGTCACTTGGTGACCAACGCTTGACAAGTAAAATTACCATCCATTGAAAATTCATAATGCTATTATTTTTTTAGGTTTGGTCATTCTTCTTGTCAAACTTAAGTCACCGAGTGACTTTAAACTAGGGAATTGGGGGGCAGGTGGGTCATCTGTTAGATCTCGCACACGCGTTTCTCATAGCCGCACAATACCTGTGAGGCGAGCGGAGTATCACTCCATTCATCACGACTTCTCAGCTGTTTCTGCGAGATTTTATTAATTCATCCACATCCACACGTCATCTGTAGGATGTTTGTGCTGTAGTGTGAAACAGCCTTTAAGGAGTACAGTCAAGGAGAGATTTAATATTTGAGAATCATAATTTTGTAAGCTTGAAACAAAGTAAATTCTTTGTCTTGAAACTACTGAATCTAAATCATTCAATGTCTAACCGTAGCTTCACTCGCATTTTACCAGGATAAAAAGCATATCCTAGCTCGATCCAGTGGGGTAATGGCGCAATTCCATTGAACTCCACTGAACATCGGTAAAAATTCAAATTTGACATTTATAGCCCAGTCTGGACATTTTTCTGTCAGTTTCGTATTGTGTAACTACTTGACAGCGGCAAATTTGTGACGTCCCACTATGAGCCAGCCAGGTAATCTGACAGTAGGTTTGAAATTAAGCAATAAAGGGGCAGGTCCCTACGCCTATCAACGGACAACCTTAACCGTAATACCGTTGGAGATAGAGCTAGCAATTCTACGCTACTCGTCAACAGATGGCGCTTGCGACACTACATTTACTATTTTGCGATAATTCGTCAGTAGGCGGCGCTACAAGTCTTTAAATGCGTGTACGCCAGTCAACCGCCGTAACATTATCCTATACTATTAAACAAGTAATATTTGTTAAAATTTATTTGTAATTACTTTCTCAAAACGGCTCTAACGACTTTGATAAAATTTGATACATGGGGATTTTGGGGTTTTTTCCATGGAAAACGCGTTTCTCCAAATTTAGGTTAAGCAATGAATTATGCGTAGTCAGTTTTTGGATAGTGACCACTTTTGCATATTATAATGTTTTTTTTTATTTCGAAAAACAGAGCAATGCTCGGTCACTCCAGATATTGCAATTTAAAAGGAGATTGAGCTCTGTGGTTCTGTGGATAGGTAATGAACAGAATATTCACCCAAACCCTGACGAGATTATAAAACATGAAGCGAGGTCTACCCCAAAGCCGCAAGCCGAACCCTGTGGTTCGATGAACCCTTTAAACTGTTGTAAATTTTGGCTGAGAAAGTTTAAAGGCATGTTTCAGACGTATTTAATGAGGCTACGAGTAAAAATACTGATTAACTTCATAAAGTGTAATGATTGTATGACAGATGTAATGCGGACAAGATCTGGCTGAAGAATAGACCCTTCCGTCTCCTCACGTGGATGACTACTAAGGGGTTACAACAGGGGCTGGGCAGCAGCCCTCACCTGGGTATTGAACACGAATACTGATCACTAATTCGCAAATCACCCCATTACATACTATGGGGCACGCCTCGTCTAGCAAGACCTATACTCTGTTCTACTTCAATATTCAATACACTGGCGGTAACCAAGGGATGTTGTCTTTGTGGCCAACGGTTTGTAGCCCACTGTCACTGCGCCCCATTTTGCAGGTAACCATGCTCTCCCGTCTGTGTATGTGTTTCCGGGAGACGTCCTCTGCTGGATATAATTAATTTTGTAAAAATTACAAAAATCCCGTAGGCAAAGTAACGGCTGAACCGATTTTGATAAAACATATCTAAGAATAATCGCTAGATAATCTGCTTTCAAATAAAAAAAACGCATTCATATTGGTTCACCTGTTTATGCGCTACGGTGGCACAGTCACGAACACACACACACACACACATAGCGGTCAAACTCATAACACCACTCTTTTTTCGTCGGGGGTTAATAAAATAAAAAACCCATGCAGAATGGAAATAACCACACACTTTCGATAAATGTAGGGTTTTACGCATTACTATTTCATTCGAATTGACACTGATGTCCAAATGTTAGAGATAAACAAACCGACAATTTGGAAAATGCTCACCGATAATACCGACTGGTGCAAATAGCTCCATGTGGCTTTTAACTGGGGCATTTGCATACACGGCGGCGCGGCGCGGACCAAATACCGAGTAACCTAGGTAGCCTACTAATATTATAAATGTTAAAGTTTCAATATTTGTTAGTTACTAGTAAAACTTTTATTTTGACAAAAAACTATACACAACACAAATAAGTAAGTAAAACAGATAGGCTTTGACAGCGTTTTGGCTGTGTATAGTGCTGTCAAAAGAGGACCGTGCTCAGCATAATGCAGCAGTAAACTGCAGCGCTGATTTTCAGCACGGACCTCGGTTGACGCACGGACTAAGCACGAATAACAACAAGAACAAAGTAATGTTCAAATAAAAATGAAGATACATAGCTAGCTTCAATTATAAAATGTTGTGAACAGGTAAGACGGCAGCGGTCCGAGGTGAACTACCATTGACTTAATCAATTCAGTGAGTGCAGTGTGCAAGGTCATGACCACCTAGGACGCAACCTATGTGGCATTGCACTGCGTCCGCCACCCTGAGACATACATATGAAAAGTCTTATGTGCCTAAAATTTCACCGGCACCTTTACCCTACGTACCTACCTAGTTACTCAATCAACTGATGGATGAAAGGTACAGAAATTGAATATATTGATGGATGGTTGAACAAAGTTTACTTATTAACCCAAACGCTAGTTGAAAATTCATTTTACTTTGGTTGAAGGTTGAAACTATATTTTTAGTTGAAAAAATATTTATCATAAATGTTTTTATAAAAGTATTGGATGTACAATAAATAATAACTTAATTATTATATTGTATTGCCTTCAAAACAGAAGGTGTGTACAAAATTTCAGCATGATCGGATATCGAAATGTGGTCGAAAACTTTATCACTAGATTAGGCCTCATATTCAGACGGGAAAGCAAGTTCTCAGGAAAAAGTACTTCATAAATATAATTGCTTCAAAAAAAAAAAATATTGTAGGAGAAAACAGACATACGATAATTAATACGAAAATTTACGTGTTTGCGGTGTCTATCTTCGTATATGGTCTGTGGTGAGAGCAAAGGCGGCCACCTCTTAACGACCATTTCCATGTTTTTTTTTTCTACGTAGCTGCAAAAAATAGCGATAATCGTTATCATCATTTGCTATATGAAGCCCATTGCTGGTCGAGGCCTGGAAGAGGCCTAAAAGAGACCTGGATTTGCCGTAATCACCACTCTTGGCAGTCAGATTGGTGATCGCAATCTGAGTGATTTTGGTATTGGTGTTGAGTACTCAGGTGGATGCTGCTGCCCATCCTCAGGTCTAATACCTTAGATGGCGTTTACGACGTCCACGGGAGGAGACGGAGGGGTCTATTCTTAGGCCAGACAAGCCAGGGCACGAACAAATCCATCTGCTATTGAAAAACAAAACAGATAGTAGATAATGGGCTGCTGGTACATTCACAGAGCTTTTTCGACGATGATGGCTCGGTGGCTCAGCGCGAGTGGAAAGGAGCCTGCGATGTTTTGGTTATATTCTGAGGAACGGGACCAAATAATTAAATTAAAAAACATCGGGTGGCTCATTTCTAAAAACTTACTAGGTATATAAGTTATGAGTGTGTAGTAACGATGTTATTTTGTGATTTTTTCAAGGGGAACCACGCGCTACATACACACACTCGTGGCTTTTAACTTGTAATATAATGTATTGTAGCCCTTGGAATTCTAAAACAGAGGTTTATAAAAACCAAGATGTGTCTTACCCACAACGTCGTCAATTTTTTCGCTTCTTTTGCGATAATTCTATAGTTAAAAGGTCATAAATTATACGGCTTTTTCCAAGCGTATGACCTGATTTGACGACATCTTTCGGGCAATGTGAATTGAACAGATCACTGCTAGATAACGTGTAGGTACTTTACATTAGGTGTGTATTTACAGCATATAGTCTCACTTCTGCGCCTTGCAGCTAAAGTGAAACCATTTGTTTGAACCGTGTAATATTGCCATTGTGACAGGATAAAAATAAATAAATAAATAAATAATGCTGCACATTTCACACAACATTATTTAGCCCCAAGCTAAGCAGAGCTTGTGTTATGGGTACTAGATAACTGATATACTTAATACAACATATTACATAGATAGATAATTTTTATTATATATAGAGAATACCCAGAACACCCTGAACAAATATCTGCGATCGCACAAATATTTGTTCCGAGGCGGGAATCGAACCCGCAACCTCCTGTGTTGCAGGCCAAGCTTCGCCCGCCGCGCCACAGAGGTCGTCGTCGGTAGGATTCATCCTATTTGTATAAAATACTAGCAACTCGTCCCGGCTTCGCACGGGTAGTTTCATGTTGCCCCCCCCCCCCCCCGGTAGCCTATGTCACTCAAGGTGTATGTAGCTTTCCAATGGTGAAAGAATTTTTGAAATCGGCAAAGTAGTTTTTGAGTTTATTCATTACAAACATACACACACACAAAAATACAAATCTTTCCTCTTTTTAATATTATCGTAGATGTAGATATTGTGATGTTGGAAACGGCTCTTACGATTTCGATGAAATTAGCTATAAGTATGGGTTTTTTGAGGGCTAAAAATCGATCTAACCTAATCGATCTAAGTCAAATTTTTGTTAAAACGAGAATTTCCACAAAAAGTAATATTGCATTCTCTATTGTTCTAATCTGTGTTAATTACAGATTACTAAATAGTTAGCTATTTCGCGCCGGAGCGCCCGAATTCGAATTTCGAACAGGCTTATTCTACAATTCAAATAGACAATACTGGTGAAGCAAGGTATAGAGATTTCAACACACTTCGTAACTTAAAAATAAAAAAGTACTTACAGATCTAGCGCTTAACTGAATCAGTCCCTGAGGTATGGGATCGACTCAAGGACTGACTCAGTTAAGCGCTAGACCTTTAGAAAACACGATTTTACAAAAAAAAGACGCACCAGTTAGTTTAGAGCAACGTGTATTAATATAAACAACGTTTGTAAGCAAGGGGGTTATTTTGTTCCCTAAATATATTTCTAATATCGTTTTAAAACGTTTTACTATCGTTTCTCTGAATAGGCTTGTTGTTTTCAGCACATCGATGTGGAAGCAAAGAGCCCGGAGTCTCGAGCGATCGCGCTGCTCACCTGAATTATTCATCACGATATTTTAGAACTATGTACTACATATTACAATTACGGCATTACTGCTCAGTCTTTGGAAAATGCGTTATTTCGTGAGATCCAGTAAAATGAAGGTAAATCATAGTAAACAAGTAAATTAAAAAACCCTCAACGCAATGAAACGGCTGAACCGATTTTGATCAAAGATAGCTAAGAACACTCCCGACAAATTCACCTTACAAACAAAAACAAAATTAAAATTTGTTCATCCGTTCGGGAGCTACGATGCCACAGACAGACACACACACACACACACACAGACACGTCAAACTTATAACACCCAGTCGTTTTTGCGTCGGGGGATAAAAAAGAAATACCGTTGCTTGAAATTGAGCTGGAATGAAAAAGACGTGATAGATCGTCTTCAATTTAATATTTGAGGGTAGAATGTGTATACTCCGGGCAAGACTGCTTAGTGTCTCACATTTTGAACGAAACGACCCCTCTTCGCTTGCATTAGTCATTGGAAACGTCCAATATCTGGATGTTTTGATGACCTCTGTGGCGCAGCGGATGAGTAGCCGGCTGAGATGCAAGAGGTGGCTGGCGTGTTCGATTCCCACTGAGGGACAAATATCTGTGTATACTTTTCACTATTAACGGGATATTAATCATAATTTTTGAGTTTTATTATGTAAAAACACCAAGTCAGATAGAGCCGAAGATGTAGAATAAAACCACTCAGGACAGGGTGGCTACCCTTGACACTCGATCGCAATACTAATTTGGGATTTGCTGTCAAATCGTGCCATTTGGTACTCTTGAATCCAATCCTGCCACACGATTGGATGCGAACCTGGTGGAATTTTATGGAACTAAATGAAATCGACTACTCGATCTTTTGGTACTCTTGACGCGATTTTGACGTTTTGTTTCGAGATTAGAGTAGAGTTTGAGATCGTGATTTAACAGTCTACAAAAGTCAGCTTTTTTGTGTTCGAGTGTATGATTTATGCTTGGGTTTTTGTGATTTTTAAGAAAATATGGCACGTTTGGCTCTTGTATTTGATATTTTGGACAATGCTCATGGAGTAGATATAAGGCAAAGGCGAAACCTAAGAAGAATGTCGCGGTACACCGAAAAAGCTTTTGCCATGAACGACGCCGAGTTCAAAAAATGTTACAGAGTTGGCAAAGAGCTATTTGAGGTAATACGTGGTGATTTGGAGCCTCCAATGCCAAGGCCTACTCAAGAAATGTGGACAGCAAGGCAGCTTCAATGATTTGCATGTATCATAAAAGTCACGCAGTGGGCTTCATTTGTAGACTTGATGCAGGCTGATGATATTAATGTGCATAGCTACTTGTAAATAGATAAATAAAACTTCATAGGTGTATTGTTTAATGTTTTTTTTTATAAAACAAATCTTTGTTATATACCTACCTACTAATGCCATTTTATAATGTACCTATTTATTTAAATTTTAATCCTTATGCACAACCAGTTTCTAAAGTGTAATACTAATCTTCTATACTTACTAATACTAATATTATAAAGAGGAAATATTTCTATTTTTGTGTGTGTGTGTGTATGATTGTAATGAATAAAATCAAAAACTACAGTGCCGATTTAAAAAAAAAATTCACCATTCGAAAGCTACGTTCACCCTGAGTGGCATAGGCTATATTTATTGCTAGAAAAGATTAGGGATCCTTACTAAAGTAACGTAACCCAAGGTAAAAGATTTGATTGTTTGTTTGTTTGCATTGAATAGGCTCCGAAACTACTTAACAGATTTAAAAAAGTATTTCACATATAGGAAACTACATTTTGGTCGAGTGCTATAGGATTAAGGGGGGGTAGGGGAACTGCTCTTCATCCCAACAGTACCCGTGCGAAGCCGGGGCGAGTTGCTAGTAATAAATAAATAAAGATGGGCAAGTATGAGACTACCTATATAAACTATTATACATATGACTCAAGCCCTGAGGCTTAAAGTAGGTATTAAAACTAAAAAAAACTACTCTTGATCGCGCCTACTAAGTAGAAGAGCAGAAGCAGCAATCCTATTGAGGGCATCGGCTATAGCCTGGGCACCTTGTCTTGTTGCTGTGGACAAACCCTCTACAGCTGTAGTGAGGTTTGCCATCTGCTCCACAGCTTGAGAGAGGGCCCTCGCAGATAGTCTCTGCCTCAACCCGTTGTGCTTCAATAGCTGCAAAGTCTGCAAACCGGTCCAAGACAGGAGTTCAAGTTGAGGAGACTTCAAGTAAGTATTTTAATTTTGAAACAAAATGCAGTTTTAAAAGTATGAATAAAGGCGGGAAGTTTTTTTTTTCTTAAGCTATGACTATCTTTTTCATTCTCCCATGTTGTTAATGATCGTCGTTATATGAACGCTTTTATTTACTTTTAAATGTTTAAACATTATAAAAAGTGAGGAGTTTCGGGAAAAAAAATAATAATTGGTGAAATATTATGGATTAGACATGAATGGTAGTTCTTTGTTGCGTTGGGTATGACCACACCTTCGTAGTGTTGTTCTTCCAGAGTCACCGTGCGATGTCGATCGCATACTCGATTTCAATTTCAATCTCGATTTTGTTCAAGAGTGCCAAATTTTGTGAAAACTGGATTGGGATTGGGATTGGATTGGGATTGAAACTGTTGTCAAGGGTAGCCACCCAGTTCTTGAGTTTTTAATACTTTTTGACAACACGTAGTACATTTATAATTTTGTCAACCAAGTGCACTTGATGACTACATTTCTTCTCGACGCTCTAAATCAGAATATATGCTCGACTTGCCATCGCTTAGTTCACCTCTTGTCTACCCACTTTTCTTAATCAGAATCGCCATGTTGGATAGCATGCCAACTAACCGATTGCAAGCCATTTACCTTACTTTTTAAATAAATCCTATTAGCTAATTATTTCGTTATCTTTCAAAAATATACAGCAGTTATAACTTATTATTTTACACCTTTCATTGAATGAAATCAAATTAAAAACAAAATCAACAAACATTTAACATAAATTAATATCTTCGTTTCCTGATAAATAAGATAGTTCCAAATTTAAACTCAAATCTTGCAAAATTATTGACAAGTGCTTACAATTATTTGTTCCCGATATTTCGGCACAGTTGCATGCGCCATGATCATGGGAGAACTAACTGAAGTATTTGCATGTTTTGCTTTGTTATGGTAAATATCCCGTTTCTAGTGAAAACTAGGCACATAACCATGATAGTTTCAGAAGTTATAAATGTCTGTGTGATCTGAAAATACTTTGTTCCTGGACTGGGTGTTGTGGTAAAAAAACAGTCTAACTTAAAACTGAACTTCATATTTATAAGGGTATTTTTGTATTGTGTTGTTAATTTAGTTTGGGTGTCAATAATCTACGTATGTTATTGAATAAATGATATGTGGTGGTTCACATGCCAGGTGAATTGACACCCAAGCTAAATAAACAACGCTAGGCTCGTACACTAGCCTGCATTCAAATGTATGTGAGATACTTGGCGGCGACTAGTCTCTGAGACTTGCAGGATACTTGAATTGCCTGTGCGTATCGTAATGGGAGAAGGGCCTAAGACTACACAGTCTTACTTTAAACTGAGACTCAAGCTGGCTTATTCCACTATTCCCCCCTGAAAATCCCCTTTAAGGGGAGACAAGTGGAATCTTATAAAAAAAATATTGCACTAGAATCACCCTCAGGGGTGAAAACTTAACAGTAAAGTAAAAAAAAATTGAAATTCCCCTATTCATTTTGGATATTCCAGTTTTGCACTCGTAGTTCCTTTTACCCACGACATAGGGGAACAAAGCAGGGGATCAGGTATATGTATGTGACTCTTAGGTTGTTTTGTTATGTTTGTTTCTATCTTCCACGATAGACAAACATAGATTAAGTTATTACACACGTCGCGCTCATCCAGGGAGAAATCTAATACATTCTTCAGTGCTCTCCGCCAGTGATACGGTATTCATTGGGTAGCGCTCACGACTCCACTATGGAACATAACTCTAGGACACATAGATTCAGGATGCAAAGCATTGATTTCACAACCAAACAAATCGAGCGAAAAGGGATTGGTGGTTTTTCAGAAGAAGGGGTACGGGAAAATTCTTAGGGTTTTTAAAAACTAATTTTAAAATTACGAGATTAGAAGAATTATAGACACACGGCTTTTCCCCCGAAAGGATAGGCAGAGCATCAATGGCCTCTTTTCACCATGGGTTGGACCATTGTGTTTTTTTTAATACAACTTTGGATAACGGATCAAGAGATGGCCACCTGATGTTAAGCGGTACCCTCTGCCTATGAACAGTGCATTATCACATAGGTCACGTCCATTTAGAACGCACCCTATGTGGCATTGCACCGCACCCGCCACCCTGAGACATAAAGATGAAAAGTCTCGTGTGTCTGTAATTTCACCGGCAACCATACCCTTCAATCCGGAACACAGCAATGCAAGCACTACTGCTTTGCGGCAGAAATAGTACTGTACTAGGTACTAGTGTACTAGGTACTGTAGTGTACTAGGTGGTAGTACTTCCCCGGACGAACTCTTTCACAAAAAAGCTTTACTACTACTATATAGATGTGACAAGTGGTGAGCTCATAGCCGCCATTGCTTCTCATGACTGACTCTGCTAGCTCTTTCTTCCAGTTAATAAGCTAGCAGCCAGGACAAATCTTATCCTAGGGTACAGAATCCCAAGGTATTTCGTGTCCAGTGGGTAAGCTGTCCTCGCCTAGTGCTCACTGTACTGAAATATACACTGCGCCAAGATAGTTTTCAGATTTACGTAATAATGTATGATGCTGAACTATTTTGGAGCTCATAACTATCAAACTTAGAACTGAAGTTTTGATGCAGCAGACCTTCGTTTTCTATATTTTATTTGAGAGTATAAGTTTGTGGTGTGTCTGATTTAAGAATAGATCTTCCGTCTCCTCCCGTGGATGTCATAAAATCCGACTAAAGGATTACACCAGGGGTTAGGTAGCAGCATCAACCTGAGTACATAATTAAATGTTTTGGGCATAATTATAGAATAGAATAGCATAGTTTTTATTTTTTTATTTGTAGCAACACAGATAAAAACAGAATAAACATACAAATATACAAAAAAACAGCTAAAATTGCTAGCTAGCTGATAAAAAGGTCTCTAACTCAGCATATGCAGGCTGTAAACAACCTGCGCTTGTCTTCCGTTAGAGCCTTTTTCTAACCAAGAGAACAAAACAGCAGACGTGTATCTGAATGATAGGAACAATAACAAGAACAAACAAACAGCAGTAGAACAAACATTTAAAAAAACAACGGCTTTTGGGTGTCAGACTGCTGATGTATGTGATGATGATGATGATGTATTCTTCATGATCATCATCATCGTCCGCAGCTGGACGTGGCCTGCCCTACTGTATCTACTACCTACGTGGCTGATAGGGCATAATTATTTGCTATTAAATAAAAAAAAAAAAAGTTAAATAAATGTTAAAAATGTTTTGGGTATCATTCACATCATCAGCTGTAAGACGTCCACTGTTGGACGAGGTCTCCCTCCATAATGCAATGGGGGGATTAACCATATAATCACCATGCTTGGCTTGGACACAGAATATATTATACAGCTTGGATTAGAAATCACAAAGTCAAAGTCAAAGTTAAAAAGTATTTTATTCATTGAAATCACAAGGATGATTTTGAAACATCTTAAAAAATAAATTTACTCCTATTCCAACGTGGCCAGACCTAGAAGAATCAGGCAACAAACACGGTCGGTTTTTTTTTCATGATCCTTCTTACTACTATGTGGGGAGCGCCTGTGTGGTGCCTCGAGAACAAGTAGAAGCTGATTTAAAGAAAAAAGGAAAACCAACTTAAAAGCCTTAGGTAGGCAGTCAAAATTAAGATGCTAGAGTGAATCAGCAAAAGTTTATAAGGCAGCACACTCTACGCTTGATATACTCATAAATAACACATAAATAATAAATTGTGTGTAGGTACAGACATTGCAAACTGTCAAAATAGCTGTCGAGGGGCATATCGACATCAGACCACGCGGCTTTATCATTAACATAGTCATGTATAGTGTAAATTGGTGTACTCAGCTGGATGCTGCTGCCTATCCCCTGGTGTAATCTCTTAGTAGGCTTTTACGACATCTTACGGGAGGAGACAGAGAGGTATATTCTCAGACCGGAGACACCAAGACTATACAGCTTTGGGTATAAATTACATCATTCATAACATCGTAATGTTTACGAGTTCTATCCACCAACTGCTGTTATCATTAATTACTTAAATTACCCATTACTGCTTAAGTGAATTGCATGTACCTAATCATTAATAGGCGTATGATAGGCATTTTCTTGTCAAGATGCCACAAAATGAAATGCTCATTTAGATTTTATTGGTGCGTTGTAAAGATATCTTCGTTTTTGGAGGCCACAAAACGGGAGAAGCGAAAATATAAATATAAAAAGAAAAAAAAAATAAGAGTAGAGTAGAGAGTAAAATAGTAGTAGTAGTAGAGTGTTAAATAAATAAATAATGCTGGACAGTGCGCACAACATTATCTAGTCCCAATCTAAGCAGAGCTTGTGTTATGGGTACTAGATAACTGATATACTTAATACAATACATTACATAGATAGCTATTTTTTTATTTTATACATAGAAAATACTCAGAACACCCTAAACAAATATCTGCAGATCGTACAAATATTTGTTCCGAGGCGAAATATAATTATATTACTTGACATTGGCGTTTTTTTTTTTTTTTCATACTACTAGAATGACGGAACTAGCTGATGGCCCACCTGATGTTAAGCGGTAACCTCTGCCTATGAACAGTGCATTACCTCATAGATCACGTCCACCTAGGACGCGCCCTATGGGGCATTGCACTGCGCCCGCCACCCTGAGACAAAGGTGAAAAGTCTCATGTGCCTGTAATTTCACCGGCACCCTTACCCTTCAAACCAGAACACAGCAATGCGAGCACTACTGCTTTGCGGCAGAAATAGGTATGGTGGTAGTACTTCCCCGGATGAACTCTTACACAAAAAAGCTCTACTAAATTGTTTGGAGCACTCCTCAGAAGCCATTATATGAAGAAAAGGAAGCGAAGGAAAGGAGTAAAGTAATAGTAGTAGTTGAGTGTTAAATAAGTACCGGAAGATACAGTGTAGGATGGCCCTCCATGATGACATTGTAAAGCCGTAGTCGGTGGATGAAGGTGGCTGTCACTATTCGTCAGGCATTCTTCGGAGGAGGCCTTCGAGATGGGACTGGGACAAAACATGGAAAGCCCATAAAATAAAAATTGATACGCCGACCGATTGGCGTAAACGCTTTTAGAGCCTCTTAGCGCCATCTGTTGGTAAGTGAACATGTAGTTGGAAATGTAGAATTGCTAGCGCCATCTGGTGTCGAGTAGATTAGAGTATTTTATAAGCATCTCGAACCAACTGGAATGTCAGACCAACTTGAATGTTTTTTTTAGAATATTCTGGGCTTCAAGTCTTTTATAAGAGGAACTAACTCGAAGAGTAACTCGTGGTTAAATCGGAGTTTGCTGTGTTTATTTTATCCCGAACAATAGAACCATGGCTGAAATAAGGCAGTGGATTATGGGGTACAGGTGGTACAGGGGTAATTACTGCTACTATACAGGTTAACTGAGGCAGCCCCTGAGGTTTGGGAGTGGTACGGGGGGGTGGGGGGTTGTCTCGCCATGAAATGTATCAATCAGATGACATGTGACATGATGACGATGACGCCGACGACGACGAAAACACCCCTCCCGTACCGCTCCCATACCTCAGGGACTGTATCGGTTAAGCGCTAGACTTGTAAATACCTAGTGTTATCGCAATATAAGTGGCCTACGTGAAAAATCGCAGTTATACCACCCGTATATCACTTATCGTTGTGCACAGACCGTGGCTATGCGCTCGTTACATTCGCACTCTTAATGAGCAATCGTATTCCCAAATAATATTATAACGAGGATAAAAGTATAGCACAAGCACAGATAAAATAATACTATACTAGCACAAGTAAATATTGAGTAAAATTCAGGGAGTTGTTTGGGCCATCATCATCAGCTTCTGAAGGTTTTTAAAACTTATAAATATTGAGTACCATTCAGAGAGTTGTTTGGGCCATGATCATCAGCTTCTGAAGGTTTTAAAACTTATAAATATTGAGTGTAATTCAGGGAGTTGTTTGGGCCATCATCATCAGCTTCTGAAGGTTTTAAAACTTATAAATATTGAGTAAAATTCAGGGAGTTGTTTGGGCCATCATCATCAGCTTCTGAAGGTTTTAAAACTAATAAATATTTAGTAAAATTCAGGGAGTTGTTTGGGCCATCATCATCAGCTTCTGAAGGTTTTAAAACTTATAAATATTGAGTAAAATTCAGGGAGTTGTTTGGGCCATCATCATCAGCTTCTGAAGGTTTTAAAACTTATAAATATTGAGTACCATTCAGGGAGTTGTTTGGGCCATCATCATCAGCTTCTGAAGGTTTTAAAACTTATAAATATTGAGTAAAATTCAGGGAGTTGTTTGGGCCATCATCATCAGCTTCTGCAGGTTTTAAAACTTATAAATATTGAGTACCATTCAGGGAGTTGTTTGGGCCATGATCATCAGCTTCAGAAGGTTTTAAAACTTATAAATATTGAGTACCATTCAGGGAGTTGTTTGGGCCATCATCATCAGCTTCTGAAGGTTTTAAAACTTATAAATATTGAGTAAAATTCAGGGAGTTGTTTGGGCCATCATCATCAGCTTCTGAAGGTTTTAAAACTTATAAATATTGAGTAAAATTCAGGGAGTTGTTTGGGCCATCATCATCAGCTTCTGAAGGTTTTAAAACTTATAAATATTGAGTACCATTCAGGGAGTTGTTTGGGCCATCATCATCAGCTTCTGAAGGTTTTAAAACTTATAAATATTGAGTACCATTCAGGGAGTTGTTTGGGCCATCATCATCAGCGTCTGAAAGTTTTAAAACTTATAAATATTGAGTACCATTCAGGGAGTTGTTTGGGTCATGATCATCAGCTTCAGAAGGTTTTAAAACTTATAAATATTGAGTACCATTCAGGGAGTTGTTTGGGCCATCATCATCAGCTTCAGAAGGTTTTAAAACTTATAAATATTGAGTACCATTCAGGGAGTTGTTTGGGCCATCATCATCAGCTTCAGAAGGTTTTAAAACTTATAAATATTGATTACCATTCAGGGAGTTGTTTGGGCCATCATCATCAGCTTCTGAAGGTTTTAAAACTTATAAATATTGAGTACCATTCAGGGAGTTGTTTGGGCCATTATCATCAGCTTCTGAAGGTTTTAAAACTTATAAATATTAAAACCACACCGAAAATTTACCGAATTGAGACTGTATGAATTGACTGAAAATTAGTGTGCCCTGGTAATAACAATTTAGTCTATTTTCAATTCATGGAAACCAAAGATTAGATGATATATTGCATAATTAGAAAGGGTGAAAGAGAGACGCGTCTAATTAGGAGCAATAGGTTAACATCATGTCTATAACGAGCTCTAGAATTTTTAAGGTTTTGATAAGAATACATACAGTTTTCAAGAAGAAAAAAAATTATGGTATTTTTAAGCTTTTATCTAGTGAAATCATAAATGCAATACACTATTTGAATTACTTCACTTGGT
Organism: Operophtera brumata; assembly: GCA_932527175.1. Taxonomy (NCBI): domain Eukaryota; kingdom Metazoa; phylum Arthropoda; class Insecta; order Lepidoptera; family Geometridae; genus Operophtera; species Operophtera brumata. The sequence continues at coordinate 5,028,607 of OW052237.1, read as the reverse complement.
TAAATAACATCAAAGATATCCCTTTTTTAAAATTGAAATACCATTTTAGATTTACTTCATACACGTTTTAATTTTATAAACATTTGGTCACTAACTTATTAATTGTTATAGTTACATGAACTCATCAACAAAATTTTACAAAACTCTAAAGGGCATTTTTTATAATTTTTGTATACACAAAAACACGGTAACGGATCGGGCGCTTGCCTCATACAAAAATATTCGTTGAAACTGGTTGAACCTCCATAGGTTAGATATTTGTTGAAACTGGTTGAACCTCTATAGGTTAAATTAAATTCAAATTCGCCTTAAGCTTAAATTCTCTGAAAACTTTGAAACTTTCAAGTCCCTGTCTCAATTCATTTTAAACACATTTCCATGTTGTTATCAGTAAGTAGATTATTGTAACAATTATGACATCGATACTGGATCGGAGCATGATCCGGAATATACATATTTTGTAAAATTGGTTTTAGGTTTCAAAAACAAAACAATGGAACCCATAAATGGAGATATCAATAGCCTTTTTTGAAGAATATCATCTCTAATGCAAATGCACAAGACGTGCGACGGTAATTAAAAAAACATAGGTCTTATCTATTTATAGGGCTGTTAGATAAATGTATACTAGTTGTAATCTATCTATTCAGCCGGTAGCACCCACTGCTGAGTAAAGGCCTCTTGTCTATAACACCACTCCTGGCGATCTTGTGCCAGCCGGATCCACTGCTCTCCTACTGCCTGCACAATATCGTCTGACCATCGGGCAGGTGGTATGCCTCGAGGCCGCCGCATATCACTCGGCCTCCATTTGGTGACTGCTTTGGTCCATCAGTAATCCTCCTCTTATATTATAGTTGTAATACAGAAGTGTTATTCAGTGGTGTGTGCTTAAGCAGATTACCGATTACCGCTTATCTTTGCTAAAATTATAAAGATCTTAGCGGCTCCATAAGACTGCATTGTTCATCATAAACAAACACCAAAATCTGTTGCTCAATCATAATCCCTTATTAAAAACAGGGACAATCCTAACATCCTTTATATAAGCCGTACAAGAGCGAAATAATTCAATTAACGCCGTTGAAATAAGATTTTCATCCGGAGCTTTGACGCCCGCCTTCCACAGCGAGCTGCATCAGAACGGAGTCAGTATTGTCCTCATGTTTTACAGATCAAATAATATACGGAAGTAGCAGAATGCATAATAAATTATATGTGGTACCCTATGTCCACAAAATTAATACCCAAAAGTCTCACATACTCCTGCCGGCCTAGATTTATAGTATTCGCTATGAGGCGATTCCATTTATACGTGCGTAATACAATACAATGGACCACGTGACATTTCGATAGCTTACGTCAATCTCATACATTGTTGGCTTTTCTACTTGCGACTTCGTAGAATGTTACTTTGTCTAAGACCTGAGATCCCATATTAGGATCCCCTGTGTCGTGGGTATCAGTATGGTACGAGCACCATGGTATTAAAACACCGAGATCCGGAACAAATATTTGCAGATTATACAATCATTTGTCCCACAGCGGGAATCGAACCGGAACCTCTTGCATCTCAACTGACTACCTTAGTGCAAGCGGAGGAAATACCTAAGTGCAAGCGGAGGAAATACCTTAGTGCAAGCGGAGGAAATACCTAAGTGCAAGCGGAGGAAATACTTTAGTGCAAGCGGAGGAAATACCTAAGTGCAAGATAAGCCTAACGTAGGGAGTCAAACGGATTCCTTATGGAGTCCCCGCTCGCAGTGGAAGGCAGGGATAAAGATATTCATCAGAAGCCTTAAACTGAGGTGCCTTGATACGATTATAATGCTTTTGTTTTAGCCACGTTTTAATATTGTTCCTTGTTTATTGAAAGCTTTGTCCCTGATTTAACTTCATGAACTCCCAAGCGTAGGCACAGATTTTATTATCATTGATAGATGTTAATGAATGAGATGTACAGCTGAGATTAAGGAAATATTTATTGAATAGTCATACAATCTGGAAGCATTTAAATGACCAGTCACGAGAGCCAGTACAGTTTTTTTTTTGATGTCGGACATGTGATGAAACATACCTATAACAAGTAATTAATTATGTAAAAATTAAAAAAAACCCTCAACGCAATGAAACGGCTGAATCTATTTTGACCAAACATAGATAAGAACAATCCCGACTAATTCACCTTTCAAACAAAAAAACAAAAACAAAAAGTTTCATCCGATCTGGAGCTACGATGCCACAGACAGACACACGCACACACACAGACACACACACACACCTACACACATACAAACACACACACAGACACGTCAAACTTATAACACCCCGTCGTTATTGCGTCGGGGTTAAAAATGAACAATATACAGGTTGTGGCAAGATAATGGGACTCTCAGGGCACGTAAGTTAGAAAGGTTTGTTCTTAGGAAACATTAGGTGAATTTTGAAAAAAACAAAACTGCATAGGTATTTAGATTACTTAAAAATTGTAGAAAAAACTTAAAAAAGTTCTATCGAATCCTATTCTATCTATTTATTTCTTACCCCAGTAACCTAGCAAACCTAACATTAAGATTTATATAAAATCGTTTCCCATATATTTTGTATGTAGTATGGTCCATGTATCAGTAGTACCGAGTGTTTCGAAAATATGGTTTGACTTACTTTTAGTTCTACATTAAAATTAAAAGCAATTTTATAAAAAGCAATTCAGCAATTTTAATTTCCCAATTCAGCTGAAAGATGGATGAATAGGTTGAGCCATCCTAACTACCATCCTTTCTATTACTTAAACCCTTAAAAAGGTACTTAGCCCGAGAGCCCAATTATCTTGCCACAGCCTGTATAGTGAGTCGGTAACGTCTCTATAAAATTACACTAGATTAATACAAGCATGAAATAATGGTACATACATCGACACACGTCTTTTTCCGAGTAGGCAGAGCCGCAATGGGCCTGTTTTCACCGTGGGTTGCACCATTGAGGACATATAGACGTGACAAGTGGTGAGTTCATCACCGTCAATGCTTCCCACGACTGACTCCAGTAATAACAACGGTAGTATATGAATAATTCAACAAGATGTGTACTCGGGAAAATTCGAAAATAGACGTACCGGGATTCGCGCCCACGACCTTTGAGATAGAAGGCGGTGTTCCCACCAGTTCACGGATCACGAACAAATCGCGAAATAATGAATGAGGGTCACGTAAAGCGAGCGTGGTGTCGCTATTCGCTATTAATCTCTCCCTCGCACTCTAGGCATGTGCCGCGCGAAGCGACGTGACCGGCCCTGCTATTAGTAAGGGGACAAATAAATTCCTTCAGCTTCATTAGGGCGTGTAGTTTTGCTTTTGGCCGCTGCCGCGTATTTATAACTCGGAGTTTTTTCAAGGCGTTGATGGACGCTAAATTCTTCAAGACCCTTTTTCTCAGGAACGCGTGGAGGGTATCAAGTTGAAATTCATATCAAATACTCAGGTCTACTGTCCCTTGGAGCTGTGAAAAAAATCAAACTTCTAAGCCAACGCAATCAAAAGATACAGCCGTTTATGCTGCAAATTTTCGATACTCGCAAGGGAATCAAAACCTACAGGGTTCTCAGAATCTAGAAATTTGTTACAAAGCAACGTCTTTAGCACAGATAAAGGAAAAATTGCGAAAAGCATACATTATTAGTTAAAATAAATCAATATATTTTTATAATTTTAAACTTACTACCCTTTTCCTCATGATGATTTCATTTAGCAATAAAAATACCATAACTTTTATTTATATACCTACAGGTTTGTACGAACCCTCGGTGCGCAAATACGAATCGAAATTGGCGGATTTTTATAAAATTTAAAAATAAATAAGGTCTTCTCGGCGTTGTTTTATTGAATATATCGAAGTCAATAAAAACATGTTATGATTGATAGTTTAGGAGAAACATGGTAGTACCTAGGTAATTAAATTAACCACTCAACCAATTTTTTTTCAGTTTTTTTTAAGAATTAGATCCAAGAAGATGAATACAAAAGCAAAAAGAAAGCACCTCGCTTTATAAATATGATGTAGATAGATAGATAGATAGAAAATACTTTATTGCACACCATAATCTAAAACAATTTACAAATAATAAAACTAAAACTAACTATGTTGTACAATGGGCGGTTTTATCGCTTAGTAGCGATTTCTACCAGATAACCTTTGGATGGATAGGACTGTATAAAACTAACATTAAGATGTAGATTAACATATATATTTTTTGTAGATATTTCGATAATGATTTTGGTTAAAAAGGTTTTAACGCACCACATTTTAGATAAATATCCACGCCTTAACATTAATAGACGTTCGCTTGACCGCGATCTCACCTGTTGGTAAGTGACGATGTGGCTGACGATGGAGGACAAAGGCCAGAACGCACCTATTCACGCTCTTGAATAGACCAACATTCATAAAAGACAGACGACGGTAGTATGTTCCACTTCTTAGATAACGATAGGTTTCCAATCGTGGTTTCAATCGCCAAGAAATTTGGTAGGTAGGTTAGTAAAACCGATGCAATTGGTAAGATCCGTTTTGTTCTAGTTTATATTTATTTATAACTAGTCTGCCCTCGACTTTGTTTGCAATTTTCCAGAATAAGAAGTAGCCTATAGCTCAATACAATTCATAATCTATCTGTGTACCAAAATTTAATCGAAATCAGATCAGCCGTTTTAGTGATAGGTTGCCTGGAAGAAATCGCTTTCAGCGTTTTTTTTTTATTATTATTATAAAGCCTTTATTTACCCTTTGAATACAAAATTATCTTACAATAACAACAATTGGATTTTGTAACATAACTGTACGATAAAATTAATTAAAATTAATCATCATGCTTAATTTTACATACTTCCAAAATAATTATTTTCAAAATAAATCAAAATAAATATTTATTTATTTCCAAAATAATTCATGCTTTATTTATTTATTTAGTTTTATACAAGATTAAGAAGATTGATTCGGCCACTCTAAAACATTATTATTTATTATATTTTTCTTAATAGCATTTACTAAGAAACATTTTTTGTGTTTGTTTGGTACAAAATTGCCTGTATCACAGACGAACAGATTGTATTGTATTTTGTTTGTGTAATTAGTATGATTTTTAGCTAGGTGTACCTACTTAGAATTAACTCAATCAAATGAAATCTGACAAGGCCTATGTTCGGTCTGCTTATATATATGTACCTAAACAAAACCAAGTGCTCCCAGTGTTCCTATGGTGAATAAATGATATGACTATGACTATGACTAAGGTGTCGAAATATGCCCATTAGGCCCAAACAGTAGGTAAACAATATTTTCTTACTAACATTGTACGTAAACAAAATTTAAGTATGTAGTATATTATTATTTTAAGTATAAATTATTTATTGTTATTGTTTAATTGTAAATTAGAATTTATTTATGTCTTTTTTATAAATTATATAAATTAATGACCATGCATTCCATAAATATTTTCTTGTGCTATCCGCTATCTCTTGCCTAGTATTTTATAGTTACTGTCTTTATAAATTTTATTTTTTATGGAAGTACTCAGTCAGTCAGTCGTGGGAAGCAATGGCGGCGATGAGCTCACCACTTGTCACGTCTATATTCCACGATGGTGCAACCCACTGTGAAAAGAGGCCCATTGAGGCTCTGCCTATTTCGGGAAAAAGGCGTGTGTCTATGTATGTATGTATGTATGTATGTAAGTACTTACTAAGGTCAATATATAGATTGCATGGTAAATTATAGGTATGAATATTTTATATTATATTTAATTCAAGGATCTCTATCCGAGTACAGGCCTCCTCCAGATTGTGCCAAGACTCCCTCTCTGTCGCTATGTTTATCCAGTCTTTCAGCGATAAGGCCGCCTATTGTAATGTAACTTGATTAAGTTAATCCTATTGTTTTATTTTTTGGTGTACAATAAAGTGTTGATCTATCTAACCTATCTATCTATCAAACATACAAACATCCGGACATCGTAACTTTGTCGATTTTTGTTGCACGGCGGGCGAGTGCTGAGTTGCGAGAGGTTGTGGGTTCGATTCTCGCAGCGGGAAAAATATTTATATGATCTGCAAATATTTATTCCGAGTCTGGTTGTTGTGGTACCATGGTAGGTACTCGTAGTTGCTGATACTCACGACACGTGGCCCACAGTGTGGGGTCAGGACTATGTACCTATGTGCTGTCGGATGTTATTTTGTGTAATTTTAATATTTATGATATAAGTGAGATTCTTTGTTGTAACTAAAGATATTAAGATAACGCGCTACAGTGATAAGTACCTACTAAGTAGAATTTAGCAAAGCCGAACATAGACTTTCAGAATGGTGGAAACTAAAACTCACTCAATTCAGTTCTGATGCCTTTAGACCTTTTATTCTAAAACCCAATTGCGTTTACAAAAAACCTTTTTGGAACTTTCCGCAGCCCGCGAGTTCAGAGTCCGACTCGCTCGGTAACGAGTTGTGAAACTCCCACTAATGGGCCAGAGTTAGTATTAATCCCTTTTTTTTTTGTCAAGTTCTTCCTATAAAAGTTTTGGCCGATACTCTTATTTAAGGAAATTTTCAACTGATTTCGAATAATTGTAAATTAACTGCGCTATCTCATCTGTCCGAGATATCATCTAAGGCTGGTGCAGCGGCTAATTCTGCTGAGGATCTCAAATATGGAAAGGCGCAAATATGCAAGTTTCAACAGAGCTTACATATTTTATTAAGGCTTTCGGGGTCGAGACTCTGGGTTCGTGGGGAACCCACCGCGTTTTTAAAAATATTTCAGAGCGTCTGGTCGAAGCGATACGTGACGTGACCTGGCTAGCTCGTTATCTGACTTTTATCTGGCTCAATGCTTTAACATTTTATGATTATGTTTGATTTGTTTGACGACGTCTGTGGCGGGGCGGGCGAACGTTCGCCTGCGACGCCGGAGGTTGCGGATTCGATTCCCGCCTCGGAACAAATATTTGTGCGATATGCAGATATTTGTTCAGGGTGTTCTGGGTATTTTATGTGTATAATACAAAATATCTATCTATGTTATATATTGTATTAAGTATATCAGTTATCTAGTACACATAACACAAGCTCTGCTTAGCTTGGGGCTAGATAATGTTGTGTAAACAGTCCAGCATTATTTATTTATTTATTTATTTCTTAATGGAAATGTACTGTACTTACTGCCTACCTAACGTACTGTATAATTTTTCATTACGACTCTTTAGGGCTTGTACACAAAACTGCGATGCGACGTCGCATATCGCAAAAATCTGCGAGTTCTTACACTTACATCATATATTTGCGAATTCGCATCGCGTCGCATCGCAGTTTTGTGTACAAGCCCTTAAGTACGAAGTCAAGTAAAAATATTATAAATCTATTAAAATAAGAATTTCACATAGGGGAAATGATGAAATGATTGTAAATGACGACAAACAGATGTCGCACTAGCACAGTTGTAATGTATTCTTCTTTTTCAATAAATAATATTATATTCTATTCTTAACTTTGTTTATTTATAGACTAATTGAAGTGCATTAGTATTGGCATTCAGCGTGGCAATGCAGCTAGCATCTTAAGAACGCTTCCGTATATTGGTTTGGATCAGTTGAGCTACCTTTAGATCGTTTGCAACGGTCAACTGCTCAACTGTTTCATTTGTATTTAAAAAAAATGTGGTGGCCTACTTTTATTCGTTTTATTTATTCTGCCGCAAAACAGTAGTGCTCGCATTGCTGTGTTCAGGTTTGAAGGGGGGTGCCGGTGAATATGAGACACATGAGATTTTTCATCTTTATGTCTCAGGGGGCGCGGAGCAGTGCCACATAGGGTGCGTCCTAGGTGCACGTGACCTATGTGATAATGCATTTTTAAAGGCATAGGTTACCGTTTAACATCAGATGGGCAGCATGTTCCGTCATTTATGCAGTTAAAAAAAACATGAGCTTGTTTGATGAAAAATGAGGGTATTCAAATTGCATAGTCTTTCCGTGGTTGTTTTTGTTCTATCTTCATAATGGCAGATTTTAAATAAATATTTAGATATCAGTAGTAGTTGGTCGTCTGCCGAATTTCAACAGGGACCGGGGATGGGCTCTACCACCTGCCTGGAAATCATGTCTGCATGGTGCTCACGTTAGTGCGAGAGACGAAGCTGATAGAGACACAGTAAGTGTTACCTGTCTCTCTGGAATGCCATACGGTGTTGATGGTAGTAGTAGTGACAGCGATGAGACACCACAATCCACTGCGCCGACGACGATGACGAAACGAACACAAGCTATATTCCTACCCGCGCGCCCCACTACACGAGCCGAGCGGGCTGCAGCTCGCACTGAGCGGATTAGTGCTAAGCGAGACGCGGGTGGAGTGCGTCGCGTTCACTCACCTTGAAAAAGGCTCTCGAAACGGGTCGAAACAATGTCGGTGCTTACATCGAATTAACGGTACGTGAAAATTTCCCGTTTTTATAAAATAATTGATATGATTCACGAAAGTTTTTATAGTGAAAACATAGTACTTCCCAGTAATATAATCTAGACTGAACCATCCACATTTTACAAACAGATTCGTGAGACAAGTATTCGGAAACTTTGAAACTTTTAGACGTTAGCAAAATTACAATTCAGATCTAAACAGACCCTTTAACTTAATTTGGGAAACTGCGAATGTATGTAATCCAATTATAATTAAAAACTTAAGGGATAGGACCCACTAAATAAAGAAAAGCATCTCTTTGTGAATATGCAAGTCTTACGTAAAGCATCCCGGTATCCACGTTTGTATCATCCTAACACTGTTGTGGCAGGCTAAAGGCGCAGGGCCACAATAGTAGGTAAAGTAATTTTCTCAAACAAAATGGGGACACGCATTTTTTTTTCATTCATTTATAAGACCGATTTCTTGACGACGACCTGTACATCAGAATCCATTTATCAAGAGATGACGGAGGCGTCACTTATATGTGTGATGTAGACTAAAGAGATATGTATCTATTTTACCGGCTGTGTACTTCATAGCTTCATATACAAATACATACATACATACATAGACACACGCCTCTTTCCCCGAAGGGGTAGGCAGAGCCTCAATGGGCCTCTTTTCACTGTGGGTTGCACCATCGTGGGATATAGACGTGACAAGTGGTGAGCTCATCGCCGCCATTGCTTCCCACGACTGACTCACCTAACACTTTCTTCCAGTAATAACACATTCTAAAATTATCCAGCAACCAGGACATATCTTATACCAACAAATCTTATCAACAAGTCCGGGTAATCCCTTAGTCGGCTTTTACGACATCCACGGGAGGAGACGGAGGAGTCTATTCTTAGGCCGGACACACTACAAATACAAATAAAAATGTTTATTGCATTTCCATAAGATACATAATTTAAAAACAATGATGAAATCTCCTATGAAGTAAAAAAATACTTGTCATAGGAGATTTCACTCTTGCTTAGGTCTAATTAATATTTACCTACTACTTACTCTTATAAAAGCTCAAAGTCGCACAGCGGGCTATGGAGAGAGCTACACCTGGAGTTTCATTATGTGAGAGAATCCGAAACAATAAAATCCGTAGAAGAACCAAAATCACTGACAATATAATTAGCAAGTTGAAATGGGTAGGTAATTTTTGAAAGCAAATTTTCGAACCACATGTGTTTTTCCTTGCTTAAAAATCAGTCCGTCACAATCCTACCTTCGCCTTCCTTTATTAAACAGACTATTATATCAGTCCTAAAGTTTGAAGTAGGAAAATATTTAAATGAGGTTTCGTAATTATGCGTAAAGTTTGCCTTTGGGGCCCTGATAAAGAAACGGCTTACGAACTGGGACCAACCCAATACCGTATTAACTTAGAAGGCAGATTGCCGGCGGCGAATGTTTATCGGCATTTACCGGTACGAACTCGTGATCAGACAAAGTCGTCATCATCATCATCATCAGTCTGTAGAATACAACTGCTGGATATTTAGCCCCTCCAAGGATATGTGACGATGGTCACGAGCCATCCGACCGACTTACTGCAAACTTTTTGTTATGTTGTTAATCTATCGAGAGGGTGCATATTTTCCTTGAGAACTCATAAGTACACTTGGATTCTGGCGCAACCTATATAACCTATACATTGCGCCCGCTACCCTAAGATATATAAATGAAAGTCCCCATGTGCCTGTAACTTCACCGGCACCTTCGAACTGGAACATAGCTATGCGAACATTACTGTTTGCGGCAGAAATACGGATGGTGGTAGTAGGTATACATCCCCATAAGAACACATCAAGAACGCAAAAAAGGTTTACTTAAACACGCTTCAATGATGTCAATGCCGATGGAAACTTGGCGGCATCCTGCTTTGCGTGAAAGCGCCCTTAGTAAGGTTCTGCCGGGTATTAACTGTCCGAAATATACGCTCACGGTCCGGTGGACCCGGTTTCAGGCCAATGCCTTGATTCTCTTACTTGGATTGGGTATTTTGAAAGTTTTGTGTGTAAAGTGTGCGAAATATGAAGCAGTTTGAACAATTGTTTGGTGAAGGTCTACAACCTCAAGAGGGTTTTAGATACTCGTAGTTACTATATTCAAGAGTGACTTTAAGGAAATATTTTCTTCTTTCATATCGATGTCTCTCTCAAAGCCATTTTGGCCTATAGGTTGCCACCCACGGCATTGTCGAAGCAGTGGGGTTATTGCGCAATACCATTGAACTCCACTTTGACATTTATAGCCCAGTCTGTACACTTTTCTGTCAGTTTCGTATTGTGTGACTACTTGACAGCAGCAAATGTGTGACGTCCCACTATGAACCAGTTTCAAGCCCAATGAATGCCCAATGTTGTGAATGGCATTCACTTAGTGTCATTCGTTCCAAAACCAAAGCTCAGTCTGACGTCACTGGACATCGAAAGTCCTTCGGCAATTCCTCGAAATGGTAGTCTGGCATGAACACTGGTGTTCGATTTGAGTACTCTGACAGTAGGTTTGAAATTACGCAATCACCCCACAGGTCATTAAATCTTCCATCATGCAGGAGTCAGGGCAGGATGTTTGTGATGTTTGTTTGGAAGGGCATGTGGCATGGTTTGGGGCTGGGCACCACATACGCATTGCGTTGTGGAGACTGCGATCATACCCCACTTGCTGAGGTTACACCTGCAGAGGCTGCAGGAAAGAAGCCTCCACGCGGTGCATCTCGGAAATAGCTAGGGCACGGTAACGCAGTGTCCTAGACTTGCTAATTCTTTAACCACGATGTCTCAATCGCAAAGCCCTTCTCAGGGTTCTACCAGATTTTTTTTTTTTATACTACTTGATTTACGGAACATGCTGGTGGCCCACCTGATGTTATGCCCCGGTTGACTGCAGGAAATATATAAAAAAAAAAGAATAGACGAATTAAGGATTTAGTTTAATTACTTTTATTATTCATTCCGCCACTCTCAACTAAAACAGTATGAATTCCAGACTTCAGTTCTTCTCATAAATGCAACGCTTTATGCCCTTGGAAATATGATGAAGATTAACATCTAATATGATCATAGTAGTATTTTAGTAGTAGTAGAGCTTTTTTTATGAAAGAGTTCGTCCGGGGAAGTACTACCACAATACCTATTTCTACCGCAAAGCAGTAGTGCTCGCATTGGTGTGTTTCGGTTTGAAGGGTAAGGGTGCCGGTGAAATTACAGGCACATGAGACTTTTCATCTTTATGTCTCAGGGTAGCGGGCGCAGTACAATGCCACATAGGGCGCGTCCTAGGTGGACGTGACCTATGAGGTATAATTTAATGTTCATAGGCCGCTAGGTTCTATTTCTGCCGCAAAGCAGTAGTGATTGCATTGCTGTGTTCCGGATAGAAGGGTATGGTTGCCGGTGAAATTACAGACACACGAGACTTTCTTTATGTCTCAGGGTGGCGGGTGCGGTGCAATGCCACATAGGGTGCGTCCTAAATGGACGTGACCCATGTGATAATGCACTGTTCATAGGCAGAGGTTACCGCTTAACATCAGGTGGGCCATCTGCTTGTTCCGTCATTCAAGTAGTATACAAAATAAAAAATAAATAAAAAATTCGGTGCTGTGTATTGTGTTTTTTTACCGGTCACGAAAGTAAAATCAGGGGGATATGTCATATATTTCTTCATCGAAATCGGTTCAGTTTTTTTTTGTATGATGTACAAAGGAAACAAACGAAAAAATATTTGAATAAATTCTGCTTGATAGATATTTATGAATTTTCTCAAGGCATAGTGCTCTTGATACATAACATACCTATATGTATTGAAGTACAAATTCAAATCATTTAAAACTATTCAAAGCTTCATGAAAATGGAACGGATCAGCCTATCAAGTGAACTCCGGTGGTCTTAGATGAATTAATACATACAAATACGATAGTAGAGCTCGATAGTGCCCAGCGAACAAACAAACACAACAGTTAACGAATTTGTGTCACAAACAACAACAGTAGGTACTTACTGAAAAAAATATGAACATAAATCAGCTGCTCATCGTTTACTGCAGCGCGGATTTTCACTGCCAGACTGCAATAGAAAACAGACAATGGTTTTGGAAGTAATTTATAGCTTAATTTATTGTTAGTACCTACGTTCCGTGGCCACACTGGTCAAGGCATCGCCAATTAGAAGCGAAGATGCGGGCTCGAGTTCCGCTGGAACAGAATTTTTGTGTCACATTTAAATTTAATGCTATCTCTAAGTGTGGTTTACACTTGAAATAAAATAAAACAAATTATAGAACTTCCTTTTTTTAAATCTAACAAACTTTAAGAAGTAGCAGTGGTGCCATCTCTTGTTAATCATTTAAACTAAGTTTCGGACATAGAACTGACGTGAAACACCAGTAGATGGCATCCGTCGGTGCTTAGCCGATTGATGATAGTGGCAACGTATAGTATTATTTTATCTGTGGTGGCAACAAAATTTTGTCGCCAGCTCTATATTTGCGTACCTTGGGCTTTATACATGGAGGTATAATAGTATGGAGTGAGTGCTAAAATAGCATAGAGCGTTCCTTCTTACTCTTATCCTAGAAGATGCTTGCTATCCTATGTTAGTGAGAAACAAATATATTGTCACACGACAGTCGGTTTTCCGTTCCGTGCCCTGAATATTGGCACCTTCCTATATTGTTACCATGAATGTAGTAGTAGTTTGACATTTGGCCTGGTACGACTTACACAAATAAGAACAGATAGGTATATGCTTGTTTCATTCCATTACATGAATACATTCATATAAAAGAATGAGACTGGTATAATCGATACCGTTTCGTTTTTAGCCTTAGTTCCATGCCTTTAGTCCATCTTCCTAGGGTACGACTTACACAAATAAGAACAGATAGATATATGCTTGTCTCATTCAAACACATGAAAAAAGCTAATTCCTTTTCGTTCAAATTATTATCGCGACAATAAATCTGCATAACGTAAGGTTTTGCTGTGTTTTGGTTTTGGCTGTGATTTTGTTTTGTTATTATCGTTCAAAATAAGCGCGAATGGCGCCCCAGATGTGAAGCTTTTCACTAAAAACGGAATATTTAAAATCTGTTTCGAGTCTTCTTGTTTCCCGATATTTGCCGAAACTGTACCTAACTTTGCCGAAATATCGGGATAAATTCATGGTTAATTATTTTTCGTGAAAACTATATAACTACAAACTATGATAGGTACCTAGTTTTGAATATTACAGTCACGAGCGTGATTTTAACTTATGACGTACGTAATCCTAAATAGTAAACTAAATACATCCACTTCACAATTGAGGCACCGTGAAATACAAGGTGATACAATAGTATCATCGATTAGGTAGTTTAATTTCTTAGATGTCCAATAACGCTATCCATTTAAAATGTAAATTGAGCGTCTTATCTTTGATCTTGAACACTGGCAACGCACGAAACAAGACTAACTTTAGTTTTCAATTGAAATAACTTTTAGCCAACTTCGAGATTGAGGGCAAGTAAGTACCTACTTAGGCTAATATGAGTTTCAGTTTTAGATTGCGTCTGACAAGGTTAGGGGTTAGAGCAACATGAGCCAAATATTATTCAAAATATTTAGCATCAGAAGTTTAAGTAAAGTGTACACAAGTTTTGATTATAAAATTATAATTAACTGATTAATTATCAGAATGTATGTTACTGTAGCATATCAGTATTCTGTCAGTATTAGCAGAGCTTTTGCGAAAGAGTTCGTCCGGGGAAATAATACCACCAAACCTATTTCTGCCGTAAATTAGTAGTGCTCGTATTGCTGTGTTCCGGTTTGAAGGGTATGAGTGCCGGTGAAATTACAGACACATGAGACTTTTAATTTTTATGTCTAAGGGTGGCAGGCGCAGTGCATCGTAAAAATTCACAGTTACCTCTAACTTTAGGGTAAATTCGATTGTTTCTCAATATGATGTACGGGTACATATTAATTGCGCCCAAATTTAGATAAATAAAATCAATACAATAAAGCCGAGGGCTAAGGGTTTTTGTAAAATTATCTCTTAGATATTTTACGAGATAAAAAGGGCTTTTAAAAAATATGAAAAATAATATTTTATTTGCTCGAGTACAGGTACTTAACTTATTTCTAAGAGGTAACTTATTTTATTTCTACATTACAATTATGTCCCTCATATATTCTACCATCTAGATAGTGTGCAAGTGTCAATGTGATTTCATTAAAAATTATATACTTCAATTGCTCATTAAAATACAAAATATCATGTCGCAAATTATTGGAAAAGTTCATAAATTCATTGATATCAAAATACATTTATTTACAGAAAGAATAATACAAGGTATGTACAAAATACATATATGAAACAGTTGTGCTACCTGAAGACCACTGCTAGCAAATATAAAGGTAGCTCAACTGATCCAAATCACTACCAGACGGAATCGTCCCTAAGATGCTGGCTGCATTGCCACGCTGAATGGCAATACTAATCAATTTCATAAAAACAACGACCGGCTAGCCATTATGTCAGCTTGCTTTTAAAAATTGAATTCAATGAACATTTCTGCCTGGAGTCGGTGCAGTCTAAACAAAACATAACCTCTTTATCCTCTCCGATTCTTCACAAAAATAAATCATGCGATGTCGTCAACGATTTTATTACACGTGGTAAAGTTGTTAGATGGCACAAAAATGTTTAGTAAAGTCACCGAGACTTTAGCATGGACGCAAGTGTCTACTAAGACGGGCTTGTCAGAATGCTTTCAGACTGGTGAGTTTATTCTTACAAGCTTTTAAATAACTTGCAATGTTTGTTTCTTGTATGCTAAGACTGTTCGTTCAGATTAAATCCTGCAAGCTGAATTAGAATCACCTCTTGACATCCGATTGAGCTGATATTTTGCATACCAGTCAAGTTCCGATGACAATACAATAATAAACTGACATCGAGACCGTTTCCGACAGAAGGCCAAAATTCCTGACATGTCAAGAAAACTCATGTTGTCAGAATAACAAGTGACTCGCTTTGTCGAACCAGTGTTCCCTTTAACGACGAGATATTTAAGATTAGGCTAGTGAAGATAATGCTGACATTTTTTGTTACAAGTAAACATAATATAGTTTGTAAGTACCGTTAGATGACGCGGTGCTATTTTCAAAAGACCAATTGTAAGTTCTACACCGTCTTGTTAGCAGAATTCACGTGTGCACTTTTAGGAACTCTCACATTTTTCCGTGCTTGTTGTTGAAACTGTTAAAAGTGCAGGAACGCCCCAGCGCTAACTTTGTTGGCAGTCTCAGCAAAAGTACTGGTTGAACTGTTCTGGAAATTGAAGTTTTTGGTAAGGAAATCTCTACGGTTGCGACTATAAACCTTGGTTTTTGAAGAAGGGGCTGTACATCTTTGGCTAAACCTTCATATTACAGCTGTAATAGATATAGCAAAAACTGACGGATGTCCAAATAATTTTAAACCGTAACGTAACGAATGTTTTTTTTTGGTTACATACCTTAAAAGGCAACAATAGGGCCGTTATAGGATTACTCTCGTGAAAGTCTATCTGTCACAGCCTATTTTCTTCAAATCTGCTGGACGAAAAAAGAAACCACAAATACAGATTAAGGTGTCCGAACATCCAACATTAGTGAGATTTGTTGCATGATTAACTCAGGGCTTTTGACAGACCCGATCGATCCCATATTTGTTAACTGTTTATCAGACAAATGTTGGATTGAATGATTGGGAGATTATACAAACAATAAGGCTTTTCTCATACTATTTCAATTTTTTTAAAAGCTGTTACCAAATCAAGGTTCAAAATTTGTAATTTCTCAAGCATTTGCTGGCATCCGATTGAGCTGAAATTTGCCAATGCTGTCGAGTTTCGATCACACACAATACAATATTATGTTGTTAATGTTGACAGGCGTCTTTGGGCTCGTTTTGATCAGCTCACGATTCCGATCACAAATTTAATAAAAAATAATTTTGATTTGATTTTGTAATAATTTAAAAACCCCCAACGCAATGAAACGGCTAAACCAATTTTGATCAAACATGTCTAAGAAGCATCGCTGGAAAACTTACTTTCAAATTAAAAAAGCCGCATACAAATCGGTTCACTCGTTTAAGTGCTACGGTGCCACATACAGACACAGAGCGGTCAAACTTATAACACCCCTCTTTTTGCATGGGGGCTTAAAAATATAATTTGAAACAAAAAATATATAGGTACTACTCGTACACTTCGCCACGCTCAACTCTTTAATAATTCCGAAACGTTTTATGACATCCAATAAAACTTCATAATTTTATTTGTTGACAAGCTGTTATCTGCGCTGTAAAACGAATTTTTAATATCTCCCTGATTATTTTATGAGCTTTCGCCCGGATTAGGGTCATTTAACACTTTGTGATGAAACTTTGGGTTTTATTCCGCATTAAAGCCTTCAAGTGGCTCTTAGGACAAGTAATTTAGTCCCGGGTTGAAGATTAGATACAAACTTGAACAATAGAGAGTTATTCGAATGGTTTATTGCTTGGAAATTACCATGGTTTCAAAAAGTTACCGATTAAAAAGCCCTACTTCATTCCTCTGCATATAAAAGAGTATTTGCAGGACGCACTGAATCCTTTCACAGAAAATTAATTTTGACTGGACTATCGACGAAAAAATTGTACACTATCGTATGATTTAGTGGTTATTATAGAAAATTAATTATAGTACAGATTGTATATTTTAAAAACAAGATAGTCGCTCCATAACTCCTAAACTAAGACGCTGACAAGTGTCAAATAGACTTACTTATATTTTGAAACATCTACACAGTTTACTTAAATGCCTAATTTAACTTTTTACTACTACTTAAATATGTATGTATATTTAAGTAGTAGTAAAAAGTTAAACTAATTAAAATAATACAAGATAATACATTTCTTTACGAAACTAAATGAATAAAGATAACATACATGAATCTTAGCCTACATAAAAAAGGGTTACAAAGTTTTTGGGCAATTTGGAATATAAAATAAACAATAAAATGTACTGTAGTTATGAAATTAGCATATGCAATATATATTAGAAAGGAATGTGCAATTTACAATTTATTACTATAATAGTTACTTATAACAAATGGATATCGAGAACATCGAGAACAGACTCAACACCAAAAACTACAATTAATACGGGGGAACTTAACTCTGTTGGATGCTGTTCGTACCTGAAAGCACTGCATTTTGTGGCACTCTCCACTCGGCTGAAACTTCAGTAGCGCTATTGGTTGACTGCTCTTCGCTCCTAAACACTGAAATTTCGCGGTCCACTGCGTTCGCCTGCAACTTCGTATAATGCGCGTCATGTAAAAAGAACGCTGGCGGTCAAGCTTCGGTAATAGAACC
Source organism: Operophtera brumata (assembly GCA_932527175.1). Lineage (NCBI taxonomy): Eukaryota > Metazoa > Arthropoda > Insecta > Lepidoptera > Geometridae > Operophtera > Operophtera brumata. The sequence goes on along the minus strand of OW052237.1, from coordinate 5,010,701 downwards.
ATGGATCTTGGAAGTTCGTCTAAAGCACTGTGTGCACTACGTTAGGAAAACCACGCCAAGTCTTCTCGTCGCCTATACCACAATGCCTGAAGACTAAAGTCTTCAATCAGTGCGTCCTACACAGTAATGACCTATGGTGCCAAGACGTGGACACTCACGTTAGGGCTAATCCACCAGTTCAAGGTTGCTCAGCGAGCTATGGAACGGGCTATGCTTGCAGTTTCTCTGAAAGATAAAATCCGCAATGAGATTATCCGACAGAGAACTAAAGTCATTGACGTAGCCCACCGGATTAGCAAGCTGAAGTGGCAATGGGCTGGTCAAATATGCCGAAGAACCGACAACCGTTGGGGTAAGCGAGTTCTTGAGTAGAGACCGCGTCTTGGCAAACGAACCGTGGGGCACCCTCTGGCTAGGCGAAGCGATGACCTGCGAAAGGCATCGGGCAGAAAGTGGATGAGAAGAGCCGAACACCGGGCTCAGTAGCACGTATTGGGAGAGGTCTATATCCAGAAGCAGACTAGTGTGGGCTGATGATGATCCTGATAAAAGGCAAGCGAAGCCGCGGGTGAACATTAGATTAAAATATAAGTGGGTCCTAACAATGGATTTCCGCAATATCACGCCTGTTCCAATTAACTATATATAAAAGTGACGCAACAGATACAGGCAACAATAAATCAGGTTATCCACGCAACATTTGCTGAGCTATATGTTAGTCGACATTGTTATCAACAATGCACAACTTTTGTTAAACAAAAGCCAATGCAAGCATCAACTTGTTTGTCGAAATGAACAACGTCACTTGGAGTTGCAAATAGTGCATCACGATTTTGCGCAGTATTATGTGACCCCTAGGGGATTCCGTGGTTTATTCACCAATGGGTTATAGCAGTGGAAACTAAATTCCCCAATACTTGTATAAGCTTGTATGCTTGTATCTTGTTGACCGATGTTAGTTATCTCTTTTTTGGTGGATTCTTCTCCGCTCCGAATTGCAGAATAAGTCATAAGGAGGGGGGGGGGGGGGGGGGGTTCACCGGGGGCTACCCGTGCGAAGCCGGGGCAAGTCGCTACTAGTAGTTAATATAAATTCCCCAAAACTAACTCAGCAAACCCAACATTCACATACATATTCCTGATCCCAGACTAATAATCTAGGATCCCCTGTGTTGTGGGTATCAGGAACTACAAGTACCATACTTTTCACTAAAAACTATATTTACCATGATGCAAAAGCAATGTATGAAAAGTATGAACATATCATCATTTTATCTATAATATCTTTTTGACATGTAATTCAGCAATAAATATACTTTGACTTTGACTTTGACTTTGATAACCATGATAGTTTCAAAGGTTATACAAGTACCATGTTAGAGCTCGTAAGATTGCACCTGCGTTATACTCTTAGTCTGTGTCCGTGCCTTGGGAATAGTACCAACCATAGAAAATTTCATACTCCTTGGCATGTGCAATCTTAGAATGAATGGTATCTACCACAACACTCGGACCCGAAAAAGTATTTTCAGACCATGGAAAAATTTGTTCCCGAGCGGGAATCGAACCCTGAACCTCTTCCATCTCAGCCAGCTACTCGCGCGTTGTGCCGCAGAGTTCGTCGAACATAACAGAACTCATCCACCTATGTGTCAACTCCCAATCAAGTTTACAAAACAGTAAATGCAACCGCATGCATTAAACCAAATTACTTGCAAATAATTAAAACAACACGATATCCTCCAATCTGCACGTGTCAGTCTAATTTGCTGGGTCGCAGCCGCAAGTTATCGGATCCATTTCACTCGGATGCGATCAGATGAAAAATCGGGGTGTAATCATATGATCACGGAACGAGTACATTAAAACTGTGTTACTAATGAACAGCCGCAAATAATATTGAACATTCCGTCTCCTCCCGTGGATGTCGTAAAAGCCGACTGAGGGATTATCCGTACTTGTTGATAAGATTCGTTGGTATAAGATTTGTCCTGGCTGCTAGCTTATTATGGAATGTGTTATTACTGGAAGAAAGCGTTAGCTGAGTGAGTCATAGGAGGCAATGGCGGTGATGAGCTCACTACTTGTCACGTCTTTATTCCACGATGGTGCAACCCACTGTGAAAAGAGGCCCATTGAGGCTCTGCCTACCTTTTCGGGGAAACAGGCGTGTGTCTATGTATGTATGTATCTATAGTGACAGTTTAGTTAGAATGTCATTGATTTCACACGATAATGGGTTGATAGAGGTCGCCATAGAAATCGGGCAGGCGGAATTTATACGTAGCCAGGCAGCGAAGTTTGAAGGAATGAAAATAGACAAATAATAGAGATAGATAATCAAAAGAGCAATGGAGTATTTTATTCCATTCTCCGATGCTTCACCTTCAGGCAATGCTCGCCCATGGTTCAGTCCTGCGTGTGCTAGTGCAGAAGCGCTAAAACATGTGGCTTACCTAGCCTGGGTTGACGCAAGAAACGGTAACACCTCGGATGCACGGATTAAGAAGAAAGCCTTTAACAAAGCCGCCAAGTCTTGCAAGAAGGTGATACGGAAGGCTCGCTTCGATCGGATTGGCCGTCTGGGGGCTAAACTTGCCGCATACCCTGCGGGAAGTAAAGCTTTCTGGTCTCTGGCTAAGTCCGTGGAAGCGAACTTCAGCCGCCCTTCACTCCCTCCACTACTGAAACCGGACGGGTCCCTAGCTCACGCTGCGGTTGAGAAAGCAAATTTATTTGCTACTCAATTTGCGGAGGCTTCACGTCTTGACACTTCTGGCGAAACTCCACCCAGCCTTCCTCGGTGCGAAGCTTCAATGCAGGAAATTCGCATCCAGCAAAAGGAAGTGCTCAGAACGCTACGTAGTCTCGACGTGAATAAAGCTAGCGGTCCGGATGGTATCTCGGCTATAGTGTTGAAAACCTGTGCCCCTGAGTTGTCTCCAGTATTAACGCGACTTTTCCGCCTCTCTTTTAAAACTGGTGAAGTCCCTAAATCTTGGAAGCTCGCAAACGTGCAGCCTGTACCCAAGAAAGGCAGTCGTGCTGACCCTTCAAACTACCGCCCTATTTCGGTCACCTCCCTACTTTGTAAATGTATGGAGCGTGTACTGAATAGGAAGCTCCTTGCATACCTCGAAGGTAACGACCTCCTCAGTGATCGCCAATACGGATTTCGCCGAAACCGGTCTACTGGGGACCTTCTTGTGTATGCCACGCACATTTGGAGTGAGGCCATCGAGAAATACGGTGAAGCACTAGCTGTTTCATTAGACGTCTCGAAGGCCTTTGATAGGGTTTGGCACGCTAGCCTTATTGGCAAGCTTCCTGCCTACGGACTGCCAGTTCAACTCTGCTCCTGGCTCGCAGACTTTCTGAGGGAAAGATCCATTCGAGTAGTTATTGACGGCTGCTCGTCTGATCAATTGGCTATTAACGCCGGGGTACCTCAGGGGTCAGTGCTATCTGCCACACTGTTTCTGTTGCACATCAACGATCTGCTAATGCCCGGTATCATTGGGTATGCAGACGACAGCACAGTTGTGGAGAGATATGTTTCTACTGCGCGAGCTAGGCAGAATGAAATTCAGGGGTTAAGAGATGAGATGCTGCAGCGTCTGAATTTGACTCTCAAGGCTGTATCCGACTGGGGTGATGCCAATCTTGTCAAGTTCAATGCCTCTAAAACGCAGGCTTGTCTCTTCTCGGCGAAACAAAGTCCGTTTCTCCAAGTTCCTGTATTCCGTGATGTACCTGTAGCTATCGGAGATCACCTCGAGCTCTTAGGTGTTTCGCTCACGCCTACTCTCAACTTTGGCTCTTACATCGAGTCTAAGGCAAAAACAGCTGCCATGAAGCTAGGCATCCTGAATAAGGTAAAGCGTTACTTCACACCAGGACAGCTTCTTAGTTTATATAAAGCACAAGTCCGGGCTGGTATGGAGTACTGCTGCCATGTTTGGGATGGTTCGGCCAAATACCAGCTTGCTGCCTTGGACTCGATCGAACGTAGAGCTTTCAGGCTTATAGGTGTGCAACATATGGCGGAGACTAAGATCCAGAGTCTCGAGCACCGCCGTAAGGTTGCATGCCTTTCAATCTTCTATAGGTTACATTTCGGGGAATGCTCCCAGGAACTGCACGATCTGATCCCACCATCTCCTTTTCATCATAGGACGAGCAGGCGTACGGCTCAGTACCATTCTTACCTCATTGGTATACCTTCTATTCGCACAAAACGTTTCGGTTCTACCTTTATAATGCGAACTGCTAAGGAGTGGAACAAACTGCCGTCGTCTGTCTTTCCTGAAAACTATAATCTGGGTCTCTTCAAGTCAAGAGTGAATAGGTGCCTTCTAGACCTTTGTGCTCCATCTTCGGCCACATCGTCACTTACCAACAGGTGAAATCGTGGTCAAACAAAGATCTATTAATGTTAAAAAAAAAAAAAAAAAAAAAAAAAAAAAAAAGGTCTGTTTGAGTGAAATTTCTGTCTGTTATTTCTGTTTCCTTGCGCAGCACAAAGCTTATAAATAATTTAAACTTGAGTAATCTAGCAACCTGAAAGCATATCTCAGCCATTGCACATAAACGCGTTGATATAAGTACCTACTACTCTTTTTATTAACAGATGACGTTTGAGACGCCCCAAATGTGTTACAGTTATAGCATAGGGCTGCATTATGGCTCGTTGCAAAAAAGAGCGAAATACTGTTATATGAGAGAGACTCTGGGTCCGTGGGGTTCCGGGGCACTTCGCAGTTTCAAAATTCTTTCAGGGCATCTGGTCGAAGCGACGCGTGACCCGAGAGCTGGCTCTTATCTGGCTCAACGCATTAGTATTGCCATTCAGCGTGGCAATGCAGCCAGCATCTTAGGGACGCTTCCGTCTGGTAGTGATTTGGATCAGTTGAGCTACCTTTAGATCGCTTGCAGCGGTCTTCAGGTAGCACAACTGTTTCATATGTATTTTGTACATACCTTGTATTATTCTTTCTGTAAATAAAAGTTATATGATAATGCTTATATTTGTTCCGGGTCTGGGTGTTGTGGTACTGATATGTATGGTACTCTTAGTTTCTGATACCCACGACTCAGGGAATCCTAGTGTGGAATCAGGACTTTGTAATTATGCGACTGGTGGGTGTAATGTTTTGTATATAATCTGAGCAGGACAGCATGAGAGCGGGGCTGCCATTTATAATCCCATTTTTTAACTACGCGGGTTTATACCGGTTTTCATCAGATGGGAACTTTTAATAACGGCTTTTTATCTTGCCTTGATGACGTTAACACAAATAATATATTATTAAATGGGAAACTTTTCACCACAATAGTCTTGCTTTTGCACCTTTCTCTTGATCTGTCTGTCTCTAGTGGTATTTCTGTATTAAATCCTGGTCAGAGTATTAAAGAGGTCAAAATAAACGCTATCAATATTTTACGAACCTCATTCGTAGGTCATTCGTAGCTTATCTGTAGCCCGTGCGTAGCATTCGTAGCTCATCCGTAGCATACCTACATCGTACGCTTTACAGAGAAATTGATTTTGGTACTTTTGGAGTTTTCTCCTTAAGACCCAGTATGCAAATAGATGGGGAGTAAAATAAAAAATCTAGTGTTAACAAAAAGTGAAGCCCTTTATATTTTCCCTCTGCTCAACATATTCGCGTATCATAATATACTTAACTAGACTGGAGTAAACTCCAGTCGTGCGTTGGCACTGACACACACCATTTTTGTACATGAGGGTGGCTTTACGTGTCGTGTCCGTCCCGTTGTGAGATACAGAGCCATTATTACGGAAAATAAATTGTTATTTTTGATTGGAATCAACCAACGGAAAATCTGTGAAAACACACCTTGTATAGGACCGTAGGTTGTTAAGCTCTGACTGTTTATGCCTGTTTTTAGGGTTCCGTAGACAAATGGCAAAAAACGGAACCCTTATGGATTCGTCATGTCTGTCTATCTGTCTGTCTGTCTGTCCGTGTATGTCACAGCCACTTTTTTCCGAAACTATAAGAGCTATGCTGTTGAAACTTGGTAAGTCGATGTATTTTGTGAACCGCATTAAGATTTTCACACAAAAATAGAAAAAAAACAAGGAATAATTGGGGTTTCCCATACTTAGAATAGAAACTCAAATTTTTTTTTTCATTAACCCCATACTTTTCTATGGATAGCTCTTCAAATATGATATTGCGGTTTCTAATATATATTTTGTCTAAACTGAATAGTTTGCGCGAGATACACTTCCAAACTGGTAAAATGAGTGCCCAAGTATCTTCTAAAATAAGAGAATAATAAAACTAAAAAAAAATGTACATTATTATGTAAACTTCCACCGAAAATTGGTTTGAACGAGATCTAGTAAGTAGTTTTTTTTAATACACTATTATTAAAACATCGATCAAAGTTACAACAAACTACAAGAACTTTTATATTATGTTACTTGCTGCTACGGAACCCTTCATGGGCGAGTCTGACTCGCACTTCGCCGCTTTTTGTTTGTTAATTTTAATCAAGGCTATTGTCAAAATGTGTTAATAGTGGTAATGTGTGCTAAGAGTTCGTCCGGGGAAGTACTACCACCATACCTATTTCTGCCGCAAAGCAGTAGTGCTCGCATTGCTGTGTTCCGGTTTGAAGGGTAAGGGTGCCGATGAAATTACAGGCACATGAGACTTTTCATCTATGTCTCAGGGTGGCGGGCGCAGTGCAATGCCACATAGAGTGCGTCCTAAGTGGACGTGCCCTATGAGGTAATGCACAGTTCATAGGCAGAGGTTACCGCTTAACATAAGGTGGGCCTCTTGCTTGTTCCGTCATCCAAGTAGTACAAAAAAAAAAAAAGTAGCTAAACAGAGCTATCCAGATTTTTCACACACATACAATTTTGCTTGCGCAAAATATGCAGCTATTTCCTTCCATCTCTTCCGCATTTAAATAGTGGTTTCATGTTTCACGTTGAAAAAACGATTTTATGACCACCGCAGACACAACACGGAAATTCTGACACATTTAGCTTCTCCATATTTTCCCCCATAAACTATTTATTATTGCCATAAAAATCTTACCGCTGAACTGTTGGCGTAATTTTTGAAGGCATCAATCTTCTATCAACGGTATACAGGCCGCGGTCGGACCATCAAATACCCATTACAGGGTGTTTTGTGGCATCGCGGTGCAAGTCTGATGTATTGTTATGTTCTGAAGGTTTTATTAAATTGACTTGGACAGGGTTCTTGCGCAAAAATATAGTAAAATGTCGTCTGGAGGACTAAGTCACGACAACATACACCAATGACTAATGAACAACGTACACTACGTTTATAGAAAACACTCTGTAGTTGATACAAATTGTACGCTCTGTAGTACAAACAAATTGTACACCCTGTTGTTGAAAAAAATTGTAGGTTCTGAAGTTAAAACAGAAAGTACGCTCTGCAGTTGATACAAACTAAACGCTCAGTATTTAAGATAAATGGTAAGCTCTAAAGTGATACAAATTGTACACTCTGTAGTTTAAACAAATAGAGGGTTCTGTAGTTGAATAGATTGTACGCTCTACAGTTGGTACAAACTATACGCTCAGTATTTGATATAAGTGGTAAGCTCTGTAGTGACAGCAGTGATACAAATTGTACACCCTGTAGTTGATACAATTGGAAGGCCGTTTTCAAATATCTTCCTCCAAACGTATTTTCCAAGTATAAATATTTTAACAAGATTAAAAGCTGTCAAACCCAAGTCTCAGGCTCTTTAAGGCCTTTTTCTCCACCCTACAGTAACAAGAAAATTAAGTTTTCTTTAATATTAAAGATGGTGCCGCAAATAAATTGCGTCGTCGAAGATACGAAAGTTTGCAAAAAGTCCCCGATGTCAAGCCTCATATTTTTTTATCAAAACAAAATAATTAAGTTATAAACTTTTTATGCTTTCCGTGTGTTTACTTCGTTTTTACTTAGAATCAGGTAGATGATGTACATGATGATGTATTAGATAATGTATTAGAGCTTTCCGGTGTAGAATAATGTGCTGAATGGAACAGTAACTAAGAAGTTACGTGAAAATTATTAACATAATAAGGCCCGCACCATCTAATCGTAAAGGTATTTCATATTGATAAAAACGATTATTTATAACGTTTTTTTTATGTAATGGCTAGACGATTTGGCATATGGCCCACCTGATGGTAAGGCTGTTACCGTCGCCTATTGACATCTGCAATACCAGGGGCATTACCAATGCGTTGCTTGCCCTGAAGGACTCTTTACATTTTTAATTTAGTTTATTTGAATGATAACTGTTGTGGAGAATGAAACAACTCGAGTGCTAGACAACAACTGATTTATTAAAGTACCCACATGAAGTGGATCTACAACATCTTTCCCTTAAAAAGATTAATTTAAAGTTAACAAAGTATAGGTAGGTATCTATTAATAAAGCATCATGTGCCGACAGGTAATACTTCTCCTCACAGGATGATTATCCCTAATTACCCCATCATTTAACCTAGATACCTATTATATGCTAACATATACATGCATAACTTGAACGAAACAACTAGAAAAACAAAATCAGTACCTGTTTGACAAATGACATTAAAGGTACCTACTGATTGCAGATATATTTATCAACTTAAGCGGCGTATATATCTACTTATAACTCTTTCGCCATACGTTGCTCACGTAACTTTTTAGCTTTGCGGGTGAGCGGTGGGGAGGTTCTAGTAATTTGAGAATAATTACCATCCTCCTTATTATTGTTACCGTTTGAATCGATATTGTCTTCTTTCATGCCTACTTCTTCGTGCGCATCACTGCACTCCTGTCCATCATTATTTAAACTCGTTTTAGACGAAACAATATCAGGTTCACATTTGATAAGATGACGACGGTTTCGTCTATACCTACCACCTGTATTAGTTTGCACAATGTAGGACCGCGGAGAATTAGCATGGCTCACAATTTTTCCTCTACTTCTAGACTTTCCATCTAAGCAAATGACAGAGTCACCATCATTTAGATTTGATAACACTTTACAGTGCTGATCATAATATCTCTTTACATTATTTTGTTTGTTGATCATTGTGTGATGTTCTGATGGATCGATAGGTTTTGGTTTTAATATGTTAGGATGTACAGGTAATTGACAACGTAACCTTCGACCCATCAATAGTTGTGCTGGAGAACTCAAACCGTCCCTGGGTGTATTTCTGTAATTCAGAAGCGCTAAATTAAAATCACCGTTGCTTTGGATTGATATTATCAACAACTTTTTTACAGTTTGTACAGCGCGTTCACTTTTACCATTGGTCTCAGCATAGTTCGGGGATGATGTCACGTGATCAAATCCCCACACTTTGGCAAAACTTTTAAATTCTCGACTTGTGTACTGCGTTCCATTATCGCTTATCAGTACGCTCGGAATGCCATGCCGCGAAAATACCTGTTTCATGTTCTGTATTACTGCATTAGATGTTAGATTATTCAACTTACAGACTTCCACAAAGTTAGAATAGTAATCTATCATAATGAGATAATATTTCTTTTTAAATTCAAATATATCTGATCCTATTTTATGCCAAGGCAGCTCGGGAATTTCAATCGGTAGCATGGGTTCTTTAGAGGGTGCGTTTGAGTGCTCCTGACACATGTGACATCTCTTTACATACAGTTCTATGTCACGTGACATGTTCGGCCAAAACATCACTTGTCTCGCACGTCGCTTGCATCGATCAATGCCTAAATGACCCTCATGAATTAACCTTAGCATATCTTGTCTTAAATTTGTCGGTATTAACACCACATCCTCTTTAAAAATAACTTCATCAACCACAAATAATTCATCTTTTATAGACCAATAAAATTTGACTTCATTAGACACGTTATATTTATGGTCTGGCCATCCTATATTTATATAATTCAATATAATTTGCAGGTCGGGATCGCGCTTGGTTCCCCTTTTTATTAAGGTTAACTTGTCATTTGATATCGGTATGTTTTCTACCACCATCTTCACCTGGCACACAACATTATTATGTACTTCATCACTATACAAATCGGGAAGGGCCGCACGAGACAACATATCGGCAATATACATATATTTACCAGGCACATATGTAACAATTAGATCGTAGCCCTGAACTCTCATTAGCATACGTTGCAAGCGTGCTGGGACAGACATCAATGGTTTTTTTAAAATGCTCTCTAAAGGTTTGTGGTCTGATTCCACAACCACCCCTTTTTGACCATAAACATACTGGTGAAAACGCTCACAAGCAAACACGATTGCCAACATTTCTTTTTCCACCTGCGCGTACCGTCTCTGCGCATCGGTGAGCGTGCGCGACGCATACTCGACGGGGCGGCCGTCTTGCAGCAGCACGGCGCCCAGGGCGTCACGTGACGCGTCCACCGATAGGACCACGGGACGCGCTGGGTCGTACAGCGCCAGCACGCCCGCACCGGTCACGGCTTCCTTTAACAATTCAAACGCAGCGCACTCGCTTTCTTCCCAACGCCATTCGCTACCTTTCCTTAGCAAGCTCGTCAAAGGAATAGCTATTTCAGAGTAATGTGGAATAAATTTAGAAAGGTAGTTAACGGCACCTAAAAACCTCTCTAACTCTTTCCTGTCCTTCGGTGAATGCAACTCTTTGATCGCTTTTATTTTATCGTAATCCGGTCTCATGCC